>CM024691.1:27667436-29106700 GCA_014182735.1 Corymbia maculata
GGATCATTAGCCCCTGAATTCTTTCAATTCGTCCGACGTTGTCTTTTCTTTAACGGAATACTTCGGGATAAAAGAAAATATTTTTCAAGTATATAATTGTAAAAGAAGACAGTTAGATTTTATTTATTTGGTGGTATTCCGAAATTTTTTTTTATCAGAAACGAGTCGTTTTTCCTCAATTTAAGAAGCTTTGTTGTTTTTAGTCCATGACAAACTTTCTTTTACAAAATTGATTAGTTTTTCACCCCTCAATATATCGGGAAGTCGGAAAACAATTCCCAGAAATAGTTTTCCTGCAATGGAATTTGTTTTCTTGCAAACAAACGGATCTTTTGTGTTTTCATCGGAGTTGATCATTCGGTCAAATGGTTGGCATGGCCTGACTATATTGATGTTGAGTAGATTAATTGCGGATGGGGAATTAAAATAAGGAAAAAAAAACTTAAAATTTAAATGCAAAAAACCCTAAAGAGGGAAAGAGGGTAAGGGAAAGTTACACAAGCAACTGCGATAGTGGAAACCGTTGCTCATGCACGTGATGGTCTGACGACCCTAGTTGAGCTCAAGTGAGTGTAGGCGGTGAGGTTAGAAGCGGCGGCGAGCTAACATAATGCCAACGTTGGGGTGAGTGTCAATATTTTTACATATTTAATGAAATAATTAATCTGAATAAAAAATATAAAATTCAAGGTTCCAATTAATAAACGAAAAATTTCAAAGACCTAATTGCAGCGAAAGTTGATGGACTGTTATTGTGCTTATCCCCCAATATATTTATCTAGGAAAGTTTCAATTATCGAAATTTGCAATGGAATACATAAACACATCGACAATAAACAAAATAATTGATAAAATTTTTTTGGATTCAATGAAATATTAAATAAAAACAAAATTTCAGAAAAACGCATTTCAAACTCATCAAATAATTTTCATAGGGGGCCATCTAAAAAGATATTTCCTTCATCTTTTTTTTTTTTTTTACATGAAAAAGAAAAGTGAGAGAGAGAGAAAAGAGGGAGAAAGTCATTCGCATTCAAAGAACTTTCTAGAAGAGCCCGGACACCCGCACCACGACCCTCGACCTAACAACGTTCGCCAAAAGGACTTATAAAAAAAATAAATGAAATTAAAAAAATATTACAGAACAGGGAAGGAAGGAAAGAGAGCGAGTTCGAACAGTGAAGAAATTTCCACACACCCCCCTCCTTTCTCTCTCTTTCTTCCCCCTTTGCCTCCCGTCTCTCTCTCTGCTCGCTCGTATAAAAGGCCCGCTTCTTTTGGAGAATTCCAGAGACCTTCTGCAGCGGTGCGACTCCCTCTCAGGCACTTCGATCTCCTCTTCTTCGTCTTCAGGTGAGATTGCTTACGCTCCTCCCTATCTCGAAGAAAGCTTCGGTTTTTTTTTTTTTGGGAGCTTGGGGCTCGCGTTCTTTAGATCTGCAACTTCGCATGCTTTTGCGCCCGCATGCTTTTGTGATCCTCTCTGTTCTTGCTTGGCTCGGCCTCGGATTGCCTCTTTCATTGGTATTCGTGCTTAGTTTCTTTGTTTTGCCTGCTTCGAATCGTGTGTTATGAAAGGCATGATGCTTTTTTTTTTTTTATGCGTTTGTATTTGTGGATTCTGCGAGTGTTTGGGCGGAATCATTCGTGATTCGGGTATGCCTTTCGCGGGTTGCGACAAAGAATTGATTTTGGTTGGTGTTTTGGTAGCTTCATGTGTGTCGGCATTTACTTTATGACTCTAATTTGGGAAGGCGGCTTGGTGAACTTATCAAATGGAAGGCAACTTTGAGTTGATTGAGATTCCCGCAGTTAATTTTCCCGCACGGTCAATGTTTAGATGTCTTGAATTCGTGATGGATAACATGTTCTGGTAGTTTTGCGTAGGTAGGCATTTACTTTATGACTCTAATTAGGGAAGGCGGTTTGGTGGAATTATCGAAGGAAGGCAAACTTGTGCTGATTGAGAGTTCTGCCGTTAATTTTCCCATGCAATCGACGTTTAGATGTTATGCATTCGTGTCAAATTTCTGTTATTGGATTGAGTGGGTGGTTCCCAAACTCTTGGCTTGTCTATGCGGAGTATAAAAATGATAAATAAGTTGCGTCATTGCCAACTCGATGTGGCACTATCTGTTGTGATAGCCGGCTTCTTAATTTGGTGGTTAATTGAACAGGTTGCTTTGCTTCTGTGAATATTTGGCAGGTAATCAACTCTTTTTACTCCCCCTGGTACTCCCCCCGGTCAGCCTATTTATTGCCTGGATCTTTGTGGAGTTAAACAATGATATATCTGTCTAATTAGTTTGCTTATTGCTTCCTAGATGTTGCACTATTTGTTGTGATGGTCAGCTTTATAATTCGGTGGTCAATTAAACAGATTGCATTGCTTTTGTGAATACTTAGCAGGAGATTAACACTTTTTACTCCGGCCAATCAGCCTATTTGTTGCCTGAATTGGTCTTCCTAGCTAAAGATGAGTGTGGTCGGCTTTGACTCTGGGAATGAGAGTTGCATTGTTGCTGTTGCAAGGCAAAGGGGGATCGACGTTGTGCTCAATGACGAGTCCAAACGCGAAACTCCTGCCATCGTTTGCTTTGGTGAGAAGCAGCGGTTTATTGGGACTGCAGGAGCTGCTTCTACCATGATGAACCCCAAAAATTCTATCTCCCAGATAAAGCGGTTGATTGGACAGAAATTCTCAGATCCTGAACTGCAGAGGGATCTGCAGTCATTGCCATTCCAAGTTACTGAGGGCCCTGAGGGTTATCCCTTGATTCATGCAAGATATCTTGGAGAAGCAAGGACATTCACCCCAACCCAAGTACTTGGCATGATGTTCTCAAATCTCAAGGGTATCGCTGAGAAGAATCTAAATGCAGCAGTGGTGGACTGTTGCATTGGGATTCCAGTTTACTTTACGGACCTCCAGAGAAGAGCCGTCCTAGATGCTGCTACCATTGCAGGCTTACACCCTCTTCGGTTAATGCATGAAACCACTGCGACTGCTCTGGCTTATGGAATTTACAAGACTGATTTGCCAGAAAGCGACCCACTTAATGTTGCTTTTGTAGACATTGGTCATGCAAGCATGCAAGTCTGCATTGCAGCATTTAAAAAAGGACAGTTAAAAATCCTGGCTCATTCTTATGATCGATCTCTGGGTGGCAGAGATTTTGATGAGGTTTTGTTCCACTATTTTGCCGCGAAATTTAAGGAGCAGTACAAGATCGATGTTTTCCAAAATGCTAGAGCTTGTCTTCGGCTAAGGGCTGCCTGTGAGAAGCTCAAGAAAGTCCTCAGTGCAAATCCAGAGGCACCTTTGAATATTGAGTGCTTAATGGATGAAAAGGATGTCAGAGGGTTTATCAAGAGGGATGAGTTTGAACAGATAAGTGCCCCAATTTTGGAGCGAGTGAAAGGACCTCTGCAGAAGGCTCTTGCAGAAGCTGGTCTTGCTGTCGAGAATGTACATATGGTTGAGATCGTCGGTTCTGGATCTCGTGTTCCTGCTATTATTAAGATTTTGACGGAATTTTTTGGGAAGGAGCCTAGGAGAACAATGAATGCAAGTGAGTGTGTTGCCAGGGGGTGTGCTTTACAGTGTGCAATGCTTAGCCCGACCTTCAAAGTGCGAGAATTTCAGGTAAACATCATCTGACTTCTCCAGTGTCTTATAATTTTGGGCATATATCTGTGCAGCTTGATATTTCTATATTAGACGAATAAAATATTATTCATTACTTGCTTCCGTTAAATTGTGCATACTACATATGGCATATCACCGTCTATATGCACAAATTGGTTCACAATCTTCCCCTTCCTTGTGTCTGCATCTTGCGTCTATAGAGGTGCCCTTGTTATCTTTTATGTCTCTGTTGATCCCTGATGAGTATGCAGTGTTAGTAACATGTCTTTCTGTTCTATCTCTATATGTTGTTTCATAATCATGGCACCCGAACTGTCATAACCTTTTAGTTGTATCAGGAGAGTCTTTTGTTGTTCTTGCTTGGCTGTTAGCCCCTTGTACTTGGTTGGTTGCCATGGCATTTGCGAGCATCTTATAGTAATAAATTATGTAGAAAATACCAACAAATTTGAATTGGCGTGTCTTCAAACAGAATGGTTACATATTCATAAGGATTGCCTCTTTGTTTCTTCTATCGCAGAATGTCTATCCCCTGTTCTTCTTTCTTAACTTACGTTTTCTCTTGTAAGGTCCAAGAAAGCTTTCCATTTTCCATTGGATTGTCATGGAAAAATACCACAGCAGAAACTCAGGATGCAGCTGCAGATAATCAGCAAACGACTATTGTCTTTCCTAAAGGAAATCCGATACCTAGTATCAAAGCTTTAACATTCTATAGATCTGGAACATTTACTGTTGATGTCCACTACGTTGATGGCAGCGAACTGCAAACTTCTTCAAAGATCAGCTCATACACGGTAAAGGAGAAATCTGAGGATGTCTTTTATTTGGCTTGTTTAGGCTTGGAATCTCCTCCATTGATTCAGTTGGCTTCTCCTAATTTTTATACATATGCAGATTGGCCCCTTTCAATGTTCAAAAAGCGAACGTGCCAAACTGAAGGTCAAAGTCCGACTAAATCTCCATGGAATCGTGTCTGTTGAGTCTGCAACTGTAAGTATTGCAAGGATTTGCAATTTCATATTGAAGTTGGGTCTGTGATAATCTGACTTTTGATTAATTCGTTTGATGCTGCAGCTCCTGGAAGAAGAGGAAGTGGAAGTTCCAGTTACAAAGGATGTAGCACAAGAGGTGAATAAGATGGACACTGACGAAACCCCTAGTGACGCTGCTCCCCCTGCTTCTGTTGAAGCTGATGTAAACATGCAAGATGCAAAAGGTGCTGCTGAAACTCCTGGGGTGGAAAATGGTGTCCCTGAGACAGGAGAGAAGGCTGTACAGATGGAAACTGACATCAAGGTCAGTTGTTACTGCTTGTGTGAGCTATTTATTGTCTATTATATCTCTGGATTTTCCTCTGCCTGGACGACCCCATTTCAATTCTAATTTAATTAATATGAATACTTTGTTCTGGGTGACTTTTTGTCCTTTTATGCAAAATTACACAAGATCATTGCGTTGATTTGCTCTTACCAGGATTATAACAAGAATTAGAGGTATGGTGAGGTTTCTGTTATTGTCAGGCTTTTGGTTGATGTCTATGTCTATTCAAGATGGTGATTGTGACTAAAAGACTTTTGGTCTCGTATGATAATTTTTGTAGTTGATGTCTGGTGTCAAAGTATTGACAGCCTACTCATTGGGTTCATCAGTATAGATGCTTGTAGAGCAGTAACATTGAGGTTCGAGATGTTTCTGGCTGCCTTGCTTTTCTATTTTCATTATTTTTGTTGTGGTCATGCAGACTGAGGCTCCTAAGAAGAAGGTAAAGAAAACAAATGTTCCTGTGGTAGAGGTGGTATATGGTGCATTGTCATCAGGAGACCTGGAGAAAGCAGTGGAGAAGGAATTTGAGATGGCTTTGCAAGATCGGGTCATGGAAGAGACAAAAGACAAGAAAAATGCTGTGGAAGCTTATGTCTATGATATGAGGAACAAGGTATGGAGCTGCTAATTCTCCCCTGTAGTTTGCTTTTGTGGAACTGGACACTTAATTTTTGCTCATTCTTTGTTTTTGCTTGTCAGCTGAATGATAAGTACCATGAATTTGTCACGGATTCAGAAAGAGAAGAGTTCATTGCTAAACTTCAGGAGGTGGAAGATTGGTTATACGAGGAAGGTGAAGATGAAACAAAAGGCGTCTACGTTGCAAAGCTTGAGGAACTTAAAAAGGTAATAGAATCATTTCATTTCCATTTTATGTTAGAGGCTATTGCTCCACTTTCTTACCATGTCTTCTAACATGCAGCAAGGTGATCCTATAGAAGAGCGTTACAAGGAACACATGGAACGAGGATCAGTGATTGATCAACTTGTTTATTGTATAAACAGTTACAGAGAAGCAGCCATGTCCAATGATCCCAAATTTGATCACATTGATCTCTCTGAGAAGCAGAAGGTAGAGATCTTTCTCTACTCCTTTATCTGGAACTGGCACCTGTCTATCCTGAAGACATATATTTGATATGTCTATTTTGTTATTCAGGTCTTGAATGAATGTGTAGAAGCAGAGGCCTGGCTAAGAGAGAAGCGGCAGCAGCAGGATTCTCTTCCCAAACATGCTACTCCAGTTCTCTTGTCAGCTGAAATAAGGAAGAAAGCAGAGTCGGTGGACAGGTACCACACCCTTTCTTTTCTTGATTGTGCAATGTTCTTTCTTGGATGTGGTGGCTTGCTAATTCTTACTATTCTTCGTAAATGAAGACATTCTACTTGGTGGTTTGCAGAGCCAGCCAGAAATTTGTCATAGAGAAGGTTTAAGAACGTATTGTATAATAACAATTTCATTTTTCAACACATCTGAGATTCTTTATCCAAACATTGTTGCAGAAGATAACTGACGTGCAAGAGGAAGAGAGACTGCTATTAATCTGTGAACTCATCATTAATTTAACAGAAACTACAATAAGATCCTTGATGAAATAACATTGGAAAGAAGTACAATGAGGAACAATAGGAGGCTTTAGTCGGCTGGGTGTTTGAGGTTGGATCTCATTGGTTGCTTTTTTCCTCTTCATGCCAGGAAAAAACTCGTTTGAGATTCAGGAGATTGTATCTTTTGCCCGCTCCTGTATTAAATGTCGATTTTTACTTGGTTTTCCTCTTTAACGTCTACATGGAAGTTACAGAAAATCATTGATGATAATGAGATGGGGCTGGAAATCTTGAAACATTTCATTATGGAAGATCTTGATATAAAGTAGGGACAGTTCTACGGAATCTCAATGGACCTGTTGAAAAGATAGCCCGTTGGTCAAATAAACGTGATTGCCTCTCCTCTTTTTTTCCCCCCTCTTAATTCTAGAAGGAGCTTAAGAACTAAAATTTGCTTCGATAGGTTTTGCCGGCCAATAATGATGAAACCGAAGCCTGCCAAGCCTGTTGTTACTCCTGAGGCCCCTCCTCAGCCTGCTCAGGGTGGGGAGCAGCAACCTCAAGGTGATGCCAATGCCGATGCCGATGCCAATGCCAATGTGAATGTGAATGCCAGTGCTAATGCAGATGCTGCTGCTGCTGCTGGGGCTGGTGATGTACCACCTGCTTCAGGGGAGCCGATGGATGCGGAGAAGTCTGAGGCACCTCCCTCTTCTTAAGAGTTGCTTAGTATATCTGCACATCATGTGTTATTGATCATGTAGGGATTCGCTGTTTCAAACCTCATAAGTTTCAGCTGTTAAAGGGTTGAGAGGTTATAGGAAAGCCTGACTCATAATTATTGTAAAGGCTTTCAGGTGGTCTCCTAAGATGTTAGTTTTGCAGGGTTTTCTTGAAAGACGAAGTTATGAATGCTCCCCCAACTGAGTTTCCCTTACCTTTCTTGCATCCGATACTGCAGTGTAGCATATGAATTATTACGTGTTGATGGGTTTTGTTAAATGATGAGATACCGATTTTTATCTCGATTGAGGCCATTCTTCCCTCCAGTTTCAAGTAATTGGAAGGGCATTTTTGAAGGGTGCATGCTTGTCGAAAAACAGGGATGGTTCATATGCAAGATTCGCCTGCTGTCACGTTTGAATCGTAAATCATAGTCCAACCGGGCGTTCTGTTCTATTTCTCGGGTTTGTGGCATGAGTAGGTAGATACTCAACTGGAACGCCTGGCCATGGACGCCGGTTATCATTACACTTGCTACTGGCAGGTCATTCAGTAGGTCTTGAGAGTCAGTCTCTTGTGACATCTGGGAAGCCGAAATGGTACGAATTGTGGAAGTGAATCAGTCTATGAAGCTGTCGAGTGAATCAGATATGCACTCTCTTCCGGCGTTGCCTACCGAAATTTGAAATTTCTTGGGCACTGCTGTGACAAGAAAGAGGTGGATGGAGCTGAGCGCTCGCAAAAATCTATGTGAGTCGCATGCATTCGCGCAGCATACTAGTACCGAATAAGGTTTCTCTTAAATGCGGAAAATAAAATAACAAAGCTAGTTTGATAATCGATGCATAGTGAACAATAAATGTCGTCAGCTTCTCACTAAATCCGGTGTCTTTTTCTCAAGAAATGTAGACCCATTCACTCGCACGGATGATAGCCATGTCGGGTTTGGAAGATATTAAAGAGTCATTTACCTTAACTTGGCGAGATATTGCAGACTTTTGAGAGACAGACGAATATCTGAGATAAGGTCTGTCCAAGAACGGTGATTTGGAAGACGAGACTGCTTCGGTAGGATGTGAGGTAAATGCGAGGAGATTGATCATAGTCTTCGCACTTTGTTGGCGGCATGTTGAGGGCAAGCGGAGAGATAACACTCCAACTAGCTAGGACTACATTTGCAGACCCACGAGATATGGTGTGCTAAGCTTCAGGTGAACAGCAGCTTTAATTCTGCTCTGTTGGCTAAGCTGCCTTACATGAAGACCAAAACAGACACGACCGCGGGTTTCTCAGCCTGGATTTTCAGCAATGTGCAACAAGAGGCTGGAGATTCCTGGCTATGGAAGACTACTCTCTCAGGACGAGACCTCATTGCTGCACGTTCGATCTTTTTGCAGGGCGAGGATCATCCTTGGATCCACTTCTTAAGTGGATTTTTCTGCTGAACTTGACAGTATATGCACTTATTGATTGGAATTTTGGGGAATGAAAGAGGGAATTGTTAGCTGTTTGATATTCGGTCTTCTCTTTAGCTCTAGGCTTAGAGTTCACCCACATTGCCAAATAGGTGTATTTCTTTTTTGTGATATATCATATCGGCATATTTTATCCACCCAAGCTTTGTCCAAGCAATTGGCTAATTTTCATTTTCACGGTACTTATCACTTGTTTTGAGCACTATACATGGTTGATTGTATTCATTTTTTTCAATGACATAGCTCTAAAAGAATCAAAAACTTTTTTTAAAACCGTTTGCTTTTTATTTTCTTAGTTGAACCGAAACTTTCTCAAAATCATACACTTTTTATATCCTTATGACAGGTAATTTTTTACAAATGTTTTCATTATATATTCATATAATAAGTCGAGTAAATGTTGTACTTTAAAATAAATCGATCAAGAAGAATGTGGGATTAAAGATTATTAAACCCATTTAGTGACCTTAATTGCCAGCACTCATGGGCCAAGATAATGGGATATAAAGGGCCAGATAGCCCATCCAGCAAAACAGTGTAGAGAGAGAGAGAGATCCTTGCATTCTTGAATATCCTCCAGGCTCAGTCCATTTTGCGGCAGTCGGCAGCTTTTCAGTCGATCCCTCCCTCCCTCTTTCTTCCTCTCGGACAACTCAGTGTCTTGGGCGGTCGGGCGTGCTTTGGGAAGCTCTTCTTCGTTGTTTTCCACAATTCTTGTTACAAATTCTATCTTAATTCACCGCGACATGACGTCGAGAGCGCTCGCCATATTGAGGGCCTATGCCAACGCGGCCTCTTCGAGGCGTTCGATCGCGACTCTGCCTCACCTCTCTGAGAGAATTAAGCAAACAGGTTAGCTTCATTATGAAAAACTTAAACTTTCTTTTCTTTTTGTCTTTTTTTTTTTGGGCAATTTCTGCGCTTGTTTGTCTCTGTTTGCGGTGGACACGTCTTATTAAGCATTGTCTTGTGATGAATTTTGGGTCGTTGGGCTTTTCTGGCAGCAACAGTGTAATGTATATGCCTGGTGATATCGGCTAGTCTCTTCGGTTGTTGTGTACTGTAGTGCAGTGTCGTTTGCTCTCATGTGATACTGTGAAATAAGGGCTATTGAAGCAAGGGCTATTGAAGCAAGGGTTATTTTTTTTTCCAAGAAAGTTCTTTATTTTTGGGTGTTGTTTTGCAGAAAATGAGATTGTCCGAATGTTCCTCCCGCACGATCTCGGGGAAGATGCTCAAAACCAGCCAAAAGATCCTAGGATGTCAAGGCCTTCGAGGAGAGATGTTCCAGTTCGGACATTGGACGAAAGGTTCATCAGGATTCTGAAGATTTTCAAGTGGGGCCCTGATGCAGAAAAGGCTTTGGAGGTGCTAAAGTTGAGAGTGGACCATCAGCTCGTTTGCGAAATACTGAAGGTCGATGTTGAGATCGCTGTTAAGATTCAGTTCTTCAAGTGGGCTGGAAAGAGGAGAAACTTTATGCATGACGCCAGCACCTATATGGCCTTGATACGCTGCTTGGATGAAGCTGGGCTGGTTGGTGAGCTATGGAAGATGGTTCAAGAAATGGCTCGGAGTGCAATTGTGATCAACCCAGTTGAATTAACTGAAATCATCCAAATCTTGGGCAGGGCTAAGATGGTAAACAAGGCTCTTTCAATATTTTACCAAGTCAAAGGACGCAAGTGCAAACCTACAACAAGCACTTACAATTCTATGATTATGATGCTAATGCAAGAGGGTCATCATGAAAAGGTTCATGAGCTGTACACAGAGATGTGTAATGATAACAATTGTCTTCCTGATACTGTGACCTACAACACAGTTATATCAGCATTTGCTAAACTCGGTCATGCAGAATCTGCACTTAGGTTATTTGAGGAGATGAAGGTGAATGGTTTACATCCCACTCCAAAGATCTATACAACTTTGTTGGGAATCTATTTTAAATGTGGAGAAGTTGAGAAGGCATTGAATCTAGTCCAAGAGATGAGAGACAAGGGTTGTGCACTTACTGTGTTTACATACACTGAATTGATTAAGGGGCTTGGCAAGGCTGGGAGGATTGATGATGCCTACAGTGTTTTTATTAGTATGCGAAAAGAAGGCTGTGAGGCTGATGTTGTCCTCTTAAACAACATGATTAATATTCTGGGAAGAGCTGGTCGTCTTGATGATGCTTTAAAAATCTTTAATGTGATGGAATCCATGCGATGTGCGCCAAATGTCGTGACATACAACACCATAATTAAGGCTTTGTTTGAATCCAAGGCTCTGGCTTCTGAAGCGGCATCATGGTTTGAGAAGATGAAGGCAAATGGTATTGTTCCCAGCTCATTCACTTATTCAATTCTCATTCATGGGTTTTGTAAGGCAAATAGGGTTGAAAAGGCTTTGCTTCTTCTGGAAGAAATGGATGAGAAAGGTTTTCCTCCTTGTCCGGCTGCCTATTGCAGCCTGATCAACAGTCTCGGAAAGGCGAATCGTCATGAAGCTGCTAACGAGTTATTTCAAGAATTGAGAGAGAATTCTGGACGTTTGAGCTCAAGAGTATATGCAGTCATGATTAAACACTATGGAAAAAGTGGACGTCTTAGTGAAGCTGTTGATCTTTTCAATGAGATGAAGATGATAGGCTGCAATCCTGATGTTTATGCTTGTAATGCACTCATGTCAGGGATGATTAGGGCTGGTATGATAGATGAAGCTCATTCATTACTTCAGACCATGGAAAAAAATGGCTGCAGCCCAGATCTAAATTCACATAACATCATTCTTAATGGCCTGGCAAGGTCTGGTGGGCCGGATCGGGCAATGGAAATGTTTACAAAGATGAAATGTTCAAAGATTAAGCCAGATTCTGTATCTTATAACACCGTACTTGGATGTCTCAGCCGTGCTGGTATGTTTGAGGAAGCTGCAAAGCTTATGAAGGAGATGAAGGCTCAAGGATTCGAATATGACCTCATCACCTATTCATCAATACTTGAAGCAGTTGGTAAAGTCGATGAAGTTCGGGAAGCAGCCTAATGAGAAACATATTTGATCAGATTTTATCTGCATGGTCTATTCTATGCCTAATGGTTGTTAAATCATTTGATAAGCAGAGTCATTCTTTGATAAATGATCACTACGAGTCAAGCTCAATAGAATATGATCAAAAAAGATGTTGAAGAGAACAACCGTTCCTTTGGAAGGCCACTCTATCCTGGCATGTTTAGAGAGAGTTGTGGAAAGGTGTGAATCATGTCTTTGATAGGGATGCGCAAGATTGTGGCAGGGATCATTCTGTCTTGAAGATAAGAAAGGTGGAGCAGTACTTGTCCTCACTCATCAGTGGCTTCTCTGATTTTGATGAGTGTGAGATGCATGTTTTTGAATTTGGAGAGGGCAGTTTGATGCTAGAGATCAGTATCTGGAGAGTATTAAGAAGATGGAGACGAAGAAGACATATGTGTTAATGCTTGAAAGAAACAGAACTCCGACATTGGTGTCTTGAAAGTGGGCCTTTTTCTTTTCCAGGAAAGATCTATCAAAACCGTAATTAGTTATGAACTTCTGGTTGTTTGGGGATTAGCATGTTAATGGGAGATGCCTCCCATAAAGAGAAGGCTGCAGCACATCTACATGTGCTACTCCATCTCTCTACTTCTTGACATGAGATGCAAGCCATCATATTCTCAAAGCGCATTGACCCCCTTATTCTGGGGCTGGTTGGAGATTCATATTTTCATAGGAGATGGCAACTGAGACTCTGGGGCAATTAATTCAGGACTTTGAAGCTCGTTGCATTATTGAAGGTAGGTCTGATATCTTCAGGGCCAGAAAATTATTGATCTCACAGATTCTTCTATGCAAAATCAGTCTACCACACAAATGGTGATGGCTACAGACCATGTGAAAAGTTTACTTCGTATGGTACATTGTAATTTGCTTTTCTTTATGAAAAGTTACTGAGAGCTTTCATGGTCATTATGTAAATGGTTTTATCATCTTCAATAAGGTTGCTAATAAATGTGCAAAATCCTTTCGTCCTTTTTTTTTTTGGGTCAGAAAATCCTTTTGTTCTTACAATGTATTAAAACTTGCTTTATCCATAAAAAGAGACTAATGATGTATGACAGTTGCTAAAGCATATGGTTCTTAAAAATTACTTTTGACTCTGAAAAAGTACAATAAAAGTGGAAAAACTACAAATAACCTAGAAGCTGCTATCTTGATTACGAAACTAACTAAATAATATGAAAAGCTTACTTTTTTAATATAGAAAATAATAACTTTTTAAATGCGATTTGTAATGATGTATATATGTTTCTGGAGTTACTTTTCAACTCTGGAAATTGCTACAAAAATTTGGAAAACTGCTGATAAACGACAAGATGAGAATTACTTCCATTATAAAGGAATTTACTTAAATGTGAGGAAACTTCTTACACGACATCATGATTTTTTAAAGAGAACTTTGAACTCCCTTAGTAATTGTTCATTCACGAAAGTTTTGAATTACAATACAATGTACTAAACTTACCAAAAAAAATATAATGTACTAAGGGTGTTTCCCACATGTTTCACAACTTTCTCTTGAAAAGTTACCCTCTCCTATTAATAATCTTAAAACTTGAGTCATCAAGTACTTGATTTGGATAAAGTCGATGGTTTGTCCAAACAGTTTGTCATTTGTTATAGTGTAGAATTTTATGAAGTGAGAAGTGTGATTTTAATGCGTCTATAAAAGATTAATAAAGTTCAAAAGTCTGGATATTCCGTAAGAAAAACAATCATGTACTAATAACCGGTAAACTTTACATGAGGTGAGTAAATTCAATTGGGAAAAGTCAGTAAAGTTGGCCACCGGTTGAAATTCGTGGAAGAGGACATGGGAACTCAGAATGTGGCTCTTTCGAATAAGAGGCATTGATGTCTGTGCTGAACATTGGTAGATGGCTATTGTCTAATCTAAAAAAAGTCCACATTAACTACAAAGTTTGTTCTTTTATCCCTTCTTCCGTTTAAAAGGGGGCTTATGCATAGTTACCAACAAAACACGGTCAACTCAGAAGTTATTTGGAAAAGGTTTTTTGCGCCATTTTCAGCTGTGAAAAACGGTGCTGTAACTTTTATAAGATGTTTGGCAAACACCCACGGCCACAACTATCTTTCGATAGCTCATGGGAGCTTTTATGATGCAGTCTCACCGAGCTTTGAGGAGCTGCATCTTTCAAATATGCAAAACCAAACATTAAAACAACAGCAGTTCACGGCACGCACGGTTACAGCTAAACGGGGCTCTTAGTCCTCACTAATGGCAGAGACGGATCTGCATCTATGTAAGCCAAGGAAGAAGCAAGCTTCTTCTTGTTTTCCTGTATAGCTCCCCTTGATAAACCAAATGTAACTGGCAATGGTCTTTTTGCTACCTGGCAAGTCCAGTTCAGTTGGAGCCCCTAAAGGGACACAAGTAGATCAACTTCTCACATTTCCCTTTGGAACAGATGATCTTCAGAGACAACAATGGCACAAGCATTTCGAGCGTTTGAATATCCATCTGCAGTTAATTTGGACGCGGTCCGAGAATTTTATAGCTAAAGCACATGACCTGCAGAACTTATAGATGTGTATCCACAGAGAAGGAGCGAAAGTGCACCGAAAGATTGACCATACCACAATGCGAGGGCTTATCCAAGTCGCCGATTTCCAACACATCAATGAGCACAAGTACCTTTAATCCTATTATTGCTTCAGAAATTAGACGTTCAGGGGCTTAACTCAACCAATATTATACAACGGAAGAGGAAGAGTCAACATACTAATCTAATCATAATCTTTTATCAGGTAAGGATGTCACCCGCTGGCATTCTCAGCGGAGAGATCGTTCTCGCCATCGTCACCTTGCCTTATTCTTGCAATTTCGGCTTGAGCCCTCTCCATTATCTGCTTCCTTTGAACTTCCAGATCCCGCTGAAAATCCATCCTCATCTTCTCCAGTTCGACCATCTGCTGCCTCTTACTATTCTCGATCTTCTCATAGATCTTACTAAATTTTGTCACGGACTCCGCAAGCAATTTGATTGAAGCCCCATCACTAGACTCTCTTCCAGATTTTCTCTTCTTGGGTGGAAGTCCATCTGAATCGTCTCCCTCTTTGTCAGAAGACTCTGAGTTCCCAGGACTGTCCCTCATCTCATCCATTCCGTTAGCACGGTTCAGGTAAACCCTAGGGTTCATGAAGACATACTCCCCAGAGTCAACCCCACAAGACAGAGCAGTTTGTTGCGAGGGTGATGAGGACATTAACATGTCCATCTTCTTGAAATAGACCCATTTGCTGGAGACACCACCGGTCTCTACAAATTTAGCTTTCTCCTTTTTGTACTTTTTCTTCAATGTATCCAATCGGTTTCTGCATTGACTCTCTGTCCTGTCAACTTTGGATACCTCTGCTACTTTTTCTGCGACTTCTTGCCATTCATCAGACCGAAGACTCTTCCTCCCACGTTGAAGAAACCGCTCACCCCAAGCATCAAGTAAAACAAATGTCTCATGTTCGGTCCAATCCATGAGAGAATTCCGGCCACCAGTTGTTGGTAGTGGTTTCGGGACTGGTGGAGGCACATCTTGAGGTGGTGGTACACGAGGAGCAAACTCATAACTAGAAACCAAACTCTTCAGCTTCCGCCTTTTGGGGCGCCTTTCTGGGTCATTCGTTCTTCTAGCTTGGTTCTTCTGCTGGTCATCATCATCGTCGTCATCGTCATCGGAAAAATCATCTTCATCATTGTCCTCGTCGTCATCATCTTCATCTTCCACATTCTTGACAGTTTGCCTGGTGCCATTCATTTGATCTTTATCATCTTCTTCATCTCCCAACTCTTCCTCTTCATCCTCTTCGTCACCATCATCCTCATCGTCATCATCTACATATTGGTTACTGGCTGGCTTAGAATATGGTGGAGTCCCAACAGGAAGCTTTTGGGAATTCGATGAACCGTATTCCTGCGGCTGATTTGCACCATGCGAATTAGGGGGGTACCCAGCATCATCCTCAGCATGGTCCATTGGTCACCGTCCAATCTTGTGAAGGACAATATTTCACTGCAAGGAAACCCAAAAAGACTCCAAAACCCTCTTTCTTCACCAAATAAAAGCCAGAGTCTCTACTCACATGGGTACTTCAGTTCTCACTTCAAGACCCCACAATCCCCTATAACAGCAGCAAACAATATGGGTAATTTAAGGGGAAAGGAACCGAGAAATGATACACAAATGGGCAAAGCGAAAGTTTTTCGCTTTTCATTCAACTGAAAACTGTAACAAGATACAGCAATCTAATTACGCTTATTCTAAAAACATGCAACACCCGCAGTACAACACCAGTTAACCAACTTCTTTAAACTAGCTCTAAATCCCACTTAGCCACTCATCAGCCAGATTGAGATTCACTAACCTCACAAAGCGCCCCCCAATCTTGCTTTGAGTGGCAAATCCCAAGATCACTCTTTTTCTTCTTTCTTTCCCCTTTTCTTGAAGATTCACCCCTCCAGAAAACCAAACGGAATCTACCCAAATTAGTTACCCATCACCTCACACGAACGGAAACTCGAGGCCCCAAAAACCGAAAGCGGAGGTCGGAGATCTTACCTCGGCCGAAAACAATCTGCACTCTCGGAACAAGTCAAAAGCATCCAGCAGCAACACCCACTGCTGCTTCTTGCGAAGCAATTCCGCTCATTTCTTGCGAGGAATTCACGTTGGGGACGAGGAATCTCCGCCGTGGAGATTCCGGAGTGAAAAGGGGAGAGAGAGATTGTCGACGGAGCAGGAACTGAAAACGATTTAGGTGGAAGCAAATCGAGGAGTGAGGAGGAGCGAGAGAAGAGAAATGATGATTCTCCGGAGATAAAAAGAGGGTTGCGCTATCTTGCGCCGAGGCGTTACCTGTGCTCCTTGGGCCTCAAGGTCCAACTCTAGCAGGCTTCACTAGGCCCATTTGGTTTTTTAATAATTAAATTAGACATCTTTACTTATGAATAATATTATTCTTTTTTTATTCTTAGTGGGAAGAAAATACATTCAAACTGAATTATAATATTTTAAAATATATTTAGAGGCATTTTCACTTGTAATTCTATTTATTTTGACTAAGCTAATTTTGAAGATCACACCATCTTATCTTTTATAGAAGAATTATTTTGTTGTGATACAAAATGCAAAGAATATTTTTGAAAAAATTTATGTTGAAAGAAATTGCCTTGTACATCGCAAATAAATATTCCGTGGAAGGTTTTGGTAGTTATTAATTCAATTTCTTAAGAGTAATGCAAATTCTCCATCTCACGAGTTGACAATACTGTGGATGCTATTCATTTTTTACTTCGACACATAGCAAATGTGCGGATGCACAGCATTGGAAAAACAAGCTGTAATCTAATAGGTCAAACAAAATCACGGGCCTATGGAAATATTTCAATCATAACAATACTTATAAAATTATAAAATACAAAGATATTTTAAGATTTGAAATTTTTCATGAAGTTTGTTATAGGATAAGATATATCCAAGTATTGATATCGAAACATGCGAGAGTGACCGTACAATTATGAGTTCTCGTGCTTCTTCTTGGACATAAGGTTTATGAGATAATTTTGAAAAAAAAAATTCAAAGATTCATTAAAAATAGGAAAAACTCCAAATAAGTATATGAAGTATTCTCATTTTCTCATAATAGGATTTAAAGTGGATTTTATTTCAAATAAATGGCTTAAATAGTTATGCTAATTTTAAAGAAGGATTTAACCTTATCGGTTGATCAAATCTTTCGACTAGTCAAGGAGATTTTCGTCCAAAGATAGTCTTTTTTTTATTTTTTATTCATTCTTTTCTTTCCCGATCATCTTCTTCTTCGGCATGGCCTTGTCGATTGCTGGGCCTGAGGCCCAAATCACCCTTGACCCAATTGAAGAAAGTAAGAGTCAAGATGTGAACGCAAGAAGAGCAATGAGTTCGACCAGTTCGTTGGCGTTTGGATCTCGGAAATCGAGTTTTAGAAATGAACAAAGGTTGTTTGGCGGGTCGCTTGTACTCGTCGCTCATGGATACAGCTAGGGCCGTTGCTTTGACAAGTCTTCCTTGTTCATCTTTTTATTCTTTAACAAGTAAGAAGAGAAATAAATAAATAATTTCTTATTTTTTTTATCTTTGAATGAAAATGTCTTTAATCGATTGAAATATTTGACAAGTTAGTGAGCACCCTTATTTAAAATTGACATGATTATATTAAATTTTTATTTGAAACAAAATTCATTATAAATTGTCTTTTTAGAAAATAGTGACACTTTAAATCCTCGTTTAATTTGAAAAATAAAAGAAAATTTTCGTTTGAAATATTTCTAATTTTTGTCCAATATAGTAGTGCACATTTTTCTAATTAGTTTTGAAGCTGAAAAACTTAGTTGATATTGGAGTCAGGTCAAGTGAATTCAAATGTATGTTAAGCCATTGTGGTAGATAATATTATCCATGGAACAAAGAAATAACCCCCCAAAAAAATAACCTCCAATTGAAGAAGTTACTTTATTTTTCGGGGCTCGCAGTCAAAAGAAAAAATCATGCCTAAATCGAACCGGCCAGCAAATAACGAAACCAAACAGACATCTGAGGAAGGAAGAAGGGGAGGTGTGATATCTCTCTCTCCTCTCGCGAGTCTCAAAATCTCTTCTTCACTCGTCCGAATTCCACTCAGTCCTTCTTCTTCTTCTTCTGCTCTCGCTAAGCTCTCCTTCTTCTCTAGCATCGAATCGCAATCGCTCGTAAATTTCGCCTCTTTATCGAATCTTAACCTCCTGCAATTCGGTTCCGTACCGCCGCCCCAATCGATTTCGGGTTCCGGATCCAGGTCGGGCGCGATTGGCATCAGCTCACTGCCGTAGAAGCGATGCAGTTCGCGTCGGATTCCATGGATGGAGGTTCGGTTTGCTGCGGATTTCGGCTTCCGTGAGCACTTCCTGGAGTGCAGGATTGGGAATGCTTGAATTTGATTTCGAGGGTTCTGAGTTTTGATTGAATTTGGGTTTTGAATTAGAGGTTCTGGTGGATTTTTTGGGGAGGGTTTTTGGTTGATTCGGGAAGGGGGCAGGTGGGGAGCAGTCATGTTCTATGGTGCGGTTGTGTGGGATCCGTGGCTCATTGTTGCCCAAATCGTGTGTCTTCAATGCTTGTATTACCTCACGCTAGGATTATTCCTGTCGCTCCTCGTCGGGATTCGGGTCTCGCGCATGAGCCTCGTGTACATCTTCGACTTTGCAGCCGTGACCACGTCCACGGTGACCGGGTGGTCCGTCATCGCCTCTTTCATGCTCACTGCAGTTGCAGGGTGAGATTGAAAAGGCTTTGCTTGTTTTCTAGCGTAATTCGATTTACGGTTCATTTGATGCTGGTGCAATTATGTCTCGCAGCTCTTTTGTTTTTATGTGAATTTGTGATTGTTATGGAGCGTGGATGAATGCCTTGACTTGAAGAATGTGTGCATGTATGACCTCAATGACAATGTTAACTCAGTTTAAGCTTTATGCTGTTCTCACTACTGCTATGTACTGCTATGTTACTTTTTCATGTGTCGATAAAATGAGCTGCCATACTTGTTCAAGTGATTTGGGACTGTTGGAATGATGTCCTTTCTGGTTGAGCAATCATCCGCGATTCAAAATAAATACTCTTCTAGTAAGGAGTAATGGCTTGGCATGGTTTATTATTGTCCCTTCTTACTTTGAGCTGATACATTGGTAGCTATAGATCAAACTGATTTTTTCCCCCTTTGCCATAGTTCCATACGTAGCCTTGCTATCTTATTGAGTGGTTTGATACAACATTTCTGGTCATTTTCTGCTGGAAAATTAGAATTTGACTGTCCATTGGAATGTTAGTTTGAGATAAATTGCCACCATATAAAGCTTGGCCGTAGGGGGAAAACGTTGATTTTGTTCACCAAAAGAAGAAAAGGAATTTCCTTGAAGAGTTTTTAAACGAGTCAATTGGGTTGATAAGTTTTGTGTTCCATGACTGAATATTTAAAAGACCATCTCGTGACATTCATTCTTTGTTTGTTTTGGTGTTGTAGGAAAGTTTGTTACCTCCATGTTAGAATCTCTTTTGTATAGCCACACAGGAACAGATACTTGTATGTGCAGTAAATTTATTTGGTTTCACTTTGGATCTGACCACCAATGCAGTGCTTAACAGTAGATTTCCCAGTTTTATCTCCCCGCTGACCGCCTCTTAACTAGTCCAATTTTTTTGTGATTTTAAGAAGCACCAAAAAGCATTGTCGTATGTCCCCATGGATTAGATACGGTTGCTTAGACTGCTTAGCAGCTATGCTGAGAAAAAGAAAAAGAAGATTCTGTGACTCGGGACTTGAAGACATGCTTTGTCTGTAAAGTTCCATCCAGATGCAGTGTTAGGACCACCTTTTCATTTTAGTTTTAAGAAAGTACACCTGTGACTTGTTCACTCTTTGAGTCTGTGATTATCAGTCATTTAAGCTAATGATCCAATGTCTTTGAATGTATGTACTTGAGACAACCGGATGTGACAGTGTAACTATGATGTCTTCATCTGGACCTTTTACCATATCATTCTGTCTGTAGTTCTCTTATTTGCTGTAACATTAGGCCTGCTCCACATTGCTGCTAATATATTAAATGCAGATACGAAAATGGAACCCTTTGGATATAACAGGTGCTTTGTATATTGTAAATCTTAAACTTGTTTTATGCAGGGAGAACATATCTATTCTAGAATCTACTGTTTATGTGCTTTTAAAGAAAGAAAGTCTCCCACAGGTTCTTATATTGAATTCTGCTATTTCTTGATGCAGAGCTGGATATATGCTTTATCTAATTGAGAGGGCTAAGAAATGCCCAGACTTTTCTGCCACTTTATTTATCATTCATCTCTTTATATGCATCATATATGGAGGTTGGCCTTCCTCGATAACATGGTGGGTTGTTAATGGCACTGGACTTGCGGTGATGGCTCTACTAGGTGAATATTTGTGCATCAAACGTGAACTGCGGGAAATTCCCGTTCGGTATCGTCCAAGTAAGTCTTTTTTCTTCTCTTTGAACTAACTCAAATGAAAGAGTTTCTGATAATGTCTTTGTTAAGTTACCGATTATTGGAAACTTGTTTGTTAGAATTTGACCAATTTGTATGCCTCTCATTTGCTTCCCTCTGCAATGGTGCATCAGAGCAGTGCTTAAGAGTCGTCTTTAGCTTTTCTATCTTGTACTTTCTTGATGATAGTTGGAAGAGATATTGCTATGTGTCTTTATTTTTGTTAAAGTTTTACTAGCTTTCTTTAATTCACTATTTTGAGCTGGGATCATTGTGCAGATGTTTGACCAACTGGAGAAACGCTACCAACTAAAACAAGTTTAATCGGAGTATATGGGCTATCCCCTTGGATGCTATTCTGGATGCTATCCTATACCAAATTAGGATAGGTTAGATTGTGCATGATGGTTATACACTAAAGCGAAGACGACAATGAGCACACTGGGTTCAGAATTGTGCTTGTGGGATGAGGTCAAGCTGATGAATAGGATTCTTTCGTATATTTTTTTGATATGCAATTAGGTGGCTTTGAGAAATTGATGTATATTCTGCTTCTGGCAGTTTATTGGTAAGGATGAAATGTCCGGTCTTTTAAAGTTCACACGTTTCAAATGATATTTTCATAATTTTTCCATGTCAACTTTTGGCTTGAAGGGTGCTGTCTGAGTAAATTGTGGATTGACTGGCGTAGACTATCGAGAACAAGATTGCGTTAATAAAAAGGTGGAGCTTCTTTAACCAGCTGAACTTATTAGATGAGATGGACTTCCATGCCTGCTTCTACTGGGCAGCTTAACTTTTTTGCATCTCTCTCCCTCCCTCTCCCTCTCCCTCTCTCTGCTTTTGCTGTTGTATGCAGCGTGACTCATGCTGGATCTTACTTTTTAACCCACCGGCAAATTTATAAGCAAGGATGTCACTAGCTCTCGAAATGATTTTGACAGGGCTACGGGCGTCTTGATTGATCGGCAAGTTCAAATGTAATTGGCAGCAAACGCTTAAGAACTTAGTCCCAGTAGTTCCGTCTTTTCCTTGCTTTTTGTGTCAGCACATTTGAGAGAATGAGGAAATTTATTGGGGCCAAACGCAATCAATGGATTGGACCATCAAAAAATTGGAAATACAGCGTTCCCAAGCTGAGAGTTTTATCTCTTGGTTGCAGCTTGCGAGCACGGACAAGAGAGAGATGCATATGATTTCTCTTTTTTGGGCCTGTGAGAAGATGGGTAAATTGGTATAATATGTCTTTTACATGGGTTTTGCGGTGCCAAGAATAACTGAGAATATCTAAATTTAGCAAAAAGGACAGCAGTTCAAGACTGTTGGATTGCTCACCGTGATTAATACATTGCTGCATATGGTCTTCTTTGTAACCTTTTAAGACGAAAACTATAGCCTAAAAGGTTGATTTTTGAGGACCGATAATGCATAGAAAATAATGGCGACAGAACTAAGTTAAACCTTGTAGGCCATGGATTGGAAGCTTTCAGCTGTTTCAAGTTTGGAGGAACGAGATACAAAAATCTCTCACTAGGAAGAGCACGTCTTTCTTCTCCCTCTTGGCGGAGCAAACCGTGACAGCAATTACAAAAATTCCTGGCTGAAAAAGGAAAAGAAAATAAACAAAGACATGAAATCCTCTCTTGTATTATTCCCTGACATAGGCGCCAAGCTGTCCAGTACTCACGGTTGGCACTTCCACAATGAAGAAATGTCTGCAACGGCTTCTCCCACGGTCATGTACAATCCATTCAACCCGAAACTGTCCAGCGTTTCTGATTTGTGTAGCTTCTCCATCACATTCCCGACTGGACTTGCCAAAACAAGCTGCAGGAAAGACAGGAAGAGAGCATATAAGAAAATTGAGAACTTCTCTACGCCTTTAGGTCATCCAAAGCCTAACCAAGTTCACAACTTCAATATGAGTTGTACCTTGAGAGATCTCTTCTCCACCATCTTCCTGATCTCCACTAATGCTTCGATGCCACTTGTGTCTATGGAAGTGACAGCTGCAGAAAAAATACAACGCCCGTCATTTTTGTCAATCAACAAGCGAGAATTAAACAAGCAGAATGGAGACTCAAAGGCTTAAATGATTTGATGTTTTATGGATAAAAGACTTCAAAACTGATTAATCGAGCAAGCATGCTCTTATAGAAAAACAGAATCCCCATGAACTAGAAGAAACTTATTTGTTGAAATGGATCAAATGAATTTTCATGAAAAAGTCCAACTTAATGCATTTCTTTGATACTGTCACTAGAAGAAACTTATTTTTTAAAAATATCATGTAGTTCTCATTATGGTTCAGAATAATCGGCTTCAAAATATCTGCATCATTTTATTGGAGCGTGTCAAGATGTTGCAGGAGATATGTGTAAAATGTTTTTGTCGGTGGAAGTGCGAAGGTGGCACCTGTCATGTCGAGAATTAGGCATTTCAGTGCACTCTGATTGTTCTCCTTTATCCATTCTTCCTCCTCTCGCACCCATCTCAGGATCCTGCATACGAGAATTTCAATTACAACCACAAAGAAAGCGCTTTTAACCAGGAAAAAAAGTCACTCCTTTGAGAATGTGCATGATCTTTGAAACCTAGCAAGGACAGGAAGCTTCAAATTTTTTGACCAATATATAATTTTTCTATCTTGATCTGCTGATGACTCCGAAGAGGTGTCAAGAAGGCTAACCTCTCCTGCAGGTAGGTGGAATTGGCGAAGTAGATCGGAGATTCAACAGCAAGTATTAGAAAAGAGGGAACTTTTGATGCTTCGCTGTATCTGCTGAGGCTTTGGTATGTATGAGTTCCTGGAATATTTCCCAATACCACGGTGTTTGGCCTAGTGACATGCAAGAGAATCTTGAAGACAGAAACTCCAACCTGAATTTCCAAAAAAATGTCAGGTTAACCAAAATAGGTTGCTTAAAGAAGCTACTGAAATCTGGAAGTCTCCTCCTTAAAGTTTAAGATCAGTTTAAAATCTGTAATGCCTCCTACAAACAACGTAGCTAAGAAGGTTGGAACAAGTTTCAAGTAGGAGAGACTCACAGCAATGGCTAGACCCAAGGGCACAGAGATGAAAAGGACCCCCACAAAGGAACATACGCATGCCAAAAAGTCAAGCTTGTCAACTTTCCATAACCGAAAGGCAGCCTGATAATCAATCAGACCGATCACGGCTGTTATGATGATTGCACCCAAGATGACATTGGGAGTGTAGTGAAATAGTGGCATAAGGAAAAGCAGAGTAACTAGCACTGCTGTTGCCATAACTATGTTTGAAATGGCCGTTTGCGCCCCCGCATTATAGTTAACTGCAGACCGGGAAAATGACCCTGAAAATGACAGTAGAGGTATGGTCGTTAGAACTGCTAAAACCAGAACCCCACTTTTCTTGAGGAGACATAGTCAGGCGCTTTCAACATATTCACCAATCCCCTCACATTTTTATGTAGACTGCTCTCTTGTGGTACCTGCTATCATGCGAAATGAGGAGTATATTCTAAACTAATGTAACAGTTGATAGTACAAAATCCCATGCGTGCAAAAACAAAGAAAACCCATTTATGCGAAGAGAAAATAAGTACCTGTGGTGACAAAACATGAGGAACAGGAGCCGGCCATGTTCATCAGGCCAATAGCCATCATTTCTTTGTTTCCATCGACTTGGTAATTTTTCATAGTGGCAAATGTTCTTCCGACTGCTATACCTTCCTGTTTGGATGCCATGAAGAATAGGATAAGTATATGCATGAGGAAAGAATCTACGTCCGAAGAGTCAATAAATTGCAGTATGCAAATGTAATGCACAATTCTTACAGTTAAAGATAAAATTCCAGTTATGATGCCGGTTTTGACTGCCAGAGCTAGATAAGGGCCACTTAAGTATAGCATGTTTGATGAAGGCGGATTCAGACCCTCAGGCAAGTGGCCAATCTGTGCATAACAGTAATTTTAGTCAATAAAGTCCTGAACGTGAAAATAACAAACATAAATTAGGTAGTTTGCTACGAATATGTCCAAAAACTGTGAATAAAACTTCAGTTCATACAATTGTGATTCCATGAGCTTTTGATCTGAGGAGGAAAACTAGAATAGTTGACAAAACCACTGATGTTAAAGGGGCAGCTGCTGAAATCCAGAAGAGCTTTGGTCTTCTAATGCTCTGTGACATTTGATGGAAACTCAAAGGTTAGACCATTAGAGTGAGTCAATCATTCAACATAATTATGGCTGTCAAAATGAATAGTTGGCTGAGATAAACTTACAATATGTCTCGTTGTCAGTAAAAAGATTAAGAAACCGACTCCCATGACAATACTTTGCCAGCACCACTGCAAGTCACAAGTGTAACTTAAGTTGAGGATCTCTCAACAAAGAAGGCGAATATGAGTTGGAATTGAACCCATAAACGAATTTGATAAAAGATAATACAAGTCAGAATTACCAAATGAACGGATTTCGTAAGATCCATACTTCAAATCGTATTCCCCTAAGTTCCAAGATCATATTTCAAAAAGATTGCCAGACTTTTCTTTTGAAAAATTTAAAATGGTATCTGTCAGTTGCAGTGTTATTACTCAATATTGTCCCTTTTCTTTCTTGAGATACTGGTATGATGCTAAATCGAATAATATCACTCGTTCAAATTCCAATAGGAAATAGTGAAGTAGCTCTATATCATGTATGAAGGTTCCTATTAGGCTTTCTAAAAGAAATTAAGATGGAAAAGAAAATGACGAATCACCTCGTCTTTTTGTTTGAAGACTGAGGACATAACAGGAACAAATTGCATCTTGGTGGTGAAGTGGACGATCCCAAGCAGGCCTTTCAACTGCTGCAATGACACTATAACTGCCGCCCCGGCCATAAAACCAACCAGTGTTGCTTTGGACAGAAAATCAATTACAAATCCTAACCTGTAAATTACATAACCAAACTCAATCAAGTTAGTCTCTGGATTATTGTCACTTCCTCGTATGATAATTCCTACAGTTTAACTCAACTCTCCTGAGAAAACTCTCATTGTGGAATTACAGTTCTCTGTCAATTATATTACTTTCAAACAATTTTGGACAAGAAAAGAATGAAATTTGTTGGATAAGTGATACCTCAGGAGACCCAGAGAAGCCTGAAATAGACCGGCGAAGAAGGTGGCTGTGAAGGCCAATTTGAGATACAGAATTGGCTCTTGACTGTAAGACACCGTCTCACTGAGCATTGACCCCATGACTAGAGAAGCAATTGACACAGGTCCAACAGCGAGGTGCCTGGAGCTTCCAAGGATTGAATATATCAATGGCGGAACAAAGCTTGAATCTGCATGAACGAAGCACATTTTTAATTAATTAAAGAACTGCAGAACCAAAAAAGTTCAACAAGTTTCATGTATTTGTGACAGAGAAGAAAAAGAAAAGAATGATTCAGTCGACACTCACATAATCCTACAATAGGCGGCAAATTTGCAAGTTTTGCATAGCTGATTCCCTGCAATGCAAGAGAAAGGCAGTGAGATGACCCCATATCCAAATTTTTAACAGGATTGCATAAAAAAAAAAAAAACAAAGAAGAAAAGGAAGAGATGGACTATGCGTTAGTATTTCTTTTACAAAAATAGAATATAAAAGAAAACAGCCAAAAAAGTCGAGAACGTCAAACCTCAACTAAGGCATTTTACAGGATAATTTGATTTACCAAAAAATTAACTTGGTTTAATTCATCACCATCCTAACATTGATCCCTCTTAATTAATAATTGGAAAAGGGGATTCAAGAGTTCATTAAAGCATACTTGCACCATGTCAGAACCAGAAAAAAGCATTTAAGTGAAAGACGCAGAAAACTAAACTGACAGAATCACCTCAAGCTGTATAATCAACAAAGAGAATTTACCAGCTTTAAAGTTCTTCGAGAGTCAATTGACACACATTAAATGAAAACTCGAACCACTAAATGCTCTGAAAAACACTGAAACTCAAAATCTCCATGGGCACACAAAAGCACAAACACCGTCTCTTTCTCACTCACTCACCTGTGGGATGGCAAGGCTAGCAATGGTGAGACCGGAGATGACATCAGACTTAAACAGCCTCAGATCATACTCAGGCGCCCACTGAAATATGGGGAATAAGAACTGCAGACCCAGGACAAGTTTCCTCAGGAACGTCTGGTTCTTGAACCTGTGGAGCGGGTCATCAGGGAAGAAGACCTCTGAGAGCCTGTGCTTAAGTTTCTGGAAGGTGGTTGTTTTCGGTGGCAGGCAAACTCTGTGCACTTCTAAGGGGGGTGGTGGTAGTGTCGAGTCTGTGGTGGAGACTCTGATGATGGTGGCCTCATTGCCTGAGAAATTCTCTACTCTGTTTGAATTGAGACCCATCTCAGAAAAAAATGGTGATGATGATGATATGTGTAGAAGGCAAGACTCAAACAAGCGCTTGCTGAAGGACCAAGGCTTTGCATGGCGTGAATTTATACAGAGAAATGAGAGGGACTTTGTGGGAAGAGAGAGAGGAAAGGGTATCGGAGAGGTAGTTAATGGGAAACTGCAGTTACTTCACTCCCAGTGGTAGTTCGGTCATTTCGTTCTATCCTCGTCCTAAATTGTCTGCGTGATGGGAAGTGTGCCGATGATACCAGAGGTAAGATCGGCGGAGTCTTAAAACTTGACACGAAGGAACAATTAAGTACCAAAAGTTATAAAAGATTAAGTGTCACTTAAAAAAAAAATAGATCACTTAAATGCCAAGTCGCGAACCCCGCCGAAAATCCTACGTGACAATTTTTTATTAATTTTCTTGCCTACGTGGCTCGCCGAAATTGAAACGACGAAAATCGGTGCAAAACGACGTCGTTTTTCACGATGTGGATTTTAAAATTTATTAATTAAACAATTAAAAATATATATTATTATAAAATCGATTTTATTAAAAGAGAGAGAGAGTTTTTCTCTTTTTTTTAATAAAATTGATTTTAATTTTTTTTAAAATCTGACGTGGACAATTTTTTTTTTTAATTGCCACGTGGATTTTTTATTTAAAAAAAAAAAAGCTTCGTCAGCAAAAATGAAGTCGCCAAAAATAGACACGTGGCAATTTGGCCGGAAGTTTTCGCCTTTGGCACTTAACCGATCCATTTTGCTCCGATTTTGGCACTTAAGTATACTTTTTGTAACTTTTGGCAATTAAGTGTCCTTTTGTACCAACTTTTGGCACTTCAGAGGTCTGTATCTTATGATACCACTTGTGATGTGAATAAAATTAAATTTATTACTCAAATTGGCTTATTCATTAACAAAACAAATCATGACAAGGAATTTTTTATTTTAGGTCAGTTCTACTCTACTCATACTTTAATACTTACTCTTCGACTTTTGTTTTACCTCATTGTAGGACGTGGGAGTTGAAACCTACACCTAAAGTTAAATTGTCCATATTCCAATCCTCTTGAGAAAGTGGGGATTACTCTTACCTCATTTTCTTATATGGGAAGGGTGGCCATTAGAACAAACTTATTCTATAAAATAGGGAAAATATAGTCCAAGAAGTTCTAAACCTACTGTAATAGCTAATTCAGTTCTAAATCTTTTGATGATTTGCTATTTTAGTTGTAAACCTTTTAATCGTGCTAATTGAAATCTAAGATTTTTGATTATTTAGCAATTTAATCTTAAACTTTTCAACGATTTGCCAAATTTTGACAAGAAATTGCCAACATGGACAATTTTTGCAATTTTTGAATTATGTTATATTCTTTTTTCTTTTTACCTTTTCCCTCCATCAACCATTGCCAGGCCTTGTTGATGGCCAACTCCTTCATCCTCAAGCGAGGTTGGTGTGGGTGGCCCTTACCAACCTAAGTGCCGGTGTCCCTTACATGAGGTTGGCGAGGGTGGCCCTTACTCGAGGCTAGTGGAATGAAAAATGAAAAAAAGAAAAGAAAAATTCATTAATCTAAAAAAATGTAAAATTGTAGACTTCAAGCCAGCCATGTTATGTAAAGTGGTCAATGCGAACAAATAACTCGCATCAACAATTTCCAGTCAAAATTCCTCAGAATGCTTAAATTGACAAATTTTTAAAAGGTTTAGCACTAAATTGATACATCATTAAAAGTTTAGACTACATGGGCATAGTTGAAATGTCTAAAACTAAATTGACACAATTGAATTGGACGATAAGTCTAGAATTGAATTGATCGCTATACAATAAGTTTAGAAATTTTTAGATGTAATATCTTTCAATAAAAGCTTTTTCTAATTCAAACGAACTTTCTTATTACGTAATGGTGTCAATATTAATACAGATGTTCATTTTTAATTTTCCATTTGCTAACTTCCGATAGAAAACAAAAACAAAAGTACCAATCGCAAAGGAAATCCCTTTCCTCTTGGCTTAGCCCTGTCCCCTTTGAGGTTATTTTAATGATAGGTTCATAGGAACTAGACAATTCTATTTGGTCAAAAACCTAGCAATGTGCCAATTTGCCATAATACCACTAGATTAGACTCCGCATATGTATTGGTCCATTCACTTATAGAACTTCTCTAATTTCAACGAAATGTTAAGGTGTAAAAAGCCTCAATCTTGTGGGTAAGTAATTGTCATTTGTAAGATCAAAGGTGACACATATCCAAAACTAAAGCTAAATAGTCCTTTCCCTATGTTCTACATCATTTCATCACCTATAATGACCGCAATTTCAAGTATATTTTCTATCTTAACGCAAAGAAAAAGGAAGAGAGGGGGGTGTTAAAATACCACTAGATTGACTTGGCATTCAAATGTAGAACTTCTCTAATTTTAGCATATAAGAATTCTATCTTGCACGTAAGAAATCGTCATTTTGTAGGATAAAATAGTGAAAAAATGTCCAAAACTAAAACAAAATGCCTATAATTATACTCTACATTGTGTCATCGCCTCCCATATTAGACTTGGCATATGCATGGGTTTTTTTTTTTTTTTTTGGTAAGGTAAGTAGTATTAAATCGACCAGAGAGCCATACAAAAAGGGGGGGGGGGGAACACGGTACCGACACATACTCAACTGGACTACATGTCACTGGAGTAGGAGGGTATCGCATTCACCAAGAAACAAAAGATTTAAATACACAAAGATCGGGTTATAGAGACCCACATCCTAAGTTATGCCCTAAAAGGCAATTCTACTCAAAAACCCGGGGTCTATCCCCCAACTGCGCTGCGCCCTTCTATTTCTAGGGGTATCCATGATCGGCTTGTAGGCGAGGCCTTTGTCTTTCACCACCTTGACTAGGTACAATTTCATGGAAGGCACATATAAACTATGTCCACGGAAGAGAATATCATTCCTAGTCTTCCAAATGGTATAACATAACGCTCCAAAGGAGAACCGGGCTATCTCTCGATAAAAACCCTTCCCGATATGGAATTGATAACCCAAAGAAGGTTATTTGCCCAAGATGAGTTGTTCCATGGAAGGTTACATTTAGCAGCCCAATAATTAGCCAGAATATTAGAAACATGGCATTCAAAGAAAAGATGGTTGACTGAGTCAGGTGTAGACTTGCACAAGGCACATACAGAATTAGGAATCCTGCCAATTGTCATGAGGAATGTCTGTGTGGGGAGTCGATTCTTGGTTATAAGCCAGAGAAGAAATTGATGTCTAGGGGCCAGGGACTTGTCCCAAATAAAAGAAGACCAATGAACCCGGGGGGCTTTTTGCATGGGTTCATCCCTTATTAAACTTCTCTAATTTCGGCAAAAGATTAACGTACAAAGACCTTTCTTCTGCAGGTAAAACATAGTTATTTGTAGGATCGAAACCGGGGCAACATAGGGCAACCAAATCATGTTTCCAACGTTTGCAACCCAAAAAAGTTCATTCTATGTCCGTTTCCACCTAGATCAACTAAGCTAGAGGGTTTGCTTATGCGTAATTGAACGGCAAACACTTACAAGGCGGCTTAAGTAAACCAACTCACAATGCATTAGGTGGACAATTTGAACTGCATGGTTTGTTTTTAACACAAGATTAGAAGGCCGTAATCCCCTTTTTGATCATCTTCATAATGATTATTCATGTTGCAGCGGACTCAACTGATATAATCATCTATTCATTCCAAGATGCCAATAGGGCTGACTGTAGTTTCGAGCAGAGAAACAAGAGGAAAAAGGCACGAGAAAGAGAGCAGCTTCCAATGGTTTGATGGAATATCCGCAACGCCTATCTGGGACTATGATTTGACTAATGGAGTGAAACAACAAGGACCGTCCGCTCCGTGTTGCTTTGTACAAGTCGAAAGGTTCTAGCCCTTCATACCCGTCAACCTTTCCTTCCCCTTTTTCCATGTGCCCTCCCAAGTTAATATTTTAATTCCTTCTTTAAAATGATCATCTTTTGTTTTGGATTCAAGCTGAAGTTCTTCACTTAGATGATGATTTTTTAGACGATGCTGCTCTCAAAGCTAGCTACAATCGATGTCTTTAGCATCTCTGGGACTTCAATATGAACTGAAAAATGTGTGCCATTAATGGGTACGTACCATGCAGTACGAACCCAGCTTTGGCATGTCCATCGTGGCAGCACAAGGCAAAACCCTCAATGCCAAACCAAAGGGGCCATCAAATTGTTGAATACAAAATAAAATAACAATATAAGAAGATGCTGAAACTTAAGATATTAGTGACGGAAATATACGACAAGATAATAGCGATAAATCTATCATTTAAGTCAAGTGGTTTTGGATAATTTTGATATCTCCTCAAGAGCAAATGGACTGGGATATTACATGTGACATTGAAGCAGTAATTAATCACAAGATTTGATCTCTTCGATCGAGGAAGCCAAGTGTATACAAAACCAAGATAAACCTGGTAATTAAGTTGCGTGGGACAACTTTTGACGTGCTTTTATCATGAAAATTGCAGAAGTATTCAGGAAAATAAATGGCCACCTAGAATCTAGGTAATGTCCGAGACGACATTCTTTGATAATAAGCAGAATTTTCCACGACCACCTCATACTGTTAACGTAAGATACGTAGTAGCTTCGCAAGTTGATACTCACTGACTGTTCAGTTGCTTGAAATGAGGCGGAGTGTTAATCAAGTTCTGCTTTTGTCTTCACTGGTGCTAATGCGGTCTTCTTATTTTGGCCATCCGTCAATCTCTTGATTTCAACCTCTCACTTTCCCCAAAAAATACAAAAAAAAAAGGCAAGGTTCTCGGCCTGATTCTCTTTAATTCCCTCGCAATAAAGTAGGTGTAGTCAATTCAAGATATTCTAAATCTGATGAGTTTACTAACTTTCAACATGTTCAGCAGGTATATAGTGATGTCTCTAGTTTTAGCACGAAATTCAAAATCAATCTTCTTCTTCTTTTTCGATTGATTATTGTTGACATGAACTGCTGGAAAGCTGAGGTAGCAATCAGGTAAAAGATGAGATGGCAATGAAAAAGCTGATGTGGATTAAACGAGTACAAACTTTTTTATAAAAATCAAAAGGAATTAAGACTTACTTTGGACTTTTAATCTTACCAAGGCTAGCTTTCTCTCAAGGCAGAGGCAATAAACTTTATTAAGCACCCTGAAATTTTTCTAAAGGCCTTTCGGAAAGTTGAGCCAAACACACTATAAAATTTTCATAGAATAATAAAAAAATAGAGAAATTTTTAAAAAAAATCTTAGCTTCGCTAATGCTAATGATATCGCTTGTTGCTAAGGGTGATCGATGGTCCCCAAAATTGGGAACTGGGGACCGAACCGGTTTGATTTTGGTATGAAGAACTAAAAAAAAAATCTAGTTGCTTTTATTTCTTTTGAAGAAATAATAAAAATATTTATGTGATCGGTTCAGTCCGATTCCCCCTCAAAACTAAAAACTAGACCGCTTGGATGCCTATTCTATTTTTAGGAACTGGGAATCGAATTGACACTTCGAGGGACCGAACCTAACCAATCGATTCAATCCAGTCTGGGCAGTTTCCATTTTGAGTGGTTCATTTTGCACACCCCAACTTGCTGTCATGCCGAGCTTGAGCGGCAATGGTAGCGATCTTGAAGGTTGAGCAAGTCATGTTTGCCACAAGCTCAATATCGAACCTATTGCTAAGAAATGGAAATAAACATTTGCAATTAATAAAAAAGTTTGCAAGTAAATATAAAGGAATGAATGTTGATAAGTAACTCAAATAAGAATTGAAAATTTGATATCAAGTGGTAATAAAATAAGAGAAAATTTGGTAAGTCACGGTAGTTTAGGTTGGTCATCTTTAAAAATATGTTGAAGGGTTGCTAATCAAGATAAATGAAAGTCATTGACTTAATAGAAAAGTTGGTATTAATTTTTTTAAAAATTAAACATTGATCGGTAAGTGACCTAAAATTAATTAGTAGTTTTTCTTATAAAAGTTGGTAAGTCACTAATTTATATATGCAAATTACAAGCTAATTCTCAGCAAAATAGGGCCAAACAGTCTGGATTCTCTTAGCCCATGCATAATCTACTAAAGCCAAGACAACTTGACTCATAGGAATATTAACCTCTAGTCAAAAGTTCCCAGCTATTCGAGGTGAAAGGTGTCAGCAAGAATATTTTTGACCACAAAATGGACGCAACTGCGACGAGTAATCACACGATTGATTCTGTCAAAATTGGAAGAGACAAGACATGGACTTTTTCAAAATTGCGTGAATTGTCTATGCGGCGATAAGCAATTGCGTTCGATGGCCATCTTTGTCTATCGGTCCTTGACCTCAAAAGGCTCCACAATTTTCCACTTTACAAAGTACCCACCATTGATGGACCAGACTCAAACAGAAATCGAGTTCCAATGGTCAATCTCTCTCTCTCTCTCTTTTTTAAAAGTAGAGAAGAAGATTCTCTCTCCGCGTGTAAATGTCCGATTGGTCGGTGCAGCTTGCCATCGACTAGCGACTTGGGAGAGACAAACCTTTGGTACAAAATTTGTCCATTCTGGCCTCTCTGGTTGGAACACCTCAGTCATCTCAGCGTTGCTTGGAAGATGAGAACTTATTCCCTTTGAAAACACTACATTTTGTGCTCACGTTTTGTGGAGTGGCTGTTCTGGAAAAGCAGAGATAGGGGGGAGGGGGGCATAAATCCATGAGGAATCCAATTAGCCTGTACTGGACTTGAGGGGTCAATTTGAATAATATCTAGGGAAATTGGATGGACCACCTTTGTACAGTTTCACGTAAATCATTCAATGAGATTTCTGTTTCTACTGAGATGGTATTAGAATTTTTCACAGTTTCCTTTCACTTGGACCCGATGAGGATGAGAAACTTTTTCTATGGATACCTAGAGAGAAAGCTTATTCAAAGCATTTCTTGGGTTGACTATAATTTCCTTGAGTGAGATGGGGCTCAATATGTGGAAGATGAATTCTCAAGAGTCTTTAAGAGGGCTGAGTTCATTGAGCACGTCAACAAAGGGGAACCAGAAATCGATACTTTTAGCCCCATAGCCATTGGCATGCTCTCTTTTAATGCCCGCTTTCGAATCAAGTGGTGCCAATAACGCAGAAGAGTTATGGACATGATTGTTCGGGTTTTTTGCCTGTAAGACCACACTTGTATTGGCTGTCATATGAGCACCCAAAAGCATAAAACATGATGCAGACACGGAAGATCCAATCCGAAGCGACTAAGAGACACGACCCTTCATTCTTTGGTCAAAATAGGTTAGCTTAGTTTGGTTGCTCATGGGCAGTAGCAACTAGGAACCAACCAGAGTGACGACCATTGGGGGTTATAATGCTTGGCTAGGGTCCAGACCTAGTTCCTCCCTCTTTCTTCTTTTCTTTCTTCTTTCCCTTCATTGTCTACATTAGCAGTATCCTTTTTGATAAGTTTTTTGAGATGATGGAAGGGGTAGAGGCTGAGTGCTCAAGTTTATTCCTGGAATATACCCTTGTGTGTTTCTCTTTTTATCACAGCTTCAATGGCTTTAATCATTGTTTGTTTGACCAAAGTGTTTTATTTTCTGAATACTTTAGTCTTCCACTTTAAGTCAACTTTGTGGGATATCGAGTCTAGCCCGCGTTGATAACACTGAATTTAGATCTTGTGGTCGTCATTCTTGTGAGGGCACTGAAGTCTTGGGCTTCCACATTATCATCTGACATCTTTTTTCGCTACATGAGTTTATCAATGTACAGTTATTGTAGTGTTCCAACCAAAGTGCAGTAGATGCAGTTCCACATTCCAGAATAGTTTCATATGCGGGCGCATGTGAAACACCTTTTCTTTTTGCAAGGTATGATCATATGAAGAAAATCTCTCGGCATTCAAATTCTAATATTATAACAGAATCAATTATGAAGAAATTGACTTGAGAAGTTTTTGATAATATATTATGTAGCCTTTTCTTTTATTGGTTTTGGGTACAATGAGAAGGATGAAGAGAGACATGAGGAAATTAGGATTAGTAGGAGTGATTATATTGCTCATATACAATGAGCAGAAAGAGCAGATCTACTTTCACTTTGTACTTTCTTTGATTAATCTACGTCTTCTTACACGATGTTCTTCATCATGCCAGCACTAATGGCCTCTTATGATTATTTATTTTTCACTTTTCTTTCACTTTTTAATAAAGAATCTCCAAATTCTCAATAAACTAGTGTGATAATGAGCCCAATTCAATGAGGTTATGATGATTTCGCACAAACTTTCTTGTCGAGCTTAGTGACAATTGTGCTTTTACGATCAATTGTAAGAAGATTGGTGAATCCATTTGCTTTATGTCTGTGCGCGTGTGGTAAGTGAAGAAACAAAGTGCTCCCATGACCTTGAGGTGAAGTGATAGCACTAGTTCTCTTCTATGGATATTGCTCAAACAGTGAACCTCAATTACTGACCCCTCATCAACCATTTTTTTTTTTTTTCAGATCTCACTTCTGTAATGCAATTCACCAGTGTCATGCTTATCCAGAATAGTGAATGAATAGAAGGGCGATGTTTTTATTCTCTATCTTCTTGCACTATCTTTTTTCCATAGCCTTGTGATTATACATGTGATAATGGATGAAGCATCGATGCTACATTTGTAATAATATTTATCGGGAATGGCGTGAATCTTTCACCGATAGCCAGATGGGGATGGGTATGCCTTCATAAACAACCTGTGACCTGTCTCCTGAAAGACATGTTAGGTTTTCCCTGTCCAGCCAAGAGCTCCTCTTTCATGGGTGTTATGCTGGGTTACCATGTTTTCTTCCGGCAGCAGAAGATGATACAGAAGTCGAGATTGGGCTATAAGAGTTCGATCAGTGCAGCATGAGTCCCATATGTAGGTTTGGGCTCAAGAGGGCCTTTAAGAGAGCTGGGCCTCTGGGGCTTCTCTTGCACCCAAGATCTCATGGATCTGTTGTCATGATGCACCATGCTTAGGCCGATTCCTTCCTCCTAAGTCAGCATGTTATTGGGACTTTATTGGACTAACAAAATCCTCTCGGCAATTTCTATAAGGGTATTCACCCGACAATTTTTTGCATTTTCAGTTTGTTCCTCGAGAGTTTAATCTTTGGAGAAGTTCTTTGGATTCTCAATTGGACATAACTTATCATTTTTTTGATGATGCATTGTGTATTTATAGATGACTTGGTTGCAAATTAGTTATAAAGGAGGACTCAATCTATTCTTGCTTGGCCCTTGCATGGAAAAAGTATTCGGCTTAATATAAATTTTAAACTTACAAAGTGTGAGCTCTTAATCTGCTCGCTTAGACACGTGATGGCATGAGAATCATAAAAAAATAAACATCAGATAGTTTATAAATTACATAGATCAAATTCATCTAGACCGTTAATCCAATCAATGATGCTGATGATATTATCCACAAATTGTGGACCACAATGAGAATTTCGCTTTCCAAATTTGACTTTGACCAGTTAGAGGCCGCCCTTTGAATGTTCTTAATGATGAACTGTATTGACGTTATTCTTTTTGACCGGACAACCTCTGGGCTTTGATCTCCACCGTGTGTTGTCACACGACAGCGGAAGGGACGGTTGAGGAGCAGCGGATGACAGCATAGGAGAGAGGAGTTATCTTGACGAGGGCGAGCGTAAAATAGAGTATACGCGTCCACGTAATTCCCTTGAATAACAATCATTGGACTACGATCGAGTCGTCTATTTCGACACGTGTGCCAAATGGACGGCTTCGAAGGCATGGGATGACGACAACATGCAGCAGAATTTCTTGGCTAGAGAGAGAGGAAAATTGCATGAACATCCTTAATCGACAAGCAACTCTTGCATATAAAGATGTCCCAAAACACATTAATTTACATCCAAGATTGCAGCAACTTCTAGCAATATTATACACTTCATCTCTCAAGAAGTAGTTTCGTTTTACGGTATATTTGCGCTTGGAGATTTCATTGTACTGATTTGGCTTCTGTTCAATCGGCATGTATCAGTCTACAGTGTTCAAGTTCGAGGTGCACAATCCCTGTTCCTCAGTTCTTCTCGTTTCCATTTCCCTTTCTGCATTTGCAGATTCATTTAACTTTATTACATTATACGAGTGTATTCATCGATGTTAAGCATCTGCACTTTGCTGTCTGAGAAACTAATTAATGTCACTCCTGCACCAGAACGAGATCGTTCAAAAGTCGGAGCGAGCTAAATCAGTCGAGTTCCACCCAACAGAACCATGGTAACGAGGATTTGCTTATGCTTCTTTTGTTGATATCTTTCATTAATCTAGTATGGTTAGAAAGGAAGCTCAATCATATTTTCACTTAACCGAGCTTAAGGATGCTAATAGTAAGTGCCTTACCAGAATGATGCTCGTTGTCATGCAGGATTCTTGTAAGCTTGCATTCAGGAACCGTTTACATTTGGAACTACCAATCCCAGGTAAATAACAGCCTTCTCTGCTTTTGCAGTTCACATTACAGAGAAATCTCCGATGTCTTCATCGTTACTGAATGTTTTGGTGACAAGAAGTAATTTACCTTGATCTTATGTTTACTAATTGACATCAACATTGTTTGGTGGTATTTCAGACTACTGAGAAAACATTCAAGGTGGCTGAATCACCAGGTATATATCTGAATGCACCATATTAAATTGATATGTACTCAAATTTCTTTGACATTTCATGATGCCAAACCAGAGAATTGTCCATCCTAATCTGTAATGCTGATTGTTTGCAGTGAGGTCAGCCAAATTTATCCCGAGCAAGGGCTGGGTAATTGTTGGATCGGACGATGCCTTTATTCGTGTATACGACTATGGCACTATGGAGAAGATCAAAGAGTTTCAAGCACATAAAGATTATATCAGATGCGTGGGCGTCCACCCTACCCTTCCCTATGTGCTATCAGCATCGGACGACGCGGTTATAAAGCTCTGGGACTGGGAGAAGGATTGGATGTGTACTCAGACATTTGAAGGACATTCACACTATGTGATGCGAGTAGCGTTTGATCCTCGAGATCCTAATGCTTTTGCAAGTGCGTCACTCGATAAAACTATAAAGGTACTCTCTTTGTAGGTCTCGCTCTTCATAGAAAACATATTTCCATTTCCAAACATGCCATATATACTCTTGATACGATTCCCATCTGTTGCAGATTTGGAATGTTCACTCTTCTGTGCCTAAGTTTACTTTGGATGCGCATGAGAAGGGGCTGAACTTTGTTGATTACTTCTCTAGGGATGATATGCTCTATTTACTGAGTGGTTCTGATGATTACACTGCTAAGGTTCAAACAACTTCATCGTTCTTAATTTAATATACCGGTGCATTATTAGAGAGTGATCAATTGATATATGATTTGTTAAATAACAAGTACAGGTTTGGGATGATCAAGGCAGAAAATGTGTACATACACTCGAGGGACACGAGCACAATGTTACTGCTGTATGCGCGCATCCTGAGCTGCCAATAGTAATTACTGGTGCAGAGGATGAGACTCTTCGCGTATGGGATGCAAAAGGCTTTGGGTATGCATTGTGGGAGTTTGTACAGTTAGCATGCTCTAGAATGAACTTCATTTATAGCAGTCGAATGAAAATACCACCTCTATCTTTTCCAGATTTTCCAAAAGTTACCATAGGATAAGATTGTTTATGTCCATGAACTCTGTTTTTTTTTTGCGAATGACTCTGATATTAAATCATGTACAGGCTTAAGCACGTAGTGAAATTCGGTCATGGAAGGATTTGGGATATTGCATATCAGAAAGGATCGCACCGGTAACATTCATACCTGCTCTAAATGCATCATTTCCTCACTATATCCATGCTTTGACAATAATAAGCATTGCCACTATAAAGACATACATGTAGGCTCGTTGGTTTCAGAACAAAGATAAAATCTTCCATATTCATTATCTCACTTTTCTATGGCTCTGGCTCTGCAGGGTTGCTGTCGCTTGCGATGAGGGAATAGCCGTGGTTGAGATTGTGTGCTGATAATGTGGAGCCTTAAGCCAAATTTTATGTCGAACAAAACAGATCCCGACCTTTACAGCTGTTACTTTCAATTTGAAGTTCAAATAAAAATGCATTTTTTCTTCTGTCAAAGAAGAAAGTGTTTGCATTGTATTATTTAATGTGTATACTCTTCGGGTCCTGCCAGTGGCCGGATTTTCCAGTGTAATCCAAAGATCTTATACTTTCCTTTTGTGGTGTGTCTTGATGAAAGTTCGTTTAACAACCTGAGGTGCGATAAAATTGTCCGAAAAAAGAAAAAAGCAAAGTAATGGCAGCTTCGGAACGTGAAACCGACGAGCCTGGAGTCTATATTAGTCATCTATGGGGCAAGACATATCAACAACCAGGTGATCTGTATCATATTTCCTGACACAAATTTTAACAAATCTGTAGCACATGGGATGTGAAGGTTGGTTCACATCATGCTAAAATTATCGAAAAAGAAGAGTCATTTTGCTCGCATATGAAAGCACGGATGGGATTAGGATTGCGTTGGGAGCAACTCGAAAGAGTTACTTGACATATGTTTTTGAGTCCATTTAGCCAGATTAATACTGAGATGAAAGCTACTTAACAACCTTCATCACCAGTCAAAAGATTAAAGCGGAATGCCATGCTATTGCAACATTTTGAGTTATTGAGGTGTAATACTAACCTTCACAACGTGACGTGATTTCATGCAAGCCGCCTTCTCTGTATGCCTCCGGGTTCTCTGCCTTTGCCCAACAATCTTTATCACGAACGCTAATTTTGGTGCACATTTTTTATTTCAATTTAAATGGAAAACTGAAAAAATTTATAACAAACAGGGCCTCAGAATGCCGATTTGTCCAAAACAAGGAGGCCATGACTAATTACCTTGTTTGATCGAGATTGGAGAAATGAGGGGAAGGAAACTTCTGGTTTACCAGAAATGAATGAAGTTGAGAACCCTTTTTGGCCAACATGAGAATTTGTATTCATAGCTATCAAAAGAGTACATCGAGTCAATTTCATGGCAATGATCGCACATATAGAGTTTGCTTGATGAAACTGGAGACACTTTATTCGCAATCTCATATCTACATGGTAGATATTTGGGTCGTGAAGCACAGAACACATTGAAAAGGTACACCATGATGCGCACTTGGCAGTGAGCAATTTAGTCATTGAACTTTCACAACAGATGGTAAATCACGCAAACCTTATTTGGTGCATCCTTCTTCCTCGCCTTCCTCTATAGAACCTCAGGAACCAACGCTCAATTCGGGAAGTCGTGGTCAGCCCCATAAATATGCCGATGACAAGCCCGCTTCCAAAACCCATCAAGATAATTTTCCAGTCAAGTTCTTCAAACCACGTACCCGAGTCCTCTTCAGTGACTGCACCAGATGGTGGTGCCAAGGGCGCTTCATTAGGATTTCCACATTTCTTTGTCAGAGGACCTCCACACAGTCCTAAGTTCCCTCCATAGGAGTTATTCTCGAATGTAGTGAACTGCTTTGCTTGAGGTATGGGCCCAGAAAGATGGTTGTCTGACACATTGAAGAAAGCAAGGAAAATGAGTTGTGTTAGTGCTGGAGGGATCATTCCTGAGAGATTATTGCTTGAAAGGTCAAGAGATTCTAGTTCGGTCAAATTCGCCAGGGATGAAGGGATGGAGCTGGTAAGACTGTTGTCGGAGAGATTGAGCAGACGAAGTTCAGTCAAACTTCCAATAGAATTCGGAATTTCCCCAATGAAGTTGTTGCTGGAAAGATCAATCACAGTGAGGTATCGTAATATTTTTTCGTACTCTGTTGCAATGCCTTTGTTCATTATTGTGATTGAGAAGTCGTACTTTGCCTCAATCTGGGGAAGAAGGAGGTAAGAGGGCACATCTTTCCCATAGTAGTTTGCACCAGATGGATCATGGACTTTCATGGCATTCCACATATCAAAGCATTTGGATGGTAGGCTACCTGAGAAGTTGTTCATGGATAGATCAACAATTTGTAGGTTAGGAAACCGGTCACGAGTTTCAGGTTCCCCTATGGCTCCATGAAATTTGTTGGAACGCAAAATGAGCACCTTCAAATAAGAAAGCGAGCCCATCCATGAAGGAAATGTGTCGACTATCTGATTATTTCCGATATTGAGAAACTCCAGCTGGCAACAATTAGCTAACCCCCTTGGCAATGCCCCTTGTAGTTGGTTATCACTCAAATCCATCATATTCAATGCACATATATTATTATGCAATTGAGGAAATTTGCCATATAAATCATTGCCATGCAAACTCAAGATGTAAAGGGTCTCACTCAAATTGCCTAGACATGACGGAATAACACCAGTCAACTTGTTCTTGGACAAATCAAGTATGACAATAGAGCTTAGCTGGCACATCTCTGGTGATATTTCTCCAGACAGCTTGTTATTTGAGACAAGATAGACTTCGATGGCCTTCGGCGGAATGGGAAGTAATCCTTGTATATTGTTGTAACTGAGGTCCAATATCATAAGCTTCGGCCATTTAAAAGCTGTGAAATTGGTAACTAAGTTTCTTGAAAGATTTAACAACCTCAATTGTGCCGTACTCACATTTAAGTACCATGGAGGTGTCGGCCCATAAATGCTATTTTGGGATAGGTCCAACCATTCCAACCTACTTTGGTTTGATAGAAAGATTGGGAACTCACTTAAGTTGCTAGAAGCCAAGCCGAGAGTGGACAGGTTTGAAAGGCTAGCATTCATGCCGGGTCCGATAAGCGACGAGAATTTATTAAATGAGAGTAGCAATGTCGTTAAATGTTGAAGTTTGAGAATCACATCCAGTCTCAAAGTGCCATTCAGGTTGTTTGATTGCAAGTCCAGGGTCATAAGATTTTTGAGATTAGAAATGTTTTCAGGAATTGAGCCAGCTAATCTATTAAACGATAGGTCGAGATAAGCCAACCGGGTGAGGCTAGTGAACTCAGCTGGAATTTGTCCAGTTAATTGATTGTGATGGAGGTTTAAGATAGTGAGGTTGGTGAGTTTGACAAAGGAAGCAGGAATTTCCCCAGAGAGTTGATTCATGCTAAGATCCAAAGAGGAGAGTTGGATGAGCTTCCCAATGGAAGATGGGATTCCACCTGAAAAAGCGTTTTCTTTTAAAAGCAACATGGTAAGTTGAGTGAGGTTACCTATTGAAGAGGGGATGTTCCCTGATAAATTGCAGTAACTGATATCAAACTTGCTGAGGAAAGCCAATTTCCCAAGCGAAGCTGGTAGTGGGCCCGATAATTTGGTCATCGAAAGAAGCAATGACTTAATGGGACTGTGTAAGTGAAACTCCGGCAAATGACCAGACAGCCTTGTATTGAAACCCAAATCAAGAAGTTGTAGCCTCGGGTGCTTGAAGATGGTCATCGGGAAAGTCCCTTGCAAGTTGCAGTATGGGAGTACAAGTGATGTCAAGGAAGATAAATTTGCGATGGCCTCAGGAAATGGAGCCGACACATTCACCCAGCTAAGATCAAGGTGTTCTAATTTGGTCAACCTCTGAACCACGGTCTCTATGCTGGGATTCCTCAACTCCAGCCCTATGTTCGCACACAGATCAAGGGAGGACAAGTTAGTCAACTTTAGGACTTGAGATGGGATTTGACCTTGGAAGCCAGAGAAAGAGAGGTTCAGGCTCGTCAACTCCACAAGATCACCCATCGCGGAAGGTATTTGAGAGGAATCGAAATAGTTCCAGGCAAGGTTGAGGCTTTGCAAGTGGGTGAGGCGGAAGAGGCTGGTGTTTGAGTTGAAAGGACCAGAGAGACAACTTTGGCTGAGGTCAAGGCCGGTCACGTAGCTGGTCCATTGATCACACTCCACGCCTTCCCAGCTACAACAATCACCATCTTCCAGCTTCCATGATTCTAGCTTCGAGGGTTCATCCGAATACTTGCAACCATCCAACTCTGGATGGAAGAGAGATTGCTTGAATTCTAACAAGGCAGACTGCTCTCGCTCACGGCACTTCGCTGGGCTTGTGGAAGGCAATGCCTCGGAGGAAGCAAAGTGGAGTGAAATTATTGAGAGGAAAACCACAAAGAAAACAAAAGGCGTTCGTTTCATGATGATAAAATTGTTCAATACTCTACTTGGGTTTTGGTTTTGCTGGGTAGGCAAGGTGAAGATGAACGAGTATTGAAATTGCATTGTCCTTATACAATTTGCTTATCCCTTGTGGTCATGGATCATGGACGTTTTGAACTTTGGGGTGCATTCCCAATTATACATGAATTGAAAATATATATTACTTTGGTCTTCCACTTTATGTCGACTTTGTGTAATAGTGAGTCTTTCTCGCATTGATAACATGAAATCACTATAGTCATGTTCATTATTATTGTGAAGACACTGAAGTCTTACATGACTTGACATTATTATTTGATGTTTCTTTTTCTCCAAGAGTTTTTGAATTTATTAGTTATTGGAGTATTTTGACCAAGTAAAGTTGATGGAATTCCACATTCCACGAGTCTCGCCTTGCATTGAGCTCGCTAGACTTCGTTTTTACTGATTTGAGCTCACAAATGCTAGCCTCGGGATTACTCTTTTGTTTGCCTTTTCTTCTTTGGGGCAGAGAAACTGAAGGGAGATGGATTCAAACTTTGAAATAGGTAGCTGTGATGACTTTAAACACTGGCTTTTAATTTTTGAACCTGTTTGAGATGTGGTATGTGAAGAAAGGTTGAGGCTCTGGGTTTGTTGTATTCGATAGATTAGATTCTATTTAATTGCTAGAATTAAATTAGAATTCTTCTCTAAGTTGACAATGAGCTGAAGAAGAATGATTGCACGTGTATTCTACTTTCCGGGTTTTCATTTAGGACTGATTATTATTTTGTTCGTTAATTTGTTCGACAGCCACGCAGATTGGAAATTAAGGTTTGTTTCTGGTCACCGATGGATTTACATTGACTTTTTAGCATGGGATTTTGTATCGATTGCTTCAATTAACTATATCCGTGCTACATAAAATTTGCTCAGGGATTGGAAATAGTGAAGTTTGAAGACTTGCACCCAACGGAACCATGGTCAGCATGACTACATTGTTTCGACTCTTTTTCAACTTTCATATAAAAGATAACAATACATATTTGCGTAACTCTAATTGATGTTGCTGCAGGATCCCATCAAGTTGGCATGCAAGAACTGTTTGCATATGGGATTACCCGTTGCAGGTACGATCTATAGATCTTGATCGAGCAGGTCCTTCAAAGTCTTCATTGACCCACTCCTGAAACGTCAATTGTCATTCGCTGCCTTATGGTTCAAACCCTTCCCCACGCACTAGGTTTGGCCCCACACGTAAGTAGAAGAACTCCTTGGAGTCTTCCAAGTTTGGCGCCTTTGTACAGCATTTCCGAGTAAACTCAACAATGACTTGACTCAGTTGCACTACAGTGGCCTCCCCAATCAGATTGCAAGGGCATGCAAGCGAGCCGAGTTGATGTGCCACACCTACTCTCTCTTTTTTTCCCTTGTTTGCTTTGGAAGGCACCCTCAACTTGCATTACTCTCAATATGATTCTGCTATTTTGGTCTACCCTTTTTTCTATCTAACATTATTGCGTTGGCCAGTCCATTGATCACAATTGATGCCTTCCTAGCTACAGCAATCCCCGTCTTCTAGCTTCCATGATTCTAGCTTCGACAATTCGTCCGAAAACCGGCAACTATTCAACTCTGGATGGAAGAGAGATTGCTTGAATTCTAACAAGGCAGATTGCTCCTGCTCATGGCACTTAGTTGGGCTTGTTGAAGGTAATGTCTCGGAGGAAGCAAAGTGGAGTGGAATTACCGTGAGGAAAACCACCAAGAGACCAAAAGGCGTTTGTTTCATGATGATTAAACTTGTTCAACACTCTACTTGGGTTTTGGTTTTGCTGGGTAGGCGAGGTGAAGATGAACCAGTACTGAAACTTGCTTATCCCTTGTGGTCATGGATCATGGCTGTTGCCCTTGAACTTTAGTCTTCCATTTTATGTTGACTTTATGTAACAGTGAGTCTTTCCAACATTGATAATACAGAACCATCAATGTTATGGTCATTATTCTTGTGAAGACATTGAAGTCTTACGTGACTTCACATTATTATCTGACGTGTTTTTTGCTCCAAGAGTTTTTGAATTTATTAGTTATTGGAGTATTTTGACAAAGTAAAGTTGACGGAATTCCACGTTCCATGCGTCTCACTTCTTGTCAAGCTCGATAGACTTTGTTTTTACTGATTTGAGCTCGCTATTTTGTTCGCTTTTTTCTTCTTTTGGGCCGAGAAACTGGAGGGAGATGGATCCGAACTTTAAAATAGGTGGCGGTAATGACTTTAAACACTGGCTTTTAATTTTTGAACCTCTTTGAGATGTGGTATGCGAAGAAAGGTCGAGGCTTTGGGTTTGTTGTATTCGATAGATAAGATTCTATTTAATTGCTAGAATTATGTATGGATTCTTCTCTTAGTTGACAGTGAGCTGAAGAAGAAGGATTGCATGTGCATTCCATTTTCCGAGTTTTGATTTAGGACTGATTATAATTTTGTTTGTTAATTTGTTCAATAGTCGTACAGATTGGAAATTAAGATTTTTTTCGGGTCACCAGTGGATTTACATTGTCTTTTCAACATGTGATTTCGCATCGATTGCTTCAATTTAACTGGTCACTAGTGCAATTCCCTCAATAATCGGAGAGAGTGACGCCTATAGACCTCCACTCAATAGAACCATGATTGGCACGACACAATTCTTTGAACTCTTGTTCAACTTTCATATAAAATATCGAAACGTCAATTGTCATTCATTGCCATATGATTCAAACCCTTCCCCACGCACTAGGTTTGGCCCAACACGCACGTAGAAGAACTCCTTGGGAGTCTTCCAAGTCTGGCGCCTTTGTACAGCATTTCCGAGTAAACTCAACAATGAGTTGACTCAGTTGCACTACAATGCCCTCCCCAATCAGATTGCAAGGGTGTGCAAGCGAGTCGAATCGATGCGCTACACCTGCTCTTTTTTTTTTCCCCTTGTATGCTCTGGAAGGCATTCTCAACTTGCATTCCCCTTGATATGATTCTGCTATTTTGGTCTTTCCTTTTTTCAATCTTACATTATTGCGTTCGGGATTGTGTAATTGTTTGGTTTGAATCCATGGGCATGGACTTGTCATCTTTTTTGGGCTTTTCTGTATGTGATGTTGATGATGTGGGAATTCATGCCTGATGCTAGGGAATCTGCTTCGCTTCGCCTGAGCTAATCTTTTCTCATTCAGAATTAGAGTAACTGGGAAGGACAAGATCGATTTAAGGCTTGATGAATCAGCAATTCTAGATAGGATGACGTGAATCTGATGAACCCGAAAGAAATGGGAGGGGATAAGGCAAAAGCAAAGTGAATGCTTCAGAAAGTGGGATTTCATGAGGTGAAAAGGATGGAACATCTTTCTCTCTCTCAAAAATATATCACGCAAACGAGTTACCCGACTCTCTCTCTCTCCCTCCCTCTCTTCCTCTCCCTCTCTCTTTTCTTGAAGGGTCTGGTTTTCTTGCTCTTACTGCTGTCGAAATTCCATTATGTATGGAATCCACCTCGGTTGCCCTTCTCCCACAAAGCTTTTCACGTCACCTTTACCTCAGGCCAATGGAGGATGTAATGCATTGGCTTTGTCGAAATTGGAAAAGATTTAGATGGAAAGGGGGATTTCGAAGTATCGAGAGCGGTCTAATCTATTCGCCGTTCAATCCACAAGCTATAAATCTTGTCGCTGATCCCACGCTAATTGCAAGGCTTATATCTGTTTCATAAATGGCTTATGTAATTGTAGAGAAATCCATCTAGGCTCGTTGGTCATGATTCACTCGAGTCTTCACTATTTGAAAATGCTTCATGCTACTTTGAGGTTGTAACTACTACTGGCATAGTGTGTTAGGTCCAAACATGAAACTGATGAAACAGGAGTCTACATCAGTCATATGTGGGGCAACGCATGTTTCAAGACGTCTGTACAAAAAAAACAAGAGATAAATCAAACAAGCTGATACTTGTAACTGTTGTGACCCGGAACAATTCCTAATTTCTAATGACTTTGAATGCTCCTGCATAGATCATGTCAACAACCAGGTGATACTTCTAAAATTTTAAGCTATCATGGATTTGACTCGGTCTATGTCCTATTTCATAACACAAGCTTTAACAAATCTGTAGCATGCGGGCTATGAAAGTTGGTTCACATCAAGCTAATTTATTGAAAAAGTAGGTTCATTTTGCTCACAAACGAAAGCATGGATGGGATTTCCGATAGTGTCGGGCGCAAGCCAGAAGAGCTTTTTCTTGATATATGTTAGCTAGATGAATACTGAGATGAAAGCCTTTTAACAAACTTCATAAACAGTCAAAAGATTAAAGTGGAATGCCAGGAGCTTCTTCACGAACCAATGTTCTTGAACTCTCGGGGCTGTCTCTGTGCCCCATAACCCCTCCAATGACCAGTCCGATTCTGCGGCCCATCGACACAATTTTCCAGTCTAGTTATTCAATCCAGATCCTCGGGTATAATATTCTTCTTTGAATTTTTCATAATTTCCTTTTTTCTTTATTTTTCTTTTCATTTTTTTTTTATTGTGGTCAGCAAGGGTCAGGGACCTCCCTAGCCGTCTCATCCAGATATGGCGAGAGCCACAGTGGTAAAAAAAATTAAAAAAATTAAAAAAAAATTGTTCGCGTTAATGTCGACTGTGCAATATAGAGCAGTCGATGTTTACATTAACAATTTGTCGCCAAAATTGGTCAAGAATGATTATATTGGCAAATTATGTTTAGTACAAAATTGACATAAATTCATGATTTTTTTAGTAAATTTCTCCCAAAATACACAACTTGTCAACAAAAATTCTCTTTTTTCCTTTTATTTTCCTAGGTTTTACATATAATTTTATTGTTCTTGTTCTCTCTATTGTTTAGTGTAGATTAACGAGTAAGGCTTGTTGCACCAAGTTTCATCCTTCGAAGGGAGAAATTCTCCTTAAAGACAATGCTAGCATGCCCTAGACAATTGATCCTATCTTCATCTTTTCCAACACATTTCCAACAAGCTATTCCTTCATAAACTACGTATGATCCATCTCCTGAAAGACATGTTAGGTTTCATTCCAGCTAGAACTCTCCATTCGGGATTTATGCTAATTTACGATTTCTCTTTTTCCTTTTTTTCTTAATGTTTGTTTTGCCATGATGTAGTAATAAGGAAAAATATGATAAAGAAATGAAGATTGGGCGGAGAGTTCGATCGGTGCAGCAGCAGAGTCCCGTATATAGGTTTGGGCTCAACAGGGCCTATAGGCTCGTGAAGAACCCAGATGTAGTAGTTGATTCTCTATTTGGAGAAATGACACGCCGACGTTGCCGCCATTTCTCGGGACAGTGATGGTCCTTGCTGCGCCTCTCATTTTTCAAAGGGAAATGGGTTGAATCACTTAAACGGTTTCATTTCCTTCTTACTTATTTTTCTTTGCCTCGATTTCTTCTTATGGCAATATTCTCCACTATATATATGCTTACTATCATAATTGGCAATTTCTTGGTCAAAATATATGCAATATTCTCCTTTTATAGAGATAATTATAGATTTTTATTATTATTGAAATAAAAAGTATATGACTTGACGTGACATTACAATAAATTTTTTCTTAGAGTGCAATTTGGTAACCAATCTTCTTCTTATTCATTTAACCAAAAATATCAATTTGGAAGTAAAGGGGTATTTAATTGAAGGGAAAAAAAATGGAGGGATCAACTTGCAAAAAAGGAAAATATTTAGGTATTCGGGTTTGATCATCCCTAATTTTTTTAAGCATGAGTTTTGAAAATGCTGTGTTTCTACCAACCCGGGAAACAATCCTAAAGGTGCGATTGGTTTTCCGGACAATAGATGAGATTATGTTGTGGTGATTATCGTTGATAGGTAGCCATCACAATGGCAGTTGCCTTGTCAATAGACGACCGCCACAAATGATGGTCGTCGATAAACAAATAGTCACCATATAGTAGTCACTTATGCAAGTTGAGATCAGGATTGAGATCTAGAACTCGATATGGTTTCCTATGTTTATGTTGTGGTCATTGGTAGAGTTCCACATCTATTAAATGCTTGGTTATAATGAGCCATTTTTCTACTTGAAGCCTCCTTCGGCCATATCTAAGTTTTTAGGTTAACGATTATATCATATTATCATAGCATGGATTAATAGTTCAAATTTTAATACTCTGATTGGCTCACACAATATAGGAAGCACGATAAATTTAGAATAGTTGAGCTGAGTCAAGCACATGTGAGAGAGAGACTTACACACAAGAGGGAATGTTGATGTAATTTCATGCCACTTAAATATGTTATTATAATATGGCTTATATACACAATTAAGCAATGTGCGATTATATTAATAGCCATGGCCTAAGGTGACTGGTGCGACAAATGTGACTACCGCCATGATGGTCGCCTATCCACGGCAAAAACTACCAATGGGCTCACTATTGTGATGGTAGTAGCTCATTGTAGTTTTTTTTTTTTCTTTCTTTTTTCCTTTGATTTAAGTAGCTTGCTATATTTAGCCACTCATAATTCCCTTCCCTAGTTTTTTGTTGTTGTTGTTGATCTTACGAAGTAATTTTTATTTTTATTTTTGTTTTTGTATGGATTATGTCCGACCTCATTTTATTTTTTTTGCTAACTTATTTTGTCATGTCCTAATCATTATCTTATGATCAAATAGAGTATAAAACACATTATTGTTTCGCTTCTTCTTTTCCCCCCTGATTAGCTGTCTGGAGATTCTTTCTTGAATAGAGTATTTGCTAAATTTACTTTTCTACTCTTTTTACGACTTGCCGGTTGCAAGTTACTCGGCAATGAGAATTTGTGATCCAAAATCCACCGTCATCTCTAAAAATGGCCCTATTGTTGCCAACAATAGGGCCATTTTTATTCGGCCTCACTGCTCTTTTGAACATACATGTCTGAGCGGTGCTCACAGGAATTGTACCCTAAATCTGGTATCCTCTGGTCCACCCCAATCCTTTTATCAGCAATGCCGCAAACCTAGTGACACGCTCTCTATTATTTGAGAGATTAATCTTTTAGAGAAATACTTTGGGTAGACTTAGATGATTTGGTCACAAATTTGTTGCAAGTGATCACTCAATGTATCCTCGCTCGACACCTATATGGGAAAAATATTTGGCCTAATTTAAATCTTAATCTTACAAAATGTGAGCTTTAATCTCCCCACTTGAACACGTGATGACATGGGAATCATAGAAAAAAAAAATACCAATTTTCTATAGATTACGTAGATCAAATATATCTGGACCGTTAATCCAGCGGACATCACGGTGAGATTCATGTGATCTATTCAATGATGCTGATGATATTGATCCACGATGGGAATATAACCCTCAAAATTTGACTTTGACCAGTTAGCGGCCGCTCTCTGAATCTTCTTAACGATGGACTACGTTGACGTAATTCATTTTGACCGAACAATCTTTGGACTTTGATCTCCACCGTGTATTGTGACACGACAGCGGAGGGGACGGTTGAGGAGTTGCGGATGACAGCACAGGAGAGAGGAGTTACCTTGGCAAGAGCGAGAGTGGAATAGAGTATACGCGTTCACGTAATTCCCATGATTAACAATCATTGGATTACGATCGCACCGTCTATTTCGACACGTGTGCCTAATGGACGGCTTCAAAGGCATGGGGTGACGACACCATGCAGAAGAATTTTCTTGGCTAGAGAGAGTATAATTGCATGAAAATCCTTCATCGACAAGCAACCCTTGCATATAAAGATGTCAAACACACATTCATTTATGTCCCAGATTGCAGCAGCTTCTAGCAATATATCCATTTTGATCATCACACGAGAAAATGGTGAGTTATCCATGGCTGTTTTTCTTTTCTCTCAATATATCGAAACACGCTTAATATTGTTGGGTTTTCATAAACTTCATCTCTCGAGACGCAATTTTGTTTTACGTTATATTTGTGCCTGGAGTTTTCATTGTACTGATTTGGCTTCTGTTCAATTGGCATGTATTAGTCTACTGCGTTCAAGTTTGAGGTACATAATCCCTATTCCTCAATTCTTCTCCTTTTCATTTCCCTTTCTGCATTTTTCAGATTTGTTTAACTTTATTACATCGCGTGAGTGTATTAATAGATATTAACTATGCGCACTTCACTACCTGAGAAACTAATTAATGTCACTCCTGCGCCAGAATGAGATCGTTCAAAGGTCGGCGCGAGCTAAATCTGTTGAGTTCCATCTGACAGAACCATGGTAACGAAAATTTGCTTATGCTTCTTTTGTTGATATCTTTCATTGCTCTAGAATGGTTACAAAGGAAGCTTTAACCAGATGTCTATGTTCACAAAACCAAGCTTAAGGATGCTAATAGTAAGTGTCTTACCAGAATGATGCTTATTGTCATGCAGGATTCTTGTAAGCTTGCATTCAGGAACCGTCTACATTTGGAATTACCAGTCCCAAGTAAATAACAGCCTTCTCTACTTTTGCAGTTCACATTACAAAGAAATCTCTGATGTATTCATCGTTACTGAATGTTTCATTGACAAGAAGTAATTTACCTTGATCTTATGTTGCTAATTGACATCAATTGTTTGGTGGTGTTTCAGACTACTGAGAAAACATTCAAGGTGGCCGAGTCACCAGGTAATTATCAGAACACACCCGATTAAATTGATATGTACTCGAATTTCTTTGACATTTCAGGATGCCAAACCAGAGATTTGTCCATCCTAATCTGTAATGTTCATCATATTTGCAGTGAGGTCAGCCAAATTTATCCCAAGCAAGGGCTGGGTAATTGTTGGATCGGATGATGCCTTTATTCGTGTATATGACTATGGCACAATGGAGAAGATCAAAGAGTTCCAAGCGCATAAAGATTATATCAGATGCGTGGGCGTCCACCCTACCCTTCCCTATGTGCTATAAGCATCGGATGACGCGCTTATAAAGCTTTGAGACTGGGAGAAGGATTGGATGTGTACTCAGACATTTGAAGGGCATTCACATTATGTGATGCGAGTAGCGTTTGATCCTCAAGATCCTGGCGCTTTTGCAAGTGCATCACTTGATGGAACCGTAAAGGTAATCTCTTTGTAGGTCTCACTCTTCATAGAAAACGTATTTCCATTTCCAAACATGCTATTTATACTCTTGATACGATTCCCATCTGTTGCAGATTTGGAATGTTCACTCGTCTGCACCTAAGTTTACTTTGGATGCGCATGAGAAAGGGCTGAACTTTGTTGATTACTTCTCTAGGGATGATATCCTCTATTTACTGAGTGGGTCTGATGATTACACTGCTAAGGTTTGCAAACTTATTGGTTCTTGATTTAATATATTGGTGCATAACTAGAAAGAGATCAATTGGTATATGATTAGTTAAATAATAAGTACAGGTTTGGGACGATAAAGGCAGAAACTGTGTACAAACACTCGAGGGACACGAGCACAATGTTACTGCTGTATGTGCGCATCCTGAGCTGCCAATAGTAATCACCGGTGCAGAGGATGAGACTCTTCGCATATGGGATGCAAAAGGCTTTGGGTATGCATTGTGGGAGTTTGTACAATTAGCATGCTCTAGAATGCGCTTCATTTACAGCAGTCGAATGAAAATACCATCTCTATCTTTTCCAGATTTTCCAAAAGTTACCATAGGATAAGATTGTTTATGTCCATGAACTCTTTGTTGTTTTGCGAATGACTCCGATATTATATCATGTACAGGCTTAAGCATGTAGTGAAATTCGGTCATGGAAGGATTTGGGATATTGCATATCAGAAAGGATCGCACCGGTAACATTCATACCTGCTCTAAATGCTTCATTTCCTCGCTATATCCATGCTTTGACAATAATAAGCTATTATGATGGTGCCATTGCCACTATAAAGACATGCATGTAGGCACGTTGGTTTCAGTACAAAGATAAAATCTTCCATATCCACTGTCTCAATTTTCTATGGCTGTCGCCCTGCAGGGTTGGGGTCGCCTGCGATGAGGGAATAGCCGTGGTCGAGATTGTGCGGTGATAGTGTGGAGCCATAAGCCAAATCTATGTCGAATGAAACAGAGGAAGAAATGTTGCTTTGTACTAGTTTATGTGTGTACTCTTCGTTTCCTGTCAGTGGCAGGATTTTCCAGTGTAACCCAATGATCTCATACTTTCCTTTTGTGGTGTGACCTAGTGAAAGTTCGTTTAATGACCTTGAGGTCTATCTATTATGCTACTGGTGTGATAAATCTCTCTCTCGAAGACTAAAATTGCCCCCCCAAAAAAAAAAAAAAAAAAGTAAAATAATGGCAACTCCGTAACGTGAATCCGACGAACCAGGAGTCTATAACAACCAGGTGATCTATATCCTATTTCCTAACACGAATTTTAACAAATCTGTAGCACATGGGATGTGCAAGTTGGTTCACATCAGGCTAATATTATCGAAAAAGAAGATTAATTTTTCTTGCAAACGAAGCACGGACGGGATTTGGGATTGCCTTTGTGATAACTCAAAATAGTTACTTGACATATGTTTGAGAGTCAAAAGATTAAAGTGAAATGCCATGCCATTGCAACATTTTTGAGTTATCGAGGTGTAATACTAACCTTCACAAGCCCTAATTGTCATGTACTCACATTTAAGTACCACAGAGGTGTCAGCCCATAAATGTTATTTTGGGATAGGTCCAACCATCGCAACCTACTTTGGTTGTATAGGAAGATAGGGAACTTACTTAAGTTGCTTGAAGCCAAGTCAAGAATGCGCAATTGTGAAAGGCTAGCGTTTATGCCGGGTTCGATAATAGATGAGAATTCATTAAATGAGAGTAACAACATCATTAAATTTCGAGCTTTGAGTGCCCCCATCTAATTGTAAAGTACCATTCAGGTTGTTTGATTACAACCTGCCAAGATCAATGTGTTCCAATTTGGTCAACTGCTCGAAGATGGTTGTTGGGAATGCACCTCGCAAGTTGCAGCCTTGGAGTACGAGTGACGTTAAGGAAGATAAATTTGCGACAGCATCAAGTAACGGAGCCGACAAATTCAACCAGCTGAGATTGAGTTGCTCCAATTTGGTCAATCGCTTGAAGATGGTTGTTGGGAATGTCCCTTGCAAGTTGCAGTCTCCAAGTACGAGTGATGTTGAGGGAGATAAATTTGCGTCAGCATCAAGAAATGGAGCCGACAAATTCAACCCGCTAAGATCGAGATGTTCCAATTTGGTCAATGTCGGAATTGCGGTCTCCATGCTGGAATTCCTCAGCTCCAGTCCTCCGTTCTCAAACAGATCAAGGGAGGACAAGTTAGTCAACTTTAGTACTTGTGATGGGATTTGACCTCCGAAGCGAGACCAAGAGAGGCTCAGGCTCGTCAACTCCACAAGATCACCTAATGCGGACGGTATTTAAGAGTCAATGAAGTCGTTCTTGGAGAGGTCGAGGCTTCGCAAGTGTGTGAGGCGGAAGAGGCTGGCGTGAGTCAATGGAACCGAGAGACAACCTTGGCTGAGGTAGAGGCCGGTCACGTAGCCCGTCCCTTCATCACATTCCACGCCTTCCCAGCTACAGCAATCCCCATCTTCTAGCTTCCATGATTCTAGCTTCGACGGTTCATCCGAAAATTGGTAACAATCCAACTCTGGATGGCAGAGGGATTGCTTGAATTTCTAACAAGGCAGACTGCTCCTGCTCATGGCACTTCGTTGGGCTCATCCAAGGGAATCTCTCGAAGGAAGCCAAGTAGAGTGAAATTATTGCAAGGAAAACCACCAAATGACCAAATTGCGTTCGTTTCATGATGGTTAAATTATTCAACACTTTACTTGGGTTTTGGTTTTGCTGGGTAGGCAAGGTGAAGATGAACAAGTACTGAAATTGCATCCTCATTAAATAATTTGCTTATCGCCCGTGGTTGTGGGTCATGGTCATCGCACTTGAACTTTGGAGTGCATTCCCACTTATAAATGAATTGAAAATAGATATTACTTTAGCCTTCCACTTTAAGTCAAACTTTATATAATAGTGAATCTAGCTCGCGTTGATAACACGGAAGCACTGATCTTGTGGTCGTTGTTCTTGTGAAGGCAGTGAAATCTTATGTGACTTTCCATTATTCTCTGATGTTTCTTTTGCTCCATGTGTTCTTTGAACTTATTAGTTATTGGAGTGTTTCATATATCTTGACTTGTGTCTCACATGCTAGACTTCGTTTTTAACTGATTTGAGCTCGCAAATGCTAGCCTTGGTATTTCTGTTATGTTTGCTTTTTTCTTCTTTTGGGCCAAAAAACTGAAGGAGATGGATTAGTACTTTGAAATAGGTAGCTGTAATGATTTCAAACACTGGCTTTTAATTTTGAAGCTACTTGAGATGTGGTATGTGAAGAAGGGCCGAGGCCTTGGGTTTGTTGCATTTAATAGATTAGATTCTATGTAAATGCTGGAATTCAGATAGAATTCTTCTTTTTTTCCTTATGAAATTAATGGCTTTCGCTAATCCTTCGCTTTGTATAGTTTTAATTGACAATGAGCCAAAGAAGAAGGATTGCATGTGTATTTTGTTTTCCGGATTTTAATTCGAGACTAATTATTATTTTGTTTGTTAATTTGTTCGATAGTTGCTCAGATTGGAAATAAGGTTAGTTTTTTTTATCACCAGTAGATTTACAATGCCCTTTCAACATGCGAGTTGGTTTTGATTGCTTCAATTAACTGTATCAGTGCCAAAGGAAATTTGCTCAACGATCAGAAAGCGTGAAATTGGTAGACTTGCATCCAACAGACCCATGGTTGGCATGACTCCCTTCTTTCAACTCTGTTGCAATTTTCATATAAAATATAACAACGCACATTTGCTCAACTCTAATTGTTATTGATGCAGAATCCTATCAAGTCGGGATGCAAGAACTATTTGTATATGGGATTACCCGTTGCAGGTACGATCTATAAATTTTGATCGAGTAGGTCCTTCAAAAAAGTCTTCATTGCCATATGGTTCAAGCCCTTCCCACATGCACTTGGTTTGGCCCGACATGCACGTAGAAAAACTCCTTGGGAGTCTTCCAAGTCTAGCGCCTTTGCACAGTATTTCCAAGTCAACTCAGCGATAATGTAACCCACTATAGTACCTCAATAGAAAATGCATCTTGATTATAATATGCCTTCGTTTTTTTATTTTTTTCCTTGTGATTAGAATATACCTACGTCGAAGAGTGCATTTTTATGGAGAAATTTGTTGAACGAAAATCGTTAAATTACACGGGAAGTTACAAGAACGGGCTTGGACCGTGGAGTAGGCCCGTCGACCCTGCTCATGCTTTGGGCCCGAGCCAACCTGGCCCGATCGAGTCTGGCCCGTCTCCGCCGCGCGTCAGCTGAGCTGAAACGTCTGGCCCAGGGCGGTGAGATTTCCGTTCGTTCCGAGTTTCCCAACCGCAGAGCGCGACTCTGGACTTCCAACACAGACGAAGAAGCTGAGCTCCCTCCCAAAATTCGAAGCGCGCAAGGAAGGCGAATCCCCGCGGCGTCGAGATCGCCATTGGGTCGTGAGCTTTGATCTCCGGCGGCAATTCGGCGGGCGATCTCCCGTCGGTAGAAAATGGTGCGCCCTTCGGTTTTTATTTTTAACGTGATCTCGAAACTCGATTTCTTCCCACACCGTCGAATGATGCGTCGAAGGATGCGCCGAGTTGTGCGTCTTCGGGTCTGATTTCGACGTCCCGCCTCGTGTCCAGCTTGCTCCAGACTTCGTTTTTTAACTGATTTGAGCTCGCGAATGCTAGCTTTCGGGATTGCTGTTTTGTTTGCTTTTTTCTTCTTATGGGCTGAGAAGCTGAAGGGAGATGGATTCGAACTTTGAAATGGGTAGCTGTAATGACTTCAAACATTGGGTTTTAATTTTTGAATCTACTTGAAATGTGGGACGGGAAGAAAGGCCGAGGTTTTGGATTTGTTGTATTCAATCGATTAGATTCTATGTAATTGCTAGAATAAATCACTGGTTCAGAGGATGAGACTCTTCGGATATGGGATGCAAATGGCTTCAGGTACGCATTGTGGGAGTTTGTGCAGTTATAGCATGCTCTAGAATGCAGCTTAATTGACAGCATTCGAATGAAAATACCGCATCCATCTTTTCCAGATTGTCCAAAAGTTGCCATAGGATAAGACTGCTTATGTCCGTGGAATGTTTGTTGTTTTGCGAATGACTCCGACATTATGTCACGTACAGGCTTAAGCATGTAGTGAAATTCGGTCATGGAAGGATTTGGGATATTGCATATCAGAAAGGATCGGGTCGGTAACATTCGTACCTGCTCTAGATGCTTCATTTCCTCGCTATGTCCATGCTTTGACAATAATAAGCTATTATGATGGTCCGAGGTTTTCCATTGCCACTATAAAGACATTCATGTAGGCTCTGCGGTTTCAGTACAAAAATGAAATCTTCCATGTCCATTGTCTCAGTCTTCCGTGGCTTTCGCTTTGCAGGGTTGCGGTCGCTTGCAATGAGGGAATAGCCGTGGTTGAGACAGTGTGCTGATAGTGTGGAGCCTTAAAAGCCAAATTCTATGTTGAATAAAACGGATCCTAACCTTTACAGCTGTAACTTTCAATTTGAAGTTCAGATAAGAGTGCATATCGTTCTTCTGTCGAAGGACGAAAGTGTTGGCTTTGTACTAGTTTGTGTATACTCTTTGCGTCTTGCCCGTGGCAGAATTTTCCAGTGTAACCCAATGATCTCATACTTTCCGTTTGTGGTGTGACCTGGTGAAAGTTCGTTTAACGACCTTGAGGTGTATTATGCTACTGATGTGATAAATCTCTCTCGAAGATGAATAAAATTGCCCGAAAAAAGAAAAAAAAGGAAAATAATGGCAGCTTTGGAACATGAAACCGACCAACCTGGACTCCAGAAAAACCAGGTGATCAATATCCTATTTCCTAACAGAAATTTTAACAAATCTATAGCACATGGGATGTGATGGTTGGTTCACATCATGCTAATATTATCAAGAAAGAAGATTCATTTTGCTCGCAAATGATAGCACGGACGGAATTTGGGATAGCCTTTTTGGCAACTCAAAGTAGTTAGTCGACATATGTTCGAGGCCATTTAGCCAGATTAATACAGAGATGAAAACCTGTGAACAAGCTTCATCACCTGTCAAAAGATTAAAGTGGAATGCCATGCTATTGCAACATTTTGAGTTATTGAGGTGTGATACTAACCTTCACAACATGATGTAAATTCATGCTAACCTTCTTTGTACGCCTCCGGGTTCTCTGCCTTTGCCCGGAAGCTTCTTCACAAAACCAATGTTGTTGAACTCTCGTGGTTGTGTTGTGTCCCACAACCACTCCAATGACCAGTCCGATTCTGCGATCAATCGACACAATTTTCCGGTCTAGTTCTTCGATCCAGATCCTCGAGTACAATGTTCAGTTCTGACCAAACATCAATTTTGCGGCGCACTTTTGATTTGAATTTAAACGGAAAACTAGAAAAAATTATGACAAACAGGGCCCCCTTAAGCTGATTCGTCCAAAACATGGAGGCTATGACTCATTGCCTTGTTTGATCGAGATTGAAGAAATGAGGTGAAGGAAACTTCTGCATAATGGTTCATAAGAAATGAATGAAGCTGAGAACCTTTTTTGGCAAACACGAGAGATTGTATTCATAGCTATCAAAAGAGTACATCAAGTCAATATCATGGGAACGTTTGCACATTTATTGTTTGATTGATGAAATTAGAGACACTTTGTTCAAAATCTCAAATCTAGATGGTAGATATTTGTATGCTATCGCAAAGCACAGAACACATGAAAAAAGTATGCCACGGGGCACACCTAGTAACGAGCAATCCAGTCATTGAACTTTCACAGCAGATACTAATCACACAAACCTTATTTGGTGCATCTGTCTTCCTCGCCTTCCTCTATAGAACCTCAGGAACCAACGCTCAATTCTGGAAGTCGTGGTCAGCCCCATAGCCACGCCAATGACCAGCCCGCTTGCAAAACCCATCGAGACAATTTTCCAGTCAAGTTCTTCGAACTAGGGGTGTCAATGGGTCGGGTCGGGTCGGATTTTGATGTTACCCGACCCGACCCTAATCCTATAGGGTCATGCTTTGGCCCGACCCGACCCGACCCGACCCGAAACGCATTAGACCCAAACAAAAGGGTCGGGTCGGGTCGGGTCGGGCCAAAGCATGACCCTTTACAAGTTTGGTTTTAATTTCTTGTTTAGCTCAAAAACTCTAGAGAGTTGAGAGCCAAAACGTCTGAGAGAGAGATAAAAACTTATTTTCTTTTGTTTATTTTATCTTACTTTACCATTTTCCCTCAATGGATGAGGATCAAAACGCACGAATGGTACCGGTGTCAAAAGACTTGCGTGCGACCCGTTTTGACCCGACCCGACCCTAAATTTAGGGTATTTTTGGGTCGGGTCCGAGTATGGAGCCGGTATCGGAAAATAGCCTAAGTTTAGGGTCGGGTCGGGTCGGCCCGGGTCGGCTCGGGTCGGCTCGGGTCTTTTTGACACCCCTACTTCGAACCACGTCCCCGAGTCCTCTTCAGCAAATGCACCAGATGGCGGTACCAGGGGCACTTCAGCAGGATTTCTGCATTTCTTTGTCAGAGGACCTCCGCACAGTCCCAAGTTCCCTCTGTAAGAGTTATTCTCGAATGTAGTGAACTGTTTCGCTTGAGGTATGGGCCCAGAAAGATTACTTTCCGACACATTGAGGAAAGCAAGGAAATTGAGTTGCGTGAGTGCTGGAGGGATCGTCCCCGAGAGATTATTGCTTGAAAGGTCGAGGGATTCTAGTTCGGTCAAATTTGCTAGGGATGAAGGGATGCAGCCGTTAAGAGCATTGTGGGAGAGATTGAGCAGATGAAGTTTAGTTAAGTTTCCAATTGAATTCGGGATTTCCCCAATAAAGTTGTTGCTCGAAAGATCAATAACAGCGAGGTCTCCCCATATCTTTCTGTACTCGGTTGCAAGGCCTCTGTTCATTATTGTCATTGAGATGTGGTAGTCGTGACGACGGAAAAATGGGATGGGATCGATCCCATAGTCCCCATAGTAGTATGCATCATCTTCATCATGGACTTTCATAGCACTCCAGATATGAAAGTATTTAGATGGAAGGCTATTCGAGAAGTTGTTCATGGATAGATCAACAATTCGCAGGTTAGGAAACTGGTCATGAGCTTCGGGCTGCCCTATGGCTCCATGAAATTTGTTGGAATGCAAAATGAGTACCTTCAAATAAAAAAGCAATCCCATCCATGAAGGAAAGGTGTCGACGATCTGATTATTTCCAAAATTGAGAAATTCCAAGTTGCTACAATTTGCTAATCCCCTTGGAAGTGACCCTTGTAGTTGGTTATCATTCACATCTATCATCCAAAATGCACATTTGTCATTATGCAATTGAGGAAATTTTCCGTAAAAATCATTGCCTTGCAAACTCAAGATGGAAAGAGTCTTGCTCAAATTGCTTAGACATGGCGGAATAACACCAGTGAACTTGTTCTTGGACAAATCAAGCATGCTAATAGAGCTTAGCTGGCACATCTCTGGTGATATTTCTCCAAATAGCTTGTTATTTGAGATAAGATAGACCCTAATGGCCTTCATAGGAATCGGAAGTAATCCTTGTATGTCATTGTCACTGAGGTCCAACATTTCAAGGTGTGGCCATTGAGAAGTTGTGAAACTAGTAATTGAGTTTCCTGAAAGATTCAAAAACTTTAATCCTCCTGTACTCACATTTAAGTACCGTGGAGGTGTCGGTCCATAAATGCTATTTTGGGATAGGTCCACCATTTGCAACCTACTTTGGCTATATAGGAAGATGGGGAGCTTACTTAAGTTGTTAGAAGCCAAGTCAAGAGTGCATAGATTTGAAAGGCTAGCGTTTATGTCGGGTTCAATAATAGATGAGAATTCATTGAATGAGAGTAGCAACGCCCTTAAATGTTGAGCTTTGAGTGTCGTATCTAACCGCAAAGTGCCATTTAGGTTGTTTGATTGCAAGTTCAGGACAATAAGATTCTTGAGGTTAGAGATATCTTCAGGAATTGAGCCAGTTAGTCTATTGAATGATAGGTCGAGATAAGTTAACTGAGTGAGGCTAGTGATCTCAGCTAGAATTTCCCCGGAGAATTGGTTAAAACCGATATCCAACTTAGTAAGTTGAGTGAGGTTACCAATTGAAGATGGAATTTTACCTGAGAAATTGTTATCACTAATATCCAACTTGGTAAGTTGAGTCAGGTTACCAATTGAAGATGGAATGTTCCCTGAAAAATTGGAGTAAGTGATGTCGAACTCGCTGAGGAAAGCCAAGTTTCCTAGCGAAGCTGGTAGTGGGCCCGAAAGACTAGTGTACCCAAGAAACAATGACTTAATGGGACTGTGCAAGTGAAACTCTGGCAAATGACCAGACAACTCTAGATTGTACCTCAAATCAAGAAGTTGTAGCCTCGGCAGCTCGAAGATGGTTGTTGGGAATGTCCCTTGCAAGTTGCAGTCTCCAAGTACGAGTGACGTCAAGGAAGATAAATTTGCGATAGCATCAACAAACGAAGCTGACAAATTCGACTGGCTAAGATCGAGGTGTTCCAATTTGGTCAACCGCTTGAAGATGGTTGTTGGGAATGTCCCTTGCAAGTTGCAGTCATAGAGTACGAGTGACGTCAAGGAAGATAAATTTGCGATAGCATCAACAAACGGAGCCGACAAATTCGACCGGCTAAGATCGAGGTGTTGCAATTTGGTCAACCGCTTGAAGATGGTTATTGGGAATGTCCCTTGCAAGTTGCAGTCTTGGAGTACGAGTGATGTCAAGGAAGATAAATTTGCGATAGCGTCAACAAACGGAGCCGACAAATTCAACCAGCTAAGATCGAGGTGTTCCAATTTGGTCAACCGCTTGAAGATGGTTGTTGGGAATGTCCCTTGCAAGTTGTAGTCTTGGAGTACGAGTGACGTCAAGGAAGATAAATTTGCGATGGCATCAAGAAATGGAGCCGACAAATTCAATCCACCAAGATCGAGATGTTCCAATTTGGTCAACCGCTTGAAGATGGTTGTTGGGAATGTCCCTTGCAAGTTGAAGTCTTGGAGTACGAGTGACGTCAAGGAAGATATATTTGCGACTGCATCAACAAACGGAGCCGACAAATTCGACCTGCTAAGATCGAGGTGTTCCAATTTGGTCAACCGCTCGAAGATGGTTGTTGGCAATGTCCATTGCAAGTCGCACTCTTGGAGTACGAGTGACGTCAAGGAAGATAAATTTGCGACAGCATCAAGAAACGGAGTTGACAAATTCAGCCCGCTAAGATCAAGACGTTCCAATTTGATCAACCTTTGAACCGCGGTCTCCATGTTGGAATTCCTCAACTCCAGTCCTTGGTTCCAAGATAGATCGAGGGAGGACAAATTAGTCAACCTTGTGAGTCGTGATGGGATTTGACCTCCGAAGTTGGAGAAGGAGACGCTTAGGCTCGTCAACTCCACAAGATCACCTATTGCGGACGGTATTTGAGAGTCGTGGAAGTCGTTCCAGGAGAGGTCGAGGCTTTGCAGCTGTGCGAGACGGAACAGACTGGCGTTTGAGTTAATGGAACCAAAGAGACAACTTTGGCTGAGGTTGAGATTGGTCACGTAGCCCGTCCCTTTGTCACACTCCACGCCTTCCCAGCTACAGCAATCCTCGTCTTCCAGCTTCCATGATTCAAGCTTCGGCAGTTCATATGGAAACTGGCAATCATACGACTCTGGATCGAAGAGAGATTGCTTGAATTCTAACAAGGCAGACTGCTCTTGCTCATGGCACTTCGTTGGGCTTGTCAAAGGCAATGTCTCGAGGGAAGCAAAGTGGAGTGGAATTATTGCGAGGAAAACCACCAAGTGACCAAATTGCGGTCGTTTCATGATGGTTAAATTGTTCAACACTCTACCGGGGTTTTGGTTTTGTTGGGTAAGCGAGGTAAAGATGGACAAATACTGAAATTGCACCGTTGTTATATAATTTGTTTATCCCCCATAGTCGTGGGTCATGGCCGTCGCACTTGAACTTTGGGGTGCATTCACACTTATAAATGAATTGAAAATAGATATTATTTTAGCCTTCCACTTTAAGTCAAACTTTATGTAATAATGAGTCTGCTCGCGTTGATAACACGGAACTACTGATCTTGTGATTATTGTTCTTGTAAATGTACTACACTTTTTTGTGACTTTTCATTATTATCTTACGTTTTTTTTCTCCATGAGTTTTTTAAAATTATTAGTTATTGAAGTGTTTCAACCGGGTGAAGTTGATGGAATTCCACATTTCATACGTCTTGCCTCGCAAATACTGGCCTCGGGATTAGTGTTATGCTTGCTCTTTTCTTCTTTTGGGCCGAGAAACTGAAGGAGATGGATTCGTATTTTGAAATAGGTAGCTGTAGTGACTTCAAACATTGGCTTTTAATTTTTGAAGCTACTTGAGATGTGATATGTGAAGAAAGCCGAGGTTGTTGCATTTAATAGATTAGATTCTATGTAATTGCTGGAATTAAGATATAATTCTTTTTTTTTTTTCCTTATGAAGTTAATGGATTTTGCTAATCCTTTGCTTTGTATAGTTTTAGTTGACAATGAGCTGAAGAAGAAGGATTGCATGTGTATTCTATTTTCTGTGTTTTGATTCGGGACTGACTATTATTTTGTTTGTTAACTTGTTTGACAGCTGCTCATATTGGAAATCAAGGTTCGTTTCTAGTCATCGGTGGATTTACAATGCCTTGTCAACATGCGATTTAGTATTGATTACTTCAATTAACTGTATTCATGCCAGAGGAAATTTGCTCCGCGACGAGAGAGAGTGAAGTTTGTAGACTTGCATCCATCGGAGCCATGGTTGGCATGACTTTGTTCTTTCAACTCTATTTCAATTTTCATATAAAATATAACAATGCACATTTCCTCAACTCTAATTGTTGTTGATGCAGGATCCTATCAAGTTGGGATGTAGGAACTGTTTGTATATGGGAATATCCGTTGCAGGTACGATCTATAAATCTTGATCGAGCAGGTCCTTCAAAGTCTTCATTAACCTAGTCCTGAAACGTTAATTGTCATTCGTTGTCATATGGTTCAAACCCTTCCCACACGCGCCTGGTTTGGCCCAACACGCACATAGAAGAACTCCTTGGGAATCTTCCAAGTCTGCCGCCTTTGCACAGCATTTCCAAGTCAACTCAGCAATGATGTAACCTACTCTAGTGCCTCAACAGAAAATGCATCCAACTTTGGAAAATAGTCTCCTTTAGAATGTCGTGCGCATCAAGAAAGTAGAAATGCTTTTTTTTACTCCCTCGACTGATCCAAATCATGAACGAACCGGATTCACTTCACCAAGGAAAGGAAAAGAAAGAAAAAGAAAAAGAAAAGGCATGAGAAAGAGAGGGTTGACTTCACTTGGTTACATTGCAATGGCCTCCCCAATGATTTGGGTTTTTATTTTTCAAATTGCTTTCACCAAGTGTGAGTCATCTTTTTTGGGCTTTACTGTAGGTGATGTTGATAAGGTGGGAAACCATCCCTGATGCTAGGGGACCTGCTTCGCTGGGACTAATATTTTCTCAGGCATAATTAGAGTTACTGGGAAGGACAAGATCCATTTTAGCCTTGATTAATCAACAATTCTGGATGGAATGAGGTGAATGCAATGAACCCGAAAGAAAAGGGAGGGACAAGGTGAAAGCAAAGTGTACGCTTCGAAAAGTACGATTTCATTTTTATGACTAACCAAATGAAAATGATGAGATCATCATTCTTTCTCTTAAAGATATATTGCGCAAACGAATTACCGGACTCTCTCTCTCTCAATTTGAGGTGGGAATTCCAAAATATGTCCGCACGACCAAAGAGGTAGGAACCCCAAAACACGCCAATCTGGAGAACAAGTCCGTCACTATTTTTGCGTGACTCTCTATTAGTACGATGGCTAGGAAAGAAACCCAAAAGCAAACCTTTCCTTCACTTTTTTTGTCTTTTCTCAATTTACTCCCTTTACCCCACATGCTTTTCTTTCTTCCATCTGACAAATACTTGCTTTTGGATGGGACCCAAACCAAACGACTGAAAGAATAGGGGAGATGACCCAGTTGTGTCATCTAGATTTACACCCAAATTTAATGTGTTTTTCAAATAGAATAGCTCAAATTTGTAAAATTCACGGCACAAATCACCAGTTCGAAACACGTCCTCATGGCCAAAGAAATATGAACTTCAAAATCCGTTCTCAGAACACGTCAGTGATTATTTTCATGTGGCTTTCTATTCATATGGCAGAAAAACCCCCAAAAAGCAAACCCTGTCTTTCCTTTTTTTTCTTTTCTCAATTTACTCCATTTAACCCCACACCCTTTTCTTTCTTCTTTTGACAAATACTCGCTTGTGGATGGGACCCAAATCAAATGACTTAAGAATAGGGGAGATTACTCCTAAATCCGACGTTCTTAAAAATTCACAACATAGATCACAACAAAACTCGTCCGCACGGCCAAAGAAATAGGAATTCCAAACACGTTCATATGTAGAACACGTCTGTCAATATTTTCTTGAAGCTCTCTGTTCGTATGGCCGCTAGGAAAGAAACCCCAAAAAGAAAACCTTTTTTTTTATTTACACCCGCTCCCCAACGCTTTTCTTTCTTTTGACAAAATACTTGCTTTGGGATGAGAACCGAATCAAATGACTTAAGAATAGAAAAGATGATACAAATGTCTTTGTACCAGAACAACGCAGCCTCAAACATAATAAAAATTGACTTACTATCTGAATATATATATTTATTTATTTATTTTGATAGAACAGTAATCTGTTTATAGGATTAGAGTTTTAAAATCCATTAATAACATATATTTTCCCAAACTAAGAAACCAGACCGCAACAAATACATTTAGACATATCCCACTATCTAGATTCATATCCACAATCCAACTCCCAAAAGTTTCTATTGATTTCACTCTTGTATTGCCATCGCTAGCTGAATAACTTGGAAAAGACTGGAATGAATGGAGTGAACAACTACAGTTTAATGAGTATTACATTTTTTCTAAGCAGTTTGAATATTGACTATACACATATATAAATTGGTATCATAACTCATCAATCCCAAATTCAATATACCATATGTGTAAAATATTGAAAATAAATTATATCTGTTCTACAAAACTTTACATATTAGACCAATAAACAATAAATCAACAAAAATAATTTAACCATTATTGGTTCATTATATTGATTAATCTCTATTGAATCAAATGTCAATAGTCCATTCTATTGGTCCATTATACTGTCATAAGAAAGAAAGAAAAGCGTGTGCGGGGTTGGTAAAGGGAGTAAATTGAGGCAAGAAAAAAAGTAAAGAAAAGGTTTACCTTTTGGGTTTCTTCACACAAAAATAGTTACATACGTGTTCTGCAAACAGACGTGTTTTGGGGTTCCTACCTCTTTAGTCATGTGGACGTGTTTTGGAGTTCCTACCTCAAATTGAGAGAGAGAGAGAGTTCGGTAATTCGTTTGCGTAATATATTTTTGAGAGAAAGAAAGATGATCCCATCCTTTTCATTTGGTTAGTCATAAAGTTGAATTTGTACTTTTTGAAGCGTTCACTTTCCTTTCACCTAATCCCTCTCTTTTCTTTGGGATTCATCAGATTCACCTCATCCCATCTAGAATTGCTGATTAATCGAGGCTAAAATAACCTTGTCCTTCTCAGTTACTCTAATTCTACTTGAGAAAAGACTAGTCCAAGCGAAGCAGGTTCCCTAGCATCAAGGATGGTTTCCCACCTTATCAACATCGCATACAGAAAAGCCCCAAAAAAGATGACTCACACTTTGAAAGCAATGTGAATGAAAACCCGAATAGGGTGCTCATGACAATTCCATCCCCATGGATTCAAACCAAACCAATATACAATCCCTAACGCAATAATGTAAGATTGAAAAAAAGGGTAGACCGAAATAGCAGAGTCATGTTGAGAGGAATGCAAGTTGAGAGTGCCTTCTAGAGCAAGCAGGGAAAAAAATAGCACGGCATTGACTCGGGTCGCTTGTATGCCCTTGCGGTCTAATTGGGGAGGCCATTACAGTGCAACTAAGTCAAAGTCATTGTTGAGTTTACTTGGAAATGCAATACAAAGGTGTTAGATTAGGAAGACTCCAAGGAGTTCTACGTGTGTGTTGGGCCAAACCTAGTGCGTGTGGGGAGGGTTTGAACAATACGGCAATGAATGACAACTGATGTTTTGGGACTGGGTCAATGAAGACTTTGAAGGACCTACTCAATCAATATTATAGATCATACCTATGATAGGTAGTCCCATATATAAACAGTTCCTGCATACAAACTTGATAGGATCCTACGTCAACAATAATTAGAGTTGAGCAAATAAACATTGTTATATTTTAAATGAAAGTTGAAAAAGAGTTGAAAGAACAAAATCATGCCGACTATGGTTTTGTTGGGTGCAAGTCTATAGACTTTACTCTCTTCAATCATTGAACAAATTTTCTCTGGCACAGATACAGTAAAATTGAAGCAATCGATAAGTAATCGCATGTTGAAAAGAAAATATAAATCCATTGTTGAGTTTACTTGGAAATGCCATTGCAGTGCAATGAAGTTAAAGTCATTGTTGAGTTTACTTGGAAATGCAGTACAAAAGTGTCAAACTCGGAAGACTCCAAGGAGTTCTACGTGTGTGTTGGGCCAAACCTAGTGTGTGTGGGGAGGGTTTAACGATACGACGATGAATGACAATTGACGTTTTGGGACTGTGTCAATGAAGACTTTGAAGGACCTGCTCAATCAAGATTATATCATACCTATGATGGGTAGTCCCATATATAAACAGTTCCTGAATACAAACTTGATAGGATCCTGCATCAACAACAATTAGAGTTGAGCAAATAAGCATTGTTATATTTTATATGAAAGTTGAAAAAGACTTGAAAGAACGGAGTCATGCCGACCATGGTTTTGTTGGATGCAAGTCTACAGACTTTACTCTCTCCAATCATTGAGCAAATTTCCTCTGGCACAAATATAGTAAAATTGAAGCAACCGATAAGTGGAAATACCATTACAGTGCAACTAAGTCAAAGTCATCGTTGAGTTTACTTGGAAATATAGTACAAAGGTGTTAGACTCGGAAGACTCCAAGGAGTTCTACGTGTGTGTTGGGCCAAACCTAGTGCCTGTGGGAAGGGTTTGAACAATACGGCAACAAATGACAACTGACATTTCGAGACTGGGTTAATGAAGACTTTGAAGGACCTGCTCAATCAAGATTATAGATCATACCTATGATAGGTAGTCCCATATATAAACAGTTCCTGCATACAAACTTGATAGGATCCTACATCAACAACAATTAGAGTTGAGCAAATAAGCATTGTAATATTTTATATGAAAGTTGAAAAGAGTTGAAAGAATAGAGTCATGCCGACCATGGTTTTGTTGGGTGCAAGTCTACAGGCTTTACTCTCTCTAGTCATTGAGCAAATTTCCTTTGGCACATATACAATAAAATTGAAGCAATCGATAAGTAAACGCATGTTGAAAAGAAAATATAAATCCATTGTTGAGTTTACTTGGAAATGCCATTACAGTGCAACTAAGTCAAAGTCATTGTTGAGTTTACTTGGAAATGTAGTACAAAGGTGTCAGATGTAAAAGACTCCAAGGAGTTCTACGTGTGTGTTGGGCTAAACCTAGTGCGTGTGGGGAGGGTTTGAATGATATGGCAGCGAATGACAACTGATGTTTCGGGACTAAGTCAATGAAGACTTTGAAGGACCTGCTCAATCAAGATTATAGATCATACCTATGATGGGTAGTCTCATATATAAATAGTTCCTGGATACAAACATGATAGGATCCTACATCAACAACAATTAGAGTTGAGCAAATAAGCATTGTTATATTTTATATGAAAGTTGAAAAAGACTTGAAAGAACAGAGTCATGCCGACCATGGTTTTGTTGTGTGCAAGTCTACGGACTTTACTCTCTCCAATTATTGAGCAAATTTCCTCTAGCACAGATACAGTAAAATTGAAGCAATTGATAAGTAATCATATGTTGAAAAGAAAATATAAATCCATTGTTGAGTTTACTTGGAAATGCCATTACAGTGCAACTAAGTCAAAGTCATTGTTGAGTTTACTTGGAATTGTAGTACAAAGTGTCAGACTTGAAAGACTCCAAGGAATTCTACGTGTGTGTTGGGCTAAACTTAGTGCGTGTGGGGAGGGTTTGAATGATACGGCAACGAATGACAACTGACGTTTTGGGACTGGGTCAATGAGGACTTTGAAGGACTTGCTCAATCAAGATTATAGATCATACCTATGATGGGTAGTCCCATATATAAACATTTCCTGCATACAAACTTGATAGGATCCCGCATCAACAACAATTAGAGTTGAGCAAATAAGCATTGTTATATTCTATATGAAAGTTGAAAAAGAGTTGAAAGAACAGAGTCATGCCGACCATGGTTTTGTTGGGTGCAAGTCTACAGACTTTACTCTCTCCAATCATTGAGCAAATTTCCTCTAGCACAGATATAGTAAAATTGAAGCAATCGGTAAGTAATTGCATGTTGAAAAAAAAATATAAATTCATTGGTAACAAAAAACAAACCTTAATTTCCAATACACGTGCAATCCTTCTTCTTCAGGTCATTATTGTCAACTAAAAGAAGAAGAATTCTAACTTCATTGTAGCAATTAAATAGAATCTAATCTATTGAATACAACAAACCCAAAGCCTTGGCCTTTCTTCCCATACCACATCTCAAGTAGATTCAAAATTTAAAAGCCAATGTATAAAGTCATTGTAGCTAGGGGCGAGCATGGACCAACCCAACCCTACCAGTCCTGATCTAATTCCCAAGGAGACTGAGTCGATCCTTGGTTATGGAATTTCTAGACTCCATACCGTGCGGGTTAGTCTTTAGTCATAGGAGTTTAGGGTTGGTTCAGGTACATATTATATATATAATATGTATTAGATATATTATATATTATATGTTTTTGTCTACTCTAAACCCTAGCGCCTCCTCCTTTACTCTCTGTGCGGTTCATTTTGTCGTGTATATAAGAAAGTAGAAAGAAATCCTAGTAAAAAAAAAAAGGAAACCTTCTTTACCCGCCTCGGCCTCGCTCACCTCGCTTGCCTCACTCGCCTCACTCACTTCTCTCCTCTCTCTACTTACCTCGCTCACTTTGTCGCTAGCCTTTGTTCACTCGCCTTTGTTCCCTTGCCTTGCGTGTTCATTTTTATGGTTTGTTGCTTTTAGTAAATGTAAATTTTTGTTATTACCTTATCTTGCATTTATGTTTAGTGTATATTGGTGTTCATAGTTTGGTTATTCAATGTTGCATTATTGATAGATATGTAATTTGATAAAATATGTTTATCTTCTTAAGGAATACAAAAAATGAAATAAAAAAAATAATCAGTTGGTCTTGGGTTGACCCTGGAACCGGACTAGACCCATAGAGTCGGTTCGGTCCTTGGTCTCAAGCTCAATAGGGTCGGTCATTGGTCTTGAAAATTGCGGACCAACATTGTATGAGTTGGTCCCTGGGTTAGGTGCCGAATAGGCCCAACTTGGACCATTCACCCCTAATTGGTTAGATCTCTACCAATATCAGGTGGTGGTTTAGCTCAAAAGAATGTCCTAATGACAGTATGCATACTTACTTCTCAATGGGTTCTAATCATAAGGACATGACTATAATACACTAACAACATTCTCCAATAGCCCACAATCAAATATATAATCCATTTCAAAACTCAACTTTACTAACCAAATCATAATTCTTTTTGCGATTCAATTTATCAAAAATAGAACCTTTCATAAATCACATTGAAAGTCATGAACTTTTTGGAATTCTTTCACAACAAGGTTTCAAAAACCAATCACTAGAAATCAGTTTAAATTATAATCAAGGATTATTTTTCCATTTCAAATAGACAAAATTATAGTAAATAATCGATCCAGATTTTATGCAATAAAAATGCCAATTCATAACTCAGAGTATATCAAAACCATATCGTTTTCAAAATATGAGTTTATAAACTCAAAGAAAAGATAGCATCAATTACCTAGGAAAGCTGAAATCCAACTTCTAAAGGTTACTTAAGTTGACACACTCGTATTCTATCAATTAATCAGAAAATCATATTAAAATTTGAGCAATGCAATACTCTAAAGAACGAGTCCACTAAACTATGCTTATTTGTTGATTGATCGACTCCTACATGCTAGTGAATAAATTTATAGTGAATATTCTTCTTTGTCTGTTACGCATAACTTCAAAAATCCATTTATGTCAAACCATAAGCTAGAATCAATTGTCGTCAAACTCTATGGCTTCATAATGCCTTAGACTATCATTTTTACAAAAATCACGATTTAATACTCTTCAATCGAATCTCACAGTTCAAAATTTACATAACTTTGAATTCATGACCTAACTTCAAAAATTACTCTGATTAGACAAATGACGAGTGAGATTACTTCTCAGGCTTTGTGAAACGAAACTAATCCGACTTGGTCAGGTCCTCATGACGTGTACTCGTAAACTCTCTCTAGTTTTCACGCTTGAGTCCTCTTGTTTTCTTTATGCGCTTCCATGTATAATCAATTGAAGAAGAGGAAAGGAAATTGGTTATAGTGGGCTTAAGAAGCCCATTATTATAGAAACAATTTAAGGTAAATAGAAAATTAACAAGATTTACACAAAATTCCATAGTACACGCTAATTGATAAGTGTCGTATCGATTTAATTACTTAGATTTGATGCGTCAAGGGATGAAACTTTTGTTACTGGCCAATAAATGGCACAAACTAGAAATAAGGTTATTTGAGCTAAAGAATCCTAAGAAAATTATAAAGGAGAATGACATGAGAAAAAGTAAAATTTACAGAGATTCAGCCTATATTATACTAGTACTAAGCAAAATAAGAGAAAGATTTTAAATGTTATTTGAATTTATTAAAATTATAAATATCACTTTTGGGAATAGAAGTTTAGGGGATAAATTATAAAGTATGGCCTAACTTATTTTTGGTTTATATGTTGATAAAGCATTGAAAGAGAAATTGGAAGAAACTTAACCAATAACATTCTCGGGAGAAGACGAAAAATGAAAATATAAAGAAAATGAAAACAGGGTGATAGAATATTAGAAGAAGATGAGAAAAATAAAAAATAAAAGAATTGCATTCGGTTAAAATAAAGAATTAAATAAAATAATCAAGTGGAAGTAAATCAAAAGAAAATACATTATCTTGATTATAATATATACCTTTTTTTTTTTTTTTTTTTTTTTTGCGATTATAATATACCTACGTCGAAGAGTGCATTTTTATGGAGAAATTTGTTGAACGAAAATCGTTATATTACACGCGAAGTTACAAGAACGGGCTTGGACCGTGGAGTAGGCCCGTCGACCCGGCCCATGCTTTGGGCCCCAGCCAACCTGGCCCGATCGAGTCGGGCCCATCTCCGCCGTGCTTCAGCTGAGCTGAAACGTCTGGTCCAGGCCGGTGAGATTTCCGTTCGTTCCGAGTTTCCTAACCGCAGAGCGCGACTCTGGATTTCCAACACAGACGAAGAAGCCGAGCTCCCTCCCAAAATTCGAAGCGCGCAAGGAAGGCGAATCCCCGTGGCGTCGAGATCGCTATTGGGTCGTGAGCTTTGATCTCCGGCGCTTGCCGACCGGCGGCGATTCAGCGGGCGATCTCCCGTCGGTAGAAAATGGTGCGCCCTTCGTTTATTTTTTTTTACGTGATCTCGAAACTCGATTGCTTCCGACCGTCGAATGATGCGTCGAAGGATCCGCTAAGTTGTGCGTCCTCGGGTCTGATTTCGACGTCCCGCTTGCTCTAGACTGCGTTTTTCAACTGATTTGAGCTCGCGAATGCTAGCTCTTGGGATTACTGTTTTGTTTGCTTTGTTCTTCTTTTGGGCCGAGAAACTAAAGGAAGATGGATTCGAAATTTGAAATGGGTAGCTGTAATGACTTCAAGCATTGGCTTTTAATTTTGAATCTACTTGAGATGTGGCATGGGAAGAAAGGCCGAGGCTTTGGGTTTGTTGTATTCAATAGATTGAATTCTATGTAATTGCTAGAATTAAGTTAGAGTTTCTCTTTTTCTTTTTTATGAATTAAATGGAGTTCACTAATCCTTCGCCTTGTATATTTTTAGTTGACAATGAGCTTAAGAAAGACGATTGCATGTGTATTCTATTTTCCGGGTTTTGATTCAGGACTGATTGTTGTTTTGTTTGTTAATTTGTTCGACAGCCGCTCAGATTGGAAATTAAGGTTTGTCTCTGGTCACCAGTGGATTCACATTGTCTTTTTAGCATGCGGTTTCGTATTGATTGCTTCAATTAACTGTATTTGTGCCAGAGGAAATTTGCTCAACAATCGGAGAGAGTGAAGTCTGTAGACCTGCACCCAACAGAACCATGGTCGGCATGACTTTGTTCTTTCAACTCCTTTTCAACTTTCATATAAGATATAACAACGCTATTTGCTTAACTCTAATTGTTGTTGATGCAGGATCCTATCAAGTTTGTATGCAGGAACTGTTTGTATATGGGATTACCAGTCACAGGTACAGAACATGAATGGTGATTCACTAGGATCAGTACAACAGTACTATCTTGCTCACATGGGCTATTTGATTGCATCTTGAACTGATTCAGACATTTCTAATGTTACTGCAGACGATGGTTAAGTCCTTTGAATTCACTGATCTGCCAGGTACTTCACTGCACATAAATCAGTCTGTGCATTCATTCTGCTTGCTCGGGCTCTAAAACAGTTAGTGGCCTGCATAATAGTTTCACCTTTGTTTACTCTCATTTTAAGTTTAATTCATGTCTGGCAGTTAGGTCAGCTAAATTTATCGCACGAAAGCAATGGGTTGTCGCTGGAGCTGATGACATGTTCATTCGTGTATACAACTACAACACCATGGATAAAGTTAAAGTTTTTGAGGCCCACACAGACTACATTCGATCTGTGGCCGTCCATCCCACACTCCCCTATTTGCTCTCATCATCTGATGACATGCTTATTAAACTTTGGGATTGGGAGAAGGGTTGGGTATGTACTCAGATATTTGAGGGACACTCACATTATGTGATGCAAGTCACTTTTAATCCAAAAGACACAAATACGTTTGCAAGTGCATCACTTGATCGCACAATAAAGGTATAGGCTTCTTTAGCGTGGCTTTTGTTGTTCCAATGCCTTCTTGCTTGTGACTCCAATTCATGCTAATCCTTTTTTCTTCTTGTTACTTTACAGATTTGGAATCTTTGCTCTCCTGATCCAAACTTCACATTAGATGCCCATCAAAAAGGAGTTAACTGTGTAGATTATTTCACAGGTGGTGATAAACCATATCTTATAACTGGTGCTGATGATCATACTGCTAAGGTCTGTCAAGGTGTTGTATTGGATAGGCCTATTAATCTGGATTTATCTAATCGATCCTATGAAAGCAGGTGTGGGACTATCAAACCAAGAGCTGTGTCCAGACGTTGGACGGTCACACACACAATGTCTCAGTTGTCTGTTTTCATCCAGATCTACCCATCATAATTACTGGCTCAGAGGATGGCACTGTGCGGTTATGGCATTCTACTACTTATAGGTTATAGTTCCACAAATATTTCACTGACATTCTGTTGCATCTTCACTTTCCCTTTCTGGCATTTGGTATTACCTAGCCACCACGAGTTCTTGTATGGCTGATAATTAAGCATATGAGTTTGTATTATGTCTCCAAATTTGTTTATGATATGCTCAGTGGTAATTCCTATGTCAGTATCTTGGCATTCATATGGTTTTGCCGGTGGTCTGCTTGATTGAATGTGTCTCCATTAGACTGCTCTGTTGCAGGACAACCCATGATTGTATGCTGGTATACTAAAGCATGGTGAAGAAAAATTGAGCTTCAGTTTTCATGCCATTAGACACTCAGCCTGGTGGCAGGGAGTTGATTTCAATTAATATAAAACCTCAAAAGTTCACTGAGAAAGATGAAAACAAATTACATGAGAGCATTTTATTGTCCCCAATAAATTAGTGCTTTTGTGTCTTACTTTTGAATAGGTTATCATTGACGATCCAGTCTGCATGTACTTCACTAATGATTTATGTCTTAGAAACATCATAATAGGTTATAAATCTAGAAATCAAAGGTCATGGTCCAAATATGTTGCATATCTGACTGAGTCAATGTTGAATATGAGGTGAGTTGTGAAATTCCTTTGCATTATGTGTGCTGAGGGACAATATAGACTGAACATTGAATAGTTATATATTTAGTACATTCCAGCATTCAGACAGATGCTTATAGAAATTTCATGTGATTTATCTGAATCTCTTGAACATATGCTAATGTAATAGTCAGTGGAATTTCGTTGATTTCATGAGAATTTGCAGTATATGAATCAGTTAATCTCGTGTTTCCCATTTTTTCTAGCTTAAATTTTTGTAACATATTACATTTGAGGAATCCTCCTAATAGTTTTCCAATTCAACCCAGGCTGGAGAATACATTGAATTACGGTTTTGAAAGGGTCTGGGCTATTGGCACCATGAAAAGTTCACGAAGGTTTGTTCTTAAACATGTTTTCTTACTATATTTTTCATATTTGGATTTCCTTTACTGGAAGATGTTTCGATAATGCTTACTGGTCCTATTCTTGTTTTCATCTGTAATCTTCATGTTGCAACTTCCATACTATAATTGCAACCTTTTCATAACTTCTTTGTCATATGAGGAATATGATTGGACTGGCCGTGGTCGGTATTCTCTGTACAGAGTTGTGATTGGTTATGATGAAGGAACCATTATGGTCAAACTTGGTCGTGAAGTGCCTGTAGCTAGCATGGACAGTAGTGGAAAAATCATCTGGGCTAAGCATAATGAGATTCAAACTGTAAACATTAAGAGCGTTGGAGCAGATTTTGAGGTTTGAAAATAACTAGATTGATTTATTGTTGTAGAATGACAACTTTAGGTTCCTTAGTGATTACATTTCTTTCTGTAGGTTACTGATGGAGAAAGGTTGCCGTCGGCTGTTAAGGAGTTGGGAACCTGTGATCTTTACCCCCAAGTGAGTTTTCATTTCCTTGTCCTCTTCTTTTGCCTGGATTAGCTTCTTAGATAAGGTTTTAAGATTTTAGACTTGTCTTCGTAAGGAATACTTGTCATCAACTTCTGATTGTTGTGCTAGCTGTGCATTTGAACATGCTTCTTGTTTTGGCAAGCTATTTATAATGGACATTTGAGGATAAATGGGGCCTGAGGTCCTTATTCCTCATCACTTTGGTCCATATTATGCCGAGGAGGTTTTGCTGCCTGTTGTCTTTTTTACCTTCTTTCCTTAAACTTGAATCTGTGGAGTATTTCTTTCTGTATTTTAAAGTAGTGGTTTTGCTGCTTGCTAAAAGAGTTGATGTGCTCCATGCAGTGATTCTGTCTATATGCGTGATCATATGTTTGTAGAGGTTCTCGTCATGTCTAGTTTTAGACATAGTAAGGATGCCACTAAAAGGGAGTGAACAAGTTTGTTAATATCGCTAGATGATTTGATGGGGTACTAGGATTTATCTGCTTCTTCTAAGGCCTTTGAGTGGGACATCAACATGGAAGATCTGCCTGGATCGCATTTTTTTATTATGCTACTATTATATATATTCTTTTGGTCAGAAATTATGCTACTATTAAAGCATTGACTTTGAGGAGTCTTAAAATCTTGTTATGTATGAAGTTATCCATAAATCTCCAATTTGTGTTGTTGGTTCTTTTTCAGAGCTTAAAGCACAATCCCAATGGGAGGTTTGTTGTGGTCTGTGGAGATGGTGAGTACATTATATATACTGCATTGGCATGGAGGAATCGCTCTTTTGGTTCAGCACTTGAATTTGTTTGGTCCTCTGATGGGGAATATGCTGTTAAAGAAAGTACCTCGAAGATCAAAATCTTCAGTAAAAATTTCCAGGTTGGTCTATTTATATCGTACATTCCATAAGTTTCAGTTTCCGTGGTCTAAAAATATGCTTGCTGTAGTTTTCTGTCAACCTAAGTTTGTTTTCATAAAAGGAAAATGGGAGCCTGTGTATTCCTTTTGCTCTCAAATGATAAATTGGTGTTGGCTAATCTACTCGCCTTTGCATTTACAGTTTTGCAGCCTAAGTATATCACCTTTCTATGTCATTCTCTCTACATTTGATGCTTCATAGATCGATGAGTACTCTCCTTGCACTTTGGAGCTATATTACATGGCCACAGTTGCCATGGCTCTTCTACATCCAGAAATTTCTTACATGGCCATGGTTTTTCTCATTTTTCTTTTGGTTAATGGGCTTGCACCATCTTGATGCCATATAATCTATTTTTTACCTTTCAAAATAGGCGTGCGCGCGTGCTCACACACACATGTTTGAAGATATTTAGCTAGTTGGGTGCATTTTTAGTACCATTGGTCGACATCAATACTGTAGGTGAAAACCCATGTGACATAGTTTAGAGGATGTGGCAAGTTTAATAGTGGTGGTATTTTTCCAGGAGAAAAAGAGTATTCGACCAACCTTTTCAGCTGAACATATCTATGGCGGCACTCTGTTGGCCATGTGCTCAAATGAATTCATTTGCTTCTATGATTGGGTTGAATGCAGGTTGATTCGAAGAATTGATGTTAATGTGAAAGTAAGTTTGTGCCATGACACACAGATTTATCTTATTTTCAGTGGATGCACTTTTGATGTCATATAATTTGCTATTGTGTCAGAACCTATATTGGGCTGATAGTGGTGATTTAGTGGCAATTGCCAGTGATGCATCTTTCTACATCCTCAAGTATAACGTGAGTATTATCTCATATCTCAGACTTGACTACTTCTGATAGTTTGGAATTTTATTGTTATGCCACTGGTGACATAACTGGGTGAGCTGACGAGGTCATCTGGGATTTTGTATTCAGCGAGATGTGGTTGCTTCTTATTTGGAGAGCGGGAAACTAGAAGATGAGCAAGTGGTAGAGGATGCTTTTGAACTTCTCCATGAAACCAATGAGCGTGTCAGGACCGGTATCTGGGTTGGTGATTGTTTCATTTACAACAATTCTTCTTGGAGGCTCAATTACTGTGTAGGTGGGGAGGTATGATTCTCAAAATTTTCCTTTTCATCTTCGTTTTTGTTTCTCCATGTATTAATATGTGTTCAATGGGAGATCAATTCATCTTGAGTAATAACTTGACAACTTCAGGTGTCAACAATGTTCCATTTGGACCGGCCTATGTACTTGTTGGGATATCTTGCCAGTCAAAGCCGGGTATACCTAATTGATAAAGAATTCAAGTGAGTAAGGTTTTAGCATTTGTTATTTGACAAAAAGTTATTATGTTGCAGCTTATATATTGAGGTTTTCTTGAATCTTGTGTGTGTGACTTTAAATGCAGTGTTATGGGGTATACATTACTCCTCAGCTTGATTGAATACAAAACTCTGGTTATGCGTGGAGATCTGGAAAGGGCCAATGCACTTTTACCGTCAATTCCCAGAGAGCATCATAATAGGTACATATCATCTTAAGATTGCCAACGATTGCCAAATGATCAGGATTCTCTACTAAGGATTTTTTTTTTTTTTTAATGTTGAGGTTTTCTTGAGAAAAGGATGGCTAGTAGACTTGTATGATATGTGTCGGACGAAGAACTTCAGTGATGGACATGAAGCTTTTCTTCTTAGTTGAAACTTATTTTATTGGAGAAGAAATTGCCAAATGCAACTATTATTGGAATAACTAAAATAAAACTGACAATATCATAGTTTTTCAAATGATTTATCCTTCTCTCTGGTGGGTACTAAATTATTGTTCCTTCTTGAGTATTCATTAACCATCTGTTCTGGTAATCTCATCTTTTCTCTTAAAATGAATGTGAAATCAGCATCAGTCTGCTTGTGGATCTAGCTATTTGGTAGATTAGAATGTTGTTGCCTTTTGGTTCCATGATTATAGCTTTGGCTTGAATCTGTTTTTTCCTGGTGAAACTTTTGTCTTATTTATCTTGCATATATTTAAGGAACAACTTCTTCTTAGTGCTTGTCCTTGAATTTTGGATATTAAGGGTTGCAGGTACACCATACTTTCAGTCTCTTTTAACTGAAATCTGTTAAATCTGTTCAAATGCTGCCCCACTTATTTGTTGTAAATTTGACAATGTAATTTTCATTTGAGAAGTTTTAACTTATCTCCAATCATTAGTGTGGCTCGATTCTTGGAAGCACGAGGTATGATAGAGGATGCTCTTGAAGTGGCTACGGACCCAGATTACAGGTTTGAATTAGCCATACAGCTCGGGAGGTTGGGGATTGCAAAGGTAATTTGTGTTGGTTTCTAGCCAAACATGTGACATGTCTAGTTGTTTCTTTTTAGTTGGAGAGTCATTGATGGTTATAGGACATCAAGAATATCCTGAATTTTTTTATGACAGGAAATTGCAATGGAAGTGCGGAGCGAGTCTAAATGGAAGCAGTTGGGAGATTTAGCTATGTCAAACGGAAAGGTTTTACATCTACTCAACTCGATAATCATGGCTTTTTATGTTAAAAATGTTGGGTTTTCAAGAAAAACCTCTGGAAAAACATATATATACTGGGAATAAAGTTCAGGGTCTCTTGTAAGAATATCATTCTCTTGTAAAAATATCGGGTTAACTTTAAATGGTTTCTAGGATCAACATTTAGTGAAAATTTTCAAGCTTTAACAAGTTTGAATTTTATCATATTCTCGAACCAATGCTTGGTTGTTGTCCTTATCATTTGCATATTTGATTTAATGCAGTTGGAAATGGCTGAAGAGTGTATGAAACAGGCTATGGATTTGAGTGGCTTGTTACTGCTCTATTCTTCCTTAGGTGATGCTGAAGGAATCTCAAGACTTGCATCCCTTGCTAAAGAGCAAGGAAAGAACAATGTTGCATTCCTCTGTTTATTTACATTGGGTAAATTAGAGGACTGTCTCCAGCTGTTGGTGGATAGGTAAGTTATAACTTTGTTTTTTCTATAGAATAAAAGAAGATTACATTCATGTGATACTAAATCCCTCTCTCTCTCTCTCTCTCTCTCTCTCTCACACACACACACACACACACACACACACACACACTTTTCTTTATGTCTTCCAGCAATCGCATACCTGAGGCTGCTTTGATGGCACGATCTTATCTACCAAGCAAAGTTTCAGAGATTACTTCAATCTGGAGAAAGGACCTCCACAAGGTAATTCATTTTTCCTTGTCATGTTTTGTCCTTGAAATAGTATGTGGAGCCTGATTTTGATCACATGCATTTCATTGTTTGTATCCTTAATGATGCCTTTTCTTGCAACCTTGTTGTACTGGTGCTGTGAGGGATGGTTCTTAATTATTTCCTGCTTTTTGATGAATTAGTTGTGGAACTATACAGAGAATTCTCAATCATTAGCTATAACAAACTGGCTATTTGGATACTTCTTTCTGAAAGAATTCAAATCTGACTTCTTAACCCAATTTATTCAAGTAATACTTTCATTCATCCTTAGCTATTATCAGATTATGTTGGGCAACTTCCAATTCATCAAACTGATTTTCTTGATGTTAAGTTTGTTCCCGTCTGAAATAGGTTGCTTCTCTACTTTCAGGACCATTCAAGTTCTCTTGTTCCTTCTATATTTTCATGCTTATGCTTTAAGTGTCATATGTAATATTTAGATATGGATAAAACAAGTCCTTTTCTAGTTGTATGATCTCTCAAAAAAAATTTCAGATAAAAAAAAGGTCCATATAAAAGTGGGTAGTCACATAAGCACATATATATTTATGCAGGTAAATCCAAAAGCCGCAGAATCTTTGGCTGACCCTGAAGAATATCCAAATTTATTTGACGATTGGCAAGTTGCTCTTTCTGTCGAATCTAAGGTTGCTGGGACAAGGTACTGGAAAACGATTTCTTAGTTCATCTATGCTTATAAATGATACCGTCGTTTCCACCTTTTTATGCCCTGTCTCGTTAATTGTATTGCTTCTGAATTATATCAGTTTCTATCACTACTGTTGATGTATCAAACCTATCAGTTTTTCTTTTAAATAGCTTGAGTTATTAATGCTTAAATCTTTTAGAGTTTCTCCAGTACATCATTTGGTATAGTTTGCTCACTCTCCACTTATAATTGTTCCCTAGGGGTGTTTATCCTCCTGCGGAAGAATACACAAAGTACTCTGATAGATCACACAATGATCTTGTTGAGGTTTTCAGAAGCATGCAAGTTGAGGAAGAAAATGTAACTCTTGAAAATGGTGACCAGAGTCACGAGGTAATGTTCTTAACCAAGTTCTTTGTGACTCATCTCTTCCCACTTTTTACTCGTTTTCTTCCATTAAGCAATCACCACCAGTTTGCAGTACCCATAGAGCAAATGAGATTACAAATATGCTATAAAATACCAATAGGAAACCACATGACCCATTTGCTTTCTCTCTCCAAGTGATAGGCATGAATGCCCAGGAACTTCCTTTTTGTGTGTTATATTTTCTTTTCATCTCCATGTAGGCTGATGATCAACATGGAGAGGAAGAGGACACAGAAGAAGAAAACCAGGAGGAGGGTGTAGTGGAGGAAGCTGATTCCACTGATGGTACCATACTCATTAATGGTAACAAAGTGGAAGAAGAGTTGGGCGTGAATGATGAAGGAACCCCATCGGCCTGAAAGGCAATTGTGGGGCCAGTGTGAATATCCAAATTTTGTCTGATGGTGATTACTTGATTCTAAGAATCTCTTACTCCCATTTCCATGAGATATTACCATAGATTGCACTTTTATTGAACTTTGTAGAGACAATGTACTGTGATGCTTCAAAATTTGGTTGAGCTGATCTCTTAGAAATAGCAGATGAAAAATTTATAGTAACTGTTTCATGTCATGGAAACATTTCATTCATATGTGCCTCGTATTGTATCTCAAACTTATTTCCTATTCATATTTTAAAACCCATAATCCAATGGCAGATTTTAAAGGTTCTCTTTTATTCATTAAAGTGGCGCTTATATACAAATAATTAGTGGGAAGCATGTACATAATGTTTCAAAGAGTCTAATCAAATTGTTATTAAGGAAAAGTTCACAAAATTGGTAGAATGAGAAGCGCAGGCTTCATCCTAATAGCAATGGTAATTAATGGCACATGGTTGATTCTAACAAAGAAAGCTGGATCTGATTTTTTCTCTACAAAACAAGACATTTTGCATCTTGACCTTCATAGCCAAATAAATGGCGTGCTATATGTGCTACTGCATCTCATAAAGCTAAGTGAATTCTTATCGATCATTTGAGTTTATGATAACAACTTAAAGTGGATCTTGTTTTCAGTCTCTTTCCCACTCTTCCTACACAACGTAACCATGTAGAATGTGCTGGTCATGTTGACTGAACTGGTTGCACAAGTTCCACTTTTACAGTTTATCATTCCAGGTCAACAGTCTCCTCGATTATGGGAGTTGATTTCTTTTCTCATAGCCTCTTGCACTTGTGATTTCATGTTTTATTGCAGTCCACACATTGTTTGTTCTACGTTGTGTTATTACATCTTTTACTCCATTTATTCTATTTACCAATGCTGTTCACTTGTTCTTTGCTCTTATGCTGCTTACAAAGTGAATTCCTGTTCATTTTTTGTTTTTAAAGTTCACCTTTTCTGTTTTGACAGTTCATAAGCAAAACCACTGAGAGTGACTCAAGAGAACCAAGTCGGATATTTGTTAATTCTCTTTCAAGGTGAGACAAAGATTTAACAGATTAGTTGATCTATATGGAGGACTGAGTGTCACTTTGGAGGGTCATGGTTAAACTTTTTGCTCATCTAAAAATTTATTCAAGCACAGGCCCAAATGGTGAATAATGACTCGACTATTTTTTCAAATCCTGTGAGACATTGAGAAATAACAATTAGGATGTGGATGGAGACATGGTGAACCGCATTTCTTTTTCAATCCATTATCACTATATATCTCCTTCATATACCTAACTTCTGCATAAGTCTAGAATCCTATTGCTTGTAAGCCAGTAGAACTCTTTGTGAACCAGTCAAGGTAGCTTCAGTATATGATTATGGTAATCTGGAGAAAGTAGCCCTTAGTCAAGGTACCTATTACAATTCTTGTTAGACCAACCTTTCAGAAATATGACTTGGTTACTTGAAGCCATTTTTGTTGATCTGGGGGCTCTAATTCTACTACTACCTTAATTTGTATTTTTATAGCATAGTGTGGACCATGTGAAGATTCAATATTGCTAGTCATTCAAGAACCCAAGGCATTGGAAAATCTAGTTATTCATCCTTTATTGTCTTTGTTAGAAGCTCCTGTGAATACTAACCTGGAGTGGTGAATTTGCTCAGACTGCAACTTCTATTAGTGAGATTCAAGTGAAAATAGTTGGCTTGGCAACTTGTAGGACTTCATCACAAATTGCAGAAACGTTTTAGGACTTAAAAAAATTGTTGTACGAGCTATAATCTTATAGATTGGTGACGTTGCAGAGGATAATGGCCTAAAACACTTAACTATGCGGTTGAATACTTCCAGTGCACCATGAGGGGAATTTCGGCTGACCAAGCAAGCTTAACTATAATGACAACTAGTGCTTTTAGATGTCATTTTGCTTTTGATTTGTCGCTCCACATGGGGAGCGTGTATTTATCTTGAGGAGATCCATGCTCAGATAACTCTGAATTTTTACTTTACTTTGATGCCTTATCAATTGCAGCTCTTTTCCATTATCTTTCCTGATTTTCACTGGGTTTCCAGCAGGTAGCTTAAGAGATCACCGGGATCCATTGTCTCCATTTCCTGGTGTTTGACGATTCAGATTTTTTTTTTTTCCATTATTTTGGAAAATATATAATGTAATAATTGCCATAGAGAATATAGCGCAAAACCTCCTTTCTTTAGTTGTCCTTTCGCCTTTCTTCAGTTAAGTTTTGTTATGCCTTTTCACCTTTGTTCCATAAGCTCAAGTCATTGAGAATATTGCTTTGTTGTATGTAGAGTTTCAGCCTTACATGTTCCAATGCCCCAGGTTTTTGGTATAGAGGGGATGAGAAGTATTGTCATCATGGGGACAGATGTTCTCTACTTGATTTGATGGACTGTGGTAGCTTCTTTTCGATATGTATGCTTCAAACATTTTATGATCGGGTGTGAAACCTTGTACAAGATGTGGCTTCCGAGGCAGTGCCAAATTTTGCGTAGATGCAATGTCATGGCCACAGGTTAATTAGATTGTAATTTAACTGGTCTTCTGAACCTACATTCTCTCTTTCACTATATTAATCTAGAGAACAGAGGGAAAGATCATTTGTTGCAATAATTCATGGGATTTTGCCTTAGAATTTCCTCTCAACAAGTCTATTGAATAGTCGTGCATGAAATAGACTATGAATGTGGGATTAGTCAGCTGATATAACATGGACGAATATGATGTGATCTACTCTTACGTGATCATTTATCCTATTGGATATATTAGCCTTGTTGGTCTCAATGAGACAGTTGGCTTTGTCAAAGGCCTTGTTGGCCAGTAGGCAGATAGCTCCTTATGGAGCTGGCGGAGAAATCCGGTGTCTGGGTAACCTCGATTAAGCCGGAAGTGAGCATTGTTGGACTCACAAGGGTGGCTCTCCCAGCGTCGTTTACTCCATAGATAAAGAGCAGTTTGCTTTCTTAAAACATTCTTGCTTTCCCCTTCTTCCCAATTTGAGAACACAAAAATGCTGTAACTTTTGAAAAAAAGAAGAAGGAATTATATGCGTTTAGGGGGCTACTCGCTCATTCATGAATGCTTTTGAATTTTCGAACTGGTCGCATTTCTTCAGAAAATTTTCTTCTAATAAATGCTCCAAACGATCTAACTAAAAGTGGCCTAACTTTTTGTGTGCCTTAGAAAGCTTAAGAATTTTGCATTCATATAAGAGCAATGGAAATATTTGGTATGATAAAGTCCATTTTTCTCCCACGATTTATGATTCAGCTATTTTAACCAGTCTTCCCAATGGCCATTTTCTGGATATATATGGCAATGCTGCCCTATGCAGGGCGACTTCCTCGACCAACACTTTCTTGTCCAAGCCTTGTTACCCGATCCACTTGAGCACCAACTTCTGGTGCTACCGTGAACCAGAGAACCTTTTGTCAATAATTTAATGCTTCCTAGGGAGAAAGTGTCAAAAAAATCATAAATCTATTATAATTGTGTCAATTTAATTATAAATCTTTGATTTGGTATCAATTTAGTCCTTTCAGCTAATTTTGGTTGGATTTTGCTAACATGGTCGCTAGTTGGCTTATGTGGCACTCCGGTACTAACGTGTACAACTTTAATAATATTTTAAACATATTTTTGACATATTTTTATTTCATTTTTCCTTTTTTTTTCCCTACCCTTTTTCTTCTTCCTCTAGAAGATCACTAGTCGGCAATCGGCTAGAGGCGAGGGTCGATGAGGTCAACCTTGACCTTGCTGGGCCTTGGTGTGTTGCAGGCCAATAGTGAGCTTATTGAAGGCCGCAAGGGTGGCCTTGTACTATGTTGGCAAGGCTTGCCCTCACCAAATCTGCCTTGGATTTGGTGACCTCTAGCGAGGGCTTGAGTTTGCTAGTGGCCTACGATACTTGCCAGGGGCCAATGAGGTCGAGGTTGACCTCATTAGCCCTCACCTCTTGCCGGTTGCAGATTGGCTGGAGGAAGAAGAAGGGTAGGGAAAAAAGGAGAGAGGAAAAAAAAAAAAGAAAAAAAAGAAATAAAAAATAAAAAAAATAGAAAAATATTAAAATATTATTAAAAAACATTTACGTTAGCATCGACATGCCACATAAGTCAACCAGCAACAACATTAGCAAAATTCGGCCAAAATTAATTGGAATGGTTGAGTTGGTATCAAATTAAAATGTTTAAAACTGAATTGACACTAAGTTAAAAAGTTAAATATTAAATTGGTATCAATACAATAAGTTTAAGATTTTTCTAGCACTTTTTCCCGCTTCCTAACAAGCACTCCACAAAAGGCAAGTTGAGATAAATATTAAATCGGAATACATTCACGTTCACCATGACAAAATTACATAAGAATTTTGCTAGAACTGAAAATGGCTCAAAAACTCCTAACGTTTCATTCAATTCATTGATGTATTATTCGACTTCAAAAAAACCAAAGATTTATCATAAATTCTAAGAGGGCAAGCTACGCGCGATTGGCACATGTCTTCGAGCAAGAATCCACGCAGCCGGCGACTCTTTTCTCACCTGAGCAACATAAACATGAGCAGAAATGTGAGCTTCCACTCTGTGAGAGAGAGAGAGAGAGAGAGAGAGAGATTTATTACCAGGGTCATCCTTTGAACTAATGTTGGTACACAAGGAAGAGGCACACCCAAGCTTGCAGAAGTACTCTGTGTCGCTGGGGCTGTATGAAGCAGAAAATGTGCAGTCCTTCAAGCACTCGACAGAGCATTTGAACGCATTTGTACCTGTGATGGTACACACGAGGAAGCAGACCTTGTAGCAATCCTCAAATTTGGCTCTGGACTGCCCAAGAAGCAACCCCAACACAAGGCAAACCACAAGTGCATACTTCACTTTGTCCATGTTCTTCTCTAACAACTAGGAAGATTTAGAAGGAGGGCTGACCCTTCTGACAAAAGTTTGGCTGAACGACGGTCCTTTTAAGCTCCAACCAAGAGTGCATATATGGGAGGAAAAGTACAATAGGATATGGACAAAAATTTACCTTACATGTAATTCATCATGTTCGTTGATAGTATGTTTAGAATTTAACCTTATAGAGGAGACTAGACTTAGAAAAGTTCGTAATTTGCATGATTTTCTGAATATTCTGATTTTTTTCCTTTCTTTTTTTCTTTTCTGATTACTGTTTATCTTCTCCCTTTTCTTTCTTTCCTTTTTTAATTCTATTTTTTGCTTCAAATAAGGTTTCTCTATTATGGAACATCTAAATAACAGAATCATTTGTAGCCCAATGGAGTTTGAAAAAATAAGGAAAGCGTGAAAAATTTCTTCAATAATCCTTTTGTTTCCATTTCCTCGAATCCCACAAATCCTATTCCCAAAATCTCACTCGAGTGCACTGCTCTCTACCATACAGTAAGGCGGGTACAATAGGATAGGGACAAAAAATTATGTTACATGAAATTCATCATGAATGTTAAAAAAATGCCTCACCTCACAAAGGCATCTGAACTTAAGTAGCTTCCTAATTTGCATGATTTTCTGAATATTTTGACTTTTTTCTTTTTTTTTCTTTCCTTTCTTCTTTTACTGCCACTGTTTATCTTCTCCATTTTCTTTCTTATCTTTTTAAATTCTTTCCTTTACTTCAAATACGGTTTTTCTTTTCTAGAACATCTAAATAGCATAATCATTCTAACCTGATGGAGTTTGAAAATAATAATCTCACAAATCCTATTACGAATCTCGCTCTTGAGTGCTCTATACCCTACTTAGGTCATTCTTTAACCTACCAATTGACATGGACAAATTGAATGAAACGATGTAGCTTTGCATATTTTTTTACTTTTGTTGTTACGGCTCATCTTCTACATCTTCCTTCTTTTCTTTTTTTATTCTTTCCCTTGCTTCAAGTAAGATTTATCTTTTCTAGAACGTCTAAATACCAAAATCATCGCTAGCCCGATGGAGTTCGAAAAGAATATAAGAAAAACATGAACAAACACTCTTAACAATCCTCTATTTCCCATTTTCTCAAATCCCACAAATCCTTTCCCAAGATCTCATTCTTGAGTACACTGTACCCTGCTCAGGTCATCCTTGCACCTACTAATTTGATGTCAAAAAATTGATTGAAACGATGTGGTTCTGCATGATTTTCTAAATCTTCTAATTTTTTTCTTTGTTGTTACTATTCATCTTTTTCCCCTTTCCTTTTTTTTTTTTTGGCAAAATCCTTTCATTTGCTTCAAATAAAATTTCTCCTTTCTAGAACATCTAAATACTAAAATCATTTCTAGCTTCGATGGAGTTTGAAAAGAATAAAGAGAAAGTGAACAATTACTCCAACAATCCTCTATTTCCCATTTCCTTGAATCCCACAAATCCTATCCGTAAAATCTCACTGTTGAGCACACTGTACACTGCTTACGTCATCTTGCATCTACCAATTGATGTGGATAAGCTGAATGAAACGATGTAGTTTCTCATGATTTTATGAATATTTTTATTTTTTATCTTTTCTTTCCTTTTTTCTTTTGTGGTTACTATTTGTCTTCTCCCTTTTCCTTCTTTCCATTCTCAATTCATTTCCTTTCTTCAAATAAAATTTCTCTTTTCTAGAACATCTAAATACCATAATCATCTCTTAACGCGATGAAGTTTGAAAAGAATAAGGAAAACATGAACAATTTCTCCAACAACCCTCTATTTCCCATTTCCTCGTGTCCCACAAATCCTATCCCCAAAATCCCTCTCTTGAGTGCACTATTATTGCACCTGCCAGTTTGACGTGGAAAAATTGAATGAAACAATCTAGTATTTTTGCATTTTTTTTTAATTTTTAATTTTTTTCCTTTTCTTTCCATTTTTTTGTTTTGTGGATACTATTTCTTTTCTTTTTTTGGTCAAGTTTTGTGGATACTATTCATCTTCACATTTCCTTCTTTTCTTTTGTAATTCTTCCCCTACTTCAATAAAATTTCTCTTTCCTAGAACATCTAAATATGGGAATCATCTCTAGCCCGATGGAGTATGAAAAGAATAATGAAAGCATGAACAATTAGTTCAATAGTCCTCTCTTACAGGCACTACATCCTGCTCAGGTCATCATTGCACATATTAGGGGTGTTAAAAACCGAACCGAAATATAAAACCAAACCGAACCAAACCGAAATTTCACATGTTTTCGGTTCGGTTCGGTTAACCGAAAAATAACCGTTAACCTTTTCGGTTCAATTTAGTTTTCAGTTCGGTTCGATTAACGGAATCGAATTGGAATTCTTAATAAAAATTGAATAATTTCTCTTCTTTATTATCTCTTCTTTACTTAAATTCTTATAAACAAAGTAAAAATAGGAAAATCGAAAAACCGTCCCGAACCGAACCGCATTTTTGGTTCGGTTCGTATTCAGTTCATGACGGTTTTAGTTCGGTTTAGGATCATTTCTTATCAGTTCGATTCGGTTTTGTTTTTCCAAAAAACCGAACTATTTACGCCCTAGCACATACCAATTTGAAATACCTAGACCCTCTTTTCATGCAAGAGTTGACTTTGCTTAAGAACAATGCTTCACCAAAGTCGTGAAAACACAAAAGTTTCTCGTTAGTCTAATTCAAGCCTCCATTTAGTCTATCGCAAGCTTTACACTCCCTATAAGCAGGAATAGAAGTCTTTCGTCTAACTTGAACGTCAGCTAAAACACATACAATGCGCACAAAACAACAGGAAATTTCACTTATAACCATAAGGTAGACACACGCACAGCATTCTTTCAGACAAGTTCTGGTGGCTTTGACCGAAGTGAGCAAGAAGAAGATGCCGAGTGTTTGGGAATAGAGTGAAGGCGGCGGACAACTGACACACGATGGTGGAGTCGCAAGACCTGGGGCTTAAGCTTGATGCCACCGTGGAGCTTGAGCTCTCCGGATCTGGGGTTTGAGCTTGATGGCCGACGAGGGCTAGAGCTCGAAGTCGGCACAGAAGTCGACTCCTCCAGATCTGGGGCTCGAGCTCGACGCCATGGTGGAGCTCGAGATGGTCCAGCTTAGCTAAGAACTCGGCGCCCACAAAACTTGGTGGCAGGGTGAAGGGACGTGCGATGATGATTGCGGATGACGGTGTATCGATCAGAAAAATCTAGGGAAAAAATATGAAAAGATGATGAACAATAAAAAATTAAGAAGAAGAAGAAGAATTACAAAGAAAACAAGGAAGAAAAGAAAAGAAAAAAGTGAAAAATAAAAAATTTCATAAAATTTCTCTGCACCACAGATAACATTGGGTAAATTTGTGCGCATCACTCAAATAATCAACATACCATGTTGGACGACTAGCAATAACTAAACTTTCATAACTATAAATTCAGGCCAAAATTGGCGGGGAGAAAATGCAAAGGTTTATGATCAGCTAAAATAATTAAAAGGTTTATAGCTACATTGGGATTCCCAAAATAGTTTTAGCATTGTAATAGTAATTTTCCCCAAAAATTTATGAGTAAGAAGTTGGTTTTTTTTGTGAATTGCATTCAAGAGGAGCTTGTGGTCATGACAATCCATTGTGTCGTGTGCTCTTGAATTACATTCTAGTGACGTTGTAGGACTTCGTTACAAATTGCAGAAACTTTTTAGGACTTAAAACGACTGTGGTACAAGTTATGATCTTATAGATTGAGTGACGCTGCAGAGGAAAATGGTCCAGTGACACTTATACTGTGGAGCTGGATACTTCCAGCGCAACGCGAGGGGAATTCGGCCGACCCAAGCGAGCTTCACTATAATGACAGCTACTGCTTTTAGACGTTACTTTGCTTTTGAATTCTCGCTCCACTCGGGGAGCCCGTACTTATCTTGAGGAGATGCATGTGCAGATAACTCTAAATTTGGCTTTACATCGATGCCTTATCGATTGCATCTTTCCTGATTTTCTTTAGTTTGCTAGGAGGTAGCCTAAGAGATCACCTGGATCCATTGCCTCCATTTTCTAGTATTTGTCAAATTTAGAGATGAGCGTGGTTTTATGATAGAATTGAAGAGTCGGATTGATAAGAATCGGTCTGATTTTAGGTTCTAAAAAATGAAGAATATGTTTTGATGAGTAAGTTTGAAATTTCAAGTAATGAAATTTGAAACCTAGAACCAATAACTTAAAACTAAGAATCTGAAACAAGTTTTTGTGTTTTTCTTATTCTATATCTTCGTTTCCATAGCATTCGATGATGAATATGTAATCTAAAACCACCAGTTTAAGTTTCCATTTTTGACGCATCGATGACTAAGACTTTTACTCTTGTTAATGTTTTATATTTTGCATGTATCTAAATATGAGTTGTGATCAGTGAATTGTAATAGCAAATAATGGTTATTAAAGATGATGGTTTACTGTTATTATTCAATTAAGAATATATGTGAAATTTGGGTAAATCTTAGAACTGTTTGCCCCTATTGCCAATTTAGTGAGTTGATTTTTTCCCATTGTTTTCGTAAAATATATTATGTAATAATTGCCATAGAGAAAGTAGCGCAAAACCTCCTTTCCGTAGTAGTTCTTTGGCGTTACTTCGGCTGAGTTTTCGCGGCCTTTCCACCTCTGTCCCATAAGCCTAAGCCGTCGAGAATTTTGCTTCGTGGTAGGTAGAGAGTTTCAGCCTTATATGTTCCATATCCCCATGTTTTTGGTACAGAGGGGATGAGAAGTATTGAGATCATGTAGACAGATTTCCTCTGCTCGATTTGGTGGACTGGGGTGGCTTCTTTTCGATATATGCTTCGAGAATTTTGTGACCGGGTATGAAACCTGTTCAAGATATGGCATCCGAGGCGTTGCCAAGTTTTGAGCAGAGGCAATGACATGGCCACAGGGCTTCGGCAAATTGCGATCCTGAGAAACAGGGCTGGTGGGATAAATTGCTATCTTGAAGTGATCCATGTGAAGAAGCCATAGAAGATGTTCGCCTTCTTAAAACATTCTCTCTCTTCCCTTCTTCCCAATTTGAAAACACAAAAACGCTTCGACTTTTTAAAATTTAAAAAGGAATGCGTTAAGGGGCTAATCGCACATTCATGAAAGCTTTTGAATTTGCCTCTGATATGTAAGTTGGCTACTCTAACTAGTTTTGGCGATGGAGTTATGATTCATTGTCGGTCATGTATGGCAATGCTGCACCACGAAGGCCGAATTTCCTCAACTAGTACCTTTTTGTCCAAGCCTCATTGCGCGATCACGGGTTTGAATCTGTACATCAGAATATGACATTCTTATCACTTAGTCACGTCTGTTGCCGTCCACCAGGTCAATTCTCTTCCATTCAAGACAAGTTGGCTTTATAGGAAACTGAACATTTTGATATATATATATATGGTTCACCCATTTGAGCACTAACTTCTAGTGCTTCCGTGCACCCGTGAACCTTTTTGTCAATAATATAGACTTCCTAGTGCGCACTCCATGTAGGCATCTTGAGATCATTAAAAAAAAAAAAAGCCCAATAAACTAACATTTATCAGAACGAAGTACATACGAATCTGCTGGAACTAAAAATAGCTCAAGACTCCTGTCATCTCATTCAACTCACCGATATACTACCCCACTTCAGAAACCAAAGATTTGTCATAAAATTCTCAGAGGGCAAGCTACACATGATCGGTACATGTCTTTGAGCAAGAACCCACACAACCTGCAACTCTTTTCTCACCTGATCAACATAAACATGAGCAGAAACGTGAGAGAGAGAGAGAGAGAGAGAGAGAGAGAGAGAGAGAGAGAGTTATTACCAGGGTTATCTTTGGAACTGAGGTTGGTACACAAAGAGGAGGCACACCCAAGCTTGCAGAAGTACCGGGTATCTCTGAGGCTGTCTGAAGGAGGAGTTATGCAGTCCTTCAAGCACTCGACAGAGCATGAGAATAGAGTGTGACCGGGTGTGATGGCACACAGGAGGAAGCAGACCTTGTAGCAATCCTCAAAGTTGGCTCCGGACTGCCCAAGAAACAACCCCAACACAAGACAAACCATGAATAGAGTCTTCGCCTTGCCCATGTTCTTCTCTTACAATGAGGAAGAACTAGAAGCGGCACTCACAAAGTGACAAGATTGAGCTGAATGGCGGTCCTTTTTGGTTCCAACGGTGATGCGCTTATATGGCCCTTCTTTGAGGGCAAGTACAACAGGATAGGGGGGGATAAAAATGGGTAATGAAACAAATGATTTCTAAATTGTGGTCCATGGACTTTAAATTTATTAAATGCGATATATGAATTCTAGCTTAATATGCAATGTCGTCCTCGATTTTTTTGTTTGTTTAATGTGGTGCCTTGACTTTGGTTGATGTTTAATTTAATCCTTAAACTGTATGAAAATATTCAATGTTAGAACTTTTACACATTTAGTTAAAGATCATGAACCATATCGAACAAATTTAAAGGTCATAGATCACTTGCATATTAGGCCAAAATTTAGGGGCTATTTGTATCATTATCCAGTACAAAAAATTATATGTCATATAATTCAACATTTCCATACTTTCTTGTGAGTTTGGGAGTGGCAGATTGGCAACAGTTATTCTCTAACTATTTTCCCATTATGCAAGCCATGTCATACACATGTATCGGTGTTCACCGCAAACTTTTCACAACCTGCAACTTTTTCTTCACCTGTCAAAACAAACATGAATAAACCCTGTGACTCCGAACCACACACCCAATGAAACAACTCAGATAGCAACACTCGAAGTTGGCACTGGACTGCCCAAGCAACGACCCCATCACAAGGCAGACCACGAAAAGGGGCTTCACTTTGCCCATGTTTGCTGACTTTACTGAGTAAGAGCAGGAAGAAGCACTGAAAAAACTTGGCTTCTGAATGCCAGTGCGGACCTTTAGGCCCCCAAACGAGAGAGCTTACGCGTAGCCCTATGTGGAGCGCCCTTTATGGTTCCGCGAGAGACGGCTTTTTGGGCAGGCTTTGATAAGGGCATTTATAGAGAAGGTCCTGTTGGGCCCCTAGCCAAGCCCAGTTCGGCCAAAGATTTGTATATGAGAATTTCACGATGAGTGGGCTTGGGCTTGGACAAGAATAATTTTGACTCGAATCTGCCCAATGATCACCTGCCAATATTAATCAACAGGAGGTTTTTCAAGGTCAATTCCATGAGACAAAAGACAGATCTTTCTATTGTACGACAATCTCAATTTTCTTTCATCTATTTAAGTTTTTGGAGTGTGGTAATAGCAAAAATGGGATAGAGAAAGAATACTAGTACTGCCTCTATAACAATGTGACCCCTTTTACATGTACACAAAGCACACAAGGTTATTCAATAAGGCAATGTGAGACTTGAGATGTCACTAACATTCTCTCTCTCTCAAAGCTAACTTCTACATCAGATATTTCCCTAATTGATTGTATGGTTTGGTGCATTCCAACCCATCCGCTATCCTAAAGCCCTATTAGAAACCACACCATATTTGAACACCTCTCGATCACTATCCATGGTTTGGTGCATTCCAACCCATCCACTATCCTAAAGCCCTATTAGAAACCACACCATATTCAAACACTTCTCGATCACTATCCGCCCTTTTTGGATTGGATATGAGTTTAGTCTATCCACAAGCCACACATCTACTGAAGGAGAATTTGCTTTCATATAATCTCTAACGACTCTACTCAATCCATGTGTTCTAGCCCTCAAAAGAAGTATTTGAAATAATTACAGAAAGCTGTAACCATTTGGGATAGACTTAAATTACTAGGCACAGCTTTATCCCAACCAATGTGGGACAAGGGATGTCATAGTCATAGTGCCATGTTAAAATTTTGCTTCTTTATGCACACCTTCGTATTGAAGTTATTACATTTTAGATGTTGTAAAATAGAAATTTGGAAATTTCCTTGTCAAAGGAAAATCCACATTCATGCATAATAGTAGGAGAATTTATAATCAGTATGGAAATAAGCAAAACCAAATCCAGGATTAGGTCTCATTAAATAACATGTCCTTAGAATAATTAGCTAGTTGGACTTCTTATATACATATTGGTAGACGATAACTATCATAAAAATGATAATTATAACCAACCAAGAGACTACGAAATTTCACAAGACATAATTGTCAAATATTAGCCCCCTATTCAATCTCATCCCACGTTCTGTGTCAAAAACCAGGAGAGTTATGGACATCTTTGGAATATACAAAAGTTTATCAAACAAAAAATGCTAAGGAAACTAAAATTCATTTACAAAATTATTATAAGTGATGTGTAGATTATTATTAATGTTTAATATGACCTGCTGATTTAGATACTTAACTGTAATACGTAGTATAGCGTTTGGAAATTCAGGTGTAACTATAAAAACTCTTAAATCCTTATACTACAAGGGTGAATGCAAGATGGAATTATAGGCTCAATGCCTTGATTAAGTTCTTTTGAAAACATAAGCATATATCATCTTGTCTTTAGGGATGTGGATCTCTATCTTGCGCAGGTGGCGGAGCCATTAGGGTTAAATCTCTCTCTCTCTCTCTCTCACTCTCTCACATCGTAATGAGTGCAGCATTGGATTTATTCACGGCACTTGCATGCCTCGTCTAAGTGCGGGTAGAAGACAAAAACGCATTCATTTGGACTGTTGGGAAATTATCCCAGTGAAAAATAACTGAAGCGAAAGCCACTTAAGAAGATAAGTTTGAACAATGAATTCAATGAACTGTTAAATCTCATTGATCGCATAACTTTCTTTCCAACTCATTGACCACATTATTCCACTGTGTACCAATTCAAAGAATATCCCAATCCTCAGAAGGCTTGCTACATTCGCTTGGTACACGTCCCCGAGCAAGAATCCACACAAAAGGCTGTGCGAAAGAGGACGCAGACACTTATTCATGTACTTGATAGAGCAATAGAACGAAGTGCGACGAGGCAAAAGAATACATGGGATGTAGCACCGCCGGTAGCAAGACTTGAAGTTGGCACTAGTCTGCCCAAGACACAGCCCCAACACCAAACAAATTATCAAAACAGACTTCACGTTGTCCATGTTGCTGTCTTCAATGAGGAAGAACTTGAAGAAGCGCTGAGAAAATTGAGCTTCCGAATGCAAATTTAGGCCCCTTATACCCCAACAAGAGAGCTTATATAGGCCTTTCTGGGACAGCCTCTGATGGTTCCTTGAGAGATGGCCATTTATCTTTTTAGGCGTCATATTTAAGTGTCTTCCTCTTTTCTTTGGATCCCTTACGTAATGCATCTCAACGTACAAACATTTAGAAAAAAAAAATGTTCAACCAACAATCGATATCTATCCATTTGTGATGTAACCGTTAGACTTGATCATGGGCTTGGAGTTCTACAAGCCCGTTTAGGCACAACTTGAGCTTCAAGAGATTAAAGTTGGGTTTAGCAATCGGAATAAAATTTAGAATATGATAAGATTTATCCTATCCTGCATTTGGTATTTGCTCAAGACAAAATAAAGTTGAATACAATGGGCATACACACTTGATAAAATTATCCCATGGGAAGGTGGAATAAATGTGGATTGAATTTCTAACATAGGAAAGTTATTTTTCTTGAAAAATTAACAAAATTAAAATTATATTTCAATATAGTTTTTTAATTCTAATATTAGAAATTCAAAATAACAAAAAATAACAATTTATGTTAATTCAATCTTATTTGTATTTATATATTCGAATTTAATTCTATTTTATAATATAAATTCAATATATAGATATAAATACATATTTGTATTTATGGAAAATACCACAAAAAACTTCCAGATTATGCCACTTCGGACAATTTTACCATGATTTTTTTTTTTCATGTTATCAAAATTCTAAACTATACCACTTTGGATAATTTTGCTATAAATTTTTTTTCTTATGCGACAAAAAATCCTAAACTATGCTACTTGTGACACATTTATCCCAAATTCATTAATCGAATGGCATTTTCATCTTTTTATTTCTTTTTTTCTCCCCCTTCCCTCTGTTGAAGGGAAGCCGGCGAGGGCCACCCTCACCAACAGTGGTGTTCGGCAAGGGTGGCCCTCACTGGGGAGGGTCACCCTCGCTAGATTTGGCGAGTACGACCCTCGCCTACTTGGGCGAGGGCTGCCTCACTTGCCCAGGTCAAGGGCTGCCCTTGCCTAACTCTAGGGAGGGTGGCCCTTGTCAGATCTGGCCAGGGCGTCCCTTGCTTGGCCCGACTTAGGCGGGGGACGCCTTCACTGACTTAGGTGATGGTTGTCTTCACCTGCCCAAAGTGAGGATGGCCCTCACTCGACTCAAGCGAGGGCTACCTTAACCGAATCTGGCAAGGGCGACCCTTGCCCACTCGGGTGAGGGTTGCCTTCACCTAACACCAAGGAGTGTTGCCCTTGTTGGACGCCACCATCGGTGAGGGTTACTCTCGTTGGCTTCCCTTTGCCGACCATGGCATAGGAAAGAGGAAGAAAGAAAAAAGAAAAGTAAACAGATGAAAATGCCATTTAGTTAAAGAGTTTGAGATAAATGTGTCCAAAGTAACATAGTTTAGGGTTTTTTGTGGCATAAGAAAAAATTCATAGTAAAATTATCTCAAATGATATAATTTGGGATTTTTGGTGACACGAAAAAAAATTTATGGGAAAATTGTCCATAGTGACATAGTTTACGGTTTTTTATGGTATAAAAAAATATTTAGTGTAAAATTGTCCCAAGTAACATAATTTGGGATTTTCAATGATATATTCCATTGTATTCATTAGGTATTTTAGTATTTTAGGTATGTTAGTACAGTTTACTATTTATAAAATTTTATTTGTAAATGATGGAAGGGGAAGAAAGAAAGAAAGAATAAATTAATTAAAAAAAGAGAGGAAAATAAAATAAATAAAGTAAATAAAAATAAAATAAGCAAGAGTGTTACGAGAGATTTTTACTATTTTCATTTGTGTAATTTTAACAAAAGTCATAGATTTCGTATCATATTTTATTCAGTCGTATCCTAGTTTGAAATCCATATAATTAACGTATCCTAAAGACTTTTCAACAAGTTTGGATAACGACATTTATTGAGAAAGTTTCATTGGCCCCAGTGGGCCCCTAAGCCAAGCTCGACCTAGCAAAATATGTACAAGGAAATCTCATGATAGGTAGGCTTGGATAGCCTGGCCATCTTAGTCCCATCCATTGATCACTATACTAACACTAATCAACGGGAAGTCATAGAGAACCCCTTTTCAAGGTCAATTATGTAGGATAAAAGATCAAATTTGTATCTGTCACGATCTATTTTTTCCATCTCAAGGGCAAAAGAAATATATAAATAAATAAGTTTAGGGTATTATCCAGAGAGTGAGTCGATGACCCTTATTAGACGTGAGCTTTTCCAAGTCCATACCTCGTGTGACATTTGGTGTTCATGAAATTTTTTTAATGAGGAGTCGCCACAACCTATTAGAGTTGGTTAGAAACCAAGCAATACATGAGAGTGTGCATCACTTTCTACGTAATCAGATAATCTAGGGTCGGGCACTTGATTACACTAATTAGTTAATTAGTGCATTTTCGGTACCTAATCTTGTTTATTTCAAAAAGAATTTTGTCAGGTAATTTAAACTTAACCACTAATATGTGAGGTGATCATGCGGACGCGCAATCATTAAAATCACAATCATCAATTAAAGAAAACATTAAATAAATTGCAAGGGAAAATAAACACCTAGCATTAAAAGATAAATAAATGGCAATCCTAATTAAAGTAAGGGAAAACCATAATCATCACATCCTAAGTGTGCATTCAATGGCAATTATATTTGAGGATAATTAAAATCCTAAGGTGAAGTCGTAAAAACTTGTTCAATTTTAAACACAATTTTAGGTCGATGATTTTCCGACACTTTTTAAGAGAAAATTGTCCAAGAATTATTTTAGAGATTTTTAGGGAACTCTAAAATAAATTTGAAATGTTTTGGATTTTTGAATTTGTTTTTTGAATTTTTAATATTTTAATATTTTCGAATATTTTATGAATTTTCCGAAATTAAAGGAAACAAGTTCTCAAAGTTTTTGATATTTTCTGACTTTCTGAATATATAAAAAAAGAACACTTTTTTTTTTTTGGAATTTTTAATATTTTAATATTATCGATTTTTTCCCATTTCTCTTTTTTAATCTTTTTTGTTTGTCTTTTTCTGCTTTCTTTTTATCATTTTTATTTTTTTCTTCCCTGCAGGTTTCTTCCCCCGTGCGACCCCATGCACGCCCGACGCCCCCCATCTTCTCTTCTGCGCTTCATCTTCTTCACGCACGAAGGCCACCTACCCGAAGCTCGCCCGCTCGAATCTCACTCAAGCAACAGCATCACGCGCTCACTCCTTCACTAGCCCGACACCACTCATCAGCCGTTCACCCCAACCGGCGCCGGCCACAAACTCCGGCGACTATCAATCCATTTATGGGAACAAAGAAAGCCCATGCCAAATCGACGATGCACGATTATTCCACGAAAATGACGCCAAAACACAACGAACACACGAACATGATGCAATGGCTATAGACACAAACACGGGTCGATCTCGAGTTAAAACACGAACTGGCTTTCGGCCTTCTTTGAGGCATTTTATCAAATCAAACGGTTGGAGGGCGTCACCGAAAGGGTGGCCGCAGACCCACTCAAGACACGGATTCAGGCAAAACTCGACACGCCGTGTGCGAGGAACGCTCACAAATTAATCTCATTCAGAACAGGCATGAAGCTCATTTCACACCAAAAACAGCGGAACAGGCATGGATGAAAACAGCAAGCTTCAGCCAAAAGAATTCAGGTCTCATTTCGACATCTTAACGAACACACGGTTGACACTACGGGAGGAGAGGCTTCCGGCCCGAACCGGAGCTCGAACCCACGCCGGCGAACTCGTCGCACGACGTAGGGAGGTACAGAAACCAGAGGAGGGGCTCGGGTCGGAGCTCGTGCGAGCCAAACGGCCGCGAGCTCCGGCCGATCGCGCCCAAAAAAGAGAGTAGAGGGAGCTGAACTTACCTGTTTCGGCCTGAGGGCGTAACCGGGAGGGTCGTCGGACGACTGGACGCGTGGCCGAGGCTCCTTCTCTCTCCAGAAACTCTCCTCGCTGCTCTCCCTCTTGAAGCTTTCACTTGTTCCCCCACACCCCCCCCTTCCCCCTCCTTTTTTCAGTTAAAACTCGGCTCTCTCTTGCGCTCTCTCTCTCGGGCTCCCGGAGTCCTCTCGCCGTCCTCTCAGATCTCGTTTTTTTTTCAGAACCGCCCTCGACTCTCCCCTCGCTCTCCCTCGGTTCTGCGTTTTTCTCCGGTCTCTCCCCCCCCCGCGGTCGTCACCGTTTTTCTTTTCTTTCTTTCTGCTGCCTTTTTTTTTTTTTTTTTTTTTGCCTTTTTCAGCTCTTCTCGGTTCTTCTCCTCCAGCTCACCCTCTCTCTCGGCTGAGCCCCCGAGACCCAAAAACCTCCTCCCTTCTTCTCCCTTTTTCGCTGTCCCTCTTCGGGTTCTCTTTTTTTCTGTTTTGTTTTCTCTTTTCTCTATTCTGTCCTGCCTTGTCTCTTCTGCTCTACTTCCGCTGCTAACTTCTGACCTCTGCTGCTGCTGCCCTTCTGACTTGCTGCTACTGTGTTGCTGCTGTTGCTGCTGTTGCTTTTCTGCTCCTCTGCTGCCGCGCGTGGTGGAAGAAAGGAAGAAGGGTGAAATGGACGGGCCGGGCCGCAACAAAGGGAGAAGGGCCGGCCCAGGCGCCAAAAAGAGAAGGAAATGGGCCAGCCCTTGCGGGGGAAAAGAAGGAAAAGTGAGGGACCGGGCAGGCCCAACCCGGACCCGCCTTTTTTCTCACCTTTTTTTGTTTTTAATATCTATTTTAAAAAAAATTGTAAAACTTTTCTTGATGAATTCTAAAACTAGTGATGCATGCAATTTTAGTGAAAGAATTTTTTTGTTAAGGGATTAGAAACTAATTTCTAATTTTTCAATGCAATTAATAAATACTTAAATAAATCGCTAAAATTTAGGTGTCAACAGTATCATATGACAATCATATTTTTAAGTTCCTCCATATGCGTTTGGAAGTGCGGTAATAGCAAATTTTTCGATAGTTGCCACTATAAGCTAAGTATCACCGACACCAACATGTGAAATGCGACACGACACGACACGACCCGCCAACACATTGTTTCAAAAAAAAATAGAGAATTCTGACGCATTGAAACACATTATATATTAAATTAATATTTATGTATATTAGATAAATTATCATTTTTATGATTAATTAAATTAAATTAATTTGATTTAAATTCATAAATAAATAACAAAAAGAGCATAGAGTGAATTTACACTAAAAACATTAATCCACCATTTCTTAATATTATTCATTGTTTCGATTTCATAAATTCAACTCCATTCCAAAAATTCATAAAATTTGGAGGAAAAAAAATGAGCAATCCACATTCTAGACACGTGTCAGAAGAGGAGAAAAAGAAACTTAGGAGAATTGTGTGTGCAAGAAGTGAGAGTTAGAAAAAAGAAAAAGAAAATAATAGATTTTCTTCTTTCCCCACGTATTACTTTTTTATTACATAGTTACATTTTGACCCCTCATTTATTAAAAAAATTTAAAATTGACTATATGTGTATTGGAATCGCATGTTGAAACGTGTCAGATTTTCCGATGCCTATTGGCCATGTGTTGGACACACATTGGAGTGCTCGACATGACACGAAAGCTCTCAAAGAGTATTAATGCTTTCTAAACCAAGAGGACCAAACCCGTCCAACATGGGCCAAAGCTCTCGCTTAAGGAATTAACGCCCTTGTCAACATACGCCCATACCAACTAATGATACTTCTCCTTATTCAATGTGTTTTATTGGTTTATTCCTAGCATAAGTACAGCCCAAGTGCCAAAACTTGGTATGAGGAGACACTTAAGTGTCAAAAATTACAAAGTGTATACTTAATGCTACTTTTTTTGAAAATTGGATTACTTAAGTGTCAACTCCAGTGAAGGCTGTCAGAAATCCAACGTGACTTATTTTAATAATATAAATTGCTTACATGGCTTGCTAGAAACTAAGTTGACGAAAACTCAACCAAAATGACGTCGTTTTGCGTTGATGTGGCATTTTAAAAATATATTATTAAAAAAATAATTAATTTTAAAAAAAAGAGGACGAAGGGGAAGATCCGGCAAGTGCTGCCAAACCCTCCCCTCCACTTTCCTTTTTTTTTTTTTTTTTTTAATAAATAAAATCGATTTTTACTCTCTTTTTTTCTAGTCTAACTTGGACAATTTTTTTTTCTTAAAATTTCCACATGGATTTTTTATTTTGAAAAAAAAAATGCTCCGTCAGCAAATAAAATCGTCAGAAAATGGACACGTGACAGTTTGACCAGATTTTTTCGCCATTGTCATTTAATTGATCCATTTTGCTCTGATTTTGACATTTAAGTATATATTTTGTAACTTCTAACACTGAAGTGTCCCCCATGCCAAGTTTTGACACTCCAGGAGTCCGTACGTCATTTATTCCTATACCTTGTTGAAGTCCTATTGCCCTGATGATTACTCTAGTGCTCATTAGATCGGGTATGAGTTTAGTTGTCCACAAACCATGCATCTACTGGATGGGGTCCTACAATGACATCATGTGTAATGACTTGGCTCGTCCGTATGGGCCACGATCCCAAAAAATTACTTGAAAAGGTAGTGACCATTTAGGGGGGGGGGTGTCGGCCCGCGACTTACTCAACATGGCATGTCCCAATAGATGTATGCCATAGCCATAGTGTCGCACCAAACTTTTGCTTCTTTACACATATATTCTTATTGAAGTTATTATGTTTTACATGTTATAAAATAGAGATTTTCTATATATTAAAGGAAAATGTACATTAAAACATAATAGTAGAAGAATTAATAAGGGGTATGGGGTGGAGACAATTAGTTTTAGGTGTGAATTTCGACTCTCACACCATGTAAAGATGCGAGATAAAAGTGTGAGAGTGAGTTGAGAGCTAGAGTAGAACAAACCAAAAAATAAATAAGAGGTATGGAAATACCATCCTTGAAAAGAAAGATCAAATCTAGAATTAAGTCTCCTTAAATGAGGTTATCGCCCTAGAGTAAGAAGTTAGATTGACTTCTTGTTTATATATATGGATAGTCATGACGGTTACCAGAAGGACAAAAGTAATTGACTGACTGAGGAAATCTCACAACATATAATGGTCAAATATAAACTCTATTCAACGTATGTAACTCATCATGAATTCAGTGTTTAAAACTAGGAAAAATCTGGATATCTTTGGGATATATTTGTCAGTGTATTAAAAGAGAAATGGTTAGTGTATTAAGATTGATTTATGAAATTATTACACAAGTGATGTGAGACTCTTATTAGTGTTGAAAATGATCTACTTCTTTAAACACTTAATTGTGATATGTTATTTTGCGTTATGGAATAAAGGATGAACCACTAAAATTATTCAAATCCTTGTATTAAAAGGGTAAACATGACATAAAATTATAAACTCAATGTCAGATTAAGGTTTTTGTTAAAACATAAATACACTTTGACTTATCTATAAGGCCGTTAGAATTAGAGCTCTCTCTCTCTCTCATCGTAGTGAGTGTAGCATTGGATTCATAAATGAGAGAGAGCGTTCATTGAATGCCTCGTCTAATTATTGATAGAAGACAAAAGCCCATTCATTTGGTCTGTTAGGATACCACGAGAGGGTTATAACTAAAGCGAAAGCCATTTGAAAGATATGTTTGAACTATGAATTGAGCAACATGTTAAATCTCATGGACTGCAAAAAATTTCTTTCCAATTTATTTATCACATTATTTCATCGGGTAGCAACATCGGAACCTCAAAAGACTTTGTAATTCTCAGAAGCTACACGCGCTTGGTACATGTCCTTAAGCAAGAATCCATACAACCTGCAATTTTTTCATCACCTGACCCAACAAACATGAACAAACAGGTCACCTCCTCTGTGCGTGCGTGCGTGCGTGCGTGCGTGTGTGCATGTGTGCATGTGTGAGAGAGAGAGAGTACAAGTTACCTGAGTCACCCTTGGAACTGAGGTTGGTACACAAGGAGTAGGCGCATCCAAGCTTGCAAAAGGAGAGGGTATCATGGAGGCTATGCGAAGAAGAATGCTGACACTCCTTCGTGCACTTGACAGAGCAGTAGAATGGAGGGTGACCAGGCTCCAAAGAACACCCATAATAGCACCACTTATAGCAGGACTTGAAGTTGGCTCCGGTCTGCCCAAGACACAAACCCAACACCAAACAAATTATCAAAACAGACTTCACTTTGCCCATGTTTGCTGCTTTCAATGCGGAAGAACTTGAAGGAGGATTGACAATCTTTTGCTCTCCAAGAAGGATATTTTATATGGGAAAAACTTGGGCCTTGACTTGGGTTGGTGGGCCCAAAACAATCATAGCCTTCATTATTTATGTACCATATGTGAATGTTACATGATTAATGGTTATGATAAATACGGATCAAATAAAATAAATACATCACAAAATTTGATTTTGTGAGGTCCACACATGGCTCCATATAAGATATACAAATTAATTATTCTGATGCACTTAGTCCACCCAATATACTCAAGAGAAAATATTGCTACAAGCATAATATTCACCAAAAACTTATATATTTTGTGGATATTAAGTGTTAATTTTCAATTTCAACATTTAGAGTGATAATGATAATGTCAACATCTTAATGCATTCATTCAATTATTTCAAACTCACCAATATACTGATTATATATATGTAACTACAAAAGCATATTGTTCACCATGGAAAAATGATTGGCTGCTTGCAACATTTCGTCGTCAATCTATCTATCTCTGATTGTTATTTGTTTGTTTTAAGGAAAGAAACTAGTTTCATGGATGGTTAATCATCGCCAGTACTCCTAACCATCTCTCCAATTCGACAAAACAGGCCATTCACGTCTGGTTTTGAGGATTTGTGAGAAATTATACTCCCATACTTTGTCGATATTAAGCTAATCATTTAAATGTGTATGTGTTTAAGTAAGGATGTTGTTTCGTTTTTTTCCATTTCACCAATCATATTACACTTGATATGGATATATTATTCATTGCAAAAAAAAAAAAAAAAAAAAAAAAAAAGAATCTTACATTTAACCTTTGTTTCAAAATTCACTTAAGCAAAATCTAGTCCAAATGATTTTCTTCAAAATTTAATGGACCTTTGTGATTTCTGACATCTCTTGCTCATAGTGTATTTATTATCTATGTTGAATATACTGAGAAATTTGTGCGTGTCCGTCATGCTTCTATTTCTCGTCTATTTTTAACGAGTCATTCCATTATACATTCTGATTTTTACTGGTATGAATTTATAACTTTCTTTTTGCTTATGCACTACTCTTGGGATGATTTGTAACTACTTAAAATCTTCTAATTAAAGTTATCCCTTAGTGAATGGATCATTCTTGACTTAGACTTCAATGTTTCTTTTTCTTTATTTTTCATGTTTCAAGTTAGGCTACCATTGCCACATGTCATGAACTTCACTCAAATTCTATTTATTGAAAATTCATGATCAATGAGCTTTTCAGACATTCCATCGATAAGCTTTATTGGATAATCACATTGTTATGGCCCAATTTTTGGGCCTAATGTCAACAATATGAGTATGCAATGGCTATTAGAACACCGGAGAGGATCCAACTTGAGATTTCTTACTCTGGTTGTAGCTTTAAGTTGGCTTACATAATTGTTGGGAATATTATTCAATTAGCCCTAAACTTAATACACATATGTTAATTTAGTCATAAATTTTTTAATATTTTCAATTTTGTCATAAATATTTATGTGAAATTATAATATAATCATTTCGATTAATTTACACCAGAAATTGATGACATGGCAATCCAGTTATCACCAGCCGTCTTATGCGATGCACGACCACGTCAGCAATTTCCCACAAAATTTGGCTGAAATGATTACATTGAAATTTCATGCAAAAATTTAAAATAAAATTAACAAAATTAGATAATTTAAGACTGAATTAGCATTTGTACAATAGATATGAGATTAATTGGAGAATTTCTTGGATTAAACTATCATACGAAGAAATTAAGTGTTGTACTTTGATATATTTAACTGATGCGGTCTTTTATAAAATGAGTATAAGTAATAAGTTAAGACTATGGAAGAGAGGACCGTAAACTTGGTCCGTCTTATCCGAATGCAGTCGAAGACAAAGATTGTTGAGTTTTGCATTTATGTTTCTGTTAGGAAAAAGTAAAATAATTTCTTGATTTTGCATTTTATTGAGTGACTTGTTCGTAAATGTTGTTTGAAGACAAAATCCATTTATTTATGACATTTATTTTTCTGTTGGGAAAATATATACGACATGGAAACATGATATTACTTCTACGAATAGATAGCTTCCTTAAGGAAAGCAAACCTGCTCAACAATTTGCAAGCATTGATAGCACAAGCCTCGATAGTTGCAACTCATTGTTTGCACAAAAGATGCTCTTGCGGGCGCAGAAGTATTCAGTGCATCTGTGGTGACATAGTTGTGCCGAGGCAAGGATCTTGTTTCGGAGTTGGGACGGTACACAGATTGCAAGTTTTGATCAACATATTAAGTTTGTCTTTTGGATGTGAAGTAGAACCATGTTGGGTGGGATGACTATCGGTCTCGATTTGACCTGAAAACCAACTCGAACTGACTGGTTCAATGCTGAATCTGAGATGAACCTATGGAGAGGTTCACAAGTTGAAAACCTTGGAAACCAATCGAGGCTAGGTTGACTCCTAAGTTAATTTTCCAAAACTACCGGTCTACTGGAGAACCAGTCTACTTAGGGTTCAACTTTCTAGTCAAACTCGAACCGACTATTTAAATAGATCAAACTAAAGTTGTTAAGTGCGAACATGATTGTATGACATACAGATGGGAGAAAATGTACAAATATTAGCTAAATTGCCTATTTATTGGACATTTCTTATTACAATTGCTACATAGAAAGTTTCATGGTTTGATGGAGTTCAATGTATAGTAGACCTCGTCCTAACAATGGCTACCTTTCTTCCATCACTTGATCTTGCATTTCTTTGAGCATGCATCCACACAGGCTTCCGCTTTATCTGCATTAGTGAGAAATAGCAACAAAATGAAATTGAAGAAAATGAGAAAATGATCGTGGACCTTTCGCATATTGTAATACATAAACATGTATATGAATCTTTTCTTTGAAGAAAAGAAAGAGTATAGGCATCTGGAATGACTCAAAATTAGATTCATCAAGCCAAGCATGTTCTTGAAAAGACCACGATAATCTTTGTGATCTGTTAATCAAATGCATGCACGATTGTTCTCTCTATCTATAGAAATTCATGAATATTGATTGATGGTACCAGGGGAGCTGATCGTGCTGCAGGTCGATTCAGCACAACTAGAGACGCAAGTGTCATCGAGGTTTATCGGACGAGGCCATCCACATTTCTTAAAACAAAAGAGGGAGCAGATGGGCTTGACTATGATGAAGCAACCGGAAATACATTTCTGGAAGCACTTCTCATCGACCCTCGCTTCTGTCTGAACAACAGCATGCACAAGAAGAAGCACCATTATCATCAGCATCCCATTTGCCAATTTTGCCACACCAACTCTCTTCATTGCCTCTGTTTTGTGTTTTTGCCGCTAAGTGTATCTCCCAAGCACCAATTTGTATACACGTGAGTGCATGAATGGTGTCTAAAGATCATCATTTTATGAATGACATGACATAGATATGATTAGAATTGTATTAGAAAATAGAGTGGTTTAATTTTTTATGTTTTGACATTTTCTCTCTCAGGCCAAGGTTGGTAGAATGATGATGAGGAATCAAATTTGAGATTGTCTCTTATTTTGAAATTTAAGTTGAATAGGCAGCTGTCTATATTGCAATATTTCGAACTATTAATGAACAATGTGTTTTATCATGTTTTGTAACATTAGTGATTGACATAGTCCAACAAATTAGTTAAATCTAAGTTATTAAGTAATGTCACATGATTCTAAATGACATGACAATCTACACATCTATGTCATGTCATGATTGGTATACACATAGTAGACATGGGATATGCCAGATCATCAATAAGATTTTCTTAGTATGTAGCATTACATTGAATCTAGATAAAAGACAAAAGCTGTTTGAGCCTCATTAATGTTTCTGTTAGGAGAGGAAAATGAAGCCCCATTTTGTCATTCACTGTCATAGTTGCTTGTTGATTATTCAAACGTTCAAAGCTATGGTGTCATCTAGAGCTGCAACATGTGTGACATGTCGCCCAGGATTTCATGCAACATTTTGTCATTCACTGTCATAGTTGCTTGTTGATTATTCAAACGTTCAAAGCTATGGTGTCATCTAGAGCTGCAACATGTGTGACATGTCGCCCAGGATTTCATGAACAAATAGAGGGAAGTGCGATATGAGATAATTATTCAAAAGTTCTAAATTAATTGTACAATGATTAATTTAGTTATAAATCCTAAACTTTAAACTCCTTATATGGTGGTCAATTTAGTCATAATTTTGTCAATTTAATATTCAATTTATTGATAATTTGTCAATTTAATTCTAAACTTTTCAACTATACCAATTCAGTCATAAATTGCGAGTCCTTCCAAGTAATTTTGTTCAGAAATCACCCAAGGACTACATTGGTAAATCATTACAAAGTTTAAGACTAAATTGGCTGCCATACACAAATTTTATAATTAAATTGACAAAATTAAAATGTTTATTATTGAATCGGCTGCCATATAATAAAATTTTTTGGACAATTATCTGATGCCATAATTCAAACCTTAAAATAATGAAAAGCTATACTTGAAATACTTTTATTAATGGGTTTGTCTTGTATAAAGCATATATCCAAAAATCAACATTGAGAAGTTCCTTTCTCTAACATCGCTAGATCATGCACACCTATATGGAGCAGGAGTCAAAATGAAGTAGCTTAGAGAATACTAGTAGATGTCACTTGAAGCAGCAATGAAGATGCATTGCTCGAGGCACCTCCAAGCACCAAGAAAGAGCTTCTTTGGATTATACTTTGGAACTGAACTCGTCAAATGGTTGGGTTTAGTTGGGTTTGGATTGAATCGATAATTATTCGACTCAATTGGCCATCTTAGTCCCATCCAATGATCACTATAGTAACACTAATCAACGGGAAGTCATAGAGAACCTCTTTTCAAGGTCGATTATGTACGATAAAAGATATATTTTGTATCATATGACAAGCATATTTTTAAGTTCCTCCATGTGCGTTTGGAAGTGCGGGAATAGCAAATTTTTGGATAACTGCCACTATAAGCTAAGTATCACCAACATCGACATAACACATGACATGCAACACAACACGACATAACCCGCCGACACGAGATTTCTAAAAAAAAAAAAGATAGAGAATTTTGACACATTGTAACACATTATATATTGAATTAATATTTATATATATTAGATAAATTATCATTTTTATGGTTAATTAAATTAAATTAAATTGATTTAAACTCATAAATAAATAATAAAAAAGAGCATATAGTGAATTTACACTAAAAACATTAATCCACCATTTCTTAATATCATTCATTGTTTCAATTTCATAAATTCAACTCCATTCCAAAGATTTATAAAATTTGGAGGAAAAGAAATGAGCAATCCACATTCTAGACATGTGTCAGAAGAGGAGAAAAAGAAACTTGGGAGAATTGTGTGTCGCGAGAAGTGAGAGTTAGAAAAAAGAAAAAGAAAAGACTAGATTTTCTTCTTTCCTCACGTATTACTTCTTTATTATATAGTTACATTTTGACCCCTCATTTATTAAAAAGATTTAAAATTGACTATGTGTGTGTTGGAATCGCATGTTGAAAGGGGAAAGTACAGCGCAAGTGCCAAAACTTGGCACAAAGGGACACTTAAGTGCGAAAAGTTACAAAAGGTACACTTAAGTGCCACTTTAAAAAAAAATTAGATCACTTAAGTACCAAGTCGCCGGAACCCTGCCGGAAATCCTACGTGGCAATTTTTTATTAATTTTCTTGCCTACGTGGCTCGCCGGAAACTGAATCGGCCAAAAATCAACCAAAACGACGTCGTTTTGGCTGAAGTGGATTTAAAAATTATTAATTAAATAATATTAAATAATTATAAAATATATTATTATAAAATCGATTTTATTAAAAAAAAAAAAAAAAAAGGAGGAGGGGATCGGCAAGGGCTGTGTAGCCCTCGCCGCCGCCGCCCCACCTCGCCCGGAAGGGTGGCGACGGTAGGGAAGGGCCGAGGTCGCTGGCCACCGGCCGGGGCCCGACGACCCCGGCCGACCCTCCCCTACCGTCCCCGGCCCTTCCCGGCGAGGTGGGGCGGCGGCGGCGGCGAGGGCTGTGCAGCCCTCGCCGATCCCCTCCTCCCTTTTTTTTTTTTTTTAATAAAATCGATTTTAATTTTTCAAAAATCTGACGTGGATAATTTTTTTTAAAAAAAAATTGCCACGTGGATTTTTTATTTTGAAAAAAAATGCTCCGTCAACAAATGAAGTATCCGGAAAATGGACACGTGGCAATTTGGCCGGAATTTTTCACCGTTGGCACTTAAGTGATCCTTTTTGCTCCGATTTTGGCACTTAAGTATACATTTTGTAACTTTTGGCACTTAAATGTCCCTTTGTGCCAACTTTTGGCACTTCAGAGGTCCACACCTCCATGTTGAAATGTGTCGGATTTTCCAACGCCTATCGGCCATGTGTCAGACACACATTGGAGTGTTCGACATGACACGAAAGCTCTCAAAGAGTATTGGTGCTTTTTAAACCATAAGAACCAAGCCTGTCCAACATGGGCCAAAGCTCTCACTTAAGGAACTAACGCCCTAGTCAACATAGGCCCATACTACCTAATGATACTTCCGCTTATTTAATGTGTTTTATTGGTTTATTCCTATACCTTGTTGAAGCTCTATTGCCCTGATGATTACTCTGCGCACTCATCAGATCAGGTATGAGTTTAGTTTTCCACAAACCATGCATCTACTGGATGGGGTCCTACAAAGACATCATGTGTATTGATTTGGCTTGTCCATATGGGCCACGATCCAAAAAAATTACTCGAAAATGTAGTGACCATTTAGGGGGGTGGGGGTGTTGGCTTGCAACTTACTCAACATGGCATGTCCTAATAGATGTATGTCATAGTCATAGTGTTGCACTAAAATTTTGCTTCTTTACATATATATTCTTATTGAAGTTATTATGTTTTACATGTTATAAAATGGAGATTTTCTATATATTAAAGGAAAATCTACATTAAAACATAATAGTAGGAGAATCAATAAGGGGTATGGGGTGGAGACAATTAGTTTTAGATATGGATTTCGACTCTCACACCTTGTAAAGAGGTGAGATAAAAGTTTGAGAGTGACTTGAGAGTTAGAGTAGAATAAACCAAAAAATAAATAAGAGATATGGAAGTACCATCGTTGAAAAGAAAGATCAAATCTAGAATTATGTCTCATTAAATGAGGTTATCGCCCTAGAGTAAGAAGTTAGGTCGATTTCTTATTTACATATATGGATAGTTATAACAGCTACCAAAAGGACAAAAGTAATCGACTGACTAAGAAAATCTCACAACACATAATGGTCAAATATTAGCTCTATTAAACGTATGTAACTCATCGTGAATTCAATGTTTAAAATCAGGAAAAATCTAGATATCTTGGGGATATAAATGTTAGTGTATTAAAAGAGAAATGGTTAGTGTACTAACATCGATTTATGAGATTATTACACAAGTGATGTGAGACTCTTATTAGTGTTGAAAATTATTTGCGTTTTTAAATACTTATTTGTGATATGTTATTTCGCGTTACAGAATAAAGGATGGACCGCTGAAATTATTCAAATCCTTGTATTAAAAGGGTAAACACAACATAAAATTATAAACTCAACACCAGATTAAGATTTTTTTTTTAAACATAAACACACTTTGACTTGTCTATAGGGCCGTTAGAATTAGAGCTCTCTCTCTCTCTCTCTCATTATAGCGAGTGTAGCATTGGATTCATAAATGAGAGAGAGCGTTCATTGAATGCCTCATCTAATTATTGATAGAAGACAAAAGCCCATTCATTTGGTTTGTTAGGATACCATGAGACGGCTGTAACCAAAGTGAAAACCATTTGAAAGATAAGTTTGAACTATGAATTGAGCAAAATATTGAATCTCATGGACTACAAAAAATTTCTTTCCAATTTATTAATTGCATTATTCCACCAGGTAGCAACATCGGAAATTCAAAAGACTTCGCAATTCTCAGAAGCTACACGTGCTTGGTACATGTCCCTGAGCATGAATCCACACAACCTGCAACTTTTTCATCACCTGACCCAACAAACATGAATAAACAAGTCACCTCCTCAGTGCATGCGTGCGAGAGAGAGAGAGAGAGAGAGAGAGAGAGAGAGTACAAGTTACCTGGGTCACCCTTGGAACTGAGGTTGGTACACAAGGAATAGGCACATCCAAGCTTGCAAAAGGAGATGATATCATAGAGTTTGTGCGAAGAAGAATGCAGACACTTATTCACACACTTGATAGAGCAGTAGAATGGAGTGTGACGAGGCTCAAAAGAACACCAAATATAACACCACCTATAGCAAGACTTAAAGTTGGCACCGGTCTGCCCAAGACACAAACCCAACACCAGACAAATTATTAAAATCAACTTTACTTTGCCCATGTCTGCTGCTTGGAGAACTTGAAGGAGGATTGACAATCTTTTGCTCTCCAAGAAGGATATCTTATATGGGAGAAACTTGGGCCTCGACTTAACAATCATAGCCTCCATTATTTATATACTATACGTGAAGCCCACATGATCAATGGTTATGATAACTATGAATTAAATAAAACAAATGCATTACAAAATTTGATTTTGTGAGATCTACGTGTGGCTCCAAATAGGATATACAAATTAATTGTTATGATGCACTTAGTCCACCCAATATGCTCAAGAGAAAATATTGCTACAAGCATAATATTCACCAAAAACTTATATATTTCATGGATATTAAGTGTTAATTTACATTTTCAACATTTTAGAGTGATAATGATAATGTTAACATCTTAATGCATTCATTCAATTATTTCAAACTCACCCACATACTGATTATATATGTGTAACTACAAAAGCATATTGTTCACCATAGAAAAATGATTGGTTGCTTGCAACCTTTCATCGTTAACCTACCTATCTCTGATTGTTATTTGTTTGTTTTTATGGAAGAAATTAGTTTCACATGGGTGGTTAATCATTGCCAGTACTCCTAACCATCTCTTTAATCTGATCTGGTTTTGAGGATTTGCAAGAAATTATGCTCTCATACTCTGTCGATTTTAAGCTAATCATTTAAATATGTATGTGTTTAAATAAGGTTGTTGTTTTGCTGTTTTGTTTTTTTCCATTTCACCGATCATATTGCATTTGATATGGATATATTATTCTATGCAAAAAAAGAAAAAAAAATCTTACATTTAACCTTTGTTTCAAAATTCACTTAAGCAAAATCTAGTCCAAATGATTTTCTTCAAAATTTGATGAGCCCTTGTGATTTCTGACATCTCTTGCTCATAGTGTATTTATTATCTGTGTTGAATATACTGAGAAATTTGTGCATGTCCGTCGCGCTTTCTATTTCTCCTCTATTTTTAATGAGTCATTCCATTATACATTCTAATTTTTACCGGTATGAATTTATAACTTCCTCTTCGCTTATGCACTACTCCAGGGGTGATTTGTAACTGCTCAAAATCTTCTAATTAAAGTTATTCCTTAGTGAATGGATCATTTTTAACTTAGATTTCAAAGTTTTTCTTTTCCTGTTTCGAGTTAAGCTACCATTGTCACATGTCATAAACTTCACTCAAACTCTATTTATTGAAAATTCATGATCAATGAGCTTTTCAGGCATTCCATCGATAAGCTTTATCAAATAATCACATTGTTATGACCCAGTTTTTGGGCCTAATGTCAACAATATAAGTATGCGATGGTTATTAAAACACCGGCGATGATCCAACTTGAGATTTCTTACTCTGGTTGTAGCTTTAGGTTGGCTTACATAATTGTTGAGAATATTATTTAATCAGTCATAAACTTAATACACATATATTAATTTAGTCATAATCTTTTTAATATTTTCAATTTCGTCATAAACATTTACATAAAATTCTAATATAATCTTTTCGATCAATTTATGCTAGAAATTGATGACGCGGCAATGTAGTTATCATCGGCTATCTTATGTTGTGAAAGCAATAGATAGTTTGCTTTAGGAAAGTAAAGCTGCCCAACGATTTGCAAGCGCTAATAGCACAAGCCTCGTTAGTTGCAACTCATTATTTGCACAAAAGATGCTATTGCAGGAACATAAGTATTCGGCAATGATAGTCGTGCCGAGGCGAGGATCCTGTTTCTGGAGTTGGGACGGTACATAGATTGCAAGTTTCAGTCGACTTATTAAGTTTGGCTTTGGGACTTGAAGTAGAACCGTGTCAGGTGGGACGACTATTAGTCTTGATCAACCTGAAGACCGACTCAAACCGGCTAGTTCGAGGCTGAATCTGAGATGAAAACCTTGGAAATCTATCGAGACTAGTTTGGCTCCTATGTTAATCCTCTAAACCACGGGTCTACTTGAGAACTGGTCTACCTAAGGTTCGGCTTTCTGGTCAAACTCTACCTAACTATTCACATGGATCAAACTAAAGTTACCGAGTGCGAACATGATAGCATGACATGGAGATGGGAAAAAAGGTACAAACTCAAGCTAAATGGCCTTTTCATGTGACATTTCTTATTACAGTCGCTACACAGAAATTTTCATGGTTTGATGAGCTCAACGTGTAGCAGACCTCGTCCCAACTATGGCTACCTTTCTTCTATCACTTGATCTTGCACTTCTCCGAGCATGCATCCACACAGGTTTCCGCTTCATTTGCATCTGCGAGAAATAGCAATGAAATGAAATTGAAGAAAATGAGAAAGATTGCTGATCCTTCGCATTTTGTAGTACATAAATAGGCACCTGAATCTTTTCTTTAAAGAAAAGAGATAATAGATGCATTTGGAATGACTCAAAACCATATTCATCAAGCCAAGCATATTCTTGAAAAGACCACGACAATCTTTGCGATCTGTTAATCAAATGTGTGCACGATGGATCTCTCTATCTATAGAATTCATGATTATTGATTGATGGTACCGGGAGGGCTAATGCCGTTGCAGGTTGATTCAGCACAGCTGGAGATGCAAATGTTGTCGAGGTTCATTGGATAAGGCAATTTACATCTCTTCATGCAAATGAGGAGACAGACGGGCCTGATTTTGCCAACACAACCGGAATAACATTTTTGGAAGCACTTCTCTTCGTACCTGCTTGCTTCCGTCTCAAAAGTAACATGCACGAGAAGAAGCACCATTATCATCATCACCCCCTTAGCTAATTTCGCCACACCAACTCTCTCCATAGCTCTTTTTTTTTGTGTGTTTTTGCTACTAAGACTATCTCCTAAGCACCTTATTTATATTCGCGCATACGTGGATGGTGTTTAAATATCATTATTTTATGGATGACATGGCATGACATAGATATGACTAGAATTGTATTTGAGGAAAGAGTGTTTTAATATTTTATGCTTTGACATTTTCTCCCTCATACCAAGGCTAGTAAAACAATAATGAGGAATTGAATTTGAGACCTCTTTTATTTCAAAATTTAAGTTAGTTAGGTAATTGCCTATATTGCAATATTTTGAATTATTAAAGAACGATGTAAATTTTACACATGTTTGTGACATTAGTGATTGACATAGTCCAACAAAATAGTCAAATACAAATTATATAGTAATGTCACATGGTTTTAAATGACATGACAATCTAAATGTCTATGTCATGTCATGAGATGGTACACACATATTAGACATGGGATATGCCCTATTATTAGTAAGGTTTTCTTAGTAGTACATGTAGCATTACATTGAATCCAGATGAAAGACAAAAGCCGTTTGAGCCTCATTAATGTTTCTGTTAGGAGAGGAAAATGCAACCCCACTTTGCAATTCATTGTCGTAGCTTTTTGTTGATTTATGTTCAAACATTCAAAGCTATCGTGTCCTCTAGAGCTGCAACATGTGCCACATGTCGTCCAGGATTTAATAAACAAATAGAGAGTAGGCCATAAACGAAAATTGTCCAAAATATTTTAAATCAATTGTACGGTAATCAATTCAGTCATAAATCTTTTAACTGTGTCAATTCAGTCCAACACCTATTGTAAAACGGACAATTTAATCCTAAACCTATTGTATGATAGTCAATTTAGTTTTAAATATTTCAATTGTGTAAATTTAATTTTAAATTTGTTAATGATTTCTCAATTTAATTCTACATCTTTCAACTGTGCCAATTTAGTCATAAATTATGTAGTTATTCCAATTAATTTTGGTTGGGATTTGTTCAAGGACTATATTAATAAATCATTAAAATGTTTAGGACTAAATTGATTGTCATATAAAAAATTTTGGATAAAAATGATACAATTAAAATATTTATAGCTTAATTGATTTACTATATAATAGATTTTTAATTTTTTAGATAATTATCTTGAGGCCATAATTGAAACCTCAGAAAAATGTAAAGCGATGGTTCATGATCTACCAATAGGGAACATTGTCATCAATGGGCTCGATCTTGCATGAAACATATATCGCAAAGTCAACATGGAGAAGTTCCTCTCTCTAACATCCTTAGATTATGCACACCTTCAGTGGAATCATAGTAGGAATAAAAAATGGAGCAGCCCAGAGAATATCAGTAGATGTCACTTGAAGCAGGAATGAAGATGCATTGCTTGAGGCACTTCCAAGCACAAGGCAAGAGCTTCTTTGGATCATAAACTGGCACTAGACTCATCAAATGGATGGATTGCGTAGTGTTTGGATCAAACCAATAATAATCCAACTCAAATTAATTTATTTAATCCATTTTGACACACTTTCATGTAATACAAATTTAATAATCCATTTCAACCAAAGTTATATCAATTCAATTTATATTGTTAAAATATTTCCATATTTGACATGATACGTAAACTCATTCCCGAATTGTCATTCGATGCTACCATAAATTTATGTTGACTTTTTATCAGTAGCTTAGCCAGCAATTTGATTCAGACGAAGAAGGACAAAGCAAGCAAGAAATTGCCTAATAAAATAAAATAGAATAGCATTTTCTTAAGGATATGGTCCCCATGTGTCGCACTTGATAAGTATCTAAAGATTGAAATTAAAAACATAATCTCTTTTTAGATGTATCAGAAAAGCTCAAGTTTTTAATTATAATTAATTATTATTATCAAGCGCTCTAGGGAAACATTTTTGTCAATTTTTTTTGGGATAAATAGTAGGGCCATGACACTTGTTTAGCAATTAAATAAGAAAATGATCTTGTTAACAAGTGTCCATACAATACTAGTTAAGTCAACTAACATTGGCAATAAAAATCTTCATGACACCTTAAAAAATTGAAAAATTTCACGTTTTAATATAGTTAGTTATTCGAATAGTAATTTTAAATTCTCAAATCACACTTAATTAGAATAAACAAGTGTTAAAATGGCAATCTTCAAGCTACACTTTTTAATACACTAAACTTTCCAATGTTACAAGTAATTAAAACCACGTCGTTTTGTACTTATCTTATCGGAAAAATGTCACGTAAGTAATTTGACCAGAAATTTTCGTTGTTTCCACTTAAATGCTCCAATATTTTTCGATTTTGGCACTTAAGTATATTTTTTGAAAAATTTGACCCTTAAGTGTCCATTTGTGCTAAGTTTTTGGCGCTTGCGGTTGAAGACGGAGCTTATTGAGTATGGTATTTATGTTTCTGTTAGGAAAAAGTAAAATAACGTCCTTATTTTGCGTTTCATTGAGTGTCTTGTCCAGAAATGTTGTTTGAAGGCAACATCCATTTATTTTGACATTTAATTTTCTGTTGGGAAAATATATACGACATGGAAATATGATATTATTTCTACGAAGATACGGCTTCCTTTAGGAAAGCAAAGCTGCCCAACAATTTGCAAGCACTGATAGCACAAGCCACAGTAGTCGAAACTCATTGTTTGTACAAAAGTATGCTCTTGCGGGAGCATAAGTATTTGGTGCATATCTAGTAATCATAGTTGTGCTAAGGTGAGGATCTTGTTTCGGGGTTGGGATGGTACATAGATTGCAAGTTTTGGTCGACATATTAAGTTTGGCTTCGGGACATGAAGTAGAACCATGTTGGGTGGGATGACTATTGGTCCCGATTTGACCTGAAAACCAACCCAAACCGACTAGTTCAAGGCTGAATATGAGATGAACCTATTGAGAGGTTCACAAGTTGAAAACCTTGGAAACCAATCAAGGCTAGGTTGGCTTCTAAGTTGATACTGCAAAACCACTGGTCTACTCGAGAACTAGTCTACTTAGGGTTTGGCTTTCTAGTCAAACTCAAATTGACTATTTAAATATATCAAACTAAAGTTGCTGAGTACGAACATGATTGTATGACATGTAGATGGGAGAAAAGGTACAAATATTTGCAAAATGGCCTATTTATTGGACATTTCTTATTACAATTGCTACATAGAAAGTTTTATGGTTTGATGGAGTTCAATGTATAGTAGACCTCGTCCCAACAATGGCTACCTTTCTTTCATCACTTGATCTTGCATTTCTCCGAGCATGCATCCACACAGGCTTCCGCTTCATCTACATTAGCAAGAAATAGCAACAAAATGAAATTGAAGAAAATGAGAAAATGATCATCGACCTTTCGCATAATGTAATACATAAACAGGCATCTAAATCTTCTTTGAAGAAAAGAGAGAATATAGGCATATGGAATGACTCAAAACCAAATTTATCAAGCCAAGCATGTTCTTGAAAAGACCACGACAATCTTTGCGATCTGTTAATCAAATGCATGCACGATTGATCTCTCTATCTATCTATAGAAACTCATGAATATTGATTGATGGTACCGGGGGGGCTGATCGTGCCGCAGGTTGACTCAGCGCAGCCAGAGACGCAAGTGTCGTCGAGGTTCATCGGCTGAGGAATTCCACATTTCTTCATGCAAATGATGGTGCAGATGGGCCTGATTATGCCGCCGAAGCAACCGGATTCACATTTCCGGAAGCACTCCTCATCGAACTTCTTCGCTTCTGTCTCAACAGCAGCATGCACGAGAAGAAGCACCATTATCATCAACACCCCATTCGCCAATTTTGCCACACCAACTCTCTCCATTGCCTCTGTTTTGTATTTTTACTACTAAGTGTATCTCCCAAGCACCTATTTATATACATGCGAGTGCATCAATGGTGTCTGAAGATCATCATTTTATGAATGACATGACATAGATATGACTAAAATTGTATTAGAAAATAGAGTGGTTTAATTTTTTATGTTTTGACATTCTCTCCCTTAGGCCAAGGTTGGTAAAACGATGATGAGGAATCAAATTTGAAACTCTCTTATTTTGAACTTTAAGTTGGATAGGCAGCTGTCTATATTGCAATATTTTGAACTATTAATGAACAATGTGTTTTATCATGTTTTGTGATATTAATGATTGACATAGTCCAACAAATTAGTCAAATCTAAGTTATTAAGTAATGTCATGTGGTTTTAAATGACATGACAATCTACAAGTCTATGTCATGTCGTCATGTCATGATTGGTGTAAACATAGTGGACATGGGATATGCCAGATCATCAATAAGGTTTTCTTAGTATGTAGTATTACATTGAATCTAGATGAAAGACAAAAGTTGCTTGAGCCTCATTAATGTTTTTGTTAGGAGGGGAAAAAAAAGCCCCATTTTGTTATTCATTGTCATAGTCGCTCGTTGATTTCCGTTCAAATGTTCAAAGCTATCGTGTCATCTAGAGCTGCAACATGTGCGACATGTCGCCTAGGATTTCATAAACAAATAAAGAGGAGCGCGATACAAGATAATTATCCAAAAAATTCTAAATCAATTGGACGACAATTAATTCAGTCATAAATCCTAAACTTTAAACTTATTATACAATGGTCAATTTAGTCATAAATCTTTCAATTGTGCCAATTTAATTTTTAATTTATTGATAATTTATCAATTTAATTTTAAATATTTCAACTATGCCAATTCAATCATAAATTGTGAAGTTCTTCCAAGTAATTTTGGTTAGAAATCATCCAAGGACTACATTGGTAAATCATTAAAAAGTTTAAGACTAAATTTGCTACCATACAAAACGTTTATGATTAAATTGATACAATTAAAATTTTATTACTAAATTGACCACCATATAATAATTTAAAAAATTTTTGGACAATTATCTGATGCCATAATTCAAACCTTAGAAAAATGAAAAGCGATGGTTTCGTGATCTGCTAACATGAAATACTTCCATTAATGGCTTGATCTTGCATAAAGCATATATCCAAAAATCAACATTGAGAAGTTCTTCTGGCTAACATCACTAGATCATGCATGCCAACGTGGAATCAGAGTAGGAGTCAAAATGGAGTAGCCTAGAGAATACTGGTAGATGTCATTTGAAGTGGGAATGAAGATGCATTGCTCGAGGTACTTCCAAGCACCAACAAAGAGCTTCTTTGGATTATACTTCGGAGATGAACTCGTCAAATGGTTGAGTTGAGTTGGGTTTGGATCAAATCGATAATAATTCAACTCAAATTAATCCAATTTAACATGTTTTAACACATTTTCATTCAATACAAATCTAATGACCAATTTCAACCAAACTTATATCGATCCTTCTCATATTACTAAAACATTTTCATATTTGATGAACTAAGGTAAGAGTGCAGAATAAGCGAGCATAAGATTAAGTGAGGGCGAGAGAAATTGAATAGAGAGTCGTGGAAATGGACCGAGTCTAAATAAATTGTGAATTTATTGAGTGTTACTATTTTAAACTCATTATGATTAATTTATTGAATATAACTTTCACATATAACAATTCAATCCATCAAATATGGTTAGAGAATTAAATTTATGATCATGACAAGGATACATGACACGAGCATCTTCTGTATGACACATATGGTGCAACATGCAGCACATCACTTATTGAACCTCCCGACTGCATGCCCGAAGAGCATGTCCCATCACCTAAGATTATGTCGCTAACTCTTGATTGGCTTTCAGTTCTGATCGTAGTAATGAACAGTTTAGTAGTATTATTAGTACTAGCTAAAGTATAGTCCGATTCAAAATTCGGGAATTGGACACCAATTAATGTTAGTGCTCTGCTTATGTGTTGAAATTGATGAGGATTACAACTATCATTTAATGCCACCATAAATTAACGTTGACCTTTTATTAGTAGCTTAGATTGAGACAAAGAAGGACAAATGTAAGCAAGAAAATGCCTAATATAATAAAATAAATTTTCTTAAGGATCTGGTCCCCAGGCGTTGCACTTGGCAAGTATCTAAAGATTGAAACCGAAACCATAATCATAAATAGAGCTCAAGTTTTGAAGTATAATTTATAATTCTTATCAAGTGTTGCAGAGACACTTTAAGTCAAAATTCTATGGGTGAATAGTATGGCTTTGACACTCGTTAGGCAATTATATAAGACAATGATCTCGTTAACAAGTGTAAATAGGGTACTGATTAAGTTAACTAAAATTGGAAATAAGAATTTCCATGACACCTTAAAAATTGAAAAAATCACACATTTCAATGAAGTTACTTACTTCAAACACTAAATTTCAAATCTTAAATCACATTTAATTAGAATTAACAAGAGTTAAAATGGTAATCTTCAAGTTGTAATTTTTAATTCACTAAATGTTCTAGTGTTATATGTAATTAATGTATAGGAATCAATCTTTTCAATTTTTTTTTTTAATTTTATGTTTAACAAGTTTTGGCGGCATTGCTATAACATTATTCAAGTAGCAAAATTATGCTCGGATTTCAATGCCGACCCCACCGGACAGTAAAGTAACCATCTTTTTCTCCCCCATCTTATATGGAAGCAGTTAAATATCTTTTTCTAATTTAACTGCGAGACTAATGATGAATTTCGCCTTCTGATAACTTTCATGCAAATATTATTTGTCTTTTCATCCAATGCAGACAAAGGCACTGCTGGGACCAATTCCACGAGGGTTTACATGCATCTTCTTTGTCAACTCGTTAAGTTGCTTTCAAAGGGAGCAAAATTTGTAGTACCCTTTTCTAATTATATTTTGTTAATTAATCTATTCCATTTCCATATAGTATATCTGCGAACACAAGATTCTCATCTACCAATGCCAAAACAGAGTTAGCGGGACTAGATCGAAGCACCCCACTATCATATACTGGATACAATAATTTAATAATTACAATTGGTGTTTTCTTAAATATTTTTACGTAAAATCAATAGTTACTCTCTCTAACAAAAATCCAAAAAAGAAAATTTAAAGGTCAAATTATTTGCTTTGTATGTCAAAAAGGCCAAACAAAAAGTGATACGTATATTAAAAATTCTAAAACTTGTCAATAAAATATAATCTAGTCCTAAAAATTTTAAAAAGTAAAATTAAGTCCTAAAACTTGTTACAAAAATGCAATTGATTCCTAAAATTTTGAAAAAGTGTAATTAAATCATAAATTTTTTTTTTATGCCGAGGAACTGCTGAAGCTCAATCTTCGGGGAGCACACGACCCTTCAATACCCGGTGGCACCGTCGGGCCTTGCCGCAAGTTACCGCAAATCATAAAACTTGTTAAATTGATCAAATCAAGTCTTTTTGTTGATAATTTTTTTTTTTGAATTTTAGGACTCGATTGCATTTTTGTAATAAATTTTTGAATTTGATTGCATTTTTTTTTAAGTTTTAGGACTCAATTGTACTTTCATGATAAGTTTTATGATTTAATTACATCTTTTTAAAGTTTTAAAATCCGATTACACTTTCATAACAAGTTCTAGAACTTAATTATACTTTTCAAAAGTTATAAGATTAAATTATATTTTATTAATAAGTTTTAGAATTTTAAATGTACTCAAAATTATAATCGACTCCTAAGGTACTTTTTAAAAGAAAAAGAAAAAGAAAGAACACTTTGACTGGGGAACTAAGATACAGATGATCGAACGGTCAGGACAGAACGGCTAAAAATCACGACGACCCGGCAACACCGAGAACACTAACCTGCGCCGTCGGGTGCCGTACCTAAATCTCGTTGACACGAGTGGACTCGCACGTGCGCCCCCCCTTCGACTGTCTCTGTCTGAAGCAGTTCTCACGGTCAGTTGAAGAAAGTCGCCTTCGCTTCCCAGATCTTACCAACTTCCATCTCTCTCCCCGAGCTTCACTGCGAGCTTCTTCTCCGAAAGCTCAGGGGTCGGATCCGTCCAGCGCTGCGGGTCGTCGCGTCTCTGCTCGTGGAGTGGTGGGTGGGTGGTACCTTCTCGAGCTGCATCCGTCTGTGGAACAGCTTGTTCCCCCCGGTTTCCGCCGTCGATCGCATGGCTTGATGGCTTCCCAGATTTGAAGAACTCGAACTTGGTACGTCTCGCCCGCATCATCTTCGTTTTACGTTTTCGGACTGAGGGATTCTGAATTTCGCGATCGTTTGGTTTCTGAGGCAATGCGGATGGTAATCGAATCAACGGAAGTAGAAGTCCCTAGAACCTCGTTTGATCTTACCGTGATTGATGCCAATTCGGCGTGTTCTACGCGTGTCGGTTTCTGGGTTCATCTCGGTTAGTTAGTTAGTTAGTTAGTTTTTTTTTTTTTTTGGGAATGCACCTGAAAAAATGATAGAGATATTGAGCTAAGAATGCATTGCCTCATGGTCTATCTAGCCGATTGGATGGATGAATGTTTCCTTTTTGGTATATGTTATTGCTGAGTAGATTGCTACTTTCTTGTAATGATATGATAATGTCTTTCCATCGATGGATAATATTCTTCTATTCATGAATGCTACTCAACAAAAGATTTCTTATTTGGTGCTTGTTGCCTTCCATATTCTTGTATCATAATATTAGTTTCCGCTTTGCTGTTTCAATTTAGAATGGAGAATTAAAGGAGCGTGCTGGTGAAGAATTTCTTGTGATCCGTGGATTAAAAAAATTCAAGTAGTTTGGCCTTTGTGGAATCAGGGCATCTCTAATAAGTACTGCAGATTGAATTTTGGTGCGACATAATTTGGAAACCGAACAGAGACTGATGGAGGATGGGCTAAACAGAGGAGATCCTCAAGGAAATTTTGTCAGGCAATCATCGCTAAGGCAGGGTGGTGGCACCTACAAATCCACGTTGTCAGGCAGATCAACGCCGAGGAATTCTCCTACATTTCGTAGACTGCATTCTAACCGAACTCCAAAAAGAGAAGGTAGAACTGGTGGAGTTAGTTTACAGTGGTTCCGCAGCAACAGATTGGTGTATTGGCTGCTTTTGATCACTCTATGGACTTACCTTGGATTTTATTTCCAGTCCAGATGGGCTCATGGTGAGAACAGAAATGATTTCCTTGTTTTCCGAAAAAAACCAAGAAATCATGATTCTGACTCTCATAACAATGAAAGAAGGAATTTGATTGCCAACCACAGTACCAACCACAGTACAAAGGCAATAAAAAATGAGACTGACATAAGGATGACAGAAAATAAAAAAATAGATGTGGTGTTGCCTAACAAGGGCAATGAGGGTTCATCTCCTCGAATTGTTGCTAGGAAAAAGAATAAGAAATTATCACGTAGATCGAGGGGTAAAGCGCGCAAACGGGTGCCGAAGGTGGAGGTTGAGAGGGCAGAGTTAGAAGAGCAGGAACCTGAAATACCCATGAAAAATTCTACTTATGGTCTCCTTGTTGGTCCATTTGGCATGACAGAGAACAAAGTATTGGAGTGGAGTCCTGAGAAACGATCAGGAACCTGTGACAGGAAGGGAGACTTTGCGCGACTTGTTTGGTCAAGGAGATTTCTGTTGATTTTCCATGAGCTCTCCATGACTGGTGCTCCCCTATCAATGATGGAGCTTGCGACAGAGCTACTGAGCTGTGGGGCTACAGTTTCAGCTGTGGTTCTTAGCAGAAAGGGAGGATTGATGACAGAGCTTGTTAGGAGAAGAATTAAAGTGCTTGAAGACAAAGCAGACTTCAGCTTCAAAGTTGGGATGAAATCTGATCTTGTGATCGCTGGATCAGCAGTCTGTGCTTCATGGATTGGTGAGATGCTATTGAATTGAAAGTATTTGGTTTATTTTTCTGCTGGGCAATGGTTTTGTTCTTCAGTAAGAGATCGCATCAACTATGATTAGCACATGGCATTCAAAATGTGCAAGTATCTTGCTACATGAGTGAAAATAATGCAAATTGAGCGCTAATTTTGAGTCTTATCAACAGTCTCATGACAATCTTGTTGGGCTGCTTTACCAGGATCAGCCGCATCTATTTGTGGAAGTTTATTTAGCCAAACTTTCAAATTGTAGAACCAGCCTTTGTGTACCATTCCTTTGTGCAATATATTGCTCCATTGCATTGCATTATCATATGCTAGTACATTTGAAACACTAGAAAGTTCAGACTGTGGATCACTTTCAAGAAGTACCCGAAGTGATTTTTACACATCTATTTTGCTGCCAATATTTGAATGCAGAGTTACTTTTTCTCTCATCTGATTAACCTGTCTAAAATAGCTTAGTCGATGATTTCTCTAAGCAATGTTCCTTCTGAGATGTCTCCTCCAACAAATTAATCAGCTCTGCTCAACATTTTCTGTTAATTCTCTGGTTCTATTTGTATTACCCTATTTTCCCACTCGTGTAGTAATAGGAATAGATTATAATTAAGTTTTTTGATAAGACTGGATTCACATGATGTTGTTGTGTGGCTATTTTGATGTCTACTTTCACATGGCTGAATTTGGACTGGGAAATTGGAGTTAATTGACAAAACCTACTTAATCTTACTGGGGAAGCTCTATAAATTTATTTGATTGCTGTCTCTTCTCATGGGATATGACTTATTTCAGATCAATACATTGAGCACTTTCCGGCTGGTGGGAGTCAGATCACTTGGTGGATTATGGAGAACAGGAGAGAATATTTTGATCGTGCAAAACCTGTGCTCAACCGAGTGAAGATGGTTATTTTTCTTTCAGAGTCGCAGTCTAAGCAGTGGCTAACTTGGTGTGAAGAAGAAAAAATAAAGTTGAGATATCCACCTTCAGTAGTCCCACTATCTGTTAATGACGAATTGGCTTTTGTTGCTGGGATTCATTCTTCACTCAATACCCCATCCTTCAGCACAGAAAGGATGAAGGAGAAAAGGATGTTGCTGAGGGATTCTGTTAGAAGAGAGATGGGATTAACAGAAAATGACATGCTTTTGATTTCTCTTAGTAGCATAAACCCTGGAAAAGGCCAGCTTCTGCTTCTTGAATCGGCATGCTTGGTGATAGAGAATGGCTCCTTGCAGCATAGTACTAAAGATAAAAACCCTGCAGGACTTGGCAAGGCCCAGGAGGATTTGAACTCCACTGTAACGAGTCATTTGAGAGCACTGTTTCAGGAACGGTATGATTCTAAATCAGCAAGTGAACTCCCCAGCTATTCTGATTCTTTGAAAAACCTCAAGAGAAAAACTTTGTCATTATCAGGTCCCATGAGGGAGCATGGGATAGATACTTTAAGTTCTGAGCACATTGCTCAAAGAAGAAAAGCATTGTCTGATAGTGACGGAAAGCCACAGCAGGTGCTGAAAGTGCTCATTGGATCTGTTGGATCTAAAAGCAATAAAGTACGGTACGTGAAAGAAACCCTGACGTTTCTATCAGAGCATTCAAATTTGTCAAGGTCCGTTCTGTGGACACCGGCAACTACTCGTGTTGCCTCACTTTACTCTGCTGCGGATGTTTATGTCATCAATTCACAGGTTAAACACCATCCTTTTGTTTGACTTCTAGTAGTTTAAATTTTTTATGAGCATCTTACAGTGTCTGGTAGGGACATCTGCATAAAATAGATCAATTTTCTGTCTATATTGAAATTCAAAATCATCTAGTGCAAGCAAATTATGAGTGCATATTAGAAGGAAAAGGATATGTTCTCATTATTTCGTGTCCGCATTTGCACAGATTTATTCAAATAGAGTTGATTGAAAAAGTATAAGCCATCGTTGCATATACACGCTTCTTGTGCTAAAGGGATCTTATTGGCAAATGACACTCATAAAAATCTGGAATGCTCTTTTTTTGCAGACTGATTTCTTCTGCTTCAAATCCTTAGCCTGATTTGTAAAGCAGCTATTTAGCAATAAAGCAAGTGCTGAGATGATAATGAAACTAAGAAAGAAGATCTATAGATGATTTTCTGTGGATATTCTGGTTAAGTGATCTCTGAGGCATCATTGACTAGGTTAATAATAAATTGAAATGACTAGGTTCATGGGCCAATCAGCTAATGGCATGGACCCAAAATGAAAAATGAAATACAAAAACCATTCTGATGGGCATGCAGTTGCCACTGTATCAGATGTGAGAAGTTGCAACAAATTCAGGGTTGTACATATATGATTAGTCTCCACACTTAGATTTTTTGTTATGTTCATTCAGGCTTTATATAATGGCTCGGTTCTGTTTACTGTTGATGTAGATTGTGCAATAAATTTTGAAATTTTTGTGCAGGGCATGGGAGAGACGTTTGGAAGAGTTACAATTGAAGCTATGGCATTTGGCCTTCCGGTATGATTATTGACCAGATGTCTCTTAGATCGAGAGTCAATTACATGCATGAAACATTGGCCATGCTTCTACCTGCAGAAGTCTTTGGTTTCTTTCCTTCACGTTTTTAGTTATGAAAGGAAATTTCTTTTTGTCTTGGGTGCATTTTAGTGGTTTCATCTTCTATCCAACTTGTATGCCAAGGCGGCAATGGAGATGATCAACAAAATATTGCCTTGCTCACTTCCCTTAAAATGGAGCAGGTGCTTGGAACAGACGCAGGAGGCTCGAAAGAGATTGTTGATCATAATGAAACGGGCCTTCTTCACCCTCCTGGTCGTCCTGGAATTGAAGCGCTTGCCAGAAACATCCAGTACTTGCTTAGAGAACCGGCGTTGAGGGAGCAAATGGGGATGAAGGGGAGGAAGAAGGTGCAGAAAATGTATTTGAAACGGCACATATACAAGAAATTCGCTGTGGTTCTTTCCAGATGCATGAGATGAGGGAGATCTTTTGCCACTGGACAATGTTCATTCTTTCGCAGGGCGAGTGGATTCTAAGAGCTCACATGCCAGCCGAGCTATCTGGCCTATCATCGATCGAGGGTCGATTCATTTTACAAAAATGAAGAGATATGGTGATCATAATGAGTATTTCTATTTCCTCTTCCATATTTTTTTCTTCCAATTTTTCGTTGATCCTCACCATTCATCCCCAAAGTGATTGCGTTGTTATCTCACGGATGCCGGCCCGATACTTCATCTTACAATGTACGTCTCGTGTTCCCAGCACGGCCTTTAGAATGCAAAAAGTTTGAGCGTGAATGAGAGATGAAGCCACAGACTTTCCGACTCAACGCGTTTTCTAACTTCCGACTCCCGTTCATTCTGTTTCCTCTTCAACTTGTTATTCAAGCGGCCTCCAACTAATATCTTGTATGCTACCGCAAGTGCTCTCTGCTCATGACCAAGTGCTAAGGAACGTGGCCAGTTGATCACACCGCCCTCTCAAAGCAAAGGAAAGAGGTGATACCAAGGTCAACAATTCGTACCCAGCGCAACAATACCAGCCAGCAGATTGCAGGATCAGAAGGGGCGGATTGATTGGGAAAGGGGGAATGAATCGTTGACCAAGTTAAAGGCGACACGCACGAGCCCGACACAAGAGATCTAGGCCTATGACTTAACGTGCACAGCCACATGGTTGCTTGAAGGGGAGGAATCGTACTCTTTTTACTTAGAAATTGGAATGGTCGGTGGACATTATCTACACTTGACCATTTAGGAAAAGTTAAAACAATATTCGCATGCATCGACACACCTAGGGGTATAAATGGTTCGATTCGATTCGATTTTTTAGAAAAACCGAACCGAACTGAACCAATAAGAGATAATACCGAATCGAATCGAAATCGTCCCGAACCAAATATGAACCGAATTGAAAATGTGGTTCGGTTTGATTAGGGATGATTTTTTGGTTTTCTTATTTTTACTTTGCTTATTGAAATTTAAGTAAAGAAGAGAGATTGGTTAATTTTTATTAAGAATTTCGATTTGGTTCAGTTAATCGAACCGAAATGATTCAGTTTGGTTTTCCATTTTAATTCGGTTCTTGACAACCCTAGACACAACACGAGGCAGCCTTAGCTAATACCAATCGTTTTCTAAACCGCCGAGATGCCATGCCACGCGAGATTGCTTCAACTTGGAGCGAAACGGCAAGAGAGTGATGCACGGCCATGCCTCAACTAAACGTCAAATGATATGGTCGGCACGCCATTCGGGAAAATTAAAGTAGATCTCATCCATATCAGCAGAAAATTAAACTTGTGCTGTCGTTTTAGCAGTCACTTCGACACTCAACTAATTACATGATCTCACAAAGATGTATCGAGTTTAATACGATGTACAGTAATACCATAACAAAATTCCATCTCCATCTTGTTTTTATATACACGAATTCCTGCACCCGACTTGGTGAATTCCCCTAAATTTCCAGACAAGACCCCGCCTGAACATGGCCGGAGAATTTTTCCGGTGACTCGATGCCGATCCAACTGCCAGAACTCGTGTCCAGCATGTAAACCTTCTGGACCCCGCCGGATCTCGGAGACCCAATCACGAGCAGCTTCCCTTGCCACCTCGTCACGTGAGCTGGACCGTACACGTCCGCCGGCACCTTGGCCACCGCCCGCCACGCGAGCCCCCTGAGCGCCAGCACCTCGCCGTCCCTACACATGTACAGGTCGTCGTCCCCGTCGCCGTCCACGCACGTGGTCGGGCACGTGCTGGCCGCGAGGAGATCCTCCCGCACCGGGCCCCACCTCCACGTGGCCGGGTCGAACTCCTCGGAGCTCCTCTCGAAATTCCCCTGCATCTCGGTGCTGTATCCGCCGACCACATGGAACTTGCCACGGCGGAAGACCGCCTTGCACTCGTCGCGCTCCCTCGCCATGTCGGGCAACGAGAGCCACTGGTCCCTCTCCACGTTGTACGCCAGGGCGGATCTCAGCGCGTTCTTCTCGCCGTCGTGCCCGCCGGCCACCAACACCACCCGGTCCCCGTCCGACGCGCACCCGAAGAACGACCGCCTCGCGCCCGGCATGTCGGCCCCGCGCCGCCACTCGCCGGTCATAAAACTATACACATAGACCGCACCGGAAGCCTCCCACGAGACCGGATCCAGCCCGCCGATGAGGACGAGATCCGACCTGGCGGCCGCCAACTGGCAGAACATGGGGAATCCCCCGGCGAACCCGGGAGGCGGGGGCAGCTCGCCCCAGCAACCCGAGAGCGGCTCGAAGGTGGTCAGGCGGTAAACCGGGCCGTGGGAAAGCTTCGAGAACCCGGTCTTCCTGGTCGGGTCGGGCACGGCCTGGGCCATGACGACAACGGTCTGGCTGCGGCCGGCGGACATGCGGCGCGACCGAAACTGCGGTTGCTCGATCTCGGACTTCCACCCCTTGCAGGTGGACGCGACGGTAGAGAACCCGCCGTAGGGGACGCGGATCAAGCATTCGCGGGCGACGTCGTCGGGGAGACCCGGAATCAGCTCCATAATTCGAAAGGAAGACGAAGCGAGAACGTATATCTTCTTCGGTTCAAGAAAACGAGAACGACACAGAAGTAGGAGTAGGAACCAGAAGAGGACAGGAAGGAAAGCTCTTGAAAACGTTGTTTTTGCTGCTGCTTTTGGGAGGTGGCGGTGTCGGAAAAGGTAGGCGACGTTTAACCTTTTTAAAAGCGTGAGGGAAGGGCGTGGTGCATGTGGGTGCGTGTGCTAATAGACGCAACGATGGAGGGAGGGAGGGAGCCGTCGTATAATACGAGGGGAGACCACAGAGAAGTCCGCCGTTGTTAATACTTGGAAATGCGTGTTGGTGGAATTTTCTGGTTGGCGACATTTATGGCGAAGCCCATCTTACCATTTCGGTCTTGTCGAACGCGATTTAATTAACGATGGCCCTCGAGGACACCGACTGCATATTCTACAGTCCGTCGTCCTCCGGTCTGGAGAGAATGATTCCGTACTATTTGTCTTTGGGTTTGATCGATCGTTCGATCGAGAGGGAGAGAGGGAGAATTGGGGTCGGGACGTCGCGGTTCCGTCCTCGCCGAAAGGTCTAACGACCCGCCCCACCCTTTTATCTACACGTTTTCGCTAAATCGAAATGGCATGCGGAAGGAACCGGGTGGGATGGAGGAAGAGGACAGAGGCCACTTTTTCTCGGACTCTACGATCCGAATTCCGATCACGACGGCAGCACGACTGATCTGATTTTTCTCCTGCATCGACGTGGTATAAAACTTCGAGAGGGACTCTTGGATCTTGAGCTTGTGAAGAATTGTCACGCAGTTGATTGCCATATACTGTGCCAAGTAACCAATTTCGCACGATCAATTCTTTTGTTGCAAAAGCACCAAATGATCAATGAATTTTTGCCTAATATACAATATTATTAGTAAACTTAAAAATTATTCAATATCGTCTTTGAAATTTGGCCTAATGTATAATGTAGTCATTGAACTTAATATTTATTTGATGTGGTCCATGAATTTTGTCCAATGTGCAATATTGTTATTGAACTTTTAATTTGTCCAATATGATACTTGAACTTCTACTATATATTTAATTTAGTCTTTCAACTGCATAAAAATATTTAAATTTGTCAATAATTTGAATTAATGAAAAGACAACAATGAATATTTTCATATAATCTAAAAGTAATTGACACATACTAAAATTTCAAGTACCTACACATTGGATCAAAATTCATGAATCATTTATATAATTATCCATTCTAGCTTTTCATGACCAAAATTTTTGTCACAATGGAATGGTTTTTAAAAAAAAAATATTTTTGCTAGTGCTTTTTAGCAAATACGTTGCTCATAAGGCTAGATTATATATGTGCCTCCAACTCCCAATTTGCCGTAGTGAATGAAAATACTTTTCCGAGAAAGAAGATTTCATTATTCTCATATTAATTTCCCAAGAACGTACGCCGAGGAATTGCGGTGCCTGAACTTGCATTGCATATACCGACCAAAAAAAAAGAACTTGCATTGTGTATGAAAAGGCATCATTCCCGTCATGATAAAAACGGCAGGAACAGGGCATAAAGTTGAAGTAGAAGTCCAAATTCATTGTAATGACATGAATGAGTTAGGTCGAAGATAGAAAGCTTTATCCATCTTCATATGATACGATGTCTAACTGAAACAAGCCGCACATTGACATTGCGAATCCGAGAATATGGTTTAAGATTAGACATTGAATCTGCTTTTTGAAAGTTGGTTCGCTCCAAATTCAGTGAAACTTGAAGAAATGCTCGGTCGTGCAACATTGGTCAGCAGAATTTATGATGAAGGCTTGGCCAAAAATAAATGCATGGAAAAGGTAATTTGCCCGATCTCCTTTTATTTCGTGAAAAAGAATGAGCAATTTGAAAAATATTTTTTTTAAAATGATTGCTTATTCCACTTACAAATTGAATAAATAAATCCGATTTTCATTATTTTCCAAAATATTTAGACATAAATTGTTATTGTTTAGAGAAAATTTTCAAATAATTAAGTTTTTTTCAAGCAATTTGAGCAATACAGGCAACCATTTTCAGGAAGATATTTTCCGTATCATTTATTTTCCACAAACAAAATCAACTTTAATAATCAAGTTAAAAGTTGTTATATTTGAGTAGTATATGAAATTCTTAAGTGTGAATGATGACGAAAGATACAAAACACATAATTTTTAAGCAAAAAAAGGTAAGAGAGTTGTCATTAATTTGATTTCTCACTTAATAAAATGGCGTAATTAACATGTAGGGTATATATAAATTAATTTGATTTCTCACTAAATAAAATGGCATAATTAACATGTAGGGTATATATAAATGACATGGTATAAAACTTCTAGAGGGACTCTCAGATCTAGAGAAAAAAGTATCAGAAAAGTTCTAGACCTATTGCATTTGTACCAATTTAGTCATAAAGTTTTTAATGATGCCAATTATGTCTTAAACTTTTTGAATTGGTGCCAATTTAAGCCTAAATCTTTAAACGTTGTGTCAATTTAGTCATTCTGTCTAATTTTAGCCGAATTTTGCTGACGCGGATGTCGAGTAGCTTATGTGGCATTGTTGGCGTTGACGTGGATAATTTTTAATAATATTTTAATTTTTTTGATTTTTTATTATTTTTTCTGATTTTTCTGATTTTTTAAATCGAAAAATTATTACAATATTATTAAAAATTGTCTACATCAATACTGGCGGTGACACGTAAGTAGCCAATGTCCATGTTAGTAAAATCAAGCCAAAATTAGCTGAAATGATTGAATTAACATCAAGTCCAAATATTTAGGACTAAATTGGTACTAATTCAAAAGGTTTAGGATTAAATTGGCACCAAAGTCAAATTATTTAGGATTAAATTGATATTAATTGAAAAGGTTTAAGAATAAATTGGCTCCATTAAAATGTTGAGAACTAAATTAGCACCATTAAAATATTTAGGATTAAATTAGTACAAATACAATAGGTTTATGACTTTTCTAACACTTTTCCCTAGATCTTGAGCTTGTGAAGAATCATCACGGAGTTGATCACTGAACATTGTGCTAAGTAACCTTTGGCAGCCAATTTTGCATGACCAAATTTTTTATTGCTAAAGTGTGAAATGGTATCTGAGTTTTGGTTTAATATATGATGTAGTTCCTAAAATTTTGGTATATATTCGATTTAATCCCTAAACTGAATGAAAATGTTCAGAATTTTTTATGACTTGAATTAATGGAAATGCAGCATTGAATATTCTCATTCCGTTTAAGGACTAAATTGAATATGTATATAACAGTCCAGTGACCATATTGGACAAATTAAAAGTTCAAAAAAGATATTGCACATTGAGGTAAAGTTCAGTGACTACATTGAACTAATTTAAAATTTAGGGACCATTCGTGTAATTATCCCTTCTAGCTTTTTGCAACCAAAATTTTTGTCGCGATGGAATGGTTTTATTTTTAAATATTTTCCCTAGTGCTCTTTAGCAAATACGTTGCTCATAAGGCTAGATTATATTTGTGCCTCCAAATCCCAATTTGCCGTAGCGAACGAAAATCCTTTTCCGGCGAAGAAGATTTCATTATTCTTATATTAATTTCGCAAGAACTTATGCTGAGGAATTGGGGTGCCTGAGCTTGCATTGTATACGAAAAGGCATTATTCTCGTCGTAATAAAAACGCCAGGAACAGGGCATATAGTCGAAGTGGAAATCCAAATTCATTCGTGCCGACATGAATGAGTTAGGTCAAAGGAAGCTTTATCCACCTTTATTTGACACGATGTTTAACTGAAACAGGACACACATTGACAATGCGGGTCCGAGGAGATGGTCTGAAATTACATTGAATCTGCTTTCTCAATGTTGTTTCGCTCCAAATTCAATGAACATTGAAGAAATGCTTGGTCGTAGAACATTGGTTGGCAGAATTTATGATAAAGGCTTGGCCAAAAATAAATGGATAGAAAAGTTAGATTTTCCTGATCTCATTTTTGTTTCATGAAAAAAATGAGTGATTTTAAAAAAAAAATGTCTTAAAAATGATTATTTATATCCCTTATAAAAATGAATAAATAAAATAGATTTTTATTATTTCCGAAAATGTTTAGACATAAATTGTTATTGATAATGAAAATTTTTCAAATACTTAATTATTTCAAGCGACTTGAACAATACAAGCAATCATTTTCAAGAAGATATTTTCCATATTATTTATTTTCCGCAAAACAAACGGAGTCCTAATAATCAAGATAATTTTTTTTTTTAATGTCGAAAGCGATTGAGGACTGAATTATTATATTTGAGTAGTATATACAGAGCAATCCTTGGACTGGAAAAAAAAAAAAAAAACAGAGGGAGAAGGGTAAGGGCTTTAGCCAACATCGTTGCTGCCCATCATAGGAAGAGCCGGTGCCAACAGTCCTAAGCGAGGGTGGCTGGCCCTCACCTAGGCCCAAGTGAGGGCCTACGACCCTCGCAACGAGCGCGAGGGCACCCAGATCTAGGCATGTTGGCCCTCACGAGGGGTCGGCAACCATCGTTTGCCTTGGGCAAAGTGTCGCAGGCCCCAGGCAAGGGCCGACAACCATCACCAGGCCTAGGTGAGCCTCGTCAAGGGCCTAGCGACGGTCATTGGCCCTTGCTTGGGGTCGGCAAGGCCGGCCCCGGCACTTCCGCCGTGGGTGGCGGTAGTTGAAGAACCAAAAGCGCCCCTCCACTCTCTTTTTTTCCAGTTTTGTTTTTTAATAAAATTTTAGTTTTTTTTAATCTAATTTAAAAGGAATTGAATACAAAAAAGCCATGTGGAAAATAAAAATTACTTTCAAAATGTCACGTGAAAAATAAAAATAAAATAAAAATGCCACGTCAGCTTTTTCTGTTAATAAATTTGACGATATTAACTTTAGGATTCAATTGCATCAATTTGACAAGTTTTATGACTTAACTGAATTTTTTTATAAGTTTTAAGACTTAATTACACTTCGTGACAAATTTTAGGATTTCTAGTGAACATATCCCATTACACTAATTACGTATACTTATGACAAGAGTTTTTAAGTACGAATTAGTGTAATCATCATATAGAAGGATAATAATCCAAAAAAGTGCTAAACCTATTAAGCGTTGACCAATTCAGTACTAAACTTTTCAAATTTTGCCAATTAAGTCATAAATCTTCTGACAATTTGCCAATATGGTCATACCAACCAACTTTAGCTAGAAATAATTAATTTGGCAGCCATACAACATTAGACAACTAGTGTCTACATTAGCAAATTTTTGTCAAAATTAGATGGAAATACTATATTGACAAATCATTAAAAGATTTAAAACTAAATTAACGAAATTGAAATATTTAGGATTGAATTAACCGTTATACAATATATTTAAAACTTTTTAGATAATTTTCTTATGATATACACAATGCCATGTAGGATGACCACATCAATTCATGTTCATTTTTTCATGTTGTCATTTATCCACTATCTATATAAGATATTAGATTAGATATGACATTTAATGTTAGACATTGAGTATTTGACATTTATATACGGAGCAATCCTTGGACTTCAAGAGAAACGTGGCGATCATGTGAAGGAAAGTGATTTTCCAAAGCCATGTTACATGTACTTCAATAATTTTGTACGGGGTCAAAGAAACTTTAAATAGCTTATGCTTGCAACTTAAAATTTTGTATTGATCATTGCAATAATACTCACTAGAATATTGACAGCGCCTCACATAATTGTGGGACTTTCGGCATTAGCTTCTTGTTGTTGACCTTTAAATCTACTCTTTCAAAAGTCTTGTGCACTAAAGTCAACTTTATCCATCACGCAATACATTAATAAAATGTAGAATAAATTGATAATGTTTAAACATGCTTTGCATTCAATATTATGGACATTATAGTCCAACATGCAGAAAGACGCACGACGTCGATGTAACATGCGATCTCATTGACTAATGAATTGCGTGTTTCACAGATGAGAAAAGAGAGAGAGGTCGAGTACTTGATTTTAGCTAGAATAAGTCTAGATATCTTTTTTTTTTTCTTCTTTTTCCATATAACCATCTATTGCGGACTCAACAGGCGGAGATGAATCACATGACCCTAGGTAGGAGATTGCCGAGATGAGTTACTTTTGACAATTGGTTGTGCTTTGAAAAGAACACAAATAAAACATCATAAATTCACCCGTATATATGATCTTTGCATTTTGTACTTTCTCGCTAATTATATTTTTTAAGTTTTGGTATCAGCGGGGAATGGTTGATTGAAATTGTGAATAGATGGTCTATCAAGCCGACAAAACCATCAATTATATATACAATGGAGATATTTTCTTTGGACTAGACCTGCTTTTTGAAGAACAAACTAAGGTCAAGTAATAGCACGATAAAGTGGTGACGTAAGTGATGAGAAATGAGAATACAATATCGCCTTGATGTCTTCTTTTGACCTCTTGGTGGAACAGCGTCGTATCACAATCGATCGCCATTTTTTTTTCCTTTTTTGGCCATAGAAATTTGAGAGATACAAGTTTCTTAGATAAATTAAACAAAAGCAATCTCCGCCGGCAAAAACTGTTGGTTATGATTGACTAAAGTTAATTTCCAAGTCAAATGTTAATATAAACAAAAGGAAGAATTGTCAAAAAAATATTATAAACTTATTGTATAACAAGCAAGTCAGTTTTAAAGTTTTAATTTGACTAATTTAATCTTATATATTTTGATGATTTTTCAATATAACCTTTCAATTGGAAATCGTTAATGTGGTGGTTCAGTCAGTTTTGGCTATTCTACGTGACATAGTCAGCGTTCAGCGCTTATATAGACAATTTGTACTAACTTTTAAAAAATTTCTAATTTTTTTTCTTTTTTCCATTTTCTATTTTTTTTTTTAAATTTCCCGCTAGTCACCGCAGCCTTGGTGATAGCAAGGAAAGGTTATTAGCCACAAGTGAGGGCCTTAACGCCCTCACCAAATTTGGGTGGTCACAGTCCTTGGTAATCACAAGCAAGGGTGTCCTGGCCCTCAATTGCGGTTGGCCAAGGTCGTTGGTCATCGTTGAGGCCATTGCAATCGATAGAGGGAAATGGGATAAGAGAGGGGAAAAAAGAGAGGAAATAACAAAGGGAAAGATTCATAAATTTTTTAAAAAAATACAAAAATTATCCACATTAATTTTAGTCATGTCACGTAAGACGGCCAATATTGATTGAACCGTCACATTAGTGATTCCCGGCTTGAAGGATTATATTGGAAAATTGCCAAAAGGTTTATAACTAAATTGGTTAAATTAAGAAGTTTATAACTAATAATCCACAATACAATAAATTAATTTTTTTTTTTGAATAATTAGCCCTAAACGAAATATGTGCCAAGAGAGAAAGCATATTGTCCACGTAAAGTATGATAAAGTTATATTGCAGTGTTGTATATAGATGATCAACATGCTAAGAACACATGAAAACCGTTATTTGCATGAAAACCCTAACGCCTGCCGCTGGGTCATGTCAATGAGATGCAACCCACCAAGAGAGAAGTTCCGAAAGAAATCCAAAACAAATGGAAGTGGAGGGAGCCAGGCAATTTAACAAATTGAAATCTGGATAGACACCATTTTGGAAAGTGTTAGTAGGTTAGGACATTCTCTTAAACGATTCATTTGGGGAAATGCAAAGGCAACATAGAAGTTAAATTTTGCTGCTGCACATGAGAATATTTTGCTTTCCCTAGATTTAATTAGCTTGTTGAATATTCTAAACTCTGATGGAATTTCAGCCAAAAGTCTCCTTCCAAGAAAAGTCTCCTTTCGAGAAAAGTCTCATTTCCAAGATTTAATTTTGTTGAAGTGAACTCTAGCTTGTATTGACAATTTATGCGACGTTTCGTGGCCTATATTAGATTGAAAAAGAAATTTGAATGGACTTGTTTATGACACCTTAAAATTTGTGTTAGGGCATAGGGATATATATTGTTATAGTAGATGTATATACGACACCAAAAAATACTGACTTTTAATTATTATCAACACATAACAAATTGAGTTGATAAAACAAATTAACTCAAAACAGTCGACAACTCAAAAAGAATCGACAACTCTCCAATAAAGTTATTGTTAGCAAGCATCAATTATCAAGGAGAACTCTCACCAAGAATGAAGTCCTTGACACTAACATGTAACTGCCGAGTAGCAATATTTTTTTATATGCAATTTATTGTAGGTAAATGTTGTTTATAATAGGAGATGGTGGAATAACATTTTTGTAATTGTAGATAGGATTAGGAAATTATTTGTTCTTTCAAATTCAGTAACTATTGTACGTAACCATCGTTATAAACACCCCAAGTGTATTCATTGTAAAGGACATGCCCATCAATTGAAGAACTCAACATTTGTAGAAGTTTATCTTTATCCTTTTCTCCTACGATTTTTTCTTCCATCTTACATCACTGGCAATGATTGTTTTCATTGTTGTATTTTTTTAACTCCTCGTTATTTGCGAACTTATTCAAAATTGACAAAGGACCCTTCACAACTTTTATCAATCACGACTTGTCCATATTCTTGAAGCATAATTCATCATTTTTTTTTGTGAAATATTTTTTTGGCATGTCTAATGAGACACATTGTGTTGATTTGATGAGATTACGATGACAAGAACAAAAACTCAACATAGTCTTACAATTCTACCGACAACAATAATCTATTACCACAAACCAGTAGTGAGATAAGTGGGCATTTTGATACATCAACCGCAGGGAGAACGACAGAAGATAATCGATGTGAGGAAGTTGATCTTATGATCTTCCGATGCATCACATTAAATAGTGGGTAAGAGATGTTGCTCTAGATTTCAACATGGTGTCAATCATGACAAGATTATTTGAAAGCAGAATAATACAATCAACTACATTGTGTGTCACATATTGATAAAATCAATCTTCATCAATGCTATAAATGACACCTATGGAGGCCAGGATTGGCTAGTGGTACATTCCTAATCCTTCTCCATTTATTGATGCCAATAATGTTGGATAAAATATTCAATCCCCTATAACAATTATGCAATGCCCGAATCTTCTCATCAAAGTCGAAATAATGAGAATAATCGTGCTACTGTAGGTCAAAATAATCAAAGTGTAAACAACAATTTGGCAAATCAAACTAGTCGATAGATTGATCAACAATGACATGTTGAAAATGTAAGGGCAATGGCTCTGTTGGTATCACCTCATGTGAATATTCCAATTGGGCCTAACATGTCAATTATAGTAGATCCAACAAGGCTAGCATCACCACTTAGAGGGAAAGATGGCCAAATAAATCCGCACTCGAACCCTATGCAATTTACCAGAAAAGTTTGACAACCATTGGGATTAGATAGATGTGTTATTATATATGATTAAAAGGAAACTACATGTGGAGTGGGTCAATATTAGCATTTTCCAAGAGGCTTCAAAATCCATGACTTTGCCTTTTTATTGGCAAGAGCGATCAACCAACCAATGAACATATTGTTCAAAAATAAGTTTTTAAGATTTAAGTTATTTTCTTATCCTTGGTCGAGAACTGCTTTCACTTTATCCATTAACTTTCGACTGAATTCTATGAGTAACTAGGTTGAGATGGAAAGATAATTTCATTGGCATTTTATAGAATGATACCTACAATCTCATTTATTGATTTGGCTAATCATAGTCTTGAAGGATATTTCATAACTTTGTGTGAAACGGTAACATGTTATTACCATAGGTTTCCCATTCTCTAACATATGAATATTGTTGGAAGATATGCGAGATCCGATCACGATTGGATTTGATATTTTAAATAAATCAAGATTTTCTCAATATTGGATCTGATTTATTTATGATTCGTTTCCTTTCTTGTACATTTCATGTATTATAAATTTGCATTGATTGTACATTAAATGATATAGAATACAAAAGAACATTTTCTCCACATACTATCTTCTGCTCCTGCTTCTGTTCCTCGTTTCCTTTCATGGTATCAGAGCGACGATCTGCTCTTAATTGCTTCCGCTGGATTGCCTGTTGACCGGAGGTTCTGACTTGCAAACAGAACAAACACTCCGGCAAAGGAATCAGTTTTTCATTAAAGAGGCAGAAGACATAATTTTTTACCTATAATGACTCGTAATCCTCCATCAGATTTGGAGCATGCCATTACATCAGAAGCCCAAGATCAACACTCGCCGGCCCAAATCCCTGGTGACCAGCAGCAAACCCAGACTCAGACAAGTTTGGGGCAGCCCATCACGGGCCAGCCCATCACGGGCCAGCCCATTGTGGGCCAACAGCTCATTGCGGGCCAGCCCATGGGGGGCCATCCTTACCAGTGGGTACCTTTCCCACTTTATTTTGGGCCAAGCCCAAATTCATCACTGCCTGGGAATGTGGGTTACTAGGGATTCGCCCAGACCCATGAAAGCCCACCAACCAATAATGGGGCAAACTTTACCAATGGGCCTGGGATTTCACAGACGGGCGGGCCAGAAATACCGATCGCGGATGCGGGGCAGCATAGCGGGTCGGGAGGACCGAATGCGGGTTTTCCAGGCGGATCTGTAAATCCGGACACGGGTCTAAATCCCTACCCGATTTTTCAACCCGGCTACTTGCCATATTCCATCGTGGCCATCACCGGACGACCAGAACCCGGCGACGCCTTGTACGTCTCCGCCGCGGATGGACCAGAGTTGCGGCTTATAAGCCACCCTCTCACGGGACCCGAAGGATACTCGACCTGGGCACAAGAATTCCGACGGGCTCTCATTACCAAGGACAAAGACGGGTTCATCGACGACTCTATCGCTGTTCCAACCGACGAAAAAATGGCTCGACAGTGGAGAAAATGCAACCAATTGGTAAGAATGTGGATAGGAAATTGCATAAACTCAGAGATTGCAGCCGGCTTACCACCCACAGAAGACTCGAAAATCATGTGGGACAACATAAAGGAAATGTATGGAAAGCTAGATCGGGTGAAAATTTTCTCGCTCACGCAAGCACTCTCTGAATTAAAACAGGGAAGCATGAGTGTTACAGCATGCTTCAACAAACTATCCGCAATCTGGAATGAACTAGAAGTAGCAGAGGAAAAACTCAAAGGGCTCGAGGCGACCTTGCAGCAGTACAGGGCCATCAAAGACAGAGAAAAAACGACCCGATTCCTCCTTCTAACCTTTAGATCGCAGATCCTGGCAATGGACCCAGTACCACCGCTCGGTCGCATCTTCCAATTGGCCGTCTAAGAGGAGAGTCAACGACTCATTTCACCGGAGAATGCGAAAGGAGGAGAGAGCATCGCACTCGCAGCTCGCGGCGAACGAAGGGGGCCAAACCACGGAAACTCAGATCGGGAGAAGGAGCGACGATCGGAAGGGTTAGGGTTAGAAGGATCGCGGCCTTTTAAAGGTTCTGGAATGGACGGCCCAGATCGAACGCTGCGATCGGATGGTTCCAAGGCATCTGATCAGACGCCCGAATCCGACGGTGGAAATGCTTTCGAATTTAAAGCATCCAACGGTGGGCAATTTTCGAGTGGATCAAAAAATTATGGGCAATTTTCAAAGGGAAAAGGAAAATTATTTTGCGATTATTGCAAGCGGCCCCACCACACAATTGAAAATTGCTGGAAATTACATGGCAAACCCGGAGAAAAAAAAAAGGGGGAAGGAAATTTCTGCTGCGGCATATCAAATAACGGCTCAAATTTAAATCAGCCTATTACAAATGGGCAAGATCGGCAAATTATGCGGCATTGCAAAAACTGGACATTTCCAACAAAGGAAGCAGTTTCTCAGGTATTTCTCATTGCCTAATAAATTCAATTTCCAGAAATGCTTGGATAATTGATTCAGGGGCTAATGATCATATTGTCTGCGATGAGAAATTATTTTCTGATATTCATAGAAAATTGGATATTCCTATTTCTGTTCAGTTACCAAATGGGAATATTACTCATGTCACCACAACAGGGACAATTAATCTCAGTCTGCAAATTGCCCTGGAAAATGTCCTTTATGTCCCAGATTTCCAATTCAACCTTATTTCCGTGTCTAGAGCCTGCAAAGAAAATTCCTGCCAAGTATTATTCAATGCTGATACCTGTTTCTTTCAAGCCCTTTCGACTGGCAAACTGATGGGCTTGGGTAATCTCTCTGAAGGATTATTTTTTTGGAACAGCCATCCAAGAAATTTAGATTTATTCTGCAATTCCTTGAATAAACAATCATTGTGTAATCTGACTACCAATGATAAATACTTTCTTTTACATTCAAGAATGGGTCATAGTTCTCATTTCCCTTTCCATCATTGTCCTATATGCCCTTTGGCAAAACAATCACGTGCACCATTTCCTGTTAGCAATAGTCGTGCAAATAGCATTCTTTCCTTAATTCATGCCAATGTGTGGGGTCCCTATCATATACCACACCATGATGGTTCTCGTTTCTTTCTTACTATCGTGAATGATTATTCTAGAGCCACATGGATTTTTCTTATGCAATCTAAGAATCAAGTCTTTCAAAATTTGAGGACTTTTATTTCGTTATCGAAGAATCAATTTGGGAAGACTATTCAGCGCATTCGGACGGATAACGGGAAGGAATTTTTTAATCATGATTGCGCTTCCCTTTTCTCATCACATGGCATCTTGCACGAAAGTTCATGTGTATATACCCCACAACAGAATGGGGTAGTTGAGAGAAAACACAGGCATCTATTAGAAGTTGCACGCGCATTGAAGTTTCAAGCATCCATTCCGGAAGAATTTTGGGGAGATTGTGTAACAGCGGCAGCATATTTGATAAATCGAATGCCGACAAAAATTCTCAACGGACGAAGTCCTTTTGAGATGTTTTTTGGGAAGAAACCGGAACTCGACCATTTAAGGATTTTTGGATGCTTATGCTATGCTACTACAGTGGGACCTCGGGACAAGATGGGTCCCCGTGCCAGGCGTTGTATATTTATGGGATACCCGAGTTTACAAAAGGGATACCGTGTATTAGATCCATCGACAAAGGAATTCTTCGTTAGCAGGGACGTAACATTTCACGAAGACACTTTTCCTTTTGAAGAAAAATATCTTTCGGAGGAAAGGAAAGTGCCAGGCAGCAAAGTTACACCCCTGAATGAGGATGAAAGGCCTGAATATTTTCTGATTAGACCTCCTGGAAATTCAAATAATCCTTCAACATCCGATGAAGATATTCTCTCTCCAATGATGATGGAAACAATACCGGAGAATATATCCAATGAAGAAATTCCTGGCCCTGCATCAGAAGATATTATGGATCCTTCACAATCATCATCACAGGAGCCACCACGACGCTCTGGACGAATCACTCGTCCACCAACATGGACCAGGGACTATGTTTATGCTGCCAAAGATCTTCCAGGTATTCCATACCCCATCTCGTCTTATGTTTCATTCAACCAATTATCTCCGGAACATAGACACTATATTTGTTCAATATCTGAAGAACGAGAACCCTCTAGTTATGATGAAGCACACACCGACCCACGATGGCAGAAAGCTATGGAAGCAGAGTTACAAGCCCTAATGGAGAATCAAACATGGGAACTTGTAACCTTGCCTCCTCAACGGAAACCAATAGGGTGTAAGTGGGTGTATAAGATCAAGTATAGGGCAGATGGAACAATTGAACGGTACAAAGCACGCCTTGTGGCTAAAGGATTTACACGAGAGAGAAGGTTTCGATTATCATGAAACCTTCTCCCCTGTAGCCAAAGACGTTACAGTCCGTTCCTTTCTATCGATTGCAGCTTTCCAAGATTGGAAATTATACCAAATGGATGTTCATAATGCTTTCCTCCATGGTGATTTAGATGAGGAAATTTATATGGAACTTCCACAGGTTTACGGAGACAGGGGGAGGATAAAGTATGTCGTCTCCGCAAATCCCTTTATGGGCTCAAGCAGGCTTCTAGGTAATGGTATGCCAAATTCGCTAACTCTCTCATAGCTGCAGGATTCAGACAGTCCAAATATGATTATGCCCTTTTCATATGGAACAAAGGTATGTCATCTATATACTTGATGATATATGTTGATGATATACTGATTATGGGAAATGATGAAAATGCCATAAAGGGGCTCAAAGAATATTTGCACTCCACCTTCCATATGAAGGATCTGGGATCTCCCAAATATTTCTTGGGAATTGAAATTGCCTGATCTGAGCAAGGGATTTCTCTCAGCCAGCGGAAATTTGTGTTGGAGATTATATCAAAAACGGGCTTATCAGGATGCAAACCGGCTGTTATTCCAATTGAGCAAAACACCAAACTCACTACGGCAGATTATGATGAAAGGGTATCTCAAGATGAAGACCTCACACTTGAAGATCCATCAAAATATCAAAGGCTCGTTGGAAAACTCATATATTTGACTATGACAAGGCCAGATATATGTTATGCAGTTCAAACACTTAGCCAGTTTATGCACAAGCCCAAGGAATCACATATGAATGCTGCTCTGAAGGTCGTGAAGTATCTAAAGAAATGTCCGGGACTTGGATTACTCCTCTCTAGAGGATGTAATATGGAAATGACAGCCTATTGTGACGCGGATTATGCAACGTGTCCTATGAGCAGAAGATCCGTCACAGGTTTCTGTATTAAATTTGGGGAATCCTTACTCTCTTGGAAGACAAAGAAACAACCAACAGTGTCTTTATTTTCAGCAGAGGCGGAATATCGAGCCATGGCGAAGACCACCTGTGAGATAGTATGGTTGCGAGGATTGCTTCAGGATCTTGGAGTAAAGATTAAGGGACCAACCAAATTATTTTGTGATAATGATGCAGCGCTAAAACTTGCATCCAACCCTATAGTGCATGAAAGAACAAAACACATAGAGGTGGATTGCCATTTCACACGAGAAAAAATCCAAGAAGGAATAATTAAGACAAGAGGAATTAGGACTACAGAACAGCCAGCGGATGTCTTCACCAAACCTCTTTGCCAGAGACAACACGCATATCTGTTAAGCAAGCTAGGCGTCTTGGACATCTACAAGCCACCAGCTTGAGGGGGAGTGTTGGAAGATATGCGAGATCCGATCACGATTGGATTTGATATTTTAAATAAATCAAGATTTTCTCAATATTGGATCTGATTTATTTATGATTCGTTTCCTTTCTTGTACATTTCATGTATTATAAATTTGCATTGATTGTACATTAAATGATATAGAATACAAAAGAACATTTTCTCCACATACTATCTTCTACTCCTGCTTCTGTTCCTCGTTTCCTTTCAAATATATTTAAGAATCATGAATAAATAGATTGTTGAAATGCATTTCTATGTATCAATTCATGATTTAAAGTGGTAAATTGTGTCAATCGATGGCCCTCTGATACTAGTTGGTTGGAGAAACTAGCATAGGTCATACATAACATCTCTTAAAAAATGAAAAATCTTGATATCGTTGGTTGACTTCAAGGAAGCTCTATGCTTCCATCATGAGCGAGAAGGATTGAGACAAATTTGGCTTCGGAAAATATACCAATTACACTAGATTTTCCTGTTCCACTTCCCATCAAGTAAAATTGTCATAAATGAAGCAATAGTCTCATATCCCTTAATTCTGTACACAGCACGCTTTATTTATCAGTATTGTTCCTCCTAAATCTCCATATAACAGCCAACTTGGACATGACCGGAAAACTTTTCCGGCAACTCCACGTTTGTCCAAGTACACGTACTCATCTCCAACACGTAAGCCTTTTGGGGCTCCCCGGCTGTCGGAGACCCAATCACCAGTAACTTCCCTTGCCACTTGGTCACATGACTAGGATTGTGCACGTCACCGGGTATCTTAGCCTCGACTCGCCACGTGGATCCTCTGAGCGCCAACACGTTGCCATCCTTACACATGTACAGGTGAGCGTCCGCGTCACCTTCCACGCAGGACCTCGGGCACGTGCTCGCCATCAACACGTCCTCCCGCACCGGGCCCCACTGCCACGTCACGGCATCGAAGGACTCGCAGCTCTTCTCGAACTTCCCCTGCATCTCGGTACCATACCCGCCGATGACGTGGAACTTGCCGCCGTCGAAGATCCCCTTGCACTCATCCCGCTCCCTTGACATGTCGGGCAAAGCCACCCACTCGTCTCTTTCCACGTGGTACGCCAGAGCGGACCTCAACGCCTTCTTCTCGTTGTCATGGCCTCCGGCCACGAACACCGTCCGGTCCCCATCCGACGCGCAGCCGAAGAACGAGCGTCGCACTCCCTGCATGTCGGCCCCACGCCGCCACGCAGCGGTTACAAAGCTGTAGATGTAGACCGAACTCGAGGCCTCCCACGAAACCGGGTCGAGCCCGCCGATCACAACAAGATCCATTCCGGCGGTGGCCAACTGACAAAACATGGGGAAGCCCCCACAGAACCCAGGAGGCGGCGGCAGCTCACTCCAAGAATTCGAAACCGGCTCGAAAGCGGTAAGACGGTAAACAGGGACATGGCAAAGCTTCGCGAATCCAATGCTCCGGGCCGGGTCAATCACGGCTTGAGCCATGACGATGATCGTTTGGCTGTGGCCGGCTGATTTGCGATGCGACCGAAACTGTGGAACTTCGATCTCGGCCTTCCATCCCTTGCATGTGGACGCGACGGTGGAGAATCCGGCATAGGGGACCCGGATCAAGCATTCTCGGGCGATGTCGTCGGGGAGACCGGGAATCAACGCCATATATGAACGAAGTACGAAGGAAGAGTACGAATTTGGATCAAGAAGATGAGAGAAATCCAGAGGGTCAGATGAAATTTGGATGGTCTGCTCGGAGCGTCTTGGTTCAACGAAGGGGGGATGGTGGGGTGTTTGCTTTTTATACCATATTGGCAAAAGAGTTTTCAAACCGGGGGAGTGATGCGACGTTCCTCGAACCGGACTTGGTTTCCCTTTTTTAACATTTTTCTATGAATTCAATCAATTAACGAGACAATAGGTTTTGGAAACCGCAGCAGCTGGACGCAAATAGAAAATTTCCTAGATACGTTGTCCTATTCATGGGGTTGTCCCCACTCGCCACAAAGCGAAGATAAAGAATATGACTAGGACTTAGCTTAGCGGTCACAGACATAATGGATGAGCACCAAATCTATCGTGCCGATTCACTCGAGTAAAACCAGATGGATTAGATTAGATTAGATCGGAATGTCCATTCAACCCGTCGCGAGAAGTCCTTTTCAATTAACAAGTAGCTTGAGTCATTTATTGCCGCACGTGGGTCCATGTGGTTGGGAAAGAACGAACAGGACGGCACCCTCCCTATGTGCTCCAAAGTTGGCTGCCAATTGCTTCCCCTTTCCAGTTCTTTTTTGGCCGAAAGAAATTAATTCCCAAAATAAGGATTTTATTATTTGCTCATCATCGGAAAATTTGCCCATCATATGCTGAAATTACCCATCACCGATCTTGTCCGCGTTTCGACACATGATGGTCCACAAAATAAAGTTTCTGAGCTTTCGTGCCAAGAGGTTGAAGTGTGATTTTATCTACCAGCAACTTGGCCATACATACAAAGTGCGCAGTTCATGGTTATCCTATAGAATATGGACACAGATATCATTGATGGAGAACCCTAGTTTTAGCATCAAGCAATGATGGCCAAATGGATAAAGCTAAGGATGGTATTTCGCTTTTGATTAGTCAAGTCAAAAAGAGAGAATCTGGCCGCTTTTCATTTGGATAATCCACTAACCACGGCAGAGCCGCTTGATTTCGTACGCCGATGGAAAAGAGCAAGCAAAAGTGAATAAATAAATAAGTAAATCATTGGATAATTATCTAAAAAATAATAATTTTATTATGCAACTGATCAATATATTTCTAAATTTTTTAATTTATTCAATTTGGCTATAAACCTTCTTTATAATTTGCTATTATAGTCATTCCGGTTAATTTTAACCTACAATTGCTAAAATATACAATTTTTGTTATTTATTTTTTAAAATTTTCTAGTTTTTTTTTTGTTTCCTTTTTCTTTTTTCCTATTTCCATCCACCAATCACCAAGCCCTTGGCCATGATTGATGTAGGTTGTCACGGCACTTGCTGACCATTGTCAAGATCCCAGCGATCGGCAGAAAAAAATAAGATAAAAGAAAAAAAAAAAAAAGGAAAGGCAAAAAATATTTAAAAATTCTAAACAATTACAAAAATCCTCCATGTTAACATTGGTCATGTCACGTAAAACGGTTCATGCAAACTAAACCATTATGTCATTGATTTTCATCCAAAATTAATTGAAAGAACTATATTAAGAAATCATCAAAATATTTAGGACTAAATTGAAAATTTTATAATTAAATTAACCGCTATATAATAGGTTTATAATTTTTGGATCCAATAAATTGTAGGAAGCTTCGCAAGACCCCTCCTCAAAGTTCACTCTCCAACAACTCGGTTGTTGTACTTTAATCAATCGTGTGCTAATAAGAGGTGGATTTAGGTTGTAATAAAAGGGCGATAATGACAGACGCAAAAGTAGTGGGTGAGTATTCAAGATTAACTAATTGATAACAGCTATTTAAGGAACATTTGTCTCGAAAAGGATTTGCCGATGCCTAGCCACCGACTTTAGTCCTCTACTTCTAAATAGTTTCAAGAGCCAAATAATCTACCGCAGCAACTTTAGCATTAACTAATGCCTATGTTTGAACCATAAAATCTAGCATTATTTAATACCTATTTGTGAACCACAAACTACCCTAGTTGAATAAGAATCAAGTTGTGGGCTTTTTGTTAAGCGTGATCCTTACCTGAGGTTGGCAAGGGCAAATCTCACCAGTTGTTACCTTTGGCTGGTTGCCAACCATCGCCTAGGCCCAACAAGTAGAGAAGGGGAAAAAAAGAAAAAAAGAAAAAATCAATAAAAAAAACTTGAAAAAATTAAAACGTTATTCAAAATTATTCATAGCATACAAGTTGTGTTACGTATGATAACCGATGTCTGCGTCAGTGATTTCCGACCAAAATTGACGAATGGATTTAATTGGCAACTTTAAAAAGTTTAAGACTAAATTGACAAAAGTGCAATATGTTTAAGACTTTTTATACAATTTTTCCAATGTGATTCCCCTATTGAGGTCTCATGCTTAAATATTTGCAGGTATTGTGTTTCTCTTATTTTAAGTATAATCCAACATCATTTAAGATACTCATAAAAAAAAAAAGTATGTCTCCATCATTTAAGTTTTGGGTTTACACTTTCTAACATTATAATGAGAGCTCATTTAATGATTATTTTAAGAAGTCACGCTGAACTTCACTCCGCTCCTTTGAACCCTCTTCTTTTCGGCGGGAAGTAGGCCAGCTTTTTATCGACAAATGTATGAAACAAGAACAGCAGACCCTGCTCTAACCGCAAGCCTAAATAACATCTGATCCACATAAAGACAACCAGCTGGTGTGTAGCCTTCAATGTCTCCAACTAAATCCTATTCAATTTGGCAATTTTCTCATGTGCTTTGCACCCGACCCCATCACATCCAATCTAAAAGCAAGTCATACAGTCAATGTGTACACACTACACAGAGCTGGCAGAATCAATTCCCTTCTCTTTCTAACGTGGAAATGGTGGTGCGTGTCATTGTCATGATGGTGATGGTGGTGATGCTAACGACAATGCAACCCTAATCACAGTGTTCTTTTGATAAACCATAAGTAATGCCGCCGAACTTTTTAATCATGGTAGTTTAACGAGGAACTTTTGATTGAGCAGGATACTGCCAAGGAAGATGAATATTATGGTGTAAATTAAACGTGAAAGAAACCGGAGGTGGACACCACTAATTGCATGCAAATAAGAGATTCTTCTGTCATAAAGAAAGCAAAGAGCAGCTGTGTTTTAGTTGCTATTGATTGATCGCAGCAAAAAAAAAGAATTCAAGAATGTAGGAATTGGAAGGTGGAAGCAGTTAGGGGGTATTAAAGAAGACTTGGCAACGGACAACGATTTGGAGCGTGTGAATGGAGTATCAAATGGTCTAACATAGGATGCCTTGGAGAAATCAACGAATAGCTTGTTGCGACTCTCCCGAAGTGAATCAGCAGAAAGTTCAATGGATTATCATGCGAACATGAATAATCCCCTTGCGAGGTGGCGCTTGCGCTTAATATGCGCTCTCCCAAGTCTTATTGATCGAATTTGATTTTACTTAGAAGCACCCACTAACCTATTTGGGGTCGGTTCGAGGGGAAATGTATCAAAAAAGTCATAAACCTATTACATTGATACAAATTCAATATTAAAATTTTCAATTGCACCAATTAAGTCATAAACATTTTTAGTTTGGTACCAATTTAGTCCATTCGGTCAATTTAGGCCGGAAATTGCTAACGCGGACATTGACCAACCAATATGACACTGCTGGCACAAAGGTGGACATTTTTAATAATATTTTACTATTTTTTGAAATTTTTTTTTTTTTTTTCATTCCCCTTTCTCTTCCTCTTCTTTTTCTAGTGGCCATCACCGGCCATTGGCCACATCCATGGTCGGCGAGGGCTAGCCTTGTTGGCCACAGGTGAGGGTCGACCTTGCTTGGCCACGAGTGAGTGCTAGCCATCTAGGTGAGACCTTTTCGCTAGATCTGGTGAGGTTAGGCGAGACCAACCCTCACCTAAGCTAGGGCAGCCTTGTCGCGCCTCGCTTGAGTAAGGGTTGGCCTTGCTAGGCCTCTCATGGGTGAGGGCGAGGCTTGGCGAGCCTTGCCTGGGCAATGGTGAGGCTTGGCAAGCCTTGCCTTGGCCTAGGTGATGGTCGGCCTCCTCAACACAAGACCGATTGTCGCCTATGGCTAGCCATGCCACATCGGTTCACCAGCTTTTGCGTTAGCAATTTATAGCCTTAATTGACCAAATTGATTGAATTGATATCAACTAAAAATGATTTAGGACTCAATTAGTCAAATTGAAAAGTTTAGGATTAAACCAATATCAATGCAATAGGTTTATGACTTTTTTATATTTTTCCCTTTATTAAAGATAAAAAAGATGCGAGTGTGCGCTTACTTCTGCAAATCAAAGAGTTGGATGTCCGTGATATTGTTTACACTATAATCGTCTAACACCTGTTATCAGTACATTTTTCTCTTGAATTCTCAAAATTTTTGTCATTCCATCCCCACAAAAGCAGATATCCTATCATTGTCTTGGTGGTACTGCCGGAGGTTCCAAGAAAGTCAAATCGGAGAGCACTCATTTTGGGTAGGCTTATAAATGCTCTCAGTAGTTACCCACCCTGCACTTAACTACCCAATGTTTACTATGGGCATGATAACTAATAAGAGTGATCGGGTCCAAGGTGAATAGGGTCTAGACTCGGACCTGTACCCGACCATATTATAATCGGTTCCTCTTTTTTGGACATTGTACCCTACCATATTATAACTGGTTTCTCTTTTTTGGACATTGTACCCTACCATGTTTTTATTGGACCATGTTTTGGACCCGATCTTGTTTTTTCAGTCCGAGAATAGGGTCAACCCTGTTTTCATTGAAACCCATTTTGCAACCGTTCAATATCTTATATGGCTTCAAGTTTTATATTAATTAGCGAAAAAACAACAACGTAATTCTCATAATATTATAAGAAAATCAAAAATCCTAATAGTACATAAACATTAGCAATTTCTAATATGATCTAATGTGTTTGATCATGTGTATGCGACATAGCTCTTATTAAGATGACATCTTTATTGAGTTGGATTAAAAATGCTTTAATTAGTGCTACATAATTAGTAACACTTGTCTCGTGATTATAATAATAGTTGAAAGTAAGATCATTAAAAAAGAAAAACAATGCATGAGAACAGTTTTTTTTAACAATTTTTTCAAAACAATTCTCCCTTAACTTAATTTAGAAAGAAGTTTTCTTTTTTTAACAATTCTTCAAAGACAAAGAGACTCAAAAGCACTATATAGAGAAACGATTTTATTTTTTTTAACAGGGTAAAAACCGATTCCGGGTAGGCCTTTGCTTGGACCATGTTCCCAGACCGGTTTCAACTGGTTCCCAAAAATTGGAACCGGTTCTTGGACCGGTTTAATTGGGAACCGGTTCCCGACCCTATTTTTTAGATGGTCCGATCCAATTGCACACCCCTAATAACTAGTACCCTAGGTGTGTGTCTCCTCTCGTACTGATTAACATAATTTAACTGATTAAAAAATGCCTAATTAGATCCTATATTTTGAATTTGAAATCTTTGTGGATAATCAAAAACTGATCTTTTAAAAAAAATAAATATTTGAGTGGTATGTAAACTTCTTACGTGTAAAAGATAATCATATATTCAAGATACATAACTATTCAGCAAAAAGAACGTCAGTGAGCTGCGATCAATTTGAGTTAACACTTAAAAAGTGAGTTCCTATGTATGGTTATTTGTTAATAACCTGCTCGCAATGCTTGTGCAATGGTTAAATCAAAGTTAAAGACCTAATAAAATGGCGTAATTTATCTTATGCGGCGTATATATATCACAAGGATTACACTAATCATGTATATTTATGATGAGGCTTACTAGGTGTGAATTTGTCTAATTATCATATATTCATGCCACATCAATTCATGTCCGTTTTTTCTCGTGTTGTTATTGATCCATTATAAATAGATCTTAGATTAGATGTGACATTTGATTTTGGAGATTACGTATTTGATTTTTATATATACGTAACAATCAATTTGAAATTTTGACTTTGCATTTGTTTCGCAGAAAATGAATGATATGCAAAAAAAGGTTTCTTAAAAATGATATCTTATATTACCTAAAATGATTAGTCAATGAAAACTGTAATCACTATTGACAACAATTTATATCTAACACTTTCATGAACATTGAAAAAAATTCATTTATACATTTGTAAGAGATACAGGCGATTATCTTTTAAAATTATTTTTCGAATTATTAATTTTTTGCTTAATAAAAGAACCTTCCTAAGAGTTACATGTACTTCATTAATTATGTGCGAGGACCAAATGAAGTTCAATAGCTGATGCTTGCAAGTTAAAACCTTCAAACGCTTTCTACAACAATGACATCACCTCGCATGTGCTTCATTCTAAGACCTTAAAAAAATGAAACATGAAATAATAATAGTTGCGCATGCTTTGCCTTCAACGTTATGGGCATTATAGTCCAACACGCAGAAACTACGTCGATGTAACCCATGAGCTCATTCACTCATAAATTGCATCATTCTTACATAAGAGAAGAGCGATCGATTATCAAGCCTCTTAATTTGAATAAGCGTAGAAGCACGTTAGCACGGCGGCACAAGAGAATACAATATCATCTCGATGTCTTCTTTTGACCTCCTGGAGGATTAGCATCGTATAACCACCGCTTACCATTTTCTTTTGGCAGGCTTGCTTAGGTCAAACCGTTGGTTATGATTGACTAAAATCGATATCCAGGTCGAAATGATAACTTAAACGAGAATGTCCCTAAGAGAGAAAGCATAACGTTAGATTGCATCGTTGTACATACATGATCAACATGCTAAGAGCACATGCAAATCATTATTAGAAGCATAACCTTTCCAATGTCCATGCTACTGGTTCTCTCTTTCTCCTTTTGATATACATCGCTACTGGTTCTCTCTCTTTCTCTCTCTCTAATAATAGCTTCAACCTACCAAGAGAGCAGTTCCAAAAGGATTCCAAAACAAATGGAAATGGAGGGAATCAGGCAGCTTTTCATATTGAAAATATTAATAGAGGCCGATTTGGAAAGTTGTTAGCAGGGTAGAGAGATTCTCCTAAACAATTTATTAGGGAAATAAAAGAGGCAACATAGAGAATTTACAGTTTGATTGTGCTGCCGGACTTACAAATAATTTATAATAGCCTATTCTAAACTCGGATTGCACTGTAGCCACAAAGTCCCCTTCCAAGAAAAGTCTCATTCCAAGATTTACTTTTCTTGAAATGAACTCTATACCTTGTGCCGGCCATTCATGTCACATTTTATGGTCCACAAACAAGTTTTGACACGATAAAATTAGATTGAGTATAAAATTGGGGTCACCCTAAATATGTAATGGGAATCGGAGATATTATCATAATAGATATGTACACCGGTTTTCAAGTATGTTGTTATCTTAAATTTTTTTATTATGCAACATATGGATATGGATATATAGATATAGATATAGATATAAACACATACTTGTGGTCTCCATGATGTACACAATTTTCGCCCGCAGTTCTTGCCGTTAAAATTGCAATGTTTAAATATCTAGTTTTCAATTCTCGGACCTCGAAAACAAATGGAAGTGGAGGGAATCAAACAGCTTTTCATATTGAAAATATTAATAGATACCGATCTGGAAAGTTGTTAGCAAGGTAGAGAGATTCTCCTAAACAATTTATTAGGGAAATAAAAGAGGCAACATAGAAATTTTATAGTTTGATTGTACTGCCGGACCTGTGAATACTTTAGAATAGCCTATTCTAAACTCGGATTGCACCATAGCCACAAAGTCTCCTTCCAAGAAAAGTCTCATTCCAAGATTTACTTTTCTTGAAATGAACTCTATACCCTGTGCCGGCCATTCATGTCACGTTTTATGGTCCACAAACAATTTTTGACACGATAAAATTAGATTGAGTATAAAATTGAGGTCACCTTAAATTTGTAGTGGGAATCGGAAATATTATCATAATAGATATGTACACTGGTTTTCAAGTATGTTGTTATCTTAAATTTTTTTATTATGCAACATATGGATATAGACATAGATATGGATATAGATATAATATAAACACATACTTGTGGTCTCCATGATGTACATGATTTTCGCCCGCAATTCTTGCTATTAAAATCGCAATATTTAAATATCTAGTTTTCAATTCTCGGACCTCGAAATCATGACACATCTTATTGTTAACGAATGAATGAATGGTAGAAATGCATTTTTATGTGAACATTGAGTCAATTGATGACCCCATTCATACCATCGGTTGGAGAGACTAGCATGAGTCCTGCATAATATCTTAAAAAATGAAAATCCTTGATATAGCTGGTTGACTCCGAGTAAATCGCTCCGCTTCCACCGTGAGCGAGAGTGGAATAGAATGTTTTTTCGTTTTTCGTTTCTTTTCTTTTTATTCTTTTTACTGAGGGCCGGCACACCAAGCACGTTTCTACACATATTCAAGTCAATTAAAAAATTCAATTTTTTTTTAAAAAATTAAACATTATCTACTTCAGTGTCAATCACACCACGTAGGATGGCTAGTGCCGACCGACCCCTATGTCAACAATTTGCTAAAATTAGTTGAAAAGACTACATTAAAATTTCTTTAATAAGTTTAGGACTGAATTGGTAAATCATCAAAAAGTTTAAGATTAAATTAATTATCATACGATATATTTAAATCTTTTTGGCAATCTTCCCCATATTTGAAAATGTTTCATTGGATATACGGATAGAACAAGAATACAAGTTAATCAAGGACGAGTAACTTCAGAACCGTTGTTTCTGGAGAGAAACACGTGTGATGTTGTAATTTAGGACATGTATGAAACCCTCTTCATGGACCTCAAAATGGTGATGAGGATGACGAGGAGATTCTAAGTTAAAAAGAGGAAAAAGTATAAGGCAAATAACAATTTTTTGTTTTCCACATATGACTCACTAATTTGGGTCTCATGACATCCCCAAGAAAAACCCTCATCCAGTGCAATCAAATCGTTAGCTAATCAAGGAATAATCTTATGTTTAATCTTGTACACAACACGCTTTATGTCTCAGTCTTGTCCCCTCCTAAATCTCCAAATTACACCCAACTTGAACGTGACCGGAAAACTTTTCCGGCAACTCCACGTTTGTCCAAGTACGAGTGCTCATCTCCAACACGTATGCCTTTTGGGGCTCGCCAGCTCTCGGAGACCCAGTCACCAGCAACTTCCCTTGCCACTTTGTCACATGACTAGGATTGTACACATCACCGGGTATCTTAGCCTCCACCCGCCACGTGGATCCTCTAAGCCCCAACACGTCGCCATCCTTGCACATGTACAAGTGGTCGTCCGCATCGCCGTCCACGCAGGTCCTCGGGCACGTGCTCGCCATCAAGACATCGTCCCACACCGGGCCCCACTGCCACGTTGTGGTGTCGAAGGCCTCGCAGCTCCTCTTGAACCTCCCCTGCATCTCGGTCCCATACCCGCCGATGACGTGGAACTTGCCCCCTTGGAAAGTCCCTTTGCACTCGTCGCGCTCCCTCGCCATGTCAGGCAAAGCCGCCCACTCGTCTCTCTCCACGTGGTACGCCACTGCGGACCTCATTCTTCTCGTCGTCGTGGCCTCCGGCGACGAATACCACGAAGTCCCCGTCCGAAGCACAACCGAAAAATGAGCGTCGTACGCCTGGCAAATCGGCCCCGCGCCGCCACGTGGCAGTTATAAAGCTATAGATGTAGACCGAACTCGAGGACTCCCACGAAACCGGATCGAGCCCGCCGATCACAACAAGATTCGACCCGGCGGCGGCCAACTGGCAAAACATGGGGAGGCCCCCGGAGAACTCGGGAGGCAGCAGCAACTCACTCCACGAACCCGAAACCGGCTCAAAAGCGGTCAGGCGGTAAACCGGGACATGGCAAAGCTTGGCGAATCCGCTGCTCCGGGGCGGGTCGAGCACAGCTTGAGCCATGACGATGATCGTTTGGGTGTGGCCGGCTGATTTGCGATGCGACCGAAACTGTGGAAGTTTGATCTCGGCTTTCCATCCCTTGCACGTGGACGCGACGGCGGAGAGTCCGGCGTAGGGGACCCAGATCAAGCATTCTCGGGCCATGTCGTCAGGGAGACCAGGAATCAATGCCATAAGTGAGTGAAGAATGAAGCGAAGATGGGCGATTTTTGGTGAAGAAGACGGAGGGAAATCAAGAAGTAAGATGAATTGGAGTGTTTGTTGCTCGAGAGTGACTCTGGTTTTGTACGAAGGGATCGGATCGTTCGCTTTTTAATAGGAATCGGGTTAGGGTTTCCAAATTGGTAAAAAGATGACGTTCCACGAAGTGGGACTTTGGTTCTCTTTATATTTAATTTTAAATTTAATCAACCAACGAGACAATCGGATTTGGAAATCTCCAACAGCTTGGTTTTTTTCTGTTTAATCATACATTTTCTATTGAGAAGAGGATTTAGGGTTCTAATAAGACGGCGTGGGTGAGGATTCAAATTTATTTATTTTTTTATGTAATACGTACATGATTTTGTATTTTGTTGTGAGATGGTGCCAATTGTGTGCCTGACTATCCGAAGAAATCTTTGCTGTTTTGTTCATTTTTTTGGATGCACCTTTCCAATATTTTCAAAAAAGGCAAGATATTGAATAGTATGGTTAGATTTGATAAAGTAAAAACTATTCTCAATTTCTAAGTATAAAGTAAGGAAAACTCTCTATCTATATATGATCATTTAACCTTATCACGAGATGCTTTAATGGGGTTCACCTATCAAAATGCCATGCTAAAAATGTAATCCAGTAACTGTATTTCTTTATGTTTATTATAATCTCACACCATCTAAATAGTCTTTCTTCATCTAATCGCTTACGCTTTTTGAAAGAGTGGGTCTTGCAACGATATATAATTATTTGTTATTTGATTTATTGAGGTCCAAAACAAATTGTTATTCTCATGGTAAATTAAATATCATCATCCAATCATTTCTCTTACTCTAATTACGCTACATTTGATATTGGGTTAATAACTTTAAGAAACTTAAGTTAGACTCCTCTCTTTTAAACCACCTTTTCTTTTGGCGGGAAGTAAGCTCCCTTTTCATCCACAAACTCATGAAACCCAGAAAAAAACCCGGCCCTAACCACAAAGTCAAAATAACATTGGATCAACAATAAAGTTAGCTAGCTAAACCATATTCAATTTAACAATTTACTCATGTGCTTTGGATTTGACACCACCATCCAACTTTAAAACAAAGTTACGCAATCAATCTTTGGGTAGGGAGGCAGAACCAAAGAAAAAGCAAAAAAAAAAAAAAAAAAAAAAAAAAGGCAAATCCCTTCTCGTTCTAATCTCTTTTGCTCTTTTCCATTCAAAAGCAAAACCTTATCAAGCACGTGGATATGGTCGTGTATGCCATTGTAATGATAGCGATGATGGCGATGCTGACGACAATGCAAGCCTAATCAGAGTCTTCTTTTGACCTCTTGGTGGGGGGCAAACAACATCAATCAGGATAGTTGATAAACTCCTATCGTATGCAATCCGAATTTTTTAATCGCGATACCGTAAGCTGGTCCTCTCGTTTGACGAGGAAATTCTACGCGTCAAAAGAGTGTCCAACATTCTAATCAAGCAGAATACTTCCGAGGAAGATGAACAGTATGGCGTAAATCGAATGTGAAAGCGGCTGAAGATGGAAAAAGACCCTAATTCAAGATGGAGTGATGGAGGGGAAAGTGGAAGCAGTTGGCAGTATTAAAGAAAACCGGCGACGGACAGAGGTTCGGGCCGTGCGAATGAAGAATTGAATGGTCAACGCGGGACGGCCTTGGAGGAATCGATGATGAAAACTCGGTGTCTTGCTTACTAGGATTCCCACCATTGTCCCAAAGCATGATATTCTATGCACCTTCCAAGGAGGCAAAGAAGCAAGAATAGGCAATCATACGTTCGGTTTAAGGTTTTGGGGTTCGCTATCTATGCTCTCTCATCTCCTCCTTCTCTTTTCCTTGTACTAACTTCTCCTTTATTTCCTAATCTACACTCACTCCATCACTCCTTTGATTCTTTGAATTCTACCCTTTTGTCCTTGCCAAGGTTTGAAGAAAAAATATAACTGCATGAACTACCCAACAATATCAGAATCACTTTTTATTAATGCGTTCACGGTACTTTGGCACCACCCTCCAATGACATCATCCCTCTATCAAGGGAAAAATCACCAAAGCACTTCTAAACTTATTGCATTTTTTATAATTTAATTATGAACCTTTTCTTTTTCTTTTGCCAATATAGTCTTAAACATTTTGCAATTTTACCAATTTAGTCCATCCGACCAAAATTTAGCTAACTGGTGCTAACGTGGATGTCGGTCAACCCCAACCATCTGACTAACGTCGACATGGCAATTTTTTAATAATATTTTCTTTTATTCAAAAAAAAGTTATCCTTTTTTTCCTCTTCTTTTGGCTGGTCACCAAACCAACCAGAGGTTATGGCCAACGAGTTCACCTAGCCATGGGCAAGCTTGCCTCCACCCAGATCTGGCGAGGGCTAGCCTCATTGTCATGATGCTGGGTGAGGTTAGCCTAGGTGAGGCTAGCCCTTGCCAAATCTACGTGAGGGCAAGCCTTGCCATGGCTGGGCAAGACCTCACTCAGCATTGTGATGATGAGAATGAGCTCACCTAGCGCCACGACAATGAAGCTGGCTCTTGCCAGATCTGGGCAAGGGCAAGCCTCACCATGGCTAGGTGAGCTTGATCTTGCCCAACGACTGTGAGGCCTAGCCAACCATAGCCTCTCACCAATCTAGCGACTAGCCAAAAGAAGAAAAAAGGGAAAATAAAAAGAGAAAAAAAAAAAGGGAAATAAAAAAATTAATAAAAATTCAAAAAACATATTATTTAAAAATTGCCACATCAATGCCGAGTCAAATGGCTAGTGGTGGCCGGCTTTCACGTTAGCATCAACCAACCAAATTTGATTGGATAGACTGAATTGACACAATTGCTAAAAATTTAGCATTGAATTGACAAAAAAAGAAAAACATTTAAGATTAAAATAGAAAAAATTGCAATAGGTTTGAGACTGTTTTGGTAATTTTTCCCTCTACCAAGCCACACTATTAAGAGACTGTTGCATGCATCCGGATCATGTGAGCCTAATTTACATCAACCGTTGGATCAGTTGTTATTATGTGAGGCCCAACTCATCCATCATGCAACGGGCAAACGACCGATGAACCCTGTCCATTTCATGTGCGACTTTTGTAGTGTAAAATTCCACTTGACCCTGTCCATTTCATCGTGGACTGTCTCAACCCTCGCGGAATGAAGACCGACACACCAACTAAATCACGGCAACCGCAAAAATCATTAACCAAACTCGCCGGAGCTCCATCAATCCCGATTGCAAATTAGCGAAGCATGCATCGCAGCTAGAGAGAGAGAGAGAGAGAGAGAGAGAGAGAGAGTTTAACTGAACTTTTTTCCTTTTTCAATTTTGTTTTGATTTTTCTAGTCACGTTAGGACATAGACGGTGGTTAAGATAATGATTGGAAAAGGAAAGGGTTGAAAAATGCGTATGAAAGTTAAAATTGTTAGCAGAAGAAGAAGATGAACTCGAAGAAGGAGGGATGTGACAATTTTCAGTGAGGATTTGACTAAGGGATTTTCTCAAGTTGGACTTCAAATTTTTTTCTTTCAAATGCCATACTAGACTCATAAATTCAATAAAAAGCCACATATAACGAGTAGTCAATATATGTCGCAGGAGATACTAAAGTAGTCATTTTATTTTTCGAATTTGGTACTAAAGTGATTGCTCCAAAAGTTTTAATATCATACAGAGAGCCTTAATGAATTGACTGTTCAAAGTGTCGGTCATTATTGACAAAAAAAAAGTTCCGAGGTCAAAATGATAATGTAAACAAAAATGTCCCAAGAGACGAAGCATATTGTACATACATGATCAACATGCTTAAGGACACAGGAAAATCATCGTCTGCATGAGACTAGCAGAGGAAGGTCAGTTACTAACGCCCGTTGCTGAGACCATGTACATATTTAAATTAGACAAAAGACCAAGCATATAATTAAAATAAATGCTACTGGATCTCTCTCTTTCTCTCTCACTCTCTCATATGAGCTTCATCCAACCAAGAAAGAAGTTCCAAAAGAAACCCTAGACAAACGGAAGTGGAGGGAGTGAGGCAGCTTTTACAAATTGGCAATCTGAAGAGACACACAAGTGTTTGTAGATTAGGGTATTCTCCTAAAAAATTTATTTGGGAAATAAAAAAGCCACACAAAGAATTATAGTTTGGTTATGGTGCTGCCCGCACGAATATTTCGCCTTCCCTAGATTTTATTGCATCGTTGGTTATTCTAACTCAGACCGTATTATACCCAAAAGTCTCCTTCCAAGGAAAGTCTCATCCCAAGATCAGCTTTCCTGTATCAGCAGTCTATATCACGTCTTAATATTTGTGCATAGGATATGCCATCGTCGTGGATATGGATGCTGATTCTATATGTCGCAATCTTAGATTTATCATGATGTTACATATAAGTACAGAATAAACACAAGTGGCTTTCACGACACGCGCGATTTTTCTCCCCTAGTCCTTCTCTCATAATCACAATTTGAAATGTCTAGTTTAGTACTTTGCCCATCTTAGATTGCGAAATCATGACATCTTTTATATTTTTATGTATTGATGAATGGTCGAAATGCATTGCAGCGTGAAGATCGAGTCAATTGATGACCGTCTAATACCAATCGATTGGAGAATCCAGCATGAGTCCTACATAATATCTCTTAAAAAATGAATAACCTTCATATAATTGGTTGATTCCGAGCAAGCTCTTAGCTTTCATCGCGAGGGAAACGGTTATTGAGACTAATCTGGCATCAAAAAATATACCAGATTTACCTATTTTGAGCAAGGATATTCATACAACTCAACAGCAAGAACAAGATAGGAAGTCTCAGAAAGAAGATAAACTGCGAAAAAAGTGGAGGAACTTTAGAGGGAAAGTACATCAAGTGCCTTATGGGGACCATAAGACAGAATTATAGTACGAGTTATTCAAGGATGAGTAAGTTCGGCCTCGACCGATGTTTATATCAGAGAAACTCGTCCAATGCTGTAATTTAGGACATGGACGAAACCCTCTTGACATACCCCAAAAATGGTGACGAGGATGACGGAGATTTTGATTGAAGAGAAGGAAAAAAAATAAGGCAAAGAACAAAATCTACTAGCGAAAACTGCCTATGTTCCACTTCCTAACAAGTAAGAGATACATTTGCCAATATTTTAATCAAGTTTTTTTCCACATAAAACTCAATAATGTGCATCTCATGACGTGGATTATCGCCGACAACCCCCAAAGGAAAAAAAAACCTAGCATAGTACGATTATATAGTAACAAACTAAAGAATAGTCTCATATTTAAATATTTACATGTAAACAACAAGCTTTATTTCTCAAGTCTTGTCCCTCCTAAATCTCCACAAAACAGCCAACTTGAACATGACCGGAAAACTTTTCCGGCAACTCCACGTTCGTCCAAGTACAACTACTCATGTCCAGCATGTAAGCCTTTTGGGTGTCACCGGCCGTCGGAGACCCAAGCACCAGTAACTTCCCTTGCCACTTTGTCACGTGACTAGGATTGTACACACCACCGGGTATCTTAGCCTCGACCCGCCACGTGGTTCCTTTGAGGCCAGCACCTCGCCATCCTTACACATGTACAAGTGGTCGTCCGCTTCACCGTCCACGCAAGTCCTCGGGCACGTGCTCGCCATCATCGTGTCATCTCGCACCGGGCCCCACTGCCACGTCACCGGGTCGAACGACTCGCGGCTCTTCTCGAACTTCCCCTGCATCTCAGTGCCATACCCGCCGATGACGTGGAACTTGCCACCTTGGAAGATCCCCTTGCACTCGTCGCGCTCCCTCGCCATGTCGGGCAAAGCCATCCACTCGTCTCTTTCCACGTGGTACAACACTGCGGACCTCAGTGCGTTCTTCTCACCATCGTGGCCTCCGGCGACGAATACCACGCCGTCTCCGTCCGATGCGCAGCCAAAGAATGAGCGCCGTACGCCCGGCATGTCGGCCCCACGCCGCCACGTGGCAGTTATAAAGCTATAGATGTAAACCGAACTCGAGGCCTCCCACGAAACCGGGTCGAGCCCGCCGATCACAACGAGATCCGACCCGGCGGCAGCCAGCTGGCAAAACATGGGCAAGCCCCAGGAGAACTCCGGAGGCGGCGGCAACTCGCTCCAAGAACCTGAAACCGGCTCGAAAGTGGTCAGGCGGTAAATCGGGACATGGCAAAGCTTGGCGAATCCGGAGCTCCGAGCCGGGTCGAGCACGGCTTGAGCCATGACGATGATTGTTTGGCTGTGGCCCGAAGATTTGCGATGCGACCGGAACTGTGGAAGTTCGATCTCGGCCTTCCATCCCTTGCATGTGGACGCGACGGCGGAGAATCTGGGGTAGGGGACCCGGATCAAGCATTCCCTGGCTAAGTCGTCGGGAAGACCGGGAATCAACTCCATGTCTGAATGAATTACGAAGGAGATGAGAGAAAAGGAACCAAAGAAGAAGTCTGATGAATTGAAGAGTTGCCCGAGAGTGTCTTTTATAGGATTTGGATAGGAGATCCAAATTGGCGAAGAGATGCGACGTCCCACGAAGTGAACTATTCTAATTCCCTGTTGTTTCTTTCTTTCTTTCTTTTTTCCTTAGATTTCGATTAATTAACGAGACAATTGGTTTAGGAAACCGCAGGAGCAAGCCGCAATTAAAATTTTCCAAAGTGCTTTTGTCCTATCGATGGTATTGTTCCCACTTGCGGCAAAGCAAACATTAGAATATGACATACAAAGAAATCAGCGGTCGCAAAGTTGATTGATTCATTCGAGTAATTTAATTAGCTTTGTCAGATTTGAGGGAGGAGAATTGAGAGTTTAGACGAGGATGTCGCACTCAAATCGACGCAAGAGTTCTTTTTTTTCATTTATTGTCGCAATTAAATTTTCCTAAATACTCCAAAGTTTGACTGCTAATTTTTTCTCGTCTCCAATTCTTTTTTGCCCCGAAAGAACAATTTTGCAAGCCTGTCATCCATGGATGCATTTATAAAGTTAGTAACAGCACCAACATAAATCATTATTAAACTTGTTGCAAAAAATTAACACCATCTATTAAAATTACCAATCACATATCTTGCTGACATCTCGATATAAAAATAAACAAAAACCTTATTTTAATGTCACGGGGAATTTGTCCCGTAGAACTTTTTTGACTACATCAACGCATGATCCGCATGGAAGAGCATTTAAAGCATGATTTGGCATTTAAGTAATAGAACTAATCGTTAGTCAACGAAACAAAAATCTTAGCTTTCGTGTCGAAAGGGTGAAATGGGATCACTTATTTGTTAATGTTCTTATTGATGTTACGATTTCTTTTTATTTACCGGTCAACTTGGCTATGATTGCTCCCACACGAAGTGCTGTAGCTCGTAGTTATCCTATAGAATATGGACACAAATATTGTCCACGGAAAACCCTAAATTCTCAAGCAATTAGAGTCTAAGGGATAAGCGAGACGATGACATTGACATTTTACTTTAATTAATCGAATTTAAAAAGAGATTACGCGACCGCTTTTCACGGGGATAAAATCCAATTTCCACGGGCTTGGGGCGGCTTGATTTCGTATCCCAAAGGGAAAGAGAAAGCCCAGATAAACAAATAAATACATCGAATAGCTTGATTTCTAGTCAAATTTTTGCTCTCTCAAACTCTTTTCAACGTTACGATAAAAAAAAAAAAAAAATCCTTTTGACGGGATATATAACAAGAGACGTGTTTAAATAATTCAATTCCTTCTATTTTCTAGTGATTTCATGTTTACCAAAAAATGCCTATATAATAGTTATGTGGAAACAAATATACATCGTTTGAACTAGATGTATGAGCAATGAAATATCATCTCCCGAAGTAATGCTCTCTCAAAGTCCTTGCAATAGGATATATAACGTGACTTGTGTTCTACTAACTTTGTTTCTTATATTTTTTAGTAATTTAGTTAATAAGAAGAGGATTAAGGTTCTAATAAAAGGAGAGAATGTTGTTTAGAGTTTAACACGGGAGAGGGTTCAATGAGAGTGGCAATTGTGTTGGTGATTTTTTTGTTTGTTTGGGTGCCATTTTGTTCATTCTTTGTTAATTTATTGCTTTGGATGCGCCTTTTGATTATTTTCATAAAATTGCGATTGTGGTTACTCAGATATATGCAGATAAATACGTTTCTTTATGTTCATTATAACACCACACCATCTAAATACGTAATGGTAATGTAGACCATACACAAATAGTTCACCTCCATCTAACCATTTAAGTTATGAATTACACTTTCTAACACTCTGATGATATTGCATATGATGTTGTTTTAATTGTCGTAAGAAGTTAAGCTAGACTTGGCTTCTTCAACGCTAAGGTTCTATCCACAAACTAATGAAACAAGAAAATGCCTACCCTGCTCTAACCACAGGTCCAAATAACGTCGGATCAATGAAAAGGTTGAAATAGCTAGTGTGTATCCTTCAATATCTTTCACTAAAATCATATTCAAAACAACAATTTTCCCTGTGCGGTTTACATTCTCCACCGTCATCCAACTTGAAAGCAAATTATCCAAACGTTTAACTAGGGCCGGCAAAAACAATTCCCTTCTCTTTCTAACGTGGAAATGGCGGTGTATGTCATTGTCATGATGGTGATGACGGACATGCTGGCGACAATGGAACCCTATTTTCAAGTCTTCTTTTTGGCCTCTTGGTGGGGGCACACAACATCAGACAGGAAATTCGATGAATCGTATGTTAATGCGACCGAATTTTTCAGTCCTGGTGCTGTCGGCGAGAAGCCGAGCTCCAGTTTGACGGGGAATTCCACGCGTCAAAAGAGGCTACAATACAACGTTTTAATCGAGCAGGATACTTCCAAGGAAGATGAACATTCTGATGTAAAGTTAGACGAGAAGAAAGCTGAAGATGGACAACCCTAATTCCAGGAAAAAAGGCGAAGGAACTGCAAAGTGGGAAGCAGTTGGGGACATTAAAGAAAGCTCTGCAACAGACAAAGATTTGGGAGCGTGCGAATGAAGAAGAAACCCGGCACCTTCCGGAGAGGAAGAAAAGAGCCAAGATTAGACAATCATATGTTAGATTCCAGGTTTTGGGATTCAGTATTTAGATGGAATGAATCATCTATTTTTCATCAAACGTCAGCAAATATAAGAAGTTTCAGTTAATGTGATAGCAACATCTCTCAATAGCATAGCCTATCTTACAAGACATAATAACACACACCGTATGTTCAAATGAGAAAAATTACAAAAAAATATCTTAAACATATTATACGGATGCCAATCCAGTATTAAATTTCTCAATTGTATTAATTTAGCCGTAAATATTTTAACGATTAGCCAATATAGCCATTCTGATTAATTTTGACTCAAAATCGTTAATGTGGCAATATAGTTAACATCATCCATCTTGTATAACATAGCTAACACTAACATGAACAAATTAAAAAAAAAAAAATTCTGAATTTGGTCCTTTCTTTCTTTCCTTTTCATCGGCAGCCGGTCTCAAGCAAGGAATGAAGAAAAATATAAATGCATAAGCGATAATATATTATTAATATTTCCTTTTATTAAAGCGCTCATTGTACTTTAGCACCACCATCAAAATAACACCATCTACTTTGCCAATTTGCCTAGAGAGAGCATTTCGTGTACTCAAATCATATGAGTTCAATTTATGCCAATCGTCAGATCCATGAGAAGCGGTGCTCACATGATGGGACCAAAAGATTTTTTTTCCCTTTGAAAAGGAAAAGAGAAAGTGAGCAAAAGTAAAAAAACGTGAACGGCAGGATTCGAACCTGCGCGGGCAGAGCCCACATGATTTCTAGTCATGCCCGATAACCACTCCGGCACGTCCACTTTTGTGTTACATCCTCCACACTTTCTTAATTTAAACAATTCTGGGTTCCGACATTAACCCATTAAGTAGACTGGATTGGTGGATTCGCTTCAAGACCATTGTTCTCCAACTGTTCACTTGGCAAAACTGAAGTGGCTAGGCATTCAAAAATCCATGAGACTAACACACTTCTCTATTTAATTTTTTTTTTTTTTGTAAGTATTCAGTCGCTTGTACAATCCCTATAAGAAAACAATCATCATTTAGACCCCTAACTTGTGGACCTTCAAAATCTGGAGATGGATAACCTACTTCTGTCCGAGTTAGTATAACAAGTAAAATGTCTAACACCGTATCCATGCACATAAGTAATTACGGTACCACATTGGAATTTTTTTTCCCCTTATATATCACCCTATATTGTCAATCTTGCATTGAAGTCAATTACCGAATGGGCTGGCACTTACTTGGATGGCTACGCCTTGGGTCTTGTTAGGCCTTAGCCTATCCCATGAAAAGCCCAATTATGAAATTGAGACCAGTCCCTAGTGAGGCACGGCCCTTATTTTTCTCTCCGATGACATTTGGAACTCTTGGAGCACCCAGCAATGTTCGCCATCCTTGTCCATGGGTACTAAGTGATTATTGGTGTGCCTTCGCTAGGAGGTAGCCCAAGTTCAAGCCCGTCCTACTTTGCTCAAAACTTAAGTTAATAAGTTATGAGTCGACTTCAACATATTAATAGCTCTAATACCACATCAATTCTTTGATATGAGATTTTATGTACAATTCACTCGTACATTTCAATAATCTCTCTCTCATATGTGAGTTTAGCATTAGGTTTACTCCCATTAATCCAAGTATTCTTCTGCATCAACTTCCATATTATACAAGGAAACCATTATCAACTGCTAAGCATTGCCAGACCAACGGTCTTCATCTCGTGTCAATGAGCAAGACCAATTTTAACCGTCAATCATGAGATTTCTTTTTTGAAATATTTACAAGACACCAAAATAGATTATGTCCATGGCCATGTCGCCAAGCAAGACCACTTTTAACCATCAATCATGAGACTTCTTTTTTGAAATATTTACAAGACACCAAAATAGATTATGTCCATAGCCTTCATCTCGCGTCACCAAGCCAGACCAATTACACCCATCAATCATAAGATTTCTTTTTTGAGATATTTACAAGACACTAGAATAGATTATGTCCATGGTCTTCATCTTGTGTCGCCAGGCTAGACCAATTATAAATGTCAATCATGAGATTTCTTTTATGAGATATTTACAAAACACCATAATAGATTTGGGGTCCACCAATCAACTATCAATTTTGATATTATTCATTACAAGTTTATGGCAGAAATCCAATACCTTTATATGGAGAGATTTTCAAGAGAGAATTCAAATCTAAACCTGTCAATATTTTCAATTAAACCTACATTCATTTAAAAACTTAAGCCGACAATTTAGATATATTAATTGCTCCAATATCATATCGATTTTTTGATGTGAGATTCTTTAACATAATTTATATGTGCATCTCAACAATCAGAGTGCACAGTCACAAGCTACTTACTCCTTCAAATGATCCTATGCATATGTGGACTTGGGTTGGATGGAAGGAGAGGGATAATGTCCGTATGTTTTTGGCTCATCTACGATAGAGACCATTCCGCCATTAGATTTGCATCGCCTATTTACTCAATACAAACTCTTGAAAGAGCTTCTAGGCGTGGTGGCGGGGTAGGCAGGGACTGTGACAATACACCCCCCCCCCCCCCTGCGTGTGAAGTTTCCAAGTGATAGACATGACCAAAGTATGGAAAAGAAAAGATCCACACCGTGCTCGAAGGTGAAACTCCATATCGGCGACTTTTTTTAAATTTATGCCGTGTCATTCAGGCTCCTAACCCTTTCATTACTCGCACCAATCACCATCATTACTACTAATAGATTATTGCTTTGCTAGAACGCTCTCCCCTAGTACAGATAGGCAGGATTAATATACAGCTCCAAACAAGTCATAAAAGTAAGTACATGTACAACTCACTTCTCGACAGAGAATGATGAATCACGCTCGAGGGGGGAAAAAACCAAAGCGACCGAACTTGCGGAGAAGGAGCATTCCGCAAGCTGCCACGAATCGGTGCCCTCGGCCACAAATCTAAAATCTGAACTCATGGACCTGATCTCATGACTCGGACGAAGGGACGATCCAAGAAGACACACGTTGTTGCCAGCCATTTTCTTATTACGTGTTGTCGTACGACATTATTGACTTCAAAGCTTCCTCGACTTCACCGTCGTTCTGTCTCCTGAGAGGGAACATTTCAACCCGAGATGTTAGAATATTCAGAAGGGAGATGGGAGAAGAGGCCCGAGAGGGGAGGCATAGACCCGAGGGGAGAGGCATTGACGAGAAGAACATGACCAGAGCAATGTTAGATCCTATGCGGTCAATTACACAAATAAGTTCGACCAGTCTTTTTAAATGGATTGGGACAATTCCCTTTGCCAATAAGACGGCTACATGGATTTTAGTCTCTATTAGCACCACCGTCAAGGTATTTCGTTACGCTTTCCCCTTTTACATAAGCAAGCACATCTGTTGTTCAACCGAGACATTTCAAACCCGATCGAGATTATCCAAGCTCCGTGTTGAACTGGCTGTCGGGAAATGGGTTCGGACCCTTTGAATTCCTTCTCTTGGTGTCGAGTTACATCTTGATTAATCACCTTTAAGTGGTTCCCTGGTAGAGTACGAAATTTGCAAGCTTCGAGATCAATTTGACAAACCAGCTTTCCTAGTCGCTTGCTTTTCCATGTTTTTCAAGGAGACAAGGGCAATAGTGTCGGGTTTAATTTTTCTCTACCGAATATATCGCCTTTCGTGGCACAGATCTCGTTCCCGTGTCTTTTTTTAACCAGACAGAAAGTGGCACTCGGAATTGTTCTTCGGGTCCAACTTTTTTCCAACCGCGATCTTTTTTACCATGGAAGCAAATCTGCTGAATTCGGGGTGATTCCTAGCTTTTACACCCGCCGGTCTCTCGATTCTTTTTTTTTAAAATCTCCTTGCTACTTTCGGAAAGTTCTTGGTGCCCTCTTTTATTCTTGAAAATTACGTTTCTGTGTCGAATATATTCATATAACATTTTCTTTCCTTTCATTGGGCAATTATTTTTCCGTATTTTAATGATAATCAAATGGGAAGTTCATGAGATTGTTGTTTATTATTTATAATTTGATTCGTGATGTTTACGCAAGAATTTGTGAATAAGTGATATTAACAAATGAAATGAGGAAAATCCTGGATTTTCAAAGTATTATTTTTTTTCTTATTGATGTGCGTAAAAATTAATTTTCAAAGTTTGATGTGCTTTTTTGAGGTTTGAAATTTCCAAGTAAGCCATGATAACGCATCTGATTCATGATTGGCTTTGTGGGGGCAGCGGTGGCTTAATTATGCTTCTTAAGCCAATTAAGAAAAGCCCATTTTGAATTTCTGCCAAAGAGAGAAATCATTATCTTAATGCAAAAAAGTAGAAAAAGACTTGAAAGCGTGCTAAATGTCAAATAAAGGTCCGATTTCGATAAAGAAAGAAGTCAAAAAGGTAAAAGGAAAAGGAAGAAGGAGCAGAAATTGATGAAATTCGTTCCTTTAAGAAAGCCCGTTTGAATTTCTTGCAAAAGGAGAAATCATTATCTCGATGCAAAAGAAAAAAAAGATTAAATGTCAAATGAAGGTCTCATTTCGATGAAGAAAGAAGTCAGAAGGTAAAAGGAGAAGAATTTGATGAAATCCTTTCGATAAAGCTTCCGCCCTAGCCGCTCGGAAGTTGGGAAGTTCGATATGCAATTCCCAGGAAACTAACAAGCAAATCTCATTCTAACGATTTTGTCTTGTTCCGACCTTGTTCTCTCCATATGCTGCATCGACTGACACGGTTTCTTCCCTCACGAACATGCGCTTCCTCCACGTGAGACGATAACAAAAGAGAGAAAACCCTAGCACCAAACGATCAAAGCAAGCAAAAGGTTCTAGATGAACCACGTTGTCGCGACCGGGCCTAGTGTCCCGCAGCCGACACCTGAATTTCCCGGGAATCTTGTCGAGACACGATTCACCGCCTTGCCCTTTTTATTCAATTGGGACCCAGACGGTGTATTGATTACGGGGTGGAAAAACCCTAGAAAATGTTGGCAAATGAAGTGAAAGGACCTTCGTCTTTATCTTCGCGTTAGCTTTCACGAGTTGTTCACATGCGTATGGGGTCGGCACATCCTGTGTCCGACGTTGCCCCTACCATCATCCCCTCCCCGCCCGGTTTAAATATCACGGACCGATGATGGTGCGCGTCGCGATCGAGTGACGATTTGTGGATTGGATTTCGCGCATCGAAGGCATAGGCGCAAGAATCCGGCGTCTATCATGATCCGGGCCTAGAAAGATTAGGCCGTGGTGCACATTGGAGGTGACGACACTTTGAAACCCCACTTTGCTTTCACCTTAAGATGTTGCAGTTGGGAAAATATTATTAGGCCAACTTTTGCTAACCAAGCTAAGTCGAACTCATTCTTGATATGTTTGAAAGGAAGATCATTCACGTTGGAACTGATAAAATCGATTTTTTTTTTTTTTTTTAACTTGGCATCGAGAAGTTGAGTTGAAGGTCGAGCTCCACATCTCCCGACTACGAATATGTTTTATCATACGACTGACAACTCGGGACTTGTCAAGGCTAAATACAAAATCTTGGTGTCCATGAAGAAAGGAGGAAGAAAATTTGTGTGCCGTTGAATCTCAGTCGCCCTATTGATTGAAGGGAATGCATGTCGGGTCAAAAGGAAACCTCGGGTTTTGAACAACGTCATGGCCTTCGAAGTATTGCTTCAGCTGTACTGAAGATAGACACGTGTCACTGCCTCGAGGTTCCCATGACCAAGAGAATGTGTTTGATCAAGAAGGTCCATCCAAGATCGCCTAACATTTCGGCTAGGGTTTTCGGAACGTTCTTAAGGATAGACGATACGGTAATTATACCAGATTCTAGAGTTCTCTCTACATAAATGCGGTAGTTGGTAAGTCAAGAAATATGATTTCGTTTGCCAAATCGAAAGTCTATCAACAATATTAACAAGAGAGCCTCTAGTATGGGAAGGGTACTCTCCCTTTATTGTAATTATTCACACCAATTCAATAAAATTCATTTGTCTTCCAAAGCTTTTCTCTCCAAAACTCTCTCTTTACTATTTGGGTGAGCAAGTGAACAATCGTGCTCCAATAGTCTAAGGAAGCCTACGTCGCTGCATGATCTCAATTTCAAACGATCGATTCACGATAAATGTATTTTGAACATATAAATGCAAATATGTATGTACGTGACTTTGCGCCTCTATATATGTCTAGTGGCAATGGGCTGCTCTTTCTTAATAAAATAAAACAACTTTAAGCAGATATGATACGTAAATCTTCACAAAATAGTACCATGTTCGGATTCGATAATCCCCAATGGATTAAGTTTGATTTGTTAGCTAATAGCCTGTTAATGTGTTTCAAGAGGGCTTATTGTGATATGCTTGGTTTGGTCAACCGTTTTGACTTTTTCTCGAGAGCAGATTTTCGCATTACATATGCCCGAGTCAACAGTCAGACCTCCTCATGCTGCAAATGTAAAATTCAAGATTAGGTGATGCACGTTCGAACTTTCTTGACAAAGAAGGGTTCAATTATATATATATAGGGTTTTCTATACTCGTGTCCTTATATTATCAATTAAAATCACGCTCGAGGCAATGAGTCGAAGACTAAATTTGCAAAATTCAACAGTGAATTTCGAGGAAAATATCAAGAGTTCATCTTTACATGTTCCGAGCGTGCCGAGCCTTCGTGCATGTATGCATTGCTCACTTGTGTTGCGAATTGCAATTCGCATTATTCTGTTTTCCCCCGTGTCATGTGGCATATATAGTAATGCATATTGATTATAAATATTATAAAAATAATCAATTGAAACTCGAAAGTAAGAAGCTTTTCTTATTGGTTGTATTAACAAGTATTGCACTCCTAAAATCACTCATTTTGCGAAAAGTTATTTCTTTAGAAAAGCAAACCTTCCTTATTAGGGTTGCTGAATAAGTATTATAAGAGAACCAAGCTTTAAAAAGAAATCTCTTTCTGTTCGAAATCTTTTTGAGTGCGGACTTTAATTAGTAAAAGAAAAGGGAATAGCATGACACGTTCTATATCCACTGTTATCAATTCGCTCTTGTCCAAAGTTGAACATGCGCCCATAATCATATGTCACGGCAAACGTAGTCAAGACAAGACGTAATTTCGAGCAGCGATCATGGCTTATAACACCCCAAATTTTTATTTTGTATTTTATAAGGTATAAAAAGTTGCGTATTTGGTAGGAGAGAAGGAAGATTTATATTAAAAACCGAGACAAAACTAGGAAAGCCGGTGAAGGGGAGAAACAACGGGCTAATACCCGGTCGGGGCGCGCGATCCAAAGCCGCGTGCGGGGCGGAGGGGACCGTCGGACCGGGAGATCTGAAGCGGGGACAAAGGCCGGAAAGCGACGTTGGGGACGACAAGCAGACATGATCACATGGGCCGCTCAGTGGGACCCGCCGCCCCCCCTCCCCGAAAAAGCAAGTTTTCGGTACATGCTTCCCTCCACTTTCCTTTTTCCTTGCCGTTGAAGTTGACTTCTTCCACAAGAGCCCAGACATGTGGACCCCACCCTCCCTTTCATATATATATATATTTTATTTATTTATTTTATTTTTTCGTTTCATGTTGAATAATTTTTTTTTTCAAAGTTCCTCTTTTTTTTTTTTCTTAAATTTGCAATAGTGATATTTATAGGGTAAATCACGTGACTGTTTCCTCGATTGGTGTAATTGAAATCACACACATAAAGTGATTATGCATTTGATGAACTGTTCACGAAAAATTCGTTCATTTTAATGAAGTCAATGTAGAAACAATGAAATATAGATTGAAGAGAGTAGACGTATAGTGATCAAAAGCAAAAATTGGAGTATCGATCAAGAATATAACACATGTCGGATTGATAAGCTGGAACACTCTCTTGATGGGCGCTAAAGTATTATAATACTTAGCTACGAAAAAAAGTTTGTTTGCTTGCTATTCAAACTTGATTTTCTTAAAAATTTGAGTCTCTTTATCTGTGAAGCTAATTGATTATATGTCATACTTTGATCTTCACTTGTAATATATTGAAGAAGAAATTGCTTAAGTGGATTCAATAAATCAAATATGACACGGCCACTCAATATAATTCTCTCTACCATCGAGTGCAAATAATTTTAAATTTATGAAATATATCACCACACTTACACTCGCACCACTTTGCAATATTTGATTGATCATAATTATGTATATTCCATTTACTATAGAAGTTCTCAAATTAAAATGAGGTTATTTATAGGTGGTGTATTTATCTTCGTACTTAAATTGGGTGCTTTTTCATGAAACAAAAACTGTACGATGGCTTTAGGCTATCATAATCGGACATTAAGTAAGGTTGATGAGACAAAAGGAGTGGCTGCCAATGTTGAGAACGACTTGGAAAGATGGTAGATCGACGTCAGATTTTCAGCATTTACTATTGAAAACGCTATTAAACCGTATTTCTTTTGAGAGGCACTACTAAGCACACACCTATTTTAAAAAAAAAAAATTAATTTTAGGGATAATATGTAATCAAGTTAACTACATTGGATTTAGTCTAGGTATAGTCACGATTCTAGATTATGTAATAAATATCCTGAATATAATGGAACAGCAATTTGAACGAGTTGCCCTCCAAAGAGTTCTTTTGAGTTACTATAATTACAATTACAACTATTATCATCATTGTTACTACTACTACTACTATCTAATCGATTTTCTAAAGTAAGGTGATTATGAGATTTATAATTACATTTATTGACTATGTCGATCATGCTTTGGAAACACTACGTATGTCCATTCTTACTTACATTAAAAGTATTTATTTAATTAATCGTATGTTCCATGAGAAACGTTCAGACTTTTTTATTATTTTGACTCTTTGGTTGCATCATTTGTGACATATTATTGTCATCATGGTTGCAAAGTGTTTAAAATATGAAAAGGTCTTCATAAACTCAAAATTTTCCAGCTGATTGCCCCAGTACTTTCTTGTAAGAAATTAATTAGCCGTTACATATATTTTAAATACACATGTGCATATTGATTGTTTTTTCTTTTTTAAAGGATTCTTTGGTATCTTTAGAAAAGCTAAAAAGACAGGTTGTCTGGAGTTTTCAGAAAGTTAGAAGACAAACTGCGAGCCGCATGCATTTTCGTGAAGAACGTTGAATTTTCGACCGAGGATGAAAAAGGGTATAAAAAGCTAGAAAAAATGCACATAAAAAAAATGAAATGGACATCCTACGTTAATTAATATATTCAATTGGACGATGTCAACTTGAAGTTACGTGGCGTCCATTGAATGGGTTGGTGGGCTAGATCCTAGATTGGTGTAAGCATCGTGAATTTCGAAAGTTGCCCTCCAACATGTCTAATTGCATGTTTTCGGTGAAATCAAGAAGCAATTCATGTGATGATAGTGTCTTTTTTCTTTAGGCATCTTTTTGGCCTCTTTTAGCCCTCCAAATAATTAGAAAAAAAAAGAAATTGGAGAAACAATTCATATGGAGGAAGCCGACGAGATCCATCGCGTTGGTTCTAGCACCTCAAGGACTTTCCTTGCTAGGCAGGTAATAGTGCCACTAGTACATTTATGTCATCAGAAATAGCAGAACATTAATGGGTTGCTTCGCGTCGGCATATCTAAGTACAAGTAATTGAATTCGCATTCTACCATAACGTGTGACGTACATTAGGCGATACAATTTATCAAGGGTTTTTTCAACAAAAGAAAGAAAAGAAAACCACTCAAACCAACTTTACAATCTTCAGTGCACGTGTTTTACTGTTCATTTGTAATTACATCGAAACCTACATTATTTACTATTAAGTATGCTTAACAAGAGCACTCGTTAACATAACCTACATGTCTGATGCGTACACCTTATTTCGTGAGCGATTAAAAATGGAATTAAGAAGGGCTTGCAAATGAAACATCTGATTAACATCTAAATTAAGGTCTCCTAATTGGAAGATTTAGATTATTAAAGTGGATGGAAACATTGCCCGAAACAAGGCTAACAATGTCTCGTCGGTTGGAGGAGAAGAATGAATAAGCACTTGATGCCATCGGTCCTCAAGATGAAGCGAAATTAAAGTTGGTTCAACCACCAGAAAACACTAAAGAAAACAGCGCTTAAGCAAAGCCGAATATGATTAGACATGGGAACCCATCGAAAGCGACCCGGTCGGATCGACCGAACACGGGCCCTAACTTTTATACCACTCACATCATGGTCACACGCTTTGCCCGTCACACGTTGTCTTGTCGCCCACATGGACGAATCACAGCCGCTCCTCACAGCACACGTGTCCCGACGGGAATGGCTCCATCAATTTGCCGGTCGTACGACGACCTCCCCCTCCTCGAATGATATAATACTAGACAGCCGGGATGGAAGGGCTTCACATTATAAGGCTCGGACGCGTTAGTCAAATTTCATCATTTCCTGCCTCCTATACTTTATATTGCTGTCTAAAGGCGACTCGAAAGGAAGAAATTTTCATTTCGAGGGTTGCCCGGCGAAATCAGAGAGAGGAGATGGCGATGGAGAAGGCAAAGGAGTCGCCGGAAGTGGATGCTAATCGGGGCTCGAGCTTGGAGGAGATCACCGAGCTCCGGCTAGGGCTGCCGGGGGAGAACAGGGGGAGAACGGGCATGAAACGGGGATTTTCCGAGACAGTCGATGTCGATGCATCAGCTGTTAATCGTGACGAGGCCAAGAATTCTCCAGCGGGCAGTGATGCACGGGGGAAGGATGAAGTTTCCGGCGCAGCTAAGCCTCCCGCAGCCAAGTAAGATGCTTGATCCAAACCCCTGTCTTGAGCAGTGATGTTTAGCATTAGTTTCTCCTTGGTTTCACATCAATCATGGACAAAACACCGTTCACATATAAATTCTTGCAATTCAGCACCTCACGTGATTCGAGTATTGAATGATCGGAAAAAAAACGATGATGTGCAAGCACGCACTCGATACGATATGAACATGTCGGATCTTGATGCTTAAAATTACTGTGAAATAGTTCTTGGAGATGGACTGCGCAACAAGAAAGAATTATAAGGGTTTTATACTGTGTTTCATACATAGGGCGCAAGCGGTGGGATGGCCGCCGGTGAAAACGTTCAGGAAGAGCGCGATGAAGAACTGCAAGTACGTGAAGGTGGCCGTGGACGGAGCTCCGTATCTGAGGAAAGTGGATCTGGAGGCATACGAGAGCTACCAGCAGCTCTTAGCCGCGCTCGAGAAGCTCTTCTCTTGCTTCTCCATATGTAAGTCATTTTACTGCAATAATCAACAGAAGTAGATCGATATAATTTAGCGATTCGTATGTATGGATGAGTTCTCATGGGTTCTGGGGGAAACTGTCGCAGGCAATTATGCTAGCGAGCGGAAGATTGTCGACCCGACAAACGGCGTTGAGTATCTGCCTACTTATGAGGACAAAGATGGCGACTGGATGCTGGTCGGAGATGTGCCTTGGAAGTGAGTTTCCGAGTCGTTTTCCGGGTTTTGTTTCTTTCTTTTCTGTCTTGCTTCTCGTATCTGAGATACATCGCGTGCTGAGCCGTGGTCGTTTTTACTTCCTGTATCAGAATGTTTGTCGAATCTTGCAAGCGACTGCGGTTCATGAAGAGCTCGGAAGCCACCGGTCTAGGTAATCCATTGCTTCTTCCTTTGACTAAAACCTACTCTGCTAAACAAAGACATTAAGGAAAAGATTGTCTTGCATATTGGTTAGATTTCTTATCGATTTGTTATTGCAGGTCCAAGGACACAGTCTGTGTGCACAAGTTCAAGTTGAAAAAAAGGAACAGCAAGCTTTTCCTACAGAGAGAGAGAGAGAGATATAGAGAGAGAGAAAGAGGAAGAGCATCCTGAGATTATATATGCTTTTGATGTACAAAGGGTTTTAGATCTCAGCTCCTAGGTTTAGAATTATGCCACAGTTTTCTTTTTTTGTAATTTGGAAGATTTTGATGATGACACAAAAAACACAGAAAATAAGAGGGTTCCAATCTCTCTTTATTGTTCATGATTTCCGATTCAATTACTTTCCTTACTATTGATATGCATAAAATATAGCCCGTTTTGATTCGATAATCTAGGGTTTTGAATTGGAGCTCTTGACATGCTTTTCGTCAGAATACATCATGAAGAGTAGGATCACGAATTGCGAATTAGTATAAAATAGTAGATCGAGATAAGGGGGGGTCTTTGCGTTCTAGAAATGTGGGAACACTTCCCCAAGTGGAGGAATATGATATGTACCAGCCCATGCTTTTGGGTTAGGTATGGATGAAATTTTCACCTTTGGTAGAATGGAGCAAGTGGACGAGTTGAAGGGGCAATTCCTATTTTTACCTGTTGGTGTTATGATGGCGACCCTCGTTGAAATGGAAATTTTCCCAAATTGGAGATTAGGAAAGCCGTATGGGCTACCTCCTCTCTCTCTCTCTCTCTCTCGTTTTGTGCGTGCTACAACGAGGGCGATAAGTAAAGCAACAACATCGATCGTGAAAAAAAGTTTATGTTGTCGAAGCATATTCCCATAATTGAATGAATCCTAATCGATACGCGAAAATGTGTACATGGAATGAGGGCACAAGGTGTCAAAAGTGAGGTCGCATGCGAAGAATTTCTCTTTACTTAGTGCCGTATGGCGTGTAAACTGTGACACTCAAAAGAAAAAACGAGGATAATGACATATTCCTTGTGTGCCGACATAATTAGCTTTGTTTTTATAGAAGAAGCCAAAGTGGTAATGGATGAAACTAAATGAGCAATTAAATGTAAATGAAAGGAGTGGAATGCGAAGATGGAAATACTAAGGTTGCATCGGTGTCAAATTTATCTCCCTCAAAGAAAGGCAAAAAGAGAAACACGAAAGAAGACCCACCAAATGAAAATTAATAAGTTAAGTAAAATCGAGAGGCACGAGAATGACTTAGTTTATACTGATTATTCTGTTAATGCGAACACACTTCTATTAGGAAATTACATAAATGCGATGGACATAAAATTTCATTGGCGGTCACTGAATTTAGGAAAGTATTCGCCATAAATTCTTCTTCTGCCTTTATTTTTTAAAATTTTATTTTAATCAAACATGTTGAGGAGAGGCTTATATATATACTTTGTTTTCTTTTTCATCATAAGTATAAAAAGGAAAGTGGTTTATCGGATTTCAATTTCAAACATGGATCTGGGCCTTCCTTCGGCAGCATCGAAAAGGCGAAAGGAAGACCGTTGGGGGGGCCTGCCGATTCAACGGTCGATAATCTTCTTTTTCCTCTATCAAAAGCCCCTCGAGGCCCAACCGCAATTCAAAAAAGGAAACCAGCGGACTAGAGATTGTAAATAGCCCGAAGTGACGAGGGCAAAACGGTCAATGCGCTGGACCTTCTCCCTCCTCCGTTCCTAACCGTTGAAACGTCGCCGTCCGGCCTACTTCCTGCTCCGCCACTAACTGTTTTGGGAGAGGCGAGAGAGAGAAGCTTGGGAGCTCTGGTTTTAGAGAGAGAAATTGACGTGAATCTGATCGAATACTGGAGTTGCAGAGATTGCTTTAGAGAGAGAGAGAGAGAGAGTTAGAGAGAGATAGAGAGGGAGAATGGTGGGGAGTAATGTGGCCGGATTGCAGGATCACTTGAAATTGGCGAGGGAGTATGCCCTAGAAGGTCTCTACGACACCTCCATCATCTTCTTCGACGGTGCCATTGCTCAGATCAACAAGTAATCTCTCTTTCCTTTCCGATTTCGTTAATGAGAAATAAGAGAAAAGAAAAAAGAATGAAAAGAGGAAACTTGCGTCATTTGAAGTGGAAGGTGCTTCGAATTTGTGGATCCCTCTTGTCTGTCGTTTGATGCGTGGTTGTAGTAGTTTCTGAATCTATGGGTGCTCGAGTAAGCGTTCGTGTGTTGATGGGTGGGTGTAATTGTTGTAGTGATTTTGTCGAGGTTTGATTGTAGCTTGTGGATACGAGCTGAGCTAGAATTTCGATCCATTGCTTCGGGTTTTGATGATTTCTGCTGGAGGTAGAATTGAGGTTTGGATTCGATTTAACAGTTTTGAAATTTCTTATGGTGTCGTGTTGTGAATGTGGAAAGCTTGGGTTTTTTCTATTTCGTCCCCATTGTTTGAGGTTGGGCACTCTTTACGCCACACAGGACGTAGATAGCAGAGGGGATGAACAGTTTCCCTGTTGTTGGAATAAGGTCCTTATGATAGGATTCGTCCAGAAGTCGGTGTCTGAAGGTGCGTCCCTTTTTTTTCCCCTCCAAATTCTAATGTGCGTGTAATTTTAGGCACTTGAATACGGTTGATGATCCCTTAATTCGGGCAAAATGGATGAACGTGAAGAAAGCCTTGTCTGAGGAAGCAGAAGTTGTAAAGCAACTAGATGCCGAGCGAAGGGCTTTTAAAGAGACTCCCAGTGGTCGACGCCCTTCTTCCCCTCCAATCAATACCAAGTCCTCCTTTGTTTTCCAACCGCTGGATGAATACCCAACTTCCTCTGGAGCTCCCACCATGGATGATCCTGATGTGTGGAGGCCACCGAGCAGGGATCCTACTGGTAGAAGACCTGCAAGGGCTGGTCAAGTGGGCATGAGGAAGTCACCACAAGATGGGACATGGGCTCGTGGTGCTACTGCTAGGGCAGGTGCCTCTGCACGTGGGGCAAAGGCGGGTGGTTCGAGCAAGAGTAATACAGGTGCCCGAGCATCTTCTATTGGAAAGAAAGGGACTGGTTCTGGCAAATCTGCGAAAACTGATTCTGGGGTACTTCTCTTCTACACAACTTTTAAAACAATGTGAAAGCAAGTAAACCCTATGTACTTGGTAATATAGAGATATATATATGGGGAATTTGATGTCTGTGTGACTGTGTAGGTTTGGTAATGCTTCTATGCATATCCCATATGCTTTTAGTAGTTTCATCTTTCTTGCTATGAAATTGCTGTAGCTTAGTTCACTCCATTCTTGCATTAATTTTTTGGAGGGGATTCTTCTATTAACTTGAATTTCTTAGCAGCTATGAATTACAAGTCACTAGAGAAACTTAGTGATACATATTTGCCTGATAGTTGATCATTGGTTGTTGGTTTGTGTTATACGCAAACTGTATTCTTATCCTTTTGCTATTCTCAGCTTCTTGAGAATATGTTTATAAATTATTTCACAAATGAAATGTGATGCCCTCTGTTTGGTTTGAGTTTGATTTAAGATGTTTTCAATGTGCTGACAAATTTATGGTTGCAACTTTGAGAATGGTGATGCTGAAGATGGAAAGTCAAAGAAGGGACAGTATGAGGGACCTGATCAGGACTTGGCTGCAATGCTTGAGAGGGATGTCTTGGAGACTACCCCTGGAGTGAGATGGGATGATGTTGCTGGACTGAGCGAAGCAAAGAGACTTTTAGAGGAAGCTGTTGTGCTTCCTTTGTGGATGCCCGAATATTTTCAGGTACTGCTTGACCTTATGAAGTGTAATGTATGTGCTACTTTGCTTTGGGTAGGATCTGAATCCAAGTACATATTGATGATGCTAACAGTTTTTTTTTTTTACAAGTTTTTGTAAAATTATCTATTGAATAGTGTGAATTTGAAATACACTTTTATTGCTTTTAGAAAAAACTAGTTGATAAATTAAGGAGAGAGTAAGCAGTAGAATGGCCACTGGCCATTATAGAAGTACTTAACAGTGTGGATCACCAAAGATTGAGTAGCAAGAACAGTGGTACCGAAGGTGATGGGTGCCTGTGGGAGTCTGTTGGGTGAGAAATGTGTAATCAAGGTGTAGTAGTTCCTGCTATCATTGTCTAAAAAGTCGGAAATTATTCCTATGACTGGGTACTATGAACTCTGTGCTTACAATGCTTTCATTCACAGGGAATCAGGAGACCATGGAAAGGTGTTCTGATGTTTGGCCCTCCTGGAACTGGGAAGACCCTTCTTGCAAAAGCTGTTGCTACTGAATGTGGTACCACTTTTTTCAATGTCTCATCTGCTACGTTGGCTTCTAAATGGCGTGGGGAGAGTGAGCGCATGGTACGGTGCTTGTTTGATCTTGCTAGAGCCTATGCTCCAAGTACCATTTTTATTGATGAGATCGACTCTCTCTGCAATGCTCGGGGGTAAGTTTGATACTTGGAGTGATAACATTTTTAGCCTAATGTCAGAAAAAGGAATTAAACCCTGGGATCTTCTGTGGTATTTACTTGTATCTGACTTTTGAAAGTTCCTCTCTTCAGGGCTTCAGGAGAGCATGAATCATCCAGGAGGGTTAAATCTGAACTTCTTGTTCAAATAGACGGTGTTAACAATAGTTCAACAAATGAAGATGGTACTCGCAAGATAGTGATGGTTTTAGCTGCAACTAATTTCCCTTGGGATATAGATGAGGCACTCAGGTTGTTCTTGGTTTTCATTAATTTTTAAGCTGTGTTGGCATTTTGAAATTTTTTATTACTTTAACCCATTTCCATAAATGCTCGCAGTTCAAGTTGCCTTAACATGCATCTGTTGCTTCTTCGTAATGATTTGCAGGAGGCGGCTTGAAAAGAGAATATATATTCCCCTTCCAAACTTTGAAAGCCGTAAGGAACTTATCCGTATCAACTTGAAGACTGTTGAGGTAAGCTACCCAATCACGGCCCTATTACAAATCTGTCAAACACTTGATTGATATTTTTTCACACTAATGTGCGAGTTGCTTGAGATCATTCCATATGAGGGGTGATGCTGTGGAGTGTTATGCAATATGTGTCTTATTTTTCACATTTTAGAAAGAGTGAACGTAAAGAGAGTTATTTGAGTCATGCAGAAGTGTTTAAGCGCAACCATGTATTATTAGTTGTTACTCGAAGCGATTTGTGTGACTGAGTTTTTGTTAGGAACCATCTAGGTTGCCTTTATTAGCTCAAAATCACTTTGAAAGTGTGCTTCCTGGTTCTGTATCAGGTTGCCACTGATGTAAACATCGATGAAGTAGCTCGACGGACTGAAGGATACAGTGGGGATGATCTTACGAATGTTTGCCGGGATGCCTCCATGAATGGAATGAGGCGTAAGATAGCTGGAAAGACTCGGGATGAAATTAAGAATATGTCCAAGGATGAGATCTCCAAGGACCCTGTGGCGATGTGCGACTTCGATGAAGCCTTGGTGAAGGTACAGCGAAGTGTTTCTGCAGCTGATATTGAGAAGCACGAAAAGTGGTTTGGGGAGTTTGGATCAGCATAGAGAATGTCACTGCATCTCATAGAAATCTTGATCTCTTGGTGTGAGTGGTTAGGGTTCTTCCCGTCCACCAAATTTCTCGTGTATCAAGTCAAAAACTTCAACAACACGTATGGTGTGACGTGCATTCGATTTGTAACCAGTTATGTATTTGTACTATGATCGTTCTTCAGTACATTCATCAATCTTACATTGGTTCATTCCTCGATTGTATACTATGTTGCAATGATTTCTCCTAACCAATCTCGTTTAGCTGGGAGTGCTTCAGGATTTCAATCCTCCAGACGAAAAAACGTAGATGGAGGAGTAAACGCCTCTTTGCCTATTTTCCATATTTGCTTTGTAATGTGTACGGAAATTACTTTGACTGATTTCAATATGAATGACAAATGGACAGTTCGTTAGGAGATCACGATCATTTCCAGAGAATCCGGAGAGATTCCGGGAAGTTTCCATTCTAGGCGGGAACTTTTGCGTCCGCGTCACATGGAATAGCATCGAGACGAAAGTTCTTTGATCCCAAGAAAGCAAAACAATTCGACGAGGGATAGAGAACGAACAGAGAAGAAATTTGGAGAGAGCAAAACTGTAAAAACTGACTGAGATTGGAGAGGAAGGTAAGGAGAAGGGAACACGGAAGGGTAAAGACAGGAATAACTCTGGTCCTCCATCAACTGTTCATTATACAGCGATCTAAGCACTTGTAGGAAATCCCAAAAGGTCTAATCAAAGTAAGATCATCAATATCGACTGTTCATGCAAATTTTTCTGCACGTGCGCTCACATTAACTCTACTGATACTGAATGTTAATTGCAATTTTACTCTCAGTCGACAGTTAATCATCGTGATTATGTACTGGATAATGATAATGACCATGATGTGGTGGTGACGCGACAAGAAGTGACGTGAGCACCAAAGATGTCGAAGATGGAGGAGGTTTTGAAAGCTGAGATTCTCAAATGCTCTAATTTGCGCCTTCAGCTTTGTTTCTTCTGCTGTCCTACATGGATTTGATGGAAGAACGGTAATAAATGAAGCGGAATAAAATAATTTCATCTTTTGTATAAATCTAATAGAAACTAATATAATAGAGTAAAATAAATATTAAGCATCTTTTTATGTGGAAAACCTTCTCAATATGAGGAGATAAAAACCACGGGATCGGAGTCCATCCAAAAATCTTCACTACCAACAAAATTGGGTGAACAATGTTTTTCTCTAGTAAATAGAGGTACATAGCAACAAAGATCTCAAGAATATAATTCTTGGCAATACACATGAATTTCACAAAAGATCAATAATAAATCTAATAAAAAACACAGGTTTTAAAAATCTAATGTAGGAAGCTTCAAACGAAAATCAAACCGTTCAAATTTGAGAAGATTTCGAGAAGATTGCGTCACGAATACGCTAACAAAAATTCAGCTCAATTAGACCACGAATCGACCTCCGATGTAAGCTTGATGTAAATCAAACTTTGCCTTAATCCCAAAATTTTCTATTTTCTCTTTTTCTCTTGTTACCACATTTTTTGCAACTATCACTTTTAAATATAGTGAGAAACCCTATTTCTCTATATGATTTATCATATGGGCTCAAGCCCTTTTGAGCTTGCAACTCATTGAGCTTCCTCCACATAAAAATGAACCCAACTAACAAGATTGACGTTAAATTTGTTCAGCTTTGTCCATTTAGCTTTATCCAATTACATACTCCTCGAAGCAAAACTCGACTTGTTTTTTTTTCTTTTAAAAATATTTTATGAGCCTTTTCTTTTTCACCCTAAATTGGTTTATTTACTCCTCTTATTTGCTTTGGTTAGAACTCAAAGATGATGATATGGAACTAATCGTCGACTAAATTAATTTGATTTCCAGTTTGTCATGTACAGCGTTAAACATTCATACAATTATATGTGCCAATTGAAGGAGACTAAACACCAACTAATTAAAACGCATAAGATGTTTTGATGGAATTGTTCTTGTGATGAAATATCTTCTACTGAAAGTCATTTTTCGGCTTTTAATTAAAGGATATCAGGGTTCCACACTAACTCCAGACAGGAAACATCACTTGCAATAAGGAATCAACAAATTTTATCAGAACAAGGTCGTACAGATGCAAATAGTGCTGGAAATTAAATTGATAACAAGCTCGGAAAATCCATGGTAAAGTAACCAGGTGCAAATAGACAACGTTGGAATTTATTCGAAAATATAGCTTGAAAACATAAAGATACTATTCTGAAATTTAATCATTGACATGGAACCCAAGATAAAAAAATATTGGTTGGAATTTAAATGACAATGCGAATCTAGAGGCTAAAGTTAGAAAAATAACATACTGTGCAAGAAATTAAAGATACTAAAAGAAAAGTCAATTTTTTGATTTGTGCATGGCCCTCCAAGATTATGATATGGCATAATCGACAGTTATCAACGGAGTTTACCGAGACAAGTTACATAGGAAGGTTATAAATTATTACTGCAATATAAGTAAACTCCCTAGTGGTTATGGGAAGTTACAACAATCCTAAAATACTGATAAAATAACCAATCAACGATTATCCTCTTGTCAATTGCTTGATGTCCATATCGATGACGTTGTTGACTAACTTCAAGATCCACGCCGATAACTTCACTTTGTGTTGCGCTGATTGCATTATCATGTGCCAGTTTCTGCTCTCATTGACTAAGTCAATCATATGTCATTAATAACCAAAAGCTGGTCATTTTTTGATGCAAACAATGGCCGCTTTGAAAGAATCGAATGGTTTGTCGATTATTTTATTCTTTTAAATTAGATAATCAAGAATCATCATGTGCCCCTTGTCATCGACAAATTTATTTATGAACTTTTCTTGCCAAATTTTATTATGTTTGAATTCATTATATGACTCATATTTTTTTCACAAAAGGCACCTTCTATGTAAAGTCTTCATGTGACCCTTATCTTTGTTTTTCAGTAATTGCTCATACATAGACTCTCTCATTGCCAATTGGAATATATTGGCAAAATTTTGGCCTTCGAATTTTCCTAAGATTGCATTTTAATCCACTAAAAGCCAAATTTGTGAATTCTTTTTCAAGGAATGAAGTGAGGCATCTAATGCCTAGCCCTCTTAAATTGCGCAACAAATTGATTGATAAAAGTATCATCATATTGATAAATACTAGCTAAATCGGCAATTGATACTTTATATATCGTTCAATAAAATTGGGAATGGAATTGTCTTTCCATCTTAGCCTAAGTATAGATTGAATTGGGAGATAAACTTATTTACCAAGTAAAGATAGTTTTTGATAAAGACAAGGGAACAACCTAAGTCTTAGGAATTCATTTGGTCTTGCATGCCCATGTTGGCTAATAAATCAACCAATGTGTTTGACGATCAGCTGGTTTTCTTCACTAGTCAAAACAATGAACTTAGGAGTTTCGAATTTTCTTGGGTAAGAAATAATGTCAACCCAATCAAGATGTGGATTCCTATATGCTAGCCTAGTCATTCCTCTATCAGAACATAATTGCTGTAATGCAAGGTTGGCCAATTGGTCAGGATTCACAAACTTGACATCTTTCATGCCCCTTAGGTTCGGGGTAGATAGGATTTCAGGCCTTACTGTTGGTGGGATAAGTTGGCCTAACTTATTTCCGTGGTTCAATTGACTAAGAATTAGAGAAACATACCCAAAAGTTGTAGTATTAGGCAAATTACTTCTATCAATAGGTATCGTCCCACTGACCTGGGTTGTATCAAGAGCTTGATCACGTTGGTGAGGATTTGCCCGCATATGAATCGAATGGCTCAATGTTCTTGATCTGTGCATGACCTCATGGAAGGTGTTGTTCATGAGCTTGATCACGTTGATGAGGTATTACATCACGTGGTTAGTTGTCTTATTCCAATGTTCTTTGAGTATCTTTCTCAAGGTAGCCAATAAAACAAGACTTGGCTCCAATTGTCTTTTTTGCTCATTGGTGAGTTGTCATGGAACGCCAATGCCGATGTCTCTACCTTGGCCTTACTCTGCCACCTGTAGTGGAGTCGATGACTGAGAATGTCTCGTTCTATCATTCCCAGCTGTGGTGATCGATTGTTACCGCTAGCATAGTTAGTATGAGTTGATTCCTCATACACATTGTCATATTTCCTCAAATCAGCCACATTGGTTCTATCGGGCATGCCAAAGAGTTGTTTTGTTGGAATTGCTTTTGCCACGAAATATTTTCACCGAAAGTTGTCATTCATCTTTTAATTAAAGGAAACCAGGATTTTGCACCAACTTCGAACATGAAATATCACTAGCAATAAGGAACCAACAACTTTTATTACAACAAGGCTATATAGACACAAATCTTGTCAGAATTTAATCAACAAGAAGACTTGGTAAAGCAACTTAGTGCAAACAAACTATGCCATAATATAATAACCAATACAACACCCAAGATAAAGATATTATGTTGGAATTTAATCGATGACACGACACCTAGGATAAAGATATATGCTAGAATTTAATTGAGGATGCAAATATGGAAGATACAATAGGAAAATAAAGTGTTGTGCAGGAAAATAAGGATACTAAAAAGATTGTAAATTTGTTTGATTTGTGTTGGGACCCTTTGAAGAATATCATGTGGCTTTTTAATCGACAGTTATCAATGCATGTTACAAACAGTTGCCAAAAAAGAAGTACCTTCTTAATGCTTACGAGAAGTTACAATAATCCAACTATAGCGGCAAAATAACCAACCGGCGATTATCCTCTTGTCGATTGCTTGATGTCCATATCAATGACTTTGTCGATTAACTTCAAGGTCCGCATCAATGACTTCACTTTGTATGTTGTCAATGACTTCATTGGCAAGTTGTCGATTCTCTTTTAAGTTATGGATAATTTTATTTATAAGTAATCAAATTCTTCTCTCATCGACTAAGTTTATCATATATCAATAATAATTTTAAGATTGGCCATTTTTTAGTGCAAGCGGATCACATGCAAAAAATTGATGGATTATAATTTCTTGAATCAGATACTGATTTGTTTTAGTCTTGAAAATAGATGATATGTCAAGGAATAAGGATAGAATTGAAACGATACGTGCATGCTATGCTCACATGATATTCGGAGCAACATAGTTCAACCTTACATATATCAAATCATGGATGAATGTGCCCATACCTATGCCTACTGAGAATCTAAATATCTTTATGTTCACAAGGTTGAATTGTTCTTCTTTTTCTTTTTTTTTGCAAGATATTCTTAAGAACATAGATCATTGGGTATCCAAACACACGGTTTGGCTAATCCCAGGTGTCAGTAAACCGCACATCCACATGTACTGAGCAAGCATGCTCCACCGGGGTGATTAGTTATTCTGAATGACAGATGTTGTAATTCGAACATGGATTTGTCACATCGTTTCGCTATTTGGCCGGCCTCTTTCGGGGTCAAGAATCTTCTTATTTTTCTCAATGCCAATAAGGATTCCTTTTCCAAACTACATCCTCACTGTTTTTGTTCTCTTCTGCTTTGAATTTGCAGGACAATGTAATGGTGGCTGAAGCAACCGAAGATCGCTTGTAATGAAAATAAAGAGTGACGATGCACTTTCGATGCGTACAACATCCCAAGTTCCAATCACGGTCGTCAAGGATATTGGAGCTTAGTGTACAACTTGTCACAGTTTTGGATGGTTTATAAGCCTAAGCATGGGAAACAAGAATGTCTTTATCCAGAAGACAAAAGAAAAAAACAGATCTACAACTACACAAACGATTATATTATATTAGATAGAGAGTTAACACATATTAACAAATCTGCATGGCACAAGCAGCCACGATTAAAGAATGCCTAATGAGTAGTTTCCCCATCGAGTACCAGGAGAATGTCTTTAACATACGTTAGAAGAGCAAACAAATTAAGAATGGATCCAAGCATCGGAATCGGCCAGCCTTCGTCCACTAGCATCCCCATTATAAAAACCCATCTTTTCAAATTATTACATTCTAGGTTTTCTAGCGAATAATCATTGTCCGGATCTCGGTTGGACATATTCTAGTATGTTGGCCAAGGTATCAATAATTCTGCATATCTTGTCCCAGCACTAAACTAAAATTCATTATCCCTGCAGGAAATATTGACAACCTGTGACTAACGTGAGGGGTCCGGAATGGGATGAAGAAACGACAAACAATCTATTATGCCAACCCCTTCTGATCCGCTCTCATCTGCTAGCGCATTGAGAAATTGAAATGAAGAGGAATGACATAGAGGACATGGACATCCTCATAGTTTAGATTATGCCCACTTCCCTATTTCTTACAATGATTTTTGGAATTATTAATATACTATTGGTATCAAAACATCACATCATAGATTTAGCCCTAAAAGAATTGACTAATTAAATAAGTATGAAAGAGCGTGATGACACGATTATGTTAAATATGTCTTTCTTTTCTCTTATTTGGTTGATATGCTCTTTGTCAAATGAAAAATATGTGTCCACATTTGTCATTATTATGAATGTCAAAATTGAAAACGTAATTATATGTGTAAATCAAAATATGAATTGATATCAAAATCAATGGGACTCTTTTATTAGGGTTCTACATGACACAAATATCTAGTTACTCTCTTAATTAATCATCGTAAAATTGGGGTGGCAATATCAGAATCACTGTGCATGAGAAATAAACAGATTGACCACATCGACACTCGGACTAAGTGCAAGGAGCTTTGTCTACAGAGCACTGGTAGAATCGATAACGCACGTCTTATTGGCAAGGGAGATAGACATGAGTGTCTTCTCATCACTTTGCTCTGGTTTGCACCTCACAGTCCTATGGATTCCTTCCACCATGGGTTGTCAGTCTACTGATTTGACAAATTCAAGCAAATAGGTTTTGACTTTGGAGGGAGACTAATGATTTCAAAGTTGAATTTTGCAGATTACCAAAAGGGAGGACTTGAGGCGGATACGAGAGAGAGGCAGGCAAGCTTGGATTTTGTCATCATGTGGATATATTTGGCTTTCATCTCAGCTTGTATGTGTCCCAAATGAATGGAGCATAATCTGCGCGAATGACATGAAACAACCTTTCTCTCTCTCTCGCTCGCTCTCTCTCTAAGTGGAGCATTATAATCTCAAAGCACATAAGTTCCTTTTCCTTTTTCATTTATATCTCCTAAACCTAACAACATGGCAACGCATACACATACATACATACATACATACATACATACATACATATATACACACACAAACATATGTTTATCGTCAAGAAATTTAACAAAAAAATATTGACACGTTAGATATTCTAACTTAAAATTTTGAGCAAATGGAGACAGATCACGTGTATATTAAGAGTTTATAAATTATGAAGACAAACAACGTGTGATATTTTAATAAAAAAAATGAATTGAAATAGTTTTTTTTTAAAGATAATTTTCCCCTTCAAAAGGTGCTGCGAACTGTGTAGAACTAGTTCATTATCTACTTTGTAGTGCCATTTCTAATTGAAACTTTCATTAAACTACTTATTGGGCAAGAAAAATGATTTTCTGAATATCTGTCACTCAGTTTAGGGTAAAATCCTCTTAAAACCCAGATTGGTTACAAAGGAAGAAAAGTCTCGTTTTGTGGTGACCTAGTCACTCCACCTGTTTTGACGCAACTTACTTTTTTGACGGTTGAGATTTACAAGTCCAAAGGCCTTCAAAGGAGCATCATGACAAAACCAAGCATATTATGTGTGGACATCATCATGGTATTTCACTATGTATGCGCTTATAGTCTTGCAAAGTTTCTGCTCTTTCACATGGCGTAGCATCTCGGGTACCAATCTGTTGGTCCAAATTTGAGGCCTCAGCCTGTCATTAATTAACCCCACTTATAAAAAAGGTCATCCTTTGTCCTTTCGGCAAGTGCTTCCTTAGACCCACGTTGGTAAGTGCTGCATACTTTCTCAGACGTAAATCGGTTTGAACTTTCACTTTTCCTTTGCTTCCTTATAGGCTTTATCCTATTGCAACAAGAGATCTTTTCTTGCGATGACCTACCACCTTTGGAAGAAATAATCAATTCAACAAAGATTTTAATCTTGAATACCATGTTGGTGAATGACGTCGCTTTCAACGTATAATTAGCGCTCAGATGTGAGTGTCAATAATAGAGTCTCTTAGATCTATGCAGGCAAATTCGTCATTTCCTGCCTTTCTTAGGGGAATCAATCAATAATCTATGGGTTTTTACTGTTAATTAACATGTAAAATTGACCCTGGAGTGATGCTCTAAACTCAGAGCAAAAGTTATGTACAGCACAGCACAGCCTTCAATGTTTCTCACACTTTCATATTTCCTTCAATCACCGTTTAACAATTTATATAATGTAAAAAACCCTCTTTGGACCTTACTTACGTAGCAGAAATTTGTCAAAACATTTCACATGAGACAGTATGAATGATGCTTTGCAACAGGAGATCACGTGGATATGGAGTTCTTTTCGCCACTTTGGCCATAGACAGACTCGAATAGGATCGATCACTTGAGTTTTTCCTGCACTGATGAACAATGAAATTGCAATTATAGCCAATGGTCCAATCTTATCATCCTCGCCAGGAGGGAGAAAGCAAATTGAATGTTAAACGTTCAACTTCCATGAAATTAGCGGAGTTCCACCACTGCCATTGTGTGAAATAAGTTGTGCGTCTCCTCTGAAGTGCACCCTTGCAGGACTATTTCGCATGTGTAATAGCACATTTCGCATTTTTCCCTTGTGTGAGGCTCATCACATGAATCCTGCGATCAGTTTCGCATGATGATGATCACCACATTATTGTGTCGTTTCTGTCATTGGATGCCGACCTTATAGAATATAAAGAGAAGGCCAAAATAAGAGAAAAAAGAAAACAAAAATCTTTACTTCCTCCTTGGGCATGGATCAATGAAGATTGACATCCAATATTTCAAGAAAATGACTAACCAAACCCAATTAACACTCGTATCTTTCGCATAAATAATCAGCTACAGTTTCATCATATACTTCCACAAAGAACAGGATTCCGACCTTGTCTATGAGCAAAATGGAGAAACCACAAACAACAGTCCAATGATTTTTAACAGAAAAGCGAGAAACCCATTTACGTAATGTCTGGGGACGACCAAAAATGTTTGTGGTTTTGAAGGGTGTTTGGTAGCCCACTTGGGACATCTAGGACAAACAAACACAAATGTAATCTCAGAGTGCACTGAGGCTATATTACTTTTCATGGAAAATGATCAAATATACGTGAAGATATAAATAGGAGCACTCACTGGTGGACAGACCAGAATGCCCTTCCATATAAATCTTCCAATCTCTAGACAAGAACAAGTTGAGAACAACTAATCAATGACCGGAGATACCATGTCCTTGTCATACCCACAGAGACTTAGTAGCACAAAAATAAGCTGGAAATGAATTTTGTGCACCTCCGTGAAGGAACTTGTTCAGTATAAACAGGTCAAGTTGAGGACAAGAATCACTCTAAACCTCAAAGCCAGTTATATAAATATCAAAAGAGCAAGTGGAAGGGCAATTTGAAGATATATCCAGGTGATAGAGAGAATTGTACTTTGAAAAAGGTTGATTACGACCAAAATGGGGGTGCATATGGATGTGCATGTGTTCCTACTTGAGGACAAAACAAACGCACATGGAGAGAGAGAGAGAGAGAGAGAGAGAGAGATGGACCCTCCCTTCCATGGAAGCTCTATAGCTTTGGAAGTTGAGATGCCTTTCCTTTCCTTCCGTTATATTGTTTGTAAAGGACAAGACTGGCCTCACCATATTTGTTCTTTCTGTTGTCCAATGTGAAATGCTCTGTTATTTCATTTCTTGTCTCCTTCCAATCAATGCCATACCCCAGCACCACTCAACACTGAGAAACCACAACTCCATCATCTCTATATAAACTTAGCACTATACCATTTCATATCAAGTAACAAGTACATTTGCTTTACTCTTGTCAATTTTGTAAACTGTATCTCAACCCATAACCCGACGTCCTACACACTCCCGGTTTCTCTGCAAGTACTCTCTCCCTGTTTCCTCTCCCTACTATGCTTTCCAGATTCTCAGATGCCTTCAGAGCTTATCCTGTCGAAATCCATCATAAACAACTCGACTTTAGTTCAGTGAAGGAGCTGCCCGAGTCATATGCATGGACAGAACTTGATGAGAACCCTTCTTTTCACTGTCCTAGCAAAGAGACTTTGCCGGTCATCGATCTCAATGACCCAAATGCGCTAAAGCTAATAGGCCATGCATGCAAAAGTTGGGGTGTATTTCAAGTCACAAACCATGGCATACCAGAGGAGCTTCTTCATGATGTTGAGCGTGCTGCCAAGAATCTTTTCTCTCTGCCAGTGCCGCAAAAGCTCAAGGCATCTCGTTCCCCAGAAGGCATCTCGGGATATGGAGTCGCACGAATTTCCGCCTTTTTCCCTAAGCAAATGTGGTCTGAGGGTTTCACCATTATGGGTTCACCAATGGAACATGCTCGCCGACTTTGGCCTCAAGATTACAGCCTATTCTGGTACTAAACCATGACCATCTACATGTCGTAACTCGCAATTTTTTTTTCAAGCTACTTACTGTTATCAATGGATGCAAATGATGCAATCAAAACCAGGGGCCCACCAAAAAGACTGAGGGACAGTGTCTAAAGATCGAATCTTCTATTCACTCTTTGTTTAACCTTCATTAGTCCAGCAGCTTTGCCATCTTTTAAGTGCTTAATTTTCTCTGTTATTTGTTGCAGTGATGTAATTGAAGAGTTCCAGAAAGAGATGAAACAGCTAGCAGGAAGGTTGATGTGGCTTATGCTTGGTTCGCTGGGGTTGACAAAGGAAGACATCAAATGGAGCGGCCCTAAAGGCGAATTCACAGGGGCAGTTGCTGCTTTGCAATTGAATTCTTACCCTGCTTGCCCAGACCCAGACAGGGCAATGGGTCTTGCTGCTCACACAGACTCTACACTCCTCACAATTCTTCATCAAAATAACACAAGTGGCCTGCAAGTGCTTAAAGAAGGCAGTGGATGGATCACAGTACCTCCACTTTCCGGTGCACTTGTTGTTAATGTGGGGGACCTCTTTCACATATTATCAAATGGGTTATACCCAAGTGTCCTCCATCGAGCAGTGGTTAACCGGACAGAGCACCGGTTATCAGTTGCCTATTTATATGGACCGCCGAGTTGGGTTCATGTCTCACCTCTACCAGAACTAATAGACTCTAATCATCCTCCACTTTACAAGCCAGTTACTTGGAGCGAGTACCTTGGGACCAAGGCAAAACATTTCAACAAAGCACTGTCATTAGTTCGGCTATGTACTCTCGAACTACCTGATGTAAGTGATAGTATCGTGAAAGTCAGCTAAAGTTTTCTAGCTATTGCCCCTCAAAAGTATTTATCGGTCAGCAAGTTCAGTGGAACTGAATTCCTGAGGATTGTAGTGTGTAAGTTGACGAATCAGATGAGCTCCCATGAGAATGACAACTTGTGTCAAATCACAAAAGCGAGATGCAAACAAAAAGACAGCCTTTTGCCCATTTTAATATTCAGGCGAAGGACAAACAAAAAGACGGCTTTTTGCCCAGATGCGTAGGACAATCCTCGTCCAATGAAAATGACAAAGATCAAGATAAAAATTGTAGGACTAATTATTCATCAAATGAAGCTTGGAAGATGACAAGGGACAAATGAAGATAATAACGACTATTTCTTGCAAAGGGGAATTCCAATAGTGGCATTTTTTTAAGCAGAAGTTAACTGAGAATGTAAAGCCGTGACATTTGACAGCAAGAGTAACAGGTCACGATTCTCTCTCTCTCTCTCTCTCTCTCTCTCTCTCTCTCATGCAGGCACGTGGGCACACGCGCACGCAGCAAGATAATGCTCATACGCTTGGGGCCAATCGATACATTATAACGTTCGAACTGTCAACCCAATTATAGCCTGGCAAAGATTTGCAAGTTGAAAATGATGATGCCCTTGAAGCCATGTGCAATATTTTTCACGTTGTCTACTAAAGAGTTCACCAGGGAGTCGTTTACCATTTTGCTACTTTTCGTTCTTTTTGTTTTCTCACCTGCATAAACTAAGTTGCGCTCGTGGAAACAAAAAGCTTTGAAATTTTCCTTTACCTAATTTATCCGACTCACTCCATCATCCAAATGAACAAGTTTATGAGGACTTTGCTGCATTTCATAAATACTAGAATCCATCGGGCAACTTGCTTAGCATGGTAAAAGATAACGAGGAACATGGATACGCCATCACTAATCTAGGAAAAGTACCACGCATCAGATCTTAAATATGAGAAGAAGTACCTAAAGCCTGGAGGCACAGAGAGCAAATTTTGTCCTTTTCTTGTTCTCTCCATGCTCAGGGGTCTCAATCTTGATCCTCTATAGATTGAAAATTGCACCATTTGTTGAGGATACCCAGGTCCTCAGAGTATTGCTGTCTGCTCAGGCCATGAAAGCATATCACTGGAAAATAAGAAGCTCTGAAAAGAAAGCTGCGAGCAAGAGAAATTTTGGTTAATTTAGAGTAAGCAAGTTCCAACTACCATTAACAAACTTTAAGATAATAAAAACGACTTGTAGCGGCAGAAGTAGTCTCAGTTTCAGAATCTGCAGAAGTATATAATTCCTCCATTCTGCTTGAAAGAAAGATTACAGCATCGTACCTTACTTGTAAGATGTACTCCACTACAAACGGTTAGTGTCATAATTAGGACTTAGATCATTTAGTCACATCACACATGAGGTAGCTTTGGCACTCGACTTCAAGCAAAATGTCAACTGATTGCAAATGTATCTATCAAAGAGAAGTTTTCTTGGAAATGAATTTGCAGTTGACCGACCATAACTCGTGGATAATATAAGCAATCTGCGCTTATTCTTCCAAACCAAAATTAACACTTTAATTGCTCGGAATACCTGAGCCTATTCAAAAAGGACCAAAGCTGTTGATGACAAACAGTAAATTCCTCTGCATGTTATTCATTATGTTTAATTGTACTACTTATATGGTTGATGGCTATGCCATTCAAAAAGGTGAATCTATTCATGACTAGAGAAGCATCAGTCTTAAGCAACACAACCTTTGATGGTTGGCCATTAATACTTTCCAACATGAACAATAAGAACGTTCTGCTCGTTCCGCACCTGCTGTTGTCCAACAAATTTTTTCGATCCTTTTTAAGAAAAGCTTTTGCTCCTCCTCATTAACTACATGTCAGATGGAGTGTCTACGCCACGTGCAAGTGCCACAGTGCAGCAGATTAATCATGACTCGGCCTTGCTTTAAATTGTAAACATAAAGCAACTCTGAACAAAACACAAATTCCATCCTCATAATCTGCTTGGCTTGCTCAATCATGCACACCGCAAAGCCTTTCGGCCACTCCATCTAATAGTTTCTCAACGTGACTAGCCCAATCGATAGCGAAACATCAACTATTCGATTTCCCACCCAGTTAGCCACAACATCTGGGCAACTGCAAGAAACCAACATTGACCAAAACCGTAGAAAATAAGAAATTATTATGATCCTTAGCTAACATTATGTGGTTTCCAGAGCCCAAAAACCAGAAGGTTAAAATTACCAAAAAAAAAAAAACCAGAAGGTTAAGCATTCCTCGAGTGATCATGAACCAACTACGCTTCCACGAGGACATACACGTGCAGGTGCGAATAAATCAAACGAGGCGAATGAGGAAAGCTAACCCAAGCAGAGCCACATAATTCCAATAATCACGAGAAGTCAAAGGAAAACCTGTGCATGTAAACCGATGCCGAGTGCGTGAGAAAAGTCGATGTTCGTCGCTACAATTTGGATACCAAGTATATACACAAGCAAACAGAAATGGCTCGAAAACGGAGCTGAGAGAGAGAGAGAGAGAAGATTACTTTGAAGCTGCGGTATCACTGCTGAAGCTGAAGAATTCACCAATGAGCTCGAATGAAAACGAAAAGGATTAGATAAAATGCTCCGGATGGCGCCGTCCTATCTCTGAAATAGTGGGAAAATTCAGTCCACACGTACTTAAACTTTTCAATTTAACAAGTGTAGTCCTCAATTTTTACACAAAATTCCAATATGATCCTTCCAACTACTTGTTGCTGAAATTCATTGACATGGCAATCCACAAGTTATCCACATCAGCATGCCACGTAGGACGCGATAATTGACCGGAAGGACCATATTGGAATTTCACGTAAAGAATATGATTGTATTAGCAAAATTGAAAAGTTTAATATTGAATCAATGTGCATATAACATGTTTAGTGCTAATTTGGCAATTATCTCCCAAAAATATTTATCCCTCTTTTTCTATTTATCTTCTTTTCATAAAAGGAACTATATTTTGCTAGTATTGTGTAATTTTCCACACTAATTTCTTTAAAATTTCACTTGAATTCTAGAGACAAATTATATCACACACATTAATAATGTAAATTTGTTTAACTTTCATTGGAGTGGAATAGTTTTAAAAGCTTCTTAAACCGTAATTTTTTTAAATATATTACAAGGAAATGAGAATTAAACTGAAAATGAGAAAAGGAAGTAATGAAATGAATGCCGATTATGTCCATATTTGGTTTTTCTTTTTCTTTTTTCCTCAAAAACATTTAACTTTGTATTTAATTGGCTGATGTGTATGATATATATATCTCTTCGGATTTTCCACAAGTCCAAATGGCAATGTCTTACTATTTGTATCTAGGGGTGAGAATCGTTCTAGGGTTAACCTTGAACCGACCTTAGACAGGCCCAACCCTACTGGTCCTTAATGGTGGCTAGCAAGAAGCACCAAGCATGTCTATAATATATTATAACAATAATCAATAAGAGATTAAGGAATAAGAGAAATTGCACACGAATATTATAGTGGTTCGGCTTAGATCAAGTCTACGTCCACTCTCCCACACTAACAGCCTACTGGCTGGATTCCACTATATGATCAGTAAGAGATTACAACATTAAGTGCAAATACTCAGCGATAGATCACACTATCTCACTAAGTCACTCTCGTGTATTTCTCTCACAATCACATACTTTTAAACTCATATAAGACAAGTGTATATGGTCGAAATACGCCCACACTTTGGAATTATAGATTCTATGCTTCGTCTCTTACTTGCTCTTCGGTCCATTGATCTCCTTATATACTCATTTACTTCCAAACTAGCCATTGGACAGTATATAAAGGATCGTCTTCCAATCTACCCGTTGGACGGAACTATATTAAGAAGATTTGGTAGCTATTGAGTGACAAAAGCAGAGTCCCCATCTTGATTCTGGTCGCCCATACAAACAGAATCTAGGTTTCCATAAATAGAGCTTTTCCGTTAGGAAAGTTCTTGTCTTCGGGATCTAATTGCCAATTAATTAGATTAAGTTAATCAACTTTATTTTGGTGTAGAATGCAAACCAGATTATAGCCGTTACATATTCTAGGTCTACGTTTGGTACTGTCAGAATGAGATTCTGCGTCTCTTTATTTCTCCTTCTGGTATTCGTAGACTCAGAGACGTTCTATTGCTTCTCTGTCTGAGACTCGTAAACTCAAAAGCATTCATTTGCTTCTCCGTCTGAGACTCATAGACTCAAAAGCCTTTGATTTATTTTGTCATCTTCAAAACATCATAAGGGATTTCCCTAACAGTCCTGATTCAGTTCCTAGGAGGACTAGGTTGGTCATTGGTCTTGGAATCCCTAGACTAGCACTGTGCAGGTTGGTCCTCAGTCTTGGGAGTTTTGAATTAGTTCAACCTAAACAAACCTTGATTGTATGTGTATAATATTTTAGATATATTATAAATTATAAATTTAATATTTTTTTATAATATTTTTTTATCTAATTTAAAGAGTAAATCCTAACTCAAATTGCATGCCCTCCTCTAGTACTCTTGTTCTTTTCTTTCTTCTTTATCATCTTAGTTTTCAATTTGCCAATTAAAATAAAAAGAAACAACTTTGCTTGTGAGCAATCTTGACCTACTCATCGCTCAACAATTGCCATGCTCGCTGCTCAAAGCTCGATACTCACACTGCTCACCTCTCTTCATTGATCTCACTTGTCATTGAGTAAATCAGAAGAAAACAAAATCCTAATTAGAAACTCTCTTTGCTTATGAGCAATGCTTGCCTTGTGGCTCCATGAATAGTCTTAATTACTTTTATGATTTCTTGTTTCTAGCAAGTGTGAAATTTCTATTTGTTGAATATGTACTAGTATAGTTTGTTTGCTTAACATTGCATTGTCAACGGATATGTAATTTAAAATAGTAAGTTTGCCTTTTTAGTGAATACAAAAAATGAAACAAAAAAGCTTATTGATTGGTCCTAGATTGATCTTGGAATCGGACCAATACCATTGGGTCAGTCCGACCCTCAATCCCAGGCTCAATAAGATCGGTCCTCAGTCCTAAAAATCGAGGACCGACACTATATGAATTGGTCCTAGGATTAGGGAGTGGACCGACCCAATCCAGACCATGCTCATTCCTATATTTGTATTTGGTATCACATTTGATCTTATGGGAAAGAACTAAGTTTGAATCGGTTAGTCATAAAGGCTGAAGTCAAAGTCTACCCTTAGCGGCAAAGTTATTGGAACCGTCTATCACCAGGTTATGCTTCGGAACCATATCACTTCTTGAATATGCTAAAATAAAATGAATTGAGACAATATTTATAAATAAGTAATTATTTTAAATATATTAACTATTTCTCTTTTAATTTCTCGGAAGGGTAAAAAGAAACATCCCATTCTTTCTTCGACAATTTCTGACCTCTAACAGATCTCTCCAGTGGGATACATACCCAAACGAAGTTGTGACCATCTGCCAAAGAAAAAGAAATAATTGATCTAATAGAATTCCAGAAGAAATCACCTTAGCAAATTCCATTATAGAAGACATAATCTATTATGAAGAATTTCATATAATATATCTTATTCACGCATATATCATGATAAATGGATAAAATTTTTTACTACTACTTAGTATTGGAATAGGTTTGATAAAGTATCCAAAAATATCTAACTTAGATATTTGTTACCTTTCAAGATAAGAAGTTATGGTATATATGTTTGGAATATATTTCATTTGGCTGAAGTTTTATTTTTTTTCGAAACATTTGGCTAGAGTTAAAAAACCACCATTTTGTTGAAAGCTTTTATATCTCTGTCCCTTTTCAAATGGTAAATATTTCTTAGAACATGGAATTAAATTCATATTTTAAATTTTAATTAAGATATTAATACAAAATTCTCCATTCTGCATCAAATAAATTCAAAACCTCAAAAAAGGTTGACGAGAAGCTCTTTGTCCCACACACTTAAGATGATCAATCTTCGCACAATTTCTAAGAGAGACATGATCATCATGGAAGTTTTTGATTCCTTCTTAGTAAATAATGGGCATATATAGATCATCCTTGTGATGTCACATGATCTCTTCTTAATAAAGTTTGGGTTTAGTACTCAATTGCCTAACGGTTTCCAATGGTGGTCCGAGACATATTTATTTACATAAATATAGTCCATGCGTTGTACTTTGTTGTTTTTTTGTTAAGTTAATTATTGTAGCGTGAAGCCTTCTATGTATGTAACTTGATCCATGACCTCATTCAACTATTATACAATCCAATAATGATTCATTTAGCACGGCAAGTACATGACACTCCAGCAAAAGAATTGGAAGCAACTCTTTCTTACCAACTTGGAAGGAATTGGAGAAATACAGACACATACGTACATTATTGTTTCTTCAACAACCATGTAGGCCAACATCAAATACCACAATAAGCTTTGAGGGCGCATTCAGCTCTTTGTCCAGCTTCAGTGTAGTAGAAGTCTAAGAACTCCACATGATCAAAGGGCTTAAAGAGCAAAGGGTGATCTTCATCCACCAACTCTTCGGGGGCTTTTACCATGTACCCGCCCTTCGGGACCGAGAATAGTCCAGCCGAGTACCTTGCCTTGCTCCCACTCATCATGACTCGGTGATGCGGAGTGTGCAATCTACCGTTTAACCACGCCTGTAGGATTATATTACATGTTGAGGAATGTACTGTTTATTCGGGAAAATTGTCAAAAAAGTCCTAAACCTATTGGGGTTGTGCCAATTCAGTCCTAAACCTTTTTTTTTTACCGATTCAGTCCTAAACATTTTGGGATTGTGCCAATTGACTCCATCCGGCCAAATTTGGCCAGCCGGAGCTGACGTGGACGCCGGCCGGCACCGGCGACAATATTTTAATAATTTTTATTATTTTCCGATTTTTTTTTTATTTTTTCCGATTTTTTTATTATTTTTAAAAAAATTTCTGTTTTTTTCTTTTCTTTTCCTTTTCTCCCCTCCCCTCCCCCCTCGCCGGCGGCGTGGCTGGCTAGCTCCGACGAGGCTGCCGGCCACCGCATGAGGGCTGCGAAACCCTCGCCCGGCCGGCGAGGGTCGCGGCCCCGTCGGGACCGGCCACCCTCGCCGGCGGCCTCGCCCGGACCGGGCGAGGCAGGGGACCGCGACGAGGAGGCCTCGCCATGGCCTAGCCGCGGGCGAAGGCGGCCTCGCCCGCGGCCGGCGAGGCCATGGCGACCTTCACCTAGGCCCATAATGGCCTCGCCGGCCGCGGGCGAGGCCGCCGCGCGGCGGCTAGGCCATGGCGAGGCCGGCCTCGCCTAGATCTGGACGAAGCCGGGGCCGCGACCCTCGCCGGCAGCCCCCAGGTCTGGGCAAGGTCGCTGGCGAGGGCTTCGCGGCCCTCGTGCAAAGGCTGGTCGGCGGTGGCCGGCCCACCGCCGGCGTCGGGGAGGGGAGGAGAGGGGAGAAAAGAAAAGAAAATAAAAAGAAAAATAAAAAAATCAATAAAAAATTTCAGAAAATAAAAAAAATAAAAAAAATTATTAAAATATTGTCACCGGCGCCGGCCGGCGTCCACGTCAGCTCCGGCCAGCCAAATTTGGCCGGATGGACTCAATTGGCACAATCCCAAAAGGTTTAGGACTAAATCAGTCAAAAAAAAAAAGGTTTAGGACTGAATTGGCACAACCCCAATAGGTTTATGATTTTTTTGGCAATTCTCCCCTATTTATTCCATCCCCCATGACTTCGGTCGTTCTCTCGAGAGAAATTAAGTTTGGGTATCAGTATATTGTATCATGTGATATGCTAATATTATATTATCAAAATCATATATTGTTACCCTATCAAGACATCTATAGAATGATATTTTGAATAAAGTTGAATACTTGATTGGTTAATGAGATGTGAGAATTCTCGTAATTCCTTTCATATGACTTACGCGAAGTGACTCTCCTATCATGACGACGAAAGAATTCATCGACAGCCAAGTGCCAATCCACTCTATGTCTTTGGTCTGGACATGGAGGCCGTCGACTTCGTTCTGGCACAAGAGGTGACGGTGTTCTGGTCCGCGTGAGAGACGAGGCCGAGCTTAGGGTCGGTGGTTTGAGGCCCTGCGTACTTCATGAGACGAAAAAGGTAGTTGGTCGAGTTTAGGTGCTCGTCCAGGTATTTTTCGACGCCGTATGTTGAATTTTAGTAAAGTGATCACAAAAAAAACACAAGAATTACGAGGTTCAGCAATGTGCCTACGTCCTCGGACAAAACTCTCAACTCTCTTATTTTATTTTTTTTGTCATAAGAGTTAAGTTGCCATTATTCTGCGATTTATACAAGGGTTGCTACAACAAAGGAAACAAGAAAACCCGAAAAACAAGAAACTCCAAAAAATAGGGAAAAAATCAATATGCAGATTTGCCTATAATCTCTCCTTTCCTTGAGTAAAAAACTATCAATATATAGATTTGTCTATAATCTCTTATTTCCTCGAATAGGAACGCAAATCCTGCAAATATCGCCAATACTCCCCCTCAAGTTGGAGCGAAGACATCGTCAGAGGTCAACTTGTTCACCATATCCTGAAATACTCCCTTGGATAAAGCTTTGGTGAAGACATCAGCAAGTTGATCCTTGCTACGAATATATGGTGTCTCTATCGTCTTGTCTTGAACCTTTTCCCTTACAAAGTGACAATCGATCTCTATGTGTTTGGTCCTCTCATGAAAGACTGGATTTGAAGCAATGTGTGTTGCCGCCGATTATCACGAGAATAGCTTCGTAGGTTTAGACATGGCATCACAGCCCAACTCTTGAAGTAATAGACAAAGCCATACGATCTCACTAGTGGCAGCAGCCATGGCTCGGTACTCAGCTTCTGTGCTAGATCTAGCCACAACTGTTTGTTTCTTACTCTTCCAAGTAACAATATTTCCACCAACAAAGGTGCAAAAACCTGTGGTGGATTTTTTATCCATGGGGTTCCCGGCCCAATCAGCATCAGTAAACCCCACAATTTCTATATTACCATTATTCTTCATCAATATTCCTCTTCCCGGTGAAGCTTTTAGATATCGAAGGAGCTGGTTAAGCAACTCCATATGCCCTTGTGTAGGTTTCTGCATAAATTGGCTCACATAGCTGACAGAATAAGCAATGTCAGGTCTAGTAATGGTTAAGTAAATCAATTTTCCTACTAAACGCTGAAATTGCCCAATATCCTTTAATGGTGTTTCCTTAGACACAATCTTATTGTTGTAATCCATAGGAGTGCTAGTAGGTTTCACGCCTAACTTACCAGTCTCCTTTAGTAGATCTAGGACATATTTCCTTTGAGTCAAGAACAGACCCTTGTCAGAACTTGCTACCTCTATACCCAAAAAGTACCTCAATTTCCCAAGATCTTTAATGTCAAACTCCTTGCTCAACAAATGCTTAAGTTCTGCAATACCTGTTAAGTTACTGCCAGTAATAATAAGATCATCAACATAAATGAGAATTACAATAGTACCTTCACCAACTGTTTTTGTAAACATCGAAGAATCAGCCATGCTTCTTTTGAAACCAAACCTAAGGAGTGCATAACTCAATTTTCCATACCATGCTCTAGGCGACTGTTTGAGACCATATATTGCCTTCTTCAATTTGCAAGCCATTCCCTCATTATTCTCTAAGGGATGTCCTGGAGGGAGATCCATATAGACCTCTTCCTCCAAGTCTCCTTGAAGGAAGGCATTCTTCACATCCATTTGAAACAACGGCCAGCTACAGTTAACTGCTACAGACAAAAGGACACGAATAGTGTTCATTTTCACTACAGGAGCAAATGTTTCCTTGTAGTCTATTCCATAGGTTTGCGTATATCCTTTTGCGACAAGCCGAGCTTTGTACCTCTCAATCGAACCATCACTATTGTGTTTGATCTTGTAGATCCATCGGCATCCAACTGTTTTCTTCCCATTTGGCAATTTAACAAGTTCCCAAGTATGGTTACGATCCAATGCTTGAAGCTCATCTTTCATGGCATTCACCCACACACTGCTTCTACATGCTTCCAAGAAGGAATTGGGTTCCTGTTGATTTTCAATAGCAGATAAGAAACTTAAATAATTATGGGAAATTCTATCATACCCAATAAAATCCTGAATGGGATGCTGTGCAGTATGATATGTTGAAAAATCACGAAGTCGCGTTGAAGGCTTTGGAATGCGTGATGATCTTCGGATTGGGGCTGAGGTAATATATGATGTGTCTGTTGGAGCCACCTCTGCTGCGTTTTCAATCCCAACTTCCAAATCAGTTGTATATGTTGTAGTATTAGGAATGGCAACAACATTGGGGGTAGTATTGACATTTTCCATGTTGCCATTTTCTATATTCATAGGATGACTCCCTTGAGCAGTTGTTGTTGGAATTTCCTCTTGATCCAACACTGAATTTCCGATAGGTAAGATAGGAAGCAAAAATTTAGAATAATCATATTGCTCCCCCTGAATTTGATTCCTGGCAAAAAACATGTGAGTCTCATCAAAGACAACATCATGAGAAATATAAACACGTCTAGTACTTGGTTCATAGCATTTGTATCCCTTCTTGACATTTGAGTATCCCACAAACACACACTTTCGAGCCCGTGGATCCAGCTTATCACCAGATTGAGAATGCACATAACACACACATCCAAAAATTCTTAAGTGAGAGATACCAAATTTTTGGCCATACAGACTTTCAATTGGAACTTTATACCCCAACACCTTACTAGGCAAACGGTTGATTAAGTAGCAACTAGTAAGTACTGCATCCGCCCAATATGTTTTGGGTAAATTTCCTGAGAATAACAATGCTCGGGTAACCTCAAGTAGATGCCTGTTTTTCCTTTCTGCAACTCCATTCTGCTGTGAAGTTCCCACGCAGGAGGTCTGATGAATGATTCCCAAGCCACGCAACAACATTTGAAAAGCCTGATTAGTATATTCAGTTCCATTGTCTGTACGAAGAATCTTCACTGTAGTGTTAAATTGATTTTTCACCATACTACAAAAATCTTGAAACATAGTCACAACTTCACTTTTGGATTTAAGCAAATAAAGCCATGTAGCTCGGGATTTATCATCAATAAATGTAACAAAATACTTGAACCCCTCCTTAGAGTCAATAGGAGAAGCCCCCCAAACATCTGAGTGAACTAAATCAAAAAAATGTTCGGATTTATGAGTGCTATGTGGAAACGGTAACCTATGCTGTTTAGCATAATGACAAGGATCACAACAATTGGAATCATAACTTAAAGTCATATCAAGGGCATGTAACACCCGATCAGAGGGATGACCCAAACGCCAATGCCACAACCGAGAACCGTCCAACGGTCTTCCTTTGTGCCGTCAATGCTTCATTCTTGAGGTCTACCGTATACAGCCCATTCTCGCAAGTGCCCTTCACCAATCATCCTCTTGGTGGTTCGATCTTGAAAAAGACCTTTTGAGGAGTAAAAATAACATTGCAATTCCATTGATTAGTATATTTGCTAACTGACATTAAATTTGAGGATAATTCGGGTACCAATAATGCTTCAGAATTATTTGAGAAAAATTTAATTTGTCCGACACCCTTAGTTGGAACCTACCCACCATTAGCAATAGTAATAGGTGGATATGACATGCTTGAAGTAATATTGGATAGCAAATTTGGAGAACTACACATGTGGTCTGTAGCCCCAAAGTCAACAATAAATTGAGTTTTGGATAAAACTGAGTAAGCATGAACATTACCAGATGTCATAGCCAAATTTTCGGTTTCGGTGCTAGAAGCATTCGTTCCATTGCCATGTATCTGAAGTAATTGCTGAACTTGTTGAGACAAAGCCTCCAATTTGGATTGAAAATCATTTGGATTGTCTTGGACTGCCACCTTAGCTTCTGAACCCTTGTCTTTAGAAAGACGCAAATGCGGATGAAGGACCCAGCACCTCTCTTTGGAATGGCCATCGCGCTTGCAATGGTCACAATGAAACCGCGCTGGTTTTTTAAATTTTCCTTTGGCAAATCGAGCAGTAAGGTCTCCTTGTTTCGTGTTGATAGCATTGTGGGCCAACTGTTCACCAAGCTCTTCTAATGCAATTGGAGAAGAAGGCATGATACGTCTCCTTATTTCCTCACTTTGGATAATGGCACATACTTCATTGAAAGTAGGTAGTTGAGGACTCATAAGAATTTGACGTTTAGTGTCCTCAAATTCAGGCCTGATGCTTGCTAATAGCTGAAAGATTTTATCTTGCTCTTCTCGATTGACATAATCCATCACATTTTGGGTTGAAGGTCTATACTGACGAAGCTCATCCCATTGCTTCTTCATTTTTCCTAGGTGTTCAGTGAAAGATTGTGTTGCACCTTGCTTAGAACGAGCAAGTCCTTGCTGCAACTCAAAGATCCGAGATGCATTTCTAGCTTGACTATACATCTCATATATCGAATCCCACAATGCCTTGGCCGACTCTGAATATGCAAATATCTCGTAGATCTCCAGTTCCATGGAATTGAATATCCAAGACATCACATTGTGGTCATTCGCTTGCCATTCATCAAATTTGGAATCTGTCGTGGGAGGGGCTTTAATCTTCCCGTTGATATGACCAAGCTTTGATCTACCCCCGAGAGCAACTGTTACAGCTCGTGACCAAGGAATGTAATTTTTTTCATTTAGCAACAATGACGTCAACCGCTGGTTGTTTGTCTCCTGCACCTTTGTTGCATTGGATGCATCTCCTGACTTCTTTGACTCCTCCATGATGTGTTGCTAGTAATAACAAGGATATGACAGCAACAAATAGAGGAACAAGCACCAAAAAAAAAAAAATCACAGGTGGAATCAAACTTGCTCTGATACCATGTTGAATTTTAGTAAAGTGATCACAAAAAAGAACACAAGAATTACGAGGTTCAGCAATGTGCCTACGTCCTCGGACAAAACTCTCAACTCTCTTATTTTATTTTTTTTGTCATAAGAGTTAAGTTGCCATTATTCTGCGATTTATACAAGGGTTGCTACAACAAAGGAAACAAGCAAACCCGAAAAACAAGAAACTCCAAAAAATAGGGAAAAAATCAATATGCAGATTTGCCTATAATCTCTCCTTTCCTTGAGTAAAAAACTATCAATATATAGATTTGTCTATAATCTCTTATTTCCTCGAATAGGAACGCAAATCCTGCAAATATCGCCAATACCGTAGCTCTCCAAGATCATCCTCCTTGTCATCTTATCCAACTCCGATAGCTTCTCCGTGAATGAATGTATGGTTTTGCTGCCCACAGAGAGAGAGAGAGAGAGAGAGTTCAGTCTCTCAGTGTATAGCACGTTTCAATCACTTTTGTATATAAACTATTGAAAGGTTGATTAAATCTGCATCCGAAAAGAAATAGTCGATTAAACTTATGAAAGTGTCTTGTTTTTCTTTTCACTAAACAATCAATGGCGCCTAATTAAGTTAGGGACAAAAAATTAGTAATCTAACAAATTATATTAATGACATATCAAGAAAACGGTGAAATTCATATAATTTGGGAACATCATCCATGGAGTGGATTTATTGGATAATTTTGTAGTTATTGGCCAAAAAAATGTGCCTTTTCTTTTTGGTTAGAATTGTGGTGGTAGCCATCTCCCCCAGCTACCAAAGGCCCGTTGAAGCTCTGGATAATGGAACATGTAGATTTTTATCTTATTAGGTCTTTAGGGTGAATTTTTAACTTCTCCGCATCCCAACCCTCAACTTTCGTTAGGGTAATTTTCGCTAGATGAATTATGTTCTATTATTACCCACATTTAATCGAAAAATTCCTCCGCTTAAATTTGTCAAGAAATCAAGAACAAAGTCACTTATCTATGCATCAATTTGAATCACGTAGTTACCTTTTTTCAGCAACATGTATTTTATTGTCGTGTATCAATTTATCTTAGAATGAAGCGATCGTACATAATTTGAGTGTGCACCATACACACTCTGCCTAGTTTTGCCAAAGGAAAGGACATCTATACCTCCCTCGAATCTGTAAGTTAAGTCTCATTTCATTCTAAATCTTGTATGCGGTATTATTAAAAAAAACATCTAAGAATTAATTAGACATATAGACAAAGGCTCTATAATTTTTAATCGTGAAATCTATCAAGAAACAAATTCTAACACAAGTTACCTAGGACCAACTGAATAAGAATTTCGTATAGACAACAAGCTAGTTACCTGAACATAAGATTTTGCATTCCTCGATCCTAAATTAAATCACGAGGCACAAAGTATATAAATAATCCTTATGCTTAAAAATCTTTTGATTACCTAAAATTCATATGTCCCTCAGGCCATAAGGTAGTGGTAAGGCCATCCAACTTCTCGTATACGTCAGCGTCGTCGATCCCTATGCTCTCGTAGAGCGGGACCATGGGGTACTGCCCCACATAACCATGGTAGGGCTTCCTGGAGACGTTCCGGAGCTTGGTCTGCAAGGGCGAGTCGAAGAGCTCCTGGACCGAGCCAAGCATTGATTCTTGCAGTTCAATGGGCACCTTCTCAAACCGGGCTTCGAAGCAGCCGTATGTTTCGAGCGCTTGCTTCACCTCATCCCTCACGGCGGTCCACTCGGCTGTGCCTGGCCCGAGCTGCGGGCTTGAGAAGTCTATGACCGGGAGCTTCAATTCTGCCATCGACCCCATCTTTTATGAATTTGGTTTTGGTTTTGGTAGCTATTTATAAGATTGGTGCAATATGCCAAGCATGAATTGGGAACTGAGAAATTGAACTTTTCTGAAGGTGGGGGGAGAGGGGGGAGGTTGCCGAGAGTAAAGACGAGGACAATCGGGAGGATGAAGATGCTTGCTTTTGGAGGTGAAGATTCTCTAATACCATTTGCATAGACTATTTATATTTTAATGAATAATATAACAAACTTCACATGAAATTAAGCACTAACCAATCGGCTGATTGATCCTCACTTGATTTTGATGGTGATTGATCGTGTGTCATACCAAGCTGGCGATAAAATAAATAAGTTAACTTTTGAATATTACTTGAATAATTGATTGTTGTTCAGGAGTCACTTTTGGCCTGGGCAATCATTACGTTAAATAAATATTAACATTTCTAAATGGGAAGGATTTACATATTTAATTGATTATACTAGTACTGATGCACTTGATATTGGCGTTTGAGGTTGGCTTAAACATGAAGGACAAAATAATTTTTTTGAATGCTTTTGTTGACATAGAATTAAGAAATCCCGGTATCGCCAAATGCGTAGTTTTTTTTTTTTTTTTTTTTTTTTGATCGGGAAAAAGATGCTTGCATTACTAACTCAAAACAAGAGTTTGAGAATCGGGAAAATCCATACATAAAATAGACCAAAGAGGAAGGGGGGGATGCGTGACCCAATTCGAAGGCAACGTTTTGTCTCGATGGGCCTTCGCGACCCAGTCGGCGGCTTGATTTGCGTCCCGCGGGCTGAAGAGCAGCTGGGCCTGTTGGAGCTCGGTTAGCAAAAGCTGGCAATCTCCAATAATTGACTGGGCTGACCATGGGGGGGCTTCTTGGCCCATAACGAAATTGAAGACAGATAAGCTGTCGGTGGATACGTGCGCCTGCAGATCAGCTGGGTAAGTTGCACACAGATCAGTTCGAGGGTTGTGAAGCTGAGTTGCTCTGCTGGTTTTTTTCTCCTTCAACCACAGAAGAGCAGCTCGCACGCCTAGGGCTTCTGCAACTTGAGCTGATGGCGCCTGTATGGAGCGAACAAAGCCATCGACGAGCAGCCCGGAGGAGTTTCTGCACACACCGACGACTGATCCAGCAAGGGAGTCTCTGTTCCAGGTACAATCTACGTTTATTTTCAGCGTTTGGTGCGGCGGGGGGGACCACATCTTTGCTTTCGGTGAGATCTGCTGCTGTATTTCGATTCTGTGTTGATGCCATTTCTCATACAGACGATTCATGGACAGGGCCTACTCTGTTACTTGGTTCGGATCGAGGGGCTTACCTCTGAAGATCTAGGCGTTCCTCTGCTTCCATACTTGCCAAAGGACTCCCGCAAAAAGACTTTTCGTTGATGGGTGGGCTGTTGAGGTGAGAAATTCGTGTATCCACTTGTCAATCCGAGTTATGTGAGATGGGGTAGTATCGATTAGTATAATCTGTTGAGACCACACCTGCTTTGTCCATTTACACAGGATGAACAAGTGTTCCAGTGTTTCAGGTTCGTTTTTGCAGAAGGGGCATAATGGATCAGGTAACAACTTTCTCTTGTAGAGGTTTTCCTTCGTAGATAGAGCGTTTTGGCATATACTCCACATATGCATTCTGATTTTAGTGGTAGTTTGAAGTTTCCACACCTGTACCCATAATGAATTTGGGGTTTGATAGGAAGTGGATGGTCTGTTTACTGCTTGAGACTCTCCTGAGTTGTGGATACTGTTGTATCCACTCTTCACTGTGTAAGTGCCTGAGCCGTTTGCTACCCATATAAGCTTATCTGGTGCTGGTTGTAGGCCTAACGGGATAGCAAGTATTTCCTTTACAATGCTGTCTTCGAACATCTCGTTTAGTAATCTAAGGTCCCAAGTCCTTGATTGCTGATCTATAAGTTCATTTACCTTGCTTGGGTCTCTCCTATTCGGTGGACCATATATTCTGCCTGAAGATAGCCACCGGTCTCCTCTGATCTAGATTTTTGCCCCATCTCCCACTATCCATCGTGTGCACGGTTCAATCACTTCTCTACCCACTAAAAGACTCTGCCATCCCCAAGAGGATTGGGGTCGTTTTTGAGCAGTCCAGAACTCCCCTTTTGGAAAATATACACTCTTTTTCACTTTGCTCCATAAATCATTTGGCGTTTGAACTAACCTCCAAGCTTGTTTTCCCAGCATTGCTTTGTTAAAGTTCATTATGTCTCGGAAGCCTAGTCCTCCCTTGTCTTTTCTGATTTTGAGGTCCTCCCACTTTTTCCAGTAGATACCCCTTTTCGATGCATGCTGCTTCCACCAGAAAGCCGTTGTTTTTTTCTCAATGGCCCTGCATATGGATAAAGGAATTTTAAAAATCAACATGGCATATTGAGGAAGAGCTTGTACAACTGTTTTTAGGAGGATTTCTTTGCCCGCCTTGGATAATAGCTTGTCCTTCCAGCCCTCTAATTTCCTCTCAACCCTGGTAAGAATCCAACTAAACATTTGCTTTTTTGTCTGGCCCCAATCAGATGGTATCCCAAGGTATCTTCCTGTTTTCTCTACTATAGGAACCCTCAGTTCTGCTGCCATATTCTGTCTAAGGGGTTGTGGGCTATCTTTGCTTAGGTAAAGGCCTGATTTGTTTAAATTTACCGCCTGTCCAGAAGCGTAGCAATATTGGTTGAGGATGTTTGCAACATTCTGAGCTTCTCTGACTGTACCGTTGAGGAAAAAGATAGCATCATCAGCAAACAATAAGTGGGATAAAATGGGACAAGTAGGATTTAGCCGTATCCCCTTAATAGTTCCATCCTCTACAGCCTTTGACATTAGTGCAAACAGAGCATTTGCAGCTAGGATGAAAAGGTAGGGTGAGAGAGGGTCCCCTTGTCTTATCCCTCTTGTTGGTCGGAATGTGTTCGAGGGTTCTCCATTGACAAGAGTGCTGAAGGTAACTGTTAAGATGCAAAAATGAACCCATTGAACCCATTTTTCCTCGAAACCCACCGTTCTCATGTAGTCACATAAAAAATCCCATTCTACCCTATCATAAGCTTTTTGCATATCCAGTTTCAGGATAGCTTGGAACTTCCTCTTGTGTTTTCTCAGTTTTAAATGGTGTAGCACCTCCTGTACAATGATGATGTTATCTTGGATTTGGCGGTCACTTACAAAAGCACTTTGTTCCATAGAAACAATCCTGGTGAGCCATGGTTTCAATCTGTTTGCCATTACTTTTGCAATAATTTTGTAAATGAAATTGCACAAGCTGATAGGTCTAAATTGAGTAATGGTTTCAGGGTTGGCCACTTTAGGAATAAGTGCTATGTATGTTGTATTTAGCTCAGAGTTAAAACTACCTTGGCGGAAGAAGGAGTCAACCATGCCGACTAGATCCTCTTTCATAATGGACCAGTTTCTTTGATAAAACAGTCTGTGGAGACCATCCGGTCCCGGTGCTTTTGTCGCTCCTAGCTGAAAAACCGCTCTTTGAACTTCCTCTGTTGACACATCCTTGATAAGCACCTCATTCATCTCATCTGTTACAACTTTTGGGCATTGGGCTAAGACCGGTTGGTAATTCCGATTCCCCACTGATGTGAATAAATTCTGGTAAAAACTTCGTATATGTTGTGTTAGCACTGAGGGGTTTCGGCACCATGTTTGGTCATCTATCTTCAGCATTCTGATCTGGTTTCTTTGTATAGTCGTGGCATGGAAGTATTTAGTGTTTTGATCACCCCATTTTAACCAGTTAATTCTGGATCTCATACTCCAGTACATTTCCTCTTGACGCCAAAGTGCTTCTATCCGGTTGACTATATTTCGGTATTCCTCCCCTTGCAGGTCCCCATCAGCTTCATTTGTAAGGCGCGTAAGTCGGGTTTTAAGCTCCGTTATCAGTTTGTGGGAGTTCTGGAATTTCCCCTTGCTCCATATACTCAAAGCAGCAGTCACACTTCTGATCTTCCTAGCTATGTTTTGCTGATTTTTGCCCTTTTTCCGTCCATGTTTGCTGGATCACTTCAGCACATTCAGGTTCATCTAGCCAGAAGGCTTCTAATTTGAAACTCCTCTTTTGTGGTTTTTTTTTCCTTTCAGTCTCCAATAGTAAAGGGCTGTGGTTAGATCCTATTGCTGGTAACGCATACACCTCCGCATATAGGTAAGCGATTCTCCATTCAATAGTACATACTGCTCTATCCAACCTCTTTCTAACTAGCTCTGGCCCCTCCCTTTTGTTTGACCAGGTGAATGCACAGCCCTTGCTTTCAATATCCATGAAGGAGCAATCATTGAGGAAGTCTCGGAAAGCCTGAATACGGTACCTATCCACTTCTCGCCTACCAATCTTCTCCCATTGATAAAGAACCTCATTAAAATCTCCTATACAAAGCCAAGGGAGGTTGTTTCTAGGGGCCAAGGAGCTTAGTGTGTGCCACAGATTTTGTCTTTCCTGAAAATTTGTTGGAGCATGAAGGAAAGATATTCTCATAAGTGTGCCATTGTTGTTTTCTCTGCATGTTGTGTCAATGTAGGCCCCGGAACTGGATTCTACTTCCACCCTCATCTCGTCATCCCACAAAAGAGCTAATCCACCCGCTATACCTATCGGTTCTATGGTATAGGAGTGAGTGAACTTGAGCCTTTTTCTTACCCCTTCCACCAGCTGGTCTTTATTCTTAGTTTCCATTAGAAAAACCAGATTGGGCCTATCATGAGCCACTAAGGCTCTAAGATGCCGAACTGTCAAGGGTGTGCCCAACCCTTGACAGTTCCAGCTCAGTATCCTCATTGGTTCTGTGGTGGCTTATTAGGGCTAGCCACCAAAGCCCGTGATTTGGCCCCTTCCCATAGCTGGATTGGGGCATCCGTCAGTTGCTCCTCATTGATGAGCAAGGAAGAAGAAGCTTGCTTTTCGTAGGGACTAGCCCTTCTCTATTTTTTTTTCACCGGGGTCTTGTAGGCATGCTTCTCTTTCTTTGAACTCCCTGCATACGCCTCTTTTGTTTCCGCACTATGAAGAAGTAGAGTATTCTGTAATTCTCTCTTGCCTGTGGTGATTTCTTGAGGTGTCACCATCTCCATATTCACTATCTTCTCTGTTATAGCAGGGGTAACTAAGATTATTGCCATCTGGTTTTGTTCTGTATCTGCTTCAATATGTGTCTCCTCATTTGAATTTAGAATTTGGGTTGGACAGCCTGCATCATCATCATTAGTTTGATCTATTTCCCTATAAAAAGCCTTCCAGAATTGGCTTGTTTCCCGGACTTCCGCTTTTAACCATGATCCGTAGCGACCTGGTTTGTTCTGAGGTAATCCCGAATCTTCATATGGGATTTCAGAGCAAAAGGTTGCATAATGGCCTATTCGTCCACATGAGTAGCAATAATGGGGGAGACGTTCATATTTAAAATCTAGCCACCATTTTTTACTTGCAAAACTGATGATTGTTCCTGTTTTCAGGGGTCGGGACAAGTCCATAAAGACCTTGGCCTTGCCAATTCTACGGGAATTGGTGGATCGAGCCTCAAATTTAACATCCTCAACTACCCCCAGCTTTGAGGCAATTTGTCGCACAGAAACTTCATTGTTTTTGGCTCTAGGCAGGCCAAGGATATGCACCCAAAACGCATAATGCGTGAATTCATAACAGTGTTCAGGTATGGTTGGATCCCCTTCTTTTAACACTAAGAGGTTGCTTGCAAATGACCAAGGTCCGGATTCGAGTACTCTCTTTTTTTCCTCTTTAGAACTGAATAGAAATGTGAAGAAACCTGGTTCTAGTACTTCACACTTGACAGTTTCTATTTTCCATGCCTTTTTCATGGTAGTCATAAAAGCCTGAACATTGACATTAGGTTTAGAGTACAGCTTGCCATATAGAGTTCTTTCATTTACCTGTTGCTCATCCTCAGGAACTTCCTCATCGAGCTCGGTGATAACATCATCAGACCAGAGCTCTCCCATCCTGCGGCATAGTGCGGCCATTCTGAGTTGGGTCTCGTCCATTTTGACTACTGCTGTGTGTCTGGGTTTATGTGGATAGTTTTGGAAAGTGGAGTGAAGGGAGCTCAGATGGGGCGTTGAAATCTACATGCTAGGCGAAAAAGGGCGACAATATTGGTCGAAGTGGTGCTGGGCAGCTGAGAAGTTCTATCAGAGTGCCATAATTCCAGTTTTGCGGAAAAGTTATCCGGGGATGGTTGGATCGATGGGGTGGTTACCATATGGAGCCATTGATTCGGGAGGAGAATTCGTGAGAGTAGGGGAAGAAGAAACCTGTCATCAAGAGGCCATGCGTTCCCCTCCACCGAAAGACTTTTGAGAGGAGAGAATCTGTCCCATTACTTTCAATAGCCTGTTGAGTAGAGGAAGCCTAGCCATATGGAAGGGGGATTGGTATTGCCATGGAACTTGATTGAAAGAAATTAGGGTTTTAGGGAAGAAGACAGCTATCACCAGAGAGGGATAGAGAGAAAACTCACCCTAGGTGAGAGAGGAAAACAGTCTTTTGTGCTAAGTTTGATTGTTTAAATGCGTAGTTGATACACAACCTAATTGGTTAGGATTCAGGACCACTACTAATGTACATGTCAATCAAAATCAATTCAAAATTATCGTTGCGCTTATGTCCTTGCACATGTATGTTGATCTATAGTTGTACAGTTGCATGGAGAGAGACAATCGTCATAGAATATTTGATTCCTAATAACAAGCATATACTGATAATTTATGTGAGAAGTCACATGATCTTTTCTCGATTGGGCATGATCTATTGCTCATTTTCCTAATGGTTTTCAATGGTGGTCCAAGACATATATGTTTATACATAAATTTAATTCTATTTTGCTAAAATTTCTCCCGTGACGAAATATCTTTCACCAAAAGTTATTTTTTGGCTTTTAATTAGAGGAGATAGTTTTTATGGTGACTTTGATAGGAAAATATTCAGACAAATAAAGAAATCAACAACTTTGCTTTGAGTCAAACTATACAAATGCAAATTGTGCTAGAATTTAATTAACAACAATACCTGGGAAGTACAACTATTACAAATGAACCAAACAAAAACAAACTCTATCAAAATTTAATTAACAATAAAGCTTGAGAACATTAAGATGAAAATATATGCTAGAACTGAAAATTGCAACTAGAAAACACGTCAGGATTTAACGGACAATGCAAATTGGGAAAAAATAGTACTAGGCAACAAAGTAGAGGTAACTGAAAGATAGTAGATTTATTTGATTTGCAAGAAAGGATTTTACTAGTGGCTGATGAGTGCTACTTAGGTAGTTGTACAATAACTTCTAAGCAATTTTCAATTGTTATGTCCGAGTTCCTCTGCCTTCAAAAGCCTTGTGCTCACCTTCTCATGATGCCATGACCTTGTTCTCAAACGGTTATTCATTTGAAACTTGTGATGTTTGCTCCATGTTCATGATCATTTTGCTTTCTAGTAAATTCAAACTTGTAACTGCAACTTGATAATTATCATGTGCTAAACTTCCTCTCAGTGTCCCGACAATTTGCCAAACCTATTAATCGAAACCTTTTGTCGACCATTTTTAGGCATACGTTGTCGTGCATTGACAACTGATGAGCAATGATTTTGGATATATGCCAATATCAATGTTGATTTTTTGGGTCGTCGATAAGGGGTCGTGTGCTTGATAGACGCTTTAATCATGTGTCCACTCATATCAACGGCTCGGTCACTCTTGGGCGCAAACAAGTCCATGTCTTGCTCTTTCTTGGTTTTTCCATGAGTTAACCAATGTCGCGTAAAGACTTCTCTGCATGTAATGATCCATGACCTCATTCTAGTATTATATTCGTTAAATTATGTCTCAAAATTAAGCTATTGATTTGGAGTTGTGGCTTATCTAATAACTTGAAAACATTGTGTTTGCAATTATATCCAAACCAAGAGTTGAGATTGAAAAGTTCATTGACGGAAATTACTTTTGGTTGTGGAGCATTGGGATGAGTTCCCTAGTAACAACTTAAGGTTTGACAAAGATGCTAAATGATAAGGATTAATTTTTAGAAATGATAAATGAGACTGATAAGTTAGAGTTGATAGATAAGGCAAAAACTATAATCTTAGTGAATTTATTGGATGAGGTGTTAGAGGAAGTGCCCAAAGAGAAAGATGACACAGTGTTATGGGCAAAACTTGAATCATTTATCTATTGGAGGGTTTAAACAATTCCTTGTATAAATTTAAAAGGATGTTTTGATCCTGGATTGTTGGATGAACATCTATCTGAGCCCATCTAGATAAGTGATGCACTTGAAGAACATCACCAAAACGAGGTGCGGACACCTCAAGTGCCAAAATATGGCAAAGGTGGATATATAAGTGCTAAAACTTCCAAGATATATACTTAATGACTTAATTAGTAAATGAACTAATACTAGTGTCACTTACTAGAAAATATAATCCTAGTGTCACCAAGGAACTAAGGACTCAATGACCTTATCAGTAAATAAATTAATTAGCTTTCTAGAAGCATATGAAAAAAGACTGACAATACAAGATTAAGAATTAGTTGAAAGTGCCTTTCAATCTAAATTAAACATATGGTCTCACCAATCTAGAAATGGTGGAAGGAGCTCATGGAAAAATAAAAAGAGAAGGGAAAACCCACTTAAAAGCAAAAACATCCACCTTGCAATATTTGCAAAAAGACAAATCATTTGGAGAATTTCTTTCTGAATAAACCAAAATTCCGTTATTGTAAAAGATATGTTCATGTAGGTAAAGACCGTCACTCGAAAACAAATCGTCGAACTAACATGTTGAATATAGTGATGTGTTAGTATGAGGAGGTTATAGGCCTCGTGCCGTATATTTCGGCCATGCGTTTTTTATGTGTTCTAGGTTTGTCTTGGGGTAGTCAAGTAGGAAGAAGACTTTGAAAGACATTAGGAAATTGAGAAGAAAACAAAAAACAAAAAGGGAAAATGGGCTCATTTTGACTGAAATAGCAAAAGAGACGTGAGTGCTTTTTGGGTAGATTTGGACTTAGTTTTGTTACAGTATTAGCAAGGTTTGGGCTTGAGTTGAAGGGAGAGCGGGGCTTAATTCAATTCTGGTTATAATCCGTTTGGGCTTGATCTGATTTGACAGAAACTTTGGGCTATTGACGATTTGGGCTTAGTTTGCTTTTCGATTAGGCTTAAGCTATTTTGAAAATAGATTTAGTATCAAAGCCCAAAAGCTTTCATGGTCCGGACCCGCGAAACCATATGTGTCCTTATTCAGACTGGGCTCAAGGGCCCCAACCAATCCCGATTTTCGGAATAAACAATTATATATTTATTTAAAAAATTGAATACAAAATTTGAAAATGCTAAAAAATTAGAAAATAGGTTAGCGATAGGTCTCGACTTAGTTTTGCGATTTTAATGCTATATATAGTTTAGTTTTCTTTAGTTAGCGTAACATTTAGTTTAAGGGTTTTAGTGAATACATTTGATGTCAGCTTGATTTTAGAAAATTGGTCATTTAGTAAAGAAATTGAACTTAACTTGATTTTAGCTTATGAGGAATCATGTCTTAGGGCTTATAACATGGCCGTAAATATATTCTTTACCTGACTTATATTGGATTTCTTTTTTCGTGTTTACTTTAAAGTCTCTTCAATACTTAACTTTTTCTTTATCGCATCACATATAAATAAATTGTTTGCTCATTTTTGTTTTGAAAGGTTAGGTCTAGTTCAGAACCATAATGAACCCTACAAAAACATTGACATGCTCACTTAGTAATTTTAATATTCTTTAGGCTCATAATTGGTAAGCAAGAGACCACTCAGATGAACAACTTGCCAAGACAGTGATATTGAAAGGGCATTAATAGTAATATTGACATAATCAACTCTTTGTGCTTAAAATTTTTGATTGCGTAGGAAATGAAAAGAATCCCATGCATCTTGCTTGGTTTCTAACTGACCTCAAATGACTAATAGAAACTCTTGGAATCCCATAAGCTTAAAGAACTTACAAAGAAATCCAATGTCACAAGAGGTGTGAGGTTAGGAGAATTCATGCCTAATCAATTATCGTAGGCCTACCTTTTAGGTAATACCCTTAAACCTCATCATTTTCCCCTTTTGGATGGAAAAGAGGGTCGCAACAATCAACTCTCTATCTTACAAATCACACTTATATCTAACTTGACACCTTTGTTTTGCGATATTTTGTCAAGTTTTTTTAAAACACTATTCACCCTGATTCTAGGTATTATATTTAGCCATCATTACAAAGTATATGTAATTAATCCTTGTTTTAAAAGAAACTTGGGATACCTCGGGCAATAAGATAGCGGTATGGCCATCCACCTTCTCGTACAAGTCGGAGCTGGGACCATGGCGAATTGCCCGATATAGCTAGGAAGGTCTGTTCGAGACGTTCCGGAGCTTGGTCTGCAAGGGCAAGTCCAAGAGCCCAGCATACACTCTTGCAGTTCAACAGGCACCTTCCGGAATTGGACTCGAAAGCAGCCGCAACATTCCAGCGCCCCTCGTCTCTAATGGTGGTCCGCTCGGCTCGAGAAATCAATGACCGGGAGCTTCAATTCTGCCATTGACCCCATCTTTTAGAAACTGCTAAACTTCGGTTTTGGTCGCTATTCACAAGATTGGTGCAAAAATGCCAAGTGAATATGAATTAAGAACTGCAATATTGAACTTCTGTTGGAGAAACGGCTGCTGAGAGTAGAGACGAGACTGTGGGACGCATGAAGATGCTTGCTTTTGGAGGTGAAGATTCTCTAATGGCATTTAAATAGACTAATTAAAATTCAATGAAACAGCCAACATGATACAACGAACTCTTCACGCTTTGAACAGTAAAGCAGTCGGCTGATCTTGATTTTGATGGGGATTGATTATGTATAAGACAAAATCCATGATACAATCGATAAATCAACTTCAGAATATTAATTAATATTTTCCTTGTTGATTAGTTGGATTTTCTTTCTCGTATACGAACTAATCTCATAATATCCCCAATAATATTCATCTCTCTTATCATCTGCCATTTCTATTGTGTATCGTGCATCCCCTTGCTCAAGTCAAGCCATGGAACTGATGAAGTAAATTTAAAAAAAAAAAAGTTGTATTTTTTATCAAGGATGGAATGTTAGTGGAACAGCCTATCTCTAGTTCATCTTTTGGAATCATATCACTTCCCAAATCCGATAAAATAGAATAAATTGAGACAGTATTTGATAAATACATAATTATCTTGAATATATTAATTATTTCTTTATCTTCTATGTGCTTGGAAGGGAAAAGAAAGAAACTTCTTGTTCCTTCTTCAACAGTATCAGATATCCAGTAGGATGTAAACTCAAATATAATTATGACTATCTATTAGAGAAAAAGAAAAAATAAATATTATAGGATTCTTAAAGAAATCTCACTTATCGTATTCCATTATAGAAAACAGAATCTTTTTTGAAGAATTCCCATAATCTATCTTGTCCATTCATAATATCATGAAAAATGGATAATTCTTTTTTTACTACTACTTAGTTTTTTTTTTTTTACTGTTACTTAGTTCCGGTGATAGGTTTGAAAAATTATATTACCTTGGCGAAGTAAGGAATCATGGCATCTATGTTTGGAATATATTTCATTTAGAGAGAGTTTTTTTTTTATTGAAATATGGAGAGATTTTTTTTGGTCAATAAATTTGAAGAGAAATGAAAAATCACTATTTCGTTGAAAGATTTCATACGACTATCTGTTCTTAGCACATTACTTTAGACAAAAATCTCCATTTTTCTCCTTTTTGGATGGTAAAAATATTTCAAAACATGGAGTATGAATCAAATTCTTATTTTAATTTTAATTGAGATACCAATACAAAATTTTCCCTACTGAATCAAATCTGAAAAGTGGTTGGCAATAAGTTCTTTGTCCTTGCACACGTATCTTCATCAATCATTATGTATACACACCCGTAAATATACTCCATGTGTTATTCTTTGTTGTCTTTTGATGAGTTAATTATTGTAGCGAGAAGTCTTCTCTGTAAGTAACTTAATCCATGACCTCATTCAGCTATAATACAACACAACAAGGATTAATTTATAGCACGGTTGGTACATGGCATTCCACCAAAAGTTCATCACCTAACTAATTGGGGAATGTTGAAAACAACTCTTTCTTACAAACTTGAAAGGAAATAGCAGAAATAAAGAAACTCACAGGTACATTATTGTTTATTCAACAACCATGTAGGTCAACATCAAACACCACAGTAAGTTTTGAGGGCAAATTCAGCTCTTTGTCCAGCTTCACTGTAGTAGAAACCCAAGAACTCCACATGATCAAAGGGCTTAAAGAGCAAAGGGTGCTCTTCATCCACCAATTCGTCTGGTGCTTTTATCATGTATCCGCCCTTCGGAATCGAGAACAGTCCGACCGAATACCTTGCCTTGTTCCCACTCATCATGACTCGGTGATGCGGAGAGTGTAATCTACCATTTACCCACGCCTGTAGGATCATATCACGCGTCAAGGAAGATATTTTTTTGGTTCCCTACTGCTCCAGTTGTTCTCTCAAGGGAAATTGAGTTTGGAAATTGATATTTCATGTTACACAATTATATCATGTGACATACTAACATTTATATTATCAAAATCAAATATTATCTTATCAATTTATAGAATGATATTTTGAATAAAGTTGAGTACTTGATCCATTGAGGAGATGCAAAAATTATTGTCTTTCCTTCTAAAAGAAAATAAATAAGACTTACGTTGAGCGAATCTCCTATCATGACAATGAAAGAGTCCGGTGAGGGCCGAGTGCTGAACCACTCGCCATCTTTGGTCTGGACTTCGAGGCCGTCGACTTCGTTCTGGCACAAGATGGTGACGATGTTCTTGTCCGTGTGAGAGTTGAGGCCAAGCTTAGTATCGGTGGTTTGAGGCCCTGCGTACCTCATGACACGAAGGAGGTAGTTGGTCGAGTTCATGTGTTCGTCCAAGTAGTTCTCGACGCCGAGGCTCTCCAATATCATCCTCCTTACCATCTTATCTAACTCCGATAGCTTCTCCGAGAATGATTGTATAGTTTTGCTGCCACACACACACACACACACACACAGATTTAGGTCAGATTCACTTAAAAATACAAAATTCTCATTCAATATGTGAACTGTGACCGACTCTGTTTGATTATAGCATCACCCATTGAGTGGATTTATCATCTAATTTCTGCAATTGATAAAAAAAAAAAAAAGGTGTTTTCTTTCTTTCTATTGGTTGAAATTGCGGTGGGAGCTCTAGATAATTGTTGTATGTAGATTTTTATCTTATTAGATCTTTAGGGTGAACTTTTAACTACTCTTTATCGCAACCCATGACTTGCCTAGGACCGAAAATTACTTCGCTCAAATTTTATCAGCCCATGACTTGCCCAGGACCAACCGAATTAGAATTTTACCAAGACAATAAGCTAGTTCCCAGATTCTAAGTTAAATCACGAGGCACATAGAATATATAAGCAACCCTCGTGTTTCAAAAACTTTCATTACCTAAAATTCGGATGTCCCTCGGGCCATAAGGTAGTGGTAAGGCCATCCACCTTCTCGTACACGTCGGCGTCGTCAATCCCCATGCTCTCGTAGAGCGGGACCATGGGGTACTGCCCAACATAGCCGTGGTAGGGCTTCCTCGATACATTCCGGAGCTTGGTCTGCAAGGGCAAGTCGAAGAGCTCTTCGACGGAGCCAATCAGTGACTTTTGCAATTCGATGGGCACCTTCTCGAACCGGGCTTCGAAGCAGCCGTAAGTTTCCAGCGCTTGCTTCACCTCATCCCTCACGGCGGTCCACTCGGCTGTGCCCGGCTTGAGCTGCGGGCTCGAGAAGTCTATGACCGGTAGCATCAATTCTGCTAGTGACCCCATCTTTTATGAATTGATGAACTTTGGTTTTGGTTTTGGTTTTGGTTTTGGTTGCTATTTATAATATTGGTGCAATATGCCGCGTAATAATTGAGAGCTGAGAAATTGAACTATTGAGGGCGGGTGTTGCCGAGAGTAAAGACATGGACAGTTGGGTGAGAAGATGCTTGCTTTTGGAGGTCAAGATTCTCTGATAGCATTTACATAGACGATTTAGATTTTGAATGAATAGAGACAACATAATATAACAAACTTCACATGAAATTAAGCACTAAGCGGTCGGCTGATCGATCCTCACTCGATTTTCATGGTGATTGATCGTGTGCGACACAAAGTTGGTGATACAATTAATAAGTAAAATTTCTGAATATCTCTTGAAGAATTGCTTCATGCTCGGGAGCCACTTTTGGCCTGCGTGATCATTATGTTAGATTACATTTCTAAATGGGAATGATTTACATATGTAATTGATTATGCTAGTTCTGATGCACCTGATATTGGCTTTTGTGGTAAGCTTGAACATGGAGTAGAACGTAATTCTTTAAATGCATTTGTTAACATAGAGTCAAGAAATCATGGCATCGCCAAATGCATGGTTTCTTGTGTTATTGTTGATACACAATATAAATAATTGAGGTACGGACCTCTGGAATGCCAAAAGTTGGCACGGAGGGACACTTAAGTACCAAACGTTAAAAAAGGTACACTTAAGTGCCAAAATCGGAGTAAAATGGATCAGTTAAATGCTAACGGCAAAAAATTCCGGCCAAATTGCCACGTGTTCATTTTCCAGCGACTTTATTTGTTAACAGAGCATTTTTTTCAAAATAAAAAATCCACGTGGCAATTTAAAAAAAAAAAAATTGTCCACGTCAGATTTTTAAAAAATTAAAATCGATTTTATTAAAAAAAAAAAGGGGGGGAGGAGGGGATCGGCGAGGGTTGTGCAGCCCTCACCGCCGCCGCCGTCACCGCCCCACCCTCACCAGGAAGGGCCAGTGACGATGGGCGAGGGTCGGCCGGGGTCGGCAAGCCCCGGCTAGTGGCTGGCGACCCCGGCCAGCTGTGACAAGGGCACGCAGCCCTTGCCGATCCCCTCCTCCCCTTTTTTTTAAAAAAAATCGATTTTATAATAATATATATTTTTAATTATTTAATATTATTTAATTAATAATTTTTAAAATCCACGTCAGGCAAAACAACGTCGTTTTGGCTGATTTTTCACCGATTCAGTTTCTAGCGAGCCACGTAAGCAGGAAAATTAATAAAAAATTGCCACGTAAGATTTCCGGCAGGGTTCCGGTAACCTGACACTGAAATAATCTATTTTTTTTAAAAAGTGGCACTTAAGTGTCCCTCCGTGTCCGTGCCAACTTTTAGCACTCCCGCTATACTTATGCCATAAATAATTAGGAGCCAGGACCATTGATAATGTGCATGTCAATCCAAATCAATTGAAAATGATCGCATGGAGAGAGATAATCATCATAGAAGATTTGATTCCTCCACAGATGACTCCGGGCATATACAGATAATGTATGTGAGATGTTGATCTTTTCTTGACTCGGTAGGATCTGTTGCTCATTTTCCAAATGGTTTCCGATCGTGGTCCAAGACATATATTTCCATACATAATTATAGTCCATGTCTTGTTCTTTGTTGTTTTTTTATGAATTAACTAATGTAGCGTAGAGCCTTCTCTGCGTGTAATGGTCCATGAACCATTTAACAATCATATCTATTAAATTATATCTCAAATTCAAGCTTGAGAAAAAAATTCCAATCCAAATACAACTTGTGATTTGACGTCTGAATAAGCAAGAAATTATTGAAATGCTTTCCATATTGGAGTCGGGATCTTAGCTTGAGTTGGCAAGTCACATAAGAAAGTATAAAAATGAAATCTATTCAAACATTACACAATAGAGCAAACAAGATGAGTGTTAACATTTTTCTCTCTATGACTTTTCTGAGTGAATTCTCTACGAGAAAGTGTGAGATAACATTTGTGGATTTTACCATGAGTGTACTGTAGATCTACTAGGAAACGCGGTTAAACGATTGTAATTTTGTAATTTTCCAAATTCATAATAGATTTCTTAGTGGTTAGCTCTCCTGTATAGGAGATGTCAACATTCGGATTGAGTTACATAAATATTCAATGTCCTTATTGATTCTCGTTGATTTCTTTGTTAAGTTCTTTTTTGCATTATATTTAAATTATAAGATCCACTAGCTTCCGTGTTATTTCATAATAATTGGTATCAAAGTTCAGATTAGGGTTTCTAAAGTTGATTTAGAGTCGTTGCTTGTCTGATCACTTTTTGAAAACATTATGTTTGCAATTATATCCCAAGTAAGAGTTGATATTGAGAAGTTCAATGGGAGAAACAATTTTGGTTGTGGAGCATTGAGATGCGTTCCCTGGTGACAACCTGAGGTTGGACAAAGACGTTAGGAGACAAGAATCAACTGTTAGAAATGATGAAAGAAACTGATAAGATAGAGTTTATGGAGAAGGCAAGAAACATAATCCTAGTGAATCTACTGGATGAAGTGTCAGAGGAAGTGCCCAAAGATAAGGATGCCACGGTGTTGTTGGTAAAACTCAAGTCACTTTATCTAATGAAAAGTTTGAATAATTGCTTGTATAACCTTAAAAGGCTGTTTCAACTCAAAGTTGTTGAAGGAACATCTAGCAAAGCCTATTTGGATGAGTATAACAAATTCACGATGTGCTTGAAGAATATTAATGAGACCTTGCCTAATGAAAATAAGGCATGATGTTGTTGGCACCTCAAGCAAATTCTTTTAAGCACTTTACTAGTTCATTGCTACGGGGATGCACTACAATTACCTTGGAAGAGGCAAAGTGCACTTTGTGGCAAAAGAAGTTATGAATAGATAACTTAGCGAAGGATTTTGCATAAAGTTTGGTTATTTGAAGTAAGGACAAACATAGAGAATCTAGAGGTAAAAGATGGAAGAGTCATTCTAAATGGAGGTCCAATATTCGGAATTATTGATACTCTTGACGTGTTCGTATGTTGATCTCCTTTGAAGATGGAGTTTTGAAGGTCTCTCGATGTGCGTTTACTCTGATGCAAGGGAGAATAGACAGCAAGTTATGTTTCGTCACGGAAACGGGGATGATTGTCTCATTTGCTATATTCTCTGAGGCCTCAAGTCAAAACACGACATGCTACTTGGATACATGAGTGAGAGGGAGATGATTGTTCTGAGTCAAAGAGTTCTATTAGGAGGTCACCGGACTGAGAAGCTGGAATTCCGTGAACATGCATTCAACTAAATCTGTCCAGCACTTGTTCTGTTGCTTTCCTTGAGTAAATTATTGGGGCGTGAAGCCTTCTTTGTATGTAACTTGCTCCGTGACCTCATTCAGCTATGATATCTTTATAATACAATAGCGATACATTTAGCAGTCCTTCAAGTTGCTTATGAGTTGGTCGTTATTCAACTATGATATGATGCTACACACTGAGCACCTTATTTCTTCAGCACATATTACATAAATATAAGCGGCATGTGACAAAAACGTAGACATGTTCGCCGAAAACATAAGCTGGGAAGAACGTGGTGCGTTATCAATTTGCTGATCCTGTGTTCTTTTAAATGCCGCAGTACGCCTGGGCAGTGCACACATCTTTGGGGACGCTGTCCTGGCAAAAGTAATGGAGCAACCCATAATGATTGAACGCTTTGAACTTCAATGGACTCTCAGGATCTGCTAATTCTCGCGGGATTTCAATTCTTCCCCTGTGGAAGGTGAACAAGCCCAGCGAGTACCTGGGCGATTTCTCCTTCATCACCACTTGATGCGACGGAGAATGTATCCTTCCGTTGCTCCATGCCTGTTCAAATGCAGCTTCATCAATTTCCATTACTCAAGTCAATAGAGAAACTCATAGACAAGACATGGTTGATAATCGACTGAATATGTTCAAACTTTATGATGGATCGACGTCCTTTTTGAAACATTTGCGAGCAAGCTATGTTTGATCCACACAGAAAACAAGAAAATGAGGGAAAGGTACTACATAGTTGAGCATGACATAAATTCGAATTGACTAGAGTCGAGATTAGTTCCCCTCTACAGATTAAGATCAACTATTTTTCATCTTTGAGTTGGAAATTTTTTATGGCACAATAATTAATCAAACATAGCTAGCAAATCTGAGGTTGGAATCATAGATTCGTCTATTGATCACCTACCAAGAATGCATCGCCTGCCATGACCAAGAAAGATGACGGTGAAGGCTCAAAGGCAATCCAATCGCCATCCTTTGTCTTGACCTCCAAACCATGAACTTGATTCTGGTGAAGTATAGTCATGAAGCTCTTATCCGTGTGGATGTCGCAGCCGCGACTTGTCTCATTCATCTCCGGGGCCCTATATTTCATGAACCGAAGTAGGTAAGTGCTGGACGCGACATGCGAGCCATAGTACTTCTTCACCTCATAGCTCTCGAACACCATTGTCTTCACCATCTGCTCAAGCTCCGATACCTTCTTCGAGAACGCACGCGTGCCATCACTAGGAACCAATAAAGAAAACGAACGTTTTCATAACAAGAATGAGCCAAAACACGCAAAATTTGGATCTGGGAGACATAGAAATGATCTTTCAAGAATTGCTATTCATACCGGAATCGATTATTACCGGCTGGCCACAAGAGATTCGCGAAACTTTGGACACCTTCGAGGGTTGTCGCATCATCGACGCCCAAGCTCTCATACAAAGGAATGGAGGGGTGTTGCCCGACATAGCCAAAATAGGGTTTCTCGGAGGTGTTTCTCGACTTAATTGCGGTAGGTAAATCAAACAGTTCCTCAACTGCATGAAAAATTTCGCTGTGGGCTTGTGAAGTGAAATCTGAGTACTTCGCAACAAAGCAGCCGTACTCTTCTAGGGCAAAAACGACTCGTTTGGACGTGGAGATCCACAGATCCGTTCCGGGATTGAGATTTTCCCGCGAAAATTCTATAACAGGAAGCTCAGGCAATAACCTAGACCGAGAACCCATTGGAATTAATTAACTATAAAAAAGGATTTTTTTTTTTCCTCTGGGTTTAATGTCAGATTATTTTCTGAGGGACCACTGATTAAGGATGTAATGTTCGTGGTCCTAGGATTTATAAGGTCCCCCACTCCCTGACGTAAGACCAGACAAAAATGAAAGTTTAGCGTACCATCAATTATTAATAAACTATGAAACGATAAATCATTGGACCGAAAATAATTGTCCTGTTCTCTTCTAATTAATTTGGAGGGTTATGAACACGAATATTCCTAGGCGTGAGAGCTTTTCTAACTTTATTTTGGATCTCATCGCTCGTGACAATGTTCGAAAAGCAAATGCCGGAGTTGCCGACGAGATTCTATTGACATAAATGTTTTTTTTATTCACCAAAACCTTTTTCCACGTTATAAAGTAATAAGGATATTGATTTATAACATTATCACCTATGTGCCCACGTTATCATATGATAATTAGAGTCTGATCCTTAATGTGCTTCCAAAGCGAACAATTTGCCATAATTAAGTAGACAAATGATTAGAAAGTACTTCTAATGAACGGTGCAGTGAATTTTTCCATGAGACTATCTAGTGAAATTTTTTGCAAATAACCTACTAACAAACATTGGAAGAAAGTGTTAGGTTATCAAAATTATGAGTAATTCCTAAAAAAAATTGATTTTTGGATAAATTGACAATGGTCATTTCAACCTAACGAAATCGACTTACGAAATATATATTTTTCGGTTTAGATCAATTGACTCATTGGATATATTCCCCACCCCCCTTCTCAAAAAAAAAAAAAAAAAAAAAAAAAACTAAAAAACAAACGGGCGAGTAATGACTATAGATCAATCATTTTAGCAATTTATATCGCCCAAAAATTCAAGGTTTACATCCCTTTTTTACTCCGGGACCAAACAATATATATATATATATAATGAGTTAGTGATATCTATTTACATAGCTACTATACAGAAAGGGGGAGGGAACCATATCCATTAAACAATTACAACATCCCTTTTATCGACGTAGCCCATTTTGATGGTCCAACCTGGCTTTTCATTTTATGCTTGTAGCAATTATTGATTGACGAGTCCCCATTGATGTATCCCTCACCCGAGGTCCCATGAGTCTAGTCGACCCGGGAGTCCTAGACTTGTTCCTAATTTATCATTATTCAAAGATAACGATGACACAATCTAGAAGAAGAGAAATGGTTACAAAGATACAATTTGTCTCATGATTAAGGTCTTAATTAATTATTTTCCCAACAAGTGGCAAGATAACTCCATGGCACGTGTTAAAAGCCACGAAATTTAAGTTTGGCTCACATTTAATCAACTTTAGTCACAGTCAATTACAGAATTGTATTATTTGGTGTCGAAAATTACAAACTTTTTACTCATGCTGGTGAATTTCAATGTGTTCGTCAATGCAAAAAAAACTATTGGTAAAACATCAGTTGTGATTATATTCAGCTAACTTGTTGGTAATCTATCGATGCTTAGATGAAAGTATTAACTTATTTTCATGTGAATTAGCAATTTTTATGCAGACTTATCAACTTTTATTTCTATAACTTATGAACTCTTTGTGTTCATTGACTAGTATACAAAATTACCAACCTAATTAGAGTGATTCACCAACTTGTATGAGTAAAAAAGTTTGGCTTCCTAACCTAGAGAGATTCTCCTTTCTATTATGCCGACTTACCAAATTAAAGTGATTCACCAACTCATGATCTTATTGCACAATAGGTTGGCCTAGTACCAAACTAAATAAGAGTAATTTTCCCTATGAGATTAATTACACGTTAGGTTTAGGTTACCACTCCTATTTGAGCTATTTATCGACTTTTAAATTTTTTTTTCTTACCGACCTGTCTTTTGACTTTTCAATTTCTATAACCCTTGGTGAACAACCCTTTACATTTACAAGCTCTTTTTAGAGATTGCCAACCTAAATTAGCATGACTTACCAATTTTCCTCCCGATAAATTATTACCTAAATAACTTGTAAACTATAAAAATAAGTTAGAATTTAAAAATGTTGGTAGGTTAGTAGCAAGTTATTGGGAAATCAAGTGATCAGAAAATATTTTTACGAATGGCTTTTTTTATATTTTCTAAGCTTTTACAAAATTCTACCAACACCAAAGAAAACTTCTTCTTTTTTCCCCCTTTTGAACGGCTACGATCCTCCTGGTTAAATGTCCCTAGTTTGCTTTGTGGTCCGCGCGTAGAAGTCATTAAGGTCTTCTTCACGTGAAGTCTAGTTGGACACGAAATAAATTGGATTTAGGGAGAAATAAATGAATGTATGTTTTTTTGACTGTCACGTGTCTAACTCCCTCGCTTCTTTTTGGGCTGCTAAATGTATTCTCCCCTGGACCAATCGATCATTGTGGGAAAATTTTAGGTGGGTTGCCAACACTCTTTCAAGAAGTGGCTTTTATGTTGACATCGCCAAGTTCTCTTTCGGCGCACTCTGTTATGTGGTTTGGAAGACTAGGAATGACATCACATTCCGGTCCTCCAACCTTTATGTGCATTCAATGAAACAACATCTTACCAAGGCGGTTAAAGATAAAGCTCTCTCTTTCAACTCGGTAGCCGACAACCCGAGAAATAGGAAATTGCAACATAGTTGGGGGTTAGACCCTAATATTTTTGGTTAGTTTTGTGAGCAAGGGTTGGTTTTGCTGCTCTTGTTCTGTTCTTGTAGTATCTTTTGGTTCCTTTAATGAACTCGCCCCCCCACTCCAGTGACATGTCATCCCGTTGAGTGCGAGTTGGTGCCGAGTTTCATTCCTTGTATATTTGTATGGTTGAAAATCATATATATAATACTTACCTTTACAACAACAACAAAAATGATTTCGGTTCCTCCTACATCAAGTTAAGCAATGCAAGCAATCATTTTTAGGAAAATATTTTACAAATCATTCATTTTTTAAGAAATAAATAAAATCAGATAGTTGGGAAGATTTGAGAAAGCAACTTTGTGTTTTGGAGACAATCTGATTCTACGGTGGAGAATGAATCCAAAGTGTATAATAAGGTCCGAGAGTATCGGTAATACAATATATGATATAACTGGTCTATTCAAAGAAAATGATCCTTGTAGGAGGTCAATATATAGTTTGCTATTTGAATGGCTCCAATTTAGAAATAATATCTAAGAAAATCCAAATATTTTCTACTGTCGCTCGTCATAGAAAAATTAGTGTACAAGCAACCCCTGGATTTTAGAAATAATATCTAAGAAAATCCAAATATTTTCTACTGTCGCTCGTCATAGAAAAATTAGTGTATAAGCAACCCCTGGATTTTAGTGCTCTCTCTCTCTCTCTCTCTCTCTCTCCATTGATTGATTAGCATTTGACATTTAAACCGTTTTTTTCATTAGGTAATCATTCATGAACTACTATTAATTTCCTTAGCAACTTAAGGTAATCTTATTTTTATCTTGCTTCAAGGAACTACGCAAAGGTCATTCAAATCCAAGTAAAAGAGGAAGAAAAAAATGCTTGGTACTTGTTGACACCCAAAAGTACCCCTGATATCACATGTCAGTCAAGAAGGCAGTAATAGAAGCAATGCGACCCATATTGATCATGGAAAATAAGGATAATCAGAAATTTCAAAGGTATTTGGGCTTTGGGCTAGGAGAAAATGGATTTATAGATGGACATTCTTAAGTCGATGGTAAGGTAGTTAATTGCCATGTGTCAGGCTCTTGGAATAACATATTAGATTTGAAATTCAAGCTGCAGGGAAGGGTGCATGAAAATAGGCAAATAGATATTTACTTCATGAGCAAGTCGAACAAGCGTCGTCGATAGGTCAAGAAACAACCAAATATGGATAAGATGGTTAAGAGTAGAAGGAAAACGTGGAAATACTAAGAGTAAAGCCCAAGAAAGAGTAGCTGACTGACGGTTACCAGGTTGTCCTATAAATACCATAAGCCATTCAATGAAGAGATCCTCGAATAAGACAACAATTATCTTTATTTTTATCTTTACTTTATCGTATTTTAGCTATAGTTTTCAATATTCTCATTGTCTAATTAAATTCCGGCATGTTTCTTTATATGGTTCAACATTGTCAATTAGATTTCGATATTGTTCCACAAGCTCAACATCGTCAAATAAATTACGGTATTGTGTTTCCTATTTAGGGTATTATAGTTGATTAAATTTCAGCCAATGCCTAAACAAGCTGTGTTATTGATTAAATTCCGGCATAGTTTGAGTCCGAATTACAAGTTATACGATTAGATGTGTTCAAATTACATCATTGATTAAACTCCAATGTACTTTGTTTCAACGGTTGTCGGCCGTCGAGTCATCTTTGTGTTAATTGTCAAAGTTGTAATATATAGGTTGGAAATAAAATTCACACTTGCATTTGACATTCTCTATCCAGATTCAACACATTACCCGAGTCTCCTATAATAAAATTCGAAACGTGCCTTTCAATAAAAGATTTTTTGCAAAAATCAAAACTAGCGAAATAGTACTTGAATTAAACTCCATAAACACGCTTATCACTAGATATACTTTCTCCATTACATGTTAAGTAGACTTAGTAAACTTTAAATTTTTATCATTGAAAATTCAGGGTTTGTGAAAAAAAAATCCCAAATAACATTATTGGATTTAATACAAGGATTAGTTTGATAACATAATTCTCATTCATGTCATGTACGAAATTAAGGCTCCGTACTAATTCCTCAAGGACGTAAATGCACGGTTTCGAGGTAAAGTGAACGACCCAAATCTAGTTATTGCAAGAGATTATTTCATAGGGTTTAAATTTATTCACCAAGGTGGAGTTCCACGTCACATAAGAAGACAAGCCAAAAGTAGTCATTCCTTGACTACTAGAAAGACGTCAATCACGACTCACAAGTAACACCAAGACCAGAGCACGTAACTGGGAATTTAGCAAAACTTCATGATCAACCACGACCCTAAACGCCACAATAGGCTTTGATTGGACACTCGGATTTATACCCTTCGTCGGTGCGAAAGAATCGGAGTAGACCCAGATGATCGAACGGCTTGTACTTTAACGGGTGATCGTCATCAACGAGCTCTTCGGGAACTTGCAGCGTTCCATTATTGAACGAAAACAGTGCAAGCGAGTATCTGTCTTCCTTGCCGTTGATGGTCACCTTGTGGGTTGGAGACTGTATCCTATCATTGCTCCATGCCTGTTCAAATGCCAGTTCAATTGCTAGAACTTGAAATTTCCGGTATATATAGATGTAACTGAGTCAAAGTCTTGAACTCGACTGAAATCGAGAACTTGACATTTTATGTTCGACCTGAGCAACGATCATGATTTTATTTCTGGTTATGTCAAGCTTAGCTCAAGATCTGTAATTCCATGCTCTCAGCATTTCAATCGAGTCCAGGAAATTGACAGAATGAGATTACCTTCAGAAGTACACGTACTTCTGTTTTCCTATAATACATTAGCCATTTATATAGATTAAAATAGTGACCATTTTCATCCTTTCCTCTAATCTGAAGTTGACTTACTCTTTTTCTGGGAAACATTTAGCACTTATTCCATTCTTGTCTGATCCACAATTCTCATGAGAGTCTGTCCTATTTTAAACCCAAGATGCAAGACTAGCAATTCCATATAGTTCAAACAATAGAAATTTGATCATCGTAGCTGGTGAATAATACTTGTGGATCCAGTAAGCACTACAGTTTCTTGAGATATGTTTAGTTCCGTGCTTATATTCTCATTCCTTAGTTTCAATATGGAAATTTAGATTAATACTCACCATCAATGCATCTCCAGCCATGACCACGAATTTCAAAGGCGACATCTCAACAGTGATCCATTCTCCATCCTTGGTTTCGACCTCCAAGCCATTAACTTCACCATCTTGATAAAGAATGGTGGTGAAGCTCTTGTCTGTGTGATTGACGAATCCAAGATTAGACTCATCCTCTCGTGGTGCCCTATTCTTTAAGAGCCGAAGCAGGTATGTCGTTGATCCGATGTAAGAATCATAATGCTTCTTGGAATTGTAGCCCTCGAATATCATTCTCGTAACAATCTGGTCCAACTCTGCCGCAAGCTTTGCATACGAATTCATGGCGTTGCTGACCAGACGAAGAGCAAAATGGTCACAAACTCAAACAAAATGCTCAAGACATACAGAAAGGAAACAAGTGGACTGAATTTCAGAAGGGAGAACCAAAAGCGATCGTTGCCATTAGGCCACATAAGCTCGGTGAATTTCTGAGTCGCTTCTAGAGACGTTGCGTCATCGATGCCCAAGCTCTCATGCAGAGGGAGCTTGGCAATCTGGCCGACGTAGCCATTCAAGGGTTTCTGGTACCGGTTCTTCATCTTGGTCTCCGTGGGAAGGGCGAAGAGTTCTTGCAAAACGCCAAACGTGGCATCGTGAAGTTGCGAAGAGAATATTTCGTCGTAGTTCACGACGAAGAGGCCGAATTCTTCGAGCGCTTGGATCACCTTCTTGCATGTAGAGACCCAAGAAGTTGTCCCTGGCTTCAGATCTTCACTAGAGAAATTGAGAACAGGAAACCTTGGTGACCCGTCACTACCCATTTCGAGTGTAGGCTTTTTCGATTGATTTGAATATAAACTGAGAGACTTCGAGGAGTATTTATAGGCACGGTGGAAAATTAACATGTCTTTACTTGTAGTTTTCCTGAATCTTATTCTTCTGTAACTAAAGTAGAGATGACATCAATGAGGGTAAGAAAGGAAGACAAAAAATAAGGTGGAAAATTTTCATTTGCCAGGTGATGTAACTACATGGTAGGCGGGACTTTTCTTGAATATGATAGATGCGTGGTAGATATTGATTTGAGTGTTTCCTTTGACCTACGAAGACACTGAGTGAAATTTTTGTAGGATTACATTTGAAATTTAGTGTTTATTTTTTCCTATTTTACTGTAGGGAGCATAGTGTAAATTATTTAATCAGGCGCTCCTCATCATTTTTATTGATTATGCATTGATGAATTGGGCCATGGACATTATGACTCCCGTCTTTACTTAACTGATTATGAGATAATTGAGATATTTTATACGTTTGGATTTATTCACCTAAGGCAGGTATGTCATTATTAAATAATGAGGTGCGACTGTGAGGTGTGAGAGAAAAATGGTCCACACCAAAATCATTGATGAAGTTATAATATGATATATAATTATTTATAATTTATGGAACTGGAATGTTATTATTTTCGATCACCCTCTTTTTATAATTATAAAGGATTTGAAAGATGTTAAGAAAACCTTTCCTAAAGTAAATTCCAGCTTTCACTATATAAGATCTCCAAGACAGATTCGTGGTATAATTGAGAACGTTTTGATATAGGACAAGCAATTCAATCATTTTTCTATAAATCGCAGATGGTGGTGGTTTTGGTAGAATTTGCAAATTTTATTGTAGCCAACATTTGTATAACCGTCGTTATTGCTTAAAAATTACAATATTACATTCTATTGTCACAGTAATTGTAACGATCCTCGCTTCCCGTATCTGTAGAATTTCCACTCTACACCCTACAATTTGTGTACTAATTTACTGTGTGCACCTCCCATTCAGCACCCACGCTCTAAGAAGCACTACGATACTATCACCATTTTAACCAATTTGCGCCATCGATATAAATGGGTGTTACAAATAAATATATAAATGTTTACGAGATGGATAAACGTATGAAATGGCAATTTAATTTGAGGAATATATTTGAATGATTGTAAATATATGAGAGAGATTTGAAATTCAATTTTGAAATATAAGATATTTGTGGGAATATCTAACATTTAACTTGGTTATTTAAATTATAGTGTCGCGCATTTTGTTGTACCTCATCCCATAATTCGTTATACTATCCTAGTGCCTTTAATCCTTCATATTCAAGGATGAAACTCGTATGGTTCGCTTTCTATATAGCAAAGATCGATTAATTTACTCGTTCATTCCCTCTAACCCACTTATTCTTTTTAATCACTTTAATATCCTAATGCCTATAATCCTTCATATTCAAGGGGTTAAAATGATCGAGATATATAGCTATTATCATAGATATAAGCACAGTGACCTAAGTATATCTCTGGCAAACTCAGCCATTAATCAACTTTAGGCTTTAAAATTAGAAAAAAAAATTCACCTATGCTGCTACTTATTCAATTCCTTTAACTATGTAACAACTCCAGGCTAAGGTAAAATGCACCAGTCAAAAGCCAGGACTTAACTAATTCACAAGACTAGCTAAGTATAAAATGGATCTCTAGGAAGATGATTTTCTTCGCTCATGCTCTTGGAGTGTAAAAAAAACATATAATCACAAGACTATAATATATGCTAATAGGTAGACAACAGGGTAGTTCAACTGAGTCAACTTAACTCTCGTCTTATCCCATAAATATACTGTAGATTCTTCTTCTTTTTTAATTAATCTTTCTCATATTTCTCTAGGAGCTTATTTGGTTTGACTGTAACCGAACTATACCTATGTCGTATCGTAACTATTTTGTGAAGTGCGGAAACTTTTAAATTTGGTAATACATGTTTTCCTGTTCCGGCATCTCATAAGTGGACGAGGCAGCTTCCTCAAAACTATTGTAGCTTTAAAGGTACTACAATGGTGAGGTATTGTGAAATCGGAAGCATCCATTTTTTATAGTTGAAACTGCTGCAGAGTTCAGATGCATAGAACAGCACATATCAATTATTTGCTTTCTTTAATATATATTTTTTTCATTGTGTGCAAGCATTGTCATTTTGCTAGAGAGAATAATCACGAATGAGAAGTTGTAAGTCTTCGAATCTCTTTCCACGTCTAGTTGTGGTGTCAGTGTCAATAGATATGGATTTGTACTTGATAAATAAGCTACTGGTCCTAAGATAGCTCATCATCCTTGTTATTTTGCATCAAAGTCTACTCATCACAAGCGGGACCAAGGGTGATGTGGTCCCCCTTTCCCTGGTTCGAGACAGAAAGTTACACCATCAGAATTGTACCTATGACTTATTCAAATTATTCGAACAGATTATATAGTTGTAGTGGCCATATATGATAGAAACCTAAATAATTCTGCGAGATGAGGATGGCGACTATAGAAAGTTGCCCCATGAAAATGCATTTCCAATCGGAGAAGTATAATACAAATCAATGAGAGGATGGATTTTGACATATGTCCATGCCCTTATATGGCTGTAAATTAAAGAAACCGGTCTCGGTTGCTGCTAAGACAGCTACAATATAATGTCTGTTCAATGTCATTTCATCATCAATGACGAAGATCAGATGTGACTACAACATCGGTTACCGAGGACCACTCTTTGTCCTAGCACAAAAAGTCGTGAGATCCAAGAACTTTTCTCATATGATAACGAAATTATGGGCAAACTTAGTATTTTATTCTCCTGTTTGGACTTCCCACCATACAAATCCGTGTGCTTTTTGTGTACGCTCACAATTTCCTTGAAAATGCGAACCATATGTAGTTAGATTTGGACTCTTTCCAGTCGTGCCTTCCCAAGTAAATTATACTCTAAATACAAACAAAATGATCGATATGTTGGTGTATCTTGCAGGACCGGCAAAGAAGCTTCTGATTGGATTTCATGAGATCTTGCCGTCCATTAGAGGGTGCCAAATTTACAATAAACATTTTTGATCGTATAGTCATGTAATAAAACTGATTATTGCATCTTTTGAGATTTTGCCTTCCGTCTCAATGTAGAATGTAGTACGAAGTCAGATTTTAAGATTAGCTTCTGCCTTATTTTTCAAACGTTTGATTGGATTTCATGAGATCCTACCTTCCAAAAAAAAGGATACTTTAAAGGCCACGAATACAATATAATACACAATTTATTTCAGATTTATTTGTCGTATGTACAAACATGAACTCCTATCGAGTTTCTCTCATGCAAAATTCTACTGTCATTTAACAAAAAATATAGATTTTTTTTGCCCTGAATTTCAAGAAGTGTTCCTAAAACGTCAAAAAATTGTTGGTAAAGGGGTTTAACACCTATTGGGGAAAAGAAAGGAAATAATTAGCGAAATCATATCAATGGTCGGGGATAAGAACTAACAAAATTGGAGAAGAGGGACGTGTCAATCAAAGAACTAACAAAATTTCATTTCAAGTGTTGTGAGTAGATATGACCAATAGCCGATTTGGACTGATTGAACGCTGGGATAAAAGGGAAAATTGTCCAAAAAATCCTAAATGTATTATGTAATTATTAACTCAATGCAAAAAAAATTAATTTTACCAATTTAATCCTAAATTTTTTGACAATTTGTCAATTGTCCCTATCAATTTTGGCTATAAATCAATAATATAGATGTTGGCTGCCTACATAACATAGCTAGTATTGACGTAGACAACTTTTGAAAATTTTAAAATGTTTTTAAAATTTCTCTATTTTTTATTTATTGTTTTCTTACTATTTTTCTTTCTCAAAGGTTTGGCAAGAGTCGTTGGGGCATCGACAATGGCCAGCAACCCTTGCCAACAATGGCTGTCAACAACCTTTGTCTTTATGTACGATGAGGGCCACAACAACCCTTGCTGGCTTGCACAAACCTAGTGAGGGCTGCCAAGGTTGTTGCCTCGCCAGATTTGTGCAAGGCGAGGGCCATCACAACCGTCACCTAGTGTCCAACAAGGGCACAACACCCTCGCAAAGCTAGATTTGTGTGCAATAAGGGTTGTTGCGACCCACGCCCAATGACTAACAAGTCACCAGCCATCATCAAAGCCCCCAATGGCCCCTACCAACCCCTTTAGGAAAGAAGAATAGTAAAAAGTAAATAAATAATATAAATTATAAAAAATTAGATAACATTTTAAAAAATTACAAAAATCGTCCATATCAACGCGCCCATGCTATGTAGGACAACTATTGTTGACTTTATCGCTTTCCAATCAAAATTGATTGGAAGAATTAACTTGACAAATCGTTAAAATATTTAAAATTGAATTGGCCAAATAAAAAGAATTATGGTCTAAATTGTCAACCTTACAATTGGTTCAAATATTATCCAGAGATGAAAGTCATTGTCATGCCCACCACGATATAAACATACTAATATTATTGGGCCTGAGTGAAAGCCCAAGTATAAATATGCTCAAACCATCTCCAAATCATATACACAGAAAACAGACGAAATTGGACACGAGGGTCTATTGAATTAAAATTCAAGAACAAATTGATCCTATCATTTCAATCTGTGTCCAATGAAATGGTTTATAAGCACTAACTCTTGACATTTTGGCAATCATTGAGATCAGTTCTTTGAAAGGGAAATGATCATGATACGCATTCATTGAGATCAATTTAATCCGCCTTCGCGATAATATTCATATGATTGAGAAAATGAAAACAATTGCTAGTGAATGCATTAGCCGTTCTTATTTTCTTAAAAAAACATGCTAGTCTAACGCTTCTGAAAATTGAGCACCTTGATGGAAATGGCGAAAACAAATGCAAAGAGCATTGTGAATCCTAACATCACAACGGCGATCACACCTAAAAAATTATGTCGGAAACCGAAGTAATCTCTCAAGTATTCTTCCACCGTGCCCCCGGTCTCCTCAAGCACGTCCTTCAAATCACCGTACTGAGAGACCACCAATCCATATAAGCTCCATGCAAATGGACATGCCCAATAGTACCATCTCCACCAAATAGGTATCCTCTGTTAAATAAGTAAGTCGCGAGGATGTTCACGAATCAGGCATTACTCTTATTTTTGAAAGCAAAATCAGTAGAACCATGAACATCGATGAGTTGTTATAGAACTTACAGTCCTCGGCACAATGAACCCCGAAAAGAGGTTCCACACGCCATAGAATGCAGCTGCGACGATGGAAGCGATGTGGTGGTTCGGCGTTATGCCCACGGTCATCATGCCATAGTAGGTGAAATACAATAATGTGAAGTACACGAAGTACAGATACCAGAAAAATTTCTCAGCGGTCCATTCGAATCCAATCATTGCGTAAACGATGACTCCATAAGATACAGTTTGCATGAGAATATAAGGGATTTCAATCAGAACCTATAAAATAAATCACATAAGCGACTTTCCAATAGTGATTCATGCATAAAGCTGTATTGGAATAAGCGTGCTCGGAATCATTTCGAAGCAATTTTACCTGTGCTAGTGCGTACGGTAGAGCCGAGTACATCCCTGCAGCTCGCTCTCTATAGAAAACCGTTCTCTCCACTGCTACAACAGGTTGCACGGCGGATGCATTTTGGACCCCAAGGAAGAGAATGGCCGAATACATAGATCCCATCGCATTGATCAAGTCTTGGCTCCGAGTCCTACGAACCTAACATTTCAGAAACACACAACTTGGGGAATGAATGAGGCAGAAAATGGCATTGTAGGCAGAACTTACGTTTTAGAGCCAAGGTCCCAGAACACAGTCCCAACCACTAAGGCGATGAGGATGGTGAAGAGGAATCGAACGGCTGTATAAGGCGGATTCCGCCAGTAAGACCAGTGTTGCTTCCATAAGCAAGCCATTAGTTGGGTGAAAGTTGATTGAGAATACTGAGCCGAGAAATAAAGATCCTTCGAATTTGGAGGAGGTATGCTCAACTCTTTAATTAAAGCCTTGTTTCTCCTGAAAATCACCAAAATGGGTTTTCCTACGGGTCAATAGCAAGACTAAAAGTTGGACCTCAAGATGTGCGGTAAATCCACCTGTACAAATCTGAGTTTTTGTATAAATCAGAAAAATCGACACCCAAAGCAAGTTCTTGTCCTGGGCTTGTAACTTCGAGCATCCAAGTCGCTGGATTATAGCCATCTTTGATTTTGCTAACTCCTTGGATTCCCTTCATTTTGAAGATACTTATCTTGGTAATTCAAGCAAAATGAAAGTACAATCCAAGCCAGGTTATATTCATGAAACTCTTATGTACCTCAAAATACTTTATTAGATGACAAGACTGGCGACCCAAAGGACCGACGTATATCTCTTGTCCCCCTCGTTTCATTAAGAAAAGCTGCAGAACAAGTAAAAATGCAACAGCTTCTAATTTTGAATGCGCTGCAGAAAGATTTTTCATGTGTTGAATGCGTTGACATAATTCACCTCATCGAAAGCTTCAAATATGTCAATGCTCGGCTGGTGAATTGTGCATACGACCGTTCTTCCCGTGTCCACTGTATTCCTAACTGTTCTCATGACAATAGCAGCAGCTCTTGCATCAAGCCCAGAAGTTGGTTCATCCATGAAAATGATGGAAGGGTTTGCAACTAGTTCAACTGCTATGGTCAGCCTTTTGCGTTGCTCGGTGGAGAGACCATCCACACCAGGCAAACCAACCAAGGCCTGTCTCAGCGGATTTAGCTCCACAAGCTCCATGACTTCCTCAATAAACATCTGCAACATTTTTATTTCATTACAAAATTAGATGGATCCTCAATGAAGTGTTCATAACCACCTAAGAGAAAGCAATTCCACAATTAGCTTTGAGTTAAGAAGGCAGTCCTCTGATATCATATTATGGGGGTAGATGCTAACCTTTCTGGTTTGGTTGTCTACATCAGGAGGTAAACGCAGCCATGCAGAGTAAAGTACCGACTCGTAGACAGTAACATGAGGTGAATGGATGTCATTCTGTTCACAGTATCCAGAAATTCGAGCAAATGTATTTTGATTCTTTGGATACCCAGAAATTGTTATGTCCCCTTCGATGTATCCACTGGTTTTTCTCCCAGCCAATACATCCATCAGAGTAGTTTTGCCAGCGCCGCTAACGCCCATCAAGGCTGTGAGAACACCTGGCCTAAAAGCACCACTTACACCTTTTAAGAGAACTAATTTATCCTCAAGAACATCTTTATTCTTCATTTCCTGCCAGTATAACTCTCGAGTCATATTTCAGATGAACATTTGAGGTTTTACACTCATGGTATCATGATATATTAAAGAGTACTATCTTCAGATTTTCATAGTTTAACAAAGTCACCTGTGGCATGTCAACTGAATAAGCTAATTGATCAAAAGTAATTGAGTATTGCTCAAATGGGAGCACCATTCCTCTGTTCCTATTGACCACGACATCTGTCTCAAACCGTGCAAGTGTAGAACTGGATGACCTGCCTACAAGACCCAAAAGAAAAGATAGGCAAAGAAGTAACACGAGTCATCAGTGGAGCGAAGCCTTTTTCACCCATTTGAGGTCTTAACTACTGCTAAATGATAGTCAATGAAAAGAAACAAACTATCAAAATTTCGTCTATACCTGATCTATTTTTCTGATTAGAGCCTTGAGATTGCAACTGAATTGATCCTCCTATTCTGTTAACATTATCATTGCCCTCAGGATCATTTGATTTTACCATCTGGGATTTGCGAAAGGCTGCATCATAAGATAGAGCTTGAGTAGGCAAGCTCTTGTTGATAGAAACCTTAACAAGAGCAAAAATCACTTACGATTGAGAAGAGCAAGAGCCACTGAAAACCCAAAGTTGAAGAGGATGATGAACCCAAACAATGCCCCAACGCCTATCCAATACCGGTATGCTTCAGTAAAGAACCCACGGGACTTCAAAACTTGAATTCCTAGTGGCTCATTTGAACTTGAATTTAGGGGAATCTATTGTAAGTAATAACAAGAGGAATCACTTAGTCACAGATTCACTTCTATGAAAGGTCAATATGTTGGCATTAAGCAATTACAAGACTTTACTTTATCCCAACTCGACCCTAGAAACTCGTCAATGACTATTGCGCTCTGCCCATACATTAAAGGAGATGACCAGTAGCCCCAAATCCACCATTTCTTCATGTCCTCTACAAATCAAATAAATCAGAATTAACACCGCTTATGAAAAAAAGCTAAGAACAAAATAAAGAAAAAAGGTAAACTCTAGTATCTTTGATACTTCGGGAAAGAACGACTCCGCCCAATGATAAGAGAATGAACAAGGCAAACGTCCCGAATGTGTTGGCAATGATCATGTTTCTCCCAAGTGCCGCAGTAAATCGAAACAATCCAGAGGCCATCTGGCCAACAAGCACAAGTAAAAGATACTGCTTGAACAACCTGTAACACAACATAGACAGAAAAATGTATCAACTACGACAACGAGAATAGAATTTCCATCTTCCCACCAAAGAATAATCACAGTCCTTTCTTACCTTCCAACATTTGGGTCGTATCCAATGACATAGTAGCTAATGAACACCCAAGATGCAACCTCCACAAATGTGATAGGGATCTTTAGAATCCAGGTTGGAAGAGCATATGCCCATGCTGGATAGAAGAGGTCTCTTTGCTTGTAGAAAACTGGGAGCTTGACTATGGTCATCGAAAGCTCCGCCATTCCATTGAACATTATTGAATTTACGGTGAAGAACAAGGCACCAATGTAATCTCCTCCATTAGTTATGGTTTCCCGATGCATCTTAGTCCGTAAGAACAAGGTCATCGTAATAATCGCGTTAATTGTGATCTGATAAAATAAGTCATATCAATTTTACCACAACAAACAATTCGTGGTTGTAGTTGAACTGAAAGAGAATGAAGTTGGTAATTACCTGAATGAGCTTGAAATTGTAGACGAAGGAGTTCCTTTTCATAAGCAAGTACTCTCTTGAAATGCAAGCTTTCACTAAATCCTTCATTCCAACACCAAATCTTTTGGTAGTCAAAGCGGCAGGGTGGCTCTTGCTCTTATCAAAAGGAGTCGAAAGTTCATCCCTGAGTTTTCTTCCCACGTGGAATGACTGGAACGCCTCTGCAAATTCCCAAACTGTGACGAAAGTGTAAGGCTCGTCTTTGTGTACCCAATACTGATGTTGATCTTTTCTTGATGTGACCTATTGAAAAGTAGAAAAGCATGTTATTGCAAGAGACTTGCTACAAAATATATCTTTTATCTCCTACAAGTTGCTGAAATAAAATTTTCATATTTTTACTTACTTCCTGCAAGAAATCGGCAACACCCTTCCTCTCTGGGCATTTGAATCCCATGGATTCGAAGAAATCTAGGATGAGTTCACGTGGCCCCTGGTACACTACCTGACCATCAGATAGGAGAATGATATCATCAAACAGATCATAAGTCTCTGGAGCTGGCTGGAGGAGAGAGATAACCGCCGTTCCATTAAGAATGTGAATGAAGTGTTTCAGGGAGTTAACAATCTGGTATGTCGTTGAGCTATCAAGCCCAGTGGATATCTCATCCATGAACAATGCCTTAGCAGGTCCAACCAGCATCTCACCTAGAAATTACAGGTCAGAGAATCGAACATTTTCAGTTACTATAAAAGTTTAATGCGCTTCTAGTTCTAACCTGTGGTCACACGCTTCCGTTGTCCTCCAGAAATACCCCTCAACATTTCATCTCCAACCATGGTATCAGCACATATTTCCAGCCCTAAAATCTGTGCAGAAAAGATGTGCATTGAAGTGCCAGCATGATTTGTGAAGTGCCAACATGATTTGTGGTGATTCTTGTCAAAATTACCTTAAGAATATAATCAGTGACGACATTAGCCTCCTGACCTTCTGTTGCTACTGCCTGTGGAATCATGCATGACTCATTGCATAAGAAAAACCAGACGCCCACATTGATGTAAGAATTTCAATAACATAGCAACTGCTTTCTGGAGTCCAACTCAAAACCATTTGTTCCATATTAGTTTCTTCCTATGGATTACTTAATTCATTTCCTTGCTGTAAAATGAAAAAACAAAAGACAACTCTAAGCCCGCCTTGTTTATTTACCTTCATGAAGATGTCAATATCAGGGTCTGGTTTTATATTTGCTGCTTTCTCTCTTCGCGACAACTCTGACAACATATCTGCAAATGCCCCCAAAGAATCAACATTTGTAATTCGAAAAAGTTTGATTAAGTCAAACTCAAATTTGACATTATAAAAATATAAGAGTCAATTCAAAACCATATCGCGATCCAACACCCTGACATCTTGCGGAGAAGACCAATGTTTCTCTAACTGTCATTTCTCCTATGTGAAGATCGTATTGACTTATGTAAGCTGCAGTTCTTTGGGGCACAAACTCATTCAAGCCATGTCCATTGTAAGTTACCCTTCCTGTTGTCTGAGGAACAATCTTCACTTTTTCAATATAATTGGATGATATATTGGTCATATAAAAGTTGAAAATCCACAAAAGAAGGGCTGAAATTAAATGAAAGGTGACTTGCATTAACCTTTAGTTCAGGATCAAGCTTGCCTGCCAAAGCTAACAAGAGTGTTGTCTTCCCTGAACTAGGAGGACCCAAAAGCAAAGTCATCCTGCAAAATGAGAAGAAATTGCCAGAAAAGAAACGTCAATCTAATTATTCATTATTTCGATCAAGGAAAAAAGACAAATCTGAATTGAGATCAGTTCGATATCTTTCACATTAGAAAATATATTAGGTCCAAATTGAATTTAAAGCGGTAATCCAGTCAACATGTTGAAAACTTCAAACAACAAGAATGTGACAATTTTTAATGGAGATTTTTGAATAATTACAAAACACGTGCATTATAGAACACGGTACCAAGCTCGGAGAAGGAACCAAATCGGGCTCGCCGAAATAAAACTAAGTTCAGTTCAATTTGGAGGTTTAAAAAATTGGTTTTTGATTTGGATTGATTTGCTCACCTGCCAGGTTTGATGATCCCACTGACATCTTGAAGGATAGTCAAGTGCTTCTTTCTACTAGGAAGCATGGGCAGAAAATTCAAGAAGCCCTTCATGGGTAAAAAGAAGCAAATAGAAAAAATAAAGGTTAAGCAAAGATACTAATCAGAACTCAAGCAATTTATCAAATATCATTTTAATCAAAAAAATTAATACAATCCATTTTGCAAGTTGTGGGAGTCAATAGTATGGGACTTGGACTTGTTGGTTGATGTTTTATTGGGTTCTCCCACCTAAACAGCTTGCTTTTGGGTTTTGGTTCTCCTAAAGTCTATACCAATTTAAACAAGAGCCGTCTGTCCTATCTCCCAACTGCAGGTTGCGACGCCGGTATTACGGTGTTTGTCTTAAACTAGCAAATGGCTTGTATAAAGCCAACCCGATGTGCTTACGAGACTGCGAAGCATGGTTGATTGTTAACATCCTTATTGCAACGGATGGGAATTTAGATTTCACATGGGATTTTGATGTGTGGTTTAAAAGGTCTTGGACTTTCTTCCACCTCAATAGCTAGCTTTTGGATGTTGTTTTCTTGATGTCCAAGAACTAGTTATTGAGGCGAGAGAGCGAAGCCATATAAAGTACATATCGAGATCCATCCCATCGGTGTAAATCCAAGTACTACACCTTGAATTAGGATCTTAACAAAAAAAATGAAATTGTCTTTTTGGCTTTTACACATACTTAGGAGGTTGCTGCTCACCTCTAGAATATCAGTCCAGAAATTGATGAAGGACGGCAAAGCTCTGCTTCCCACGCGGGCCTCTGCCTCCACGTTCAAATGCTCAAATCTGACTTCAATTGTAGGAATATCAATTCCAACTCTGCAAACAAACCCAGATTCACGATAACCACAATTATTCAAACCCGAAAAGAAAAAATAGATAGCATCTTGAGAAAACCGGAAAAACTTTCTCAGGGAACAAAAGAAACGCGCATGCTTCATGAATGAACAATTCCCACCCATTTTAACCAGAAAATTCACACTAACGAGAGCTGGCCTGACATGGTGAGTATTTTCCTTGCAAAAGATTCATCTCCGGAACCCCTCAAGCAGAGGCTCCAAAGACAGAGCAAACAGAGACTGTACCTATCAATGCGGTTCTTGAGCTTCAGCAAGAACTTCTCGTTGTCCTCCTCAGTGACCCTCAGTAACCTTTCCATCAATATCTTCCTCTCATGAAAACCCAGGTTCTGGATGTCGATCTCGTTGGCACCCCCGCCACAGGAAGCCATCAGGATCCCTTTCCGGAGACGGTCGAAGGTGGGGAGCTTCTCGAGAGCAGCCCATCTGAGAGCCTCTTCGTCGTCCTCATCGCGCGTAGACCCCGAGAACACATCCATCGTCACCGCGCCGTTCCTCCACTCGGGGGAGCTCGTCTCGCGCGGGCGGTTGCTCCCTCTGTGTATGTCCCCTCCTTCCATGGATTGCGTCCGCTAAAGTGTCACTTATGCTCGGTTTCAAAAACACAAGTACTACAAGGAAGAGGTAGGCAACAACTTTAAGGTTCTGTTTACTGTCGGTCCAAGCTGACGTGTGCTTTTGTGACGACGTTTAAAATGTTGATCATCCTTCAACTTTCACTAGTTCTTTATTTTGTCGAAACCATTTCCAACCCCAAAGTCCGCCCAAATCCAATGGACGTGACCCTTAAACGACATCTTTGTGTAACACGCATAAATTTTTTTCTGATTTGGACATCCACGTGAGAGTCCATCTTGGCTAAAATTTCACCCACATTGTACTCCCGTTGCCTACATTGTGTAATTTCTTTTCCCATATGTCCATGCAGGGTTCGTATATTTTATTCACATCACACTTTGCATCATTCGATGACCACATCAACTGAATTTAATCGGATTTGGTGGAGTAAGAACAACATAGATGACATAATTTTCGTATGGTGCTTGCTTCAGTGTAATTTTTTTTTTTTATTCCCTTAAATGTCACAAATTTGAAAAACCAATCAGTTTAGTGCCATTATCGATTTGCCTCATTAGAAAATCTGACGTGAAAGCTGGTCATCCTATGTGACTTTACCAACACCAACCTATAAGAGTTTGCCAACGTTGACATAGACATTTTTTAATATTTTTTATTTTTAAAATATTTTTTTTGGATTTTTATTTTTATTCTTTATTTTTCCTTTTTTTCCCTTTAATTTTGGGCCAGCAGGGGGTCACCTCTCCCTTGACCATGAAAGCCCTTGTCAAATCTAGGTGAGTTAGCCTCACCCACCATTGCCCATAACTAGCAAGGGCCTTACGATCGATGAGGTTGTGATGCCCTTGCCTAGGGCCGCCTTGCCCTTGGCACTCTTGGCCATCTACGCCTCAGGCAAGGGCACCATGGCCTTGCTGGCCACAAACGAGGCGGTGAAGGCCTTGAACAACTCTGGGCAACCACGAGCAAGGTTGCTTCACCCAAATCTAACAAGAGCTTTCATGGTCAAGAGCAAGGCAACCCTCGCCAGCCCTAAAAAGGAAAAAAAAAAAAAAAGCAAAATAAAAATAAATTTTCAAAAATTGTATTTTGAAAATAAAAAATATTAAAAAATTGTATATGTCATCACCAGCAAAACCATATATTTTTTTATGAGTGAGGCGGCCTTAACTGCTGTTGGCCAAAGCTGGCAAGGGCCTTCGCAGCCTCGCCTGTAGTTGGTGAGGTTGTGATGCCCTCACCTAAGGCCTTCGCAACCACACTAGGCGAGGATCACCTTGCCCTCAACGCCCTTGATCGTGTAGGCCTTAGGCAAAGGCATCATGGCCTCACTAGCCATAGGCAAGGTCGTAAAGGCCCTCACCAGCTCTTGGTGACCATGGGCAAGGCTGTCTCCCCCAAATCTGACAAAGGTTTTCACAACCTTGCCTGTTGCCAAGGGCAAGGTGGTCGCTAGTGACCATTGTCGACCCTTAAAAAAGAGTGAAAAAAAGTAAAAGAAAAAAGTTCAAAAATAAATAAAAAAATAAAAAATGGTCTACGTAGGATAAATTGCCAAAATTGACACTCAAATAATTGATTTTATTACAATATGGTACTTAAGTAAGCAGAAAAAAGTTAGGGAAAATACTACCAAAAACCCTGAACTATGCCCTTCGGGACAATTTTACCCTAAACTTTTTTTTGTACCATAAAAAACCCCAAACTATGCCCATTGGGACAATTTTACCCTAAACTTTTTTTTGTGCCATAAAAAACCCCAAACTATGCCACTCGGGACAATTTTACCCTGAACTTTTTAACGAAAAACCTTGAACTATGCCACTTGGGACACATTTACTCCAGACTTTTTAACTGAAGGGCATTTTCGTCTTTTCCTTTTTTTCTTTTTCTTTTTTCTTTTTTTTTTCCTCTTCCCTCCGGCGAGAGGGAGCCGGCGGCGGCCACCCTCGCCGGCGGCGGCCACCCTCGCCGGCGGCGACGTCCGGCCGCCGGCGAGGGTGGCCCACGCCGAGGAGGGCGGCCCTCCCCAGCGTCGGACGAGGGTCGCCCAAGTCGGGGGAGGGCCGCCCCCGCCAGATCCGGCGGGGGCGACCCTCGCCCGACGCCGGGGAGGGCCTCCCCCGCCAGATCCGGCTCGGGCGGCCCTCACCCGACGCCGAGGAGGGCCTCCCCAACCAAATCCAGCGAGGGCGGCCCTCGGCCGGACGTCGCCGCCGGCGAGGGTGGCCGTCGCTGGCTCCCCTCTGCCGGAGGGAAGAGGAAAAAAAAAGAAAAAAGAAAAAGAAAAAAAAGAAAAGACAAAAATGCCCTTCGAGTCAAAAAAGTCTGGGTAAATGTGTCCCAAGTGGCATAGTTCAAGATTTTTCGTGGCACAATAAAAAGTTCAGGGTAAAATTGTCCCGAATGGCATAGTTTGGGGTTTTTTATGGCACAAAAAAAAGTTTAGGGTAAAATTGTCCCGAGGGGCATAGTTCAGGGTTTTTGGTGTCCTTTTCCCAAAAAGTTATAATACTTAAATGAGTGCCATATATAAGTCATGGCACTTGTACTGTCCTTCTCCCGATTTGGTATTAGAGGGACTTGATTAGAGTACTTGTTAAAGTAGAATGAACTTAATTAAACAAATCAAAAATAGAGATATTCAATTAGAAAAAAAAAGTGAGATTATAGAAACAAAAAGGGAATTTTTTCTATAAAAAGAATAAATAAATTATTGAATCCCAAGATAACTATAGAGTTATCTAAAGCTATGTTTGATTGTCTAAATTTCAAGTCTCAATAGGACTTGATATGACAGAATATAAAATTTAGAGATTTTGCTATAGACTATCATTAGTGTATCACAGTATAGAGCAAACTTTGTCAAATCTTATCATGCCTGTCGTGCTAAGAACTATTGTATCGATGTAAATGCACAAACAGAAAATGTAAGAATCAATCACGATTCACTGCTAAAGAAATCAAAAATGCATTAAGGGAGATAACTTCCGACTATCAATCTAAGATTATTATACGATCTAAACTTTAAACAACAAAGGAGCTCACTGTAGCATTCTAAGACCACAAAATTGACTATGACATTTAAATAGGAAATAGGAAATAGGGATATCAATTAGATAAATCAGACAAAGAATGCTTCATCTAGAAAGAGAGTCACCTTCGTGATCCTGAAAATTATAATGCTTCCATTCTCTCGTAACTTTTATGAAACTTTGATGTGAACCAGAAAGTCGAGTTTCAATCCTCTTACTGGTTTCATGAAGTTTCAATGTAAATTGGAGAATTACGAAGGAGAAGAGATTTTGACTCTCTCATCACTTTCAGAAAGTTTTGACGTGAAATAGAGATTTATAAGACCTATTTCTTTACAGATGATTTGTTGAAGATTTGCTGCCTTCGTCTTTAGGGAACAATTACCCACAAAATCTTACGTCTTGTATCAGGGTGATTTACTCTTCGAATGATCCTATTGGCGATATGAAAATAAAAATCAACTGCTACTTAAATGAAGAAAATGATGGCGTTGACCTGAGCATGTACAGAATAACTAGAACATAGGATGCAATGAAATTATAATTTACTACTTAATATAGGATTTTCTGATAGATCCCTCTTAATTTTTCATAAAGCAATACTAATAAGTCAATTTGCCTTGCTATACATGCAAATTAACTGGAGTTTGCACGGGTGATTAGGAAGGTTATGTGGGTAATAGTAGTGTCCAATGTAAATGCAAGTCATCATCAGCAAATACAAGAACACTTAAAATTTTATGCGATGCATGCTGGGAAAATTACCATAAAATTCTAAATTTATTACATTTTTATCAATTCAATCATAAAAACTTCAATTTTTCCAATTAAGTCCATCCAATTAATTTTGGTTGAAAATCATTGACGTGGATAGCATGGCTAGCAAGACGACTTGAATAATTTTTAATATTTTTAGAGCATATATTTATTTATTTCCTTTTTTCTTTTCTTCTCTTTTCCTTCTTTTCTTTTTTCCCTTCTCTCTTTTCTTTTTTTTTTCCTTTTCCTTTTTCCCATTTTCCTTCCATCGACCACTGCTAACCCTCATCGATGGCTAGTAGATGTCACCGATCTTAGGCAAGGGCCACCCTTGCCAGCATTAGGGGAGTGACACTTGGGCATGGACTCGCAAGGGCGACCCTTGCCCAAGGCCAAGGGACGGTGGCCTCACTTGCCCGAGCCCGAGCATCCCTTGCCCGAGGTTGGCGAGGTCACCCGACAATGGTTAGCGGAGGGAAGAAAAAGAAAATAAAAGAAAAGAACAAGGAAAAAAGAAAAGAAAAGAAAAATAAGGAAAAAGGAAAGATAAAAGAAAGAAAAGGGTAAAATTTTTAAAAAAAAAATTAGAATATTAAATTGTGCCACATCGGACAACTAGTGTCCACGTTAGAGATTTCAAATCAATATTGGTCACATTGACTCAATTGACAAAACGTAAAAATGTTTAACACTTAATTAATAAACTTCAAAGGTGTAGGATTTAAATGGCAAAAGTACAATAAGTTTAAGGCTTTTGAGATAATTTCCCATGCATGTATATGGTATGCACTCACTATGCATCTCCAAAAAGAAGCATAACAAAAACCAAAAGAAAAGTTTTGATTTGGATCTATCGTCCAAGTCCAACTCCGCAACATATCGAACGCATTTTTGTCAAGAATAGGAACGCTGGTATGACCCGACATTCAATCAAGTCAAAAGAAGCCGACGATGGGTAACGACCAGACACTTGGCATTGATCATGCGGCGATTCGATTCTCGCCGATGACGGTCTCCTATAATTTGGCGATATCCAAGTCTACCGTGTGTCCTCGAAGTAGGTCGGCGGCATGCCTTTGTCTTCAAATGGACTAATCTCCCTTCCGACTAAACTTTTCTGTTAAAAGAATATCTCGAAAAAGATTACCGTTGTTAATTAAAAGTGACAAGGAAAGCGCATAGACTAGGTTTGATCCGACTTCCGGGCCATCCTAATTCTATGAGGTTGTTCTCGACTTCTAGATGGGTCGTGGTCCAATTACTAAACCTATAGACAATGCCAAATGCAGACTTATTGACTGAGAGAGTACCGGCCAAGAAAAGGAAGAAAAGAATTACAGGGTTCGATTACATAAAAGAAAAAAACCTGTAAAAATCTTGGGCGCGAAATTAATAAAATTTTGCAAGAAAACTCATAAAATACACTACATAATAAATGAAAATCGGCACCAACTACCCCTTGGATCCGCTTCTGCTCATAGAGCTCGAAACAAATTTGGGATTTTATATCAACTTAACCCATGACCCAATTTCAATCATTCATTTCTTTCTTGTGTTCTTTTCAAAGCATGCGTGGTCTTCAGATCTCATATTAGAAAATTAGTCGCAATATGTACTATCGTAAAATTGTCAAACCATCATATAACCTTAAGAGGTAATGATTCCAAAATGCAAAATAAGGCTTCGAAGGACTATGTTCGATTATGATCAATTATTATTTCTTGGGGATTTTGAAGATATCAAGTAGTTTCAAGCTTTGTTCTTTTTTCAATTAAGTAAGAATTGGTGCTACCTGCTTAGCCATTACAGATTCTTAATGTCCATATGAAGTTGGGAGGTGAAGATGCTAGGATTCGATTCTCATGGTGCACAAATTTAGAAAACAAAGGGGCAACTTTATTCAAAACTTCCCGCGTTGTAGCTCGGCGCCACTTCTTATCCAAAACCTAAGATTATGGGGACAATCTGTCCTAGATATGCAAAAACTCTCGCAAGGCTTTCCCATTTCCACCTACAAGAGTAAAAATCAGGCTCGTACTCCGTCACGGCATTTTCGGACAGTCACACTTTCTTTCCCTCGTTACGCAATTTACCTCGATAGTGTTCGTTCGGTTTCCCTTCTCTTGCTCTTGCGCACATCTTTCGATCGACATTCACGAATTTTAACTTTGGAGCGCCATCGCAAAACAAGAGCTTCCATCGAATGGCCAGCCCCACAGATTACAGTCAGATCTTCCGCTTCCATTCGTAGGATTACCTTGCGTTACATTAGCGCTTTTTCATAGGTCGCAAATTTGGAGTTTCTCACCAAACCCTTTCGATAACACTAAAGTTCAACCGTAACGTACGAATGTTGGTTAACAACCCTTCTTTCCAAATATGGACGAGCTTCATAACCCTTATAATAGTCATATGTCTGCCATATTCTGTCGTCAGCCGGTAATTTACTCATTATTCATACCGTAAACTTTGTTAAAAAATACAAATGCAAGTTGAGAAGCTATTGATTGATTGGTTAGAGCTAACTCAAGGAGATTCTTCAATTTCCCCTTGATTTTCTGGATGTTTCAGGATTATGCATATATCGTGCAGCCTGATCATGCATATCTTTGATTAATTCTAAATGATGGTAACTATCGTGTTATCTTGTTAATTATCTTGTAAACCTCTATAAATATCTCTTGTGCTTTTTTTATTTTGGAGTACATACAAAATCACCAATTCTCTATTTTTAGTATTCTTATCTCAACCGAATACTGTAATTCTTATGTATGTCAACAATTTGTTCATCTACAAATTAGTACATTTAAATATAAGTCAATAATTTGCTAAACACGCATCGAGGCTATGTAGTTTACAGGGTGCTGGCTATTTATTACCGGATTTGTAATTCACTATCATCTCATTCTTGAAAGATAACCTTGGCAGGCCCAACCAGCATCTTACCTAAGAATTAAACATTGTCAGTTACTAACAATTTGAGTTGCTTCTAGTCCTAACATGTCGTCACACGCTTTGTCCTCCAAAAATAGCCCTCAATTTTCCATATCCGACCGCCGTATCAGCACAAATTCCTAGCCCTAAAATCTGTAGAGAAAACGTGCGCATTCAAGTTCTGCTGTTTCTAGAAAAAGAAAAAATCGGTTCTGCCTCGTCTGGAGATCTCTCTACCACTATGGTAGCTTGCCCTAACTTTCCAAACCCTAACGAGCACCCTTTTGTTGGTGATTAGCACTAGGCGTTCACCGTCCAGCATTTATTTGCACGTATCCAGTAGTAGGGATGAGGTCCTTTCACAAAACTTTTCAATAACGCTGCGATTCAGTCATGAATGGGAATCTTACTAAAAAGTCTTTCAAATTTTCACAAGAGCTTCATCAAACGATGAGAATATTGAGATCAAGTCAATTGTAAGATGGTAATGCACTCAATAATTATACCCTAATCTTCGTGACAAAATTCAAATGTAATTGGGTAAAATAATAGTCAACTAGATAGTGTAAGTTCAAATGTGGGTTTTAACTTGCTTGATTATACATTAGTAGTGTTGAGATGCACATGTAAGTTATGTTCAAAAGTCTTATATCGGAAATTGGCATCATATGGAGCAATTAATATATTTTAATTAGCTCATAACTCATTAATTTAAACTTTTGAGTGAAATTTGATTTAATTAGAACTCAGACTTGGGCCCCATCTTAATGATCACCTAAGTATAAGTATCAAGTTTTTGATCCGCACCCTTAACAAATGGTAGTAGAGCCTAAGGTTAATTGGTGGCTCACTCCTAATATATAACGATGTTTGGTGAATATATCAAAGAAGGAATCTCTTCCAAAGGTTGTGGTGTTTCCCCATGATCCTAATCGCAACCTTCACTTCAATCTAAAGAAAAAGACTAGGGATGAGGTGGGTGTTATTGTTGCAATCACAGACAAATGTGAAGCATATCATATATTTTAGTTGACAAATAACTTCTTAACTTAAGTTTTTTGAGTAAAAATGAGTCCGATTGAAAATGTTGAAAAGGTCTGCACTCCTAACAAATAGATTTGAATGTAAATTGATAACTTGCTAACACATAACAAGATTACGATGTTACTGGGTATTGGATTTTTCTCGCGGCAATTACAAATTGCTAGAATGTATTGAGTTTTATTGATCAAGAAAGAGTTGCCCTTACATCAAATTGACTTCTTTTAAGTGAGTAGATTGTTCAAGAGGGAACCGGGTTTCTTTTAGAGGTGTCAAATGAGTGAGTCGAGTCGGGTCGGGTTGTGTTTGGGTCAAGTCGGAAATAATCCAACCCATATTGACTCATTTAACCCATTTTCATATAATGTAAATTTGATAGCTCATACCCGACCCGACCCGACCCATATTATTGAAACACAATAATAGTTAACTCAATTTAGGAAAATCTACTCCCATCCAATCTATTTTAAGCTTCTCATGTATAAGTTACTTGAATAAAACATTTATATCAGATTTAATATGTTAATTAAATAACAAAAATTTATTTAATAAAATAAAAAATGTGAACATCTTTAAATTGAAATACTTCTAAAATATAATTTTAAAAAAATCAAATTTTAAGTTATTTGTAAAAAAAAATGAATTTTTATTATTATTTTTTTCTTGTTTTTTCCCCTTCTTCTTTGTTTTCTTCCTTAGTCTTCTTTCTTCCTTCTTCCCCCTTGTTCCTCTGCCGGCGACAATCGCCCAAAACGCGAGCCGGGGAGCTCAAGCTCGGCCAAGGCCGGCGAACTCAATGCTCAACTAATCCAAGCGAGCTCGAGCTCCATCATGACCAACGAGCCGTGAGCTTACCATGCAGCTCATTCACCCAAGTGAGCTTTAGCTCACTGGTCTAAGCTCTACTACAGCTGGCCAACTCACAGCTCATCGAATCTAGGCGAGCTCGAGGCTCACCGCCCAAATCTAGGTGGGCTCCGAAGCTCGCTTCGCTGAGGCCAACAACCTCACTATTCACCCAATCCCAGTGAGGCAAAGCTTGCCTATGGCAATCAACGACCTAGTTCGAAAAGGAAAGAGAAAAACGACGGCGACGGAAGAAGAGAGAACAAAGGTGCTGAGCTAGTTTAGAAAAAAAAAAAGAGAGGGGAGGAGGGATGGAAGGGGATGGAAGGAGAGAGGACAGAGGAAGGCTTTGGGTTTCTGCATAACCCACATTGAATCCATTTAATTTTTAACTTTACTTTCTATAACTCATATTTAATTTTTAGTTAACCCATATTTAACTCATTTAACTAAAAGTGAGTTATTAAATGGGTTTATGACTCATACCGACATCTCTAGTTTCCTTGTCATGGCTTGCGACCATGAATTACGTAAACATCCTACTTCGAAATTAATACGAACGCTATGGCTCCAGCAATTTTGGCCGTGGAATTGGGCACCGGCTTCAAAATGGGAACGGGAAGAGGCAATTGACCTTTGCAGAATCACTCGCAAATCGAGAGGTTATCCGAAAAGAACTTATCGAAGAAAAACGTAAATGACGAGAAGACGAACGAAAGAGAAAGATGGAAGTCACGGTTGGAAATAATTGTACAAGTCTCGAGGGCAGATCCTCCTCGTAGGCACGACCTTTGCCGAAAGCAATGTCCAAACCACCAACTCTCACGTTTTTCTTCCCAAAAGCAGCCCAAGGAAAAACAAAGGTTGTGACTTGAAACAATATCCTTCCTTCTTCACTTGCTTTGTTTGGCCCTCTTAATGCCAAATTCAAGCATATCCGAAGGAAGTTGAGGGATATGGTGGTTGTGTATTTATGGGTGGCAACATCCTTTCCCAACCTAATTAGCTTTTAAATGAATAGAAAAAATACTTTTCTAGGCTACAAGCTTGTCATGCCTACTCACATCACGAGAGCTTGAAAGCAATTTTTGGCAAAGTTGTGATTACATTATTATAGGTTTTCTTGATAAGCCGGCCTAAGTGACGAGTTGGACTTGATCCTAAAGCTTGCTCAGGCTTGGACTCCATCCATTTGGTCACTTCTTATCAAACGTGCAAAATAAATGGAATATAAGGCTTCGTTTGTTTCACGAAAATTATAGTGTTTCTAAAAAATATTTTTTAATAAATCATTTTTTAAGAAAATGATAATATTTTCCGATGTTCGTTTGGAATTTAAAATAAACTAGAAAATATTTTTCGTAATTCAATATGGAAAAAATTCGATTTGATTTTCCTTCATGCAATACTTTTAATAACTTTTTTATTTGCTTTTTTCCTTTTTATTCTTTAAAGATCAAAAAAAAATTTCTTTTTTTTTTTTTTTTTTCTTTTCCTCCTTCTTCTTCAATTGATTTAATAACTTTTTTATTTGCTTTTTCCTTTTTATTCTTTAAAGATCAAAAAAAAATTTCTTTTTTTTTTTTTTTTTTTTCCTCCTTCTTCTTCAATTGATCGCCAATCATAGCATGGCTAGCAACTAGCCAAAAGTAAACTTGAGGTCACCCGAGGCCGACAAGCTATAGGCTCACACTCGCCAATCTATAAAATTTATGATGTGTTTATAAAAGTTATTTTTCGTGAAATAAACAGAGTTTAAGAAGAATGTAAAAATTTAAGCATGTTGTATATGTTCGGATATTATATGTTAGATAATTATTCTACCCCCAAGTTGAAACTAGCAAGAAACAAGCCCAATCATATCACCTTAACAAGACTAGCTGGTTGATTGTGTGATCATGCACAAAATCAATCAAAGAGTGTTGAGAAGGCAAATGGAGGAACACAAGTTTAATACAGCAGCCAAAGTTGGACTCAGAGAGAACAATGTAGAATTCAGCATTCGAAAAGCCACGTATACGCGTGGCACAATGCAATTTTAAACTCTTCATGATCAATAAATTAAAACCCGACGAAGCGTGCATCACTTACTCCACTCCAAATGATGCGCAGCGAATGCTTTAGCCATTCTCATTTTCTGTCAGAAACAAGGTTGTTATGAGGAGATCGATGATATGCTAAAGTCTACCTCCTCTGGAAATTGAGCACCTTTATGGAAATGACCAGGCCCAATCACTTGTGGCCGAGGTGCTCAATTTCCAGAGGCAGTATGATTGTAACCCTGGCCAATCATAAAAACAAGATTATCAAACCATTTAACCTAGTCACCATACCATGAACGCGCACTCTTTCTGACCAGAAGAGAACAAGAGTTAATTCTGTTTGCTATTCCAGAGCCTATAGATTATAGTTAAGGGTGTGCCATGCAGCATGCACCACCACAGTAGCCAACTAGTTAGATCAGGCTCAGCTGTGATTCAAGTCCCCACAATCCCAATCTCTGTTACTCTTATCAGCCCCCAACCTAAAGCACCGTCAGCCGCCAATTATTGTATTCACTTCGTTGCAATAGCTTTATGATGACAACACAAGCCTCTGCTTCTAATGCCTATATCAAAACCACCAAGACCAAGAATAACATCTCAACCCTGTGCATAGCATGCATACACCAACAACTATAAGAAACTAAACTTTTATCTCTCAAGCAGCGTCCATTATGACACGTTCCTCTTTATATACAAGCAAAATGAGTAGCATAATCAGGCCTCATTTTTCCCGTCCGCATCTTTAACATTGTCCTGATACAATGTCCTGATCACAACTTAGGTGACCATTCCAGACACCAGGAGACAGCAAAGCTTATACAAGATAACTATTTACATGTCTAACATTAACAAGTGTCATGAACTTATGCATCCCTCGATGACTAACAACAGGCTCAATAGGAGGGGATTAATGGAAATAATAAAACAGCTTCATCAGGAGCAATGCACTATAATTTACTTGAAAAAGAACCACTTTAAACCCACACCATCAAAAGCTGGTATCAGATATGAAAAGTTTATCCATTCAAAGAAGAGAAAGTTATCTCTAACTTTACATCTATCGTTACTTATTCCTAAAGTGTCTCAATTTAATCTTCACCGTCATTCTCTTTGTCAAGCCCAGAAGTCCCATTTACACCAGATACAAGCTCTGCCTCGGTTGGCTTGGATGGCAACCTCTCATAGGCTCTCAAACTCGAGGGAAGAAGCTTACATTGCCCCAATCTAAGACTCTGGCTGAGTTTCTCATAGCCCCACCTCTGCTGAATATAGACTACAATCGCTAGTAGAACAGCACTTAAAGGTATGGCAACATCTCCAAACTTGGAGTAAAAATCCCAATTAGGATTGGCAAACTCGTATTCTTCCACAAAGTATGGATTGGGAGAGGGGGACTTTGTGTAATCATATAGATGAGGAAGGAGTCTGACGATAGTGATCCCGACATAATATAGCTTTCTGAGAGGATGACTATCAATCTGCCATAACAAGTTGCCGATAACTTGAGGGAGAAGGAAAAGGTCATGAGCAAGGCCAACATACTCTTCCAATTTGGTTTCCCACACTGGAGATGTGTGCAAATCGTCAGCAGAATCATAGTATAAACGCGTCTGAAGCGATGCCTGGCTAATTTTTACAGAATGAATTATCAGAACAATAAGGTAACCAATTAGGTGTATGGACAAGGTAGTAAGCAGCACTTTTTTATCACTTGGGACTCGATGTGGTTCCAGGGGAGCCCTCATGAGTAGCCTGATCCTAGATTTCCATACCTTCTGAAGAAGTCTCAAAGTAAGCAAAAATGAAACCATCACCAGAAGCTTTACAGTATAGTCAATCACATGAATCCACTGGCTTCTTTCCAGATTGTATGAAGAAACTTCCGTGGATTCTGATGCCGCTCTCTTGAAAACAGCTTCCGCTCCAGTAATCAAAGGAAGGCTATACCCCACGGCTTGAACACCAAGCATAACCAACGAGACAAAAGCTACAGAGTCCACATTATGCTTGATGTAGAAAAGTTGACTCAAAATGCAAGAAATGGCCAGAGAAAGTGTCAGTACGCGAAGGATCCCCTCAATACCTCTGCGAGAGAGAAGGTCCTCTCTTTGTTGCCTATACAATATGGGGAAGGTCTCAAGCTTGATGGAATCAAAATGGAGAGGATCATCTTCATTTCTTTGGCTGCTAATGGAAATTTTGGCTGTGGGATCAACAAGCCACCGATCTGTGGTGGGAGGGTATGAAATGACTACCTCGATCAAGCAGTCTAACCCAGCTTCAAGATCCATACTTTCAAATAATATTTTCCATGAGGCACGGATATCTCTGCAACCAACAAGGTACATCTTCCCAACATGCGGATCGTATAGTCCCTCTAAAAATATCACTGAAAAATTGCTATAAGCCTTTCTGGGAAAAGAAAGTTGGGCTGAAATATTTAAAAGGAGCTGCCTTTCAGTGTATACAGCCTTAGTGCGGTAAGGGACCCTGTCTTCTGTGGAAGAACTGTTCTGTGAAGACCAATAGCGTCCAAACAATGGACCCAGAGAAAGAATCTCCATCTGCAGGTCGACTCTCGGAGATCTTGATTTAGGTAATGGATCAGGATGCGCAGACACGTGAAGAGTGAGATCTTCTGATAGAACAGAGAGACTGACAAGGTATGATTCCGCATCTTCTAGTTTGGGGAATTGCAACAACGACTTCTTTATCACAGACCTGAAACTGAAAGGTTCATTCTTTTCAAGGATAACACCAGCCAAATCGATTTTCGAGTAACTGTAGTAAGGATTAGCAGTCTTGAAATAATTCCATAGCTCTGTAGGCTGAACTAGCTTCTCAAATGCCAAAGGGAAGAACGATATGCTGTCAGTCTTCAAACTAAAGAAGCTCCCAAGCACAATGCTTCGTTGCTTTATGGAAAATGAGGTAGGAATATACAGACAAATCCGAGACTTACACTCGCTCCCTTCAGAATCACCGATCCCTAAGCATCCAGCCATACACAGCTGACCAGTCGAAGACTTCCAAATTCCCTCGGCAGCAAGAGTCATATTGCTTGGACCAGATCTTCTTTCTGCAGTGTGCTGATTCTCTGAAGGGGAAACAGCTCTGAACACAGCAGCGACTCTTGCAGAGGACTTTCCTTGTGCAGAAGTTTGTTCGCACTTGATATCCTGCATGTAAAGTTTGACATCTTTAAAACTTCCATCTGAAGCCCTAATCTCCTCATCCACCGCAAAAGGACCAAGCCTGCTACAAAAATCATCAGTAAAGTTGCATCTCCAGTTTGGCACAATGGTAAAAGCTTGTCCTCCAGATTCCTCAAGAATCCTACAGAATCCAGCACCCTTATAGATTTCAGTGCTGCCATTTAAAAACCCATCTTGGTAGGGATATGGATTGCAGGATTTAGCAACAATCTTTTCAGAACCAAACTCGTAATGAGCTGCCTTGCCCAACTGTGATGCAATATGTACTTCATCAAAGTGCTTAGCATTAGATTTTGGGTTAAGGCTGATCATTCTGCCTTGGATCACCCTGTGTGTGAGACTGAATGTCATAGGGTACCGGAGGATGAGCAAAATTCGGTCGTCCTGCAAAAGAGGGGGCTGGTTATTATGGTAATTCGAATTTTTCACCCATTGCCATGGATTAGCATCATCAGATTCCCTCGACGGCAGCATGGTGTTCCCCAAAAGACACAGCACTCTCTCTCCACCATTTTGATTGGATTCACTGTAAACCCCTTGAAACGAAATCGAAAGCTGAGTATGGTCCGGCCATATCTCAAACTGATGGCTTCCCTCATAGGGCTTCTCCGAAAACATGCCATTCACGGTTATGCCCATTGTCAAGAGCCCGCTCACAAAGACCGATTTCTTCAATCGGTGGGACCGATCGACGTCAGTGATCCAGAACGAGACCAAGCGCAAAGGAGCCCTCGACGAGTTGCCCGAGAGCCCGCTATCATCAAATGGGAGTATTGGGTAAGCACCCACATCTTGTTCCCAATCCCCATTCACAAAAAACAGCTCTTCCTTAATACTAAAAGCTCTCCTATCTTCAATTCTCAATTGAGAAGCAGATTTCAAAGTAACCGAACACTCTTTCTTCACTTCATTGATCAGATCATTACTGTAAGTGAAAGTAGAAGGTGAAGAAGAAGAAGAAAAAGAGGAAGATTCGCCTTTGATTGCAACGCCCCTATCGATCCAGTATCCACCAATGAACTCAAGGGACAAGAACAAATGGGCAGCGAAAACAAGAGTGCCAACGCACAAGATCTTCATGATCTCCAACTACACGAGATCCAAACACTCCGAGAAAAGATTAATTCACTTAAATAAACAAGAATGCCGCGACCTTCAAATACCCATTTGCCACAGAGGATAGCTAAAACCAGGAACAGCGATTTCTCGATACTTACCAGCAAGACTTGAACATGCAGCAACCGCGACCCGAGTTCAAGCATTGGTCTGGTAAGATGTCGTCAGTAATACTTCACTCGGAAGGATGGGAAGACAGAGATCTCGACCCATGAATCTTCTAGTGCGAGAGAGACAGAGATGAAGTAGTGTTGAAGGAAATTAGGACAGAGGTAATGCTCCGCGTTCGGTGCGATGTCCGGATTGACAAATGTTGGAGAAGGAAAGATCGCAGCTTTCGCACACCATCTCGCGACTCTAGGGGCGCGTGTAACGCAACGCATGAAAAAGGAAAAAGGTCTGAAGTATGCTTGGGCTCCCGAGCTTTACCACCTCTCACACAGTTGCCCCCAAATTCTATGAATTACAGATTTTACCCACACAACTTTGATCTTTACACGATAGCCCCGGGTCCTTCGGAAAGTTAGATATTGCCCTAACTTTAATTTTTTGTTACAATCACAATCATTAGGGGCCGTTTGATAACGATTCTACTCTCAAAAATAATTTTTGGTCAGAAATAATTATTTTTGATTTTGGTCCCGAGAATAATTTCTGAATATTTAAGGTATTTAGTAAACTGTTTAAAATTTGTATTCTCGAAATAGAAATATTTTTGGTAGGAGTCTTTCAATTTTTTATTTTTTTTTTTTATTTTTAATATTTTTTTATTATAATTTTTTATATTTCTCTTTTTTATTATTTTTTTTCATTTTTCATTTTTCTCTCCTTCTTCCTCTTTTAGTGGGCGATCGCCGCCACTGGCAAGGCTTGCCTCCCTAAATCTAGGTGAGACGAGGCTCGACCTCGCCTAGCCAATGGCGGTGGTGGTCGGGGGCAGCGATGGGGCAGTGATGGGGTGGCAATGAGTTGGGAGGAGGAGGAAGAAGAAGAAAGGGAATGGAAAAAAGAGGAGAGGAAAAAAGAGGAGTAAAATTTATTCTCAAAATTGTTCCCATGAGCGAGAAGCAACCTTTTTTTTATTATTGATTTTATTCCAAATCTATTCCTTTGAACAAATTTATTCCCGAGAATAAAAATTTACCAAACATATTTATGTTCCAAACATGTTCTCTATCTAGACTTTTAAGTGTTACCAAATATGGCTTGTTTGTTGACACTTAATTAAAAACAAAAAAAAAAGAGCTTTTTCTTGCCAAATTTAATTATTACTGAAATTGCAAAAAAAAATTGAAAAGAAAGCATATATTAATCTGCGTAGCAATATATACAATGTAAATTTTCAAGTATTGTGGATTATTAAAAAAAAAATTAAAGTGCATGAGTTACAAAATTCTAATTAAGTAAAAAGTAAAAATCAATTCAAACACGTCTATATTTTTAAGAAGAATATAAATTAATTATAAGGAGTAGCTCAATTGGTAGATGGAAATTTTTAGAAGATTTAGAAAAACTTTAAGACTGCGGAATCAAATTAAATGGAGGCAAGAGCGAGAAAGAAAATGCCAATTTGTTTAAAAAATTTCCCCTTTTATTCATTTGATGTTTTGAAAACTCTCTCCCTTTCTTTCTCCCCACTTCCCCCATTTTCCAAGCAAATTTCAAGGGAAAAGTCAGGAGAAATCCCATTAACCAGAGCTTCGCCATTTTCATTTGTTACTGGTGGAAATGGCCACCCCCACAATTACCAAAAAGGAAAAAAAATTACAAAATTTATTGGATAAATTCACTCTTTTCTCGTTAACATAACATATTAAATTACTATCATTTCGTCCCCAACTCAATTAAGCCTCATTGATTGTTTCTAACACATTAGTTACTATCATTAATTAGAGAGAAAAAAAATCACTTTCATCGATTTAATCAACTTCATTTTTTGGGATGTAGGTTTTAATCAACCTTTTAATCTGTTATATACAAAAGTGGTGGGATAGTTTTAAAAAAAACCTTAATCTTATTATGTGAATATTAATTCAGTTCTAAACATTTTAATTTTGTCAATTTAGCGATAAAAATTTTGATAATTTGCAAATATAGTCACCCCGATTAATTTTGAACTAGAAATTACTAATATAGATGTTGGTTGTATCATGTAGAATAGCCAGTATTGACATGAACCTCTCCAGACTTAGTAGGAGAAAAATGAAAATAAAAGAAAGAAAAAATTGAAAGCCCTATTAAAAAATTATAAAAAATAATATTGTCCACGTCAACGTTAGTTTTCCTACGTGGCATGATTATGAGTATGCAACTCTTTTAGAGGTTTGGTTTGTATTTTTATGAGTGTGCTTCCTTCTCTAGTTAACCATAATTTTTAAAATTGTTTTGAACGTTGACTTTTCGACCAATCTTGCCAAAGGGGGAGTAATTAAGACGTTTTACAAGAAATATACCGCAAATCTTCGTGACTTCCTTCAGTTTTAATTATTCGTTAACATGTCCTCGATTAAATTCCAAGATCAATTGTACAAGAACCTATTCCACTTTAGGTGATACCCGAACTTAATATTGAGATTAACTATAATCATCATTCTGCCTATTATAGGACTTAAATAAAAAAATATCTGACGCATGAGAAAAAGCAACATAAATAATGAAAGGAAAATTGTCCAATCATTCTTATTGTATAGATATCAATTCAATTTTGTCAATTTAATTCTAATCATTTACATGGAATTCCAATATAATCTCTCTAACCAATTTTCTCCATAAATAGCTGATGTGGTCTTGAATAGCCAGCGATGAATGAAATGCCATGTCGGCGATTTCCAACATATTAGAAATTCACACAAAGGTTTAGAATAAAATTGACAAAATTGAAAAATTTAAGATTAAATTGACATCCACAACATATGTTTATATTTTCCCAAAATAACGACTAATCTCGAGAGGTTAGTGACTTCTGCTTTCTTGACATAAAGGAAACAAGAAACAAAAGTAGTTGTAATGATCAATCAGAATAAACATTAAGCATGTCTTGTATAATCGTGAATTGACGGAGGAGAGACACTGTCTTCGATTGCGCCATTGCTTCTATTAAATCGAGACGTTTTGTGATAGTGTTGGTACCAGAATGCATGTTTATATGGTTCTCTCTCTTTCTTAAGAGGAGCTGCATAATTTGCTTTAAATGACTACTACACATACTTGTTTGGTTCAGAACTTGGCTTTGAGCAGCTTCTGATCTTTAGCTCTCAGACTAGGCTCAGAGCAGCAGTCGGGGAGATGGTTGCGCCTTGTCACGCTACAGACCTTCTCTGATTAGGTGAAGAAGGTACTGTCGCATCACAAATGCTTCCAATGCTCTGATCATGCACATTGCAGAACCCTGTTTCGCCTGTGATTAGTTTTATGATTACAGGATAACCGTGAAGTAGGTCCTAGTTCAGGAGTTGATGCCTGGCAAGCACACTGATGTGCGCATTAGGCATTTTCTAATTGCGGGTGGCGAGGTGAAGATACATCTTTGCTCGAAAACGGCCAAACATTAGCCTCCTGATATGCAACAATGCTCAGACTATGTTATGGATCTGTCCCAATGGAAAGAGGGCCGCAGACGTGAGGATATTCCTCAGACGAGCAGCACAAAATCTTGATGCTGCTCATACATAGGATAGGGACATTGAACCAGTGGCGACCTGTCCTTTTCCTTCATACAACACGAAATCTGATTTAGCGCTTAACAGTGGACCATTCTTTCCTGATTACCAAACTACTTCAAGAACCAGCTTATTAACAAGAAGGGCAGATGAAGATTCATCTTGGACCAAAGCTCCAATATGCAGATTTTATGATTTGATAGAATGAGGTGTATGCATACTACTTGTACAGACACTAGCTAGCTGATACAGCATTAAGCATGCCTTATGAACTTGCTAACAAGATTTGTGAACCCGCGCCTCCTCGAAATGTACTTCTCGAGCAGCTACGATCCCAATTATACAGCCTCAGGGAACAACATTCCTCTGGTCACCGGAATCTTTGGATGTGGATGTCAGAAACCTTGATGGACACTCCATTCGCCTCAACTTCAGCAACAAGGACAGCAGAATCCCGCACCCGAATCCTAGTGCAGCACTTGACCCTGTCAAAGACACAGCAGCACTCACCAACATCACAAAAGACTCCTCCTTCGTGTTCATATCTCGTGAAGCCATCGCCAGTTCGATCCCGGCAAAAAGCAACAGCACCCCAAGAATCCCAATTGGGAATTGGTTCAATATCCTCACAAATGAATTCCCAAACAGCAGCCCGAGCACCAACTTCCCAATCCCCAGAAACACCACCGAGGCACCGCTCCTCCCCCCAAACCGGTACTGCCCTGCAAGCCCCCCAGCTCCATGGCACACTGGCATCGCGCCAAACCAGCACCCCACGAAATTCATGATCCCTACACTGATTGAAACCGATGTGGCCGACAATTCCCTATCTGGGAACAAATCAGCAGACAGTTTACACACTGCAATCACCGAATTGAGAATGGACAGCGGGATCTGTGGAATCGCGGCACGTAAAAACCCGCTCTTCCAGTCATCCCAGGTTATACTCAACAGATGCAGTTTCGAGGGGCCGAATTTGAGGTTGGTAAAGATTGAAGGGTCGCGGATAAAGCACAACACTAATCCAAACAAGAACACTAACAGAGCCGACGGAATCGCCGACAACATCCTCAATCTACGGTCGACGTTTCGCCTAGATCGCGACAATTCAACATCACCTCCATCATCGTCACTTTCATCCATACAATCCAAACCTCGAACATCCGTTGAAACGTTCTCCCCAGACCCAGTGCACAATACAAGGAACAGAACAGCAGCAATCGCGAGGATAAGGCCGTCGAGGCCGAGCCACGGCCTCGCAGGCCCGGACTTCGAGGTGACGAAGTCCTGATCATACCTTATGTACTTGATCGCGGAGAAGGCGAAGGCGAGGCCCTGGGACAGCTGGACGCCGCGGACGACGGGGAGGGGGATGTAACGGTAGAAGAAGGACATGAGGCCGGTGACGCCGAGGAGGAGGAGGACGGCGGCGGTGGAGAGGCCGGCGGCGGCGATCTGGGAGGGGGAGAGGTGGGGGGACTCGGAGACGGCGACGGCGGCGATGGACTTCATGGGCTGGACGGGCATGGGGATGCCGAAGAGGAGGCCGGTGGCGACGTTGTAGAGGGCGGTGAAGATGAGGGTGGTGGAGAGGTCGAGGTGGGACACCAGGGTCAGGGTCAGGACGATGGGGATGTAGGTGCCGAGGTCGCCGACGGCGCCGGAGAGCTCCGAGGAGAGGGCGGTCTTCAGGCCGAGGTGGCGGCGCCATCGGCTGGGGTAGAGGAGGGGCGTGGTGGCCGTGGCCGTGGCCGTGGTGGAGGAGTGGCGGCGATTTGGGTCGGACGGTGAGTCCTCCATGGTGGCCGTCCGTCGAGCCGGAGAGTGGACGAAAAGCAGCGGGGATCGAGCGAGGATGGGAGAAATGTCCTTTTACTTTTTCGTGTCGTCGGTAGGAAATTTGCGGCTCCTCATGTATTGGTCAGGGCTAATGAGGCAAATCATGTATGGAAGGATAGCGACATAAAGATCAGTTAACTTTTATTCGATCTATAGGTGGTGCTCGAACATTTAATTTATACAATATAATTTATGAACTTTAATTTAATATATAATACAATTCATGTCGATTTATTCTATATAGTCCATTTTATATTCATACATGTTCTATTTAATTTTTGAACTATATAAAAATAATCAATATCATCATTCTATTAATTCAAGTTGTCCCTATAATTCCTGGACCAAATTGAACAAGTAATTATAATGAAAAGACTAAAATTTAATAATTACATTGCACATTGAGTTACAGTTCAAAAATCACATTAAACAAATTAAAATTCAAGACTTTATAGATCATTTGTGTCGTTTTTCCTGTAGGAAATAAGTCAGCACAATTATAGTAGAAAATGCAATTAACATAAGCCACTAATTTAGTCTAATTGTTGAAGTCATATTATCGTATCATGTTTACTTGATTTACATAAGTGTTCACACTCAAAAATTATCAAGTTCCTTTAATCAATGCAAGGTAGGTACAAAGCTTGATGTTAGTCAATTTTATAATCGATAAGTGGTCATTGGAAGAAAGGCTTGTCAATAAACATAAATAGTAACAATTGACACGGCCTAAATATTATTTGTCAAGCAATTGGACTATTGATAGGATATTAAGACCAAACGAGCTTGTCGATGATTGTAAATATCGATGACTAGGCGTTGTGTGCGATGTCGATCAAAGTGCTATCAATAGTCAGTAGAGAAGAGTGATGTGCAATTGTGGAGGCTGAAGTTGAGCACGGAGGCAATTGGAAATTATAACTGCTTATAAATACGATGAATATGTAGTTAAGAAACATGATCATGGAGTCAAAAATCACGGATATGCTATAAAAGCTATATAGTAATCAAAGCTAGTTCTTGTTGTGGTTACGCTTAACACTTCGGAAATTAGGGGTGAGCATGGTTCAGAGTAGAACCTTGAATCAAAGAACTGGTTCGATGAAAATTTGTCTAATTTCAAGTTTCAAGGTATGCAAATTAGGTTCTACATTCAAAATATTATAGAATCTGTTCTAACGTGGAATCGAAACTTGAAACAAATTTTTATGTTTTCTTAATTTATGTCTTCATGCGACTCTATGGTAAGTTTTCATTTTATGATTGGGATTTCTATTTTGTTAATGACTTGCACTTTTCATGTGTCTATATATAAGTTGTGATTAGTGGATTATAGAAATAGTAAGTGATGGTCATTGAAGGTGATGATTCATTGTAATCGTTTAATTAACAATACAGATGGAACTTGGGTAAATACTAAAACTTACCTAAAATTTATAACAAAGAAAATTCCATGTTCCAAAAAATGAAAAATCTATTTAGTGAATAGGTTTTGAGTTCTTAATAGAATATATATAAAATCTAGAACCATTCATCCCTAATCGTCACAAAACCTGATTCTAATAGAAAAACACCGAAGATCTAATATTTGGTGAAAGATAATTCCGTGGCATGGAGCCACTCCCGGCAAAGAAAAGAGAGAACAGATTGTTATCATATGTATAGATAGAGAGAGAGAGAGAGAGAGAGAGAGAGAGGGAATTCGACACGTCTCGTCCAGGCATAAACCGTTCCTGAATCAATCAAATTTCAATCGCATGAAGGAGCCCTCACAAGTATTTGTTCTGTGTCTCAACCCCCGCCGAATAAAGAGGACGGGACCTCTCTGATCTCTAGTTTAGTGGTGGTGTCGGAAGGAAGGATGGCAGAGGGGACATAAAATCGAGAGAGAGAGAAGCTTCCACGAAAGTGCGAATGTTCGTTGGAAAAGTTAGCATGGACTAGACGACGTGTCTCATCGATACACTTGCTGAGCCATTTATTAACGTAGCGGTTTAGTCCATGTCTATCTTTTCATGTGACATAATTAATGATAATATAGATAATTTTTTACCTTTTTCTTTTTCCTTTTTTTTTTTGTTTTTTTCTCGACCAGCCATAGTTGATTCTTGTCGATAGCCGGCAATCACGGGACTCCTGTAGCCTAGCCCTTGCTGGCCTTGGGCAAAGGACAATGGCCCTTGGGCTAGTGAGGGCAAGAATGCCCTCACCTAAGGCAATTGGAGGGAAAAAAGAAAAAAAAGAAGGAAAAATTTAGAAAATAGAAAAAATTATCAATATCAATGTCAATCGTACCATATAGTATAGTTTGCGCTTACTAGATCACCACTTCAATTATTTCCGGCCAAAATTAGCTAAAATGTTCAATTAGTAAATTCATTGAAAAATTTAGAACTAAATTGACAAATGGTCAAATTTTTAGAGCTATATTGACACAATTAAAATGTTTATGATTAAATTGACTATATTACAATAAGTTTAGGATTAAATTAATCATTGTATAATAAATTTATGATTAAATTGATACAATTAAAAAAATATAAGTTTGAATCAACCATCATATAATTGATTTAAAACTTTTTGGACAATTTTCCTCACCTGCATATATGCAGCAGATTGACACAATTATGATAAAGAACACAATTAACATAGATTGGAAGCCACTAAGTTGGCTCAGTTATCCAAGTCATATCGTGTCAAAAATTATTCATTCAATTCATATAAAAGAGAATTGATATTTTAATTCATGGCGACACCATGAGGTTATTTTCATTTATAACGATCGATCCAAACAGGTCAAATCCACACATGGACCAGTTTCCTCAATCAATAAATCCTTCAAATCTCAGGGAAGGTGCCCTCCGAAAGCGCTTGCTCTTCCTCTCGCCATCACCGAATAAAGGAGCGCTGAACCTCCCTTTGATGATCTATCTAGTTCAGTGGGAGGTGGCTCGGCAGGATGATGTGATGGCGATGGTGATGACAGATGACGGAAGAGGACATCCATCGAATCAAAGAGAGAGAAGAAGCGTACACGAAAAGTTTGAATGTTAGTTGGGAAAAGCTGGTTTGGACAAGGACGCTCATGTCTGCCCTGCCCCCGAGAACATCGGCCCTTCGAAACCTCGGAACGTCAGGTTTGACTCTTTAAGACATGATGAGGGCACGAGGAAAGAAGGAAAGAAAGAAAGAAAGAAAGGGGGCTTTTATAGAGGCCCCCCCGTTTTTCGTGGTGGATGCAAAAGCCCAGTCGGAAGAGAGTGCTTGCTGGACCGAAACAGATGAACAGCTTGATCAGGGGACACCGGACTCTCTCTCTCTCTCTCTCCCGTTAAACGGGTAGGTCTGATTCGAAATAATCTGACCCAAATAAATCTTTTTAATTCGTTTCGACAAATTCTCATGTGATGTAATACAAATTTCGGAACACATACCTGACCCGATCTGTATATGACATATATTGTTAGAATACTTTCATATTTAAATCAATTTAAGAAAACTCGCAACTAAATTGAGGTGAGTGTGCAGAATGACCGAGCGGGTAATCGAGTGATGACGAGAGTTATAGAGGTGAGTTGGGGTCAAATAAGTTGCGAACTCATTAAACACCCATATATTTTTGGGCTTTATCATTCTAAATCTATTTATGACTCATTTATAGAATGTGATTAATTCATATAAAAACTAGATCCAAATAGGTTTGACCCATTTTGACAAGTCCACTCATCATGTTCTTAGGGATAATTTTCGCAGGGGCTTATGGCAGTAATTTTGATGGAACAAAGGGCAAGATCTTGTAATCAGGTACAAGACCTTGGCCAAAAGGCTTGCAAGAGAGCAATGAGGTTTGCACCCACCTTTACTCACCCCAAACACTGTGAGTTACTATATTATGCCTATCCGGCAATAGCCAAAATCAAAATATTAATGTGGAGTCTACCTTCCCCACTGTAAGATCTCCAAATATGTAATCGTATATTTTTCTTCTCTAGGATCAAAGAATATGGGGGACTCTCCAACAATGGGCTAAGCGGTCCACTCTTAGGTATTCGTCCTTGAGCCTTTTTATAGAAAACACAAAGAGAGAACAATTGAGGGAGGCCAAGAGAGAGAGAGAGAGAAAGAGCATAGATTCTCTTCTCAGAGTGACAAAGATGAGCTCCAAAATGGAGGGTCCACTTCCAGGAGGTGCGAAAATCAGAGGATTTGAAAAAAGGAAGACTCGCCTTTTTTTGAGATCGGGACAAAAGTCATCGTCCCATTATGTTCAAACGGGAATGATGCGTTATTGCTTTCGGAACATTATTGAGAGAAAGGTCGTTAGTCGTGGATTCAACCACCCCCACCCCTCAAAAAATGGTATTGTACTGCATTTCGGTTTTCTGCCTAGGATCCCCGGAATCTCCTAGTTTCAATCCTTGAACCCGCACTTTACTCGGCCCGGGTTCAGGATCTTGGGCCCTCTGATGAACGGATACAGGAAACGATCTCTGCCCGACATCTACTATTCCTTTCCTCTTTTTGTCAAAAATGTATACTACTCTACAAGCGAGAATTCCTCCTTCCATATGCCCAAAAGAACAAATTGACAGCTCATTTACAATTACGAGCTGCTCCTCGAATCAAGTGCTTTTTCTAGTTCGAGCTTGACCCGATTTACATACTTGGATTGACTTAATGAAAACAAAATATATTCGAGTCTGTGGTGTCATCCAAGTCAAGCTCGCCCCACCCTATGCGTAGCATAAAAAGGAGAACGCGCCAATCATCAAAAGATTAAAAAAGAAGTGTTTTATGTGACGATTATATTACGTTGGAGTAATTACATAAATAGTCCATAAAATGCTATCGTTAAAGTCCTAATTTTTTCAATGCGACCCATAAACATTAATTATCTAATCAATCCAATCCTTAAACTATAAGAAAATACATAATATTTTCTTCCAATCAATTGATGCTTAGGACGAAAAAGTCAAGGATTATACCCAACATATTAAAATTTCAGTGACAACATCATTTCATCGAAATATTGACGTGGTTTTACTTATTGGCGCCACATGTGGGGTCCATTTCTCTTTTGGATTAGCTCCTCAAAAGGAGGCATATGGAATTCTTTTTTTTAACCCCAAAAAAAAAGTTAAAACAAAAAAACAAAACGGAGTTAATTGCCGGGGGGGCCCATGTTGTAGCCGTTACACGTATGGCCTCCACCGTTCTGTCAGCGTGGCACTGGACTTTTCGAAACATAGCGTTACCCACTCCCACTCCTTTTTCAAAATCAGTCGACCGTTACAATCTCCCTAACCTTCCTCCTTCATCAAAAGCACCTGCGTTCCTCTGTCTCTCGTCTTCCGTTGCTTTCACCCCCCCCCCCGCTCTCCGGCACGCCACCGCACACAGTGTCTGAACACAGAAGAAGAAGAAGAAGAAGCAGGACAGCTACCCGGGATCGCTAGCTAGACAGATAAGCAATGGCGGCCGAGTATTCCTTCTCCGAGTCAGAAATGGTGGTCGATGAGAGCCTTGGGTATCCCGTCGCGTACGCGAAGCTCTGCAGAGACCGCGGAGCCGGCCCCTATGCCCATGGCCCGCCGTTCGCCTTCACGCCTTACGCTCTCCCGCTGGACACGGTAATTTTAAGATGGCTCTTCTGGGTTGCACTTGTTCAATCAGCAGCTTTTTTTCTTGAAAGAAAAGAAAATTTTAGTGGAAATGAAATGATGTGAACTTTTTTTTTTTTTCTGGGCAATTCTTACCGTTTCTAGGATGAAAGATTCCCATTTGGGCTCTCTGATTTAACTGCATGTTGCGACTGGTTAGCTGTGGAAAATTGAGGAAACTAGGTGTTGGCTAGTTTAAATTGAAGAGGGATTGCTTGATTTTATGCTCCAGAGATCGATATGAAGCCGATTTAACCTGTCCTGAGAAGGAAATTTTCATTGAGTGAAAATGCTGCAATTTCACGGGTACCAGTTCGGAGACACAGCTTGCTGTTTTTCTTCTCTTCTGTCCCTAAAAGCATTCGGTAATTGAATGTGCGAACACAGAATAAAATGGTCCATGAACTTTGAATTTGTTCAAACGGCATGTTTGGAGAAAATTCACATCACTATACCCTAATCAGTAGCTCTCAGCTTCCAAGAGAATCTGATTCTGCCCGTGAGCTCAATTTGATCCTTTTGTTGCCAACATAGTTCAATTAATTACTAGGATTTTTTAAGTGGATCCAATGTGTGAACTTCTCGATTTTGAAAAACAAGTTGAAATGTTTACCTGTCTCTCAGTTCACTGCTAATTGAAATGAATTGGTTGGTTAAATTTTGCTAAATGTTACTGTGACTGTCATCAGTGGGTCTTGTTGCCTGTGTGTGATTATGTCAAGAATTAATTACTAGGATTTTTTAAGTGGATCCAATGTGTGAACTTCTCGATTTTGAAAAAACAAGTTGAAATGTTTACCTGTCTCTCAGTTCACTGCTAATTGAAATGAATTGGTTGGTTAAATTTTGCTAAATGTTACTGTGACCATCATCAGTGGGTCTTGTTGCCTGTGTGTGATTATGTCAAGTATGAATTATTTCATTTGGGTTTTGAGATCTTCACTGGCTATTGCTCCTCCCTCTTCTTGTTGCCTGTGTGTGATTATGTCAAGAATGAATTATTTCATTTGGGTTTTGAGATCTTCACTGGCTATTGCTCCTCCCTCTTCATATTTGGTTTTATTGACTATGAAGGCTGAAATGGTAGAAGATTTGGAGCTGATGTTTCCGATAATCAATCTGAAGGCAAAGTCTACTGCCAAGCCGAAGATCTTTATCAGTCTCCTGTGGAAGCAACTTAACCATCTTGGGTACTCACTGGATTTACCAGAAAATTTTATGAGTGGACTTACCTCCAAAAGTGCCAAGCGGGAGTTTTCATAAGTTAGCAAAATAGGGCCTGGTATAATCATCTAGTTGCTATATTTTGAGATATGATGTCTCTTGATGCAGGAATGCTGGCTTTGATCCTTCGGTAATTCGAGTAGACCCATATGGGAATGTTCTCTATTACCACGCTGATTCGGCATCCCCTCTTGCCTGGGACATTGATCATTGGTTTCCTTGCTCAAGTCCGTGAAACCTCTCTCTCTCTCTCTCTCTCTCTCTCTCTCACCAATTCATGACATGAACTATCTATTTGATATGCAGGAGGTGGGTTGACTGTTCCAAGCAATTTGAGGATATTGCAATGGCAAGCTTGCAAGAAAAAGCATAACGAATTGGAATTGCTCGTTCCGTGGTGGGATTTTCAATTAGGCATCTCTGTAAATCAGTTCTTATCAATCTTTGCCTCATCAAATTCAGACTTCAGGTAGTCATTGTACCATTATTTCCTTTTCATATCAATGTAAAGCGCCAAAACTATGAGTACTCAAGACGCATCCTTTTGTTTTTTGGCAGGCACAGAGCATTCTCGTTTTTGTTCTTGGAAGGTGAAAATGAAGAAATAAATGCCTCCCAAACAATAGAATCACACTCTTTTCCTCAGCACCTTATTGAATCAAAAGAGAGAGTTGGCTTAGCTCCAGCTGCCATTGTGGTTTCTCGGAGGGAGTCTCGTGATTCTTTTTCAAATTATATATCGAATGATCCTAACAGAAAACAGAGGCCACAGAAGGCTATGATGGGTAAGTAGGCTTCCTTCCACTTATGCTTTTAGCGCCTTTCCTGACAGCCTACTAAAGAAATTCACCAGAACATAATCTATGTGGAAAATAGGATTACCGCTTGCAAACTAAATCAGCTTATTAAATATAAGAAGATATGAGGTGAAGCTATTTGTGAACAGGAGAGAATTGGTTCAGTTTGAGACGATAAGATCAAAAGTTAATTTGATTACCCTGAGGAGGGAAGAGAATATTAAAGTTTAATGTTGCCCACAAATGGGCATCTGACTTCCTTATGAATTTGGTTCGCTATTGTGATGAATAACCTTTGTTAGTTTTATCATTTCAGTGGCTAGTAGGCTGAATTCCAGCCCAATGAAAGAAAATCAGAACCCAAATCAGTTGAGGAATCCATACCAGGAGATTGTCTTGGCTAGAGATTCACTAAGACGGAAGGAAGAGGCGACAAAAATGCAGGATGAACTAGCAGAACTTGATGAAGAAGTCAACCAGATGAAGAGAAAGAATGAAGAGGAAAAACTTGCTATTCAAGACTTGGAGTTAACCCTGATTAAAAGGAGGAGGAGGGCTGAAAAGTGCAGAAGACTAGCTGAGGCACAATCTTCATATAGAACGATGCTGGAGAAGATGATTCGAGATGCTATGCATCAGTAAGAGTCCTGCACCTCTCTTTATCTTCTTACCTTTTACTACAATCCAGTTATATATAATTTTCAGTCTGATCGTCATTTTGCACAAGGGAGGACCAAACATGATTTTTGAGATTATAATGCTTTGATGACCATAATTTTACAGTTGATAACATCCACGCCATTCCTCAATTTGTCAAAAAGCAATCAAAAAGTAGACAATTCACATCTTTATTTTTTTGTAGCATATTTGAATTATTGACAATTTTCCTTTCCTTTTGGCTTCAGGAGTGTTATCTATAAGGAGCAGGTGAGACTGAACCAGGCTGCAAGCAATGCACTAATGGCAAGACTTGAAGCCCAGAAAGCAATATGTGATGCATCTGAGAGAGAACTCCACAAAATCCACAGACAGAAGGATGAAATTGAGCAACAGGTTCGACCTGAGTGGGAGCAAGCAAGAAAGAGGTCCAGAATGGATGATGCCTTACTGATTGATGAGGAAGACAAAAAGCCAATCCTATATTTACCAGGAATCAAGCCAAGGACACCATTACACAAGGAACTGAGACTCTTCCTAGAAGAGGAACATAAAGCAACCAAAGCTCGATTTTCTCTCACTGGAGAGCAAAATCTAGAAGAAGCACAACAAGGACGCCAATCAACTGCAAAAGATTCCCATGAAGAGAGTCCTGCAGTGAAGGATGAATCTACAAGACAGTGTGAACCGAAGCTTTCAGGAGAAGGAGAAGGGAAGAGGCACAGTATTTTATTCCCTGCTTTACAAGAAACAGAAACTGAGGAAGATGGAGAGAGCAGGAAGCAACGTGGAAAAGCCAATGTTGAAAGATGGCTGCACATGCTTCTAGAGAATACTAAAGATGAACTGAGCCCTCAAAATGAAGAGGAAGGGAAGAGAATGGCCAGTGATGAAATAATCAGGAAGATGGACCTTAAGTTCCCACAGAGAGAGGAGGAGAAAAAGTTCTCAGATTCACAGGATGAAGCAGGTCTTGGAAAAGCTCAGGTGGAGAACACACAGAAAGAAACTCAAGAAAAAGAAAGTGAGATAAAAGAAGAGACTGTTGAGACAACAGAGCTGGTTAAAGCGCCTTATGTTAGAGGCCGAAGGAGTGAAGTAAGCCGCCATGGTGTTGTAACAACTGGAAGTAATGAGAACGTTGAGGGGAAAGAGAAAGGAGAGAAGTCCAAAAAAGAAAAGGGGCTTGTGAGATCGGAGAGTGCAAGGATCCTTCGACGGATTCCGTCATCTCCATCTGTGATCCTGGGGCTGAAAAAGGGTGTAGACTGCATGAGAAAGAAGCCTATGGTCTTTGATGACATTGATGGGGACGAGAATTATGATGCAGAGAGCAATTTCATCAAATCATCTTTCAGGACAGTCAGGAAAGCTGTCAAATTATAAACCCCTTTCACTCATCAGCTTCCTTATGCATTCATCTTGTACTTATATTCTGTTTTATGGGGTGCTGGCAATGACTCCATTCTATAAATAATTGTGTGAAAAGTTTGGATTTTATGTTTCATTTGTTCATTGAAACTGGTTGTGTAAGCTTGTTAACGGCTTGGTTCGATTTCACTATCCCAAGTTCCTGGCTATATTATTTTTCAACTTGAAGTCTTTGGTTACTGCATGAGAAAGAAGCCTATGGTCTTTGATGACATTGATGGGGACGAGAATTATGATGCAGAGAGCAATTTCATCAAATCATCCTTCGGGACAGTCAGGAAAGCTGTCAAATTATAAACCCCTTTCACTCATCAGCTTCCTTATGCATTCATCTTGTACTTATATTCTGTTTTATGGGGTGCTGGCAATGACTCCATTCTATAAATAATTGTGTGAAAAGTTTGGATTTTATGTTTCATTTGTTCATTGAAACTGGTTGTGTAAGCTTGTTAACGGCTTGGTTCGATTTCACTATCCCAAGTTCCTGGCTATATTATTTTTCAACTTGAAGTCTTTGGTTACTGCATGAGAAAGAAGCCTATGGTCTTTGATGACATTGATGGGGACGAGAATTATGATGCAGAGAGCAATTTCATCAAATCATCCTTCGGGACAGTCAGGAAAGCTGTCAAATTATAAACCCCTTTCACTCATCAGCTTCCTTATGCATTCATCTTGTACTTAAGAGTATTCTGTTTTATGGGGTGCTGGCAATGACTCCATTCTATAAATAATTGTGTGAAAAGTTTGGATTTTATGTTTCATTTGTTCATTGAAACTGGTCGTGTAAGCTTGTTAACGGCTTGGTTCGATTTCACTATCCCAAGTTCCTGGCTATATTATTTTTCAACTTGAAGTCTTTGGTTACTAAATGTGCAGAGATTTCCAACCAATCTTCTAAAATGGTTATGTAAGATTGTTAATGGCTCGGTTCGATTTCAATATCGCAATATATATATTTTTTTTCAAGATTCAGTCTTTGGTAACCATGCTGAGATTCCCAACCAATCTTCCGAACCCTCATTTGATGCATAACACGGTGAAGAAATACTAAAAGAACAGGGAGGCATAACAACCTCCAAAATTTGATGTGTGTTAGATAGCCAGTATGGAATTGTACACTTAATCACATAAACGGAAAGGTACAAGTTCAAACTGATGAGCTTTTTATACTAGCATGTTTCAGCTTCAAGAGCCAGCACGGTTGTCAGACCATACACAATCCAGTCTTGATGAACTTTGCATGCTTCAAGATGCTTCCTTTTGGGGCTACTCTTTGTTTCACATTACCAGTAAGCTGAACTCTGCGATGGCAGGGAAGCACAACTCACATAAGTTGCTGGCTACGAGTATAGTTGCAGTTTGGCCTAGGAGGCAGTATGTCCTAGGACAGAGAATCAAATGAACTGAAAACCTTACTCTAGCTTCATCTATGTTGCTTGCTTTCCCCAGTAACCTTTATCACCACAAGAGCAAGCTCCATCCTTAAAATGGTGAAAATTTTCTGTATCCCTAATAGATATTTGTCTACGGACCGTCTTAGAAATAAACTTCACTATGTTGTGACAGCTTTGGCACATGTATAGATTCTTCGTCACCCGTATAGGCATCCCAGGAGCAGTATTGATTAGCCCAAATGCAACGGCTAGTCTCTCACTATGTCCACAGAAAATTTCTGCTCTTGAAGCTTCAACCTTATCAACAGAACTATTGTCTAATTCGTCAAAGCCATCTATCTTCATCTTCTCATAGAATCCCTCTATAACTGTGTTAATTTCTGATTTCTGAGGGTGATAATTATCGCCACTGAGGAAAGCATGAACTTTCCCTTTCACCTCTATCCAACTGCACCCAGGATCTATAGTCAGTCCCTTCTCTCTCATAAATTTTCTGACTTTTGCAACTTCATCCCATTTGCCAACGTCAACATAAAGATTACATAACAGAATATAATAGCCCACACTCTTTGTATCTTTTTCAAATATATGCCGAGCAGCAAGCTGACCGAGATCTACCTGCCTATGTATTCTACATGCATTAAGCAAAGCACCCCATATAGCTGCATCTGGAGCTACAGGCATTTCCTGAATAAACTCATATGCATCCTCTAACTTCCCAGCACGTCCTAGTAAATCAACCACACATGCATAATGCTTCAAATTGGGAGCAATAGAGTATTCATACTGCATTTGCTTAAAGTATTCCAACCCTTCATCAACCATTCCAGATCTGCTACAAGCACATAACAGTGAAATGAAAGTAATTTCATCCGGGCATACTCCAGATATGTTCATTCTGTGATAAAGATCCAAGGCCAGTGCCCCTTGTCCTCGTTCTGCATAGCCCGTCAAAAGGATATTCCAAGATGCAACATCCCTTTCATGCAAGTTAAATTGATTCCATGCAGATCCCATCTGTCCACATCTAACATACATATCCAGTAATGCGTTGGGCAAGAAACCATGGAATGCCAGTCCATTTCTTAATAAATGTGCATGAATCTCCTTGCCACACATCAAAGCTCCTATTCGAGAACAAGCAGATAACACAGAGATGAAAGTAATGGCATTGGGCTCCAATTTGAGTTTCATTTGCCGAAAGAAAATCAGAGCCTCAAAGCAGCGGTTGTTGATCCGAAGCCCAAGGATGATAGAAGTCCATGATATCACATTTTTCTCTGGAATACTGTAGAAAATGTCCAAGGCCCTGTCTATGCATTTGCATTTGGAGTACATGTCAATGAGAGTGTTCGCGACTATTGAGCACGAGATGAGCCCCATTTCATTTGCAAGTTCATGAAGCTCAGTTCCCACGTCCAAACGGCCTAAAGAAGCACAGGCAGAGAGAACAGTAGCTATAGTGATCTCATCAGGTGCCACGCCAGCTTCTCCCATCATTTTGTAAGTCTCTATTGCTTTCTCATGAAGCAAATTATCCTCAAAACATGAAATCATTGATGTCCAAGAGACTACGTCTTTACACTCCATTCTAGAGAACACGTTCTCAGCTTCCTCCCATAGCCCAATACTTGAGTAAAATTGAATCAATGAATTAGCAACTGAAACCTCATCACCTAATGCTGTTCTTATCACATAACCATGAATCTCCCTCCCTATCTTCCCATCCATAAGAATCTCACAAGCAGAGACCACACTAGTCATGGTCATGATATCGGGTTCAATGCAACTTTCAAGCATTCTAAAGAACTGTCTCAATCCTTCATAACATTTCCTATTCTCTATATACCCAGATATCATTGCATTCCATGAAATTTTATCTCTTCTGGACATTCCGTCAAATACTAAACATGCACTCACAACATCACCGCATTTCATGTACATGGTGATCAAGGCATTAAGAACATCCACATCCGATTCGAAACCATGTCTAACAACATGCACGTGAACCTCCCTCCCCCTTGCCAAGTCAGGCACCCCACCACAAGTTCTCAAAACGCAAGGAAATGTATAAACATCAGGCTTTATCCCAACCCACAGCATCCTATGGTACAAATCCAGAGCCTCGTCAAAGAAACCATTTTTGGCATACCCACCAACCATGATATTCCACGAAAACGCATCTCTCTCGTTCATTTTGCCGAAAACGTACCACGCATCGGCCAAGTTGCCAAACCTCACGAACATGCTCAACAGAGCATTACCCAGCCTAATGCTCAGCTGGGTATACACCTCCAATACATAGGAAAACACGAGCGTCCCTTCGTCATAAGCTCTCTTGTGCTCGCACAGCCTCGAGAAAGCGATGAAAGAGTCTTCCTCGACGCCAAACTTCGATTCTTGCATCGAGTTCAAGCATCCTAGAGCCTGCTGAAGGTCACCGCGGAGGCACAACTCGCACAGGTGGGAATTCGGGTTCTGGGTGTTGAGGGAGCTGGTGCTGAGGACGGACACTTCCCGGGACTTCCTTAGACCAAGCTGACGACTTTTGGGATCGGGAGGGAAGCGCACCGTTCTGGAATTGTGGGTTTTGGGAGAGGAAGGATTGGGATGATCCTTGTGCGGAGAAATTGGAGATGTCTTAGCGGGGAGAGCCATTGTTGAAGGTGCAGAGCATGGTTTCTTCTTGGGGGAAGAGGGAGGGGGTTTTTGCGGGAGGTTTTTCCAGGAGCACAGAAGATAAAACCGCAAAGCCGCACAGAAAGGAAAATAAAATGCAAAACAAATAAACAAACATTTATCTGTAAATAAGGGATAGGTTTTTTTTTTTTTCGCCCAGAATAAGAGAGAGGTTAATTAATCCATTGCTGAGTTAATTCGTGGCAACTAAAATCTTGCTAAATAAATTGCTCAAACTGATCTGCCCACTGTTTTGTCATCACATAGCTTATCAATTGGTGGACTTCATCTTGGGCCGGGCTGCTGTTCTGTGGGCTGTGAATCAAATAATGGAGGACTGCACTCAATTGCTGATCGAAATGGCGCATGTAGGGCTGCAACACATCCACAGAAACAAGAACCAATTAGCTGACTGGATCGCAAAAGCCCACAATGCTAATACTCTCCCGCAAGACTGGATTACACAACCACCGCTCCCACTGAAGCTTTTATTATGTTCAGAGTTTAATTTATCCAGTAAACCTCTATTTTCAAGTCATTAATGAAATTTCTACATTTCCGACCAAAAATTTTTTTTTACTAAAACATGCCAATTATGAAAAATAACACAAATGGTCCCTAAATTTTGAATCAATGTATAATCTGATTTTTGAAATTTTAATTTATTGGATATGATCCATAGACTTTGGTCCATTATGTAATACATTTCTTGAACTTTTAATTTATTTTATGTAATCTCTCAACTTTTAGTATATGTTTGATTTAATCCATAAATTATGTCAACTATTTAATGATGTTGATGAACTTGAATTACTAAGATGACAATATTGATCATTTTCATATAATTCAAAAACTAAATGAAACATATACCAAAAATTTAGCAATCATATCGAAAAATTAGAAATTTAGAGATCACATTATATGCTAAGTAAAATTTTAGAAACCATTTGTGTCATTATCTCTATCGCTAATTGTCATCACAATATCTTTAGTTGGGAATTATTAAAATTAAGCTAATACTTTTCAATTATCATGGGACAACTTTTTAAACTTTTTTTCGGCACTTAAAATTCAATACCGAAACCTCATAACTTTAATTTTCAGTTTTATCAAACAAGCCCATGATCATTTCGAGCATAATCATTGTAAAAAGATCAGAAAGACCACGTGCCGTCTATACAAATGGGATCACTCTGTTTAATTAGCTCAAGTATAACTCCATATAATTTGCTGGATACGATACATTAGACTTGTTCATCGAAAAAGGAAGGATCTGTTAAACTTGTCGGTCCTTCAAGTTGAATGAAGAAATGCATCATCCAGCAGTCCTACTCCATTTTGAATGAGCGTTTACTGTAACCAATTGCTCCCTGCCATAAGAACCAACAAGTCCATACAAAAACATGAATTCAAAGCTCCTCTGTGTTTTCCCCTCTACAAGCCTGCAATCACTAGTAGCCTCAAATCCCTACCAATGAAGAAATTATAAATACTGGGATTGAATGTGATACAAATCCATACATCAGAAAGTACCCCATCGTAGCATGCCAAAGGAACTTCAAAAATGCTCAGATGAATAACGATTTCACTTTCTTCTTCTCCTTTTAATCAAAGAAATGTTCTATGTCTATGGTTCTAGCTCTGCTTCTCATCAAGCATTGGCCGATGATTATTGTTTCTTGCTCAATGGTACAAAAACATGTATGACAGATTCATGGTGATTTGCTAGTGGAGTCTCCTGCAGCAGGCTTCACCGTTAGATCGCTCGCGAAAGAACCATTCCCACTCTCGTTTTGAGCCACGACCGGTATCTTAACAGCAGCTCTCTCCAGCTCCTTCTCAAGTTCTTCCTCCTGACGTAATGCTGTGAACTGGGAATCGAGAGACTTTGCTGCAGCTAACCATGCGAACACAATCACCATGAGTATTCCTCCAAGGTATGGAGTCGAATTGGCAAGAGAACCAAAGGTTAAGATCATGAATTGCTGAATCAGAGCGCCTCCAGATTTTCCCAGCGGGTTGCAGACGACATCAATGGCTGCCTTCCCTTTAACCTGAAGCAAGCATTTGAAAATTGCTGAGCGAATGATCAGGCAGGAGGTAAAAAAATTTATGCACAAGTTATAGGTAATTTTCTAATGTTTCTATTTCTCATGAATTTCAACAGTCCAAATCTTCTCCTGAGGCGGCTTTGGCAATATTTACGTGGTAAATTTCCTGTCCATACTATCATAAATAAAATTACTGAAATTTAAAGAGGAAAGTGACAGAGAAAACTCGTGTAGGAATGGCAAGTAATTAATCTGAACCTTGGTGTCCTCATCCAAAGGAATATAAGCCATCTCCTTGCAGGGGTCAAATAAGCTGTACTTGGCGCTCTTGCTGAAAATATTTTGCATGGCACCGACAAGTACAGCAGCAAGAAGTGGAGTCATCCCAAACTTCGCGAGAGTTGGTACAAGTGGATCGCCAAATAAAATCAGAGAAAAGAATGCGACTCCTGTCACGAGCAGGACGGTAGGTGTGATCTTGGCTGCAACTCCCCATCCGTATTTGTTGAATACGTATTGACTCAGTAGCATCATTGTGAAGGTAGCTATTCCAGTTGCAGTTGAGAAATCACCCATGAAGGAAGAATACTCATTCGGACTAGGAAACTGCAAGAAGAGTGGAAGGCTCAAAAGTTACAAATCACAAGAACATATTGACAATAAGCAAGGAAGAGAGAAGCTCCATCAAGATATACCTGAGCTTTGAGCTTGGATTTCCATGTAACCTCAACCAGATTGATGCTAATACCATATGCAACAACCAATGTGGCAAGATCTCTGATGTACCTTGAAGACACTAAGAATTTCAAGCTCTCCATGGTTCCCATCTTGGGTTTTTCCTGCAAGATTAATGTAAAGTCCGATCAGCTTACTTCACTGGCTCTTGACTGATAGTCTGAAAACTAGTAAGTAATAAATATACTGATGTAGAGGATTACCTTCTTCTTCTTGCTACGAGATGGAAGAGGAACAAACGTATTCACCCACCAGTAAAGTCCGCAAATAGCAAGCCCCATTATCACCACGATACTCATCATTGCTTTCAGGGAGATGGCCCAACCATCAACACCAGGACCTAAGTTCTTCCTCATATTGGAAAAGTACTTGACTGTCCGACCTGAGAAAATAAGAGCAACATTTGCTCCAAGTCCAAAAAGAGGGTAGAACCTTTTGGCTTCTTCCACAGTAGTTATCTGCAGAAAGAGCATTTCTGGTACATTAGCACACAATGTCAAACTAAAAAAATGCATAATTAATGCACAGTGTCCAATAGCAGAAACCAGAGTCGAAATGGCACATAATGACACAATTAGAGCAATAGCAGTAAGATTAATTGGCTATACTAAGCTATTGGCATAATCTCCTCCTCCGAGGATTTAGAGAAGGCAATCACAGAATAACCCCAAATTATTTGGTCACTTAGAGCAAAAGCAGGACATCATTCATTCAATCTCCAAAGTAATACCAGAAAAAATCCTAGAAAATGCAGAAGTCAGAATTTCTAGGATGACAAAACAAAATATTGACTAATGAGACCACAAACAATCTGTTGATCGAACAAGAAAAGAGATACTCTTTCGTGACTCAATCAAAACATAAACTCGTCAAACAAAGGTACACTAGTATTTTGCTCAAATATCTTAGGATTATGCATAGACAAGACACAACTTACGTAGCATATGAGATTGTGATATCTATTTCCTTCCTTAGGACTGAACTTATGCGAGACTAAGAGGAAAAAAAAATGCCCTTTGAATTAATGGAAGTTTCTACACATGGCACAGAATGAGATCCATTAGCCAGAACCGATGATAGAAGTAGAATAGATATGCTCCCATTCACAAGCCAGAAAGATGAGGAACTAAATAATATCTCATTCACCAGGCACAGAGATTTTCTTTTCTTAAGTTTATAACAGCATGATAAATTTTCCTCACCTGATTGGCAAATCCCCAGAAGAGGACCGAGACCACAACACTGCCCCAGAGTTCAGCCATAACGTAGAACAAGCAGAAGCTCCATATCCTCATGATGGCAAGTGGACCGAGAAACCTCGGCCCAAGCATCCCAAGAAGCTTGTCCGCAAAAGCTTGAGGATGAATAGAACTACTGAGAGGATAAAGAACAAACCCAAAAGCCCCAAAGAAAGCAATGAAAGGAACAATCACAGAGTAAAAGAGAGCCTGCTTTGACAGCACATTGGACAATTTCGTGTACCACAACATGAAACCAATCGCCATAGGCAAATTGACCCAAGTTTTAAGAAACGGTATGATTTCTGCACTGCTTCCTTTTGCTGTGACAACCAACACATCTTTGGTGTCCCTAAGGATTGTGTAATTGAACAATATGCAAAAGAACATTAACCCAAGTGGGATAATCTTCTTGAATGTCACAGCCTCAATGCCCAAGAACTTGGGCTGCTCAGGCTCAGCAAACAAAGGCTGCCCATCAGCTGCCGCGGCTGCTTCAGCCTTGCAAATGTGAAAGCTCCTATTTTTTTGGTATATTCCACTGGGTTTCGAGATAAAGCCATTAAATCCCTGAAACCCATTTGAAGATAAAGGAAACCCAGGAAGCGCTTGTGGCTTTATGGATAAAATTCGGTGCTTCAGGCCTTGAGATGGGTTGAGCAACCTGCTTCTCGGGTTTGGTGGGAGAGATATGAGACCTCTGGTTTTAAAAACAGCTTCCATCTCTCTCTCTCTCTCTCTCTCTCTCTCTCTCTCTCTCTCTCTATGCTATCCCTACAAGAATCTCCACAAACTCTGGTTCTTCAAGTGGAGAACATGAGATAAGAGAGACGAGGAAAGGGGAGGAAAGAGATAAGGTGGCTGGAGAAGATTGATTTCTCGGAGAGAGTTGAGATAAAAATGATAGCTTTTATAGCATTTCACGTCCAAAACCCTCGGGGTTTTGGAACAGAACGTCGATATTCTTACGAAGTTCCACGCTCACAAAGCTTTTAAAATATGTTGCAAAAAGACAGCCTCTCTCTCTCTCTCTCTCTTTAGCAGACTTTGATATTAGCTTTTCCTAAGTTCTGCAAATCCAACTTTCTAAGAAATTATGGAATCTTGGACTGGAGACAAGTTTTCCCCAGATAAATTATCTTGCAGCGGAAAAAGGAAATGCATCTGCATCCAGCACCAAAAGAAGAAAGAAAGAAGCGGAAAAAGGAAAGGGGCCTAAGATAGACAACAGTAGCAGATTGTCTGATGAATTCGACAGTAAACCCTTTAAGATTTTTTTTATAGTCTTGCCTTCTACGACTTTCCCTTTCGCTTGTCTGAGCTACAGAACTTGACTTGGCTCCAGCGAAGTTTCCTTAATCCGCGTGCTTTATTAGGTAATTAATCACATTATAATAATGGGCATTTGCAACCATTAATTCCATCACTGTACTTAAGCAAGTTTTCTAGTATCTTCTTATCAATTTCAGCAAAACTTAGATCCCATAAAATCTGATAATTTAGAGTTACACGAAAATATGTAATTCTTCACATACATGAGTTTTAGGCCATGATGTATCTAACACTTTGAGGAATCATCTCTTATCTATCTCCAAAGTAAACCATTGTAAATACACCGAACAAGGGTAACAAACGTCTCCATTCGATCAAACGAAATGAAATAATTGAAAATAACACTGAAATTTCTAATGGAAATTAATGCGATAAAAAATCCGATATCAACTTTATGCGCATATATAGTGTGCGTGAATAGGAGCAAATGAAGAACAAAAAAATAGGAGTGAATGAAGAACGAAAATGATAGAAGTCATCCGCATACATTCAATAGATAAGCAAAAGGAAATTACAAAAAACATCCTAAACCTATTGTATTTTTTAACAATTTAACCTTAAATATTTTAATTTGGCCAATTTAATCCTTTTGGCCAATTTTTAACAAAAATCGTTGACATTGCAATTAGCACCGACTACCTCAATCAACACAATTAACGTTGATGTGAACAAAAAAAAATTATTTCTTTTTTTGACAAGATTAGGATGACAAGGTCACTAGCTCACCCTCCCGAGGTGTAGGCAAGAGCATTGTAGCCCTCACAGGCCACAAGCAAGGGTGTCATGCCCTTACCTAGATCCAACCGAGGACCAGACCCTTGCCTATTCGTCAATGAAGACCACAACACCCTCTCTTGGTATGGCTGTGGAGGCCCTCACCAATGGCTAGTAAAGGTCGGGCGGCAACCTCAATAGCCTAGGCTTGAAAAATAAAAAAGACAAGAAAAAAGCAAAGAAGAAGAAAAAATTAAAAAAAATTGCAAAATTGCAAAATTGTCACACTAGTGCTTTCATGCTATGTAATACAGTCAACATTAACTAGATCGCTATATCACCAATTTTTCGACTAAAATTTGTCGAAATGACTAAATTGGCAAATCTTCAAAAAGTTTATGATTAAATTATCTAAATTAAAATATTTATGATTGAATTGATACAGGTATAATAGGTTTATGACTTTTTTGGTAATTTTCAATAATCAATGCAACTAATGACTTTGATCAACTTGATGTCGATGTTAGTCTCAAAACAATTAGGGAAATTGAAAACTAAAGCAATTAACAGTCGAGAATTGCTATTGGGTGGATTGACAAAAGGTGGATCACTCAAAAAACATTCGAGAGGAGCTAAGAAGAATATTTATCTAGTATATGTAGGTTCTAGATCAATCAAATATTCATACATATCACTTTGTCCAATTTAGGTTCAGATAATATTTTTTGGATTTACCAAACATGTGACTTGATTTAACGAAGGATTTGAGTTGCAAAACTAGAGACACAACACTAAACATTCATTTCGCACGTTGATACGAGTTCTACAATCTTGTTCCAATATTTTGAGTTGCTCTAATAAAATTATGATGCTTTACGTTTGATAGGAATCGGCATGGATTCTAAGCACAATTGTTTTTGCATTTACCTAAATCTTGAACTTCAGGGCTATTAAATTTTCAGTAATTTGTCGACAAAGCAAACAAATTGAGAATAGATATCTCGATTGAATCATAGAGCTCCTCGCCAAGACTCGAGATTTTGATATAATAATGAAAATAACAACAGGATAATTGGTTTATAAGATTTTAGAATTAAACCTGCTTATTAATTGGTCCGATTTACGTAATCAAAAAAAAATCACGACACGCCATTATCTTTCTGTATTTACATAACATGTCATACCTTGAATGGTTGAATTAAATTAATTTATGTTTCCTAAATATGTACTTAAAAAAATGTCTAACTTGTTATTTCCTATTAACCCGGTAAGCTCTCTTACCCGTGGTTGATGTTCCAAAGAGAGAGGGTTATTATGTAGTTTTTGATGAACAAAATATATAATAAAGTTTTTTTCCATTTGTCATCAACTAATTTAGTTAGAATTATATTACAGAAGTTATATTGTCTTGCGGTTATTGCTTCGTCTTCCTTGAGACTTCGTCGGGATTTTTTTCCTTTGTTAGAAAGCAATAAAGTCAAAATAAAATAATAAATAAGTTTATAAATAGGTGGAGACAAGAGCATCATCCCACCTCGGTAATCGGGAGCACGCTCCCGATAAGTTATCGCCGCTTGGCTCCGGTCATTTTTGAGCACACGCATAACGAGGCACCCTTGCGCCGATAATCAACGCTTAATCCACTATCAAAAGTCGATTACTTTTAATATTAAAATATCACAATTTGAATGAGTTGGTCTAAGAAAGGGAAAATAACATAAATAATTATTAAATTTTAATTTAATATGTAACGTTATTTATTAGTTTTTAATATGTTCAATATCGTTCATGTATTTTTGGTGCATATTATATCTAGTCTCTTTACTATATGAATATATTTAATGTTATTATTATATTGATTGAATTAACGTAATTCGCTAATTTGAATTTCAATTCTCTATTTTTGAAAAGTGGACCATAAAAACATTATATGTGCATTATCCCGGTAAGGTATTTAATTCAAATGATGATATAATAATTCACATAATCAAATAGCACGGATAACCATTTTTACAAAATGAACAAATTAAATAAATTAAAAAGATGATGGCCATAAGGTTTAAGAATTATATTGAACATTTAACAAAAATTTTGGAGTTACATTAATTTATAAAAATCCGGAGACAATATTACATATTTGGCTAAAATTCAATAAATACATTTAACAAACCAAAAGTTTATGGGTAAAATTGCATATCAAGATCGACCTAAAATTCAGATACCGTTTGTGTAATTAAGGAACCTGTCCAAACATGACTAGTTCAAGACCGATGATGCCTAATATTTCATTTGTAAGAGAGTCGACGAGCGAGAAATTCTAGAGTAAGCAAAACCCATTGGGGATCAGAAATAGTGACCAAGAAATTGGTGTTGGGCGTCATGGGCCGACTCATCCAAATTGAGCCCACCTCGAGGTTGAAATTGAAACATCACGAACTCGAGAGAACTCATCCAACTTTCCCCAAAGCCCTAAATTTTCTTATTTGGGTCTAATCCGACGTGTCGGCCCAGTCTTGAGAAACTCAGGCATGAGAATCTCCCCGCCCTTTTAGCATTGTCGTAACCATAAATGAATCCCTTATGAATTTATGGTAAAATAATTACATATAACTTCTTTATTAAGATAAGATCTCTCCAATCGTGACCCCTCCACGAGTTTTGTCGTAGATCCATTGGCAATCGCAGAGGTGCTATGAATTCCAATCAAATTGGACTGATTTACTTGATGAATATATTACGTTATAGTGATGGGGAAGAGAATTTTCATTCTAGGGTGAGAATGAATCTTACAAGAAAACTTCTTAGGACACTCATCGTTCTGTTTCGATGAGAAAACTCATACCCGAAAGCTTACCAATCCGACTTTCACCTACCCTTTACTTTTCTTAAGGTCTTACCAAACATTCTAGTGGAGAAATAGGTGAAGGGGCATTTCCCAAGTTAGCCGGAGACAATTTATCAAATTGCGAAACCTTGGATTTCAATTTTTCCACATTGGAAGCGTTGGCATAGGTCAAAGGGTCATGGTGGCATGCCTGGATTACGAGGTTCAATGCACATCAATTGTAGAAAATGATTTTGCAGTGAAATTCCAGGTCCTTGATTCTTTTTTTTTTTTTTTGGGAGTGACATCGATTCACAATTCAACTCTTTTAGATTGTCAATCACATCATCTCGTGCAAATTATTAGCTTTCAGTTTCAATAATGTCATGCCCAAGCAAGCAAGGCAAATAGTGAAGATTGGCGTACGCATGAGAAATTAAAGATTGGACTTGCTACCCCAATGATGTAAAAAAGTCATACGCATGGAAAGGTTCTGGCACTGAGTTGTTGACACGTATATAATTTCTAATTGCGGATAAGTGTATTCATTAGGGTCTTCAATCTACCAAACATTCTAGTGGGACAATAGGTAAAGGGACATTTCCCAAGTTAGCCGGAGACAATTTATCACTTGTGAAACCTTTGATTTCAATTTTTCCACATTGGAAGCATTAGCCTTGGTCAAAAAGTCATGGTGGCATGCCTAGATTATGAGGTTCAATGCACATCAATTGTAGAAAATGATTTTGTGGTGAAATTCCTCTTATCTGAGGGTCCTTGTTTCTTTCCTTTTTTCGGGAGAGTGACATATGATTCACGGTTCAACTCTTTCCAATTGTCAATCATGTCATCTCGTGCAAATTATCAGCTTTTAGTTTCAATAATGTCATGCCCAAGCAAGTGAGACAAATAGTGGAGATTGGCGTACGCATGAGAAATTAAAGATTGGACTTGCTACGCCAATGATGTACAAAAGTCATACGCATGGAAAGGTTCCGGCACTGAGTTGCTGACAAGTATATAGTTTCTAATTGCAGATAAGTGTATTCATTAGGGTCTTCAATCTATAATTTCTTGTTTGAAAAATATGTCCTAGCACATTGGGCCAATTGTATGTGCTATAGATGGGCTCAATTGGAGCCAAGGAACATAATGATGTGTGGATTAGACACGCAATACCCGCTTGATTACCAACATTACTGGATTCAAATAATTAATTTTTGAGATATTTACACAAGAATTTGATTCGCCGCTAACCCAATATGCAAAATTATTACATAATTGCTATTAGGCATGCCATATACATATTTCAAGTGAACTTTCTCGTAATGAATTTGTGCGTGGACATTCACTTGTATGTATGGCCACAAAATAAAAGTTATAGCTATGCCTTTGTAGGCTGGACCCAATTCGTGCAACAAAAGAAAGGAGAAACAGTCCACCGCAGATTTCTTTAAGAGGGTCCTCCATGCTCTTTATAATAAAGCACCCTATAGAAGCCAAAATTGGGATGCGGATTAGGCATGACGCGAGCTAAAATTCAAGAAAGTAGCCCAAATTGACCCAATTCAAACTTCATAAAGTGCAAAATCCAAACCCGCATCGTGCATCAAGTCTTCTTCTTTGAAACGGAGCCAAAGTTTCCATGGACGACCAATGTTTTCTTTTGGCTACAACTGGCTCTTTTTGCCCCCAGGTGATTGGATTGGATGAGTTGTGCAAACGTTAGCCATCGTTTTGAAAAGAGGGGAAAGGTCATTGGTTATCGGCACGAACGAAGGGAAGACACATGATGAATGAGATAGCCACCTAATTTGCACTTATGATATGCAAGAAAAAGAGTAAGTGGATTTCCTACCGTTGTACCAACCTGGATGACACCAACCCTTGTATTAAAGAAGACTCCAAGATTCAAACATGGTATGGGAATTATACATTATAAAAGTAACGTCAAATCTTGTGGGGCTATCACCCGCATCAGCCCAAGCTGGAAAGTCCTCCCTAAGGGACCACCTCATCGGTCCCTTGTATTCTCTCGGGCAACAAAGTCGTCCTTAGCTTTGTTTTTCTATTTTTTTTATTTTATTGCACGACAATGGGAAGAGAATTATCTATTTTCTTCTTATTTATGTTTAAATTTTTTTAGCTATTTAATAATCATATATCTAAAATTTAATCATTACAAACAAAAGGAATAGAAAGAAACGTTATGATTTGAAATTTTCTTCCCTCCACAAGAATCTTGAAATTTAGCACACCTCTTTATTTTGCACCTACCAAACTAATGATGTGGATTTGCAATTCGATAGGTCCTATATTGGTCCACACAGCTCACCCTTTCCAACTCAATGGCAGCCCCAGTCCGAGAGGCTAGGGATGTTTGTCATGGCTCCATTTCAAAGTCCTTCTTACACACAAATCATCTTTTTGGTGGAAGATAACACAAGCCCATCTGTCTCCAACATTGATACTAAAGGTATGCTTGTTCGATCGAAGGGATTTTTCGCAATTAGCTTTCCAAACTCTCGCACGTTCGGTTTGCTAAAAATGACCAGTCGGCGAAAAACCATTAATAGTCAAAAAAAAAAAATTTGTGGCACGCTAAAATTTGAGAACACGAATTCCCTAATCCGAAAAAGGAAAATTATTTTTTTAATAAAAGAAATTTCTTGAAAACAATTTCATTTTTTATCTTATGAAGTTTCCGTTCAAACAAATAGACCCTAATCACTCACACACACATAAAGACAGAAAAAAAAGAAGAGCGGATGTCTTGGTTTAACTACCTTATCAACTTACAGAGGAACGTGGAGGGCCCAAAGCAAGAACAGCAATCCCCCTCCAAAGTTCGAATGACTAAGGAAAAGGAGGATGACTCATGTCCGTTTGTGTCATGTCCGTTTGAAGCTTTGCCTTTGAGGTCCGACCTTACGTCCCATTTTCATGCTCCAACTTGTCCTTTTTGTCCCCTCGGGTTTCCCAAGAATCCCTTTTCTTTTCTTTTTCTTTTGTTTAATTTTATTTTTTTTCCAAAAATTGTCGATTAAGAGGACAAAAAATAAAAATGAAAAAAAAGATATGGTTACTAGAATGACCGAGCTGTCCTGATGTGTAAAGAGTAACCTTTTCGTTCGTGATCCAACGGTGCCCTCTGCCTTTTAAGCTTTGTAAAACGGACGATGCAGACGGTGCAGTCCAGCTCGGCGAGGAGAAACAACGGTCTGCTGAACATCATTGGATACACCCGAGTGTTGGTTTTTTTTTCGTCAAATACGAAGAAAAGGGAGCGTTTCCCGCCGCCCCCGGATCGTGACCTGACCGACCTCGACCGTCCTGTTCGAGCATTGGCTTGGACAGCAAAAGTCAAGCGAGACGCCGCCACGGGGCAGTAGTCTTACGGAGGCCGAGGAAACAAAGAGACCCGAACCCCGCACCAAAAACACTGTCCTTTCCACATGCATCCCTTGTCAATATAATTAAATAATTTAAATTTTTAGAACAATCGATAATAATCCGATCAAATTCTCACATAATACTAAGGTTGAAAGTCCTAAGTTCAAATTATCTCTTCAATTAAATTTCCAAGCTTAGTGACTAGACTTTTAGAATGGTGTTATTAAAACAATTGGCAATGATCTTATAAAATCTCTTAAATACAATAACCCATTTTTCAATTTTGGAAGCCACATGAAAATGGGATAATAACATAAATGTGCAACATTATTTTTAAGCTTCTCATTTGTGTAATGCAGTTGCTGACTTTGGCTCAATGTGTAATGTTATCCATAAAATTTTGATTTCTTCACTATGGTTTATGAATTATTGGTAAATGTTTGATATAGTCCTTAGATTATATGAAAATATTTAAAAGTTCAAGGACGACATTAGACATTGGATCGAAGTTCAGGCTCCGGATTGAAACGAATTAGAAGGCCAATGACAATATTATACATTACATCAAAGTTTAGAGATCACATTTAATAAATTATGAGTTCACATATCACATTGAACAAGTTCTAAGCTCAAGGAACTTATCAAATATTGAATCAATAGTTCAAAGACCTTATTGAACAAATTAAAAGTTTAGAGATAACATTATACGTTGAACCAAAATTCAAAGATTATTTGTATCATTGTTCTCATAAAAGTTTATGCAATTGGTTAAACAAATCACATGTCTACACATTGAGATAGCTTATTATGGCAATTGTTGAGTTCTCCATGAATCTTGGTGAGCGATCACACTTGCACTGCATGCCACCTGTCGATCATATATTGAAATGCAAACACTCAACAACTGGACTTGGAATGTGAGTTTGCATCTTACATTGGCCTGCACGCTCGACGGATGTTTTAGCTTGAACAGAGCTCGTTTGTTTAATCGAGACTATTTATGTATTTCAAAAGGCGCAAAAATAAAAAGAATCCATTGTGCATGCACATCTTAAAAAGTTAAATTACATCGTTCTTTTGTACAACGTGGAGTAGTCAAAACCTTCGATGCGACAATACATTGAAACATAAAAATTCTTTCTGATCTAGTAACGAGAACAACACAAGACCAACTCTCTTTTGAATTTATCCAAAGGGCAAATACAGGAAAAAAAAAAAATTATACCAATTATTTTTTAATTTTTTTTTTTGTCTCTAAAAAATCTTAAACTTTCCCATTGTGACACAAATATCCCAACTTTTATGATTATGTAATTCTTATATAATATTTTGATTAATCATGGTAATATATTCTGCATTTGACATAATGTGGAATCTATGCATTAGAATTTTGCTATCTTAAAAATTTCTATGATATGAGCCAAAAAAGAAAAAATTGAAAAAATTCCCTGTTTTGATGTGCATTTGGATAAGCAAATTCACAAATTCTATTTTTGTTTTCCCTAGTTCCTATCATAGGCCCATTTTATGTGCATGTGTGACATATATACGAATTATTTAGTTTCATCCAAGGTATAAGTTTAGGGTTTTTTATGACAAAAAAATTGGGATATTTGTATCCAAGGGGGCAACTTTAGGGTTTTAATGACACTAAAAAGAAAAGTTCAAGATATTAATATCATAACAGAAATAATTTGAAATTTTTATGGTATCAGCCATAAAGAGCTCTTATCCGGAAATCTCGCTTTAAAGTTCTATGCTGTACAAGTGCATGTACTAAGGGACAAGAAGATTGGAGAAATCAATTGCTCTCGCTTCACCTCTTCTCCGGGAGCATACTTTCTAGCATGATAAGGAGATGAAGAGGCATGGACGAATTGCCAAAAAAAAAAAAATTCTATTTTTATAGACAAGAAGGGGACCATGCAGATGGAATTTATTTTAAAAACTAATTATGGTGCGCCTGCTAACAAGATCTAAACACTTAATCATCACGATAATAATTGATTTAAAGTTAAAAGACAAGTACCAAAAAAGCAGAGCACTGCTGCCTCGAGCAACATAAGATGCTACCCCTCTAGCATGCAATGATTCGGCAGGGGGGCAAGGTGGCCGGTCGCTACGCAACGAAGGACGGGCCGAACGACGCCGAGACAAACCGCAACCCGACGTGTCCTAAGAAGCCGGACAGGGTTAGTAAAGGGGAGGACCTTTCGGGACCGGGGAATATGGTGCCAATTGGCATGCGTTTCGTATTCCCAAAAATATAAAATGACCTATTTTCGCAATAAGCAAATATCCCCATCTCTGACCTCACAGCAAATGAAGTCGATGTCAACTTTATCAGCCTATCATCTTTTTAAGGGTTTTCCACTTACGAAAGCTGCCGGTGGAAGTCCTTATAGTGCCCAACCTAGGTACGTTTTATTATTTTAATGTGCTAATATCTGCACGCTTTGCTTCTCTTATTCCGAGTTGAAACTTTTTTTTTTCCCAATTAAGGTTTAGACGGACCAATTTAAGAACTTACTCAATTTTTTATTTATTTATAAAATAACCTATTTTCGCATCCAGCAAATTTATTGATCGAAATTTGAGTTATTCTTAGGGCTAATATCACAAAAAAAAAAAAACTTTAAACCGTGTTAACCATAACGAAAATATCCCAAACTTTATTTTGATGTCACTAAAAATCCTAAATTTACTAATTATATAAAAAACTCTAAACAAATATTGATGTGATGTATATACCATGGATGGTACCGAAATAGAGGTTACATATGTCGTTTGGGTTTTTGCACGATACAAAAAATGTTTGGAGTATTTATGTCGTAGTGGGCAAATTAAGAATTTTTAAAGATGCGAATTTTTTTTGAAATATCTGTGTTATAATGGGGAGAGTTTGGGATTTTTCTTATGGTATTTTAGTCTTATTCTTACGGTTGACTTGAATATGAAATGGTGCGATATTAATAGCCAGAAAAATTGATGACATCACACGAAGGACTAGTTTCATGATGAAAACACATCATTTTGATTAAGCCGAGACCGATCGAGCATAAGTCACGAATCAATAAAGATTTTGTATACACCGAGGCTACTCAAAGTAGCCCCTACACATGCATTCGATAGCGCCAAGTCAAGACGGGAGATTTCACTACCCATGTGCCCGATATGCATACTCCCACTAAATCACAGCTGCCGGATCACGCCGATGTCGCAATCGGACGGTCCTTGCGATCCAACAATTCTATATCGGGCGCTTGCGCACGGCAGGAACAGGGGTGGGTACTGGTCCTAGCTATTTGCCAGTGCCGGGGGTGGGGCCGGCCGGGGCCGAGCCGGGCCAGGGAGGGACGTGAGAGCGACGTGACCACGGAGGAGCATCATGCGGGGGCAGCACGGCGCAGATCTTCTGGTCCCGACCGTGATCCTTCTCTGTCTCCAAAGTCCAACGGTAGCCCACCCCCACCACCACCACTTTTGTCTCCGCCTTCGCGCCCTGCTCCTCCTCCTCCAATTCCTCGCCGTTCGTCGCGCAGCTCTTTTGTAATTTTCAATTTGATTTGATTTGATTTAATTAATTAATTGAATCTCCAATTCCCCTCTCTCAATGGCTGCACGCCACTCTTTAATTATTGGGTTTTTTCTTTTTCTCTGGGGTTAAAAAAAGAGTTCTTTTTCCTATTTAAAGCATGAATTAACTTGCCTCGTGAACGGTTGTAAGGCCATGCACAGCATGGCCACAATTAGTGCTGTCTTAATGTTGAAAAAAGAGTTCTTCTCCTTCTTCTTCTTCTTTTTCTTTTTATGATGGAGGCGAAATTTGTGGACCGCCCGATCGAATTAACCTTCCCGAACGTGCGGCTCATGGCGTTCTCGCGCAAGGTGAAGGCAAATGAACGTAGCGATTGAAAAATGAAATGTATGCCTTGGGACTACCGGAGCGGAGCCCGCGCCGTTATGTTGATATGATCAGGTTTTAAATATCTACGGATCGAACTAGTTCTTTCCTTTTCGAGATAAGATTTCTGGAGAGAATTCATTTGATTTTATCTTACACGATTTAATTAATTATTTCTCTTAATCGCTGGATTTCCACATGGGAAGGGAGAGGCGGATGGTTCAAATCCTGAATCTTCATTTTATTAGGGGTTTGTGGTGAAAATAATTTAGATTTAAATATGGATTTCGACTTCCACACTCTGTAAGAAGGCATGACAAAAATAGTTTGAAAATAAAAATTAGAGTAAAAATATAGTAGATCAAAAAAAAAAAAAAGAACCCTCTATTCAATTTCACCATCAGGACAATGAGAGTAAAAAGCAATGATATATCACATCAATTTTGCCACAAAAGAATATTATGGAAATTTGACCCTTCTCTTTCCTATCGAGTGGATCACTTGATTTTATTGAATCACCGTGAGGGGTGAAAATATTTTTGCCCATAAAATGCAATCATGAACCATGATCTCTCCTTTCGACCATTTACCACCTAACTTTCACTCATTTCATTCTATGACAATTTTCATTTCTCACTGATTACAATATTAGAATTTTAGAATTTAAGTCCAAAATGAGTTTTATTCACCTCGATAGAAAAAAAAAAAAAAAGGGGGGTAAAATTCCTGGAACAAGCCAAAATAGAAAATTCCATACACAGAAAAAGAAGGATGGGAAAAATCAATTTCTGGAAAAATATGTCCCCAACCACCTTCTAGAACTCCTAATTAGGAACGACCATGTCACATGTTCTCCTAAATAGAAAATCAGCATCGCTAGCGGAGGGGCAATACGGTCCAAAAAATATCGTTTTCTAATTACCATCCCGAGAAAAGGGGAGGGGGGGGGGAGAAATTTTTTATTTTATTTCCCGAATATAGAGGGTAGCTCTGTCAATTCCAAAACCGGAAAAAGTCCAGACAGGCGGAAATTAAATGGAATCCTAAATAAAACTGAGTTAATTTAACAGCGTTAATTCCCCCCTTTCCTTAATGAACCCATTTTCCCTGAATTTCCTAATAAAATGTTTTTTTTTTGCTTTTTAAAATATAAATAAATAAATAGGCGATTCGATTATATCAAAGAGAGCCCGAGATAAATCACGCAGTCCGGTCAGGCAAGCTAGAGAGAGAAAGAGGAGAGAGAGAGAATTCAAAATCTTCTCGAAGCTCTTCTGTTTTCCTCGCCTGCCTCCGGAAATCGCCGGCGCACCGGCGACAACTCCCGCCGCGCTCCACCAGGGAATGGCCAGGGCGCCGCCGGCAAGGGTCTCGCGCCTTTCCTCTCCCCGTCGATCGAGCCCCACCTGATCGGAGGACCCGACCACGGCCGGCCTGATCACTGGGGCGGCGTCCGCCGTTAGATGATCATCGCCGCCGGCGACGCAGCGGCGAGAGATGGCGGCGAGGGGACTGGGGTGTTGCTACTTGGTGGAGAAGCTGAGGAGGATCGCGCGGACAGCGTTCTTCGTGGTGGCGATGGTGGCGTCGCTGCTGGCATCGTCGCTGCCAGTGCTGGTGGCGGTAGGGGACGTGGTCTTGCCCTGGGTGTTGGTCCCGAGCTTCACGTGCGTGAGTTGCTATGGATTTAGGGAGCATTTGAGGAGATATTCGTTCAAGAGCTCTTTGACGGACATTCCATTGGTTTCGATCGTTAGATCTCTGATCATCATTTGTATGTTCACGTCCTGTTTGCTCCACCTTCGTTTCTCTTTTGTTTCGTTTCTTTTGGTAAGAGTTCGAGGATTTGTCATCCTTTCTTTGGCATTAGCAACTTTCCCATTGCTGTCTAAAGGGATGATAACTTTCTTTCTAGGACAATTCTCTTTGTTTGGTTGGGGAATGTTAGGCTTTCAAACTTATAGCTTTGTTGCTCTTAATATGAACGTGAAATTACAACTTAGAATTTGCTTTTGATGAACTCTCTAGAACGATTTTACAAGGGCGCAGCAATTTGAGATTGATAAATTGTGTCATTTGAGTCATGGGTAGCTTTTGTAATTTAATATTCCTAGAAATTTATTTGATGTTAGTACCTAGTGTCGCAGGCTTGATAATTATGCTTGCCGTGTTGAATTGTTGTGGGATTGTGATTGATGCCTTGGCGATTTCTTTAGGAGAATCGAAGAAAACGCATTTACGTGCTTGTTCTTGTTTACTCTGCAACAGGTGTTTATGCGATGTGCAATGGTCCTGCTCTCTCTCATGGGCCTTATTTGGGAACTGTTACACTGTCCTCCGTCATCTCTATCCTCATTCTTTCGATCAAGGCTTGTGTTTTTTCTATAAACTCTCAAATGGAAGCTGAAGTTCCATCTTCCCCCGCAAGGCAGAAACTTCATCTGAAGAAGTCATGGGGCATGCCTGTCTTGTTCCTGTCTTCAGTTGTATTTGCTTTGGGCCATACTGTGGTTGCCTATAGAACCAGCTGCCGAGCAAGGAGAAAACTTTTATTTCACCGGGTTGATCCTGAAGCAGTAAGTTTGGATTATTTTTGCGCTTGCATGACATAAAAGAAAGAGAATCTTGTCTGAGACAGCTATGAATGAAAATCTTATCTGTGGCATAAGTACTTGTATCTTCTCAAGCATGAGTTGGTGATTTGCCTGAGTAATTTGTGGTTTGAATTGCTTGAGTATGCTTCTTTCTGAATATTTTCTTGCGTACTCTAAATTTAATAGGTTCTTTCCTGCAAAACTATTTTCTCCGGTTACCAAAAGGTCCCGAGGTCACCGACTCCAACTGCTGGGAAGACGACAAAAAGTGACTCTGAAATGAGGCAGAGGCCAATGGAGTTTGCTCATGGTGAAGGTGATATCCCAATCAGATTCCTCAGGGATGTTGACAGCTTATTTATGACGTGCCAAGGGCTTACTATCCATTATAAACTCTGCTCGCCTAGTTCACCATCTCATGTTTTGTCCTCGGCTCCCTTCTCTGAGCCCAGTGCTAACTGCATCTCGCCACAGGCAGTGATGGGTCGGCTAAATATTGACAGGCAAGCATTTAGTGCTTTGCCAAAATCTCAACATCTTCAGAGGAGCTATAGCAGTCAATTCAACACTTCCTCGTTGTATGCTCCACTTTTGGACAGCTCTGTACCTTACCCTATTCTTGCTGAAGAAATTCCTGTATTGAACCTGGATGATGCTGGCGTGGAGGACCGAGCAAAAAATTTGAACCCAACTTTTGGGCAAGATTCCAATAGTGGTCAATTTGGGATTGTCTTAATACATGGATTTGGAGGAGGAGTCTTTTCCTGGAGGCATGTTATGGGAGTGCTTTCACGGCAGGTTGGTTGTGCTGTTGTCGCCTTTGACAGACCTGGATGGGGATTAACCTCCAGGCCAGGCCGCAAGTCTTGGGAGGAAGAAGAAATGCCTAATCCTTACAAGCTGGAGATGCAGGTAATTGTGTACTTTTAATTCAGTGAAATTATTATCACTTATTATATCCTGTAGTTGCCTGCAAAAGTCGCTCAAAATTCGCCCTATTTGGTGCATTGATTACAATGTCCTTATTATGAAAAAAGAGGTGATGACATAATGAGTTTGAATCTATGGTTACTTTTTTCTTACGACTTATCAATAATAAGTTCTGTGTCTTCCAAATTATGCAATAGAAATTGGCTGGAAGTCCCAGTTAACTATCATCCTGAGTTCAAAAGCACTTCTTAGCAAGGCACAATGTAGAAGTCAAGAAATGACTTCCATTATTATGGACAAGGATATGTTATCAAATTACTATTTTAATCTTTTGTGAAAAATAGATCACTATTGTTAGCATATGGTAATGTTGTATTGACCTTGGCTCCTGGGTGTTGGTTTTAAATCTCTCACCTTTGGATAGGATAGAGTAGCTGGAAGTTCAATGATAAGGGGAAAATGTTGCAAATCCTTTTATGGTCAGCTTGCATTCTCCTTGAAAATGCCAGTGATACATATCGTCCATTAATAGGATCATTTGGGTACTGGTTGCCCTATATTTATATTCTTTTTGGGCTGTACTGGGTAATAGCTCTCATTATGTATGTTTCTTTCATTTAGTTATATGCAGCATTAGCAATCCTGTCAAGGGTGCTGCATTTGCTAACTCTGGGCTCAATGAGTTGATTTTCATTTTCCTGTATGTTTTGATTTTGTCAACTTCAGGTAGATCTCCTCCTTTCTTTCTGTTCGGAGATGGGGTTTACATCTGTGGTGCTTGTGGGTCATGATGACGGTGGCCAGCTTGCCTTAAGGGCTGCACAAAAGGTTCAGGCGTCATCAAATTCTTTCAATGTAAGTAAGCCTTTCGGTCTTGTCTTCTTACTTTTGAAATTGTTTCGGTTATGTGCTTGCACTTGTCTAGATTACCATTCCATTCCATTTTGGTAATATGCTATATAGATTGCATGGAGTTATAATTCTATGGTAATATGGCCTTAGTTAACTTGTCATTAGAGAATTGCTGAATTATTGGTTGTCTTGATACCTGAGTTTTTATCAATTGCTAACATTTGATAATTAATGCATTTATAAGAGGAAATAATATGGTGTGGTAGATATTATTTTGCACACATGAGATTGACTCTTGAATCCTGTTTTGGAAGGTAGTTTAGCAAATTGAACAGCTTAAAAAATGTTTCAGATTATATCTTTATATATGTCCATTGATTGGTCATAAGTACTGTACTTTAGCATTGAGAAGAGTTTAGCTGTCAGGTAGCATTTTCTTTGCAAAATTATCTTCGTTAACCTCTTGCTTTATCCTCCTCATCATAATGACTTCTCACTGTTTGTCTTCCGTGCATCAGATTGTAATTGAGGGCATTGTACTGGTAAATGTTAGCTTGTCGAGAGAAGTTGTTCCTGGTTTTGCGAGGATCCTCTTGCATACTTCTTTGGGCAAAAAGCACTTGGTTCGTCCTTTGTTGCGAGCAGAAATTACTCAAGTGGTGAGTCGTCGTGCATGGTATGATGCAAGGAAGATAGCGCCAGAGTTTGTCAGCCTCTACAAGGTATTGCACTCCTTTAGATTATCACTAGCTGTGGTTTTGTATTCAATAAACACTTGAGCGCCAGAGTTTGTCAGCCTCGACATGTCTACCTGTTGTAATTGAACCAAGAAATTTTTCTGCTGCGTGCATAAATACCATGGGATAATGGACTTTAGAAACCATCCGCATGACATTGTCCCTTGTCAATGGAAAACCAAAGCAGTTTCTTGGAAAAGGGGTATTTACACTAGCAGAAAACTAGCTTGTCTAGGAAAAATCAAGCAAGTTGAACATTGAGATGTCCCTGCGTTTACTGGGTATGCATCTGTGTGAACTCTCTTACATATTCTCTTGGGACTGATTGGAGGGATCAATGGAGTATACATCTGGAAATTCTCCGAGTGTTAGCAACTCTATGTTGTAATTATGTTTCTCAGAATGGTCTTTCCCATGAGTGCTTCCTTTTGTCTTATATTGGCTCGTCATGTCTGTTGTCAATCAGGCGCCACTATTTGCAGAAGGTTGGGATGAAGCACTTCATGAGATCGGGAAACTCTCTTCTGAATATGTTCTGTCGCCCCAATACGCGGCAGGCTTGCTCAAAGCAGTCGAAAACATACCTGTGTTGGTTATTGCAGGAGCTGAAGACGCCCTCATTTCTCTTAAATCTACCCAATCAATGGCGTCTAAGCTTGTAAATTCTGTAAGTTTTTCTTATCATAACCACACATTAAATTCTGTAAATTCTGAAACATGGCTTCATAACTTTGGTTGAGGCAGTCATATATGCTTAACTAGGAAATGCACTGCCTCCCCAAGAGTCCATGTTAGACGTAATTGCTTGTTTTTTCTTGGTTTAGGCTGTGATATGTGCAAGACAAATAAAGGAATGCAAAAGCCGCATGTGAATCTTCCATTGATTCTTGCTTTTGTGTTCTCTAAGTATTAAGAAATCCTCTTGTTAAGATGGTCTAATGACATATCTACATTGCAGAGACTGGTTGCAATATCTGGCTGTGGCCACCTTCCGCATGAGGAGTGCCCCAAGGCATTAGTGGCGGCTATATCACCCTTTATAACCAAACTCTTATCAACATTAGAATCAGTGAATCAATAGGTTGTTCCTTCACATTATAATAGAGAAGCAGATGGTGTTATCTATTGTAGGGGGATTTCAGTTTTCCTTTTACCTTTCTTTTTTGGGTCCTACCCGCCCCAACAAGAGGAAGAGAAGAAAGTTGGTCTCTCCGTTGGGTGTTTTTGATATTTTAGCTTGAAGCCTCTTAACCCCTTTTTCTGTAGGGTGTAGAGCAATCTCACCTCATTTGTAATCTTATCTTAATTCTTTTCACTTGATTTTGGTGACGCATGTGCTTGTTGGCAGAGTCATTTGTCGCGACGGCACTGTAGAGTGAAAGCTACAAAGAGAGATACCTGGTCAGATGAACTTGGACTCGAGATTTGCATGAAATTTATTCGTCTTGGTTCAATTACAAGGTTTTTAGTACTCGATTGGTTTCCATATAATAGGTTCTAGACTGATGGTGCAATTTCCCCAGTTGAGGGACAAATGTTGCATTTACACTTAAATGCGAGAATGTAAAGAAGAAAAATATGAGAAAAGGCCCAAAGTTGGGCCGAATTAAAACTTGAGCGCCACGAATCAATTGTATGAGGATTTATTGCTGGCGAGATGGATGTCATGGATTGAGGGTAGGTGTCAAAATGACGAAGGCTCTCTCGCTCTTTATCCAAATCAATCACCTTCGTCTGTAGATCCTCAAAGACACGGAGTAAGGAAAAAAAATTGAACAAAACAAATGAGGGTCTTCTGTGTTTTGCTAATAGACGATAAGCTGAATCTAAAAGAAGGTATATGTAGAAGTACACGATCCAAACTCAAGTCAGGGTTAAACTTGAAAACCCCAATGTGGGACAGAGGTACAAATCACTATTTGGCAATGTGATATCTGGACCATTACGAGGATGACAGTTTTTTAAGGAATTCAAATCGTGGGTCGTATGATCAATACGACCAGAGTTTATTGCCCAAACATTGTGTTTTCTTCTCACCTGCGACATAAGCTAAAGGAACATTACTTGGTAGATTTGGAGCCAAGAGGTGCTGCGCTTGCTCCAGAGTGAAAGGAAAAGCTATGTAGGGAATTGGAAGCGCTATGCCCCACTCTTGCTGCAAAAAGGCTCGTTCCCTATCCAAGTCAAACGGTAGGCAATCCTGTCGTACCCGTTGGTCTCGCCATGGTCGGTTTGAAAAATCAAGCCTTTGTTTCAGGTTACCTGATCGAGAAGCTCGGTGGTTCCCAAGATTTCGCTGACACCAAGGCTCGGTGTGCCATTCTCTTCCAGAAAAATCACAATGCAAGGATTGCCTACCTCCTTTAATTTTGGGTTGGCGATCCAAATGCGACTTGCTCATTCAATTATGCGTGGCTGCCACAGCGTGAGGTTCCTCTTGCTATGGAAAGAGTTTTAAGTAGGCTTTAGATACGGTGGGAAGAGGATTCGCAGGTAAAATTTGGCTTCTAATGGCAGCGAAGTACATCATTCAACCCATGAGAAATCGAAAGGCAATCTCACTGTTGAAGCGCAGTCTCTAGAGAGAAGCGGCAGTGAATCGCATGTATATATAACGGAGAATATCTAGTTTCCGATTTACTCAATATCTCTCGTACTTCTTGTGTCCTCTGAAAACGAGTGGAGTCCAAATGAAATTTAACGTGCATCACCCGTTAGGTGTAAATTTCCTTTGCAAATAACAAATCCGGGCAAAAATGGAAGCAAAAGAAAATAACATATTCAAGATATGTACTCATGAAAGCCGAAGCATGCCTCTAATACAAACTGCAACGACTTGTGAAACACGGGCCGATTGTTAACTGTAATGGATTCCATAGTGTGATTTAACCATCCACGAGGATTGAGAAGGGGAATTGCTGTACTGGTGTTAAACTCAAAAGAGAGAAAGTGAAGGGATGCCAAAAGCAACGCAACTTCTGTTAAACACCACCTAAGCTAGCACAAGATTAACTAAGTACGTCCGATTTGTCACATGAAAGAAATAAAAAAGCAGACCAACAATATCCTCATCTTCCTCTAACTGAAAAATTACACTGGAACCAAACGAAGCAACGACCAAAGTGATCTACTCCTTTGAAGACTTGTTAATGAGCGACTTGTGGATGTGAGGGATGACCCCTCCGCCGGCTATGGTTCCCTTGATGAGGGTGTCCAGCTCTTCATCTCCTCGGATTGCCAGCTGCAGATGCCTTGGTGTGATACGCTTGACTTTCAGATCTTTGCTGGCGTTCCCTGCCAACTCCAGCACCTCCGCAGTCAAATATTCAAGGATAGCAGCAGTATAAACAGCAGCTGTTGCTCCAACTCTTCCATTTGCGGCAACCCTTGATTTCAGCTGACGGTGGACCCTGCCTACTGGGAACTGTATGGAACAGAAAGGGCCATATCAAATATCTCACATTCATATTTTATGTTCACACCATGATTATGTGGCCACCCTTCTAGTATGTAAAACTAGTAAGCAAAACAAAATAGTTTCTTTGCCTAAAATACAAATGGAATTTGCCCTTCCAAAAATTTTCATACGTCTTTTGTATGTATGCTTGTAGAAATAGGAGGACAATGGTCAACCAAAAAGCATGCTAACCGGTCAAGATTACAGAAAACCAAAAGCTGTGATACAAGTAAGAAGATGTACATGCAGACTCAAGATTCCTATATCTCAAGGCCTTAATGCAGGACAGCCAGAGTATTTTAACAGATTACCCAATCACAACCATAATATTTCCTAGAGATAATTTAATTGATCAAATATGTAGACAACCCAATACTGTAAGTTTTATATGTACTTTATCTGCACATACAAAAGTTCAAAAAATTGGCAGCTTGTCCGTACTTTTACATTATTGAGTAGTGTGGATAACTTTGCTTGTGTTCCACTCTACACATGCATGATGTCATAAATTAATAACTCCAAACACACTCCATTATCTCCCTTATCAAAAACTCGCCCCTTATTCCAGCGAATGTCTAAAGCTCCCATCAGGTCAATGCAGATCGTTTTTCCCCCTTTCTAAAAGCTATCTGAGATATACTCCTGCCCATCTAAAGCATATATCTTCTCCTCAAAAGTGTTCTTTAATCTATCAGTCAATTGTTCAGAGAAAGCCAGGAAACCAACCACTGTTGACTACTGACAACTTGCAATACATCAAAACTACTTGTTTTGAGTTCCTCAATCCCGTAAACTTTCCATTAATCATTTCTCCACTTTGTTAACCAACAACATTGGATTGATTTAATCCATTTACTATAGATTACACCAGGAAGCACCTTAAAGAGTCCACTCATCTAATTAAAATACTTTAGAAACACCTGTAGAATGACCAAATAAACTGTTCACCGTCAAATGAGGACAGAAAGAACATGCATATATTACAAGTACTTGTTAATAGATATCCCCGCTAATTATGTAGATTCCAGTCTCCTCACTTAGAAAGAACTATTTGCATGCGGAAACCATATTGCACACGAGCTACAGCAAATTGTCATTAGCATCAATTCGCTGGACACAGAAATGCGGACGAGATGGGCTTCAAGGTTATGGTTCAAGTACTCATGCGCAATCAAGGGTGGGGAGATGCAAACACCACAGAGCACCAAAATTATGCAGAAGTTTTCTCAGATAAATTACTGCCCATTCTTCAAATGCATAATGCTCCAGAACCATACTAAATGACCCACATCAACAATCTACACAGTAGTTTTACGCAATGTCATGCAAGAGAACAAAAAACAGTAAACTACAACCAGAACCCTCAACATACACCTTTTTCTTTTAAAGTTGCAAATGTAACTCAACACCAATCAACTGTTCAACATCTCATTTGTAGAATGAAACATCACAGTTCTGTAAATCAAGGTAGATGGCAATAACTAAAAGAATTTGAGGATGCTAGAGATAAAGGTGTATGTTATCATGCATACAATAGTTGCTACAGCACCTCATAACAAGTCAACCGCCATTCATGTCATGGACGCATGGTAGCTGTCTTCTAGAGCGATTTTCATAAATCACATCCCAGATGTGCAATAAGGGAACTGGAATTCCTGAATCCATAAGTTTTCAATCCTTTCAGGTATGCATATCCTACCCTTAGCTTTGTACGCATCAAAAATATCTTTCCATAGTGGATGCTAGCGGATGTTCAAAATAAGCACAACAGGGAGAAGGCTTCCCCGTGTAAAAGACTCAGAAAAACAGCCACGGCAACAATTCACGAGCAAAAAATTTCCCAACGAATATGAAGCTTGCGGCTGTTGAATATAGCTATACATCGCATAGTGAAAAAAGAATCTGAAATACTTAGTTTATCACTCCCGGCAACACAAAGAACTTTACAATCTTCGGATGTGATTTTTCGGTCGTGTTGCCGTAAACAACATTTAACCCGACCACAATTCTCGGAAATTCTCATACTACAGTGCCTCGGGGACACGGAAACCATAAGCAGTCGAGGCGAGCATTAGGGTTTAAACGATAACCGCTGCGAGCAAACCTAATCTACCGATGGCTCCATACCATACGTGCTAAATTCGACAGCAGCAGTTCTCGCGTCCTAGATATTCAAAAACGCCTGCAGAAAAACCTCAGCCGAAAAGTCCAACCCGCTCAGCACAAGCCGGTCGTCGACACGCGGCGCCACTCAGTCCGCCAAAACATTCGAAAAAAATCCGACCGAGACTCGAGAAACCGACCACGTAACGAGCTACGTATCCCCGAGATCAGCACCCTACGTAACGAGTCAATCCCTCACCCCCATCCGTACACGCATACGGCGATCCGTACACACCGAGAGAGAGAGAGAGAGAGGGGGGGGAGAGGGAGAGGGAGAGGGAGAGGGAGACCTGGAGGCCAGCGCGGGAGGAGCGAGAGACGGGCTTCTTCTTGTCCTTGTCCTTGTTGTTGGAGGCGGACTTCCCCATTATCAAGCCTTTGGCGCCCTTCCCCGACATCTTCGGACCCCCAATCGAGCTCGGACGCCTCGCCGGAACTCGGTTCTCTCTCTAGGGTTTCTGGCTTAGCTCCCGAGAGCGACGGCTAGAGAGAGAAAAAAGGAAGAGGACACTGTCGATGGCGGACTAGAGAAGAAGGAGATGGAGGAGAGACGATTCGCGATCTGGAAGAAGAGAACGAGCTCGAGGATCGATGCTTTATATTTGCGAAATTGCCCCTCCCCTGGGTTAAGGTATCACGCTTCCTTCCCCCTTCCCTCTTTCCGTTGGGGGGTTGGATCTAAATGGGCCCCATGCCTCCTGCTCGCTGATGATCCATTGGGCCGAATCGAGGCCTGCTTTTCGGGCCCAAATTGGACACTGAAAAGAAGAGCTTTTTTTTTTTTTAAGCCACAACACTTGGTGTGAGCAATATAAAAATGAAAATTCAGCTCAATTAAGGGGTTAGCCTAACACCCTTAAAGAACCATCGACTTTAAGTTCGATCTCAATTGTACCATGAACTTTCATTTTACCATGTAAAAAGCCTGTCAACTTTACATCAAGTTCCAATTCAACCAAAACTTTTTCTTTATCTTATTAAAATCACCAACTTTTACTTGATCCCATATTTGCTTTATTAACACTTTGTCTAAAATTGCCATAAATGATGTGGAATTTCTACATCATTGTTTTAGTTTTTCTTCCAAACTTTTCGTATCCAATAAGATGTCTTTTGAATAGGGGTGTCAAATGGGTGTGTCAGGTTGGGTTTGGGTCGGGTCGAAAATGGTCCGACTCACATTAACCCATTTGATATGTTTTGACCAATTTTCATGCAATGTAAATTTGATGACCCATACTCGACCCGAATCATACTCGACCAAACCCATATTATCAATACATATTAATATTTAACTTAATTTAAGAAAATCTGCTCCCACTAATTTAATCCACTTTAAACTTTTCACATATAAATTGTTTGAATAAAAATTTCACATCAAATTTATAAAGTAAATTAAATAATAAAAAATTAGTAAATAAAATAAAAAATGTGGATACCTCTAAATTGAAATATTTTATGGAAAATATATATATTTTAAAAAATTCTATTTTTAAAAAAATTGAATTTAATATTATTATTTCCTTTTCTTTTCCCTTTCTTTTCTCTTTTCTTTATTCTTCCTTCATCTTCCCCCTTTTCTTTTGCTAGTGCCGCCCGATGGCAATCGGCTAAGACACGGGCCGGTGAGCCCGAACTCGACCAGTGTTGACGAACTTGAGGCTTGGCCGATCTAGGCGAGCCCGAGGTCGCTGGTGATGGTCAAGCTTTGGCTCGCCAGCTCGAGCTCTGTTGTGGCCGGTGAGTTCGGAGCTTGCTTGCCCAGATTCGGGTGAGCCGTGGCTTAGCCAAGGCTGGCGACCTCGCGGCTTGCTTGTCTAGATCTAGGTTGAGCTCTGGCTAGCCAGCTTAGGGCTCGCCAGCCCAAGCTTTGTCGCCGCTCGCTTGCCCAATTCCAAGCGAGTCGAAGCTCAGCCAAGGTTGGCGAGGTCGTGACTTGTCTACCCAGATCTAGGCCGAGCTCCGGCCGACAACAGTGAGCTTGGGATCGCCGATGGTGACGGTGGCGTGACAGTGAGATCGGTAATGGAGGTCGGGAACAAAGAGAAGAGGAGGGGGATGGAAGGAGAGAGAGGATGGGTTTACCTAATAACTTACTTAACCCATATTTGACCTATATTAAGACTCATTTTTATTTTTTCTTTATTTCTAAAATCCATTTATGATCCATATTTAACTTTTACTTGTCCTATATTTGACCTATTTAACTAAAAATAAGTCATAATATGGGTTTATGACCCCTTTTAACACATCTACTTTTGAAGATGAATTTTTGCACAAGCCCAAACGACATCTTTCTCAATCCTAAAATTTGGGCAAACTTATAGTAATTAGGGTTGGTCTTCTTTAGTTGCCCTTACTTAAGAGAGCCTTTCCTTCATCTCGCTTGGGGATCTTCAATTTTATGCTCAGTATTCAATCTCTCATGCTCAGGAGTCTTCCATCTCCCGTGGTTAGCAATTTCGCATTCGGGAGTTTTATGGTTTTTTATGAGACAAAAAAAAGTTTCGAGTAGATTGGGATTAAACCTGAAATCGGTAGTTTTTTATTGGGATATAAAATTTTAAAGTCAAATAGACTGGATTTAAAGTTTGAGGGTTTTTTTTTCTCTTTTTAATGGTATTAGACCATTAAAAATCTCAAACTACGATGTGAAATCAAAATGAGACAACTCTAATTTCCAACATTTTTTCTAGCATTTGAAATGGCAAAAGAAAGCAAATAGCCATACCAGTCTTGAATATAACCTTGAATTGCTTCGTTAGGGGTTCTATGCGAACCCTAGCATCTGTTTGACATTAAAACCGAGAGAGTATTCCCTTCTCCTAGGGAAGACAAAAATATATGAAGAATTGAGGGATTAAGGCGTGCGGGTATCAGCACGTTAAAATAAAATATGCAATGCTATTAATTTGCCAATGGTATATCCGATAGATTGGCAAGACTGCCTTCCGTGGAGCTTTATCCCTGGACTAGGCGGCGATTGAAATGGTAAAAGAAAGCAAATAGCCACACAAAAAAGCATACGGCCGACGTGGGCGATTCGGTAGCGAGCAGTCTTTAGCTTCAAAGATAGCCAAGCCTAGTGCCGAAGGCCCAAGTTGATGCTGTCCAGACATCACATCGATCGTGTGTCCATCTGGTCCTGCTTCTCCAATTGCCTCGGCGACGACGACGATATGATTTCCGTCGTTCTTTTCCCCGAGATACGAGGACGACGTTGAGCTGGTCCAGGTCCTCGCGGCACGTCGAAACAATGCACAATTGGGAGACGGGCTCTCGTGCACTTTTCATCTCCGTTCAATAGCGTAGTCAATTCATCGTATAGCCATCTACATAGACTTTTCCGTTGCATCTCTCTCGATATGATATCAAGTGGGTACAGGGGGGGCTCCAATGACAGGCTAGCAGGAGATGGTGTCCCGTGCATTCTTAACGTCGGTCTGAAGAGTTGCGTTCGTGCGGCGTATCCATGCGACGGGCCATGCAAAAAGCGGAGCGAAATAGCGCTAGAACATTTCTACATAATTCTCGACGGACGAAATAAGGAAATTGACTGCAGTAAAAACGAGTCAGATTACGCTAGTTGCAGTCAATGCTTGCCGTGACCCCTTCGAACTTCCCCTACATTATTCTTCGGCCGGACCTTATTGTTTTTTTATAATTCGCTCTTAGGTCACCTTAAATCACATGAGTGACACGCGGCGGCTTCCCATACACAAATTCAGCTTTCGTCGTTTTATATTTTTTTAATAAATAAATATTATTTTGTCCTTTTAAAGAAGATTATCTTTGACCATGAAGGCTAGCTGACTTCATTCTCACCAATTTATTTGTTTTGTATTTTCTCTACTATTTTAATTTGTGGATCTTAGTTAGGGACCGACGTGTTTATTATTATTATTATAAAAAGTATCATAATCGCTTCATTCTTCTAAATGAAAACACTAAGTTTTGTCCTCTTTTAAGTAAATATACTGAAAAAAAAAGGCTCATTAAAATTGATACAGTAAGCAATAATAACACCAAGCTTTTTTTCATAGTTATTATTATTATTATTATTATATATGTGAGGGTTAATGGTAGGGTTACAAGTTTAGCTGGCCGAGCTTTTTATCTAGAAAAATTCATGTCTTGAAGGATTAATCGAGTATGTCGAAATCGTTTCAAACTATAATTACCATGGCCATTAGGAACAAAAAAGAAGAGAACACCAAATTAACTGCTCAAACAGCCCAAAATTAACACCAAATACAGTATGAGATGATTCTAAAATTTCAGTAAGGCATCGATTTATTGTTTCTCCAAAAGTATAACTACTTCATCGAAATACGCTTTGCTTTGCAGTCTCCCATGGCTCCTTGACCAGCCCCCCTCTTGCATCTCTGTTAACGCCATCTCTCTCTCTCTCTCTCTCTCTCTCTCTCTTTCTGTCTGTGTCTCTGTGAGAGTGAGTGCAAGTGAAGTGGCTCGTACATAAAGGCCGGCACTTGCTCAGATAATACGACCGCGTCGGCGCGCTCGATGGTTTTATGCCTGCTACGATGCCCGACGAGAAGAGAGTTTCGACGTGCCAAAGACCGGAGTGGTTGGTCCTCTGTATAATAGACTCAGATTAACTTGTCACATGAGCTTACCTTGAATACTACTGCACTGCTTAGGTGACCCGCCCTCGTATGTTAAAGTCCCCACATCCTGACGTTTCTAGAATGGAAACACTTGAAAACCGTTGAAAATCCGACAAGTGAATTAGCCCCCTAATTATTGAGGTTTGCCCTAATAATCATCCTTATCACATGAGAAATGAGAGGTGGGAGTTTGAATCCCTATATTTTCAAGATAGTTGAGGTGGAAATAATTTAGTTTCGGGAGTGGATTTCGATTTCCACGCCTTGTAAAGAGGCATGACAAAAATTTGAGTATTAAAATAGAAGTAGAGTATGACAGACAAAAAATTTTACCCCATTCTTCCCGAGGGAGATTTGGGATGCAGACGTTTAGTTTCAAGTGTGGATTTGAATTTCCATGCCTTACAAAAAAGTAAGATAAATATTTAAAAATGAGTTGAGAGTTAGAATTGAACAGAAAAATTTAGCCACCCTCTCCGTTTTCCTTTAACCTCGGTTTCCATCTCATTGCTTGTACGGCAACCTACACTATCCTTTTCAAAAGTTCCTACTCTTGCATGAACAATCGGATGCTGTATATTCATCTTATTGTTCTCCATTCATTCCTTAACTTGAAGAGATAATAAGAGTTGCAAAGTCAAGATCGAGCCGCGTGTTGAGTCCGATTTCAAATAGAATAAAGGCAGTGTCAATTGTCGATCGACGTATATATATTGCTGGGAATTGTACTGTACATGTCTACGCGTGTTTCATTTGTCAACAGCTTTGAAATTTCCATGTAACTGACAACTCGGATGTAAGGTTTTCTGTCCATGCCCGGAAGTTTCTGAGATAGGTCTCCAGTAGATGCCACTAGTGTCGTCGTCAATTTGGTGGTTGTTCCTAAGCTCCCTATGAATTTCGCTTGCGCAATTCGCTCCACTTTAATGATACATTGATGCTCAAAGATCGCAATTTTCGCCCCCATTGTACAAACTTTTCCAATAAGATAGCGCAACATGTCGCCATAAACTTTACCTTAAGACACCGTGTTGACGTGAATTAGACGGTCAGGACATGGGCATTGAGTGGCATGCATGTTTAGGATTGATATACGGAGTTTAGCTACTGAGCTTTTTATCCAGAAAAATTTATGTTTTAAAGAGTTAATAGAATTATTGTGTCGCATCATCGAAAATCTATATTTTCCAAGGCTACTGCTTGATTATTAATACCGAAAAAAGGGAAGGAAAGTGGGCGCCAAATCAAGAGTACAATCGACCCAAATTAAATTTCCCCAACTCGAAATCAATTAAAGTTTAATACATTCTCAAATTATAATGCGACGCTAATCTTAATTTGGGATGAGTGCATTGAAAGTCTTATTCATTATGAAAATGCAATTGGGTCAATTGCATTCTTTAAAAGTAAGTTTTAGGACTTAATTGCATTTTTTGAAAATTTTAGGATTTGATTGTACTTTCGTGATAAATTTTAAGATTTAATTACATTCTTCAAAAGTTTTAGAATTCAATTGTATTTAGGACTTTTAATGTATATATCCCTTTTATTTTTGTCAAAATATAATTACTATATCAAAGAACTGTTCGATTTGTTTTTTTTTTTTTCCCTGAATAAGCAATATACCTATTTGATGCGGAGGAAGGAAGCGAGAAAAAAAAGGATTTATTACGTAGCCTCGGGTAATTACGTGGGCCACAAAATCGAACCGGAATCGATTTCGCCATCGTTAGAAAGTTTTGTTTTAACTATCGCACAGAGAGAGAATATAAGGTCGAAATGCTACCGAATGGGGAGCCGCCAGCTGTCAGGGTGGGGGCCCCCTATGTCTTGGACCTTCTTGGGAGGGTGTTTTCCTATTTTATTATTTATATTTTTATATTGTATATTTTTGGTCGTATTTTCCTACTTTATTTAAGTAAAGCTAAGTCAAACCACTGGCTCTGATTCCCTCAGTTGCATGCCGCCAACCGAGCCGGCCGAGTACCCCCCGCGCCGCCCGCGTTCCTCTCTCTTTCCCCGAATGCCAACCGAAGCGACGTGAGGTCCGTCTCCTCTCCCGCCGCCGTCCGCCGTCCGCCGTCCGCGGTCCAGGAGGTGCGTGCCGTCTTTCTTTTCGGTGTATGTATGCGCCATGCAAGACCGACCCGTCCCTTTCGTCTTTTTCATCGGTCATGCTGTGTGTAGTCACGCGTGGTCGAAGCCGCTTCGTCGTTCCGAACTGTAAGTCGCCAAGAATCTTCTTGATTTCGAACCCTTATCTGGAGAAAAATTTGGCGTGAGTCTGATGCACGAAGCGAAGCTGCTGGGAAGCCAAAGAAAAAAATCTGCTGCTTATGTTCACACTCGGAGAAAAAAAGGGCCGAGAAAATTTACACACCAGCCTCTCCGTCAGCTGCCTTTTAGTCTCCTATGGCGTCTAGAACACGTGAAAGTTGGCAGGAACGATTTGTTCTTCCTTTGCCAAGTGGAACCGGATGCAGCCATTCATGTCCTGGAGAGACTGTTTTTCTTCATCGGAAAATTGGAGCACGAGTTTCTGCATGGCGTGACGGACCGAATCTCATTGGAGTCGTACAAGTGTCAGTGGTGGTGATGGTTGGTTGCGATGGTTTTCTTTGAAATTGTTTTAGAAATAAGTACCCGTTCTTGTTTTTCCTTTTCCCTCAGTTCATCTCATTGGGATCTGGATTCATTGGTTTTGATGTTCTCCTCCTACGTTCTTTAATCCTCCATCGTCCTTATCATCATCGATATTCTGAATTTTCGGCCATTCTCTTTGTTTCAGCAGAGATGGAGAGCATAAAATCTCCATTCAAAGGCATAAGGGAAGATCTTAGAGGAAGAGCATTGTGTTACAAGCAAGACTGGACCAATGGCCTGCGTTCTGGAATTAGGTAACTCAGAGTTTTCCAATCGTTCTTTAACCTTTTATTCTCATCACCTGACTTGCATGCTACTGTTTCTTTTTTCTTTAACCAAAAGAACAAAACACTCTTTGTACTAAACTAGATTTATTCTTAATCGGCTGCAGCATATTGGCCCCAACCGCATATATTTTCTTTGCATCTGCTCTTCCTGTCATTGCCTTTGGTGAGCAATTGAGTAGAGAAACAGGTCAGTTGTTGATACTTGATAGCTCTAATTTTCAGCATTTCCCCTGTTTTTCTTGCGAATATTTCCGCATATTTCATATATTTTTTCACTTTTAACGATTCCCCTGTTTTTCTTGTAATCAAAATATTCCTTTGCATCCATGCTGACGAGAATGAAACATTATCTAGACTTCTTTTTCACAACTTTTTTACTCTACTTGATGCAGCCTTTGTAAATCACGACTCTTGTGTTTTTCGTTTCCTTTCCAGAGGGAAGCTTGAGCACTGTGGAAACATTAGCTTCTACTGCTATATGTGGCATCATCCACTCGATATTTGGCGGGCAACCGCTATTAATACTTGGAGTTGCTGAGCCGACAGTCATCATGTATACTTATCTGTACAATTTTGCCAAAGGAAGGGATGGTTTGGGGGCGGAACTGTACTTAGCTTGGGCTGGATGGTATGCTAATAGCTATCAAACCTTCACATTATTAGGCCATAATTTTTCATTCCTTCAGGAATTTTTTTCCCCTTCTTTTCTAGTTGACATTGATTCTCAATCTTGTCAAATGACAGAGCTACTGAAAATATTGTGCAGGGTATGCGTTTGGACTGCTCTGTTGCTATTTCTCCTAGCAATTTTCAATGCTTGCAACATAATCAACAGGTTCACGAGGGTTGCAGGAGAGCTTTTTGGCATGCTCATCACTATTTTGTTCATTCAAGAGGCTATCAAGGTACCTTAACTCAGGAATTAGAACAAAGATGCTCTGCAAAGAGAGAATCACTAAATCGGATATCTTTTCATGGCTGTTAGCAATTCCGTTGTGACATAAAAGATAAATGCATGAATTGCAGGGAGCAGTGAGCGAGTTTAAAATCCCGAAAGGCGATGATCAGAACCTGCTGAAGTACCAGTTCCAGTGGCTCTACACAAATGGGCTTCTGGGGATTATTTTCACCTTTGGGCTTCTTTACACTGCTTTGAAGAGCAGGAAGGCAAGATCTTGGTTGTATGGCACAGGTTCGCAATCGCAACCATCCCATCGTCCACCAATGTGTCTAGAAACTTTCTTCGCAACTTAACCTTTTTTTTTTAATTTTTTTTATAAAAATATCTGACAGAGTTACTTCCGTTCCATAGGATGGCTCAGAAGCTTAACTGCTGATTATGGGGTCCCTCTGATGGTTTTACTCTGGACAGCACTGTCTTTCAGTGCACCGAAGAAAGTCCCATCAGGTGTGCCGAGAAGGCTCTTTAGCCCACTACCATGGGAATCGGCATCCTTACATCACTGGACTGTCATCAAGGTATTCTATTAACATACCACTTATGCCCCTTTCTTGGTTTTGGGAAATGAGGGTGGTCGAGAAAACTGAGACTTAAAATCAATGGATTGCTTCACCTGAGAATTTGACAGCCATCCTTTCCTTCTTCTGATTCCAATATTCATTAGAAGGTCACTTTAGCAGATTATATGTGACTTTATGCTGTGAGAAGATCTCAACTCTTACACTCTTTCTCTAATTTCAATGTGCTTCACCGCGAACTTCATTTAGGACATGGGAAGGGTCTCACCAGCATATGTGTTCGCCGCCTTCATCCCTGCAGTGATGATCGCTGGTCTCTACTTCTTCGACCATAGCGTAGCTTCACAATTAGCGCAGCAGAAGGAGTTCAACCTGAAGAATCCATCTGCCTACCACTACGACATCTTTCTTCTAGGTTTCCTGGTACAAATGCATTATCCACTTGTCATATCTTAAAACACATTTCTGAGTATGTTACAACCGAAAAGTTAATTGCTACTTTCGTGTTTGGTTCTTCCAGACTTTGCTTTGTGGATTGATTGGGTTGCCTCCATCCAACGGAGTCCTGCCTCAGTCCCCCATGCACACTAAAAGCCTCGCTGTCCTCAAAAGACAGGTTGGTGGATCGTGTGTTCAGTTCAAATCTCAAAACTACTTTCAAGAAGTGGTGCAGCTCATGTGGATTAAACCCAAAATTTTCACTCGCAGCATATTAGGAGGAAGATGATCGAGAGTGCAAGGGAGAGCATCAGGCAGAAAGCTAGCAACTCTGAAATGTATGGGAAGATGCAAGATGCTTTCATCGAAATGGAAAGCAGTCCAGTAGTAAGTCTTATGGTTAAGATGAACATAATCTCATGGCTGACACTCGAAAATCATCAGTGAATTAAACTGTCATACAAGAGAAGACCCCACAGCATAGAAATTTACAATCTAATTTAAGCCCTTTGAATTGTTTTGTGTATTATAGATTTCTTCGGTGGTGAATGAGCTAGAAGACTTGAAGGAAGCAGTCATCCAAAGCAGTAAAAGAGAAGAAGAAAAGGCTTCATTTGATCCCGAGAAGCAAATTGACGCCTACTTGCCTGTCCGCGTGAATGAGCAAAGACTTAGCAATTTACTACAGTCGGTCCTAGTGGCAGCCTCGGTAGGTGCCATGCCGATGATTAAGCTCATACCCACATCAGTACTCTGGGGTTATTTCGCATTCATGGCCATCGATAGTCTTCCTGGAAATCAGTTTTGGGAAAGGATACTATTGCTCTTCATCACCCCCAGCCGCCGCTACAGGTATATCACCATAAATATAGAACGTTACAATGTTTAGGCGGTCAAGTGGATGAAATGTCTTGAAGAGCCATTAGCATGAAATTGATTTCTCTTCCTTGATGGAGGATCTGCTGATTTTTATGATAACGTTCATTGGCAGGGTCCTGGAAGGGGTTCATGCTTCCTATGTGGAGTCAGTGCCTCCCAAATATATAGCTGCATTCACCATATTTCAGTTTGTGTATCTGTTGCTGTGTTTCGGAGTGACAAAAATCCCGATTGCTGGAGTTCTATTCCCTCTACCGTTCTTTCTTCTCATAAGCATAAGGCAACATGTATTGCCCAAGTTGTTCAATCCAAACCATCTGCGAGAACTAGATGCGGCGGAGTATGAAGAAGTCGCTCGTACCCCACGACTTTCTCGCAGCCTCTCTCTCCAAGTATGCTAAGTTGTTGTCATTAGTTATTCTAAATTAGCTCCTTGTCCATATGAGATCTCACTAGTTGCTATATTAGGAGAGGGAAATACCACCTTTCGGTGGCGTGGAAGATGGGGACGAAAGAACGGATGCTGAGATTTTCGATGAGCTGACAACCAACAGAGGAGAGCTGAAGGTTAGGACTGTGAGCTTCAACGAAGATCGACATGGTCAGGTAAGAAAACATTCATGTTCTTTCGTTTGACTCCTTCTAGCTACGGCTGATTAAATCAGGACTCATCTGCGTGTCAAACGAGGGGGGCAGAGTTTAAGAAATCTCCTAACTTGTTTATGCCTTTCAGGTGCATCCAGAGGACACTATCTCCCTGGAGTGAGAGTTTTCATGGCAGAAGAGACAAATTGACTTTACACTATTCCTATAAGAAACGTTCTTCCAAGGAGGGGAGTGGAGGGCAATGGCTTTTGTGGAGGGAGGGAGAGACAGACCTTACTACACAGTATTCGCCCTTTCATAGCTTGGCAGGCAAAGATGATTATGAAGATGGACTGCAACGCCTGAACAGTTCATGGTATTCTAGGAAACTAGCGTTAATGTGAAATACGATAATGTATGTATGGATACAAATTTTCTGTACGAGTGAGATTGTATACGTGTGGTCTCAGTGAAACTTCTCCATCTGTGTACCTGTGTAGTATGCATATGAAGGAATGTCAGCGCTGATGGCAATCTTCAACTATTATCGTTCATGGATTGGGACTTGCTTATATTGAAGCTACAAGGCCTGTGAACCTCCAGAGAAAACTGTTTTCTATCTGAGTTGACGTCCAACATTTGTGTCTTGAAGAGTTAATGAAGAACACCGAACTAAGTGCTGAAACAGCCCAAAGTACCACCAAATACAGTTTGAGATTATTCCAAAATTTTAATATGGTACCGACTTAGATTTTTCCAAAACTATAATTGCTTCATCGAAATACTCTTGATTCACTACACATCTATTTGATGCATGGGAAACGGCAGAAAAAAAATAAGAATAAATTTTTTTGTAGGCTCGAGTAAACACGTTGAGCACAAATCAGATACCATGTGTATTTTTTGACATGCAAATCCAAATTATCCATTTTTTACAAGAAAGTCCTTTTTTTTTTTTTTAATTCCAGAAAAATAATTACTCACGAAATTATAGCAGAGAATTTATAAGTGAAGATGGTTCCTACCCTTACATTGCATGCCGCCAGCCGAGGCACCAGCTTGCACACACGCTGCTCGCGTCCTCTCTCTTTTTCCCTAAGGTCCAAGCAAAGCGACGCTTGCGTCTTCTCCCCCGTTGAGCTCTCCGGCGGATCAGGCCTGCTGCCGCCGCCGCCATCCAGGAGGTGCTTGCAGTCTCGAGAGTGTGTAGAACGTACTGCACAATTCTCATGGACTAAGTAGGAATATATAAATACATATCCATTGCCGAACAATACTACTTGGTCCCCAAGTGCTAAAATCCTCTATATATATCACGTGGAAATAACAGACAAAGCACAAATAATTAAACCCTTTGAAAGATATTGACAAGATAAAAAAACGAGAGAGAAAACTTTTCAAATCTAACGGTCCATTTAAATAGCGTTACGCGACCTTTATTTTACGAACTGGAATTTTTGGTTTTATAATTCGGCTCATATTACACCTTAAATCAAATGAGTGACGCCTGGCACATTTGGGTCCTTTTTTTTTTTTTTTTCATTCCTTCTCCCTATTTTACTTTTTTTTTTTTTTTTTTTTTTGTCGTTGTTGTACTTTGTCTCTATTTCGTGTCGGCTAATATCTCTGCCATTCGCTGTTTTTTTTTTTTTTTTCCTAATTCATTTATCTCCTTTTTTTTTTTCTCAATTTGTAGGGTATGCATCTCGTTTTGACGTATGACCTTGCTGACCACAAGGCCAAAATTGTTTCTTGCCGCACAACTAAAAACCATTTTCTTGATGATGTCGTAAATTTCTTGAATTTACCTAAAATAAACTTTTGTTATAATTGGGTCACCAAAAAAAAAAACTTTGTTATAATTGAGTTAAAAAAATTGTCACGTCAACATGTCGAAAACTAGAGTTTCCATGGAGCTATTGCACTATTATTAATACCCATAAAAAGAAGGGAAAAATGGGCACCAAATTAATTTTCCAGTCAGAAAGGGTAAATCCAACTAGTTACACTCTTTGGATCCTCAATATTTTTAGGTTATTCTCACCAATAAGTAGGTTCCCCGAGGAATCATTGAGGGCCACCCCTACTTGTCAGCAAATACACCATAGGCGAGTTGATAGGATTGCATTATTATTTTAATGAATTGATGCTTGCACATTTTAGTCTTCGATTTCCCCTTCAATCTTTTTCTTTTCGAGGAGGAAGGAATACCCTCTAGTTGCTTATAAGCATCAAAGGATGTTGAGGTTCATATGATACCTTTGATGAAATTGTTTAAGATCATATTTAGGACCATACATCAATAATAATTTATAAATATTCTAAAATTTTAATGTCATAATGCTTTTATCGTCTAAAAATATAATTATTTTATCCAGGAACGAATTGATATGCTTTTTTTGAAATAAGCAACACGTCTATGAGATGCGCTAAAAAAAGGAGGAAAGAAATTGTTGTGTAGGCTCAGTTAATTATTACGTTGGCCAAAAAAAATCGAGACAGAATCAAATTCCGTATGTATATTTTTGGATATGTGAATCGATTTCGCTATATTACTAGAAATTCTATTTTATATTCTAGGAAAATCAATTACTCTGCGAAATATATTGCGGAGAGAATGTATACGTTAGCAAATAGGGAGCTGCCAGCTGTGAGGGTGGGCCCTCCCACCTCCTTGGGTGTTTGTTTTTTTATATAAGCTGGCGTGAAGTGAACTGAACCGTTGGCTAATGTCCCTCCATCGCGCGCCGCCAACCGAAGTGCTGCGAGGCTCTTGCTTTCCGTCTTCCCCGGCTGAGCTCTCCGGCGGATAAGGCGGGCGCGCCCCGGCCCGCCGCCGCCGCCGCCGCCGCCACCGCCGCCGCCGCTGCCGCCACCTGCTGGAAGGTGCATGTGCCGTCTCTCTCGTGCATGCGCCATGCACCGCGACCCGTCTTTTTTTTTTTGTCAATCGATCCCGTTTCCCGCACCCCTCTAGCTGCGTCTCGGAAGCAGCCTTGCATGGTGGAAGCCGCTTTGTTGTTCTGAGCTCATCAGCTGTCTTTTTGTCGGCTATAGTGTCTGGAAAGCATGAAAAATGGCAGGAACGATTTGTTCTTTCTATGCCAAGTGGAACCAGATGTAGTCATTTATGTCCTAGAGGGACGTTTGCTTTATCAGACAATTCAAGCGCTAGTTTCTGCATGGAGTGACGGATCAAATCATCTTGGAGTCGTAAAAGTGTCATTGGTTGTGAACTTGTGATGGTTGGTTGCAATGGTTTTCTTTGAAATTCGTTTAGTAATTAGTACCCGTTTTTTCCGTTTTCCTTTCCCTTAGTTCATCTCATTGGTATTGATGTTCTCATACTACTTTCTTTAATCCTCCATCATCCTTATCGTCATCGATATTGTGAATTTTCGGCAATTCTATTTGTTTCAGCAGAGATGGAGAGCATAAAATCTCCATTAAAAGGCATAAGGGAAGATCTTAGAGGAAGAGCATTGTGTTACAAGCAAGACTGGATCAATGGCCTGCGTTCTGGAATTAGGTAACTCCAGCTTTCTAATCGTTCTTTTACCTTTTATTGTCCATCTACTGACTTGCATGCTACCAGTTCTTTTTTCTTTGACCCCCCAAAAAAGGAAAAGTCTATGTACTAAACTAGTAATCGGCTGCAGCATATTGGCCCCGACCGCATATATTTTCTTTGCGTCTGCTCTTCCTGTCATTGCCTTTGGTGAGCAATTGAGTAGAGACACAGGTCAGTCGTTGATACTTGACAGCTCTCATTTTCAGCATTTCCCCCGTTTTTCTTGTGAATATCTTCACATATTTCATTTCTTCTTTCACTTTCAACATTTCCTCTGTTTTTCTTGTAATCAAAATATTCTTTTGCATCCATGCCGGCGAGAATGAAACTTTATGCAAGACTTCTTTTTCACACCTTTTTTACTCTACTTGATCCAGTCTTTGTATATCATGACTCTTTTGTTTTTCGTTTCCTTTCCAGAGGGAAGCTTAAGCACTGTAGAAACATTAGCTTCTACTGCTATATGTGGCATCATCCACTCGATGTTCGGTGGGCAACCGCTTTTGATAGTTGGAGTTGCCGAGCCGACAGTTATCATGTACACTTATCTGTACAATTTCGCCAAAGGAAGGGAAGGTTTAGGGTCGGAACTGTACTTAGCATGGGCTGGATGGTATGCTAATAGCTATCTAGCCTTCATATTATTAGGCCATAACTTTTACGTTCCTTCAGGAATTTTTCCCCCCTTCGGCATTGATTCTCAATCTTGTCAAATGACCAAGCTCCCGAAAATATTGTGCAGGGTATGCATTTGGACTGCTCTGTTGCTATTTCTCCTAGCAATTTTCAATGCTTGCAACATAATCAATAGGTTCACAAGGGTCGCAGGAGAGCTTTTCGGCATGCTCATCACTATTTTGTTCATTCAAGAGGCTATCAAGGTACCTTGACTCTGGAATTAGAACAAAGATGCTCTGCAAAGAGAGAATTTTGGATATCTTTTCCATGCCTGTTAGAAATTCCGTTATCACATACAAAAAATGCGTGAATTACAGGGAGTGTTGAGCGAGTTCAAAATCCCAAAAGGCGAAGATCAGAACCTGCTGAAGTACCAGTTTCAGTGGCTCTACACAAATGGGCTTCTGGGGATTATTTTCACCTTTGGGCTTCTTTACACTGCTTTGAAGAGCAGGAAGGCAAGATCTTGGTTGTATGGCACAGGTTTGCAATCGCGACCACCCCATCGTCCACAAATGTGTCTAGCAACTTTCTTTGCAACTTAATTTTTTTAACATCTGACACAGTTCCTTTTGTTCCATAGGATGGCTCAGAAGCTTCACTGCTGATTATGGGGTCCCTCTGATGGTTTTACTCTGGACAGCACTGTCTTTCAGTATACCAAAGAAAGTCCCATCAGGTGTGCCGAGAAGGCTCTTTAGCCCACTACCATGGGAATCAGCATCCTTACATCACTGGACTGTCATCAAGGTATTCTAGTAACATATCATTTGTGACCTTGCTTGTGTTTTGGGAAATGAGGAAGGTTGAGAGAACTGGGACTTAAAATCAATGGATTGCTTCAGCTGAGGATTTGACAGTCATCCTTTGCCACTTCTGATGCTAATATTCATTAGAATTAAAAAGATCTCTCTTATACTCTTCCCCAAATTTCAATGTGCCTATCGCTGAACTTTATTTAGGACATGGGAAGGGTCTCACCAGCATACGTGTTCGCCGCCTTCATCCCTGCAGTGATGATCGCCGGTCTGTACTTCTTCGACCATAGCATAGCTTCACAATTAGCACAACAGAAGGAATTCAACCTGAAGAATCCATCTGCATACCATTACGATATCTTTCTTCTAGGTTTCCTGGTACAAATACATTATCCATGTGTCATATCTTAAAACACATTTTTGAGTATGTTACATGGAAAAGTTAATTGCTACTATCATCTTTGGTTCTTCCAGACCCTGCTTTGTGGATTGATTGGGTTGCCTCCATCCAATGGAGTCCTTCCTCAGTCCCCCATGCACACTAAAAGCCTTGCTGTCCTCAAAAGACAGGTTGGTGGATTGTGTTTTCAGTTCAAATCTCAAAATTGCTTTCAGGAAGTGGTGTCAGCTTATGTAGATTGGACCCAAATTTTTCACTTGCAGCATATTAGGAGGAAGATGATTGAGAGTGCAAGGGAGAGCATCAGGCAGAAAGCTAGCAACTCTGACATATATGGGAAGATGCAAGATGCTTTCTTCAAAATGGAAAGCAGTCCAGTGGTAAGTTTTATGGTTAACATGAGCTAATTTCATGGCTGACGCCCAAAAATTATCAGTAAATTAAGCTGTCACATATGAGAATACTCACAGTACAAAAATTTGCAATCTAATTTAAGCCCTTTGAATTGTTTTGTGTATGATAGACTTCTTTGGTGGTGAAGGAGCTAGAAGACTTGAAGGAAGCAGTCATTCAAAGCAGCAAAGGTGATGAAGAAAAGGCTTCATTTGATCTTGAGAAGCAAATTGACGCCTATTTGCCTGTCCGCGTGAATGAGCAAAGACTTAGCAATTTATTACAGTCGGTCCTAGTGGCAGCCTCAGTATGTGCCATGCCGATGATTAAGCTCATACTGACATCAGTACTTTGGGGTTATTTCGCATACATGGCCATCGATAGTCTTCCCGGAAATCAATTTTGGGAAAGAATGCTATTTCTCTTCATCACTCCCAGCCGCCGCTACAGGTATATCACCATTAATATAGAAAATTACATTGTTTAGGCAGTCAAGTGGATGAAATGTCTTGAATAGCCATTAGTATGAAATTGATTTCTCTTTTTTGACGGAGGATCTGTTGATTTTTGTTACTATGATTATGTCCGTTGGCAGGGTCCTGGAAGGGGTTCATGCTTCTTACGTGGAGTCAGTGCCTTCCAAATATATAGCCGCATTCACCATATTTCAGTTTGTGTATCTGTTGCTGTGTTTTGGAGTGACAAAAATCCCGATTGCCGGAGTTCTATTCCCTTTGCCCTTCTTTCTTCTCATAAGCATAAGACAGCATGTATTACCCAAGTTGTTCAATCCACATCATCTGCAAGAACTGGACGCAGTGGACTATGAAGAAGTCACTCGTACCCCACAACTTTATCCCAGCCTCTCTGGCCGCCAAGTATGTTGAGTTGTTATCATTAGTTATCATAAATTAGCTCCCTGTCCATATGGGATCTCATTAGGTATTATATTAGGAGAGGAAATACTGCATTTCGGGAGCGTGGAAGAGGGGGACAAAAAAACGGATGCTGAGATTTTCGATGAGCTGACAACCAACAGAGGAGAGGTGAAGGTTAGGAATGTGAGCTTCACCGAAGATCAACGTGGTCAAGTAAGAAAACATTCATGTTCTTCTTACGTTTAACTCCAACTAGTTACAGCTGATTAAATCAGGACTCATCTGCGTGTCAAATGAGGGGGGCGGAGTTTAAGAAATCTCCTGACTTGTTTATGCTTTGCAGGTGCATCCAGAGGACACTATCTCCCTGGAGTGAAATTCATGGCAGAAGAGAAAACGAGCTCGCATTAAGAAGGCAGAGAGGAAAAAAATGACCTCGAGGATTGACTTTAGACGATTTCTATCAGAAACATTCTGTTAAGGAGGGAGTGGAAGGCAATGACTGAGGGAGAGACAGAAATTACTCCAATATTCGCCCTTCCAAAGGTTGGCAGGCAAAGTTGATTTTGAAACTGCAAGTCCTAACAGTTCATGAATTCTAGAAAACTATCATTAATTTGAAATATGATAATTGATGGATACATTTTCTGTTCGAATAAATTTGTATGCGTGCGGTCCCTGAAATTTCTCCATCTGTCCACACGTGCAGTAAATCAATGAATCTTTCCGCTAATGAAAATCTTCAATATCATCGTTCATGGACTGGGGCTTGTTATATTGAAGATTCTAGTCCTGTGAACCTCCAGAAAAACTGTTTTCTATCTGAGTTGATGTCCAACATTCGACTTGAGGGCTGCCAAGTAATCTCCTGAATATGAAAAGCAAACAGTACCGACAGCTATTATGGGTGACTCAGCTTGAAGCCACACAGGCCATGTCTTTGACGTTCGAAAGGAGTTCTTCTGGTTGGTGATTGTTCTATGGGTAAATAGCACACCAAATTTCTCTCATTCCCTTATATGGGACTCGAACTCGAGACTCTGCAACCATCATGGAGCAAATGCTTGAGGAGACTTTGTGATCAAGGAGTGGTAACTTCAATAGCGTGCTTCTCATGAATGCGCCGACATGAGTATCCTAGTCAGGAAACTCTTCATACTTTGCGAACTCTGTTTAGACACGATCTTACTTTCACATCGACATTTGCCTAATGAAGGGTCAACTCAATCTAGATTGAACCGTGATCGAATGGGTCGTTTTGATTTGAATAGACCAACTTCTTACACATAATGAAGTACTCTAAAATATGTTTACCCATTGTAATAGAGCCAGAGGTGCACCTGGTGAAGTTGACTATGCTGTGCCCTCATATCTGGTTCCAAAGGCAGGTATGCTTGGGGGAGTTTCTCTGGTCTTATAAAAGTATTTGTCTGAGTGCAACTTGTCGTACCAAACACATGCACCCATGTTACAACATCCTGCCCTAACCATGCTTTTGTAATTTGCATCATTTTGTTGTTACTCAACGACCCTTTTTCTGGTCGGTGCAGGTCATCGCGTCGACTGTGTTAATTGCTAACATCGCCAACCAAGCCGAGCAAGGAGAAGGAACTCGCTAGGGCTGGTTCTGTCTCTGAATTGGCGATTTCTTATCGCCTAACTCCTGAGAAAAAAAGATAAACCAGATTTTTACCTTTTTCTGATCCATTGATTGGCAAATCTTATCAATATAAAACACGATCAGTGGATATCGTATCAGTCTATGTTTTCTTCTCAGAATAATGGAACTCTCTAAGGCATGTGTTGCCCGCATAACACAATTTCAAGGCTACAGCCTCGCTAATCACATGGTTGCCAGAGAACAACCGAAACGAAAATGAATAAAAGAATAGAAAGGAATCTGAAGGTGACTTGATTCACTGAAGTTTGTACAGTTCAATTTCAAATGACAGAGTGCAAGCTAAGAACAAAAGCTTGAATATGCGTCGCAACATGCATGTGGCAATCAATAGCATGTCTTTGACCTCCCCCGGAAACAATCTCTCAAAAAATTCAACGTCATTGATTGATCCGCTCCTCAATTACATGCAGAACTGCGCGTTACCATGCTTCGATTGCACGCAGGCAGAAATACATAGTTTTATCTGTCCGAGGAATTTCTGCATTTTAAAATGTGCATGTGGTCTGCTGTTGAGACACCTACGTTGATGAACCATCGCTTAAGAAACTCTACATTATGATCATTTTGATCTGGAAATGAAGGGCAGAATATAGATTAATGAATCCCAGGACAATAGCACTAAAAGAATAATATGCAAAGCGGATCATCTGGCCTGTCCAGCACCCTCTTGAGAAGACACCTGCCATGCAAGGGACATCATAATGCATTTTTATATTTTGTACCCCGAAAATTGTGGGTTGATGAGATTTTCGCATATCACTTCCATTTAAATTGTCAAAAATTGTTATTTTATTTATCGAGTAACGTGATTTGATCCTCTGCTGTGAAAAGTCATATAAAAGCCCGAGATCATGGAAGCAGCTGCAGGATTAGTATATCTACACAAGTCGCGACAATCGATGATGGCGGTAAGCTCTCGAATGGCAATGTTGGCGGTGCTGCTGCTGGTGAGCTCCATCTGCTACAAAGTCACGTCCTTGAGCGATGGTAAGCTCTCAAATGATCCTTTTGTTTTGGTACCGTGTCGTGTTTAGTAAGGTGAAGATGTACGTTAAGCCCATCTGATCTCAGGGTTGCTACCGAATGGCAACTTCGACTCTGGGCCGAAGCCGTGGCAGATGAATGGCACGGTGGTGAAAGATCGAAGGGCCATACCCAACTGGGAGATCTCGGGCTACGTGGAGTACATAAAGTCGGGGCAGAAGCAGGGGGACATGCTGCTGGTCGTGCCGGAGGGCGGCTTCGCAGTTCGGCTGGGGAACGAGGCCGTGATCAAGCAAAGATTGAACCTGATCAAGGGCTCGTACTACTCGGTCACGTTCACCATGACTCGGACGTGCGCGCAGGACGAGAAGCTCAACGTGTCGGTGTCACCCAACAAGGAGGCATACGACTGGGGGATACTGCCGGTGCAGACGGTGTACAGCAGCAACGGGTGGGACTCGTACGCATGGAGCTTCCGGGCCGAGGACGCCCAGGTCGACATATCGTTCCACAACCCCGGCACCACAGAGGATCCGGCCTGCGGCCCTTTGATCGACTCGGTCGCTTTGAAGGTCTTGAATCTTCCTAAGCACACCAAATGTATACTCTCTCTCTCTCTCTCTCTCTTTCTCTAAATTTCTATAGCAGATGGATAGTCCTGAACCTCGTCATGTAATCCATTCTGCAACTTTGCTGTAGATAACGTGGTGAAGAATGGCGATTTCGAAGAAGGCCCCTACATCTTCCCGAACTCCTCCTGGGGCGTCCTAGTCCCGTCCCACATCGAGGACGACCACAGCCCCCTGCCCGGCTGGATCATCGAGTCCCTCAAGGCCGTGAAGTACGTCGACTCCGACCACTTCGCCGTGCCGGAGGGCAAGCGGGCGGTGGAGCTCGTCGGCGGGAAGGAGAGCGCCCTGTCCCAGGTGGTCACCACCATCCCGGGCAAGACCTACTTCCTCACGTTCGCCGTCGGCGACGCCGGGGACTTGTGCGAGGGGACGTTGCAGGTGGAGGCGTCCGCAGGGAGGGACAGCGTCCCGGTCCCTTACGAGTCCAAGGGGAAGGGCGGGTCCGTGCGGGGCGTGCTGCGGTTCGTGGCGGCGGAGAAGCGGACGCGGGTGAGGTTCCTCAGCACCTACTACACCATGACGAGCGACCACTCGGGCTCGCTGTGCGGGCCGGTCGTCGACGACGTGAAGTTGATCAGCGAACGACGTCGCTCCAAGTAGGGGGCGATCGGCTAATTTTTGAGCAGTTTGGATCCAAATTCGCATTTTACATGGATATTAATTATACCTTAGTCTTATTTCAAGTCTCTACATACAATATAATCTTGGAGAAAGGTCATGACTTGAATTCATGATTCTTCTCCAATTTCAGCAATTGAATTTTACTTATGGTAGATTTCTTGAGTTGCGAATGTAGTTCTAAATAAAAGTAAATTGACTAATTAGATTTGCATGTGTGCCTATCTTAATATTGCAATGTAATGGAAAAATGACACAAATGATTATTGAATTTTGACTTAATGTGCAATGCGGTTTCGAAATTTTTAATTTGTTCGCTATAGTTCATTTCTTGAAATTTTGGTATATGTTCAAATTAATTTCTTAAATAATATGAAATTATTTAATGATGTCTATGAACTTAAATTAATGGGAGAATGACTTTGGATATTTTCACATCGTAATGGGTTAATTTAAACATTTACTAAAAGTTTATGGATCATACTAAATAAATTAAAAATTTAAGGATAATAATATACATTAAGTTAAAATTTAAATATTATATTAAATAAATTAAAAATTTAAAAGCTCAGTAGCGAGGTAAAGGCCGTGGACCATTTACGTCACCATCCTTACTCTAATTTTAAGCTGACAACGTGGCGACTGGTAGACCAATCCTGCGAAACTTTACCACCTGTTGCCTCTAACATATGCTAGAAGCGCACGGCGCACTTTAGCCTCCTCGACGTGGTCTCCCACCGCCCACGTCGGTACGTAGCCAGCCTTCATCGATCATCCTCGCTGCACGACCCAAGCGCACGTTAGCATCGCCACTTTCAAAAGTTCGACTCACCACCGAGAAGGCGCGAACCGCCGCCTCCAGGTCATTTTCAACTTCCAAGCTCCGAGCTCGACGCCGACAATGGCGGCTCCCACGTCGTCGTCGGCGGCGTCGTCGTCGTCGTCGTCTTCCCTGATGTGGTTCCGGAAAGGCCTGAGGATCCACGATAACCCCGCGCTCGAGCACGCCTCGAGGGCGTGCGGCTCCCTCTACCCGGTCTTCGTCATCGACCCGCGCTACATGGAGCCGGACCGGGCTGCCTTCTCCCCCGGCTCGTCCCGGGCGGGCGTGAACCGGATCAGGTTCCTGCTCGAGAGCCTGGCCGACCTGGACTCGAGCCTCAAGAGGCTCGGCTCCAGGTTGCTGGTGCTGAAGGGGGAGCCCGGCGAGGTGGTGATCCGCTGCTTGCAAGAGGTGAGCCGTTGTCGAACCGTTGCTCTGCTTGGTGATGAAATACAAATTTCTGGTTACGTGCATGCGCATTGTTTGATCGTTGGGCGGAATCTGGCTGTTGCAGTGGAATGTTGGCAAGCTTTGCTTTGAGCACGACACCGAACCTTATTACCAAGCTCTGGATAGGAGAGTTAAGGTGAGAAACTGTGCTCGATACTTTTGCGGCGGTCCCTTCCGTTTCGGAAGGGATCGGACAGTTGTAAAGAGCTCTGGACAAGCGATGATGGGTGGAGATTCTTTCGCATTTCGAGTGAACAACGAGATCGAGTTGCTCAGCTGTAATTGTTCTACCTAACGAGAGATTGTCTTGTTTGTGAGGACAGAACTTTGCATCCGCCGCTGGCATCGAGACATTCTCACCTGTGAGCCATACGTTGTTCGATCCTGCAGACGTTATAGCAAGAGTAAGTCCGCGTTTAGGTGTCTAGCGAGCGGTCGATGTTTTGAGCTTGTCTACCCACTTTGTCGTGTGCTCTCTGCTAGTGTGTGGGGGTCTTGTCCTGGTTTAATTTTGTTGTTTGTTTGGGGTGACTTCTCAGAATGGAGGAAAATCACCTTTGAGTTACCAGTCATTTCTGAAGCTTGCTGGAAAACCCTCATGGGAAGCGTCGCGTCTTTCAACTGCGCTTTCTTCTGTCCCTCCAGTTGGGGATGTTGGAAGATGTGAGATTTTTGAAGTTCCTACACTGATTGAACTTGGTTACAATGAGACTGAGCAGGTTAGAAGCTACGGATGCCTGCAAATTTTCATTATCTTAAGACTGTCATCAAGATTCAAGAAGGATGTTTTTGCAGGATGAAGTGGCCCCTTTTCAAGGTGGAGAGACTGCAGCATTGATGAGAATGAAAGAGGCACTCGGTAACAAGGTATGGTACTTTACTCAGCCCATTCTATGGTGCTTTCCGTTGTTTTGTTTCTACTAATCTATTTGAAAAGTACAATTTCTGTTAAAGTAGCTGGAGTGGATGTCTTGTTAGGAAGCCAAACATTGGACAGTGTTATGGTACTTTTGTGGTTCCAGAATAGTTAATTATGTCCCTGACTAGTTTAAAACAATTTGACACTCAAGCTATTGTTGAATTCATACGCTTGATGGCTAAGAAGCAGTTGCTAACTAGTAGGTTCCATAAGGTACTGAATCTACATTGCTGTCAACCTGTACTATGTAACTTACATTTCCTCAAATGTCACTTTAGCCAATAATCCAGGGTTCTTTGGTGCTTCACTGAGTCGAAGGTTTGATATTGGCTAATGTTCCTTCATTTGGAAGTTTATAAGCTCACCTAATGGGAGACATAACTCCACCTTCAATTTTTGCTGCCAATATCATATACGGAGTATGATTGTTAGTCTAATAATGCTATTGCAACTAATGTAAGAGTAAAATAATCTAGTATGTCTGATTGATGAGATGCTGTAAGCCAAGATATGAACCTATGAATCTAAATCTTGATTAGATAATGCCAATTGTCTGTGGGAAGTAATATGCTGCCTTTTTGTCTGCTCAATCAGGATGATGTTAGTATTCTGTGGCTATGTTATTTTTCCCTCCAAATTCACTGAATGAAAGGTGAATGCTACATGTTTAGTGCGATTGGTGTGTCATTCTTGTTGCTGTTGGGAATTTCTTGTAAAATGTCAATTCTTTCCATTGTCCTGAGCATTCTCCCCTCTTGTGGTAATATAGGCTTGGGTAGCAGATTTTGAGAAACCAAAGGGCGATCCTTCTGCTTTTTACAAGCCAGCCACAACAGTTTTATCACCCTACTTGAAAGTGAGTTCAAACAGAGACAGTCGTTTGACCATAGATTAGTTTCCTTCCGTAGTTTGCTCTACCCATTCTATTCTGAATTTTGGGGCAGTTTGGTTGTCTCTCATCCAGATACTTCTACCAAAGCCTACAAGACATTTATAAGGATGTCAAGAAGCATACTTCACCTCCTGTTTCTCTTCTGGGCCAGGTCAGTTTCTAATGACTATCATCTTACATGTTCTTGTTCCATCTGTAAAAACTTCCAAATAATTATCTCTAATCATTTTGCTTTTTTCATTTTGAAGTTGTTGTGGCGAGATTTCTTCTACACAGCAGCTTTTGGTACTCCTAATTTTGATAAGATGAAGGGTAACAGGATTTGTAAGCAGGTGATTAGAACCATTGCCTTGTGGTAAACTGATATCAATAGAAACCTCTTCTATCCCTATAGCAATTTGAATCCTTGCTGGACACTAATGTGATGTGGAGATATTCTCCTGAAGTACCATTTAGTACTTACTATACGCTTTGGCTGTTAAGATACCTTGGAGTGATGATGAGCAACTGCTTGCTGCTTGGAGGGAAGCTAAGACAGGATACCCTTGGATTGATGCTATCATGGTGCAGGTTAGATGGGGAAAAGTTGCTCAATTGTTTGCGCAACCTATTTCTTTCATAGTAGTTATCTGATAATTAAACCACAAATGCATTTCTCTAATCTTCTCGTCTTGCCCTTTATAATCTAATCTACAATGCTGATGTAGCTCCACAAGTGGGGTTGGATGCACCACCTAGCTCGTCATTGTGTGGCATGTTTCTTAACACGTGGAGATCTGGTATAGGACATTTATTCTGTCAGCATTTGTGTTTATGAGAGCTTCCAATTTCTTTTCTTTATATAAACAGCATCTGCATGCAGTTTGTTCACTGGGAAAAAGGACGGGATGTCTTTGAGAGACTACTCATCGACTCTGACTGGGCAGTCAACAATGGAAACTGGCTGTGGTTGTCATGTTCTTCATTTTTTTACCAGGTACATACCATCTCTTAGTTCCATTGCAATCATGAGACAGTTTAGTTCTTAGTTCTAAAATTTCAATGTGCGCCAGGGAAATGACTTGCTTTCACCTTTGTATCCTGTATTCTTTCGATAAGATTTCCAGCATCATCACATACTTGTCAACTGCTTTATCCGTGCTGGTTTTTCTGGGACACACTACATGCTTTCTTATTCTATGTCAGTGATGTGCTACAAGTAACCTATTATTTGGACTTGTCAACTTACGTTTCCTAAATGAATTCTTTATCTGGCAGTCTACCAAGCTCATATTAAGTTTAGTTGGTCTAATCTGGACTGGATCATTGTGCATATGAGAGGCTTATATTCTTGGAGCGGCATCATCTTTGGGGAAATCTGGATGTGCTGTTTCAGAATAATTCTTTTCAACTAGATGAAGATTTACTTGAGTTTCTGAAGTTCTACTCATTGTTGTCCTGTGCAGTATAACCGCATCTATTCTCCAATAACCTTTGGAAAAAAATATGACCCCAATGGCAATTACATACGCCATTTCTTACCTGTGTTGAAGGGTACGTGTACACATTAGGACCATTTCTGTCACCTTTTCTTGGTTGAGGACCAGCTTCTCATTTCAAACTTATGACTGGATGAAAAATAATCAGATATGCCAAAGGAGTATATTTATGAACCATGGAAAGCTCCCATGAGCATTCAAACTAAAGCAAAATGCATAATTGGAAGAGATTATCCAAATCCAGGTTTGTTATCTGAACTTTGTTTTACTCTTAACAGAATTTTTGCAGTTTCCTAAAGAATGCGATAGTGTGCATGCATATAGTTGAAATCATTCATAGATCATTCAGTCAGAGGGTGATGCTCAACCATATAGAACATGATGTGATTCTATCCTTGAGTCTTGACCAAAGATCAAGAGTATGGTTATTCAGTTGGTGTTGATCCAGCAACCCACTCATGCATAAACACTAGCTTTTACAATTTAGGATGTTGAGCTAGGTGGGAGGCTTGAGATAAGACAACTTTTTTTTCTTTACATAATTGGAGAGGTGGGTGGGGGGATGGTTGGATCTAATTTTTGTGAATATGAGGTCCTAAGTCTGGAAAGAAATATACTTGGATAGAAGAAAGCTCTTGCTTCCTAGTACAAGTTCCATCACAGTAAAAAGAGACGTGATAAAAACGGCATTCTGCAACTATCTTCTTTTTACTCTGCTTGATTGGGCATATACCTGATTGGCTCATTATCAATAGTTGTCAAAATAATATCAAGAGAACGCCATAGGCCCTCTGCATTTTCTTCTCTCACTTTTTCTTTTGTCAGTGGTCTCTCACGATTCAGCCAGCAAAGACTGCAGGCGGAAGTTGGCTGAAGCATATGCTGTTAACCAAAGACTGAATGGCATGGTGAATGATGAAGATCTGAAGAGCCTGAGGAGAAAGCTGGAAGAAGATCAAGAAAAGGAGCTGAGAAATACAAAGCAAAGGCAATAGAACAGTGGCTGATTTCAAAATCAACATGATTCTTCCTACCGGCAAGGGTGACAAATCTGTCGTGGATAGTATTGTCATTCATCTAAATTTATGCTGAATATGGAAGTTATGGTCACACAGATCGACTGGACAACTTTTGATTGTAACCGGAATAGCATCTGGCTTGGTTGATGACTGTTGAGCTCTTTGATTTGGTAAGCTGCTAGTAAATATGCCTAGTGAGCAGAAGTAGTTTCATGCCATAATTCTCTGCAGCAGGAGGATTTGTTGTATTATTTTAAATGTTGGAATCCTGACGTTTTAACAAAAGAAAAATAATGCAGAAAATTGTATAGAAATAAGTATTTGCACCGATTAAATTTTCTACTAGAGTTTACCTTGAATTTTCTTTAAAGTGAATCTGAAATATTCTGAGTACGTAAATTAGTATGAATGACAAAGAAACATAAAATATGAATCCTCCATCCATCGGAATCTTTGACCTACGAGTCATTGACTTTTTTTGGGGGGGAATTTGGGTGATGTCCTGTTTAAAGTATGAATTATTTCTTTTCTTTCCTCATTTGCTCCTAGCTATTGAAGTATATAGAGAGAGTTTGAGTAATTTCTTAAAGATTTATTTTCTAATTCCATATATTTCAGATTACTTATTTTAATGCAAATTCCACCCCCTTTGTATTCTCTCTCTGCAACCGTGTGATGTTTATTCTTTTATTTAGCAAGAATAAATTGATGTCTGTTTATTCATGATAATGTATAACAAAGTGATCTATTAAAGTGACCACATAAAGTAAATTGTTGGGAAAAGCCTCCACGCGCATAAGCGTGTTAATAGACGTATAAGTGTAAGTGGGTCAAGTGAATTATATATGTAATTTTTGGATGATCTCATTTGCATTTTGAGCTTGAGACTAATCGAATAATAGATCTATTAAAATAGATCATAAATCCATTTTTTAACCACAATTTGATTGGCTGAGTTATCATGTAGGTTAGTTATATTAAGTAAATGGGTTGCAAATAATAGGCTTAGAATGATAAAATCCAAAATAATATAAATGTTAAATGCGTTTACAAATTATTTAAACTCAACTCACCTTTGTAACTCTTTCTTTACTCTCTTGTCTTTATTTGATCTTGTATTTGCACATTCCATGCTCTTACCCTAATTTGGGAAGGGGTTTTATTAAATTAGATTAGACTGGAAGAATTTTAACAATAAGGGCCATGATCAAATATAAAATAAATTAAATATAAGTCATTATATTTATATTATATGAAAATTGATCCAAATGGGTCATATAAATAAATTTGGATTGGAACTTTTTCAACCCGACCTAAATCCAATATGCTGTAACGGTCGTCATGTCCAATGCTATCAAGCCGATCGATTCACTCGCTTAAACCTGTCAAACCGTCTATCTAGTCCGGTTCCGAAAACATACCCTACGCGGGAAAAAAGGCCGGCTCGGTTGGACGGCGGGTCACAGGTGGGCCGTGCTGACGTGGAAAGCCGCGAAGTCAGGTCTAAAGCACAAGTGCAGTGCAGAGCGGAGCTCCCCGATTTCAGGTCGCCATCCTCCCATCCCGCGACAAAGTCCACCAACACAGAGCCGAAGCGAACACTCCGAATCCATCAGCCGAACTCCCGCGTCAAGCCGCGACGAATTGGCAACCATGTGGAGGAGACTCGTCTCTTCGCATTTCCCAGCCCTAGCCGCCGCCGCGGCGTCCACTTCCGGCCGATCCGGCCTGTCTTCCTCCGCCGCCAGCGCCTCTCGGTTTGTGGGCGGCCGATCTCTCGTTCCTCCTGCTTCTGTTTTCGTTTGCCACTTCAGCGTCGATTCCGGTAGGTGCACTTTATCTTCCGTGCTGCGATCAATGACTGCGCGTAGGCTGGCTGGTCGCATTGTAGATATCGATGTCGGCTTCGATGCCTGTTTGAGGAGGAGGAGGAGGAGGCTCTGTTGGCTTTTTTTGACGTGTGCCAGTAGATGCTGGTGATCGATTAGGAAAGAATGTCAGGAACAATGTATATGCACGATTGGATTAGTTTGTTTCTCTAGATATCGTTGTTGGTAGTGGTTTGATAATGTAGATTACCATGAGTGCGGGAAGAGGTTCCCGAGCAAAATGATAATAAAAAAATGAAAGATAAAAAAACGAGGAATGAGGTGTTGACCTCTTCGTTAGGCGGAGGCATGTGAAATTTATGTGGATTCATTTGGTTGTTTAGTGCAAAATGCTGTGAAGAAGAAGGTTGAAGATGTGATGCCGATTGCTACTGGACATGAGCGCGAGGAGATTGAGGCTGAGCTTCAGGTGCTCTTTCTCTCTTTCCTTTATCAATCGTTTCTGTAGCTGAATGGCTTTGGTAAAGCATTGATGTTTGTTTGTTTTCCTAAATTTATTACTTCTTGCAGGGAAGGAAACTTCTTGAGATAAACTATCCTGTCGGTCCTTTTGGTACGAAGGTTAGTCTCATAGAGGGGATTGCAAATCTAAATGTGCATTTTATCTCTTCAACATGTCTTCTTATTATAAGTTGTGATTGTTAGTGTCTATAGACTGATCTGTTTAACAATTGGAGTACGTTATTGGTCTCATGCTGCTTTTGATAGTTATATTTTACTTATGATCTATTAATTGTTAGTTTAATGCACTAGAGTGACATCTCCCATTTGATGTGTACATATGGATCTTCGTGCTGATGAGTTATCATCTATATTGTGGAGACATTCAAATCAGAAAACAAAACTGCGGTTATAGGCATTTCTAAATGTTTGAATGGGAGAGTTTTGTGCAAACCGATGTTGGATTAGTTAATCGGTATATGTTCAAATGGTTCAGATGTTTTCTCTTTTATGTTTCTGTAGGAGCATTTGCTGCAAACTCATGCTGCCACTTTACATTCAGTTTTGTCTATCCACTGAAATAAAGCGACACATGCAATTGACTATTTTCTTTCTATTTGCTAAGTGCTCCTCACAAAGTGAAACCATTGACTCGATGAGACCAGTAAAGCTACACTGACCAATAATTTTAGTCAGACCAATATAGAATTTTGGTCAATTATGCATTGTGACAGTGTAATTTGGAGGCTTAACATTCATTATTATGATATAGTTTAGTGAACAGAAAAACCATCTTGGTACTGGGAGTTTACAAAGTTGTAAGGCATGTTGCTTGGAGGCTAATAGTTCATTTGTGAATAAAATGTTGATAAGCAATGTTGTTTACTAATAATTATTGAGTTCAGGTACGAACATGGATTTTCTGGAGAAAATAGTTCCTTAATTACTACAGATATCTAGAGTTAGTTAGTTTGCCTCTTTAGTTTCTTTGGCTTACACAATATGAGATGGTTTTTGGAAATTGAAATGTTTGAAGTTGTTTATTGGCAGAGATATTGTGAATCTCTGTCCAATCCTTTCGTCTTTGCTATTTAGGGGTGTAGAATGTTCTTTCTAACTGCATCACTTACTTTATTTTGTGATAATTGAGTTTATCGTTTGTATGTATGCAGGAAGCTCCAGCCGTCATTAAGTCCTATTATGACAAGAGAATAGTTGGATGCCCTGGTGGTGAAGATGGCAAGTCCTTTTGCTTTCATTAGCCTCTTCCATTCACTCCCATTCAGCCATGAGATACTCGTATTCATGCACAGGCACTTTTTTACTGGAGCTTCTGTCAGGTTATAGACTTTTCTTTTTTGCTTGCAGAGGATGAGCATGACATTGTGTGGTTTTGGCTGGAGAAAGGCAAGCCGCATGAATGCCCAGTGTGCACGCAGTATTTTGTTGTAAGTGGGAGGGCAGATTTCAGTATATTCCTTTACCTTGGCCCTGTCTTATTATGACTGGAGACGACTGAGTGCATAATTTGAAATCCTGATTCTACTATACTAAAATGATGTGTGTGTACAGGTAGCATGAGTCATCAAGGAAATATTATTGCAGATGTATTTATGTCATATATGTTATGAAAGAACTCCTTGCTAAGAGCCTCACATGGGCTTCTGTCTTTTAGATTGTTGAATGGATGAAAATTTCCTTTTCAATGTCAGCTGCTTCTACCCTCGAAATGGATTGATCACTTTCTTCATTTTTTTTTTCTGTTTTTTGGGGACTTCTTTGTTTTCCTTTGTATAACATAGGTTACTCAGAATGTATGAGATGTGCCTTAGTTGGGAAAAATTTCTTTGGATGAAATACATTTTTTTTGTAGTGTGATTTGAAGTAACTTAAGGAGGAAGTTTGCGTGATTATGTTCTTTCTTGGTGGAATTAATGGACAATTGGCAAAGACATCAATTAATTTTAGTTTTCAACTCTATACCTTGTTCAAGTATATGTAAATCATTGGATCAGTGTTGTGGTTCATATGTACATTTAAGTGTCAAGTGAGAGCTCTTCAATTTTCTTATTGTGTCCTAATCGTATTCTTAATAGGGACTTCTTCAAACTGGACTTGCATAACTAAACAGGTATTTCAATCGCATAACTTTCTTATATTACCATTTTGATTTACAGTTAGAGGTTGTGGGCCCTGGAGGACCACCAGATGGGCATGGCGATGATGGGGACCATCACTGATTCATCTTTCAATTTCCTAGTGGAATAAAGCTTTTCCATAAATGCTGCAGAGTAAGAATTGGCAGCTCTCAGTTATGTCAGTTTCTAATTGATCTGGTTTTTTTGTGGCTGTTGCTTGGCAACATTTTGGTCAGTCTTTTTCTTTTTCATGGTTTTCAAGACATGAGGCGGTCACTATTAGAAATGCGAATATTGTTAGATTTTCTTTTTTTTCTCCCTCAAAAGTATTGCAATAATTTATCGATGCATATTGATTCTTTCGTGAAAATTCATCAGTAACCATGAGGGAATCACCGAACATTTGTTGTTTGTTTCATCTTTTTGTGCATACTTATGCTATCTCGGAGTTGTGACACCTGTTAGATACCTGCTTCACCAAATTCCAAGAGTTAAACAGCATATACAACTGGGAAGAACTGGTGAAGTGGATGTGGAACAGATGCAAAGAACTTGCAATGGAGCGCAGGCATGCCAGGTGTGGATTTGTCATGCTAAATTATCTATTAACCATTTCAATTAGAAGAGGCCCTTCTCAAAGTTACTTGCCTTTATTCTACAGTCTCATCCACGGAGTTTCTTTTGTTGGTTTAAAGTTGTTTAGCTTCATCAGCTCACAAGCTTTTTGAGAACAAACTGGTATCTTTTCTTGAATCAAAAGAAAAACACCCGCCGTTTACGTCGTTTTCTTATGCGACAGAGTGGTGGGGGCGAGTAGGTGAGGGAAATGGGGGATGATTAGATATATTCTCATAAAGGCTCTTGAGCAGTCCGTCCGTTCATCATCTTGGCTCACCAAAATGTGCATCAACGTGACAAGAATCAAAAGGGAATAGATTCAAAGCGTCCTGTCAAAATCTTGCATATCATTAGGAGAACAAAATCAGCTTTTTTTCCTAAAAAGAAGTAATGCATGGAGTTCTGTGGGTACACAATAAATCTGTCGAAATTCTGTAATCGCACTTGCATTTGGATTCAATTGTCAATATCACTGTGCATGTTGCGTGCACTCTCGAAGAGCCATCAAAGCCTTCGATTCGACTGTGCGAATCCCTTCTTTGCTATCAGCCAATGAAACCTTAGTCTTTTAATGCATTTTCTGAAGCAGTGAGTAAAGCAATGCTTGGCTGGGTCATACGTCTGTTTTGAGTTTGGGGCATATTGTCGATGTGCCTCACTGAACTAAGAGAATGCTACGTCTTATTCTTTTCCATAGTCTCTCTTGAAGCTGAAGATATGACTGTCCTTGAGCGACGAAAACTGAGCCATCATTATGCCATTATGGTGAGCAGATGTGGGGACTCTTTTGGACTTTGCAAGTGTCCATATGTAAATTTCCTAAATGCGAGTCTCTAAACAAGAGTTTCCCATTCAGTACCTCACATAGGTGCCTGCCAATTCTGGAGTTAGAACGTGCTAATGGGTGCCTAGTAATCAGATTCCAGTTCCATACTTCCATCCTTTTCTTTGAACAAAAGACGGCAAACATTGTCTATTTGCCTACTTATGTTAATGCGGATTTATTAATATAGCACACATCGGAGTCTAGTGCCAACAGCATATGTTGTCTAATCTTTAATTAATCTCAAACTTTGTGCCGAAAACATTCTTTTGTGGAAAGAAAATTTCACAGATTCTTCTCAAGGAACGTGTTATTTAAAAAAGGAGTTGACGAACGAAAAGAGTTGCCCTTTTGACTTCTTGCACATGAAGGATAAATTCCCCCTTTGCATCTTCGACGTTGTTGCTAATATTGTCCATATTCACACTTAGATCAACCAATTACGTCATTCTGGAGCATAAGCTTTGTCATCCCCTCCGCAATTTATATTGCTTAAGAGGGCGATGTGATACCGCTGAGTTTAATTAAGAAACAGAGGTAGTTTATTCTTCTTTCATGACTCTCCTGCTAAAAGTTATTCGCATTTCACGGAAGTCAATTTAGTTAACTGAAAAGGGGCCAGAAGGGGAAAAGTGTTGGTGTTCTTGGCGAGGCTTGATGTATACGATCCAGCAATTTTGCCTGACGACATGAATTATTATTAAAAATGCGGTGTAACAAGAGGGAAAAATTCGCGACATCGCGGAGGCATTCCCTAGTACTGTTGCTGTTACAAGTGGCTGTGAGCAGTGACTACATTCGATTCGTCCATCTTCCGACCAAAACTAGTTTAAGCTGCAAACATGCTTTTACGTCATTAACATCACAATCAAATACTCCTGGGATGCGAGATAAATAGAACGAGCATCCAATGATTTTATTTCATAAATTGGATTCATCAATAATTCATTTGGCGGCCGTAATTATAGTCAGTGAATTGAATTGCACGGAGATAAGATGGGACTTTCTCATCAGAAGAAGGCAAAAAAAGAATGAGGGAAAATAGAGGCATTTTTAGTTTGGAAAAAGCTTCGTAGAATAGAAGTCATCATATGTGGTTCTGAGATTTGACCTTTGAGCCACCTTCGATTAATGGCAAATTACCTCTTCGAAGCACAATATGGGCGAGATGGATCGGTTGAGGTAAAGAGTTCTATGCAGCACATACAGACAAAAGCACAGCAGATCAATTAGATTTAAGTAGAAAATTAGAAGAAGTCATCATTTTGTCAGGAGACCAATTGTCACATTGTGTTTTGTGCAGTCTGGGGATTTTGTCGCGGGCTCAGTTCAGTGGGGAATACGACCAAAGGTCGATATTACACTAATGGCAATAACCCGGAAAAACAGAGTAAGGAGGCAAGGAACAGGAGAGGGGGAAGGGGAGGGGGAAAGTTCAGGTCCCCTGTGTCTTCTGTCTAACCTCCCAACAGGTTGGTGATTCATGAATAATGACTAGAAGCTTCAAAACTTCAATGAGAACTCTCTCTCTCAAAAGTCTCCATTTTTCCTCCCTTCTTTTTCCATTTTTGGGTCCCTGAAAAATGTAATTTGGAGGGATGGAACTTCACTTTCCGACTAATGGGTATCCATCAGTCACCAGGAAATCCATAAACTAAAAATGACAGTCGAAAAGAAAGATTTTTTTTTCCCTTTTTCTTTTTACCAATTCGGGTTATTCCTTCTTGCATTCAGAAATATTCCTTACTTGCTGTGGGGCTTGCTTTTGGGTTTGTTTTTCCCTCTGCCACTGCTTGCAAAGGCATTTATTCCTCCCTAACATTGTAAATCGGTAAGCTGGGCTGGCTTGAGTGTGGACGATGGTGCTTTGCCCTGCTTTGATTCTCTGAGCCCCAAAAAGATATCTTGCTTTTTTTTTAAACGTTTTCCTTTTGGCTTTTTGTTGTCTTTGCCCATCTTTTTCAATGGATACCTCTCTCTCTTTCTCTCTCTCTCGTGAGTTTCTAGGCGTTTTCTTTGGAGCAATGTGAGCTGGTGCGGTGGCTACACATTTTTAGTGATGCATATTCATAATGTTCTATTCCTTTCCCACGTCGCCTTCGGTTCATTTGGTTATAAATACACACAGTCGCCCTTTGTTTCCTCATTGCAGCTCCTCATTTGCAGTCATCGCAGCTTGAGTTCCATCTTTCCGTGTGCTTTTCTAGAGCTAGGGGAATGAGCTATCAGCAGCATTCATCAAGCTCTGGTTTGTCCATCTTTAGTCTGACTAATGCTTCGTCTTTCATGTTCTGTCATTCTTAAAGAAGCATGAGAACAGGAACTAGATTTTTCTTTTTCTTTTTAGTGCATAGCATAAGAAGCATATTGATACTGGTTACTACTTTCACCCGCATAGAACTGCAGCATTATCACGAGAGGAGTTATCTTTTTAGTCCTAAGTGGAAATATGCCTCTTTTTCCACATTGTTACCCCCTTATAACGACCTTGTTTTTGCAACTAATTTCAGGTAGCAGAATGGCCCGAAGAACGTTTGAGTTTGGGCGAACGCATGTGGTGCGGCCAAGAGGGAAACACCAGGCCACTATTGTTTGGCTGCATGGCCTTGGTGATAATGGCTCCAGGTAGTCTTGCCCATCATCACTCTGCTTTAATTCTCGTAGTGAGGTTTCTTTCTACGCCAAATTGTGTGAAAAAAAGAAAAAGAAACTTTTGTTGAGGAAGAAGCCCTTTCTTCTTAGACAGAGCTCCCTCTTTTTAAAATTTGCTTGAATTAATTTTTGAGAGTGTTGTTCTTCATTCTTCGTTATGCCATCATTATGGCCGCAGAGAGAAGAACACATTCTAGTCTAAGACATTCATGTCTCTCGTTTATGCCCGGTTTCATTTCCAAGATTGTTCGAGTATGTTCCCTAGTTTTTTTCCCAAAAAAGCCATGCTGTACTTTGTACATGGTCACTTTTTATTTTCATGCTCGAGAAAGAACGAGCACGTATTAAAGAATATCAATGTCTTGGCATGTTCAGCAATTCACGGGATACTGTGGTCCAGATGATGCAACTTTGTTTTGAAGATTCTAACTCGTGCTTATTCCAATATATCATAGACATATATAGGTGTATATATGTATGTTCTCATCTTGTCTTATCTGAAGCTAAGCTACGGCTACAGCTTAGGCTGAACGAGAGGGTGTTTGTAGTAGTTTTTAATGATAAGGGACCACTAATCCACTGAGTTTCACTGCAGCTGAACAACGGCTCGCTAATTTTGCATAAGAATATTCCTAACTTAAACAAATACAGTGATCTCGGAGAGACTTTTATGGACGCGCAGTCTCAGATGATGTTATAGAGAAAATTCTCACTACAGTATAGCTATTTAAATGATCACAACAGACAGGAATGTCCAAATCGGGAACTTTTCGGTGGTGTCCATTGTTGATTCTCAAGTTCTTGAGATGAAATTTTCCCACTGTGTTGGTCCTAAGGCTATGCATATTTCAATGTCCTCCATCTGCATGAAAATATCAAGATGAAGTAAACTCTAAATCTGCTTTAAGATGAAGTAAACTCTAAATCTGCTTTCTTTGGCTGCCTCAGCTTGTCCCAGCACTTGGAATCCCTCGCTCTTCCTAATGTAAGTGCATTCCTCCTTAATCTTGCTGCTCAAAATAAGAATTAGTTTGATATCAAGAGGCTGATACATCTAGGCAAAATTTTCCTCAAGCAGATTAAGTGGATCTGTCCAACTGCTCCCACCCGTCCCGTGGCTTTGGTAGGCGGGTTTCCTTGTACTGCATGTAAGATGATTTTATCTATTCCTATGTTTTCTTTTTTCCAATATCATCAAGTCATGCATATTGTAATTTAAAAGTATGTTTTGATGCATGTTCCCAGGGTTTGATGTTCGAGAGATTTCAGAAGATAGTCCAGATGACTGGGAAGGCTTAGATGCTTCAGCAGCACATATTGCCAATCTTCTGTCGACAGAACCAGCTGATGGTAAATAAGACCAGGAGAAAATTTTGTAGAAGAAGCATTTCTTTAATATGTGCAATCTTTAACTTTTTCAACCCGGGATTACCTTCTGGAACTAATTTCCAGATTGTGATTGTCAATTAAGCAGAAAGTTGGGATAAGAACTTCACATTTTCGCAACTTTTGAAGTGGGAAAGATTACTGATAAAAAAAAAAAAAGTAGATAAGATTACTGATAGATAGTCCATATAACCATAACGCCACTCTGTCTTTTTGGCTGATAGTATGCTTAATTGTATGTGCCATGTGCTCCTCTGATATTTACTAGTAAAAAATTGCTGATCAATCAACAATTCCATCTCAAATAATATTCTGTGATTTAGTAACTGCTTGTCATGTTTTTGCAGTGAAAGTTGGTGTTGGAGGCTTCAGTATGGGTGCTGCCACAGCTCTTTACTCGGCAACCTGTTTCGCTCTGGGTAAATACGCCAATGGAAGTCCATACCCGATCAACTTAAGGGCAGTTATTGGTTTGAGCGGTTGGCTTCCAGGCTCAAGGTAATCATTCACAGCTTTTGATATTTTCCACGTAAACAGTCAGTCCATACTTGTTTTCTCCATTAGTTCTGCTTAGACAAAAATAAAAAATAAAAAATTGGGGAGCAATTGCATCAAGTGGTCTCTTTTGGTTTATGAGACTCCGTGTCTATTGTTGTCAAAAGGATATCATGAAGTCTCTAGTGGCCAGAATTCTGCATAGTTCATACCAAAGCATCTTCTTTTCAGGAGAGAAAGGACCTGATTCAGTTATTTCTTCAGCATATCCGACTTACTTCTCAATTTTAGCATAGTACTACTAACAATATGAACCCTGCTAAAGTCATGTTGTTCGAAGGAAGCCTTAAGTTGATTAAGTTGGAAGGGTTATCCAAACATGTTCTTTCAGACAAGTTAATTCTCGCTTTCTATCCCAGGAGCTTGAGAAACAAAATGGAGGTATCAAGTGATGCTGCGAGGCGTGCCTCATCCTTGCCCATTTTTCTTTGCCACGGCACAAGTTAGTATTTCTTTTACATCTTGCTCTTTCGGTCTCTCTCGCAAGTCATTCAATTCTAGTGATTTTCGGCCCCTCTAGATGGGAAATAAAGGCATTCTCGATTCTGCCACAGGTGATGATGTAGTCCCTTTCAATTTTGGAGAGAGGTCGTCCCGCTACTTGAGCTCAGCAGGCTTCCGATATGTTTCATTCAAGTCTTATGATGGGTATTTGGCTGATTACCTTACATTTAGAAAAAAAGTATACGCTGGGCTATCGGACTTATGCCTTTATGAATGCTTCTGCATGAATGTGCAGGCTCGGTCATTACACAGTCCCTAAAGAGATGGATGACGTTTGCCAGTGGCTAACTGCTAGGCTGGGGCTCGAGGGTTATGGCTCATAATTGATTCAATGCTGAAGCTTCAGTTTCCACGGGCATTTGTGGAAAAAGAATGGATGACCAACATATTACCAGGAGAGGAGAGAATAAATGAAAAGTAGGATGGATGCTGATACAAGGAAAAGTGGATGAGAGGGGGTATACGCTATAGTTCAATTCACCTTCGCTTTTTTCTTCTTGTCTATCCTAATAAAGTTTTGGAAGTGCTGCTTACACATATGTCATGTAATGGGTAGTAGAGATCTACTTTTTTCTGGAATTTAGAATTCTTTACGAAATAAGAGTTATGTTTCATCTTTCATGCGGCATCCCCCCACCCCCCCTTCTTCTCTCTCCACAGAAGCGCTCATGAGTCGCCTAGAGAAACCATAGCAGGGACATTTTCGTTCATCCGACACTTTGGTTGATGGATAGGCTATGAGCTTGATTCCATAAAGAATGAGGTCTTTTTTAATGCAAGTAGCCCCCCCCTGCAAGATCGATGGACAAAAACTCCGTGTGACTCATGAGCTTCAAATAGATCCTACTCTTCTTTTGAGCGAGCTCAGGAATGGACAAATCTCGATCTTCAAGTGTGTCATGGAAGTCTGGAAAATTTGGAGAGTTCAACAGCTGAAGAGGTCCTTCCAAGTTCATTTGCAAGAAAGGTAAATGAACAAAATGAAAGGGAAAATCTTACAGTTGAATGAGTCCTCTAGGATAGTAAAGGTTCGACTTTGCCGGGTGGAAGATGAATCCTGCAAAATTCAGTTACATATTCCTGAATGCAGACACGACTACAGGACTGGTGCTTCCTTTCCTGAGCAAGGAATGAGGAGGACACTGGCCAAAGTATGGAAATGCAAATCCACCCTTGAACCTGCTCAAACTCTCTTGAACCTGCTCAAACTCTCTTTCTCTAGGAAATGACAGAAACAGAGAATACAAGTAGGAAAAACTATGTAAAATGAAAGGCGCCAATTAGGGTAATTTATCAAAGCCTCTTTCCCGGACTATGTTCCGGTTGAGAAAACATGTCAGTTCATAAGACGGGAAAAGCAGGGGGCAAATCAGCTCCTGAAAATTGTTCTGCATAGCACGACGCCTTAGATGAAGTCAGGAGAGAAACATTGCAAAAGTAACTGAAGATGGGGGAATTCTTAGAACAGCAAAACAGTTCAAAACATTCTCATAGACCAGTCAGGAACCGAGAAGAGTCACATGAAGCGCAATGGAAACGCATTGAACCGATCAAACCAAGCAAACTGAAAACAGATTAGAATACTCGAAATCAATTCATCAAGGGCTAGCGAGAATCTGGCGATCCTGGACTTCTTTGGGAAGGAGGAGCATCTGATGACTCGGCTGGATCGCCGTTGCGAGCGTCCATGTTAAGCGCTAGAACAAGTCAGCATACGAGTACCAAACATTAGATTAATGTATGTTCTAATGTCTGCCCAAAACAAATGTATCGTGCAGACCTAGGCCCATTGAAATCAAGAATGATGCATTAGCATTGTTTGTGGAATTGGTACAAATCTTTCATTTGAACAAGTGGGTCAAATCCAAGTTGGGAAAGAATATATGATACAAATAGCCATGAACGTTAACCCAATTTATAATGTGGTCTCCAAAACTTTTAATTTGTTTAATGTTGTTCCTAAATTTTAATTAAATATGCCATGCCGTCTCCGAACTTTTAATTTGTTCAATGTGATCCTTGGACTTTTAGTACATATTTAAATTAGTCTTTAAATTATTTGATAATGTTCAATATTGTCGTTCTATTAATTCAAGTTCACGAACAATATTAAATATTTTCTATATGATTTAGGAACTGGATTAAAAACGTATTGAAAGTTCATGAATCACATTGAGCAAATTGAAAGTTTAGAAACGATATTGCACATTTGACTAAAATTCTGGGACCATGTTGCATATTAAATCAAAGTTCATGGACTATTTTGTAAAATTCATCTGAGCTACTGTTAGCAAAAAGAGAGGGAGAGAGAGAGAGAGAAGCCTCTTTATGGGCCTCAGTCTTTGCATCTCTTTTTTCTCTGGGCCCATAGATTATGGGCCATAACTCGCTGCAAACTACACCTCGTTGAGAGTTCTTCTGCTAAACCCTCCCCAAAACCCCTAAATGTGCCCAACGCCTTCCCGGCGGAAATCAGAAGTCGAAATTTTTCCTCCATTTTCCTTCGCTTTCTTGCCGGCCCGACATGAACTTCAGGTTCCAAAACCTCCTCGGCGCCCCCTACCGCGGCGGCGATGCCGTCGTCGCCAAGAACACCCACCTCATCTCCCCCGTCGGCAACCGGATCGCCGTCACCGACCTCCTCAAGTCCCAGAGCGTCACCCTCCCCATCCAGTGCTCCTCCAACGTCTCCCGCCTCGCCGCCTCCCCCGACGGCGCATTCCTCCTCGCCGTCGACGAGAACCGCCGCTGCCTCTTCATCAATCTCCCCCGCCGCGCCGTGCTCCACCGGATCACCTTCAAGCACCCAGTGAACGCCCTCGAGTTCTCCCCCGACGGCAAGTTCATCGCGGTCGGCGCCGGTAAGTTGGTCCAGATATGGCGGTCCCCCGGGTTTAGGAAGGAGTTCTTCCCGTTTGAGTTGGTCAGGACTTTCGCTGATTGCAATGATAAAGTGACGTCGTTGAAGTGGAGCCCCGATTCGGAGTATTTGCTGGTCGGGTCCAAAGATTTGACGGCGAGGTTGTTTTGTGTGAGGAAATTGAAGGGTGGTTATAATAAGCCCTTCTTGTTTTTGGGTCATAGAGATTCCGTTGTTGGCTGTTTCTTTGGTGTGGAGAAAGGAACGAACAGGGTCAATAGGGTTTACACTTTAACTCGTGATAGTTATATATTCAGCTGGGGTTACAGTGGTGATGTGGAAAATATAGGCGGCGAGGAGCCGCCTGCTCCAGGAACTCCAGAGCAAAGCAATGAGAGTACTTTGGAAGTTAATGTGAAGAAGAGGAAGGAGCTTGATGATGACGAAGATGGTGTGGAGGATGGTGGGTGTTTGTTGCATAGAGGTAAATGGGAGTTGCTAAGGAAAGACAGTTTTATGCAAGCACCGGCCAGATTGACATCTTGCGACTATCATTGTGGACTTGACCTCCTGGTAGTAGGTTTCTCTAATGGGGTGTTTGGCTTGTACCAAATGCCTGATTTTGTTTGCATCCACTTGTTGTCAATCTCTAAGGAGAAGATCACGACTGCAGTATTCAATGAGCTTGGTAATTGGTTGACATTTGGGTGTGCGAAGCTGGGGCAGTTGCTCGTATGGGAGTGGAAATCCGAGAGTTACATACTGAAGCAACAAGGACATTATTTCGACGTGAACTGCCTTGCATATTCACCTGATTCGCAGCTCTTGGCCACTGGAGCAGATGACAACAAAGTGAAGGTAATTTCAATTTTCTCTATGAAAAATTCGTTTTCTTTGCATGCTTGAAGTCCCTTGGAATTGTCTTGTGATTTGGGTAGATATGTGTGCTATAAGATGTGTGTGCTTAAACCTAGACAAGAGTTTCTGTTTGTTCATTTAAAAGTTCTGTTCATATTTTGCCAACTGAGCTGCACCTTATGCTTCCCTTCATGCGTCTGAGGACTTGCATTACTTATAGGTTCTCTTTTCAAAGCATGGAATCAAACTTGACCTCCCTAAGTAGTGCTGGACTATTGCTGCCCCAATTTTGGATGGAACCACTTATTTATTTAAAGTGACAAAAATGCCATTATGCCATTGATACTCAGTTAAGTAATAATAGCATTATTAAAATTTACTTACTTTCCATTCAAAATTAAGGGTGGAAATTACTTAATGAGTATTGATGATATGAGGATGTTTGTGTCACTTTAAACAAAAGGTGTGGTTCCACTGAAAATGCAGGTGGAAGTAGTCTTACCCCATAAGAATTGATAGAAGGGAATTTTGGCAAATTGACTTTGCCAGCATCATGGTTCTGATTTCTTTTTCATGTATTTTCTTTATGCTGCGAATACTTTGTGTTGATGGACACCTTGACCTGATGTGGAAGCTTCTTTTGCACATTCCAGGTCTGGACTGTTTCCTCAGGCTTCTGCTTTGTGACATTTTCAGAGCACACCAATGCAATTACTGCCCTCCATTTTATGGCTAATAACCACTGCCTCCTTAGCGCATCCCTTGATGGGACTGTTCGTGCTTGGGATTTATTCCGCTATCGAAATTTCAGGACATTTACAACCCCTTCTTCTAGGCAGTTTGTTTCTTTGACTGCAGACCAGAGCAGTGAAGTAATATGTGCAGGAACCCTTGATTCATTTGAGGTAATTTTTTTTTTCATGGCGAAGGAATTACTGCTCCATAGTTATTTATAATCCTAATAAATTTTTCACTTGTACCAGATATTCGTGTGGTCGATGAAGACAGGCCGCTTGTTGGACATTCTTAGTGGTCATGAAGGCCCTGTTCATGGTTTGATGTTCTCTCCCACCAGTGTAAGTAGATTGTGCTTTTTGTCCATTTTCCCTATAACTATTGTTCATGATCTTAATTTTCACCTATCATTTGAGTCTGCATTAACTCTGGTGTGCTTATTTCTAAGTCACTGCTTTGCTGGTGCTGTTATAATCTTAAAGTGTGTTTGGTGATTGTTTATCTGAATTCATGAATGTTCAAGTGTAGTTTTGACTTTTAACAATTGGTTTTTGTTACATCTTTTTTGGCTGATGAATTTTTCACATCCATCTTAGGCAATCCTAGCTTCATCCTCATGGGACAAGACTGTCAGACTGTGGGATGTCTTTGAGGCAAAAGGTGCTGTTGAAACATTTCCTCACACACATGATGTTCTTACGGTTGTTTATCGTCCAGATGGAAAGCAGTTGGCTTGCAGTACATTAGATGGGCAGATTCATTTCTGGGATCCAATTGATGGCTTGTTGATGTACACGATTGAGGGCCGTAGAGACATTGCTGGGGGTCGACTTGCAACAGATCGTAGATCAGCTGCTAACTCAAGTTCTGGGAAATACTTTACAACTCTATGTTATTCGGCTGATGGGAGTTACATTATAGCTGGAGGAAGTAGCAAATTCATTTGTTTGTATGATGTTGCCGAACAGGTGGGTTTTAGCAGTTCTATTATGTTGCGCTGTCAATGCTCTAACGTTGCTATGCTCTGAAGAAACTCTAGTCTTGGTCATATGTTTCTTTTGTTTTTTTGTATTCATGCATCTGTGGTACTTTTTGTGATTAGAAGGTAATATTTCAGGAACTCGGATTGATTAACAATATTATACGTGCACCTGTCCTTAATTGAGTGTTCTTAACTCTTTAATGGAATTGCTTGTTTGCTAGAATATTTATAATCTGATCAGAAGATTTAGAGATTGAATCTGGCAAATTTCAGGGAGAATAAATGACTTTTTGCATGGTTCTTACAATATGCTGCAAGTTAAGATCCGCTTTGTACTTGAGGCAGAATGTCTCTTGTTGTCTTTTTCTTTCCCCATGTTGCCATAGTTTCATGTGCGAGTGAAAATGTGCAATAATTTCTCTCATTTTTTAAAGCAGGTCAAATTTGTCAATGATACATGTCATTGATTTTATTTCTTGGAGCTCCAACTTAGTGTGCATTTGATGCGACAAGGTTTCTTCTTTTGTTACTTGAGAAGTGTAATGGCCAAGAAATCTAGTGCCCAGGCAGTCTTCTGCACTGTAAAGGCTGCACTTCTCCAGATATTCGACTCTGTTGGGATATAGTAATAACTAGTCTCATTTTCTTTGAGGAACCCTTTTCAGGAAGGGTAAAAATATTACAGACCTTTTCTTCCCCCATTTCTTAGGCCAATGTAGACAAAACTTGAAACTGCTTGTGGCTTGACAGTTTAATTGGTTGGCAGTTGATTGCCTTACAGATTATTTTCAAATTATACTCAGAGAAATACCTGTCTGTATTGCCCATCTTGACGCATGCTTAGGTTTCTCCATCTTTTCTCTATGTTGAGTGGTGCATTTGTGTTCTATCTCGTATTGGCTATCTACTAATGCATTTTATCTACGATTCGCAGGTTTTACTACGTAGGTTTCAGATAACCCATAATCTGTCTCTAGATGGAGTACTTGATTTCTTGAATTCAAAGAAAATGACAGACGCTGGACCTCTAGATTTGATTGATGATGACGATACTGACACAGAAGAAGGAGTTGACAGGCAAACCCGGGGAAAGTTAGGCTATGACTTACCAGGATCCATGCCTAACCATGGACGCCCCATTATTCGAACAAAATGCCTGAGAATTGCCCCAACTGGTAGGAGTTTTGCAGCTGCAACAACTGAGGGGGTTCTAGTTTACTCCACTGACGATACTTTCATCTTTGATCCAACTGATCTAGACATCGATGTGACACCAGAGGTAAAGCAGTTGGATGGTAACATCTGGTCTTAGCTATGAGGAAGGAATATCACATGGTTAAATTTAGTTTTGTGAGACATCTTAGGCAAAGTGGTGATTGCAAAAATTGCATGTTGTGCTTATACTGGAATATTGAAGCAGCAAACTTATTCATTAATAATTGTTTTGACCTTTGTTTCCTAGGCTATTGATGCAGCTCTAAGTGAAGGTTCAATAAAGAGGGCTTTGATTCTCAGTCTTCGTTTGAATGAAGATTCACTGATCAAGAAATGTGTTTTTGCTGCAAGTCCAGCGGATATTCCAGCTCTTGCTTCATCTATTCCTTTTAGATATTTGCAGAGGCTAATAGAGGCTTTCGCTGGTCTTTTAGAAAATTGCCCACATTTGGAGTTTATTCTTCGGTGGAGCCAGGTATTACATGAGGTCTTGAATGTTTAAATATATCTAGATGCAATAGCTAGTTCATATGTTCAATAATAATATCGCTTGGCTTGATTGGCAGGAAATCTGCAAAGCTCATGGTCAGTCTATCCAACAAAATTCACGGACTCTGCTTCCTGCCTTGAAATCCCTGCAAAAGGCAATCACAAGAATGCATCAAGACTTGGCAGATACATGTGCTTCAAATGAATATATGCTTCGCTATCTGTGTTCTGCTGGCACCAGACAGAAGGGCTCACCATGAGATGAGAGCCACTTTACCGAGTATTTGTTTGATGGGAAGGCTCATAGTTGTCTGTCTTATCGACAACATTAGCAGACAATGCCGTCTTTACTATATCTTGCTGAGAGCCCCTCGTGCATAGAGCGCTCCCAGCATCTAAGAGCTGGAGTGCCATCTTCAAAAGCATCTTTTCAGTCTTCGGCAGCCCAAAACAGAACAGGGGCGTTCCTTGAAGTTCTTCACTTCACATTCTTTGATTGTATATATGCTCAATGGTCCTCTGACTTCTCGGGTTTCAATTGTTCGTAACTGCAATTCAGGCCTCTTGAGCATGTATTTTTGTAGATGGGTTATTGTGTTTCTTCTATGGATGTTTTAATGAACAGTTTTGTATTCGGGAAGAGTTTTGTCAGTTCTTCCCATTGCAACTGAGAATTCGTCATTATGAATTTCAACAATGGACACTACGGGTTTAACTGCACTTATCCACTTTTTGGTCGATTGGAACCAGATTGCCTTAGAAGGTGGGGAGCAGGCTGAACGGATTTGAATTGCATTAAGCAACGAATGATCGTTGACTAATCGATCTCCACCATCGGGTCATGTTTAGGCCAAAAGTACCATGCGAATTGTTCAGTTGGTTTTCATAATATTATTGTAATTAGTCACTGGCGATGGAAAGTCGATTTATCGAAGATTGTATATTTAAACCACGTAGAAACTTCGGCACTAATGAATGGGGTTACCACTAGTTGCCATATGAAAGTTAGCGCCATTAAGACAATCGTAGATTGGAACAAGAAGACTGAACATCACCATGTGTACTAAGTGAGCATTTGAAAGATACCCAGTAGCCATTCGATGATTAGAAGAGAGAATAAGAACAAAGCATTCAATGGCTCGAAGACAAGCAAGAAGAGAGAACGAAAAACATGCAGGACAATGTATATTGATTTTACGTTCCCAGAGGATAATGTACGACAATTTCACATCTAATTAAAAGACTATGTTCTAGTTATCACCGCCTATCGCTAGATGCTGACCATCTGTGATCCCGCCACCGAAGCCTCTGGGCATTGCGCCTACCAGCAGAGAAGTCGTTGGCCCTTCGCACGCTACCGTTGGACCCATATCCATATCTTCCCCGCGGTGTCCTCCGAACAGGCATCCGGCTTCGCATCTGTCTATGGCCTTGGTCAAAACTCTGCAATAGGAGCTCATTCACAATCTCTGCCAGAGACAGGGCCCAGGATAGATTAGATGACCAATCGAACGCAAACGGGGGTATCTGATCCATATTTTCATTTTCTGTCATAACCAATTGGCCAGCTGCCGTTTCATCTTCAAGAAAAGCTGACTCTAGGGTGCTCCGGAAGTCTTCAAGCTCTGTTTCCTGTTCCAACCTCATCCACTCACGCCGCCGTGACGGATCCACTTCCGATGGCCTGAAAAACGGGTGCTCAGATCTAGCGTGCTTCCTTAATTCTGAGTAGGTCCCAGTAAACGTACATGTCTCCAAGGAACAGCTCCTCGGTTTGGAATTCATGTACTGGCGAGCAGCGTCACTGACAACCCAACCCAATATCTTCCCTCTACAAAAGGGGCAGATGAGCTTCGAGTCCACACTACTCCCACAAAGACCACCATTACTAGATACCATCTGTCCCTCTACTGTGCTGGATGGAGGGACTTGTTGAGGTAATGCTGTTGAGGGGGATGGAACTGGTGATTTATAGAACTGATCAAGACAATTAGAATGGCGGTGGCTAGTGTTGCACATGTATGGCCGGCATCCCTTCTCTTGAGATGAACATATCAAGATGACAGCATTGTGAGGATGCTCCATGCAAATGGGGCACCTAGCTTCCTCCCATTCCCTAATGTTTTTAGCTGAATCAACTGGGTTGTCGTTGGATTCACACAACTTGATATGTTGGGAGCAGCAGGGATAAGGAGCTGCTGAAGACCAATGGTCAACAATGGAACGGACTGTTCTATCCTTTGGCATTCTAGACTGTCGATACTTTCCCACTAAGCACTTTCAAAATCTCTGCAACACACAAGTGACAGAATCAGTCAAATAAAACCTAGTAAAAGACACGTTCTCAAAAAGTAAGATGCAACATAAACTCTTGCCACCGGAGTTGATGTCTTATTCAGATGTAAGCCAAGCATGTAACAATCGGGATTGCCTAATGCCGTCTCTTTGGGTTTTGCCTTTCGATTTAACACATGAAATCTTGACCTATACTGAATATTGAACGCTTCCTAATTACTTAGAAGCTATATGAACCGACATCTGAAGTCATTGAGGAAATGTCAAGAGATACAATTTTTCAAGCTGCCCTGAACACTACCGGTTCTATAGAAGAACAGGGCAATCATGCTCACAGATTGATGCTGAGAAACAAAGAAGGTCACGGACCCTCGATGGATCCTATACTTGGTCCAACGATCCCCTCTGTAGTAAGGCTAAGTTTTCAATGCAAGCATTCGCAAACAACCTAAGATATCCAAAACCATAAACGAACAGAGCCAGATAACAAGGAAAAGCAGAGAAGCACCCGAGAACGCGATTACAAACCCTATCTTCCATAAAAATCTCCTAAATACTCCATCATCCTTAAAAATTCAGAAACCCAAACGGCGCACAACACGAAATTGAGGCAGGAAAGCTGCACCGGACATAAAGAAAGAACACGATCCAGAATTCCAGAAACCACGCAGAACTCTCCTCCTGGCTCTCATAAAAAAAACCGGTTCTTTCACCACCAACCAAAAACCTACGACACTAAGCACACGGGTCCCCACCTTGCCGCGACGATGGACGGGCAGAAAAAGCACAGACAACGAGCGCGACCAGCTTAGCCGCGATTCGACATCGATCCGAACAAGGTAAAAAGCAAAATCCAGAGAGATCCGACCAACCGCCGAGGGACCGAACCAGCAAAGGCCAAGAAAATCAAAGACGCGCCTTTTGACAGAACCCAAGAAAGGGAAAAATTAAAAACCCAAAAGAAGAGACCAGCAAGGAAGGATCGAGACGAGGATCGACGACGGAGGAGGGAGACGAAGCAGATGAAATCGCAGAGGAACTACTCACCGGATCCTGACGAAGACTTGCGGCGAAGCGAACTGCTCAGGCGGGCATTTTATAGGCGCGAGCAGAGGAGAGGAGACCGCCGATCCTCAATAAAATCGAAAACGTTAAATTAATCGAAAATCGAATTATCGTAAGGATATCTTAATTATTTCAAACGTATTCATCTCGAATTTTACCCCCTTCATTTACGAAATTCGAGATGAGGAAGTTTCCTAGCCTTAACCCGCTCTATTACCTTCCTTTTTCGATTTAATAATAATTGATTAAGTAAAGCCGCAATTGCAAGATGGTTCTTTACAAAAGAGATCTTGCAATTACCAACCCCCCAAAAAAAGAGATCTTGCAATTTTATTTTTTTTGGGTTGAATTGCAAAAATTATTTCATCAGGGTTTTATCCGGATCAAGAATTTATTAAAAACTGTATTATTCGCGAAATTAACACACATATATATAGAGAGAGAAATTATTGTGATACTTGAGTTTTAAGATTATTAGGAGATGAAAAAAAGATTCAAGAATTTTGAAATTGTATAATAAAACTAACAATCACTCCTTTATCTATTGTTTATAAATGATCGAATTAAGATATCTTAGAAAAAGCAAAAGAAAATTACAATCTTTAAATACAAATGGTCCAGCAAACAAAAACCTATGTTTGTTTCACAGAGCTAAATTTTGTCTTTAATAATAACGATTTGGTGGATGGTAAAGATGAGCAATTTGTGTCGTGATTTAGTCTTATCTAAAAGAGAGATTGTTGGATCGAGTTCTTGAGAAGATAATACTCCTAATAATATATTTCTGCATTTCGTTGCACCTTTTGTCTTGTTCAATCTTTTTTATATTATTTTTTTTTGGGGCAAACTCTTGTTGCATCTTTCTCCAATTTTTTCTTTTATATAAATAAAGGGCAAGGCCCGAAAATTAGTTTCTCCCCCGTCTTCCAGTCCCACACAACAAAAAGGGAAAATATTTCTTATTCCATCCGAAAACAGAGCTGTCTTACATTAAAGTGCGATGTTCGCCACCGCTGGACAAACCCGCACGCTTCTGAAACTGAAGAGAAATAGGAAAGCAACGACATAGGACCTACAAAAACACGTCCTAATCCGAAATCGCAATGGAAAAACACACAAACTGCGGCGGCGAAAAGGCCGGCTCCCTTCCCCGTAGGAGGAGGAGGAGGAGGAGGAGCTAGGTGTAGCGGGGCGGGTCGTCCCTGTCGCGGTCCTCGCCGCCGGCCATCCCGAAGGTCTGCTTTACGGATTCCTTGGCGCCCTGGGCCATGCTCTTCACTTGCTCCGCGGCCTGCGACGCCTTGTCCCTGGCGGCCTCGGCGGTCTCGGAGGCCTTCTGCTTGGCGGCCCCGGCCTTGTCGGAGATGTAGCTGCCGGACTGGTCCTTGCTCTCCTGGGTCCTGTCCCTGGCCGCCTGACCCGTCTCGCGGGTCTTGTCCTTGGCCGCCTGAACAGTCTCGTAGGTCTTGTCCTTGGCCGCCTGAGCCGTCTCGTAGGACTTGTCCTTGGCCGCCCCGGCCTTGTTTCTCACGCTCCCCATCGCGCGGTCCGTCTTCTCCTGTGTGGAACACACGGGATTCGAGTTCAGTCACTTACAAACAATGCTTCGAATCCATCTTCTTTTAGCTTGCGCATAGCAGTCACAACGCTTCAAGATCAGAGATAAACAAATGTAAATACCTCAGTACGGCCCTTGGCTTCGCCAGCTCGGAAGCTCTGGTCGTGAGACGCCATTGTTGGAAGGTGCTGAATGCTGATGCGATCGACTGTTGTAGTTTTCAGAGATTGGGAAAGGAGGAGGAGGAGGAGGAGGAGGATGAAGGTGATCCATTAGAACGACGATCTTGGCGTCCAATTATAGAGTTCTGCACTGCATGAAGAGCCTATCGAGGCACTTCCCTGCCGTGACACGTTGCGATACAGGTGCTTCGCATGCAGCTGCTGGGCGGTCCGCTTTGTAATCTTTCGCAACGACAGTCAGGAAAGTTTTATCCAGTTGCTGGATATTTTGAAACGACTAAACTACAGGGGCCCCCATGTGGCTCCGAGGAAGTTTTTATTTTTGATCTGGAATACGACTGCTGAGAGTACAGTGAAATCGTAGTTCTAAATGTATCTATACGTAGTTACTTAGCTCGAGCTTAAGTGGGATTTAGTGAAAATGGTGTAGTTCAGCTCAGCAATTAGAGCTGTGCTTGTCGTTTGTTTACAGCGCCAAGTGATTACAACTAGATGTTCTGAGAAAGATGCATGACAGACAACTAGAGAAATTACATATCAGCAATTGGAAACTACTGACAGCTACAAAAATTCTTCATATCAAGCCTACAAATTGGAAAACAAGTAACAGAAGATATGATAAGAACAAACTGTAAGCTCAAGATACTATAATACTCCACCTCGATTATTGTCCTTCAAAAGTTGAAACCGATAAGAAAATAGGCACTTCATAAAAATGTCAACAGATTGATCAGCTGTCATAATATGTTTCATTCTAAAATCATCAGATGCAATCTTTTCTCGAACAAAATGTAAATGAATCCTGTTATGCTTGGTGGGAGCATGGAAAACCGGATTAGCATCTAAATAAGTGGCACTGACATTATTACAAAAGACTTCAACAAGTATAGGTAAAAGTATATGAAAATTGCGTAAAATCTGTCGGATCCAATAAGGTTTAGATAAAGGTACAGGCAAATTCCTGCAACTGTTTAGGCGGCACTCCCTATTTTGATTCTTCACTGGAGTGAGAGACAATGGATTACTTTTTCAGTGTGTTTCTTTTTCAGATGTTTAAGTGACACTTCTGTATTGGAGAAGAGTTTTGTCAATTCTTCCCTTTGCAATTGAGAAACTGTCGATATGAATTTCAACAATAGACTACGAGTCGAACTACACTTCCTTTATATGTGATTTTCCATTTTATGGTCGTGCGGACACATATCGTCTTGAAAGGAGTTGCAGACTATGCATACCAAGAACGCACGAATTTGAATGGCATTAAGCAACCATCGATCTTTATTGAATTGATCTCCACCATCATATAATGTTAGGTCAAAGCACCGGGCGACTTGTTCAGTTGGTTTTCACGTATAATTTATGCTAATCAGTCACTTGCCATGGAAAGTTGATTTATTAAGAACTGTATCTTTTAACAACGCAGAAACTTGAGCAGTAACTAATGGGGTTACACCTACTTAAAATATGAAATTTAGCCATTACGAAGTTCGTAAATTGGTACAAGAAGATTTGAACATCAACATGTATACTGAGGGAACATTTGAAAGTTCCCCGGTAAGCTAGCCATATGGTTGGAAGAGAGAATGAACACATGTATGGCAATGTATTGATTCTATGTTGTGTGAGGACAATGAACAACAATTACAAATCTAATTACAGGGCGCTGTCGTGTTCCAATCGCCAAATTCCGCATCCTCAAAAGATCTTGTTGTTTGAGTAATCACCGCCTATTGCTAGATGCCGACCATCTGTAATCCCGCTGCCTAAGCCTCGGGCCATTACACCTCATGGCCGACAAGTTTGCCCTTCGCACACCACCATTGGACTCGTATCCATATCTTCCCCGTGGCATCCTCTGCGCTAGCATTTGACTTCGCATCTGTCTATGGCCTCGGTCATGGCTCTGTGAGAGGAACTCATTCCCAATCTCTGCCATAGACAAGGGCCTGGATAAATTAAGCGACCAAACGGCCTCAAGCAGGAGCATTGGATCCACACTCCCATTTTCTGCCATAAACAAATGGCCGGCACTCCTTTCATCTTCAAGAAAAGCTGACCATAGGGTGCGCCTGCCCCAGAAACTTTCAAACTCTGTTTCCGGTTCCAACCATGGCAAATAACGCTGCGGTGACGGATCCACTCCCCATGGACTGAAATATGGGTTGGCCCTTCGCACACTACCATTGGACTCATATCCATATATTCCCAGCAGCGTCCTCTGCTCTGTCATTCGGCTTTGCATTTGTCTCTGGCCTTGGTCAAGGTCCAGCAAGAATGACCAATTGTCCTCAAACAGGGACGTTTGATCCTGACTTTCAATTTCTGCCAAAAACAAATGGCGAGCATATGCTTCATCTCCAAAAATATCTGGCTCTAGGGAGCTCCGGGCATCTTCAATAGCTATTTCCTCTACCAGCCTTGTCCAATCATGCTGCCGTGACGGATCCACCTCCGATGGCCTGAGATGTGGGTGCTCAGATTGAGCATGCTTCCTTAATTCTGAGTAAGTCCCAGTGAACTCACACGTCTCCAGGGAACAACTCCTGGGTTTGGAATCCATGTACTGGCGAGCATCCTCACTGACATCCCAACCCAGTATCTTCCCTCTACAAAAAGGGCAGACAAGCTTTGAGTCCACACCACTCCCAAACAGAACAACACTACTAGATATCATCTGTCCCTCTATGGTGCCTGATGGAGGTACTTCTTGAGGTAATGCTATTGAGGGAGACGGAACTGGTGATCCATTATTGAACTGATCGAGACAATTAGAAAGGGAGTGGTCAGTGTTGCACATGTATGGCCGGCATCCCTTTTCTTGAGATGAACATATCAAGGTGACAGCGTTGTGAGGATGCTCCATACAAATGGGGCACCTAGCTTCCTCCCATTCCCTGATGTTTTCAGCTGAATCAACTGGGTTGTTGGACTCACACAACTTATTATGCTGGGAGGAGCAGGGATAAGCAACTGGGGAAGACCCACCATGGTCAGCAATGGGCCGGACTGTCCCATCCTTCGACATTCTAGACTGTTGATACTTTGCCACCAAGCACTTTTAAAATCTCTGCAACATACAAGGGACAGGATCAGTCGAATGAACCTAGCAAAAGACATGTTCTCAAAAGTACGATGCAACATGAACTCCTGCCCCAGGAGTTAATTTCTTATTCAGATGTAAACCAAGCATGTATCTTGACCAAAAAAAAAAAAAAAACAAGCGTGTATGATTGCGAATCTGTAATGTCGTCTCTCTTGGTTTTGCCTTTTGCTTTAACACATGAAATTTTGACCTCTATTTAGTGTCAAACACTTTCTAATCACTTAAAAGCCGTAAGAAACTGACATCAGAAGTTATCAAGGAATTTCAAATGATGGAAAGCCAAAAGATACAATTTCCAAGCTGCTCCGAACACTACGGGATTCTATAGAAGAACAAGGCAATCGTGTGTGTTCACAGATTGATGCTTAGAAACAAAGAACTTCAAGGACCCTCGATGGATCTTAAAATTGGCCCGATGATTACACCTGTAGTAGGCTAAGTTGTCAACGCAAGCATTCACAAACAACTAAGATGGACAGCAGAAAAATCACAAGAAACGAACACAACTAGCCGCGATTCCTCGCATCGACTCAAACCCAGTAAAAGAAAAATCCTGAGATCCAAGCGACCAGAAGGAAGATTGAACCAGCAAAGGCCAAGAAATCAAGACGCACCATCAAACAGAACCACGAGAAAGGAAGCTAAAAGAACAGATTGGAAAGAAGGAGCGAAGGATCGAGAAAAAGACGACGCAGACGAACTTACCGAGAAAGCTCACGCACGCCTGGCTCCGACGAAGACTTTGCCAATGAAGAACTTCTCCTCAGTTGGCTGCCTTAGGCGTGAGGGTCGACTTTACCTCAAGTCAAAAAGTCAAGCCCGAGTTAATTAAAAATTCGACTTATAACTTTAATCTTCGTCATTTCCTCAAATATAGGGGATAATATATTTGTATTTACAAAGCTTGAAGACAATGAACTTTCCCAACCTCTACCCTCTCGCGAGAAAATATTAGATGGTATTGGGATTCTGTGGTGTTAAAATTTCGATCCATCCATGTCGCCCGAGCTTAACATTGGAGGTAAGCATGGTTCGAGATAAAACCTAAAACTTAAGAACCGTATTGATGGGAATTTGTAGATTTTAGGTTTCAAAATATACATGATAGGTTTTAAGTTCTAAAATTTGAGGAATTTGTTTCGATGGGTAAGTTTTAAATTCTAAATTGATAAAACTTGATATCTGAAACTTGTAATTTAAAATTTAGAACCTAAAATAAGTTTTTACGTTTTTCTTAATTTATGTCTTTACGCATATGGCATTTGATGATGGCATTTAATGATGAGGATATAATTTAGAACTACTAGTCTAAACTTCTATTTTATAATTGGGAATTTAATTTTCGTAGACCATATAAAATAGTGCAAGCTATAATTGTTTTTTTTTATACAGTTATGTTGAGGTAATTATTTTTTTCAAGTTAATAATTATATATAATACAAAAGTAATCGATGCATTGAAAACCGTAAAATTTCTTTAATACTATTTGACAGGCGCATATAAACACACGTTTTTAGACAATCGATAATAAAATCCTTATTCATTTTTATTGTTCTATTTCTTTTCTTTGTGTTTAATTAAAGATGAAAGAAAAGAATTTGTTTGACCGTATCTTTACCTCGCAGGCCAAACCTGAGGCAGGAAAGCTGATTATTGGCACCATTGCCCTACTGATAGCATCAACTTCGTGTGTGAAGGCTCAGAATGAAATGGCCGTCGAGTTCAATTGCACTTGGATTTATTTATTTTTTTCATTTTTCTTCAAGGGGGAACATTCATGGACATTGGAAAATCACATTCTCACGTTCGGACTTAGAGAGACTACAGCATAAACGTAGAGTCGACAATGAAGAGAAAAGATCTAGTGGGAAAGGAAAAGGTAATCATTCAAACTAAGAAAATCAAACCCTAAAATAAAGGCACGAAAGGAGGCCCAGTCAATAGGAAACGAAAAGGACCGACCCAAAATTTTTTTTTAGATGAGCGAGACCCTTTAAATCTCCTATTTTCGATGGAATTGGCACAATCCATTCAAAGTGGGGGACACTTGCATCCGTATAAAGAAACCCTTTGTGTCCAAACCAGCAATTGATACTCAACTGATGGCTGCGGGGCATTTCATTTTTTTTCTCCATATGTTCCTCCAGGTAATCCCTTCCCCATATGTCGCCTGTGTTTAAACGTTGAATACAGTTTTCGCCCCACGCGGAATGACAGACCAAGCTGACCTCTGAAAATATGGACTTTATATCTGCCTTGAACGCTTCTTGAATGGTCTGAAATCTACCCTAGAACCAATAGATTCCAAGGTTCCAAGTTTCAATGCATAGGTTTGAAGTTCTAAAAAATGAGGATGTTGTACCTGAGGTTAGATTTCAGGTTATAAAGAACTTAAGAGCCATTCGCTCCTATAGCCTTCTTCCTCTCTCTTAATTTCAATTTCAAGCAGAGACCCTCTCTCTTTTCCGTTCGCACTTCTGTCTTCAAAAGATTCCTCTTTCGACAGACCACACTGTTGCCTTCACATCTGCCTTGTTTCTGACCCAACAATGGAGCATGGATCACATGATCATCATCTTACCTATAAAAGAAGATAACATAGTTATGAAAAAGAGTATCTCTTGTATTTTCATCTCTTTGTTTCTATTGTAGCTGATCAACACAATTCTACTAGTTTCGATGATGCTAATGGAGGTACAGGTTGAATGAGTTGGTGGTATTGCCTAGAAATTGGGAATTGGCGATGTTCATGAGTTGGTATTACCTTCTTCGTCCCTCCCTCTTTTCTCAATTTAATTTTTCTCCTTTGACTTCTACATTACTGCCCCATACTATTGCGGAACTATGCCAACTTGGGAAAAAGAAAAAAGAAAAGAAAAACTCTCTAAATTGATACGTTGGGTAGAACAATTGAAACGATAATATTTATGGCGTTGAACTCATAAAAAAATGAAGAAGTATTTGTTGGAATAGCTTGCCGATCCATAATTTAATTGACACTGAAGAATCACTTGGTTAAATAATGAAAAGCTTAGCATGGTATACACGGGAAGAAGTGTCAATGAAAAGCTTGGCATAGTATATATGGGAAGAATGCTAGCTTCAAATGTAATTTTACGTTTTGATCAATGGCATCTATTAGACTTGACTAATTTTATCCTCTCTCTTCTAAAATGTAGATTTTTATAAAAGTTCATGATACGATAGGGGGAATTTGGCATTAAATAGTGTAAAGTATGTTCCAAGAAATTCTGAGGATGATATCTGTGAATCACTCTCCCTTCAATGTGTCGTGACTATAAAAGCAGAGTGCACTTAATATGGGTTCCTTCAGTGGTCTCGCCACCAGTTTCTTTCTGTCACTTTTCAGTCCTCTTTTCATATGGAATTCCCATTTACGTGTCTAGTGTATGGGTCAATTCTATACTGTATTGAAGGAGAGTTGAACAAGACCAAATCTTGAACACCAACACAAAGTCGGGGTGAAACGATGACACCATAAATTGAGTTATTTTTTGGTCTATGATCCAATGATTTTTGCTGCATGGAATGCGCTTTTACAAAACTGCAGTTAGGTTTGAGGATCTGAGTAATCTTTGGACAGAGCCAGGCAATTTCTTGCAGAGACCGGACAAACTCTGTCTTCCCAATGAAATTTTGTCATTGCCTGAATAAGAATGAACATGAGAGATGCACCATCGTCTGGAGTCATGCAAGCAGAAGTGCCTGCATCTGGATACCATACAACGTCAGAGGATTCAGCAACTGACATAGCAACAAAGGACTCTGGTAACTTGTCAGAAGCATATACGTGATTGAATCTGTTTTGACATTGAAGAGCAGTTTGACATCCCATTGAGCATCTGTGACAGAGATCGATTTTGCCATTAGAAGGAGCGCGACCCAGAATATCATCAAAAGTCCACGATCGAGAGAACGACTAGTTTCGACTTGAATCATGTGATCTAGTAAACTCCCGTGAAGAAGTGACAGATACTGGTCTGAGCGCTGGGCTTAAAATTGGAGTCACGAGAATCACGGGATATGTGACCCAGACCACGTTCATGACCTTGAGTGCGAGAAGAACCACGGTTCCTAATATTACCCTCGCACGAGTGGTGGAAGGAGAGCCATGGATTGGTTGTACTTCAGACAATAATTTTGTACTTAAAGCATCAAAATTCATGATCGTATCATTACTTGTGACTGCAGTGAAAAAAATTCATACTCTGTTGGAAGACCAGCTGGTGCATAGATAACCGGTTCTATCAACGTAATAGCAGAATCAATTGCAGCCAGTGAATCCGCGATAGATTTCAAATTATGAAGACATGAATCCGTACGCTGATTACCCCTTTTTGAGAGATTGGAGCTGCAGTTTGAGTTGCAGCTCTTTAGCTGTGGACTCATCAACGAACTGCCTTTTGAGTGATTCAAACATCACGAGAAGCAGGAAGCTGATAAACCTCTTACAAAATTTCTTCTGTCAATGTTGCACCGATCCATGAGTGTAGACTCTGATCTGTGCGTGCCCATGCAAAATATGTTGCATTTAGAGTAAGCCGTTCATTGGCATTGGCAATGAACTGTGGTGGAGACAAGAAAGAACCTTCCAGGTAGCCTAAAAGATCGTGACTGATGAGGACAGAGAGAAAACTTGCAGAATCCGGTTTAAAAGTAAAAAGACGGGTTATATTCGGAGTGACTAACACGTGAGGGGATGATTGAGCCTGAGATAAGGTCAGCGTGAGAGGAGAATGGGGTTGCAGATGCGTGGGATGAAAGAGGAACAGAGGCTAATGCCCATGAAATGGAGGTAATGGGCTGGTGAATGAAAGGATGAGCAGCAGAACCAATTGGAATGGATGACATTGGATGAGAGGAAAGAGCAGGAGCTATGAAACCAACAGAGAACATAGGGTAATTGACGCTCGGACAGCATCAATGGAAGTTGTGAGATGTGGGGTGTTTAGAGTTGATGCCTCTGCCGATGCAGAAGGATGGGTGGTAGAAGGAAGGGTGGGCAGAAGTTTTATCACGAGGAGAAGCCATGGTGATGAGAGGAGACTGTACTCGATCTGTTGTAGTTCTTATATCATGACAATGGTGTTATTCAGCTCAGCAAATAGATCTGTGCTTGTCATTTATTTGGAGCACAAGTAGTTATAGCCAGAATTTTTAGAGAAGATGTAACAACTAGGAAAAGTTATATCAGAAATATGCAAATAATTTACGAGCCAAAAGATTTACACATTAGAAACTTTGCAAATTGAAAAGTAACTAGTAAAAGATAATGATAAGAGCAAAATGTGGGAGTTAGGACACTAGGAGTGCCATAACTTTCGTACGGCGTTCACTTTGATGCCAAAACTTTTTGTTCTTTCACTTGAGTGCCACATCGGAGTGAAATCGTTCAGTTAAGTGCCACTTTTGGCCAAAAATCGTTCGGTTAAGTGCCAAAATGCATACGTGAAATTTTTTAATGATTTTTCTTTTTCTTTTTTAAATAAATTTCGACACCGACGTGGACTTTTCAGGCAAAACGACGCCGTTTCTACTCTTTTTATTTTTTTTCAATTTTTTTTTTGCTTTTTTTGTTTTTTTTTGTTAGGGCCGGCGAGGGCCACCGGTGACCCTCACCGACCTTAAAGAAAAAAAATCAAAAAAATCAAAAAATAAAATAAAAATAAAATCAAAAAATTTAATAAATATATTAAAATATTATTCACCGCGTCAAGTCAGCTTTTCCGGCGGCTACGTTAGAATTGACACTCAAGTGAACGTTTTTTAAAACTTGTGGCACTCAAGTGAGCGAAAAAAAAATTTTGACACCAAAGTGAGCGCCGTACGAAAGTTATGGTACTCCTAGTGTACATACCCCCAAAATGTGCACTTCTTATATTTAGAGCTTGGGGCTCTTAAGGATGAAAAGAAGCAAAACCAAAGATGAAGAATTTTGCAATTAGCTTGAGTCTCTTCCTCCCTAATTTTAAAGGTGCTTTTGTTTTATCGAATTTTTCATAATAAAAGAATAATATTTTCCATAAAAAGCTCTTTTGAGGAAAATATCATTTTTTTATTTGTTTGATGGTCTAGGAAAAATGATTTTTTTCCTTGCTAGAATAGGAAGTCATTTTTTCCCAATCTAAACTAGTTGTCTTTGATTCATGGAAAAGTAAATTGATGACTTTTTCGTCGTCCAAATATCGAAAAGTAGAAAAATAATTTTCCTAAACAAGTTTTTCTTTTAAATAAACTGATCTTAAAGCTCCTCTTCTTTTATTGAGCATCCAAAACAATTCGAATAGCTAAATCAAAATACAACTTCACCTTAGTACTACTTAAATGGGACCTTTTGAGATGTTGAATTCCTCTGAGAATTCATAGCCAAAAACATATTTAGAACAATCAAAATAATTATGATTTACAATATAAGCTAATAAAAAATATTTTCATTGTCACTAATAATTCATATCTAAACAATTTCTTGAATAATAAAAAAAATCGTTGATTTGAAAGAGAGAAATTCTATGCATTTGCGAGAGCCCATGATAGCTAAATTACACCCGCACGCAGGGAAGCAGACCTGGCCCTACCGAAGCTTGAAGAAAGAGCCTCCTTACTTCTGTAGCTTCGAAACCTGGAGCAAGATTTCTCCTTTTACTTTCCCCTTTTTTATCTCTCTGATCTCCTCTCTACCAGTAGCTGGTTTTTGTCGGGCTTTCGCACTGAGAGAGAGAGAGAGAGAGAGAGAGAGAGGGCATGTCTCTAACGAGCGTGAAAATGTCGGAGGAGGTCTGGTTGACATGCCTCACGCACGCATTGTCCACGGAGACCGAAGAGATCATGGGCCTCCTCCTCGGCGATGTCGAGGTGACTTTCGTGACTCGAGCGCTCTGCGTCTTCGAGCTTCTGCGTTTTACTGTCTCCCAATCTTCTCTTTCTCATCCTTTCTCTCCATCCAAGATCGATTCTTGCAGCGGAAATGAATCGATGACGCGGTGCTGGTTTCTGGGTGATGACGAACGAAAGTGGAAATGGGATTCGAAGCGATTTCTTCTTTGATAAAAAAGAGACATTTTTTTCTATCCCTCGGACTCCATTTTAGACGAGCTTGATCGAAATGTGTTCTAGTCCCGATTACTGGCTCCGATTACGCCTCAAGCGTTGAATCGAATAGCAGAGTTCATGAATTTATTTTTTGATTTAATTGTTCGGGTGTCGTATCAGAGGAGGTTGGTTTGCTGTGAATAGGCCACCTTGTTTGAGCTAGGTCGATAGCGTTCGGATTTTGGGGTTGTATCTTTTGCTATTTCCTGGCTGTTGATGCAGGGCAGTAAGCGATTATCTGCCGAAACTCGTTTTTTCTCCCCATTTTTACTCTCCCGTCGAGTTCCCCCTTCGGAAGAATTCCTAGCTTGCAAGATCATGTGTCAGTTGGTGTGCTTACTTCACTGTTAGTTCATTTTCGGATGAACCTGAACACGGACAAATTAGGCCATATTCTTCTTCAACCGCCTCAATTTCCTTTCGAACTAATTTTCATCAAGAATATTGGGGCTTTCTTTTCTTTATCAGTAGTTGCGTGGTATTACTTGCATTACTGGAGGCTGGAGTTAAGGTGTTCATACTTAAACTTGTGTGTGATGGCAAAAGAAAAAAGAAAAACTCAAACTTGTGTATGCCGTAGATGTCTTGATGGTGTCAAGAATATCTCTGTTTAGAAGAAGTTGATGAGACCTTGTGTGTCATCCTGAGAAGTGCTTGGCATCAATTGCACGAGGGACGATACACCGACTCTTTGGCTGTGGGAAATGCTATCAAATAGTATATCATGGAATTGATGTTGGTTATATGATGAGAGTAGTGAACTTGATAATTTGACCTCTTACAGGAAGCAGGCTTGTGCAAACTGGTTCCTTTTCGGGCTCGGGATGCATTTTGATAATGATGCTCATATTACACTTTATAAGAAAGAAAGATTGGAAGACATAATTTCAGATGACTCATATCATGCACCAGAGCATTGTCCTCTAACCTTTGTAGTTCTCCGTTGGATTAGTTTGTAGACGACATGCAAAACTGGCACTTAGTTGGGTCTAAAGATCAGATTGATCTGTTCATTTCTGGAGCCTGGATGGTTAGAATGGGGCTTAGCTTCTCAAAGGTGTCGAGTCTATACTTTTTGACTCATTGTTTAGCCTCATCTATTCATTGTTTTCTTTGGTTGGTTTATGTGGTCAAATTGACATTCAGTTGACCTGGAAAAACGCTTGATAATTATCTGTTATTTGGAGATTCCTTATCATTTTCATTTTTGGCCCTGGGATTTGAAGCTGACAACATGTGGTTAGCCATGGTCAGCTAACTGTAGTTAAGTGATGTCTCTTATGTAGGTCGGTTTGCCATGGATTCATTTGGGGATGGATGGGGTTCTTGATACTATGCATTTTTTGATTTTTCAGAACTTGTGAAGCAGCTTTTATTGAGTGTTGCACTAAAATTAGGATATATGCAAGAGAACTGGTCATTTATCGCCTTGCTTGGTAAAAGAATAAACCATTTTTAGCTGATTTATAGCTTAGAATGAAATTCCATGTGCATTCTTCTTACCTTTCCATATTCTTTTGGTTTTCTAGGATTTTTTATGATAGTTTGTTTCTTATGTTGCAGCGCTCAAAAAATGGAACTATCACTGCACTAATTTGGGGCGCATCGCCTCAAAAACGATCCGACCGGCAAAAAGATCGTGTTGAGACAAATCCCGAACAGTTGGCTGCTGCATCAGCGCTGGCTGAAATATCCTTTCTGATTCCTTACTTGTTTATCAACCCCTTTAAAGCCTTCTTAATCTGTAGTGAACAAAAATGGCTTGAGTTTCTTCATCAGTCTTGTTGTTTTAGCAGGTAATAAGATGTATCATAATTTTTTGTTGTTGTTTTGGGCAACATTTTTGTGAAATATATGGCTAGATTGTAAGAAGTTTTGATTAAGGTATATGTTTCTGATGGTTGAATTTGTTGACTTGATTCATTCTAGGGGAGCTTTTGCTTTCAACTTACTAGACATCTCAATACCATATATAAATCATACAAACGTAAGAGCGGAGATGAATGCGAGTCTACCAAAGGAGGAAGTCTAATGAGGCAATTTTTTTATCAACTTAGTTTGCTTTTGACACATGCCTGGGTGAATCTACCGTAGTTGATTCTGATCAAAAGGACTAAATACCGTTTCTTGCCCATTATGCCTATGGCACTTAAAAATATACAAACGTAATTATTGCTTGCCATTGCACATTGCTATTTGTTTGTTTGAATCTTGCCAATCATGTTCTTGGTTAACTAGACTAGATAGCACGAGATGACTATGTCCACAGGAAGAACAACCAGAGTAATTGGATGGTACCATTCGCACCCTCATATAACGGTTCTCCCGTCCCATGTTGGTAAGCACTGTGAATCGCTACTTTTTGCGGAGTTAATTAATAATCATATCCACATCAAGCATGAGATTATTTTTACGAGGACAAAGCATTGACACCTCTCTTTATTGCTGCACCAGGGCCTCACCATGATACTGTTTCACTAGCTTATAATTTACTTTACTTGATTCCTGAATTGAACAAGGCCTTTTTCATTCAAACTTGATAGTGTTTTCTCAGTTTTTTCTATTGATGGTTTTTGAGTGCTACTTTCTGCAGATGTGCGGACACAGGCAATGTATCAACTCCTAGATTCTGGATTCATCGGGTTGATATTTTCCTGCTTTAGCGAGGATATTAACAAGGTATGTGGGCTCTTAAGTCCCCCTCTAACACGTTTTGCATCTTTCATATTGGTTAAGCAGTTCATTTGATAAATAGGTTGTGGATAATTTGAACTAATTTGAATGCGATTTATGGGTTTTCAGGTTGGGAGAATTCAAGTTATAGCTTTCCAATCTTCAGATGGGAAGCAAAACCAGATATTGAGACCTATCCCTCAATCTCCGGTTAATAGAAGTTCAGTCATAGACTTGGAATCATCTTTGAGTTCCTCAGAGAATTTGTTGGCACGATCTAGCTCTGGGAGGGGGGAGAACCCTGAAGAGGACACTGGCGATTCCAGAAACTCTGCTGGAGACAATAAGGTGGGTTAGTATTTAATGTAAAGCCAGCAGGATTGGAGTCAAGGAACTGTAATGCAGTCACCTCACTATATTGTGGTCTATCAATTATTTGATCTAATGATGGTTTATGGTAATGTGGCTTGATGTGGGAAATTTTTGTCTGAACCTCTAGGGGCGGGGAAGGTCATCAGACTTGGGGGGTTTCTTTGCTAACGCTGATACCAATTATCTGGGAAGAGAGATAGTTGGGGAAAATTATCGCAATGGAAATCCAAGCAGCAGTGCGATTATTGCTATAGATCCCATGGATATGACAGAAAGCATGCAAGAGGCTATGCATAGGTCAAACTTGGACATGAGGTATACATGAGTATGTACTCGGCACTTAATTTATCCTTTTCCTTCTTCGTTCATTCTTTACCTTTTTGGGCCATTTCCGCTGCATTTCGATTCCACCTGTCTTGGGCATTACTGATCAATCATTATGCGTTGTTTCTCCAGTAAGGCTGTCATGACCTCTCAATCCTAAATTTAGTATTTCCATTGTTGGCTGGCAGTGGCGCTGAGTATGTGAGGAAAGAAGTACCCCTCTATGTGTTACCCAGCTCTTCTCTCCTTAATCTTGTTTCTCCTCTAACTTCATTTATGGACCTGCAACGTGTTATATATGAAGAGGAAAGGGCAGCATATGTTGAAGCCATCAGACAAAATATGAGGTAGGACTTGAGCACCGCTACTTTCAAGCATTGTGTTTCTGTTCTATTCTCCTTGCCGTGTGTATTTTGATTTTCTGTGCTTAATATCCATCTAGGGATGGGAAAGCACATCCGCTTACTTTTATTCATCACACCTCAACGTATCAGGCTTCCATGTGCAAGCTAATGGAATACTGGTCAGAATCTATCACATTTTCTGCCTGTTGATTTTCTGTCTGTTAATTTGTACTGAATGCACTTCTCTTTTTCTTTGGTTCTTTTTTCAGTTTAAGCCCTGCCATTCAAGTACTTCAGGATCGCATGAGAGAGAACGAGATTCGGGTAAATAGTTCCTAAATTCAGTCATTATGGGACGGCAAGGATTGATTAATGATCTTGCTGGAAAAACCTCAAGTCTGTTGACAAATTTTATTTATCTTTCAATATTCACAATTAAAAGGGAACTTTGAAGTCAATTTTCAATTGCTTGCTATAGAGTGATCTGACCCCTCATTGCTCTGAAAATTTCATCTAATGTCGTTAGAGACTTGCCTTTGAAACAGATGCTGAAGCTGGCAGATGAAGCGAAGAGTTTGGAGATGGAGGCCCAGAGAGGAAGTGATTCGAGTTCAGGTCACCGGGCAAGTGTATATGGTCCGAGAAGCGTGCCTAGTCCACTAGAGTCTGGCAATTCAAGGAGCATCGGTAGCCCCCGCAGCCGAAGCAAGAAATGGCCCCAGTGAACTGCAATGCTAGCGTATCTTTAGTGCATTCTGCAAGATGTCGTATACGGGTGATATATTGGCTTGCCCCCGATTTGGTTTTGCAATCTTTTGAACTGTCCGTGCGAAGTGTAAGATGTGAGGTTTGTTCACGGTCCCTGTTCTTCAGCTGTAAATCGCTTGGTCCAATTTGGTCGGCCATTATACAAACACAGCACCAAAAGGCGGACTTTCCGCAGCCACATTGTAATTGTCTATCCGGCATCATTTTTACATGCTAGACATGCAGACATTCCATCTCGCGGCAGCTGCGGATGAACAGCTTGAATCTGGAAATGGGTATAGTAGAATCTCTTCTGATCCTCATCATGAAAGGGAGCTGACGGCCAGTGACATATACCTTGAGCTAGCCGTGTGATGGATCTGTCGTTTGACCTTTGTGGCACATCCACGCAATTCACCAAATTATTTGTGCTGTGATAACTGCATATGTGCCTCTCTAAGATGACGGCTCTGAACCGGAAATGCCATGATGCGTATGGAATCCCAAAATAGGTCCATCATGAGTAGCCCTTACGTAGGGAGCTAATGCCCAAAAGGCGTAAGGCCTGGAGCTCGAGGGCTTCCTTTACCGTATCGTGCAGGTTCAGGACACCTGAGGTCCTATACCAACAAGTCGAAGTCCGGTTGAGTTTGCGTATCGACATGCCTGGTTCTTGGCATGCCTTTCGAAAGTAGGCAAAGCTGATTAGAACCTCCGTGATGACAGTAACATTAGCATCGCTTTCTAAAGAGACCTTGGAGTTTATCCCAAACCTACCGTCAGATTCCACGAAAGCTCAAAACGCGAACTGCTCGTGCGACAAAAGCACTGTTGTGGATATAGTTACTGTGCAAAGAAGATCATCATGGTTCAGTGAAATGGAGTGCGAACTGATATTTTCTCTTCCGCCATCGCTCGATCCACTGACGAACTCCCTCAGTTGACAAAGGTTACCAATGAGCAAGCTCGGGGCCATGGATACTTGAGCTTCAAGCTCATGACGGCATGAGCTCGAGCTTGGCTCGCAATGCCGCCACCCTTGCCCACAGACATGCTATTTTGGGTGAGCTCCAGAGAAAAAAAAAGGAAAAATAACAAATTTATAAGAATAATAAAAATTTCGAAAATTAAAAATTAAAATATCAATAAAAATTGTTCACATTAGCACGTAGAACGGCCGGCATCCATGTTAGTGAATTTCAGCTAAATTGGTCAGATACACTTAATTAACAAAACATAAAAAAAAATTTGGGATTCAACTGGCAAAACTGCAATAATTTTAAGACTTTTTGGACAATTTTCCCGAACAATAATGATTCATTAGCAAAGTGCATCAACATAATTCATTGGTTCCTGCAGGCAAATTGATCGAGTCGAAAAAGAAAACTAGATTTCTACACCCATCTACCTACCTGTTGTATGATCTGTCATCTACGATCACCATTCAGCCACCCTCTTCCTGCGCCCAATAACTACGCGCTACGGCGTGATGCAAAGCCGTGCGGCGTGCGGGCTACGCTGGCAAACCTACCCACCACCGCCTCTCTTCATAGTTCGTATCGATCACCAGAAGCAGGATCGATTTCGAAGTCCTAGACATGCTATGAGTTTTAGGCATTTCTTACGGCTAGGGTTTGAGCAAGGACAGTTTCGAATCTGGAGCAATGCTGAATAGGGAATTGCAGGGAGAGGAAGACGAGCTTGGTGTCATAATCATTGATCATGGGACGCACCAACTTTAGCCCCCACTGATTGATCAATTTCTCTCTGGCCTACTTTCGCCATAAAACGAAAATGACTTTGCTCTACAACTAGATAATTGCTTTTGGACCTGGATAGATCCTTAACTGCTCCTTTAGACCATGTGAGGATCTTGGCATCTATGGATGTAATACATGCAAAGGGTGGGAGCCAAGGATGACGAGGCTTGATAAAAATTCCGTACCAATTGCTTTTGGACCGAATAGGTCCTTAAATGCTCCTTTAGGCCTTATGAGGATCTCGGCATCTCTAGATGTAATACATGCAGAGGGTGGGAGCCGGAGATGACGAGGCTCGAGAAAAATACTGTACCAATTGCTTTTGGACCTGAATAGGTCCTTAACTGCTCCTTTAGGCCTTGTGAGGATCTCGGCAATCTCTAGGTGTAAAACTCAAGAGGGTGGGAGCTAGGGATGACAAGGCTTGATAAAAATATTGTACCAATTGCTTTTGGACATGAATAGGTCCTTCATTGCTCCTTTGAGCCTTGTGAGCATCTCGGCATCTCTAGACGTAAAACACGCAGAGAATGGGAGCCGAGGATGATGAGACTTGATAAAAATGCTGTACCAACTACTTTTGGACCCATATAGGTCATGAACTGCTCCTTTAGGACTTGTGAGGATCTCGATATCTTTGGATGCAAAACACCCAAAGGGTGGGAGCCAGGGATGATGACACTTGATAAAAATACCGTACCAATTGCTTTTGGACCTGAATAGGTCCTTAACTGCTCCTTTAGGCCTTGTGGGGATCTCAACATCTCTAGATACAAAACATGCAGAGGGTGGGAGCCAAGGATGATGAGGCTTGATAAAAATATTATACCAATTGCTTTTGGACTCGAATAGGTCCTTAACTGCTCCTTTAAGCCTTGTGAGGATTTCGGCATCTCTAGATGTAAAACATGCAGAGGGTGGTAGCCGGGGATGACGAGACTTGATAAAAATACTGTACCAATTGCTTTCGAACCCGAATAGGTCCTTAACTGTTCCTTTAGGACTTGTAAGGATCTCGACATCTTTGGATGTAAAACACCCAAAGGGTGGGAGCCAAGGATGATGACACTTGATAAAAATACTGTACCAATTGCTTTTAGACCCAAATAGGTCCTTAACTGCTTCTTTAGGCCTTATGTGGATCTCAATATCTCTAGATATAAAACACACAGAGAGCGGGAGCCAGGGATGACGAGACTTGATAAAAATATTGTACCAATTGCTTTTGGAATCAAATAGGTTCTTAACTGCTCCTTTAGGCCTCGTGAGGATCTCGGCATCTCTAGACGTAAAACACGCAGAGGGTGGAAGTCGGGAATGACGAGACTTGATAAAAATACCGTACCAATTGCTTTCAGACTCGAATAGGTCCTTAACTGCTTCTTTAGACCTTGTGAGGATCTTAACATCTCTAGGACGTAAAATACTCAAAGGGTGAGAGCTAGGGATGATGACACTTGATAAAAATACTATACCAATCGGGGGAGTTGAGGCATGTGGGCGACGGCATGTTAAAATAAGGAATATAGTTCTAATAAACCCACTGACAATATGTTTGTCGAAATGGCAATGGCCCTCAGTTGGTGTTGCAAGACACCTACATCTTGGTAAGGAACTATGAAACCTTCAAGGATCAAAGGAGTATCACTAATTACATGTAAGGAACCACCACCCTTAAAAAGAAAAATAATGAAAGTAAGAAAAAACAAAGGGATGTTGTTGGAATTACAAGGATTTTTTATCCATTATTTCTACTAATTTAGGATGCATTTGGTACAACTTTTCCAATGGACTTTCGAGCATACTATTGAAATTACAAGGTTTTTTCTCCATTATTTTCTACTGACTTGGAGTGCGTTTGGTATAGCTTTTCGAAAAGGTGTTGGACCATTTAACAATAATTTTGAAATAGCTTTTGATCAAATATTAGTCTTGGGAAAGCTGAAAGCCCAATGCTAATAAGGAATAGCATTTGGCTAAATGTTGAAACTAATTTTTTCTCTCAAAACTACCTTCATCAATTCGTCAAATTTCCAATTTTGTCCCTCGTTTTTTTTATTATTAAAAAAGGACCTAAAACCTTTATTGGACCGATGAAGGGCTATGGTCATCATTGAGCCAGATTTAGTGTCAGTGGCCCGAGGTTGTGTTAAAGGGTTTGGGTCCTCTTTTTAATTAAAAAATATAAAAAAATATATCCAAAATCCATTGCAATTTTTTTTTTTTTTTTTTGCCAAACATAACTTGAATTCAAAATTTATTTGCAAATAGTTTTTACCAAACATAATTTGCATTTTCCCAAATAGCTTTGACTTTTAGCATTTACTCAAAGTTCATTTGAAAAGCTGAACTAAATGCACTATTTGCTATTTAGGTACTGAAAAAAAAAATCAGAATGAAAAGCTTATGAAAAGCCACTAGAGAGAGGTACAAAAAACATTTGATTGACTTGTAAAAGTTTAGAATGGAAACGATCACGATGAAAGATAAGGTCCAACGAGACATTTTGATGGGATCTTTCGGTACTTGAAAGATTATCGATTATTACATTTGATTACAGGATTTTTTTTTTAAACCAAAAGCTTAGCTAGCGAGCACCGCGGGCACCGGTTTCTACTATGACTGTGAAGATTCAAGGTGCTACTATATGATAAGTTATAAGTCTAGTAATCTAATTTGCAGTCCTAGTTAGAAAAAAGGTGAAGGGCGAAAGTCACAGCCACCCTACAACAAAACCTGACACTATATCAGAGACACATCCATCGATCATCGTCTTCTGTCTCGGTTACTTGATGGAGGGAGGAGATATCCAGATAGCGAGCAAGAGCCTGCGCGTGAGCAGCTCCTGGTCGTGGGGGAACCGCGGGATGGATGAGGCGTTCTCGAGGTCCCTGTCGCGCCGAGGTGACGAGGACGATGAAGAAGCTCTAAGATGGGCTGCCCTTGAGCGGCTCCCCACGTTTGACCGCCTGAGGAAGGGCATCCTGACTGCCTCGCGCGGCGGAGCGGATGAGATCGACGTCCCGAACCTCAGCTTCCAGGAGAAGAAGAAGTTGCTAGAGAGGTTGGTGAGGGTGGCCGACGAGGACAACGAGAGATTCTTGTTGAAGCTAAAGAACCGCATTGAGAGGTAAAAGATCTTTGAGTAATGCCATACTAAGCGTGATTCATGAAAATCGTTTTCGAAAAAAATGTATAGTTTTCATTCATTTGGCAGTTCATGGAAAGTGATTTCGATCTCATCAAAGGAAAAAAATCATTTTCTCTCAATTTAAATTTATTGTTTTCAGTCCATGAAAAATATTTTCCATAAATTGATTGGTTTTCTGTTATCCAAATAACAAAAAGTCAGATTTTTTTCTTTCTTTCTGAAAACAGTTTTCCATCAAACTAACACTACATAAATGATGTGTCGGATTTTACTATCTGTTTAACCGGATCCACTTATATAAATATTCTGATCCCTTTGGGATTAGTCTTTCATTAAAGCTATGATGATGACTTCTTTATTATTAAAAAAAACGAAGTAGCAACTGGTTAGTAAGTATTAAAATAAGTGAATCATAGCGACAAATCCATCATATCATTAGATTCTTATAAATCTAAGAACTTAAAGAGTTCCTCAGCAAATTACTGATCCTTGATCGACGAAAGAGGAAATGGTTTGGACCTTGTGGAAAAACAAACTCATTTGGAACAAGATTATTACCGCATAGAAAATCACATCACAAACTCGCTTGGTATACATAGAAATCTATTATTTTATTAGTTCAAAAAACAGTAAGTTGAAAAACAACGGGTGACTTTTAGTTTCTTGATAACTTGTAGGTGATTTACTATTAATTTTCTGAAATTACTGACTTTTCAATGGTTATTTGCACACTAGCAATTTATCTACTAACTCATTGATTGGTAGTTTCATATATCACCAATGCTTCTGATGTAGTAGCTCTTATATAAACTTGCCAGCCTTAATTAGAGTGATTTGGCAATCTTTGTCAAACTAAGTTACCAATTAATTTTAGGTTATTAATGTTTAATTGCTTCTTCTTCTTCTTTTATTTTTCCTCTTCTTTTTTTTTTTTTTTTTTTTTTTTTTGTAATTTACCTACTTTTCTATCGAGTTACTAATTTTTATTTGCTTTAGTTAGCAATCCTTTAAATTTATTAACTCTTTGCAGAGATTTGAATCTAATTTAGCATGATTCAACAACTTTTTTTTCCATCAAGTTACTACATAGTATTGGGTTATTAAATATGTTTAAGTTATTTATTAATTTTTTTCGAATTTTCGAATTTTTCTTATTTTTATAAAATTTTACGTGCATTTCTTAGCAGCAACTAAAATTCACCAATTTAGCATCAACGGCAAACTAAAATAAATTTGATAACTTAATCGGGAAAAAGTTGGTAATCCCTCTAGTTGATAAATTTAATAAGTTGGCAAGTAAGACAAAGAAAAGTGGTACCTCAATTGGAAAATATTGTAATTTTTTTTTTAAAATATTGAGAAGGGACTTCAAATGAAAGTCTATAACCCAAAGATAATTAATAAGGAAAAGTGATAACTCGCTCAAAAAAATGTTGTAATGCCATATAATAGTTGGTAAATTTAAGGCGTTGATAAAAAATGCAAATGAAAGTTTGTCAAAGATAAGAGAAGCTGGTAATTTAAATATATAAATAAACTTTGGTAACTAGCACAAAAAAAAAAAAAAAAGAATTGGTAGAAGAAAATTTATTGATAACTTGATCGAATGCAAGATGGTAATCCCTCCAATTAAGATTGGTAGCTTATAAAAATATTTGTTATATTTGATGGATTAGTAAACAAGATAAATAAAAGTCAGTAACTCTGAAGAAAAGTTGGTACCTTAAAAGAAACAAAAGAACATTGGCAGGCTACACAAGTGATATTTCCCATATAGAAACTAGCTGGACACATAATTGGAGAAAGTCCGGTGACTCGCATAAATAAAAGATGATAAATTCATACTGAAGTTGATATATTAAAGTGCTTGTAATAGAAAAACATAAAAGCCGGTAAATTATAATGAAAGTTGATAAATTACAAAGTGCCGAATAAACATTGGTAAATAGTTCAAATGAGAGTGTGTATTCCAAAACTAATTGATAGTTTAATTAGAAAAAAAGTCAGCTAGTCACTTGAATAAAGACGGGTAAATTCAAAAAATAAATAGGTGAATCTAAGGCGTTAGTAAGAAATACAAATAAAAGTTACTAAAAGATTATAAAAGTTGATTGTATGTAAACTGATTCGGTAGTGTATTTGTATGTTAGCAACAAATTATTGAGAAATTAGGTGACCTCGCCACTTCTTTTAGCAGTAGTGTTTTGTACCGACTCTCTCAGAAAAAAAATATTATTTTAAATGTCCTAGACATTTATCAGCTCTAACAATTGGATTGCCAAGAGATTGAATGAAGTTGCTTAACTGATGCAATAAAAGTCGCCAATGCACTACCTTACCAATCACTATGAAATTGCCAAAGTAACATTCTCCTTCGTCTACCACAGTAAATATTCATACAAGTGACTATATGTTGTAATTAAGCATTATAAGTTGGAAATATTAAGATAGCCTGTCAGTGACATTTTGTCCAATTTTGGTTCTTGTGAATGTGGTTTTAATTGCAGAGTGGGAATTGATCTTCCTAGAATTGAAGTGAGATACGAGCATTTGAATGTGGAGACAGAGGTTTCTGTAGGAAGCAGAGCTTTGCCCAGTTTCATTAATTTCAATATCGATTTCGTAGAGGTAAGCACGACCACCAGCTACTGCATTAAACATAACAGGCACACTTTTTTTATTTTGTATTTAGCAGAGACAAGAAGACTGACCGTTAATCTTATACAAATGCTCCAATGTTCTAAATATGTTTCTGTCTAATATTTTCCTTTTTCTTATTCTTTTTTATCTTTTTCCTTTTGTTGTTGAAGGGCATCTTGAATTTCCTGCACATCCTTCCCAGTAGAAAGAAACACCTGACCATCCTGCAAGATGTCAGTGGGATCATCAAACCTGGCAGGTGGGCAAATCAAACCAAATTAGAAACAACTTTAGACGACATATAGGAATCGCATTTCTAAGTTCAGTTTTTATTTTTTACTTTTAATTGTCTTGGCTTGGACCAAATGACGAAGATTTTCTCTTGTTTCCTTTCTTCTTTCTTGCAACCTGCTTCTGATTTGCGTTCCGTTTTTGCAGGATGACATTGCTTTTAGGTCCTCCTACTTCAGGGAAGACCACACTCCTTTTAGCTTTGGCTGGCAAGCTTGACCCCAAACTGAAGGTAAATTCAACTATTTCATTTAATTTCACAACCTTTTTTTCCCCGATTTCCAACGTTTAGCTGCTGGAATTAAATCTTTGTCTCATAGTTCACTAAAATACGAATGCTGTTACTTAGACGACAGGAAAGGTTACTTACAATGGACATAGTTTCAATGAGTTTGTGCCCCAAAGAACCGCCGCCTATATAAGTCAACATGATCTTCACATTGGAGAAATGACAGTAAGAGAAACTCTAGCCTTCTCTGCAAGATGTCAGGGGGTCGGAAGTCGATATGGTATTTAGAAATCTTTCTTCTTTTATCATTTACATAATCGGGTTTGAATTTGAGAGAACTGTAGAATGAGAAAAAGGTGGATCCTTTTGTGGCACTCTGTAGATATGTTGGCAGAACTATCAAGAAGAGAGAAAGCAGCAAATATAAAACCAGATCCTGATATTGATGTCTACATGAAGGTAATGCTAATAGTTGCTTTTCTCCCCTTTTCCAAATCAAACAAGGATATGAAACACATTATGCATAAGAAAACTTGACAAGGAATAAATGGTTTTTGAGTACAACTCTGGTATGGTTCTTTTCTTTGCCATGGGCAGAAAACCCTGTTGACTTTGCTTATGGGGTCTTTTGTGGTGTAAAATCTCTCAGGCTGCAGCAATACCAGGTCAGGAGGCTAATGTTGTGACAGATTATGTTCTTAAGGTAATCTTTGACAAGAATCACAAAAAATAAGTCATACAAGCAAATTTGGAAGGATAAACATTTAATGAACATGTCCATTCTCCACAGATTTTGGGGCTAGAAGCTTGTGCAGATACTATGGTTGGAGATGAAATGATCAGGGGTATTTCTGGAGGGCAAAGGAAGCGTGTGACAACAGGTTGGAAGCAACTTCGATTATTGTTGATACCACGAAATTAATAATCAATGTTCCTTCTCTAGTCTAATCAGCAAACTTGATCACTGACCTGCATTTTCCAGGTGAGATGCTGGTCGGGCCCGCGACAGCATTCTTCATGGATGAGATATCTACTGGGCTGGATAGCTCGACCACGTACCAAATAGTGAAGTCCCTCAAGCAATTCAATCACATTTTCGATGGGACAACCGTTATTTCCCTTCTCCAGCCAGCTCCAGAGACTTACAATATGTTTGATGACATTATTCTGCTATCTGATGGCCAGATCGTGTACCAGGGTCCTCGTGAGCTCATCCTAGATTTCTTTGAATCCATGGGATTCAAATGCCCTGAGAGAAAGGGTGTTGCCGACTTCTTGCAAGAAGTAAGTCGAAACATAACAATTTTCCAACCTGCAGCTTTTAGGAGATCAAAAGTATTCTCAAAGCGTCTTGCAATAACACATTTTCCTTTTTTATTGATAGGTGACCTCACGGAAAGATCAGCAGCAATATTGGGCACGTAAAGATGAGCCTTACACTTTTGTCACGGTTCGGGAATTCGCAGAGGCATTCCATTCGTTTCACGTGGGAAGGAAACTCAGGGACGAGCTTTCCACTCCTTTCAATCGAAGCAAGAACCACCCAGCTGCTTTGACTACTAAAAAATATGGTGCAGGAGTAAAGGATTTGCTGCGAGCTTGTGCTTCAAGAGAATACTTGCTTATGGGGAGAAACTCCTTCGTTTACATTTTCAAGATCTCTCAGGTAAATGCTGACTTTAATTCTCATTTCAAACTTGAACTACCTATAACACAATGCTACTCATTTATCAGCTCACGTTTATCGCGTTGGTTACGATGACCGTCTTCTTTCGGACAAAGATGCCTCGGGATACCATAACCGACGGAGGAATTTATTTTGGCGCATTGTTCTTCGTTCTCACTATGATCATGTTCAATGGAATGGTGGAGATTACCATGACAATTGTCAAGCTCCCAGTTTTCTACAAGCAGAGAGATCATCTCTTTTACCCAGCATGGGTCTATGCTCTTCCAAATTGGATTATAAAGATCCCTGTGAGCTTTGTGGAGGTTGCCGTCTGGGTGTTTGTCACTTACTATGTCATCGGATTTGATCCATATGTTGGGAGGTAAGAAAGAAAGGGGATAATTCCATTGTTGAAGGATGGCCAATCCGGCAACGCCTTTGTAAAACTGTTTTGATGTGTGGAATGTCTGTGTCGCGTTTGCAGGTTGTTCAAGCAGTACCTTTTGCTCCTGCTCACCCAGCAGATGGCATCGGCGTTATTTCGGACAATTGGGGCAGTGGGTAGAAACATGATTGTTGCCAACACGTTAGGGACATTTTTTCTGCTCATTCTCTTTGCATTAAGTGGTGTTGTTCTTTTGAGAGGTATAGTTTATAGTAGAATTCAAAATCTTATTTTTCTCTTGGCTTCTTTAGTCAGAAGGAGTGCTAATTTCCAATCCTCATACCAATTGCAGGGGATATAAAGAAATGGTGGATTTGGGGTTATTGGGTATCGCCCTTAATGTACGGGCAGAATGCGCTGGTTGCTAATGAGTTTTTGTCGTCAAACTGGAACAAGGTGAAGCCTTGTAATTGCTCGATGCCAGAACTTCGTATTTCTCCATGAATTTCTTTTTCTGACCAACTGATTTTGTTATGCATGCCATGTGATAGGTTCCCTTCAATTCAAGTTCAAATGATACACTAGGAGTTCAATCTGTGAACTCACGTGGAGCTTTTGCCCATGCCTACTGGTATTGGATCGGAGTCGGGGCTCAGTTCGGATACACTTTGCTCTTCAACCTCACGTTCCCAATGGCTCTCACTTTCCTTAACCGTAAGTGGATTCCAGCTTCTTCGTCTTTAGGCTTCCGTCCATCAGAGCTAACCTAAGTTCTGTAAGCAATTTTGCAGCCTTTGGCCAATCTCAGTCACTAAAATCAGAAGATAATCAAAGCAGTGAAAATGCTAATGGAGGAGGATCGATTCAGTTGCCATCACGGGATTCTAGTCATCAACAAGTACCAGGTAATGGTCTCATTGTTTCTTTCAGATGTTATTGTCTATCTTTAGCGGGTGGGTGATGAACAAAAGGCTAACAGTGGAGACTGAAAAGAGCAGCTCCTTTTGCCAAGGACTCGTATGTCTTAACCAATGTTTTCCTTTTCCGAATTGCAGTGAGGTCACCCCGATCCTCATCTACAGGTGCCCAGATGGCCGGCATGACTAATAGGAATAGAGGGATGGTCCTGCCATTTGAGCAACACTCTATCACTTTTGATGAAATCCAGTATTCAGTTGACATGCCACTGGTAAGAGGTTCAAGTTGAACGATGAGAATTCTGAAGATAGTACTGTTGGAAATTTCCTATAATGGACTTACATTAATTAATCAATTTTCTATTTTAAATAATCGGGTTAATAAATGCTACAAGTACCTCTTCCCGATAGAAGCATATATGTTTGCACCCAAGTATCACCATTTCAAATGTAGTTAAATATCTTGTTTTGTCTATATTGGCAGGAAATGAAGAGTCAAGGTGTTGTCGAGGATAAATTGGTGCTCTTAAGGGGTGTGAGTGGGGCTTTTAGGCCTGGTGTTCTCACAGCTTTGATGGGCGTCAGCGGTGCCGGTAAAACTACTTTGATGGATGTGTTGGCCGGTAGAAAAACTGGAGGATACATCGAAGGGAACATAACCATATCTGGGTATCCAAAGAAGCAAGAGACATTCGCTCGGATTTCCGGCTACTGTGAACAAAATGACATCCATTCACCTCATGTGACGGTCTATGAGTCATTGGTTTACTCTGCATGGCTGCGTTTACCAGCCGACACCGACAGTGAAACCAGAAAGGTTGGCTTCTATTCCCAATTTCTGTTTTTTAGCACGGTTCTCTTTTTTCCCTTGAAATAACCTATTCAAAGTCTTGCTTCTTTAAAAATCCCAAGTGACTGCTCTTTTTGGTGATATAAGTTGGTCATCCTCACTGCTATTTGGTTCATTTTTCTCGCTAAATGTGAAGCCATCATCAAGAGTCAGTCTTATTCATCATATCATTTGTATTTCAAAAAACCTTTACAGATGTTCGTTGAGGAAGTCATGGAGCTCGTGGAACTAAATCCACTGCGACAAGCCTTGGTCGGTTTGCCTACTGTCAACGGTCTCTCTACGGAGCAACGCAAAAGGCTAACCATAGCGGTTGAACTGGTAGCGAACCCGTCCATTATTTTCATGGACGAGCCAACCTCTGGGCTCGATGCAAGAGCTGCTGCTATTGTCATGAGGACGGTAAGGAATACGGTGGATACAGGAAGAACTGTTGTGTGCACAATCCACCAGCCGAGCATCGACATATTCGAATCTTTTGATGAGGTAAGTAATGTCTACACATCCAAAGTACAAGAACTTATTCATAATGCTATTCGATACGTGAGCCATGTACTTTTACTTGTGCCGTAGCTTCTCTTATTGAAACGAGGTGGGCGAGAGATTTATGTCGGTCCATTGGGTCGCTATTCTTGTCATCTAATCAACTACTTTGAGGTACTTATTTCGGCCGATACAGTTTCAATTCCCCTTTTTCACTAAGCTAACTGAATCACCAAAAAGAGATATCTTCATGTGAAAGGGAATCCAAGGAGTAAGCAAAATCAAAGATGGTTATAACCCAGCAACTTGGATGCTCGAAGTCACAGAGCCGTCACAAGAACTTGCTCTGGGGATTGATTTTACCACTTTATACAGAAGTTCGGAGTTGTATAGGTGGGTTCAGTTCATTCTGAAAGGACCAAATTTTAGCCTTGTTAGTAACCATAATGGCAGATTCACATAGATTGCAGAGAGTTAGATTGACACATCCTGCAATTTTCCAGGAGAAACAAGGCTTTGATCAAAGAATTGAGCGTACCACCTCCTAATTCCAAGGATCTCTACTTCCCCACCAAGTATTCACAGTCAACTTTCACCCAATTCATCGCTTGCTTATGGAAACAACATTGGTCTTACTGGCGCAACACGAGCTATACAGCTGTTCGGCAACTCTTCACAATCCTAGTGGCCTTAACTTTTGGCAGTATGTACTGGGATATCGGATCTAAAACGTAAGTCCTGCCTGGATGAGTAAAAGTTTTAGTCCATGCACCATCAAACTGTATGCTATGTTCATCAACCTTCGAATCTTGCAGGAATCGAACACTAGACGTGCTTAATGCGATGGGCTCAATGTATGCTACCACTATATTCCTCGGGGTCCAAAATGCATCTCCCGTGCAACCAGTTGTATCAGTGGAAAGGACAGTTTTTTACAGAGAGCGAGCTGCCGGGATGTATTCAGCCCTGGCATATGCTCTAGCGCAAGTAAAATTTTGCTTCACAATGATAACTGATCTTCTTTACGAATCAGTACTCTAATTAAATGCTCCTTATGTGGTTTGAATCTCGATATTGTAGGTTCTGATTGAAGTTCCCTACATCGCTGTACAAGTCACAACGTACACCCTCATAGTTTATCCGATGATTGGATTCAAATGGACAGCTGAGAAATTTTTCTGGTTTCTGTTCTTCGAGTTCTTCAGCATGATGCTATTCACCTTCTTTGGCATAATGACAGTAGGCTTGACCCCGAACCATCATATCGCTGGCATCGTTGGCTTTGCATTCTACCTTTTTTGGAACCTCTTCTCCGGGTTCCTAGTGCCACGACCCGTAAGTTCTATCTAGCAACCATTTTGATGATTTTGCAGATTGTCTTTTTTCTTTTTCTGACATTATAGTGGTGCCTGAAAATGAGAGACTACCCTCGGTGTATCTTTAACAGAGGATCCCTGTTTGGTGGAGATGGTACTATTGGGCATGCCCCGTCGCTTGGTCTTTATACGGGTTGGTGGCCTCGCAATACGGCGATGTGGAGGACATGCTTGAGGACTACGATGGCTCATTGAGACAATACATAAAAGATTACTTGGGTTTCAGACATGACTTCCTAGGGGCGGCCGCCGGCATGATCCTCGTGTTCCCCGTGCTCTTCGCTTGTGTTTTCGCAGTTTCAATCCAGGTGCTCAATTTCCAGACGCGATAAAAGTCTTCTAGCATTCGTATTGACATATGGCACGGCTAATAGCATTCCCATCGCCGATCGAAGAAGCTCAAGTTCAGCACTGATGTCATGAACAGGAGCCTTGCAGAGATCATTTCCAGCTTGAACTACTGATTCTAATGAAGGCCAACTGATCCCAGAGTCAGTCGGTCCTATAGCAATTTCTCAACCGGATCAGTTTGTGCAAAAGTTGGATATCAAGTAAGATTGCGGATGTTCATGTCATGCGGATGAAATATTTTAGGGGAATGAAAAACTAGACAAGACCAGGATCATGTAATCCGTCATTTCTGACGGCATAAACGCCATTATTTAAGCCACAACGCAGTTTGGCTAAGTATATTAGCTTATATTGGAGCTATAGTAAGATGAAGGTAGAAGGCGTGTGTTAATTAGACATAGTTCCGTCATCGCTAGTCCAATCAGCTATTGTTTTCCCCTTAACATCATCCCTTTTTTGACAATTAAAGCAATTTCGACTATTAAATAAAAACACTTAACTCAATCTAAAAGCAAATGTATAATTGTGGTGTGATTCTTTATAAGGGTAATGAAATAGACTATGTATATTCATCTAATAGTTTCATCCTTTAAAATAGTTGGTAGTGATTTCATAAAATTTTACTGCATCTAACCGTGTAATTGAGAGAAGCCTTTAAATTTTACCAAGAAAATTTTAAGTGAAGAATGTTTCGGAATATCAACTGTCTTAGATATAATATGTGTATATGTCTAATCACATTCAATATGATGACTAGTATAATCAACTTCATGAGAATGAGAAGATATCTTTGGTCATAAGTTTAAGTAGAATTCACTATATTAGGCACGACATGTCATATGTTACTGAGAAAAAATGGGCAATTATGGAGGCACAAAGAGAGAAATTGATCTTATCATTTGAAATGGGAATTTTAGCATAATAAACCGACTCTATAAAACAACCATATAACGGAAATTACAAAAAGAAAAAAAAATTAAACCTTCAATTACTTCAACACTTTTTTCTAATTTAATTAACATACTTTTAGTTTGTCTCTAATTAAGTCCTTTACTCACTCAAAATTTTCTACTCGGATCCCTCCACCCTTAATTCCGACTGGCGGAAAGTGTACCCAAGTTTGACGGTCACGAGGACATCATTATCATAAATTTCACCAATGTGAACAATGTTGAAGTATGATGTAGATAAAATTAAGCTAATATAGATGCCTATATGGTTGTCCATGTTGGTAAAAATTTACACCTGTCAAAATGGGTGCATAACCCATTTATGACTTACCAATTTTGACAGGTGTACCTATAATATGTTTAAAATTAAAAAGACTAAAATACATAAGCCATTAATAGGTCAAAGTTTAAATTTACTTAGAACTCAACCACTCCTCAATATTCAGAGATGACTTATCTCATCTCCGCTCTCAAATCAAAACGAAGAAACATTCCTCATCATACGACAGCGCATCGTCTTGCTCCCACTACTCGTACAATAACTCCTCCTCTCGCTCGCATGGCGGTGCTGTCGCACGTGGTCGCCTGATTGGCCATCAAAACCCAAGTGAGTTTCATTTTTCCATATATGTGTGTGATTTTAAAAAAATAAAAATAATTTAAAATATTTAAAATAAAAAATATTAATAATATAATCTTTTTTAAAGATTATAAAAATAAGTTTTCCTAAGTTTAGTTAGATAGGGAAGTGTTTTAACAATATGGGTCGGGTATGGGTCGGATATTGGTTGGATTGGGTATGGGTTAAAATTTTTATATAATGCTTAAATGAGTCATAAACGAGTTAATGGGTTAATTTGAGTCGGACCATTAATGACTTGACTTAAACCCAACCCGACCCACCTATTTAACAGGTCTATAAAAATTATCCACATATGAGCATGAGGCCATGTCAACTAGATTTACCAGCTGGTGTGGGATCGATTTGATTTGCAAACTTATGAAAACTGGACATGATTAAACAAATCAAAATTACAAAGACTTCATTGTGAAAATGTAAAAGCAAAAAGTAGAGTTTATCCTAGAAATGTATAACAATATATTTTGCCATCTTTCTACATTATAGTATGCAATAGAGGAAATATAAGTAAATAATTAACATGAATCAAACTTATAAGATAGAGCGTAAAATTATTTCGGTTCAATCCAATACAAAATTTCGTGGAACACAATAGTATAGTCAATTTTTATTAATTAAATAATGATGATTCCTTAGAAAATGACAAAATAATTGCGTCATATTAAAAAGAGAAATATACCGTGATAAATTCAGTTTTGGTAAAACAGGATAAGATGTGTGATAAGTGAAAACTGAGCTTTTATGTTAGACATCAATCATTTAATCAATGGTACATATCAATTTTGAGTGATATTTTCTTCAATTAATTAAATTCCACACCTATAGTTATTGCTATAACTCTAATAAGTTATTAAACATATCTGTTAAATGTGAAAAACTAGAGGAGTTTCAGTTAACATAATTATGCAGCAAGTTTTGGAAATATTTGAGACATTGCTCCTTTTATTTTACGAAAAATAAATGATTTGAAAATTATTTTTCTAAAAATATCATTTGTATCACGTACAAAAATGAAAAAACAAAAAATATTTTCATTGTTCATAAAAATTAGAGACACAAATTATCATTGATAATGAAATGTTTTTTGTTAACTAAGTATTTCAACCGATACACGTTATCGTTTTTAGAAACATATTTTTCAAATTATTTATTTTTCGTGAAACAAGTTAAGCTTTAATGTAAATGTAACCACCTGACTCTCTTACATAACATATTTTACACACACAACGCACACATTTAGGGGTAATCAATTCTTGGTTCCTAATTTTGGGAATCGAGGACAAGATTGTACCATCGATCCAATCTGGTCCAATAAAACCAGCCATTTTTTTCACAAAAGAGTGGCCATGCACAATGAGAAAGAACAATAAATTTTAAAATATTGACGGAAGTGATGATAAGTAAAGATTTATTGTGCCATAATTTGTAATACCATTGGATGAGATAGTATGTAGTTCACAATTTAGTATTTTTTTTTGAAAAAAAAAAAAAAAATGTATACGTAGTTGGCCCGATTTAGTTCTCTTTTTAGAATCTAGAACTCGATATCCCGGACATAGGTTCCACTTTTAGGAATCGGGAACTGGATCGACACTCCCAATAATCAAACTAAATTGGCCGATGTGATCCCGTATGGATGGTTCTCGATTTGAGTGGTCCATTTTGAACATTCCTAGATACATCTTTGTATGCATGTATCTACTAAAATGAATGAAATGTGACTATTTATTATGAAAATTCATCTTATGTGGTTTTTTAAATTTATGTTTTGGATCCGACATGAGCTTTAAAAAGAAATGGAAGTCCAACATGGAAAAATTTTCGCCTGACGCTGTAAGAGCTAACAAAGCGCCGATGTGTTTTGGAAAGACAGGATCTTTCTCTCTGAAAATTGTCGACTTCATAGAGAAATCTTACGAATTCGTGGAGGAAATAAAAAAAGGCGATGGCAATTCCTAGGAGAGCATGTGTGAGAATCTCGTTTTGAGTTAGGGTTCTTTAACAATGGATGGCACGAACCACTTTCCCTCTCCCTCACTTGCTCTAGTAACGCTAATTTTGGTTGTGATGGGATTTTTGCCCCAAATTTCAAAGATAGGGTTCTTCACCAACTTTTACAGATTTGACAAAATTTTGCCCCAATTCTCTAAATTGGGTTAGGGTTCTTCAAATATACATCTCCAAACAACATCATTTTGATTTCTCACTCATCGATTATCTTGCTAACGAGCCACGTTGAATCTTATATAATAAATCAATTGTGCATTGATTTTCCGACAAGACAAATAATTGATGGCACTTAAGTGAGCAAAAATGTTTATGGCAATCAATTCAGGTGTTGTGCAAAAATTATAAGACTTGTGTTCTTATTTTTTTGAGAAAAGTGTCAAAAAAGTTATAAATTTATTACGTTAGTGTCGTAAATTTAATGCTAAACATTTTTTATGGTGTCAATTTAGTCATAAATCTTTTGAGTTTATGTCAATTTAGTCTTAAATATTTTAATAATGCTAATTTAGTCTTAAACTTTTTGAATTATACTAATTTAGTCATAAACATTATGACTTGATGTCAATTTAGTCATTTTGGCTAATTTTGATCAGATTTTGTTGATATGGATGATGGTTGGCCAGCTTACGTAGCACCGCCAACACTAACATGAAATTTTTTTAATAACATTTTTAATTTTTTTTATTTTTATTTTTCTAAAAAAAAATTCTCTCTCCTTTCTTTCTTCTTCCTTTAGAAGGTGGCTAGCCACCTGCCATGATTGGCAGGCTAGCCTGGGAAAATCCGGTGAGGGCAGCCTCGCTCCCAAACTTTAATTTAGCCCCTAAACTGCAGTTTTTCCAATCTAGTCCCTTAGTTTGCCATAACAAATTCAAAAGTTTTCCAAAATCAACTAACTATTTGGCCATCTTTCTATTTCTTTTTGTCATCTTTTTGATCTATATAAGTATTACAAAAGTTAACATGACAAACAAACATATATATGTGGAGAGAGAGAAGCAACAAACTATCAACAACGCAATTGAGAAATAAACAAATCTTGTCCAAAAAATTGTCCCAAAAAATAATTAACTTTATTTTTAGTGTCTGTAGTTCAAAAAATAGAAAAAGTTTGATATAGAAAAAGAAAATAAGTGGACGGAGTACGTTATTTGCATATACCCAAATTGTTGGAACTAGATGAAGGGACTTATTAGATATATTGTACAAATACAAAGACTCGGTTCCCAAATTTTAAGCTCGAGAATCACATTGAAAGAATAATTTATGTCTCAAACAAGCATATATTTTTCTCCCTGTGGATTATCCAATTTACTCAATTCCATAGAATCTGTGGGTTATAGAGCCTCGCAAATTCCAAATATGATTTTGAGCAAACCAAACTTTTATCCACGAATTAGGCGTGGATTATACAATTTGTGCTATATAAGTTAGCAATAAGCATGGTTTAGGTGGGCAATTCCCGCCTTAGAATCGGAAATCGCCCACTAATGACCGGTTCCAACAATTGAAACCGAGACTCACCCATTGGTTATATGGATCCACCTGGTAACCGAATTGTTAGTCCGATCCGGTTCTCGAGAGGGTCCATAGAACTAGTCCCCAATCCCTACAAAATTGCATTAATTCATTAATATAATTGTCTCCAACCAAAAATATAATAGTGAACCTAGTTTCTATTTGGAGCACCAAAGCTTGTTTGACTTTATATTTGGGTTGAATTATGTGCCACATATTTTGATTAAGTATTGAAAACTATAGCGTGGAATGAATAGACAATAGTCGTCGGCTAAAAACTTAATTTCTTCAAAGGTTATGGTATAGTCCTCTTAGGGTTTCTTAACACCGGAAACATGTGGAGAATTAGACTCCACCTTAAAAGTCCTAACATCCACAGAAGTTAAAACATTAATCGCTTTATCTATCTTTTTTCAATGTCAACCTAATTAAATCATGGGAATGGCTTAGGAGAAACCTAATTATAATCTTAAAAACGAGTTGTTCGCTTTGAATTTCGTATCATGACGACAAAGCACCACAACATTTATAGACATCTCTAATTGATTCTCTCATTTCTCTCCGTTTGTTTATTTTGTTTTGGTTGAGAAAATAAGTAAATGGATTATTAGAAAGAAAGAAAAAATGTATAGGGGTTAATCCTATTACACACCCCAGAGACAAAATTAGTCAATACTGTTCAATAACTACAAATATACATATTTGTACATATATATTTGGTCAAAAAACTATAAAATAATTAAGTAATTGAGATGAAATATATATATACCGGTCTAGTTCGGGTGAGTGAGTGGGAAGATCCATGCCTAGAATCAAGAACCATACTGACCCTCATGGGAATTGCGGATTCTAGGCAATTTGAACAATTTCTGGTTATTTTGCACACCCCTAATTCACACTAGTGTCAACAACCGTATATCACCTCTACCCGAAAAGGAAGATACCGCAATTAAGGCAACAAATCGTCGTTTTTTTTTTCTTTTTTTGGTTTGTCCTATTCTAACTCTTAACTTATTTTAAGACTTTTGTCTTTATTTTTTACAAGACGTGGGAGTCAAAACCCATATTTAAAGCTAAACATCTTTACTCTAACCCCTTGAAAAGATGGGGATTGAACTCCTAACTTTCCCATTTTTATATAGAAAGAGTAGTCACTAGGACAAACCCTAATGGTTAACAAACCGCCACTTCACAATAAGTAAAAATTGGCATTTTTTTCCCTTAAAAAAAAAATCGCTGATTTGCTTTGAATTATAACGATATTGTGGCCTCTTGCATCAAAGAAGATATGCATATAAGAAGCTAGAGAACAATGACGGATCGACTAGCATAGCGCCTTGACATAGCGCGGAATTGGAAATCGAAAGGTGTATTGTTTGTTTTGTTTGTTTTGTCAAAAAAAGGGTGTCTTGTTTACAAGCCGTTTTTACCACATATGTTGTGGTGTGGTCTATGTCTATCATCTGTGTCCTATACATACTCAAGCCACCCTCTTCTTCCTCCCACTTATGACATACTAAAGTGGCTCGAAGCGGTGGTGGCTGCCGCCCGCAAACTAGCCGCCCTTTTTCTTTTGTTTGTTCGTTGATGTTAAAATTTACATCGTCTCTTCTCAGTCGCTATCTGAACAACTTTGGCAGTCCTATTCCTCGTGTTAGTTGACGAGGACAATATAAACTTATAGTCAAATCTATTATACGAATGTCGATTTAATTTTAAATTTTTAATATTTACCAATTTAATCACATATTTTTATGCTAAATTTCAATGTAGTTGTTATGATCAATTTCCGTCGGAAATTGCTAACGTGGTGGTCCATCCATCACTGCCTATCCTATATGACATATCGCCATATTGTCGATTTTCGGTAAAAATTAATTAGAATGACTACATTATAATTTTGAGCTTGGAATGAAGAGTAAATTGGTATAATTGAAAAATTCAGAGTTGAATCGGTATCCGTATAATGGGTTTAGGACCTACTGGACAATTTCCCCCGTGAACTTAGCCACTACGGCTAGGTTTAAGCACGGAATATGCTCCACAAAATATGGAATCGCAGAGAAACAAAAGGAAACTTGATGTTATCTTCTAAGTCGGATGTTTTCGAGCGCTCCCGAAGCTGTATCAATGCAAGAACTTAAAGCACCTGCTGAGGGATCAATTTCTCTTTGGCCTGCTTTCACTAAAAAAAAGAAAAAAAGAAAATGAATTTGTTGCTGATCATAAAATTGCTTTCCACGATCCACAAAAAGGAAGAATCGAAGATATTAATTATTAAAGTTGATTGCTCATTTTCTTTTTTTATTTTCGAAGAGTTTATCGTGGGGTGCAACTTCTGCCTATGTTCATAGAGATCATAAGGCGCTACATGATAACTAGTAGGCTCAATCAAATCCGTAGGGCCTATTTCTATGCAATTACACCAACCTTAAGACAGCGGTTCCGCTCTAGGGTCTAGATTACATTTCTGTTCTTCTCGTGTTTACGATCATCGACTCTAGACAGCATCGACGAACTAGTGCTGCAGCTCATGTTCGTTGACGATCCCGTGGATCAACTTTAATCGAGCTGATCGTGAGCCGTGCATTCATCGGAGATCTGCAAATCCACCCGATCGAAAAACCTTTTCTCTTGAAACTTATCCATTCATACACAAATGTGTTAAAACACGTTGAACATTCCGGATTTGTTTATGAATAGGGTGGAAGGTGCCATTGCCATTGCCTTTGTGACAAAAAACAGGGGGATAATTAAAAAAATAATTTAACATATTACATTTCCACCAATTCAGTCTTAGATATTTCACTTTGCCCGACTTAGTATTAAACATTTTGATAATTTGCTATTATAGTTCATTTGGCCAATTTTGATAGGAAATTATTGACGTGGATGCTAATCATATTACATGACATGACTGGATTTGATTTTTTCTTTTTTTTTTCTTTTCTTCTATTTTCCTTTTTTTTTCTTTTTTTCTTTTTCCTTTCACTGTGGCCAATAAGCTCTACGCAAGGCCAGCTTATTCCACAAAAGACAACAAAGACAGTCTCGCCTAGACCATCACAACCATGGGCAATACTGCTTTGCCTAGATCTAGGCGAGACCAACCCCGCCAGGCGAAGCATGGCCTCCATGGCCTTGTCGGAGCTCTCCGGCCATAGTGGAAAAGGAAACAAAAGAAAAGAGGTAAAGAGAAGAAAAGAAAAAATAAATTTATAATTTAAAAATGGATAATATTATCTATGTTATTATCGATCATGCCATGTAAGGCAACTAGCATTCACGTTAACAATTTTCAACAAAAATTGATCGGATGAGCTAAATAGGAAATGTATTAAAATATTTATAACTAAATTGACATAAATACAATGTGTTAAGAACTTTTTTTGATAATTTTTCCGAGAAATAGTGTCATGTATAGCTAGACTAATACACGAAATATACTAGAGTAGGCGACATACTTCTCCTAGAAAAACGTTTAAAGAGCCATTTGAGACTGGCTCCACCTATATAGCGAATCAATTAGGTAAACGGATCCTAGCTTGCTCCCGCATATTTCTTGTTCTTTTGGCTCCCCTTCATCTTCAACCTAGAATGCCAGATGCAAGTGCATTCCATAGAGTGTCGAGTTGATACATCAAAAGCCGCCATTTTTGGGGGCCTAAAGCTGTAATCTCTCTCCCTAAAACTCCACTTCTTGCACCTCCCTGTGTGTTCTCGCAATCCCCAGAAACGATGCTCGATTCATGAAAGAAAGAACCTCGGGGATACATCCGTCGATCACCGTCTCCTTTTCAGTTCATTCATGGAGGGAGGAGATGCCTACAGAGCGAGCAGGAGCCTGCGCACGAGCAGCCGCGGGATGTGGAGGAACGGCGGGATGGACGAGGTGTTCTCAAGGTCCCTGGCGCGCCGAGGTAACGACGATGAGGACGACGATGAAGAAGCTCTCAAGTGGGCTGCCCTCGATAGGCTCCCCACGTTCGACCGCCTGAGGAAGGGCATCCTGACCGCCTCGCGTGGTGGAGCAGACGAGATCGACATCCTGAACCTCGGCCTCCAGGAGAGGAAGAAGCTGATGGAGAGGTTGTTGGGGGAAGCGGAAGAGGACAACGAGAGCTTCTTGTTGAAGCTCAAGAACCGCGTTGACAGGTAAATTTTTTTTTGAAAAATCTCATACTAAATGATTTGATAGATCATTAAAAAAGATCCACTTCTTTAAATATTCTGCTCACTTTTTTAAATATTCTATTTTAAAAGATTGTTGGGTTTATAACGATTTGTTTATAAAATAAATTGATGTGGCAAATTGTTATCAGCTTTCAAATAAGTGACATAAATCAGTAAATTGGTCATATTATTACGATACTATTATACTTCCAAGGACCTACGATTCCTTAGCAAATTACTAATCCTCGATCCACGGAAGTGGAAAGGGTATGGACCTTGTGGAAAAGTAAACTAATTGGAAAAAATAATTACCACATAGAAAATAGCTAACTCACTTAGAATTTTAGAATTCTATTATTATGTGATCGAAAAGAGGGCTTCTTCTGTGGTGATAAATTTCAATAAATGTTAGTGTAAAAAATAGTTAGTTACGAAAAATAACAATCTGTAACCATTTCTATCAGCTAACTTGTAGCCGATTTAGTGTCAATTCTATGAAATTACCAACTTTATATGGTAGTTTGCAAATTAATAATTGGGAAAATGCCATCAAAAACTCCAAACTACGTCACTCGTGACAAATTTATCCCGAATCTTTTATATGACATTAAAAACCCCAAATTATGCTTATTGTGATATATTTACCCCCAAATTCTTTTTATGACATAAAAAATTCTAACGTTGTAGTTGTGTGACACATTTACTCCCAAGCTCTTTAATCGAATGGCATCTTTCATCATTTTCCTTTTCCTTTTTCTTTTTCTTTTTCTTTTTTCCTTTTTCTCTCTTCCCTTCACCATAGCCGGTAGAGGGAAACTAGCGAGGGCCACCCGCGCCAACGTCAAATTTGGGCGAGGTCAGGCAAGGGTCGCCCTTGCCGAATCTAGTGAGAGTGAGGGCGAGGGCTAGCCTGCCCAAGTGAGGGTGACCCTTGCTCAATGCAAGTGAGGGTTGCCCTTAGTGGCTTCCCTCCATCGGCCATGGTGGAGGGAAGAGGGAAGAAGGGAAAAAAGATGAAAATGCCATTTGACCAAAGAGCTCGGCAAGTAAATGTGTCATGCGAGTACAATTTCAAGGTTTTTTATGTCACAAGAAAAAGTTTAAAGTAAATGTATTACAATTGGTATAGTTCGGGGTTTTTAATGTCACAAAATAGTTCATAGTATTTTTATCATGATTAGTATAGTTTTGGGTTTTTTGTGTAGCAAAAAAAAGTTCGAGTTAAATTTATCACAAATGACATAATTTGGGATTTTAGGTGGCATTATCCCTTGACAATTCTTGAACTAAATTATGGCTTAGGTTTGCGGAATTTACAAATGCTTTGAGTTTATTAGCTCTTATGTGAAATTGCCAATCTAAATTAGAGTGATTTATCAAGTTTCGTCATGCTAAACTACCGACTTGCTTTCGGTTATTAACGTTTAATTGTCTCTTTTTTGTAATTTACCAATTTTTCAATTGAGTTACTTATTTTTATTTGCTTTGATTAGAAACCCATTAAATATACTAACTTTTGTAGAGATTATCAACCTAAATTATCATGACTTACCTGGAAAATCAACTTTCAGTTGAGGTACTTGTCAAAAGATTATTAATTTTTCTTTTTCTAATTTGCCAACTTTTCTTATCTTTTATAGATTTTTTTGTGTGTATTTCTTAGCTACACTTTAAATTTACTAAATCTTTCAAAAAGTACCGGCATTAATTAAAGTGACTTACCATCAATTCGTCGATTAAGTTGCCAACTCGTGTTGGGTTACCAACTGTTCAATTGACTGACTAACCAAGTTTATATTTCTTTGAATTACCATCTTTTTCCATCTTTTTCTAACTCTTACATACCCTTTTGAATTAGGTTTTAAATTTACTGCCTCTTATAAGAAATTATTCACTCGAGTTTAAGTGATTTGTCAATTTTTCTCCAATTAAATTATCTACTAGTTCTGAGCTACCAATTTTATTTGAGTTAGTTTCCAATCTTTCTTTCTTTTTTAATACTTGACCAACTTTTCAATTTGGTTACTTAATTGGGAATGAAGTGGGTAAGTCACCATATAGAGGTCACCATATGGTAGTTAATAATATGAAGGTCTTGATAAAAAATGGGTAAACTAACCAGAGAAGTTGGTTATTAAAAAGAATTAAATGAATGTTGGTTATTAATTTGAAAAGAAATTACTTATGTAAAAAATTGTTGATAATTTATTTATAGAAAATTATCTGTTAATGAAGTAACTCAATGATTTTAAAAAATGATGGAAATGTAATAATATTCTAAACTCTGGGCAACTATATAATTATGAAAACTTGTAAATAATAATGAAGCACCGATTTGACTTTGATGGAAAGTTGAGGAACTAAATTGAACAATATGAAAATTGGGGGATTACATGGAATATTCAGAAATAATTGAAGACCCACATTGAACAAACTAACAATCCAAGAATGATATTACACATTGATCTAAAGTTTAAGAATTATTAATGTCATTTCCCATATTTTGATACTTACCAAATCTTTTTAGAAATCTACCAGCATGTAAAATAAATTTGTTTATTCTAGATTGAAATAATAGAATCGTCCCAGATATTTATTAGCTTCAGTTATTGGATTGAAAATACATTGAAGGAGTTGTAAACCCACGGTGGGACAGAAGTTACCAATGCACTGCGTTACCAATCTTTATGTAATAGCAGAACTGATCGTTTTCTTCGTTTACTCAATTAACTATTCATGCAAGTGACTATAAGTTGTAATTAAGCATTTCTCAGCTTTACGTATTAGTTTAGCCTCTCTTAGCAATAGTTTGTGTTTTTTCCTCTTCTTTTAGAAAACATGTTCACCAGTTGGTAGATTTTTAGTGACATTTTGTCCAAATTTTTTGGTTCTCGTGAATCTGGGTTTTGTTGCAGAGTTGGAATTGATCTTCCTACGATTGAAGTGAGATATGAGCATTTGAATGTCGGGACAGAGAATCATGTCGGAAGCAGAGCCGTGCCCAACTTCATTAATTTCAGTATCGATATCGTAGAGGTAAGCCCCAGCATCAGTTAGTACATCAAACACCACATGCACACTTTTTCTTTTTCTTTTTCATTTAGTTGAGATCATAAGACTGACCATTAATTATGTACAAATACTCATATGAATACGTTTTTGAATTATTACATTTTAACTCTGAAACATAAAATTTAAAATATTCTCTAGAGAGAAGGAAGAAAAAATATTCTCTCTAGTAAAGGATTGGAGCGTACGGACACGAGGCCGTTAGAATATGGAACACAATCTTGTCCTTTGAATATATTTCTGTCTAAAATCATTTTTTATTATTCTTTTTTATCTTTTTCCTTTTGTCGTTGAAGGGCATCTTGAATTTTCTGCACGTCCTTCCCAGTAGAAAGAAACACTTGACCATCCTGCAAGATGTCAGTGGGATCATCAAACCTGGCAGGTGGGCAAATCAACCCAAATTAAAAGCAACTTTTAACCCAAATGAATTGGAATGGCATTTCTGAGTTCAGTTTGCTTGTTTGTGTTTTGGCTTGAACCAAGTGATGGAGATTTCCTTTCCTTTTCTTTTCTTTTTTCTTTTAGCAACCTGCTTCTGATTTGCTTCAGTTTTTGTAGGATGACTCTGCTTTTAGGTCCTCCAAGTTCAGGGAAGACCACACTCTTGTTAGCTTTGGCTGGCAGGCTTGACCCCAAACTAATGGTTAATTCGCCTATACTTTCATTTAGTTTCACACCTTATTTTTGTGTTTTTTTTCCCCGATTTGCAATGTTTAGCTGCTGAAACTATGTCATTAAAAGCACGAATATTGTAACTCAGATGACAGGAAAGGTTACTTACAATGGACATAGCTTCAATGAGTTTGTGCCTCAAAGAACTGCTGCTTACATAAGCCAACATGATCTTCACCTTGGAGAAATGACAGTAAGAGAAACTCTGGCCTTCTCTGCAAGATGTCAAGGGGTCGGAACTCGATATGGTAATTAAAAATATTTTTTCTTTAATCATTTTCATAGTCAGATTTGTATTTGAGAGACCTTTTAGAATGAGAAAACGGTGGATCCTTTTGTGGCATTCTGTAGATATGTTGGCAGAGCTATCAAGAAGAGAGAAAGCAGCAAATATCAAACCAGACCCTGATATTGATGTCTATATGAAGGTAATTAGAGAAGGGAAGATAATAGTTTCCTTTCTCCCCATTTCCAAATCAAACAAGTAAATGAGACAGATTATGCATAAGAAAACTCAACAGGGAAAAAAAAGGTTATCAGTCCAACTCTGTCATAGTTTTTTCTTTCCCATCGCCAAAAGGCACTGTTGACTTTGCTTTTGGGGTCTTCTTAAGCAAATCTTTTGTGGTGTAAAATCCCTCAGGCTGTAGCAATGCCAGGTCAGGAGGCTAATGTTGTGACAGATTATGTTCTTAAGGTAATCTTTGACAAGAATCACAGGAAAAAAATGTTCAACGAGCTTTTTTGGAATTATAGAGCTTTATTGACCATGTCCTTCTTCCACAGATTTTAGGGTTAGAAGCTTGTGCAGATACCATGGTTGGAAATCAAATGATCAGGGGTATTTCCGGAGGACAAAGGAAGCGTGTTACCACAGGTCACAAGCAACTTGGATAGTTGTTGATATCACGACATTAATGTTCAATGTTCCTTCTCTAGTCTAATCAACAAATTGATCACTGACCTGTATTTTACAGGTGAGATGCTGGTCGGGCCTGCGATGGCCTTCTTCATGGATGAGATATCTACCGGGCTCGATACCTCTACAACGTACCAAATAGTGAAGTCCCTGAAGCAATTCAATCACATTTTCAATGGGACGACTGTTATCTCCCTTCTCCAGCCAGCTCCGGAGACTTACAACCTGTTTGATGACGTTATTCTGCTATCTGATGGCCAAATCGTGTACCAGGGTCCTCGTGACCTCATCCTAGATTTCTTCGAATCCATGGGATTCAAATGCCCTGAAAGGAAGGGTGTTGCCGACTTCTTGCAAGAAGTAAGTGGAAACATAACAATCTTCACCTGCAGCTTTTAGGAGACAAAAGGTATTATCAAAGCAACTGTCTTTCAAAAACACATTTTCCTTTTCTATTGATAGGTAACATCACGGAAAGATCAGCAGCAATATTGGGCATATAAAGATGAGCCCTACACTTTTGTGACGGTTCAGGAATTTGCAGAGGCATTCCATGCATTTCACTTCGGAAGGAAACTCAGGGACGAGCTCTCCACTCCTTTTGATCGAAGCAAGAACCACCCAGCTGCTTTGACTACTGAAAATTATGGTCTAGGAGTAAAGGATTTGCTGCGAGCTTGTGCTTCTAGAGAATACTTGCTTATGAGAAGGAACTCCTTTGTTTACATTTTTAAGACCTTTCAGGTAAATGCTGACTTCAATTCTAATTTCAAACTTGAACTAGTTAATGTATTAATACGATGCAACTCGTTTATCAGCTCACAGTTCAAGCGTGTATTACGATGACCCTCTTCTTTCGGACTCATATGCCTCGAGATACCACAACTGATGGAGAGATTTATATTGGTGCATTGTTTTTCACTCTTGTGATGATCATGTTCAATGGAATGGTGGAGATTTCCATGACAATTGCCAAGCTCCCAGTTTTCTACAAGCAAAGAGATCTCCTCTTTTACCCAGCATGGGCATATGCTCTTCCAATTTGGATTTCAAAGATCCCTATTACCATCGTGGAGGTTGCTGTTTGGGTGTTCCTCACCTACTATGTCATTGGGTTTGATCCACATGCTGATAGGTGAGAAAGAAGGGGGATAAGGGGATAAATTCCAATGTTGAAGGATGGCAAATCCAACAACGCGTTAGTAAAATTTTTATTGTTTCAAAGTATGAAGTGTCTTTCTCGTGTTTGCAGGTTGTTCAAGCAGTACCTTTTGCTTGTGCTGGCCCAGCAGATGGCATCGGCTTTGTTTCGGACAATGGGGGCAGTGGGTAGAAACATGATTCTTGCCAATACATTCGGGTCATTTACTCTGCTCCTTATCTTTTCGTTAAGTGGTATTGTTCTTTCAAGAGGTACAGTGTACGTCAGAATTCAAAACTCTCTCCCTTGGCCTTCTGTCTTCAAAAGGAGCGCTAATTTCCCTTCTCTATATGAATGACAGAGGAAATAAAGCATTGGTGGATTTGGGGTTATTGGATATCGCCCTTAATGTATGGGCAGAATGCGCTAGCTGCTAATGAGTTGTTATCATCAAACTGGGACAAGGTTAAGCCTTGTAATTGCTTGATGCAAATATTTTATCTCTCCATGAATATCATTTTCTGACCAACTGATTCCTGTTGTTTATGCCATGTGATAGGTTCCCTTCAATTCAAGTTCAAACAAAACACTAGGAGTTCAATCTTTGGAGTCGCGTGGACTCTTTACCCATGAATACTGGTATTGGATAGGAGTGGGGGCAATGTTTGGATTCATTTTGCTCTTCAACCTCATGTTCCCAATAGCTCTCACTTTCCTTGACCGTGAGTGGATTCCAGTTTCTTCTTCTTCAGGCTTCCTTCCATCGAGCTAGCCTAAGTTCTGTAAGCCATTTTGCAGCTTTTGGTAGATCTCAGACAGTAAAATCACAAGATCATCTAAGCAATGAAAATGGCAATAGAGAAGGAGGATCGATTCAGTTGCCATATCAGGGTTCTAGTCGCCAACAAGTATCAGGTACAGTGTTATTGTTTCTTTTAGCCTCCATTGTCTATCTTTAGCAGATGGTGATGAACAAAAGACTTAACAATAGACTGAAAAGAGCAACTCCTTTCATAAAGGACTTGCATAGTGTCTTTGCCGATGTTTTCTTTTCGGATTTGCAGTGAGTTCATCCAGATCCTCATTTACAAGTCCTGAGATGGCTGCCGTGACTAATAGGAAAAGAGGAATGGTCTTGCCATTTGAGCAACACTCTATCACTTTTGATGAAATCAAGTATTCAGTTGACATGCCACAGGTAACAGGGTTCAAGTTGAACCATAAGAAATTTGAAGATAGTGCCTCATCATGACGGATGCATAAACGTTTCTACGCAAATATCCCCATGTCAAATGTAGCTAAGTAATTCGTTGTTTTCATTTATGTTGGCAGGCAATGAAGAGTCAAGGTGTTTCCGAGGATAAATTGGTGCTCTTAAGTGGAATAAGTGGTGCTTTTAGGCCCGGTGTTCTCACAGCTTTGATGGGCGTCAGTGGTGCTGGTAAAACTACTTTAATGGATGTGTTGGCTGGTAGAAAAACTGGAGGATACATCGAAGGGAACATAATGATATCTGGGTATCCAAAGAAGCAAGAGACATTTGCTCGGATTTCCGGCTACTGTGAACAAAACGACATCCATTCACCTTATGTGACGGTCTATGAGTCATTGGTTTACTCTGCATGGCTGCGTTTACCAGCCGACATCGACAGTGAAACCAGAAAGGTTGGCTTCTATTCCCAATATCTATTTTTTAGCACAGTTGTCTTTTTTCCCTTGAAATAGTCTATTCAGAGTCTTGCTCCTTTAAAAATCCCAAGTGACGGCCCTTTTTGGTGATTTAAGTTGGTCATCTTCACTGCTATTTGGTTCATTTTCCTCGCTAAATGTGAAGCTGTCATCAAGAGTCGGTCTTATCCATCATATCATTTGTATTTCAAAAAACCTTGACAGATATTCGTTGAGGAAGTCATGGAGCTTGTGGAACTAAGTCCACTGCTACAGGCCTTGGTTGGTTTGCCTGGTGTCAACGGTCTCTCTACTGAGCAACGCAAAAGGCTAACCATAGCAGTCGAACTAGTATCGAACCCTTCTATTATTTTCATGGACGAGCCAACCTCTGGGCTCGATGCGAGAGCTGCTGCTATTGTCATGAGGACGGTAAGGAATACGGTGGATACAGGTAGAACTGTTGTGTGCACGATCCACCAGCCGAGCATTGATATATTCGAATCTTTTGATGAGGTAAGTAATGTCTACACATCCAAAGTACAAGAACATATTCATAATGCTATCGATACAAGAGCCATGTACTTTTACTTGTGCTGCAGCTTCTCTCATTGAAGCGAGGTGGGCAAGTGATATATGCCGGTCCATTGGGTCGCCATTCTTGTCATCTAATCAACTACTTTGAGGTACTTATTTCGGCCTATACAGTTTCAAATTTCCCTATTTCACGAAGTTACTTGAATCACCGAAAAGATGTGTCTTCATGTGAAAGGGAATCCAAGGAGTAAGCAAAATCAAAGATGGTTATAACCCAGCAACTTGGATGCTCGAAGTCACGTCACCCGCACAAGAACTTGCTCTGGGCATCGATTTTGCCGCTTCATACAGAAGTTCGGACTTGTATCGGTGGGTTTACTGCATTCCCAAAGGACCAAATTTTAGCCTTGTTAGTGACATAAGAGGAAGACTCACATAGATCACTGAGAGTCACATTGACACGTCCTGCAATTTTGCAGGAGAAACAAGGCTTTGATCGAAGAATTGAGCGTACCACCTCCTAATTCCAAGGATCTCTACTTCCCCACTAAGTATTCACAGTCAAATTTCACCCAGTTCATCGCTTGCTTATGGAAGCAACATTGGTCTTACTGGCGCAACACAAACTATACAGCTGTTCGGCACCTCTTCACCATCTTCGTAGCTCTAGTGTTTGGGAGTATGTACTGGGATATCGGATCTGATCAGTAAGTCCTGTCCAGACGAGTAAAAATTTTTAGCATGTGTACCGTTGAACTGATTTGTGCTTGTAAACCTTCAAATCCTGCAGGAACCGAAGAATAGACGTGCTTAATGCAATGGGCTCGATGTATGCTACTGCTATCTTCCTCGGGGTCCAAAATGCAACTCCTGTGCAACCGGTTATATCAATGGAAAGAATAGTTTTTTACAGAGAGCGAGCCGCTGGGATGTACTCAGCCTTGCCATATGCTCTAGCGCAAGTAAAAATTTTGCTTCATAATGATCTTCATCTTCTCTTACAAGTCAGTACTTAATCAAATGTCTTGAATCCCGATATTGTAGGTTCTGATTGAAGTCCCTTACATCCTTGCGCAAGTCATAACTTACACCCTCATAGTTTATCCGATGATTGGGTTCGAATGGACAGCTGAAAAGTTTTTCTGGTTTTTGTTCTTCATGTTCTTCGTCATTTTGAGTTACAACTACTTTGCCATGGGAGTGGTAGGCATGACCCCGAACCTACAAATTGCTGGTATCATCTCCTTTGCAGTCTTCCCTCAATGGAACCTCTTCTCAGGGTTTCTAGTGCCGCGAACCGTAAGTTCTATCAAGCAACCTTCTAGATGATTCTGCTGATGTTCTTCTTTCTTTGTCCAACATGATATTAACGCCTGACAATGAGAGACTGCCCTCCCTTGCTGTATCTTCAACAGAAGATGCCTGTTTGGTGGAGATGGTTCTACTGGGCATGCCCCACAGCTTGGACTTTATACGGGTTGGTGGCCTCGCAGTTCGGCGATGTGGATGACCCGCTCGAGGACTTCAGCGGCTCAGTGAAACAATACATCAAAGATTACTTGGGTTATAGACACAACTTCCTGGGCGTGGCTGCCGCCGTGATGGTTGCATTCCCCATCTTCTTCGCTTGCATTTTCGCTGTTTCCCTCAAGGCTTTCAACTTCCAGAGGCGATAAAAAAAGTATCCATTAGCATTCGTATCGTGTCATGAACAGGATGCTTGCAGAGATCATTTCCGGGTTTGAACTACTAATGACTTCAATTAAGGGCTGCTGATCACAGAGTCATTCAGTCCTAATAATCCATTTCTCAACCTGATCAGTTCCTGCAAAATTTGGATATCAAGTGAGAATACGGATGTTCATGTCATGAAGATGAAAACATTTAAGGGGAAACAAAAGTTCAGACAAGACCACGATTCCCTAATCTGTCATTTCTGATGGTACTAACTTCATTTCTTTAGCTACAAAAAATCTTAGCTTGTAATAGAGCTATATCAAGATGAATGCAAAAGTTGTGTCAATTATACTAAAAAAACCGACTTTGGACATTAAGTAGAAAAGTAAAAATCTAAAGGAAAAACTCTTAAAATCTCACTCTGTTAGCAAATGTGTAAATTGTATTGTCATATATTAGAGGTGTAGTGAAATAGACTCTGCACAACCACTATGCGATTGAGAGAAGTCTTTAGATTTTATCTAGAGAAAAAATTAAGAGAAGAATATATCAAAATATCGACATAATCAAAATGTCATTATATTCGATTGTAATGAGTAGTACAACAAACTTTATTGAGAATGAGAATATATTTGTGCTCATAACTTTAAGAAGAATTGACTATATTAGGCACTACATTTTATGTGATAAAGAAGATATGCAATCACGTAGCTACAGAGAGAGAAATTGCCTTTGTTATTTGAAATAAAACTTTCAACATAATAGACCAACGCCATATGAAACCATATATTGGAAATAAATGAAAAAAAAAAGAAGAAGAAGGGAGAATTTAACTTTTTATCACTTTACTTTCATCATTTTTCTAATCAAGTCCCTTTTCTTTATATTATTTAATCATATTACTCTACTTTCACAAATTTTTTAATTAAGTCTCTCTGAAATTAAATTTGGCTAAATCCACTTGATGCGGCTGTCAAATTACATTGGTGTATGGTGTGGATGACTACGTGGACACCACTGTTGAAAATTTAACAAATGTGGACAACGTCGAAATATAATTGGGATAAAACTAAGTCAATGTGGACACCTTCATGTTGAAATATGATTGGAAGTAGTTATGATATGAAAAGAAATATTACATTTTTGTTGTAGGTACTTTGGTAATATCCTAAGGTTTTGTTAATTTTATAAGTAATTACAACAAGAATAGATAGATTGATAAAAGAATGGATGATCCACCATGGTTGTTGGGAGGCGCCATGAAAGCTCGATATCTCCTGTCGAGAAAATAGCCAAGAGACTTAAGTTCCTAGAGAAATGTTTGCTCTTACAACTATTGAATTTAGAAATCATTCTCGCATCAATTAAAATTCGAATTTACGAAAAAATTGTGGTAGTTTAAAGTGACTCTCCATTTACTTTCAAACTTGATTTCGCTTGTTCCAATTTTCGCATAATCTATAAAAATGTTTCAATACATTTTCTCGTACTCCAAAACTCGATATTTCTATTTTTTTAAGGTGAATTCTCTATTGAATTTTCTATCAAATATAAGTTAATAGCAAATGCGCTTACATTGCGTAGATCACATTATATAATGTGGATTAAACTCATACTCCTAGAAAAAAATTTCCTAGACCAAAAAAGGAAAAAATGAAAATAGGAAAAAAGAAAAACAGAAAAGCCAAATAAAATAAAAATAAAGTAAAAAAGCGTCATGTAATCCCATACTCGCCACCCCCATTCAGTCATTTCTTCAATCTTCGGCCATGGCGGCGTGTTCGCATCGACTGCTGCACTTCCCATGGCTGTTGCTGAAGCCCTCGAACCCAAGAACCTCCGCTTTGGCAAAACCAGATGGGAACAGACGCATAGCAAGGCTCTTCTCCTGCTGCTCCGCCCAGACCCTGTCTTCTTCTTCCCCGCCGTCGCCGTCGGCCTTCGAAACCTACGCCACGCCGGAAAGGTCAGAGCAGCTGAAATGGCAAGCCTTTCGGAAGAAGAAGGTGGTGATGCGGGTCGGCTATGTGGGCACCAATTACAGAGGTGAGCTCGAGGAATGGCAATGATGCTATTTGCTGATAAAAGAGGCATTTTTATCCATTTGTTGATGGACTGACTTGTTGTATTTTTCTTTTCATTTTTTGTTTTTCCCTCAGGTCTTCAGATGCAACGAGATGAGCATTCGTTGTCCAGTAAGTTCATTTTTGTGTTGCTTTCTCTTCGTTTTGTTCGTTAATTCCTTTAGTTTTGCAGCTGAAATGTTTATTTTGACCAACTGCTCTGTTTATTTTCCCTGTATTGATTTGTAGTCAGCTGATTTTTCTGAGCTTTCGGTATTTGGCTGGATGTTTTTCGCACATTGTACTAAGAATAAGCAGTTTGTCCAATGTGTAGGCAGTCTAGTTTAATTTGTGCAGGTTGCGCCTTATCATATACTGTCGACTATGATTACAAATCAAGGAGCAAGCCTGCAAAATGGTTTCTTTGCCATTTTGTAATAACTACATCAAAATGTGAAATGTGCCATCATGGTTGGTTGCATCTGATGAGGACTTTTAGTCATTTGATCTTCATAATATGTCTCCTTTACACTATTGGTCCCTTCTTTAATTCTGATCTGTCGAGATCCTTTCCCATGCTTCTGTCTAAGATGCCAGAGGGCCCAACCAGTTGACAAAATCTTCCTGGCCAGATCTCAATTGTGGAACTTTGGTCCACTACACCTTTACAAACGAAATGGAAATAACTTTTGTCCACTTCACAAGTCCATTTGAGACAAGACATCTTTCTACCTCTTTTGAATTGCTTACACCCTCATGTTGCTGCCATACTAGGGAGTTAGCTTCTTCAAAGTTCATGTCGATGAAGGTTTTTGCAGGTCTGTACTTTATGAACACGTATGCACGAGTTGCACTCTACTTACAGAAATCACTGTGGAAGGAGAATTTTTTAGTCACACTTCCATTTGTCTTATCTCATTGGGATTCTGATGATGAAAGCATGTTGTGAGCAAAATAGACAATGTTACTTTGAAGATAGCTGCTTTAATTTATTAATATAGTGATTCACATTTTTATTTAGTGGCAATTCATGTTGTTATTGAGTGGTTACTTATTTGCTTGTGTCTTAATATATGTCAAAACATCCTTGCCATGGAGGTCATGTTCATGTTTACCCTAAATGAGACCTGGCTAAGCATGTAAACTCTTATGCAGCTGTAGAAGAAGAATTGGAAAATGCTATCTACAAGGCTGGTGGAATTCTAGAAAGTAACTTTGGGAATCTGAATAAAATTGCCTGGGCCAGAAGCAGCCGAACCGATAAAGGAGTGCGTACTCAGGAAACCCTTGACATTGATATGTACCTCATGTCTTTTCATGTCATCGCTTAGGATGAGAGTTTGGATATCTTTACCCTTATGTTGGTGGAAAACTTTCTAGGTTCACTCACTGGCAACTACCATATCGCTCAAGATGGAAATTCCTGACAATGCATGGAAGGGAGACCCTTATGGTATCCATCTCGCCAGTCATATTAATACATATCTTCCGGAAGATATCAGAGTTTTTAGCATTCTACCTTCAAAAAGGTGGAGAATGGAGTTTATGATATACTCATCACATTCATCTAAAAGGAATTACTTTTCTATGGGTTAGATGTAATACTAATTTCAGCTCTGCAGTCAGTTGCACTACTAAAAACAATATGTCACGAATGCTTTAGGTTTGTCTCCTCATAGTTTTGGCTAGACTTTTATTCTTTATTTTTGGTTTATTTCTTTCTTTCGCATGAGAATTTAATTGGCCACTAAGCTAGCAGACTTGTTCTTTTCCAAGTGTATATTGTCAGGTGTTCCTTTCTGAAGCAGAGGCGGCACAAATAATCATTAGGATTATTAGATGGTGGAAAGCTGCTGAGGGTCTCAAACTTGTTTTTTCAAATTTCTGTCACTGGGAGTGATCTTAGCATATATCACTGTAGAGGATCCCTGGTTAGAATAGTATATAAACAATGATGCCAGATAAATTATAACATTGTAAAGCATTTGAGGCATTCTTCAAATGCTGCCCGAAAACAAAATCATGAGATGGGATTTGGTGGGGCAGCGTCTTTATTTCTGCACTTAAGTTATTCCAAGTGGGGATTTGTAATATAATGCTGTGTTAATACTTTGTTGGTTGAGTGAGAAACCGTCTTTAGAGTTGATATATCATACTTATCTTGTTTGTGGAGTTGATAAATTGATCTGATAACTCTAAAATGAATTGGCTAACAAAGAACCTTCTCTTTGGACATAGGGGAAGGGAGTTAGAGAGTTCTAATAATTAAATGAACTAAAAATACTATTTCCTGTAGGATCTGTCCTCAGTATGTTTTTATTATGTCTTTCCATCAGAAGCTTTGTGTATCATTTCATTAACATTTCAAGGTGTTGAAAATAGTGGAAATAATGTGGCGTTTGTGTTTGTTCAAAATTTTGTGATGTATGTACTTGATAGTGATCATTATGCTTCAGTAATCCTTAATGAGCATTCACATGTTATGACCTTTTCCAAAGCTAGTGTGGAACTGCTCATTACTGCAGCATTTTCAGTGGCCATTTATGTGACATTGTGTCTATTTTGTCTCCCTATTGATCCTAACTTTTATTTCCGGAAAATCTCCAGGCGCTTTGATCCAAGACGGGAGTGCAATATCCGGAAGTATTCGTACCTTCTTCCCACTGAAATTATTGGGATGAATAGTAATTGTACCTCCAGTGAAGTTGATCATCACATATCAGATTTTAGTGATATATTGAGGACTTTTGAGGTTCTGTACTTGTTTCCCTCTTTTTGCCCACTTATCTTATCTTTGCTGTTCTTGATGCTGTGGTTGCGTCTGTATTACAAAAGGAATTTTAACAGGCATTCATAAGGTCCTTTTATGTTGTTTATGTCCTCTTTGCAGGGAGAGCATCCTTTTCATAACTATACTGTACGTGCCAAGTACAGAAGAAAGTTGCCCATAAAGAAGTCAAGGAGAGATAAGCTTTCAACAATGGAAGAAAAACCATTTGATGCAGTTTCTGCATCTGAACTGGAAGAAAGTGATGAAGAGCTTATGGAGAATGAACTTGCAATTAATTGTAATGAAACAGATGAACCTGCTCTACTGGGAAGTGGCCTTGATGAAAATTTAGTTGACTTTTGCCAAAATCGGAGTAATGATCTACAGAGCAGAAGAAGTTCAGATAATGTCATTAGGGCAAGATGGTTACATGAACCTGATCCAAAAGACAGAATTAGTTCTTCCCATTTTAGAAAGATTATTCACTGCTCTTGCGGCAAATTGGAGAATCTTCTTGGGTCAAGTTATGTTGAACTCTCCATCTGGGGAGAGTCTTTCATGTTGCATCAGGTAAGCCTTTTCATAGTAGTTTTTCTTAACTCCTCGCCATCAGCTATCTAGCTCATACGATTAATTGCGGGAGAAATTTTCTTGGTTCTAGCATAGGGTATACGATTTTTTCCATTACTGCACAGTTTCATTTGAAAAATACCTTCATATATATATGCATCTGGATTCCTATAATAAGGAGGTCTCGCATTCAACAGATCCGCAAAATGGTGGGGACTGCTGTAGCTGTAAAGCGCGACTTACTTCCTAGAGATATTCTTACATTGTCACTGGCCAAATTTTCCCGTGTTGTGCTACCACTTGCTCCATCTGAGGTATTGATTCTTAGAGGGAACAATTATGTCATGAGAAAGGGGCCTATTGATGTTGCGAGGCCAGAAATGATGGCATTAGTGGAGTCAGAAGCTGTGTCGAACACTGTCAACAAATTTTACAGATCAGTAATGTTGCCTCAAGTTGCTAGATTTCTGGACCTTTCAAGACCACCTTGGAAAGAATGGGTTGAGAAATTGGATGAGCACACTCCAATTCCAGACACGCAGTTGGACAAACTCAGGGCTGCTTGGGAATCCTGGAAGGAAGCTGCCGAGACTCAAAAAGATGCTGTGTCTGATGTTAGTCGATGATCATTGGACATGCATCGCAGTGGGCATCTTGCAATATGTTGATTGGCTTCACCAACTTTCAGACAATTGTGATCACATCCATTTAACAAGAGCATAGCTTCTATTGCTGCACCGAAGCATGTGCTGCGGCTTCTTGTAATGGCATCTCCATGTTTTCTGTTCGCTTCGGTTCAGCCCCCCAAGGAATCTGCAGTGCCTAATAGGCGGATCCTTGTGGACACGAACTCTCCTCTGCACGTCTCATTTCGTGGCCAATGTTTATTAGAGGAACTTCTCCGAGTATGGACCAACAAACCTCGCAAAAACCATACATTTTACAGGTTAAATTCAAAGTGACAGCCATTTGCTTCTGAAAGATATAAGATTGAAGGTTCCGTATTTGCTGATTTGTTTATGTTGTAGCTACTGCTTAAGAAGCATCTGACATGGTGTGTTAACAGACGAGACCAGAAGCTTTTCGAGCATCCGAATAGCTATCATTTCGTAATCAAACATCGTTTCTGCTTGTACCTTAGTGTCAAGTGTAAACTGTTGAGAGCCATTGCTCGGAGTGGAAGAATGTGTAATGACTGACGTTTGTTTGGAGTACTTAGCCGCTTTACTTTTCACAATGATGCTGTGGTTATCTCCAACAACAACAAAAGAATGAATCCAGAATATGATTTAGGACTTTGATCATATGATATTGGTGGAATGAAAAAAGCATGCTTGTTAGTTGAGTAGGTGTTTGCACAGTCTATACTTATCCTTCCATCTTATGCGTGTATATATAACTTTGTCACAAAGTGAAAGCGGTCATAATTCACCTTGAAAATTTTCAATTAGATCAACTTAGTAATATTGATATTAATTTAATTTATCTAACCAATTCAAATGAACTTTTCAATTAAATCAATTTAGTAATATTGGTATTAATTTCAATTCATCTAACCAATTCAAATGAAAAGTTGCTGACATGGACATTAATCGTCATGGTTGATACGAACGATATTGATATGAACAATTTTTAAAATTTTTCTGAATTATTTTTTCTTCTTTTCTTTTTTCAATTATTTCCTTTCTTCTTCTTCTTCTTATTTTCCCAATCATGGGTTGGTGAGGTGGTCGGCCGATCAGTGAAGGCCATGATGCCCTTGCTTGGTCTGGGGGATGACAAGGTTCACGATGCCCTTGTCCAGATTAGGCAACAATCAGCCCTCGCCCGTGGCCAATGATGATCAATTGATGAGTCTCCAACCCAAAGTTTTAAAAAAAGAAAAAATAAAGAAAATGAAATAAGAAATAAAAAAAAAATTATAATTATAATTATAATTATAAACTTTATCCACGTTAGTGCCGATCATAATGAATAAAACGCTAAATATCCATTTCAATAATGTCTAGCCTAAATTTGTCAAATAGGCTAAGTTGGTACAAATGTGAAAATTCTTAAAACTAAATTAATTTAATTGGAAAATTTTGAACTGAATTAATATCAATACAAATAAGTTTATGATTTTTTTGGTATTTTTCTTGTAGTAACTCCTAATAAGGTAAAAAAGAAGAAGAAGCAAACACCAGCTGTGAAAAGAACGAATCTTTAGGACAAGTATTTTAATGTGGAAAAACATTTATTTATTTTCCTGTGGAGATACGTATCAGACAGATATATATAAATATACAAGAGAAGATGCTGGGCCCGACCAATCCAATCGGAACGACACACTTGGTAAGTGAAGTGGTGTTTCGTGCATCCCCTCGGTGCAATCTGGAAGGTCAATCCTCCAACACGCCCAACGAGTGTCTCTCTCTCTCTCTCTCTCTCTCAAACTCCACAGCAAAGCAAGGGGGGAAATAGGAAAAAAGGTCGCGACTTTTTCACTGTTTATGCTTCAGATTCTCGCTCTCCACCGCCTCTCGCACGCCCAGTACTCCCCCACGCCTTCCCTCCTTCGTCTTTCCCAGGTTTATGCATTGCACGTCCGTCGCTGGTAATTCCTTCCTCTCTCCTTCAGCTCCACCGCCGCTCTCAGCCGCCTCGAGTTCGAATGCTGCTCTCAATGGCTTCTTGTGAGTCTCTCTCTCTCTCTCGCTTTTCGGGCTCTTGCCCATGACTTTTATTGTCCTTTTCTTCCCAACGTGCTCTCTGTTCTTTTGGGTTGATGAAATCTTGGGGAAGTGGGAATTCAGTGTCTAGCGAATCCGGGTCTCTGTAATCTTCATGCTTTCGTGTCTTGATACCTTGAAGCGTCTTTGATTAACTAATTCGAGTTTCGTGGTTGTTTGTGTTCTTTCCATATTGCTCTCTGGTAGTATTTGATCTTGCAAAGCGCCAAGAAAGCGAAAAGGCAAAGATTTGAGATTCTGCTGTATTTTCTCTATGTTGGGCTTTGTTTACTTTCGCACATTCTCTGAGTGCACGTCCACAGCGCTGCTGTTGCATGAAAGATGGCTCGAAAGAAGAGACAGCTACTTAAATTTTGAAAGGAAAAAAGACATTTTATCATCTTTTGTCATTGGTTCTGGTCTGTGCAGATGAGAATACTGCACCTTCTTTCTCTTTTTAATGGGGAATCAGTGCATTGACACCAGCCAATCTATGTCAAATCCATGCAGTGCTGCCATTCCAATTGATTTCATGTTTGATGCTGGATGGTTAGTTGTAGGGATGCACGGTGGGATATGATGGGTTATTAAACACATGGTTTGCGCTACTATAATGACTGCAGAAGAGGATTGTTTAATGAACATTTTAAATTTCGCCCTTTATGAAAGCTACTTGTTAAGGCGTCCTTAAGATTTGTCTCAGGATTTTTCATGGGCTATGGCTATGTCTTTGCTACTCATTACATTTGAAGAGACCACGACTTGGTTACTGTTCTTATTACCTTAAGGAATCATGAGAGACATGTAGCTGGCATGTAGAAGTTTAGGTTATCAAAGCAAGTGAGTAGACCTCATGTTGGAATGCTTTACTCTCTCTCTCTCTGGTGAACATGTAGATGTATGAAATCATGCAAGTTGTCAGTTTATAGCTTTATTTCTCAGTCAACACATCGAAACAATTGTGAGATGGCCTGTTAATGTGCATTTTATCTCTGGTTTAGTTTTGTATCTCTGCTAATTCCCATATTTGCTTTTTCAGGTAGTGTAGGAGCTTCCAATGTTAAAATAGTGAGCCTGAACTCTGGTAGACTAAAAATTGGCGAATCACGTCCTTTGTACAGTAGTGGAAGTTGGATGGTGTTGAAAACACCAAAGTATGCAGGTTTGACCTTATTTCAGCAATTGAATAAAATACACCCCGTTTGCTGTCATCCATCTTCTGCAAGCCCATGTAAGTAGCATTTGTCTATATTTACACTTCTTATCTGCTGCAAGCATCTATATTGAGACTCCTGTTTTTCATTTGAAGTTTTCACCTTTGCTTATTCTGAAAGGTTCTCTTTAACCCTGCAACAGCCGCTACAAGTCTATTAGATGATTCTGAAGATTCAGAACCATCTAGTTTAACTAGCCAGCTCGTACCAAATTCATCTGAGGTTAGCATTCGCAATTGTTTGTCAAAATAGGATAAATTTATGAATGTTTCAGTTAGCCGGTTTGTTTGCGTTGTTTTCTCCTGTCATTTGATTTTTGTCATACATGTACAAAATCATGTACTGCCTAGTGCAGAATTGATCACCATAGCTTGTTTTTAGATACAGTGTTCTAGTTTATGCATCAAAATCAGTGTTATGATGATGAGATCATACTATAATCAATTTTAGAATCAAGCGGGAAGTTGATATGCCATTTTTGTATGCCTTTATTCATGCACATATGTGGTGTTGTTTGAACATAAGGCCAAATGCAGTGAAAGTGTTCATCTTAATCACTTATGCTTCTTGAGCAATGTATCACCAAATATGTTTCCTGAAAGAGTACCCTTCATTCAATGTATAGCTCCTGATCTGTTTGCAACAGTTAGCTTGAATGTTCTTTTTGGGCTGTAACACTCCCCACGTAGAGTGAAAAGAGCTTGCCCAAAGTGCCCTCCTTTTATGTTACACTTCACCCACTTGTGTATGGAACACGTTTGTTAGGCACAAAATTTTAACATTAGTGGTGTGGTAGATTTATAATGTCCCATATGGAAGGGAAAGGAACTTGACATGTGATACTCAGTTGAGAGTGCCAAATTGCACTCTTTTTACTTCTTTTGGAGGCTTGACCCACATAGTATTGGGTTGGATCAACTACTTGTTGACTTCTACACTGCCCCTCATGTTAGGGGCAGCTTCATGAAATCAAACTTCCTATATTCTTGGCAAAATCACATGGTTTTATGAGGTGGGTATGGATGAAATTTTCACAACTTGTGCCTCCAAACTTGTCTTTCCTAGAAGAAGGATGCTTTTACTAGTGAGTTCTTTCCATTATTGGAATTTACAATGTCTCCACATTCTTAATTTGTAGGTGGAATCTCTGCTCACAGATATATGCAAGACATCAATCGCAGAATTTGAATTGAAGGTTAGCACTTGGCTGCCATTTCCTGTGCTAGTAACTCCACAAATTGGATTTTATAAATTTATTTCCTGTTTATTTTCCCCATATACCTTCCAATACTCTCTTTTGATTTTCAATTTTTCAAAATTGTCAGCTTAATGGATTTCGGCTATATGTGGCAAGGGCTGTAACTGGAGGACATAAACCTCTTCCTCCACTTTCCCCAGCCCCAGCACCTGTCTATACAAATCTTGAGGCAACTGATACAAATGGTTCACTTTCAAAACCATCTTTGGCCATCTCCAAAGCACTTTCTTCAGATGGAGGGCCAACTTTGCTTGATAAAGCAGCTGATGCAGGCCTCGTGATACTCCAGTCTCCAAGGGTGAGCATTTCAAACCCACCTGCCCTTCTCTTTCTCCCTCCAACACACACACACACACAAAGGAAAAAAAAATTGTTTGTGCTGTTTATCTGCACTAAAATTTAAATGATGTAGGTGGGATTTTTTCGGAGATCTCGAACCATCAAGGGGAAGCGTGCCCCACCTGCATGCAAAGAGGTAGGTTTTTGCATGCTCATACAAGGAGATAGTTTCATGGAATGAATTGTTCGCTTCTCTGCTTTCTAAATCATTGAAATGTATATGCCTAGTTCTATTGGGGAGAAGGAAGTTTTTAAGGAGAAAATTTTAGATGCTTTCTTGTATATATCATATTAGGTGAATAGTAATTTTTTTTGTTTTTGGGTTGGCAGTTAAGTCAATAGCTCCCAGAATGACTTCACTTAATTTGCTATTAGATATGACTTCTGTGAATGATATTTGACCTGAAGCGTTGAAGTTTGGTCTGAACTTTGGCATCAAGCAAGTCCATAAGATGTCCTATTTAGAATGCCCTTTTTTTATTTGTTTCTCATCAAACTAAACGCTCTCAAAAGTAGCATGATGATTTGACCAAAAAAAAAAACAGTAGCATGATTGGCAAAACAATGTTGATATGATGCTATGGACTATAAACTTATAAGCTGCTTATAAAATTATCGCAAGTCCTTTTCTGTGTACATCTGTCAAGGTTTCTGATAATTCTCGTGGATTGACAGAAGCAAATAGTGAAGGAGGGTCAAGTAGTTTGCTATATCGAACAACTTGGTGGAGAACTTCCACTTGAGGTCAGTCTTAGCTTTTGTTTTCTGTGCATTTGAATGAAGTCTTTTCTTGTCCTAATTCTGGTCACACAAATGGCTCATCCTGGCATCAAAGTAGTCTGGTTTCTAATCTATATACCTGCATTGATCCTTTCCAGTCTGATGTATCGGGAGAGGTTGTCAAGATCTTGCGAGAGGATGGTGGTACGTACTATATGTACACTTATCTGGTGTAGTAGTCATTTTAAGTTGCTAATATACGCTTTACCCATATTTTCTTGCTCTGTTTGATTGACAGATCCAGTTGGATATGGTGATGCCCTCATCTCTATTCTTCCTTCTTTTCCTGGAATCAAGAAGCTGCAGTAGATGGAGTTATTTTCACCTTGCGTTGCATCTTCAGTAGCTTCAGCCCTGGATAGAGTGTACTTATGGCGGCTTATTTAGCTGTTTTAACTCTTAGATTCAACTTTATTCATGGTACAATGTTCACTACAGCCAGATAACTTTTCCCCCTCATCTTTTTCAAATGAAACAAGTAGATCAGAAATGTTGGACATAGCCTGATGTCTCAACAGTCATAGCACATTGCTGCTGAAAATACAAAGGCAAAGGTTACAAGCACAAACCTTTATGCCAACAATAGATCAATATTAGAATTATTCAGTCTATTGTTCTGAATTATTCAGAAAATACAAAGGCGAAGTTTGCAGGCACGAACCTTTTTTGGAAACTAACAGAAAACAGCCCCTTTTCACTGCTGTGCTTGGTCAATTCCTTGGTCTAGCAATAGGGACAGCCGTTTACACGAACTTAGTGAAATCAATGTTTTGGGCAATTCTATGTGCCAAGGACTGAAGACCGAGTAGATTATGAAAGCTTACTTACAACTCTGCGCATATCTGCGATTTAAAACTTTGAGTCAATAAATATTTGCTTTCTTATAGGGTGATCTTGGGCTCAGCCATCCTAGCATTCCTTTTCACACGATATGTTCTCCCGCGGAACAGAAATTGTCTGATAAATAGATGAATTGGCTTGGGTTTTCTAGTCAGAGGGAGAGAGCACAACTTGCGAACTGGTCCTAGGTGAGTTTGTAACTAGTCCATCGAAAAAAATTGGGAACAACAAATTCCAAGAACAAGAAATTGTAGCCACATTTCAATATTGATGCAATCAAGGACCATGGGGGAATGAAAACCAAACCTAGAATGCGTAAAAAGAGACTTAGAGACTGTTTGAATCGCCCAAGACAGAAACCGATAACAGAGGGAGCTACCGATAGCTAACTCGAATGCAATCTGTTTATAAATGAATTACAGTGTTGACTCTCTCTGTAATTGACACAATCGCCAGAGAATGATGTAGTAACTAGTTCTCATCGCCAGAGTTCCCTGTACACAATATCAATCGATAAAATAAATAAACTATACAGCCTTTCAATTGAACACAAGCATCGACCACGCATGAGATTCAATTTTCTATCTATTCTTTAGAATGTCTTTCGACGGCTTTTGCCCACTTGATAGTTGACCAGGCCAATGCATCGACGGGGTCTATGCATTTCTTAAGAAGAGGATCATCTTGAGGCAAAATGTCTCGCAGATCATCGGATGCGAGGATGACAGTGTTCACCGCCCTTACTAGAAGAACCTGAAGGGCAATCCTCAAAAGATTTCTTGCCCCTTCCATGTCGTCTCTGTTTGAAGCTTCGATTGCAGGAACTATAGCGTGTTCCATTGTTGCTTTATCTGGCAACACGACCTCAAATCCCTGCATGAAAATGGCCACTCAGCCAATAGCGCAGATAGAATTTAGTCTCTCGGATTTACATCACAAGGAAATGATTTGATGAATGTCCTGTAACCTGTCATGCTCAAGGCAAGGATCTAAAACCCCCCGAAATCTATAAAGGTTGCTGCCAAGGCTGTGCTAGAAAATCAGGAAGAAATGCTACTCCGTCCATGTGAAACCTCTCAAAGATCTCCAAAGGAACCTAAATGTGTCTTCGACTAGGGCAGTCAACACTTGTAATACCCACCCTATCATCTGGGTAGACTGCACAACTTCCTAAGAAAAAAAGGGAGTTCAACAGAAATGACCAAAACTTAGTGCCCTCATCTACACTGCCCACTCCCTCAACAAGCAACTTAAGGTGCAAGCAGATGGGCGCAAAGATAAGGTTTCCTGCTAGTGCTAACATCAAATTCACACTATATGTAACTACACTGAGCCCACAATGGGGGACAAGCAAATCTTCTGTGCATAAGAAACAAAGTGGAATGGTGCTGTCACAATCCATCAAAAGACAGACATTTCTACAAAAAATTTTAAGCTTGATTCACATTTAAAGTCAAGGGAACAGAAATTTCATGAAACTGGGTATCTCAGAAAAATCAAACAGAACTGCTTTTCGAAAATTTAATCTTTGCCATCATCCACTGGTACATAAAAGTCCGTAGGTGAATAAGTCAGTAAGGAGGAAACAGAAGTGGTGATTAACACAGCAAGGAAATCATGGTATTTATGCAGCAGAACCTAGTCATGGATGACGCAATCTCAAAGGAGAGGCTGCAAATTGCCATGGTAGAGGAATTCCAACAAGAGGATGTACTTCTCCAATATCAGCATTTACTAAAACACAATTTGTTATTTATGTGTTTCTAAATCAATGATTTAAATCATAACTGTATATAGAACTTTCAATTTTGGGTCATTTCCTACAATCTATCTTATCAACACAATATGCTATACTAAAACTCCCAGAAAAATATGACTACAGTGTAAATGAATACTGTACATGAATCAGATATTTAATTATCTTTCATGGGAGATTTTCAAATTAAAGCATACTAGCAACAAATTATGACAAAATATGCTATACATAACAAGAGGAATGGTCCATGCAGGACCAGGAATTATGCTCAGACCAGTAGCATTACATTTTACTTGAAAAACAATTTGCATGACCAAGCTTTTGAAAAGCGTGATAACAAATGAAACTCCCTTTGAGTTCTCAGGTGTCACACTGTTTTTCACTATTAATCTAACAGCATACAAAAATCATATTATACACCTGAGCCATATCAGTTATCTCTGCTCTCCTCTTTATCAAATTGCATATACTGCAATCGCTGTTACTATGAAAACCCATATTACAGAAATACTGTTAAAATTATGAACCCGCTATCCTTCTTAATCCTGGACAGCCATTAAGCAGCTTATTATTATACAAATTGGGAAGTCAACAGAATAAATCAATGTAAATGGATATATCCAGCAAAAGGTGAGAGAATGATGCATTAGGCAAAAGTATTGCAGCAGCAGGCCTTCAACATAGCCAAGAGGCGTGCTTTCCTTACTGGAAAGCCACAAGCTTTCAGGAGCTCGGTGGATACTGACTTAGTAAAAAGTCAAGCCAACCAAATGAGATCTGTCGTGTCTGATTTCCTCCAATTTCATAATGAATTGCTAAACATTCACACCAACTCATTTTTTTTCCAGTTTTACAACTTTAAGGGAAGTCCTTGACCAATTATGATACAGAATTGTCAATCATGTGAAGATGCAGAGGAGAAACGGAATGGAATTACCTCATTCTCCAGTTTTTCCTGATAAAATCCTGCCTCTAGAATTGCACTTGTTGCAAGCACACCAATCCGAAGAGGGCTTCCAGCTTCAAGTGGCTTCATTTTCACTTCGCTAAGCTCTTTAGCAACACACTCAGCCATGTTAAGGAAGGAAACAGAACATCCATGACTTATGTCATCATGCCAAGAATGTGAAATATGACAAGGCAATACTATGCATCGAGCTCCTGATTTCTCAAGAAAGACCCGCTTCCGGCGCAGGTTATCCACAATCAGTTTATGGTCCATCTTGGAAACTTCACTTTTACAGTTTATCGAAGGAAATGAACTTCTTTCATGTGATAACAGTTCCTGATGCAAAACCGGGTCAGAGCAAAGTACAAAAGGAAGGCAATCTTCTCCAACTTTTGAACTCCAATTCACTAGCTTTCTCACAAATTCCAGGGTTGATTCAACAGATACTCCTCCAATTATGCCCACCGAATCTGCTTGACTAAGCATTGGAGCAGAAGAACCAAAACTCGCTGAAGCTAAGTTCGAATTTTGGTTCTTCCGTAATTCTGGTAAATTATCACTCTCTTCAGTTTGTAAAAGAACGGAAGATGGCGGTACAGCTAAATCTGGATTTGATCTTCTCCTATACAGTGCCCCATGCGTACTAACAAACCCAAATGTCCGAGCCGGGTAATTCAAGGTGGGGAAAGACAATGTGAAGCCTCTGTCAAACATTCTCCTATCCCACAGAAAACCACTGAAGTGACAAATTTCGAATTCTGATCTCAAACAACCTGGGACCCTAAAATTGCAAAACTAGTCTCTAGCAACAGGAGAGTAAATGAACTAAAAGACCATCAAGAAAGCCGAGACACTCTCAGGATTCTAAGACAGACCAAGAAATATCCCATTAGTACTCTTATTTTCCATCCGCAACCAAACCCAATTCCTAAAACCTGCAAATGACCGTGCAAAATTCAATCTTGAAAGCCAAAGATCGCAACACACCTCTAAACAGACAAACCCAGTAACAAGAAACTCACCTTCCAAGTTAAAATTTTTACTTCACTAGAAGCTCCCGAGAATCACGGTACATTCTTATCCAAGAACAAAAACAAAACCCAGGCCCTAAAACCCAGAGAGACCCTCTAGAATTCAAGCAACAGACAAACTTGTGAAGTAGGAGGGGGACGTGAGAAGCTCCCAAGTTCCGAGGGATTTTACGGGGACCAATCATCTCCGGAAGAGGGACCCAAACCAAACATGGCAAGTGGAAGGGAATCTTTCGCTAGTATGACGGTGTCTCCCTCTCCTTTTCTGCAACAGGAACGCCTCTCCACATTTTATCCTCACAGCAACGAGCACACGCCAACGCTATCCAAGCGATTCTGTCATTCATTTCTTTTCATTCCAAGAAAAGAAACTGTTCACTCCTTTTTTTTCGAAAAATAACACAAATAATGTCTAAATTTTAAATTGTTATCGCTACGTGTCAATTTTGGTCATGCTGATATATTCAGCCATAAACCGATTTGGGTGGATGTAATGCGATATCAAGCTCATTTAATTCATATCAATACATATTAATTTCAGTATGTCTATGATATGTTCAATCAATAAATATTCATAATTTAATAGCGTTAGACTTATAATGTTTGTTGCTCATAAATATGAGCTATTGATTGACAAGTGTAACAATCAAACCCCTTCAATAGTGTAATGCGATCAAACCTTCCTGCCCTTTTAGGTTGAAGCCGTTATCTCGAAGATTAACCAAGGAAATGCTCCAAGTACTTATCCAATTCATTTCCTTTATCATTAAGTAACATGATTTTAACATCATGGTCCAACAAGGATGGCATTAGTGCAAGTCTTGATAAGAGATGGACTAATCATGCACCAAGGACCAATGAGATTGCAACCCTTTGAACTTATCCAAATTCCAAATCCTTATCTCGCGTGATAATCACATGTGAACCATCAATCTATGTTTGTCCCATCCCCATCCCCATCTCCTTGCTTCTTATCCATTTGAATTTAAGCCATTGTAAGACTCCAAATTAATTTGAGCATGGTAGAGAAAATGGGGTTGAAAAGAATGGATTTCTGATCAGATTAATCATTCACATCTCAGCTTACCAATCAATCAAAAGCATGCTATACAATGGGGGCCATGGCTTGCCACTAGGCAACATAGAGAAAACCAAATGCTTTTTTGTCAAGATAGTTTTGGCCCTATCTATCCCGGATGCGGTCGTGTGCTGATGATGACGATTTCTCACCTTGTACATCTCGGCCGCGTCTAATGATCTCCATGCGTTATGTGGTTCAAATCACAGATGAGTTTTCATTAGAAGCAGTGATCATCGTTATAGTCTTAGGAAATGCCATGTCCCTTCCAATTACCTTTGTCTTGTTAGCATATGAACGGATTAAAATTGAAACCACGCGATTAATGGGATATTAAAATATAAATAAAATAGAGGCAATTTGTCATGGAGGCCATTACGATGTCTTAAATCCAAAGTTAAAATATCAATATTCATGTCCAAACCATATAAAGCCATTCCAGATACAAAACAGTAGTAGCCACCATTGCCATCAAGCTACCCCTTTAAAACGAGGTCAAAAGTTAAAGCAGAATGGCTTTTCTACCTTAAGTCTTGAACTAAATCGTTAATATATAGCTTTTATAAAATATGTAAAATATTCAAGGAATAAATAAATAAGAAGTACTTATTTAAAATCAATATTAGTTCATTCCAGTCAATTTGATTTCAATCTAAAGCAATGTAAAACTAGGTTCGGGAGCAAGCAATTAAAAAAATGGAATTGTTCATTAATAAGGTGTTCGCCTGGATGGTAAGAGAGTACATTCCTTTTCTTGTGGTCTTGAGAGTATCCTACAAGTAAAACCCCATGCAGCTTTTCAATACAAGGGAGTGTGCCCTTAAAAATGGATTAGTCAAGGCACGCGAAAGTTGACCAAGCACAGCCCGATTTGTTATATTAAAAAGAAAAAAAATGGAATTTCTTAGGTCACATGAAATAATTTCATTTATATAATCATCTTACACAAATAATTGTTGAAATTAAATGAAATGTTCCTTTTAAAGTATATTAGTTTTTACCAATAGTTGTTTTTTGGTTGATTTTACCAGTACTTGAAGATCCAATAGTTAAATACCAATAACATACATGCATATACATGACGACTCAAATCATCGAAAGATGAGTAAATATCTTATCAGAAAAGATATAAAAAGTCTAAAAAGTTAGCTTATTACTTCCAGCGTTTGGTAACTTGGGCGCAACAACCTTTGAAGAAATTTTCCCAAATGGTCAAATGCAAAATCAAACCTTTTAATTTTAACTTTAACACAGACTGAAAAAATAACAATAGCAATATTGTATACTCTAATATTGATCAATGATTTTGTGATAATGAAAATAGTCATAAAAATCACCTGTCAACTCTAATACCAAAATCATTCCCTCCAAAAAATAACTCTAATACCAAAAAGAAAATAAAAGATGAAAAATAACTGACTAGACGTATTTACAACTCTATTAATATGAAAACATAAAAAAAAAAAAAAGGAACAATAGTAAGAGATGGATACCTAATATTCGTCATGGATTGATATAAACGGATATAATCTTGAAAATTCACTTACCACTTCTAACAGAAAAAGGAAAATACTATGAAAAAAATTCACCTACCAAAAAAAAAAGGACAAGAGCACAAGAGTTATATATAGTCATATGATGGTCCGAGAAGAAAATCCATGGGTCAAAGATTTTAGATGGGCCTTGCCCAGATAATGGCCCGTCAAGTCGAATATCTTAGAGTGTGTTAGTTAAGCGGCAAAACAGTGTACATTTCGATCTCTGCAGGAGTTGAGCTTAGGCTTTGGATGACTGTACCAACTATGCAAGCAAAGAGAATGATCATGTCCTCTTGATCTCTGCAGGAGAATTCTGCTCCTAGAATTCCATTGACGATTGGTTTCCTTCTTGCCTTTTGCAAGCGTACCGTGAGGTTCCTCATCGGGCCTTTGGTTTGGTCCACCGATATTATGAATTTTATCAAAAGTTGAGGGTTAGCACCGGAAAATATGGAAGCTTTGGAAGTTGCTTCTACCACCACACGGATAATTTGCGGTATGATAGCTGCAGTTGGCGCATAAGAGCAACTAGCGAGTATGCAAAAGTTAGGATGGAGCTCCTAAGAGAATTCAGAGCTTGGAGAAACCCGTGCATGGTCTTGAAAATTTGGCAAAAAGCCAACTAGCTTCATAACCACCAGCAAGATTGCCCAATAAATACCTGTTTGAACTCACTGATAGACCAGCTACATCTGAAAATCAGGAACAGGAGAAGAGGAGGGTCTAAAAGCAAGTTCGAGAAATTCACAAGAGCTGTTTGGAGTTCTATGACCGGAGATCCCTTGGAAAAATGGTAAGGTTCAATCGGGGACAGACTGAATAGGTGGCTAGAGTCTCAAAGGATGGTCCAGAGTGTTGGGAAAGTCATTGAGTCAACTGCTTAGAATGTTCCTGTTCAGTCGAAGATAAGGCCGAACAAGGCTTCGCAGATTCAAGCAAGTGTGGGCATGTGAATGTCTACAGAGTCGTCCTGACTGTTGGGTCATCAACTTCCTCCGATTAAATTCGTGGATGGATAAGTTGGAACTATGGGTTTGGACAGTGGTGCAGTAGAGCTTCCTGCATTGGAAGCAAAGCTGAATATCAGCGACCTTAGCTAAAAATATTCGCATCGGGGCTCTTCATGATCATCCTTGGATGATGCACTATTTCACCACTAAGATGAGAATCCAAGACGGAACCCTGTTCTATGCTGATGTGGATGTTTCGTCTTTCGTTACGATTTTTCATTGACACTGGGCAGTACTATTTCCACTGAAGGAGCTGGAATTCGAGTTCTTTCATGCATCTCCTTCCTGCTCAACTGGAGATGATTTCTCTGGTACAAACAGCAGTCCCGATATCCAGGCTTAGCTGCTGTACCTGATTCTTCCCCAAGTTCTCCCGCCTCATAAGAACCTTTCATCACGTTGCCAAATGAACGTAGTTTTCATTGCGAAGTTATGAAGCTCATTCTGCAACACAAGCATTAAGTCACAGATAGAATGCCAGCTTTTAAAAAGCGCCCGGAAGTACTCAATGCGACTTGAGCTAATTAGGTTTCTATCTCATGATCATCTATTCGTCCCCCATTGATTGCGTTGCACTGCACTCTGGTCTATTCGACTCATGACCTATGTTTCAGGCTTGGTCTGAGCTCCCTGTATATTTCCATGGCTACAGTGTCATTCAACAGCAAAATTTTCAATGCAATAGCAGCCCTCTTCTCTCACAGTCGGGGCTTCTCATTTGTATCATCAGATTGATGCACCATCAGGCATCAGTCTTAATCTGTTCATTGCAACATCCAAAAGAAGCTAAGCACGCAGAGCAGTGCAAGGATCAGAAACTGGGAAATCTAAAGGGTGCATAATCTATCATTATTACACCAAATTTTGAGTTGATGAAGACAAGGAGGGGTCTTCCTTACAGCTTTCTTTCATCCTTCAGCTCCATTTTAGATATGGTTCATGCTTTTGTCAACCACAACACTGACTAGCCCATTCAAAATCAAACTTCACTTTCAAAACTCCATGCAATTCCAAATTTCACAATAATAATGTTTTAGTAGTAAGCAGTGGCAAGGGGCCCCTTGAGTCTGTCGGGTCAGCTAACTAAATGCTGCCAAATATTTCTGAGGCCCACCACATCTGTAGCAGCAAAAGTCCTGATTGATTGCCTCATCATCGTCCATAATTGCAGTGTAGAACTTGTATTTCCCCTCAAAAATTTGCATACTATTCTGCTTTATCTTAATGTGTGCGGTGATGCTGATCTTATCAATGATAATGATGATGACTCACACTTCAGTTAGTGCTCGATGCTGTTTTGGACAAGCAAACGACTTGCCGGGCTCCCCTTGTTGCCATCATTGGAAGTTACCATATTCAATGAGCTTAATCATGATAAGGGTGAAACCTCAATCCCCACTTTGACTTGCCCTAGAATTTCAGAACTACAGAGACCCCATATCTGCAAGACCGCCTTGAAAGAAGGCAGAAAACCTCCGGTGCCAATCTTGTGCTTTATAGACAAAAGTAGGGGTCTCCAGTGGTTCCATGGACAGCAGTCCAATTCCCGGTTTCTATTTTTGGAACCGGTGATCAATTGGTCTAGTTCCCGATTAGTTCCCGGTTTCATGATAGGAACTAGACCGGCAATAAATGTATTTATTTATTATTAATTTCTTAATAAATCCTAAATTTCCCAATTTCCCTCTATTTGGCTTGCTCAAGTCAAAGCTACAGAGCCTATTTTCATCTATTCACACATTTTGTTATGGAACTTTTCATTTATTAGAAAAGTTATGTTTGTGAGTCACTACTTAGCTATTATCAAGTCAAATTCTTCATTGTTATGATTATTGTTCTAATCAGGACATCGTTACTATATCAATGAAACAATTCATTGCTAAAATTATTTTGTCGATTGTTGAATTTTTTATGTGAAAATATGAGCAAATTGATCGGTTTCATTGGACCAGACTAGTCGATCGGTTTAATTTCCTATTCCAAGACCAACTGATCCAATTCCAAGTCTTATAAATTGGGAACCAGTCTTCCCAATCTAGTTATCGGTTTCAACCAAATCGAAAACTGAGCACTCCTAGATAAAAGAAATCATCTTTTCAAATTCAGTCCCTTTAATTCTCTTTCAAAAGAGGTGCGCGGTTAGTCAGTTTGTTTACACATATGCCTTTGTTGACTCTGACAAAGTAATCGAATGACTTCATGCGAATGGTCCATGGGTCTTTTTCATTCCGGAAAGAAAGCCAACCCATCAAAGCACTTTGACCCGAGTTCCCATTATGCCTGGCCATCTCTCCTGATACTTTTGGAGCAAAGTAAAACTCGATCTACCAGCTGCACTGCACAGTTGCTCGAAGGAACTTCTCTCTTAAGTTGTCCAATCTTCTTTAATCACATGCAGATATATACTCTCTCTTCTATCATCAGGACTATGCACGAGGCGAGGACTGAGGATTGTCCCCTCATGTTTCTCCTCTTTTAGATATTCGAGCGAGGGCATGATTTTGCTTTGCCAAGACACGGTCTTGTTCTCTCCATAAGACAGATGTTCCAATCTGACCAGCTTAGAATATAGTATTTTGTCGTTGTAGTGCGGTTGAACCGCCTGAGACTCCCCAGAGATTCCGAAAGCCCCGTCAACATACACGCCCTGACAAAGCCTCCGCGTCTTGGACGATGGCGGGCTTAAATTACCTTGCCTATTTTTTTTTTTGTTCCATGTTTGATTTTATTACTAAGATCACTTAATTTAGTAGGTAAAATTCGACCTAGGAAATATGCATTTAGCTTCGTAAATTAGCTAAGACAAGACCCAAAACTTAGGGAACATAGTAAATGGCTAAGCATAGAACAATTTGCATATATTCCATCCATGCGGTGCAATTATTCAATTATTGACATAATAATTATTTCTCTTTGAAACATGCATCTCTAGTTGAATCCCACTTATGGGGGAACCTTAATTTTTTTTAGGGCTTAACGGGTCTGATGAAGTTCCGCTGAATATTGCCATAATTATCGCTAGGATTGAGCCTTAAGCACAAAAGTTAGAAACAAAAAAAAGAAAGAAATGTTGACTAAGTTAGCCATGCGATGACTTTTTCCGCTCGGAATGTTAGCACCAAACCTTCATGGTTCATTATCTCCTCGTGTATAAATGTAGGCACAAAAAAGTCCAACTTTGCAACAACTAGCCTGCAGAAAAACACGTCTCGTTCCTCTCATCGTCTCAGAAACATCGAGAGAGAGAGAGAGAGAGAGAGGAGAGGATTGATCATGGACCAGATGGGTTTGAAGAGATCTGAGGTATCGTTCAGGAGGCAAGGATCGTCGGGGCTCGTTTGGGACGACAGGTTTTTGTCGGGCGAGCTGAACAAGATCGTGAAGCAGCACGAGCAAGAGCAAGAGCAAGAGAGGGAGAACAAGCTCGGTCGCGACCAGGACGACAGGGACGCCACCCGGCCTCCGAGAATCAACGTGACTCCAGCGCTGGAGAGAAGCCAATCCAACGGCGGGGGAGGAGGAGGACGAGGCTACCGCACCTCCACGGGGAGGGTGTCGCCGGCGGTGGAGCCGCCGTCCCCGAGGCTCTCCGCGTGCGGGTTCTGCAGCGCTTTCAGAAAGCCACCGGCGGCTCACCACAAGGCCAGGAAGCACGCCAACAAGCCCGGCAAGCGTAAGGCCAGATGAATCTTCCCTTACCCTTTTCTTTAGGACTTCGAATTGTGAATTCTAGGAGATGTTCCGAGTTCTTGTGCTGGAGCTAAGGGCGGTCCGCTGTTCATTTCGCTTGATCTCGTCACAAGTCAGGTTGAGGAATTTTGAAAGAACAATTGGAGATTGAAAGTGCTTTCCTTTTCTTTTCTTTTCTTTGGTTGTGTATATTGTTCTGGTTGCTCCTTATACAGTGCTATTTCAATGTTCAATTGTTTTCGCTTGTTTAGATTTTACCACAAACGATGTTCTGTCTAAATTCGCCGTCAAGAAAGAAAGATATTAACGTAGGACACACATAATCTTTGTAAAAATTGCATATCGAACCCTCCGTCGACAACAAACCCTAATCTAAAATTTTCAAGAATATGACTTATCTTTTGAATAATTTCTAAGTTTTTTTTCTTAATTTTCCTTTTCTTTTCCTTCGTCGAATCTTCTCGTATGCAATCCTCCTAGAAACTTCTTCCTTACGAAAGGATGATTAGATATATTAACAAAAAAAATTGAAAAACAAAAGATGAATAAACCAATATTCGAATTTAATTTTTCTTTATTTGTTTTCCATTTTTGATCGACATGAACATGGGGGTATCTTCCTAGGGCTCACCGACGAGATTGTGGTGGACCATGTTCCTCCCGAAAATCAAGTTGACAAAGGTGGGAACACATGACGACACTTCCCTAACAAATCCCCTGTCACGATCAGGTCTGAAAACGATCCACACCATCACCCACCCCCACCGGCCACACCTATTTTCTTACATTCTACAGTTCACACATTATAGAGAAAAAGATAGAATAGGAACAAAATAGAGGCGGCGCCGGAGCTTAGCACAGGTCTTAAAATCGGCACGCCGATTTGTGCCCGTTTGCTAGTCCCATCGACGGCTATTAGCACACAGGAAAACGAGGGTAATTGTCCAATTAAGTCATAAATATGTTATATGGCAATAAAATTGATTTTAAATTATTTTTCAAAGTTTGTCTATTTAATTCTAAATCTTTTGATCAGTTTTGAGACTTTTGATAATTTGTCAATATAGTTCTTCCGATCAGACAATTGTATCACGTGGGATGAATTGTTAATCGAAAGAACTATATTAATCAATTATCAAAAGATTCAAAATCGATAAAATTAAAAAGTTTAGAATTGAATTTTTCCGTCACGTGATAAGTTTAGTTTTTTCAACAATTTCCTTCCTCAAGAAAATGATTCGTTCACAAGCTCTCGGCATCAGAAGAGAAAGTCCGATAAGGTGCCTTTGTTTGTCTCTGCTCTTGTGTTTCAAGTGGGTTTCATGATAATGACCGCTTAATAAATGTTCGATGATTAATGATATATTGTCCGATTAATAATTCGAGGATTATTCTTTAATCATCATTTGTCAGTGTCGGTACATTGTATTGGAGCGCGTTTGTGATCCTTGACTCTTTGCCGGTACACTTAATCACGGACTCTTATTAGGAATTATGACGGGTAATCATGCAATTAGGATCGTACACATTTTTCCACGAGCAAGATTTTATTGTCTATAAATTATTGGGTTTAATCATAAGTGGACTAAACCCTACTTCAAACAAAACTAAAGGAGCAAGTAATGAGAGAAAACTGTCCAAAGAAGTTTAAACATATTATAACGACTAATTTAATTTTAAAATTTAATTTGATCGATTTTATTATAAATATTTGACAATTTTTGAATATAATCATTCCAATCGATTTTGATCAAAATTCGTTGACATGAGAGTTTAATTAGCACTAATTAGTTATTTGCATTATTTGAAAAATATTTTCCTTTTCATTTTTTTCTTTGTTTCAATTTTCTCCATTATTTCTTGTTCGCTTCCCCTAAAAGAGTCGACGAGGGTAGTTAGGCCCTCACCCGCAGCCTAGGTGAGGGTTGCAACCATCAATTACAACCTGGTTGATGTTCACATTCCTTGCTAGGATATGGGCGAGCTATGGCCTTGGCCTTGGCAATCCTGTTCACTCTTTTATCGAGAAGTGAATAGGAAATAATAGGATAAAGTAAAAAAAGAAAAGAAAAGAAAAGCGAAAAAATTTAAATTTTTCTCTAAAAATTGTAAAGATGATCTATGTCAACCGTATCATATTAGATAACCAGCACTAATTAGATTGTCATGTTAGCAATTTCTAATCAAAATTGCTAGAGAAGAATACATTAAAAAATTTATAAAAGATTTAGCACTAAATTAATCACAATCGAAAAGTTTAAGATTGTATAGGTTGTTACGTAATAAATTTAATATTTATTAGACAATTTTTTCCCTAAAACCTGATGAGGCGTATTTTTCTAACCACTTCAACACATTGCATAATTATTGCCCTATATTAGAAATATATGTGTATTTCCCATTTACCACTGGAGAAAATAAATCAATCTCCAGTCACGTGTTGACGATTTAGCTGGCGCATTAAGCATTACTTTACGAAGTGAATGTCAATTTCCAAATTCTTTTTCGTTGTAAAATGTCAAGTAACATGCTATAGGGTTCACCTTAAATTTTTAAGAAACGTGGTTTATCTAACGTGAGAGACATCTAACCCACACGTGAAATTCGTTCATTTCACTGCTAATAAGTTGATGAATTATTGAGAGAGAAAAAGAAGGCACGAAAAAGAGCAGAACACGACATGTTCCGAACATGGTCATCACAAAAAGAGTTTGCGGATCCCATGAAGAAAATCGGATAATGAGAATATTTTAGGCACGTTCACTTAATTCGACACGACACGGTCCAATGTGGAGTGGGCCCCACCTTGGGATATTGCAAACGGTAAGGGGGACATATCTCGATTTTTCTTAATTTTTTTATTTCGGTGATATCCCAAGCAATTAATATTCCTAAATTTGATGCCACGATCCGACCCGAAAACCGAGATGGAGGTCGCCGGCGTGTCTCGATTCCGGGATGCATGCCCTGCAGGCTCTCCGCACTTTGCTGCGGAGCGATCGACATGAACGGACACCAACCCTCAACGATCCATGTCGGTCTAGTGTCGAATCCCCCGGCCGCACTGCGCTTGACCATCCCGCGTGCGTGGCATTCGATTATGGGACACAGCTTTCATCCACTGCATAATCTTTTTCATGTGGAGAACATCACTAATTCAATTTTAAATATTTGTGAAAAGCTTCAGCCCTTTTGGCCAATCTACGCCAGAAGTCACATGTGACAATCAACGATAGATAACCAACGGAAGTTTGCAAAAAAATTGAGAATTGCTCAGAATTGATACAAAATCGATGATTTTCATAGAATTGGTACGATTTTCAATTCCAATTCCAATTTAATGGAACTAGTGAGTACCAAACTAGTTTCGAATATAGAACTGTCCATCCAACCACTTAAAAATAAAATGGTAATTAATTTCTCTCGTTTCACTACTATCTAAGTTAGAGTGTATGTCTTTGGGGTTTAGATAATATTTTGCTAAAGCTTGTCATTTAGTAGTTCATAGAATTTCTTTTGCAATCGAGTATCAATTACATTTACAGAATTTCCTAGATCGGCCTACATTGGGAAACTGTATTTGCATTATAGGGAATCACATAATTTGTGGGAATCACATAATTTGTTAGAAAGTTAAAATATAGAGCTTTTGGGTTCTAAAGGATTTTTTTAATTCAACAAAAGGGAGATAAGGGCTTCCTAAGCAAAAGTAGTTTTTTTTTTTTTTTTCTATAAGCAAATAGAGAGGAGATCAATGCAAGATTGTAGTGATTGTAGACCATTTCAATGGATCTACTCGAAAACTGAACCTCATCCCTAATAATTAGACCATTATGTTAGTGATTCTAGATAAATTGGTTGAAATGGTCATAATAGAATTTCACATAAAAATCTAGTACTAAACTGAAGAATTCAAAACTGAATCAACATCAGAATAACATGTTTAGAACCAATTGGGGTAATTTTACCTTTTATCAAAAGATGTTGTTTGTTTTAGATTTATTTACTCCGTAATTCCTATAGAATTAGTGAATATGAAATTTTTCACGAAAGCATATATAGATCTGCTCAGCGTTAGAAAGGAGGAATTGATTTTTCGAATTTTCCTCGACATGGGAAAAGCATATCTGAAAAATAAATAAATAAACAAAACATGGATGCACTCGGCATGAACAAATGGTCTCTGCCTGGCGTGGTGTCCCTCTGCGCTGGACCATTTTCAATGGACCGCCACTAAAAATTAAAAATAAGAAAAAGAAAAGTAAATGGGCTAAAGGGGCAGATCCAGCTGGCACCAACCTTATAGCGCCCTTGCGACACGTGTAATTTCGTGTGGGCCCCATTAATAATCTAACGGAAGGACGAAAAGGCATGTCCGATATGAGGATAGGGGCACTTAGGAGGCGGCGAAATTACGCGTGGCCGACATTAGCAGCCATGTTTGACCGTTAGAGCCGTAATAGACCGTTAATCAAGCGCCCCCGTTTGACTGCTGCCTTCCAATGTCCCTTTGTTTATACCCAATCATCGTCGGGTCATCGACAGCCATATGTTTGTCACGTGAAGATGGATGGTAACAGGAGACGCAAATCGATGCGTTGCGTTTTGGTTAATGATTGTAGAAGATGCTATGTGATCAGCTAACGATAAAAGATTTTATCGATTTATACCAAGTTATCAAATATCTAGAGATAAAGATACCATCAACCATTGATATGAATGTTGATAGTAATATGAATAGTGAAATGCCGTCTAAAGGTCCTTAGGACTGGAGAAATCAATAAGGAGATGCGGAGATATAGTGACAAGACAAAACAATTAAAATTTGAAAGAAATGGGCACGCGTGTTTAAAGGGAACAATTGTCATTTGATTGTTAGATAAAGGGATATAAAAAGATAAAACTAAAGAGCAGTATAGTCACAAGACAATTATTAATGAGCAATCGTTGATCACTATCATTGTCTTATCCCTCAAGGATTGCATCATGTTATGTAAAAAGTTGATAACTTCTAAGCAATTATAATTTTACAGATAATTATTTTTGGTGGTTAACTAGTTAGATTATGAGTTGGGCTTGCCAGTTAACCATCATTTGCCTAGTTAGCACCCATCCGGTGAACAATTAGATCATGAAGAACACAAATGTTGGTAACCATCAAGAAGTAGTTACTAAACAACCATTATAAATACCAATAGTCATCTATTGGAAAGTCTAGATAAATCAAACAAATTTATCTTTCTTACATCTCATTTTACTTCCCTTAGATGTAACTTTAGATTGACTCGAGAGTGCATCTCTTCATAAATATTACATTATCAATTGAATTCTAACTTGGTGTCAAATTTCATTATTGATTAAATTCCGATAAAATTTGTCATGAATGTGGTTCGTTTGTACTAATTGTAGTTTCAAAGTCTTGTTAGCAATTGAATTCCAACCTGGTTTGTATATAATCATGTTTGGAGTAAAAATAGTTGATTTTATGTATTCACATGATTATTTCCTATTCATAATCATCACAAAATCTAATCTCTTCAAGTAAAAGCAAAAAAAAAAAAAACGATATTTCATTGGGAGAGAAGTTTAGGAAACTTGCCCTTCTTACTCAGCAGTTTCTCTTCTTCGGCTTCTTCTCTTTGTCGTCGAGCCAAGCTCGTGTCACTTGGAGTTCGCATGTAGAACGTGGTTACGAGATTCCATGGCTATGGAGTCGTCGATCTCCCATCTCAAAATGGACTGATCTTGTAACTTTAAAATGTCATCATCCCATCTGTGTAGTCAGTGATACACCAGCACCGTATGTCCGGTGGGCCGACAAGAAACTGCGGTCGTCTTGCCGCCGCCACACCGCCGCCTCCGCCTCCGCCAGGCCATGCATCTGCGAGAAGTTTTGGGCGTGGACGTTGAGGCTCTCGAAGCCCACTAGGCCTTGGTGTTTTTTTCTTTCTTTCCCCTCTTTCCGAGGACCATTGAAGCCTCCCAGCATCGGGCTTTCGATTGGTTTGAGGCCGCGTCCGGACGTATATAGACGGATTCCCAAAATAGACAAATCCCAAAAAGCAGTGCGGCTGGCACGAAAGCAGGGACCAGGAGCGACGATGACACGAGATACATTCAACGTAGGAATCGGTCTCCCTCGACTTTTGATTTTGTTTGGCCAGCAAAAGAAACACCTTTGGGTTGTCTACATCACATTCACGTGAAAATGAGTTGGAAAGCATATCAAAGCTCACTCTTTTCCTGGTATAGAAGGACCGATTAACTAGAATTCAGAGATCCGAGGCTTCATTAAATGAAAGTTGATTCTTCGATTTTGATTAATTAGTCGAGGTGGAAAATTTTGAGGATTACTGGTAAAGAAGTTTTGGGAACAATCTTGTTGCTATTTACTTAAAAATCATCTCTTTTGAGTTATACGTTCTTGACATATTCGACCAGAAGAACGATAATTGCTGACATTTCAATTTACGTATATGATGCGATAATGAGGGGGAGGAAAAAGATTATGACTTTGCTAAAATTCGCTGGCGAAGTTGGCCCTGATTGGAAGCAAGAACACCGGGAAAAGAACCGACAAAATCCCAAAACGGGAGACTCCACCGACGATAATGTAGCTACAGGGTGCGTTCAACGGTTTACGGAAGCTTCGTCGCTGTACTTGTGGTGCGGGGGCGACGACGGGGAAGAGGCGCGGCGATGGACGATGTCGATTCCGAAGTTTCTCACTCGCCGACAATTTCAGACGCATCGTACCTTTCATTCTTTTGATTTAGCCATACAGGAACGACGAGCTCGAGTTACGAAGGACAGAAGCACAGAGAGAGTCCCTGATTTCATTATCTCCGCTTAAATCCGATTATGCCTGAACAAATCCCAAAGTAATTGAGATCTCTCTCTATCTCCTCTGTTCTATCTTGAAGCTGACTGATCATGAGAAGGCGAAGATCGCATTTTTCTACGGGACGCTTCATTCTGCGCGTTAATGTGCTCTTGTTTGTCTGCTCAAACATCGTCCTTGCCGAGAGATTCGATTCTCTGCTGCGACTGCCACGCTCTGGGTCGATCCCGAGCCGGCGCAAATCCAAAGTTGTTCTGTCAGTCGACGATCATGGTGCTAGAGGAGATGGTATTAGTGATGATACTGCGGTAAAGTCCTAAACTTTGTGTCTGTGTCTTTCTTATGAATAAATTGGGGATCAATGTGTTTTCCCTTCTGCTACGGCTTTGGACATCGTTAGGAAAAATGGTGGGTAGTTAGTGGTTAGTTAATTAACGTAGCAAAGATTGACCTTTTTGATTTAGTTGAGCGAGGTTATTATTTTTTATGATTGTTGCTTCAGCTGCACTTTGTCTGCTTGATTATGATTCCTCAGGTTATTAAAATGAGGAAAGTTCGTCTGGGAAATGGAACTTGTTCTTGTTCCACGGCGAACGTGTAATTTGTAGATTTTTTCTTCTTCTGCAGGATCTGAAAGCTCTGTCACTGATGAAATCGGTGCTTCAGTTGTTTACCTATTATAAATGTTGCTGTAACAGTCTTGCCTTTCTTTTCTTGTCATGTTGAGTCCAGTCCGAGTAACTGGCTGCTGTGAAATAGCTTGAGCTACTACGACTTTTAATGAACGAGCAATTGATGTAGAATATTTAGAATATTATATCTTCAGAATGAAGTAGGTGTAAGTAAGAACCCCAGGTAGTAACTGAGAGAGACCCCTTTTAATATATTAGCTTCAGTTCACCTACCTCTTTTGTAATGATGATTTCATGCTTTCAGGCTATTGGACATGTATGGAAGTCAGCTTGCTCTCTTTCTGCCCCAGCTAGAGTACTTCTGTCACCTAAAAAGACTTACTTGTTTCACTCAATTGATTTTGCTGGACCTTGTCGATCGAAGATCACCTTAGAGGTACTCAGGAAGTATAAAATCCGGATTTCTGTAACGGATTGAAACTTTACCCTAACTAAGCTTCTTGTGCGAACCAATGAGTCTGTATTTCAGCATATGAAGAGATCAAACTTATGATAGATTGCAGGCAACATTGTTGCTCCCAAAGATCCTGAAGCCTGGGAAGGATTAAATCCCCATAGATGGATATATTTCCACGGAGTGAAGCACCTTACTTTGGAAGGAGGGGGCAAAATCAATGGAATGGGGTGGGAATGGTGGCATCGGTCTTGCAAGACAAACGCGACGAATGTAATAGTTTTATGTACATCTCTCATCTTTCTTGAGTTTCTCAAATCATGCATCCATCTAAGCTTCTGATTACTTCTTATGCAGCCTTGTCATCCTGCTCCAACGGTTAGTGATGGTTTCTCTGGGATGCTATGCTGTCAGCAGCAATGTTTGCTTTAGTCGATGTCACTTTTATCTTCGATGTTTAAGAATTTAACCTTTATTTTATATGATTATAACATTAAAAATTTCATATCCAGGCTGTCATTTTCCATAGATGCAAGGATTTGATTGTGAGGAACCTCAGTGTGATCAACAGTCAGCAGATGCATGTAGCATTTACCAACTGTCTACGGGTTAAAGTATCAAACCTCAGAGTGATAGCCCCTGCTGCAAGCCCTAATACTGATGGAATCCATATAAGTGCTTCCCGTGGTGTTCAGATCAAGGATTGCATTATTAGAACAGGTTTGGCTTTTTTACTCATCACAGCACCGTTCAACCATGAGTGATTTCATGTGTTCGGTGTTAAAAACCTATCTCCTGGACTCCAACTGACTATAGAAAGTGAGAAATACAACTTTATTCTACTTTGAAGTGAGTCAATTTTGATTTTTTATCTCGTTTCCTTCTTTTGCTAATATCTTTAAGAAAGTTTGACTTGGAGCTTTCTCCGGTCTGATTCATCAACAATTAATATTGCCTGAATGAATGTCTGATTCTCATAAAAATTTAGATTATTTCTGAAACATAATGGAAATCTTATCCAGGAGATGACTGCATCTCTATAGTCAGCAATTCTTCACGGATCACAGTCAGAGACATTATCTGTGGGCCAGGACATGGTATTAGGTAAGAAAGAACTCCCTTCAGTCAACTGGAATTTAAGGAATATGAGGAATAATGCCAATCATCCTCCGTTACTACAGTATTGGGAGCTTGGGAAAATCAAAATCTTGGGCAGAGGTTCATGACGTAGTTGTTGATGGAGCGCTTGTGTCCAACACTGAAAATGGTTTAAGGATTAAAACATGGCAGGTGAACTTCTCTTTCATGTTACCATGGCATATGAAATTTCTTTTCCAAAACCTCTTTTCAATGAACAATCCCTCGTGCAATAACTTCCTTTATTCTGAATCGTCATCCTGCACTTTCTTGTCTCTCAGGGAGGCGGGGGCTCTGTCACCAATGTAATTTTCCAGGATGTGTGGATGGAAAATGTAGCTCATCCTATAATCATAGATCAGTATTATTGCGATTCTTTTCAGCCTTGTCCCAATCAGGTAATTCACCATTCTACTGGTGCAAATGGCTATCAGTAACTTGATGTTTGCTATGTAGGATGTTGTTCTTTGCGAAATGTAGCTAGTATATCCTGTCTTACTTAACGAAGTGTATATTGTGGATCAATCAGAAGTATATGGATGGAGTGGTCCTTGAATTCCACCTGTTATCTAGAGAAGCCTGCAATTCCATAAACAGATATCCTGTCGAGTAATGGAATTGTACTGTTCTCATGCATTTAAGCCTCCGAAGTAGTGGCATCATGCAGAATGAGCTATTTCATGAAGCATGCTAAAAATTGAATCAAGAATTTCTGTGTCCTTTGCCATTGGACCAAGAATGCTTACCTTTTTTTTTTTTTGGGAATAAAGGACTATCTTCCATATGCCTGCCTGACCTCGAACTAGCACAATTAAAAGGACTTCCTTTGTGATGAGTCTTAAATTCAGATCCTTGTGCCTGCCATGACTTTGTACAATGCAAACCTCATCACGGTTCATGGATTTTCATTTCATTTCTTCTTGATTAATCTGGCCTAATTTCCCTTCATCTGCAATTTAAAAATGCTGTTTGAACACCAATTACATAATCAATGCAGACGTCAGCTGTTAAAGTGGGAAATATATCATTCTTGGGGATCAAAGGGACATCGGCTACCGAGAAAGCTATGATATTTTCCTGCAGCGATGATACTCCATGTGAAGGGCTATATTTAGAAGACATACATCTTTTTTCACACGCTGGTGGTACTACAAGATCCTTCTGTTGGCAAGCATATGGCTCCGTCTCCGGTCTAGTATATCCTCCTCCTTGCTTCTCATCTGAAGATGAAGACAGCTTCATTAAACAGGAAACTCAGTCTGGCTCTGAAGATGTTCATTCCTTCTAAAAGAAGAGTCATGATGTTTTTCCTTGTTTCTGCATTGGGGATTGCGTATTGCTAATGCATCTCCAAGGCAAGGTTTAAAGGACTCTGCATTCTTTTCTGGCTGTTATTAGAAGCCAGCCAGGAAAAAAAGCAGGCTCTTCCATTGGCTAACCAGGGACGGACACTGATAATGTAAATATCTTCCCACTTTTTAGGTGGCTTTTTCACATGAGATTGAATGGAAGAGATTTCATTAGTTAAGCAGTCACATGCTAATACTTTGTGTTGCTGTAATTCGGTCTTCATGCTGTATTTAATTCAGGAACGGAAAAGAAAATGTAAGCGGAGTGGTCAGGTTTGCATGATTATTTGTTCTGCAGCAGCTTATTCCATGTGAATAGTAACTTCTCTGTCAAGCAAACAAATTGGGTTTGCTCTGTTTGTTTTCCGTGGGTTTTGGAATCTCTCTATCTCTCACCTTGACAAAATGCATTGTTCTTACCATGACCATGTATCACTTGCTCAGATACAATAAAATTATGTGAAAAAAGTTATTAAATGCTAAAGCTTTGTTTATTTTGTGGAAAAACATTTTTGTTATCAACAATAATTTATGTCTAGACATCTTCGTAAATAATGAAGATATTTTTCATTTATTCATTTTGATGATCAGATAATTTTTTAAATTTTTTTGACAAATCATTCATTTTTCATGAAACAAACATGTCTAAAGAAAGAAAAACTTCATTACTTGTTAACTCATGCAGTAATTTTGCTACACGGAATCTCTCTCAAAGAGAAAGCCATCACGCACTGAAAAGTTTCAATGGTTCTGAACCTCCAACGTGAAAAACATGATCATTGATGAAGAGAACAGCACCGGAGATAGAAAAAGATTCTGTACAGGTCCCATCTTAAGTCTTTTTTACATCACAAATCTAAAAACTTGGACAAGCAAAGGGTGGGAATGAACAAGACACGAAACTCAGAATGCCATCTATTATTACTGATCAAATTGAGTTGTCATTCTGAGACAGAATAGTGATATAACAACAAAAGAGAAGAAGGAGAAAACTAAATTACAGCTGGACCACCTGCTTGATCTGCTGCTGCTGCTGCTGCTGCTGCTGCAACATCTGGAGGTTAACACGAGAGCATGACCGCGCCATCTCACCAGCCAGAGGGATCACGGGGAGGCTATCACAGTTGCAGATCTCAATCATGAACCCATCTGGGTCGTGGAAGAAGAGCTGTTCCACTTGGATCCCACCTTCCTCTACGGCCGCCCGCACATAATCCATCCCCATCTCCTTCAGCTTCTTCTCCACGGTCCCCATGCTCTCGCACTGTACAGCACATTTTGATGTTTTTCAGTGATCAAATGCTTTCAAAAAGTTAAAAATATTTCATTTTTTTTTTTTTGTTTCATACCCATCATAAATTACGTTTCCAAACTGTTTCTTCAATGCGGTATGCGCGAAATGACATCTATTTATCGGCAGCAACGTAATTTTTTTAATTATTTTTCCGATCAATATGGATATTTGTATTCAAACGACTATTTCATAGAAATCGATTATCATCAACCTTGATAGGAACATTGACATAATGAGACAGGACTGACAAATGACCATTTGACTCCAACCTTCAATTTCGGGGGTTCCTTTCTAAAGACGTGACCAAGTTGCTTCTTTGGAAACTCGAGAGCAAATTAGAACCGACTATGTTAGCAAATGCACATTCATTTGATACGAAACGGAAATCTCATGAATGAACTTCTTGCACATAATTAAAGAAACTTTATTTCAAATTGAAGAAAGATGTACCTGAAAGGAAATATGATTATCCTTGGGGTTGATCTCACTTTTCTTGGGCATTCTCTCCGGATCTTCCGATTGCAACAGATGTATTCCAATCCCATATCCGAAAAGCCTGTGAAAAGAAAAAGAAAAAGAAAAAGAAAAAGCTTATCCAAGAGAAAAGATTCGTTTTTACTCAGAGCAAAGACGCGACAGATCAACATTTGCATTGTTCTTTAGTTTTTTCAATTAGTCTCATTGTTTTAGGAGAAATCGAATACCATGCACCATCAAAGTCGAACGATCCGGGCCTCCTGATGGGGACGAAACCAAGAACGTTCTGATAAAAGTCCATGGACTCCTCGAGCGATCGGCACACGAGCGAAATGTGGTTCAAAGACTTAAGATGCAAAGGATTCTGCAAGCTTTCCTTCATCTTTGATCTCTTTTTCAAGAAAATGGCAAACCCAAGTTCAAGAGAGAGACGCACTCCAGAAACCAGAAAAACTTTGAGTCAAAACCAACAAAAACCAGATGTTGCTTTGGATAAAGAAGACAGAGACAGAGAGACAGAGAGAGAGATGTGGGATGTGGTTGTTGCAGATAACTATGCACCGAGAAAGAGGAGTGCACGGAAGTTATGTAAGGGGTTGAGCGAGAGACGTGGTAGAGGGCTTCATATATATAAGGCCATGGCATGGGAATTTCAAGATGAGCCACGCGGTGCCACGCGAGGATTTTGGATGGTGTTGACACGTTGGTTCCACGGCTGACTCGGATCACCACCACTGTGATCTGAGAATACATAGGTGTAATTGGCTTGACCAGGTCCCCACGCGTGAAGCAGATGTGCCGGTATCATCCCTCTTTTCCTGCTCTTCGTGAATCTAAAACTCATTCTCGACGCTTCGTTATTATTTCTCATATGATAATGTCGAATAATTGCTATTAATATAGCCAAGAACACGAACGCTAATTTGCTCTGTACATACCCATCCTTTTTGTTGCTTTTTTTTTTTTTCTAGTTAAGTTTCATTCATCGCGACATTTCATTGAATCAAAGATGATGATGTCATGTTTTCTCTGTTGATTGAACTGTACCACCGTGCGCGAGAGGAGACTCCATGTTCGTGTGTGGATGCTTCTTCCTTCTCCGAGGAACTCAATTTACACAAGGAAAAGATTGCTCTTTGTGTGTAGAAAGTAAATATGACAACCATCTCTTCTGAAGTTTGCCAAGAAAGAGGACATGCTAATTACGTTTGAAGGTGAGATTTAGCACTACCGACCTGAATAAAGAGCTTTCTAGAGGCTTCAAAGTGTTGAATGCGACATTTTCCATCTTTCATGTGGTGCGATGCAGTTGCATGCGCTCCTACGCTCCACAACATTCGACACTGAATCGGAACCATTCGGAAAGTACACTGAAGCTAGAGAAACTGTTCTTCTGCTTCCATGTCATTGGTGAAAGCTCCGTCCCGTTTTAGTGCCAATCTTTGTCAACGTGCACTAACTACAGTGATGGAAAGTTGGGAGTGAGTGACGGTGTTTGATGATTGGTAATCCAAAAAAAGGGTTGGAGGATACTAGAGTTTTCACTTCCATTTTCAGTTCTTGCATATGCGGAACTGTCACTACAGAGAACAAAAGGTGAAAATGATGCATGGCCACGTCTTCTGCTTTTTGTCGCCACTTTGTTCTGATAAGGGGCCTTTCAGTTCTTTATGATTGAATGGCCAACCAGAAGATTCGAGAGATTTAAATACAAGCACAGAAAATTCTGGAAAACAAGTTTTTTATGTCAGATCTTCATAACTAGGAGCACATCTCCCATGTCAAAAATTAAAAAGGTCTGGGAGGATCTCTGAAAGATGGGTCGTGTTCTCTACTGGGGATGTGTCAACTGGCCTAACACTATGCAAGCAGTCGAATAAATATTCACTCAATTCAATTAACAAATATTCCTCCCCAAAAAAAAAATATTCAATTAACAAATATTAAACCATCCACCTCAAATGCAGAGTCCTTCTCAAGTGTTTCGAGAAAGGGACTTGCTGCTTGAAAGAAAAAAAGTAGTAACAAGGCAACATTCGGTGGAGACAAGTTTCAATGAAGAAAGATCAGCCCTTTTCTTCTAACTTAACAACTTGTAAAATTGACTTCTAATATACATATACTATTTCTCGATCAATCTTAGTCGCTTGTTCGTTTAGCAAGAATTGACTTATGATGCATATATCGTAAGCACCTCCGATAATTATTTAGTACGTGCGTACAGGATGGAGAGACTGTCACACTCAATGGAGATTAGTCGGATAATAAAAAACCTGACACCTATTGACATATAATAAAAAAACAGTATCTAGGACACATCCTTATATCTAGCTGATTGGTAGTGGTTATTAATAGCGAGTTTCACATTATTAAATGATTACTAAATATATTAGTGCATTTCAATTCAAATCAAACACCAATCTAAGTCAACTCTTAACAGGTGAGAAAGATTATTCTTCTCAGCAAGCAGTAGGCTTGCGGCCACAAAGACAACACAAAATGAATGTACGATTACAACGAACAAAAATAATCCTGCAGCATTTCAAAGGGTGTAAGAACGGCGTATCATAGCTAGTACTCAAACGGCAGCAAAATGGCCATTGAATTGTATTTAGTGAAACTACTTCGATTGTGGAGAACAGGGTGTAGAAAGAGTCCATCGGTTTGCCATGGCCCAGCCCATGGAGCTTGGGCCCAAACCGGCTTGAGAGAGCCCCTAAGCCGCTAGATTTATGATTGGAACATGCTCGACTCCGCCGCAAATATCAACCAATTTTAGGCGGTGCTTGTTTTCTTGAATAGAGCTTTCCTTAGTAAAATCATGATATTTTGGAGATGAAAAATACTCGACAAATTATATCACATCATATTATAAAATGTCACGTTGTGTAACGTATTAACTTGATATCACACGAGAGATCAATCAAATGTTGGTATTTACCATGCTTGTTGAATTGAGACAATAAACATCGATGCCAAGCGGACATCCGATTGAACAGGTTATCTCCTGTTTGAAACTATGGATATGCAGAAGTGAGATTTCGATTTCTCAATAATGTTGACGACAATCGACAACAAATCAAAACCCACGCTGGCAAATTGGCGCACAAAGTTCAACTCTTTTGCCATTTTCAGATCCCCAGATCCTCTGAAAAGACAATTTGCGCATTAGCGTACCATTCGATTCTCACGAGGTTGGCGATGGCCGTCGCTTCGCTCGCATCCAAATCAAGAAATCTGCACTCCCTCTTCCACACTTTCCTCAACCGGCCCTTGTGTTTCCTCACTCCGCCTCTTCACACTTCGCATTCGGCGTCCGACCCACCATTGCCCGAGCTCGTGAACGACATCTCCCGCGTCCTCAGCGACCATCGGAACCCTCATCACGACTTGGAACGCTCCCTGACTGCCTTCTCCACACAGATATCCACGAACTTGGTCGAACAAGTCCTTAAGCGCTGCAAAAATCTCGGCTTTTCTGCTCACAGGTTCTTTCTCTGGGCCAACAAACTCCCGGGTTTCGAACACAGCCTCGAGAGCTACAGGATCTTGGTCGATGTACTCGGGAGCAGCAAGCAGTTTGCTTTGCTGTGGGATTTTCTGAGGGAGATGAAAGAATCCGAGAACTTCGAGCTGAACCCAGAAATCTTTTTTATTGTTTTCAGAGGTTATAGTAGAGCTAACTTGCCTGGTGATGCTATAAGGGCTTTTAGTAGGATGAGTGAGTTTGGCATTGAGCCGAGCACTGCTGATTTTGACCAACTTTTGTATGTTCTATGTAAGAGGAAGCACGTGAGGCATGCTCAGCAGTTTTTCGACAAAGCTAAGGTTGAGTTTGAACCGAGTGTGAAGAGTTACAGCATTCTGATTAGAGGGTGGGGCGATATAGGCGAAGTGAATGAAGCACGTAAGCTGTTCGATGAAATGCTGGAGAGGGGCTGTTCGTTGGATGTTCAGGCATGGAACAGCTTATTGGAGGCTTTGTGCAAAGGAGGTAACGTGGATGAAGCATATAATATTTTTAGGGAGATGGGTCCGAAAGGAATTGAACCGGATGCTTCAACGTACTCGATATTCATCCGTGCATACTGCGAAGCAAATGACTTGCATTCAGTTTTCAGGGTGCTCGACAGAATGAGGAGATATAACCTCGTGTCTAATGTGTATACTTACAATTGCATAATACATAAACTATGCAAGAATGAGAAGGTTGAGGAGGCTTACCAATTACTAGATGAGATGATAGAAGGAGGGGTCAATCCAGATGCATGGAGTTACAATGCTATCCAAGCTTACCACTGCGATCACAATGAAGTCAATATGGCTCTCAGACTGTTATCTAGAATGGAGCGAGAGAATTGTGTGCCAGACCGGCACAGTTACAACATGGTTCTCAAAATGCTGATCAGAGTGGGGCGATTTGATAGGACTGAAGTTGTTTGGCATAGTATGGGGAAGGTAGGGTTTTATCCTTCGGTCTCGACTTACTCTGTTATGGTCCATGGTCTGTGCAAGAAGAAGGGCAAATTGGAGGAGGCTTGTAGATATTTTGAGATGATGATTGATGAAGGAATACCTCCATATTCTTCAACAGTGGAGATGTTGAGAAATCGACTTCTAGGTTTGGGCCTCTTGGAGCATATCGATGTTCTAGCTGGGAAGATGGATCGGAGCACTTGTTGCTCGGTGAAAGAGTTTGCAAGCATGATGAGAGGTAACAAGGTGCGTGCAAGATGGAGAAGAGAAGAAACTGAGCCTGAAAGTGAGTGAATTTGAGATACAATTGGAGCTGTGACAACCTCACGGGTTCTTGGAGAGCGTCTTATTCCATGTACCAGAACTCGTGCTCGTCACGACCCACATAATTATGCAATGTCAGCGGTGCAAGCTGAGAAAGTTAAAGAGGGTACTAAAATGATGTGACAGCAGAATTTCAAAGGCACCTCCCCAAGTTGTCATAATAATCGAAACTGGAAGAGTTTCTGTTAACATAAACATTGATTGTTCTATTTTCTGACTCGCAAGTAATTTAAAAATAAGGAGCTAGCACCTGGTGGAAGAGGGGTCACTAATTCTCATTTTCTCAATCACCAATACCTAGTGTCGTAGACCTACTTTAATGTTGAATGAAATTAGCCTCGAGCCCTAGGGACTAGGGGTAAGCATTGATCCAGAGTTAACCTAGATCGATCTTGAACTGGCCCAACCCCAACCCTACTAGTCCTAGTCTAGTTCCTAAGAAAATTTGGTCGATCCTTGGTCTTGAGATCCCTAAACCCTGCACTATGCAAGTTGGTTCTCGATATTGAGAGTTTAGGGTTGGTCAAACCCAGACTAACCCTATACATAATATGTATTATATATAATTTTTAAATATTTTAAATATTCTGAACAAAATCTTTTAAATATTCTGAGTCAGATGGTTATGCTTGCTAATACTTATAAAACCATACCCGATACTAACGACCAATCAGTGGCTTACCTTTTAATAGCCGGCTTCACCGGTCAATTGAAAGGATGGTGGGATAATTATCTTACTGATGAGCAAAGATCACAAATTCTTAATGCTTATAAGTTAGATGATAACGGTCGTGCTATTGTAGATGAAAATGACCAACCCATCCAAGATGCTGTAAATACTCTTTTATATTCCATTTCCCAACATTTCATAGGTGATCCTTCGCACATTCGTGATAAGAATCTAGATCTTCTTTCCAACATGAAGTGTAAATCTCTTGGAGAATTTAGGGAATACAAAGATGTTTTCTTCCAAAGAGTTCTTCTCCGGTCCGATTGTAATCAACCCTTTTGGAAAGAAAAATTCCTTGCTGGTCTTCCTAAACTTATAGGAGAACAAGTTCGCGATAAGATAAGAGAAGAACATAATGGACAAATCCCTTATGATCTCCTTTCTTATGGTGAGCTAGCTTCCTATGTTTATAAAATTGGAACACAATTGTGTACCAACATACGTCTTCGAAACAACTCAAAAGGAACAAAAAACCTCAAACAAAGGTTTGGGAGATTTTTGCGCCCAATATGACCCATCTTTTATAAATCCAAAAAATAGAAAATCTTCTAAAAACAAATGTTCGGGCAAATGCTCAAACGATTGTCCTCAGTGTTCTTCAAAAAAACCAAGGAGAAATTTCAATAGATCTAATAGATCTTTCAATAAGGATAACAAAAGACAAAATTTCAATAAAACAAAAAAGAACTCTTACAAAAACATTGAATGTTACAATTGCGGGAAAAAAAGGTCATACTTGCAAAATTTTGCAAAATTAATAAAAAACTCAATGAATTACATCTTGAAGAAGACACTTTCAATAATCTCCTCCAAATCATGGCGGAAGAAAGCAATTCTTCAGACGATTCGGATATAGAAGATGGCCTCCAGGTTAATGACCTCGAAACCTCTTCAGAATCTGATGGTGATAATTATCAGGATTCCTTTGAAATAAATGTCTTGACCGAAGAAGAAGAAATTATTTTGCAAAAAATTGATCAAATCGATGATCCCCAAGCCAAGGTAAAATTTCTTAATAGTCTCCAACCTTCCATAGTACCTATACTCCAATCTAATATTCCTTATAACCTATCCACCATTTTAGATAGAGGAAAAAAGGTTATTTCTCGGTCTTAATTAATGGTGATTAAACAACAAGTAAACAATAAGTAAAATGTTGACAGAACTGATGGTGATGATGAAATAAAACAGATGAAGCAAAATTATAATCGAGAGGAATGGAATATAATTGTAAGCATAAGGGTAAAACAGTAAGAAGAAGTAAGGATTATTTAAAGACGTCAATAAATGCGAATATTTAAATAAATTGCAAGTAATTAAATCACCAACCACAGGCGGTTAAACCGGCCGATTGTGGGGTATAGACAGGTAATTAAATCACCAACCACAGGCGGTTAAACCAGCCGATTGTGGGGTATGAGCGATAATTTAAATAGACAGTAGGAAATCTTAAATAAAATATTGCATTAATTGAAAGTCATAAGTACAGATATTTAAATTTGCATAAGAAATACAAGTGCAATATAGAAGAGATCTTTTGATTTACAAACCATAAACGAGGTTTGCAACCATTGATCTAACAGGGGTAACAAGGGTTTAGGATAAAATGGTAAGATGGGAATATGAAATTCTTACCAAGAACCGATCAGAACCAAGTGCTTGGTTATTGATCTTGGAAGGAAAAGAAAGATGGATGGTTGTTGGATGGATGACAAAGTGGAGGAGGGAGAGGATGAGAGAACTCTTTCTGAATGGAGGATGTTTTTTCTTGAGGGTAAGAAGGAAGTCGAAGGGCTTTGTCTGTTTCAAAACCTACCTCTTCTTCTTATGGAAGGGTCTATTTATAGAAGGGTCAAGTTACTACAGACAAATGATGAACAGTGTGTTCACATGCGGTTACTATTTGTCTGCAAAGTGAGAAGTGACTTGATTGATGGAAAGTGCACAAAGGTGATACGGTGAGAATCTTTGTGCTGAATTCAAAAGATAGAATCGATTCGACCTAAAGTGCACCGAGATTCGGTGAGTCTTTGTGCGAGAACTTATAGAATATTTGGGTAGAGTCACGTGATGCATTGGTTGTCCCATCTTTGCTTTTCAATCTTCATCTTCCGCCAGATTAATGCCATAGTAATCATCTTCATTGGTGTTGCCGCTATGGTGGGAGTGGGAGGATTCTGATTCTTCCAACTCACTTATTGCCTGTTTTAAAAATCCCTTGAGTTGATCTTGGGATTGAGCCGATGCCAGTTTAGATAGAACGAACCCCTTATCATGGAGGAAAGGGGTAACTCCTTCAGGTGGGAGTATATTAGAACAACCCCGGCCGGGGTTTCTCTTGTTTAACCGATCCGTGATCGATTGTTCACTCACTTTATCAAAAAATTTGAAACCATCCCACCACTTGACTCTAAATTTTCGAGTCAATACGAGGGTGTCTGATTCAATGATTTTTTTGTATTCGAAATTCCACGCCATAACCCATGATACTCGGAAGTATATGAAAAAGAGCATCAGGTTAGGGAATCTTTCTTCATATGAAAGGGGTTTAAATTTGCTGAAGAAGAGTTTTAAACTGGGTTGCACCCAAGGGTGCAGAATTTCACTAATGGGTCCAAAATGTTCCCACCATCGAATGAACCGAAAGGGTATCATGCGGGTATTTAAATCTTCAAAAAAGATCAACCATGTGTGGGAGTTATTCGCATTTTCCTGAGGAAAGTATTCCACCAAGCTTGTTGGTAATCAAAATATGAATAAGAGGTTACGTATGGTATTGGTTCGGTGATCTTGGTATCAAATTTGACCATGGTTATGGGAGTGGGTTTCCACATGGTAGGATGAATGATTTTGTGTATCCTTGCCGTGGAATAATTGATATGATTTTTATCGAAAAGTGTTTGAAGGTGACAGACTTGGTTTCGTCAAAATCCTTTCATAAAACTCCACCGTTTTTTTGTAAGGATCATGCGGAGTATAATTAAATTTTTCAGAAAACATATTTCTTGCAAAGACGATCGGGTCTTCGTCATAAAAACCATTTTCAGCAGTGCAAATATTTTGATAGTTCGTTTTATCAAAAAATTTTGATTTTGGAGGGGTTGCTCGAGTTGTCCGAGTAGGCTGAATCACCACCTCACTAAGAGTCATTTTTCCCTTTGGTTTTCGAACACTCAAAGGGGAAGGATTCAGGCTTACCTCTACCTGGTTGTTTGGCTTATTGAAGGCTATTTCAAGAAGTTTTAAGGCCTCCTGATGGGAGAGGTTGGATATGGAAAATTGATTATTTGAAGGTGGTGAGGAGGGTTCCTCTTTGGGAGATATAATAATCTGACTTTCTGATGTATTGAAAGGTTGTTGGGCAGCTTGTAACCAGCTTCTGATGTTGGTCATATTTTTGGGTTTTGATGCCGAAGACTGGGCAATTTCCTTGCCTTTGTCTTTTCCGGTGGGTTTGGGGGGCATTTTCCCTGTAAAAATTCTTGTGTGAGAAAATTCGGTAATGAATTTGAAGAACCATTTATAAATTCAATATCAAAATCGAAGACAGATAAAATGGCTTGCCATCTGGCAAAGATTTGTTTTGAAGCAATATTTTGGACATCTTTTTGTAAAACATCTTTCGCAGATTTGCAATCAATCCTTAATAGAAATTTTTGATTCGAAGATCACATTGGAATTTAGAAATAGATAAAACTATAGCAAGAATTTCCTTTTTTATAGTAGAGTAATTCTTTTGGCGTCATTCCGGTGTTTAGAGACAAATTGGACAATTTGTTCTTTCTTTGTTTTTTGACTGCTTGAGGATTCCTCCGTAACCAATATCGAAGCATCGGTTTCAACGATTTTGAATGCCGATGGATCGCAAGGTGTAAACAAGGAATTTCTTTTATACTTTTCTTGATGAGTTTTACTACATCGTGTGAATATTCGTCCATGGAGGAGGATCTTTTTTAAGCCTTTGATGGAGAGGTTTGCAAATAATGTTGATATTGGGAAAGAAATCTATAACATAATTCAAACTTCCAAGAAATCTTTGCAATTGGTTTTTATCTCTGATTTCTTCGGGAAATTTTTCAGCAAAAATTATTGATCTTTCAATAGGTATGATATGTTAGTATAATATATTCTAGACGGAACCTCTGAACAAAATTATTGACTATGTTAGTATAATATATATCTAACATATTATATATTATATGCTTTGCTACTCTAAATTTTTGCCTCTTCTATTCTCTTCAAGTTTATCTTGTAAATTAGAAAGTAGAAAGAAATCTAGTCCTAATTTGATCAAAAAAGAAAAACCCTCTTCACTCGCCTTGCCTTGCTCGTCTTTGATGACTCGCCACGGCGCTCGCCTTTGTTCCCTCTCATCACATGTTTGCTATTATGATTTATTGCTTTTAGCAAATGTAAATTTCTATAATTACCTTATCTTATATTTATATTTGATATGTATTGATGCTTATAATTTGGTTGGATATGTAAATTGAAATAGTATATTCTTTTAAGTAATATAAAAAATGAAGCAAAAAAATAATTAATTAGTCCTGGGTTAATCCTGAAACCAGACCAAACCCATAGGATTGGTCTGCTCCTCAGTCCCAAGCTCAAAAGTGTCGATCATCAGTCTTAAAAATTGGGAACCGACAGTGTATGGGTTGGTCTTAGGTCAGGTGCTAGATCGGCCCATTTTGAACTATGCTCACCTCTCCTAGCCGTTTGTCTTCCGAAAACTAAATAAAGAAATTTTCATGCTCCCAGCAAAAAGGGAAAAATCCAGTATATGAAACATTATCTCATGTCATAGCTGTGTATTACACTATATACATTTATATTAGAGAACGTCAATTGTCTTTCGATTAATGTAGCTTGCCTTAATCAGGAATCAACTTAACATTCCCAGATTACGCTTGCTTTGCAGCTGAACAGCAGCTCTGAATATGTAATCGGCAAAGAGTCCTGCCTCAAAACCTATTGAGTCATTGAGCAAAGCAACCTGAATTGGCTAGCACTTCATCTAAACCGCTTGCCTGGTCACAATGCTCATATTTATCAAAGACAAGCTGTTTCTGGCGGCTATCAACATTTGTTATGCTCCAGTATCAACGGGAGGATCATTTGCAATAAGCAGCATTGAAGTTTCTGCAAGAAGAACCCTAATTTGATGTTAGTCTTCTGACAAAAGCAACTGCTATTCTATCCATTCACTGAAAGATTGCTAGTAAAAAAAGCATCTACCATCATCAAATCCAACTTAATAACAAGAGTGAAGCAGCTCCTCAAAACTGCAAACGAACCATCAGATGACAGTTTAAAACCAGGTGGGACTTGACTTCACCTGAAAGGCATTCTAAATTTATAATCCTCACTCTGGAGAAAGCAACACTGAGACAGCAATGTCAATGCATCCAGGTCACAAAACTTTCATGTCCTAGAAACACACTGAAGGATAAGGTCCTCTCATGTTACTCCCACTTCATGCACCTCTATGTCAGGAGATCCATGGTTTGCCACCTGAGTTTGCAAAATGTACGAAGCCTCTGAACTCCTTCCCTCATACAAGTATTTGTCCAACATCAAAGAGTATTTTGAAGCTACCTTAATATCCTCTTTGCTCAAATTACATGGAATTAGACCCTTCAGGGCCTGTGATTGACCTTCTAAGAAAATTCCATGAAGCAGGGAAGCCGATAAGACAGGATCTGGAAGTGATCCCTTCTTTGTCACCTTATCATGCAACATTAGAGCATCTTTAACCATTTTGTGCTGGCAAAGACAAATTAGTATTACACTGTAAGCAGCAGCTTGTGGTGCCCATTGATCCAATATCATATCTCTAAAAAGTTTTAGGGGAATACATTTCTCCCCTTGATATATATTAGCTATCTCAGATGTTGAGCCAGAAATGTTGTTGATGAGCCCATTGACAAGATAATTAAGTGTAACATCATTGGGACTGCAATTATTCTCCAGCATCAGTTCAAAAAAGGAGGCCGCTTTTTCAGGCCTTCCCTCCTTAAAAGAACTGCCTATTAGTATACTGTATGTTACCACATTGGGCTCTAAGCCAGAAGATTTCATTTCAAAAAATAAATCTTCAGCTCTATCAAGATTTTTACTGCGGCAAAACCCATCTATAAGAGAGGTATAGGTGACAACGTTTGGCTTGCATTTTCGCATAATCATCTGCCTGAACATCCACATTGCTTTGTCCAAATCCTGCTGCTTTCCGTACCCATCGATAATCGTGGTATAAGTAATCTCATCTGGCATGAGCTGCTCCTTTAACATTCCATGGAAATAAGACATTGCATCCTTCATCATTCCAAGCCTGCAGTAGCCCCTAATCATCGCATTGTACCCAGCAACACCGAGATTCAGACCCTTCCTAATTGCAAATTCAAAAATATCCTTAGCTTCTGCAATTTTTTCATGTCTCGCATAACCATCAACTATAGTGACAAAAACATATTCGTCAGGGTCTATGTTGTGGTCCAGCATCTCCATGAGTAGCAACTTGGCAGCTTCAAGCCTCGTTTTCTTGCAAAGTCCACTCAACAAGACATTGTATATCTCTGCATCAGGGAAAACTCCCTTTTCCATCATTTTTCTGTATACTGTCAAGGCTTCATTAATCTCCCCATGGAGAACGCTTCCATGGATGAGAGCTCCATAAATAACCATATCAGGCTTCTCTCCTCTTTCTGTAATATCAATAAGCAAATTGGATGCTTTCTCATATTCCCCTTGTCTGGAATATGCTAGTATCAGCGGAGTACAGGTTAACTTGTTTGATGTGAAACCTTTTCTAAGTGCCTTTCCAAGAAAACCCTCAGCTTCCCTCAGCCTCTGATCCTTACACAAAGAAGCAATCAGGATATTATATGTCACAATGTCTGGTTCACAACCACTTTGAACCATATTTTCAACCATTTTCACAGCTTCCACTACACGACCATGCTTGTAGAGACCATCGATAATCGTGTTGTATATATACAGATTGACACTGAGACCCCTCTCCTTCATTTCAGTGATGAGCTTATCAACCAAATCAAATTTTCCCACATTGCAGAAACCTCTGATCATGGACCCAAAACTTTGCAGTGTGGGCAAAAAACCTTTTGATATTAACTCCTTGAAAAGTGCGTGGGCCTTGTCTACATTCCCAATCTTAACATATCCATCAATAAGAGTATTATAGAAGACGACATTCGGTATACAACCATTTCCCCACCTATCCTGGATCATTTTCTCACCTTCCTCAACTTTGCCTTCACTACACAAACCTCTAACCATGATGCAAACACTAAAATTATCCACTGCGTCAACACCCTCAGCACTCTCTCTAGCAAGCATTTCATCATAAACCCTACGGGCATCCCCTGTTCGCCCATGATTCACGAGCGCATTAAGCAAACAGTTACAAGCGAAAACATCCGGCGAGCAACCACAGACATTCCGCATGGCATCATAACTCCGAAGCGCCTGATGAATCATCCCGCAATCCGCATACGAGCGGATCAGAACATTCGCGGCTTCACGGGTCGGCCTAACGTCCTCTCTCGCCATGCCACCCTGCACCAGCTCGATCTCCGGGAACAGCCGGCATTTGGCGAGGAGCTTCAACAGCGAGGAGTAACCGCTCTCGCCGAGAGCCCCATGTTGCCGACGCCGGTCAGACGCCCAGTGGAAGAATCTCAAAGCCAACCCCGCGTCGTACACTCTGTCGAACACGTGGTGGGCAACCTCGGAGACGAGGATTCCAGCCTCAGCAAAGTGGTTCCCGAGGGAATCTGGCCACCGGGGAGATGGGTCGTTGAGAATGCGGATGGCTTGGTTGACGAATCGCTTGAGGCCGGGTTTGAGGGAAGACGAGGGGGTCGGGTTGTGAGGGGGTTGGATTCGGGCGAGAACGTTCTTCGACATGGAAAAGAGAGGAGGACGGAAGGTGTGCAGAGGCCAGGAAAGGCGACTCCTTTTGGAGTAGTTCAGTCATGGAGGGGTTAAGAACTATAGCGATTAGAGGAGGAGAGACGCTTTTCCGGTTATTTCTGCGACTTCGCGTCCATGCCCGGGAAATCAGTGGCTTCACTCTCTTTTCAAGACGTAAATTACACAACAGGAATTGAAATTTAAAATTCACAAAAAAACAAAGAAATTTATATAAATACTTATTTATATAGAAAAAGCAATTTTTATGATATAATGCAATTTTAATTTTTTTTTAATGCTACATATATCCACCATAAAATAAAAAATAATTATCCGACACGACAATTTTGTACTTATACCAACCAAATCCCAACTGATGCACCTATAACAAATTCATCCCAAAAAATCTATAACAAATTTACCCTCTTTTAAATTATGTTAAATTTTATAGATAAATTATTGAGTTGAATGATTTGTAATAATTGATGAGTTTACTAGTTTGAGGTTTTACCCTCCATTTGCCACAAATATACTAATTTGCGATTTTTCATAATACTAATCCAAATTAATGAAAAATAAATGAAGATAAATTTGTCGCAAATATACTAGTTTGGGTCTTTAGTGGTCAAAAAAATTAATTTGTTGTAGGTTTACTAGCTTAGGAGTCTTTTATAATATTAATCCTATAAGAAATAGATACAGTTTTGAATTGTTAAGGCGAGATGCATGCAAAATCTACATATGTCAATTCAAGGATTGATTTAGCTTTTAAGGGTGTCGATATGCTAAAGGAGTTAACAGCACAAGCCTCGATTATCTAAACTGACTAATTAGTCATGTACACGATACAAATTTCATGATTAAACTAAGCAAACTTATTTGATTTTCAGTCAGTTTCCATGCGACCATATATTTGCCTAACTGCCTTTCCTCTTCCTCCTAATTATCTCCCAAAATCCAGGCTAGCAACATGCTTAGATTCTAAAAACAATGCCTTGAAACCCCACTTTCCAGAAAGAAAAAAAGAATCTTGCGCAATACCTAAAGAACAAGATGTCTTATAGACTAGGAATTTAACAAATCCATAGACACTGCACTTAACATATTTGCCTAGGCAAGCAATTCTACAGCGGCTCCCTATGCTGCCTCATCATCTAGGAGTAACTTGCTTGGCAAGTTCTCCTTAAGCTTGCGTCTTCATGCAAATCCAGTCAATACCAATCAAATTTCATTCCCGAATGGGTGGGTTGTACTACACTTGAAGTTGTCGGAGTCCAATTAAAAGGCTTGTGACTCCAAACAAAATATGAGTTCCTATAGGCAAATGAATAGCCCAAACTACGTGCTCCTTCCGTGGAGCATGGTCACTTGGCACGAAAAACAGGCTAAAGAATATACCAAATGGAATAGTCGCATGTTTATGGATAAACAATGCAAGAACACAACACTGTTGGGAAGCCATGACTTATAAACAACATTATCAGTAACAAGAGTATGACTGAACCAATGGTCAGATCTCAAAGAATTACAGCATTTTCATGATAAAACAGCTAACAACAAAAAGTATCTCCATATTGCTCTGGAAATTTCCACTTTCACTTATGCTTGATTATTCAACTTGAAGCCAAAGGCTGTATCAAAAGAATCTGTTGATGCCATGTGACTGAAATTGATGGAAAACAATTGTGCATCAAACCTGCATCAAAGTATCGAAGTGGTATATAGTGAGCATTCATCTCCATAACAGGGCAAGTGCTGAGGAGGATTTAAGAGGTTGGTAGCAATCACTTCTCTATTACCTTCATAGAGGAGCTAGGTCCATATTGCATTGGCAGGACAATTGCCACACAACCACCATGAGACACTCAGAGCATCATAAGGAAGCAAGTGCAAGAAGTCAGAACCAACCGTTTCTTCTTCAACTGAAAGAGAAAAGAGTTGCATCTGTTGGTTATTTGCTATAATGCTCTTGATCCATAAGTATCCAAACCAAGGCAGCAGCAATTCTTGTGGAAGTTGTATCTAGCTCAATCTTGTCCTGTTGATCGGGACGCCTGCACTTATATTTGCATCAAGTCAAAGGAAATCAGAGAGTCAGCAACATGGTTGGTCTCTCTAAATGGAATAGATACAAAAAATATGTGGATCCAAAAAGCTTAGAGAATTATTGCTTCAGCTAACAGGATGCAAAGTTAATCCACAGCAAAATTGTTAACCTAGGACAACTTCAAGGCTTGAGGCTTGACTTTCTCTCTTGCTTCAATTCCCAAAGAAAAGTTCATAAGCCCCATAATTCATATTCTTCAATACGTCAAAAGGATTACAATATGGTCAGCCAGATGCATGGGCAAGCCTTCTTCCAAAAGGAGAGTTTAATTGCAGTATAGAAATTGCATTGTATGCATACCATTTCTCAGCCATTCATGATACCAAAGAGGCCCACATGATCTATTGATGGGTGCTTTCTTACTTTGCAGGTAAAATTGTAAGGTTCAATATCTTTGTACTCAGTAATGAATCTCCCGTCCAAAATGGAAGAGGTTAACGTAATCACAAACTAAATGCTTGTGCAATTACCTGAACTCTTCTTTTGTGAATTAATTTCATCAAATACAAAAAGATTAGTGTTATGATAGACCTTGTACACAGGTACTTGTGAAGCCTACATAAAGAGTCAGACTAAAAGAAGCAATTCAGCTTGAGAAACAAATCTAGCTTCCACTAAATATGTGCTTAATATTACTCAGGGTGGAACTTACTTTCAAAAACATTAAAAAGGAATGACGTAGTACTTGAAGATTCAAGCATTTCTCAAGGACAGAAACTTAGGTAATCGAACATGGCTACGTGTGTACATACTAAAAAGTCGGCAAGGGAAATATGAGTTATACCATGCTAGCTATTCCGACTAAGCCTGTCTCTCTCACCATATGGTCATCTTAAGTCCAACCACAAGGTCCCTCTGTGTCCATCGCCATCCATTCACAGAAAAAAGCTGAATAGACAAGCCCACTGAGAAAACTCAGAAGTCAAACCTATCAGGACAAACACTGGAGACTGGGAACAATTTGAGGTGGTTGCTTGTGTTAATGTCAAATTAATCCTCTAATTCCCACAATATAATCTTATATGGAAAAGTCTATGAAGCCACAGCCTTAAAATGCAAGGGCCTCTTCATGCTTATGCTCATGCACATACTCATGAGAGAGAGAGAGAGATTACATTACAAGCAATGGCAATCACATGGTCGTCATCCACCTGGAGTATTCATTTTGTAGCAAAAACCAAGATCACAGGCTGGAGAAACCCACGTTCCTTAGAATGATTATGATATACTTGAGCTCCCTTGATCTGATGCGATGACATCACATTGCTCTGAAATTTCAAGTTAGGCATCATGGCTCTGATTGTCTGAAAAAGTTTTAAGAGGTTCATCATCCATCCTAGGATAATTTGGACTGAAAAGAGTCCATCTGAATCTCAGAAAAAGGTGGTGTCTTCTTCCGGGCCAATGCTATTATCATCTTAGCTTTCCCAGGCTGCCCAGTTTTCTTTAGGGCTTCAAGAAGTGCAATAATGGAATCAACACTAGGAAACCAACTTTTTCGCATGCAGTCCTTACACATTGAATATGCCAAATCCAAATCGCCTCCCTTACAAAGGTAATGGATCATGGTCTGGTAAATCTTAATATTGGGTCTGTATCCATTACCATGTAATGCAGAATAAACCCTCTTGGCCATTTCAGGATATCCTGCGAGGAAGAACCCCTTAATCACCAAATTATACGTGACTTCATCAGGGTCAATCCCGATTGTGTTCATCAAAGCAGCCATCTTATGAGCATTCCAAGCTCTTCGCTTATATACCAAGTACTGAATTCTGACATTGAAAGTGGCTAGATTCGGCAAACAACCCTTATGCACCATAAGATTCCACAAACCATTACCAAGTTCCCACCTATTACTCTTGTAGGCCGCAGACATTAGTGTAGTATATGTAACTATGTCTGGTCTGATACCAAATTTCTCCATCTCTATAATGACTAAATAAGCCTTATCCAAAAAGGACATTTCACAGTATGCCTTAATAACAATGTTCAGAGAAATTATATCCAGCTCAATACTAAACCTTCGTGGAGCCTCGCTAAGGAAGGCCTGGATAGCTATTAAATCACGGGCTTCTATCAATACCTGCAATGTAGCATTGAAAGACTTGACAGACCTTTTACAACCAAACAAGTGCATGTCATAGAAAGTATCTAGCGCGTGTTTAACCATTCCGGCCTTACCATACAGCATGATAATCCTCACAATGAACCCTTCACGGCGACCCTGCGGAAGGGCCTTTTGCTGCTCAAGCAATTGCTCAATGTAGTCAAACCGACCAGCACCTGCTAGCCTAGAAATCGTGTCTTCAAAAGCGAAACGGTTCTCAATAAGGAGGCGGTTGTGAGCATTCGCCCTAAATAGGTGAAATAACTTATTAGGGTCCCTTTCAGATTTGAGCTTCACGAGAGCAGGTTCCTCTATTGTCTTTGCCTTATCAACATGGCTTGATACAGCTGCAGGACTACCGTTCGATGCAATGGCAGCAGCTGTGACGGCGGCGGCATGGCAAAATCTGCGAACGGGACGCAGAGAAAGCATATTCTAGGATTCTCTTCACACGGAAACATACCCACGAAACGAACTCAACAATCCAAGAACAAACTCCAGCCGACAACGTTCACTGCCCATAAATAAAACCCAAAAAGAAGAGGAACTCGAATCCCCCCACACATGCAAAGCCTTACGCAAACACCCGACAACGCTAAAAATGTCTCCTTTCCAAGATGCCCCGCGAACCCAATGCTGAATAACATTTACCCGCCCAGCAGTACGTCTTTCTCTTATCTTACAGAAAAAGAATTCAAGAAATCAGTTGCTGCTGCTGCTGCTGCTGCTGCTGCTGCTGCTGCTGCTACTGCTGCAAGAATGTCCTCAACGTCAGACGAGAAGGGACAGAACACCAGCAACGAAGAAGACCGAGATATAAGAAGAAGGAAGGGGAGCGACGGCGGGTCAGAGCAACCATTCATCGTCCGAATCGGATTGAGAAACTGGGTTTTCTCGGGCTCAACATAGAGAACGGATGACAACCCTAGAGAGGCGAATTAGCAACGGAAGATGGAGATGGAGATCACCGTGGGAGCACGGTGGTGGATCTGGGAGAGGCCCGAGCTCATTCTTGGGTGGGCGCTCTGCGTCTCTGGTTTTATTAGGCTTTTGCGGAGGGAGGGGTTTTGAAGAGTCGGGGAGAGGGGGAGGTTTTGATGTGGGGGTGCATGGTAAGCAACCGTGGACCTCCTTTTCAATCTTCCTACGATGCGATTAGTTTACCTGAATGGCCCTTTCGTGGATTGCGTCGTGGCGTAACGGGTACCCCGAGAATTATTTTGCAATACCGGCCCATGTAATTTAATTAAATATAATCCCTAAATTTTTAATTTATTTACGGTAACTCTTGAATTGTATGAATATATTTTATAGACTCTTTCCATTAATTCAATATCAAGAAAAAACATCAAAAATATTCATATAGTTAAAAGACTAAATTGAATTTGTACCAACAATTTAAAAACTACATTTAATAAATTAAAAACTTAGAAATCATGTTGAGCATTAAGTTAAAGTTTAGATATCAAATTTAACCAATTAAAAGTTCATAAATTATATTGCATACTAGGTCAAAATTGTGATCATTTTCTTGAATAATTAATTAACGTGTTTTTCCCTGTCAATTTTTTATTTTTATTTCGAAACATTAACGGATATTGTGGAAACTGTTATTTTCAATAGATTATGATACGAAAAAAATTTCCTTCAAGCAAAAAATTTCTTTCCTCTCCACCCGAGCATCGATATTGTAGGAAAATATCAAGATGATCTTATTATGTAATTTTCTAATGGCCTGATAAAACCATCTTAGACAAATTAGCTTCACATATCGATCGCCACACAATTTTAGTTAGTTACCTCTGGCGCACAACATCAATGTCAAAAGTACTAAGGAGATGTGCTAAATTTTCCCTCGGATAATTTCTTGAAAGGTCTCCACATCTTTCCATTCACAAATGAGTAGCTCTTATTAATGGAAAAAAAATTAAATGTCCAATAAAAATATCGATTTTCTGTTGAAAACTCGTAACTAATAAAGACTTTGCCGAACACTATTTTGGCGTAACTTTTCAATGCAATGAACAGTGTTGAATATGCTGTGGTGCAATGGTCCGTGCATAACTAAGGTATCCACTTAAATGTGCAATAGCAATATTAAGTTAAAGATTTTAATACTAAAAATCCACAGTAACCGTATTTTAAAAATTCAATATAATCAAAATAAAAACCTATTTAATTTAATAGTTGGAGCACATTATCCGCATTATACTCCTTCTTTTCTTCAAATCTATGTGGTCATAAAACTACTGAAAGATAACACACAAGTCATTATCTTGCACATTTGGAAATCAATTGATAAATTGGAAAAAAGGATAATATTTATGTTCTGCGACTTTAAATGCGTGATTATCACGCGCCTATTTCAATTTAATTTCCGCCGGAGTTCTTCGCTGTTCATTGGGCAAAACTCGCCGTTCTTCTCGCTCCGTCAAAGTCTCTGCGAATCTGAGTCTCCTTCTCCTTCTCCTTCATCTCTCCGGTCGCCGGAACCCTAAGCAGCGGCGATGCTTCAGCACCAGATCTCGCATTCTCCGGCCAGGCTCGGCCTCACGAGCCCCACCAGCTCCAGCTCGCCGTCTCTCCCAAATCCCAACACCAAATTCGCCGCCGCCGCCTCCGCCTCCCACCAGCAGCCGCACCATCATCCCAACCTCCCCTCCTCCGCCGCCGCCCCCGCTACCTCCTCGACACTCCTGTCTCTCCTCCCGCCTCTCCCGCGGGCCCAATCGCTCCTCCTCCAGATGTCCTCCCTCGCCTCCAAGCTCTTCGACGTCTCCCCGAATCGCGCCCTCTGGCTCTCCTCCTTCCGCGGCTCCCTCCCGACCTTCCTCTCCTCTCCGCCGCAGTCCGCTCAATTGCACGTCGTCCTTCCCGACCCGCCTCCGTCTTCGACGAAGGAGATCCTCTCCCTCTTCACTTCCCTCCAGACGCAGCTATTCAAGGCCGTCGCCGAGCTCCAGGAGATCCTCGACCTCCAGGACGCCAAGCACAAGCTCACCCGCGAGATCCGGTCCAAGGACTCCGCCCTCCTCTCCTTCGCCAACCGCCTCAAGGATGCCGAGCACGTCCTCGACATCCTGGTCGATGATTACGCCGATTATCGCCGTCCGAAGCGGTCGCGATCCGCCTCTGCCGTGGAGGAGGAGGATGGGGACGATGGTCTCGGCAGCTCGACCACGGTCGCCTCGCGGCTGAATCTGTCCGACATCGTGTCCTATGCGCATAGGATCAGCTACACGACGTTCGCGCCGCCCGATTTCGGGGCGGGACAGGCTCCTCTTAGAGGGGCTCTGCCTCCGGCTCCCCAGGACGAGCAAATGCGCGCCTCGCAGCTGTACAGTGTTGACGATATCCAGCTGCCGAAATCAGCCGTCCAGGATGATCACAAAGAGAGTATATCAATAGTCGAGCCGCCTGCAATCCCGGATGTGCCGGCAATTCCAGGCTTACCTGGGAACATCATTATACCGTCAGGCTGGAAACCCGGGATGCCAGTGGAATTGCCGACCGACTTGCCTGTTCCACCGCCTGGATGGAAACCGGGCGATCCGATCACCTTGCCCCCAATAGACACCCTTCCTGTTCGCAGGCCTGAGGAGCCACAGTTGCAACCGGTTGGTCCTCCGGGATTGCATAAGGAGCCCGAGACGATACAGGTCCGGCATGTTGACCTCGAACTTCCAGATAATTTCGATGACAGCAGTGATTACAGCAGCGACGACGCAAGCTCTGAAGATGACGAGTAAACTGATATGGATGGGTCTCTGTAATCGATTGGCATTGTAAGATAAGTCTTGAGTGCTCCTTGTATGAACCTGACCATTTTATTTAGTAGGATGTTTCTTTCTTCCTGGCGATTCTTTCAGAGGCTCGGATGATGCTACTTGAGAATACTTCATCTTAAATCTCGAAACTTTGAAGGTCAATTACGGAATCAGATCGGGATCAGAACTACATTGAGTAGTTCAAGATACGGGCAGCTATAGCTTCTGTTGCTGACTCTTGTTCTGTGATTTTACAGGCTACAAGCTACATGTTTGAGTTGGGTTCTTGCCCTGCTTGTGATCTCTTGAAATGTCTGAATCTGGATATGAAAGCTCCTATAGAATTTAAAGCTTGTTAGATGATGGAAGTGAGATCCTAGAGCCCTGGCCATTCTTGATGCTCGACTCATTAACATGTGTTGCCAAGTTTCATCAAAATGAACTTAGTAAAATTTATCTTCATAGTCCTGCTAACTGAGTTCATTTAGATCTGCAAAGGAAACAATTGCAATCTTGAGATTTCTTTTTCTTTTTTCTTTTGGAATCAAAAGGGTTATGAGCTGCCTTTCTTGCACAATCGAAGTTCTAAATCCCAAACTTGAGCATAAATCGCGGTTTCATCTTTCTCACATCATTTTGACTGTAATGAGCACTTCGTCTCGCGCATATTTCCTGCTTACTCCTACCAAATTGGTCCTTATGGAATGTCCCCGAATGCTATGCCATCATCTCACTAAAGGAAAGTATGTTGTGAGAACAGCTGCTAGGAACGAACTTGAATTGATTAGGGATAACTTGAGACTAAATTGCCATTTTAAGTTCCTCTCCTCGAGAGAAAAAAAAAACAAATTCGAGCAAGTTATTATGCATAGCATGATCAAGTAGACATTTATTCTGCATTATTGTGTACGCGAACTGTCAGCCTTCCGAACTGTCTTCGGATAGCCTCTTTCACTAGTCTTCTGATTTTGTTGCTTTCTGTTGGTATGCTAAGTATGTAACCTTGAAAAGATTACAGTTATGACATAATACTTGGATGAGATACAGTGATATGTTCTGCAGAAAGCAATAGATGTGACTGTTCACTCTCGTTGCTCCAAGCGCTGAGCAAAACCAGATGTTCATTCAGACACCACCGTACTAGCATTACATATAGATTGGCGTTGTGAGATCCAGTGACGCATATATATGTGAGCAACTCAAACTTCCGTGATGTTCATTGGCATGTTGCCGCCCTTCAGCAATTGATGATGCCATAGACATTCTTTCAGCTATGGCATGGTTAAAAATGCGAGGGAAGCTAGTTTGGGCACCTGCTATTGCTCAAAGAAAAGGCAGAGGGATCGAAACAACGGCATCATCCATTCTCTAGAAGGCATCTTCTTCAGAACCTGGCCGTTAAACAGTTTAGCCAATCCTGAAGCATATCTGTCATCAAATTGAAAGCATCAGAGGACTATTGCGATGAAAGCTCATCAGTATTGAAGTGAAGGATATCCACATATAGTCAGTTACCCTGCTACTAAGAGGATTAGAGCGGTGACCCATAGACAATATTGGTAACTCCTATGCTTGGACTTTTTGTGCTTCATATCGTATCCGTCTGGGATGTACCTCCTGCTTACGTACCCAAATTGGGGACGGATTAAGAGAACAAACCCTAGTAGGAAACCAGAGACGAACCCTCCAATATGGGCTGAGTTATCCACGTGAGGTATGAGAAGCCCGATGGCCAGATTTATGGCGACAACGATCACTAGAGTGAAAAGAGCTGTGCACTGAACGGACAAGAATTAAAAAACCTTGCCCTCTGAAACTTATTTTAAAGGCCATCCTTGCTCTCTGAACTTGAAAGTCTACAATCAAGCAGGTTCAACTTACTGTTAGAGCAGAATCACTGGAAGATAGAATTACCTTGTTTGCATAAATGGTCCAGTTTGTGATCAGCTCAGAAAGCATTGCTCCCAACAGCCCAAAAAGAGCACCGGATGCCCCGACTGATATTTTCGAGCCTCCACTGATGGTAAGTGTAGATAATAAGCTTCCCCCAAATCCAGAGAGCACATATAAAGCTCCAATTTTCACTGCACAAGTATGGTACTCAGAATCAGTGACGATTGGGAAACATTAGTCAGGTGAGTTCTACTCTGTAGAGTCTATTTCTTACGGAATCCAAACTCTTGCTCGAGTCCTATGCCAACAACAAGGAGGCTCAACAAGTTAGTAGCCAAATGTAAGACTCCCGCATGAAGCCATATGCAGGATATCATTCGCCATCCCTCAGCATCATCTACCACAAGTTTTCGCTCGAGGCCTCCAAGTTTTTCCAGCCTGCACATTGCGATTAGATTGTTCAAATAGGCATCTAGTCTGAGAATGCTCAGAAGAACAAGATTCCTATCATCAACAATGCTGTGCAGAAGAATGTACCAGGTATTTGATATGACATACTCCTCAAATTTTTATGTTCCCATCTAATGCATATGGCACTTTGAATCCACTTTCAAGACCTTTTTTTGCCTAACTCGTGCCAAAACATGAGGCTAAATCGATCTGTATACTCTTATGCCCATCCTTTGGATGGAAAACCGCTTTTTGAAATGGAGCTTCTTCTTTCTTTTCGTCTCTGTGTTAATTGAATTTGGGCAATGAGATGAAATCTTTTTTAACTCTCTTACAAATTCTAGTTAACTTGAACAGAGATAAACAAACAAACCCATCGTCAATCTCTACCATATTATTGAAACTGTATGACAATCGTTTATTGTCATTCACCGAACAATTCAAAGCTTTTGACTTTCAGGGAGAATTTCTATAGTCGAAACGTTTATAACACAAAAATGGAAGAAAGAAAAAAGAAATTCCCGACCCTTTGGTTGGCTTATCAGAAGGCTTTAGAAATTAAAACTAATGTAGTAGTCTGCTGTATTGAAAGAAATTAAAACAAGAGGAAGATGAAAAAGATAAACGATAGATCAGAAAATAGAGAGCCTTCTTACGTGACGACGGAGGGGCCCAAGAGAGGGTTCTCCTTCAATGGCTGAAAAGAGAACCTCCCTAGCAGAGGATACAAGGTGCAACCCGTAGGCTCCTTGCTGGGGCAGTTGTTGACGTACATCGTGTACACGAAGAGCCCGAGGTTGGCCAAGAAGATGAGCGGGATGAGCCACGGGAACCACTGCTTTGGAGGTGGCGGTGGAGGAAAATGGTGATGGGCAGGACGGGGCATCTTGGGGCCCTTTTCTATGTCCATTGCTGGCAATGGCGAGGCGGACAGCGAGGGGGGTGACGAGCTCTTCCCCATCGAGAAGAAGGGGAGGGGAGGAGTGCACGAGGCCCCAACCCTTTTGACGGTGGTTGACGGGGCTGTTTTGACAAGTTTTGATGCCGAGAAGGAAGCGAGGAAGGAAGGGGGGAGAGAGAGAGAGAGAGAGAGAAGGGTTGGATGGTGAAGAATGAACCTTAGGTGGGATGGGAGTTAAGTTCGTTACGTTTCCCGCTAATAAAAAGGGTTGTGTTGGTGAAATTATTAAATGAAGTAACTGATGGTTGTAATTTTATGCGATTTAAACTAATATAATTCATGATCATCTCATAAACAATCAAAGTTTCAAACTTTATAGTTTAAATTCAATCGCCCCCGTTCTTCCCCGTTAATCTTGTTTCCAAGTGTCATTGCTGACTTTTTTGATCCGTCAAAAAAGTGTCCTTTTGATGGTAAACAACTTGAAGATCAAGTGCCTAAACAGAGAAACTTTAGTCGCTTATGAGGGTAGGTCTATTCTGGGAAAAGCACACAATGCACAGCGTTCCTGAGAAATTGCAAAATGACGAAGATTTTGCTTGTGGCCCTGAAATTCTTGAGAAATGTATCGGTAATGGAGACGAATACGTCCGTAAACAAACTGAGATTGCATTTCAACTGATGCAACACCCATGCGGAGAGGAAAGATTTAGGTCTTATTGTTTTGATCTCATCCTTATTAACCGAAGCATTTAGTCTGAAATTCAGACCATCAACCCTACTCAATACAAACCAGCAGCAGTCCACCTAGAGAACCTAACCAAGTAGCACATAATGCAAGCAAATTCTACTACATTGCGGCTGAGGATCCTGATTCTAAATGGCTGCCACAATGGTTGAAACCAAACCAAACGCCATTCGGGATGAAAGTGTTGTAGTAAAAAGTCACAGCCTTCGTGTAATAGCCATAGACAGTCACGGTTTCGGGTTTCCACCCGTCGTATCCGCTCCGGTAGAGGTAGATGTAACAGACTTGGTACGTGCAGGGTCCATATATGTCGAACGTATCAGTGGAGCATCGCTCGAATGTACTAGTCGACGGATCGTCCAACCTAGGCGCATAAACCTGATCGGCCATATCAAGGTGAACGCAGAAGTCAGATTTCATTTAGCTAAAGTACCCTCTGGAATAGAAAAAGAAAACAGGCTTTGCATCCGTTGGCTAGAATTAAAGACAGTAACAAAATACCCAATTATCAAGATATGGACCTTCTTGATTTATGGGTTGTGACTATTTTGATTAACCTAATCAATGCGCTTATTGCAGGAACAGGTAACATCCTTGATGGGCTAAATCATCCTTATTCACTAAAAACCACTTGCTTGATCAAGAAATATTATTGTGCTCCGACCGGAAATTACATGAACCAAAATACCTCGGAACAGACTTATCAGCAAAGCAGTTTACCTGATTTCCATAAGCATCGCCAAACGCAAGGCTGATCTGGTCACGAGTATACGAAGTCGAAGAGCAGCTCGTCCTTATTTTCACCGTGTAAGTACAGCTGTTCTTATTCTGAAATGCAACACCTCAAACTCACTTCCAACTCGGAGTGATTTTCAAGCAAGAAATACAAGTCTCCAAAAGAAAGTACGAAAAAGGGGAAGGAAAGGACGATATTTCTAGCAAATAGGAACTTCATCAGATACTTCAGAAATCTGGGTTGCTCAAATTTCTAGTAAATTGCAGACCCACATCTTTCTCTCCCCCGTAACTTAGCTTTATCAAAGGCGGCTGGATTCATTAAAAAAAAACAGAGAAAACAAAGAACGAAATGGATCGGAGAGAGTGTTCGTACCTGAGTGCTATTGATCTTGAAGGATTCGAGGGCATGAGGGACTGATCCCGACCCATCTGAAGTGAAGGGTCTGCCAAGGGAAAGAATCGAGAGCAGAGCGAAACAGAGGAGAAAAGTCAGAACCCGGTTCATCTCTTTTTGCTTTACCCTGGAGCTTGAAGACCCGTGAGGAAAAGCTCTCGATCTTTAGGTTATATGTAAACTCGAGCCAAGATGTTTGTTTTTTGACCTTTCTGGTTGACGCCAACGAATCAATCTGTAATCTATTATGCGCAGCAGAAATGAGAAATCTAGGTCATTGATTTACAAGATTCCAAGGAGACATTCGCTGGCAATATTATCATAATTAAACATTCTATTTCAGCCACGTGAATCCCTTCTTCGTCACGGACCGATGGCCCTCCTTGCTTGCCACTTTCTCGTGTATGGGAGGGCCCGAAAGGCCCAAGCTGCAAACTTTTCTTCATGGCACATGTCCGTCGATGTCGGATAAAGCAGGAAAAATCAAGTGGAGTTCGATACAAGGTGCTGGTGACTTGGTGGAGATCGTGCTTGATGATGAGTTCGACTTCCAATCGATTACTGCTTATGACAGTGTAGCTTGATACACACAACATGAGCAGGAGTTCGAGGATATGCTCGTGTTTGTAAAATTGCGAGGTATATGGTAAATTTGATTTCAGCATTTTTAGAGTATTGTTTCTATTTCGAGATATAATGCATGTCAAGACACTCGTTTTGTAAAATTGTAAGGGGTGATATTGACAGTATCGAAATTGTTTTACCATATTGATATGTTGAAAAAAAGTGCTGTACTTTCTAGGTCACTATTTGATTTAGTGAGAATAAGATAGGTTCCCCTAAATTAGCAATTTATTAGGTGCATAATACACCAGATTCTAAGTGCAACCAATGGCATCATATAGTCAACTAAGGTAAATATTACTTAAAAAATGATCCATCCGATCACTAGTAAATAACTTTTATTTATATATTATTGTGATATCTCCAATGTCACTACCATCTAAAATGCCTCCCTTAAGTGATGACTTACATTGCGATGCCAATCTCAAGTATGCTTATTAATTCAACTTTCCATATTATAGTCATATCGTGTCCATGCTTATTAGCATGTCGCAATGGAAAAATCCAAATATTACACATTAAGTATTGTATTTTACACAACATATGTTTGGATAAGTTTAGGCATTGTTTAGGTGATTGTGGATTTCAATTCTTAATTTTTTTAATGTTTTAAAAAAAATCAAAATTTGGATTTGCCTTTTTTTTTTTTTTGGCAGAGTGTGGAATTGGATCACCTAACAAAACCTATTTTTAGGATTCCACAACCATCTATATTTTGAATTTTATAAGAAAATTTTAATTTGTCAGAAAACTCTAGCAAATAAAAGAAACTTGAATTATGAAGGAATAATAATACAAACAATTATGAACTTTGACTCATTGTGTCATGTAATTCATGAATGTTAAATTTATTCAATATGGTCATTGAACTTTAACCTAATGTGTAATATGATTCCTGAACTTTTACTTTGTTCAATATGATCCTTAAACTTTTAATATATGTTCAATTTAATCCCTAAACATAAATATGTTATGGAATCATATTGAATAAATTAAAAATTTAGAGATTGCATTGCACATTAAATTAAGATTTGGGGATCATTTGCATCATTTTTCTAAATCTCAATTGTGTCGGTGAATTCATGCCTTACTACTGCATCCATGTAGTTGGTAAGCCTTGCGTGATCACAGACCTATGATCGCACACGAGGCGTGCAACCACCTTTGGAGGAAATCAACAAGGATCTTGACCTCCATTACCATGATTCCTTCGCTCTCTTTGTGCCTTCATAATCGTACTAAGAAACAACACCAAGCCCCCCACCGTGGTCACGACGGCTGTTGACCTCTCACAACCATTGATTGAGGGTTGCATGAGGCAGGAGACCTCGCATTTTGAGGTCCCAACGTCCATAGGCGCGAGTCACGACTTTGGTGCGCGCACAGAGGGAGATATGAGTTGAGTGAGTGAGGGGTTGGTGCAACGACAAGGGCTTTTGGCAACGGTGGTCAGCCACAGCAATGCGATTGATGCTCGATCTCTTATTTCTAGAGTCCTAACGTCATGAGGGAGAAATATGATCAAACATGGAACAAAAGATAGAGAAAGACGAAACACATACCAACTATCCAAATGTAATGATCAAGGTCTTTCCATCATTGAAAAAGATGTCTAATTTAGCTTTCTATCAACCAAAGAATCGAAAACGAATCCGAACAATGGAAAGGGAATGTCGAGCGAGTACGCTATCCTCTGATGGGCTGTTTGGAAAGCTTTGAGAAAGGCCTGGAACTTCGATCAATCATGGAAGAGCATATGAGGAAAAGCAAGTGCCAGATGGTGCGAAGCCATTGGCTGTTCCCATCCCGGCCGATTCCACACGCGTCGCGCCCTATGTTTATCTCCCCGAGCCCCAATCCACACGTCCTCTAGAAGCAGTCCACGAACGGTTGACCGTTGACCGTTGATCGTCCTTGAAGGGTCAGTCTCCCCTGTTCCGCTGTTGCGTGCGGTGCATTGGAGAAGGAAGCCAAACCCAACACCAACTATTCACGCCCCCACCACTTTCTCTCCCTTTCCAGTTCGGAAAGAGAGAGAGAGAGAGAGAGAGAGAGAGAGAGAGAGCTCCAGACGTCTGCTCTCTGATCCCGCCACGCCTCCAACTTTTACCTGAAACCCACCCAACTCCTCCCCCTCACATTCCCCAAGTCCATGCACCTCCACCAGCCTCATTTCAAGTTAGTACCTTCATCTAACTTTCGGTCCCGAACGTCGGCGCTAGGATGGAAAATGGGCTTCTTCCGGGGACCGGCCCTGTGTCCGCGCTGAAAGGCTCGTCGAGGAGAGAGATCGTGATCTCTTCCCGTGATCTAACTGGGTGAATCCAGCGAGCATCTTTGGACTCTTTTTTTTATATGGTATATGATGTACCGGAGAGTCCTTGGTTTCTCCTATTAGTAAAATTTTCGCCTTGCATTAAATCAAACTCTACTTTTCCCCGGTCCAACCGAGGTGTCGAGAAAAGGACTGGACGGAGGCTTTCCTCGGTTTTTCCACGGGGCGGAAGGGACAAAGAAACTCCTGCCCTTCATATAAAATTACACGCGCGCTCTCCCCTGTTCACGCCTCCCGTCACATGCAACGGATTCAACTTTGTCCTCACTCTCTGGCGCCTTCCCTCCTCCTCCCCCCTCATCATCATCATCATCATCTTCATCGCTGCAGTTGTCATCGTCTTCTGCGATGAACTCGCCGAGTCTGGTCTTAGCTACAACGGCCATGGCTGCTGTCTCCAGCACCGTCCTGTTTCTTGCCTTTTCCAGGAATAAGCCCCCCTTCGCTGACCAAGAGCCTCAGCCCCCCGAGCAATTTCTGCGATCTTGCTTATGTTCAGGTACTTGGGGTTCGTGTTCCTTTGTGCTCTTGGGTGGGCAGGGCTTCTTTTCTCTATCTGACAGTTCTGCAAATGGCTCTTTGCCCCTTGGCTTCTTTCCCCCGGTTCTTTCCAATGAAAAAACAAGATCGACATAAGGGTCTCGTCTCACATCATCTGTTTTGTTTGGCAGGTGGGAAAAACAAGGAAAGAAAGAAGAAGAAGAAGAAGGTACGATTTGCCGACGACGTGAAGGAGCCAAGAGGGAATGGGGATGAGTTCAGGATGAAGATGAAGAAGACCATAAATTCAAGTCCTGTCAAGAGAAGTTGCAGGAGCGAAATTCCTGGAATTCCCGCGAACAGAATCGCCCTGTACAGCGGCATCCTCAGGGATCGAGCCAACCGGATGGAGTGCTCGCACTGATCTCAGATTTAGTTCAATAACTTCAGTCATTTTCCCCTCTTCTTTTCCCTTCTGGGTGTACAATCCAACTCTTGTTCTTCTTTGATTTTCACGTTTCTACCCCTCTGTTCGCTCGTGGTAAAACAGATGTGTGGCTCTCAAAACAGAGAGAGACGGGGGCAAGAAATTTTCGTGCTCCTTCTCCTGTGGAAAGAAAAGATCTGGGCCCCTTTCTTTCTTTTTTATGTGGATGTAAATAATATTTGCGATGACTTTGAAAATGAAGATGTAATTTCCTTGTTAATAATTTTAATTTGTCGCTGTCGCTTGGTTCATGTGAATTTCTAGACCCTTTCTCTCCAACTTTCCATCGGATCAGAGCCTCCATCGCGTTCGCTTAACTAAAGTCTCGCTCAGATGGTTCTGGAACAGAAATCAAAAGTTCATATTCTTCTCATCAGTATATGATCTGAATTATCAACAGAGCTGATCAGCATTTACTCGGCAAATCTCCATTTAGCAAACATACGTATATATGCGAAACCCCTATATTTTGTTTGAAATGATATCACGAAAAATTTCAAATCAATACATTTATGGTAAATCTTTCCATTACTTTTCGTTAAATTTTATCATTAAATTACTAAGATGGATGTATCGGTTTGAGATTTTACTCTCTGTTTGTCACAAGTATAGTAGTTTATGGTTCTTCGAGACATTAATCCAATTTAACGAAAATTAACAAAGTGTAAATTTGTCACAAATATATTAGTTTGTGATTTTTTATGATCAAAAAATTAATTTAAGGTAAATTTGTCATATATATACTAATTTAAAGTTTTTCGTAGTATTAAATCATTTTATTTTTGTCCAAAAGAGAAAAATTGGGCACAATAGTGATCTTGGAATATAGATATTAAATGAAGTAATATGTGAACCATATAAGAATCAAGTCTATTTTTCGTACTGCCGCCGAAAAATTAGAACTGCTATGTCGACACCGTTCCATAGAGGACACCACACATTTTTGATGGACCATATGTACCTTTGATACTGCACAGTCTTGCCCTGACGAAGAGGTCCATACGCATCCTCCCATCTCCCAAAGTACCATAGCTGGCTAGCAAGTTGGGCAATTTGAAGGTGTGCTGAAGAGATGGCAGCTGATGGTGATGGGCCACAGGGAGAAAGAGGGGAGGTAAAAGCTGGAACCTTGTGAGAAGTTGCAGCTCGCCAGTTTTTGCCCATATAAGTCCAGTCAATGTTTGTTCCAAGTTGTATGACAAGCCGTCTACTTGGACCACTTCTCCTTCTAGGCAGCTTATTTGAATGTTGCAATAGCACGATTTGGGGTTCATGCGCAACTAATTCGCCGCCCCTCGGGCTGTAAAGAGCCGACTCCATGCAAGATTCATGTGATTCAATGGTGCGTCCACTTTACTTGGCACGAAAATTATGGCTTTTAATTGTGAAGAGAATGATCAAATATCTATATAGTTGCAAGCTCCTTGAATCATTATGTTTCAGAGCCATATGCATATGGTAATAGACTTATACCCGCCGCATCAAAATGTCGAAGAATTGAAGCCAAGACCCATGTGCTTTCATGATGATGATTTTATTTTCGGATGCTCCCGATAAGAGGGAATTCTCCTATATCACAAGGAGATGACCAATCCCTCTTGTCATTTTCGTGAAGCGTCATCGAACCAATTCGCCGACTAAGGAGTAAGGATGGTGATTGAGACACTTGTCAAGTGGCCGTCTGAGGTACAAGCGTGTATATTTTTGGGTTCTATGTCTCTTTTTATTATTATTTTTTAAATTTTGTGTTTTGGATAATGACATCTGTATTTCAACAGCACTAAATCCAATTTTAAATTCTGTTCTGCACTCAATTTTTCGGGGCCATCAAGGAAGTTCCACGGTAGAGAAAGGTCGTAGTCAATTAATTTAGGGACAACGGTCCAACCATCTATCTTCAAACAAAAATAAATTTATGTTGAATTAGTGGTGATTCATGATGTTTGTTATATGTCAATTCTACGATCTCATGGGTGTTTTGCTGAATTGGTCTCGTGTAAAATATGGTCCCTTGGATTCACAAGCTGAATAATTTCGTCCATTAAATCATTTTTAAAAATAGGATAGCAATTTTACAATTAATTGACAAAAGTTGCTACAATAAACTATTGTTGCTTTTTTATAAGCTCCATTGATTGTGAATTTGAGAGTTGCTATCATTTAGGTAACTTTACTGAGAAAAGGGAAGAGAAAGTTGTAATAATTTTAGAGAGAATTTACAATCATGAAAAACCTTCTTGCTTGGGAATGCTTGCGGAAATTTAATATCTCCAAAGGTAGATTGCTATCCATTATTTACATCAATTTATAAGCTACATGGTCACTGAGGTCAATTATTGATTATAAGTTCTATCTCTTAAGATAGACTTAAGGTACTATACTATCTTGATAATTAATTACCAAGCAATAGGAATTTCTTGTTACAAACCATATAGCTAGATTAAGACATGAAAAAGGAAGGTACTAATTACAGGTGTGACCTATCCGGGAAAATTACAATGTGGCGAGATGATATAAAAGGAAAGTACCCCACATTATGACTAATTGAGGAAAATTACTTATTGCTTGATAATCACTAATGGCGACGTCTTCAAGTTAAAGGAATGCTACTTGTATTGATGGATTTACAGCTAATTTAATAAGGGCAGTCAAATTATTAAGAGTTTAGCTAATTTACCATAGCTTTTATTCATTTAACAAGTATATATTGTATCTCTTTACAATGCTATTAGGAAATTAATAATTGTAAAATTTTTATTAAATGAACTAGTTTATGGTTGCCTCTATAAAAAAGCTAGTTTATGGTTCACTCCTACTCTAAAATTTGAACTGCACCAACTATACACATTTTTTCCTGAATTATATAATTTTTAAACAAACATTTCAACATATTTTCAATAATTGGGAACGGATATCTATTTAAAATTCAATAAATAAATAAATAAAAGGGAGAAGCATTTTAAATTCGTCGCATGAATTAAGTAATTTCACTAAGTGATCTTTTTTTTTCAATAGCAAGCGAGTGGTTAATTTCTTGATTTTACCATTTTAAAAAATTTTCTTAGGTTAAATTTACTTTTTTCTCTTTCTTTGGTTTATAAATAGGAAAATAAGTGTATAATGGGCTTTGCTGGAAAATACAAAAGTGAGATAAAAGGGGTTTTTGACTTTATAAAGAGGCGGATGATTATTATTATTCTTTTAAATAATATTATATCCTGTCCAGTTTTAGCGTGGGTTGCGTTCCCCAATAGCAGTACAGCACACAAGAAGAGCGACAGAGAATCCAAGAACCCATCTGCCTTAGGTGATCAGAACCGAGGAAAAAACAGACAGGAGAGGAGAAGAAAAAACAGCAGACAAAAATCACTGGGACAGTTTTCAGAGGTGGGTGTCTTTCCATCTTACCCTTTGAATTTCCAGAATATAGATATATATTTTTTTCTGTTGATCTGTTCCTCTGTTTTTTGGGTTTGTGATTCTCTGTCAGGCCTTTGTGATCGCTCGTTCCTGGATACATAGGCCAATCAGCTCCAGCTTCCGGGTTTTCCTTATGACATATATCATGCATGGGGTAATTTTCCCACTTCAAAGTTTCCGTTTTGGAATTTCAGTTTGCATAAAGTTTCTTCCTTTTCTGGATGAATGGTCGAGAACTGTGTTCAGGGTGTGAAGTATACCGAGTAATCTGTTTTCTTATTGGGGGGTTTTTCGGTGCTCCTCGTTTTGGGGGAGTGGATGAAGAGAATCTGACCAACTTGTTTTAATCAGTGGTAGTGGGATTTCTTTGTATGCGTAGCTCTCCATGAAGTTATGTGTTAATCATGGGATGGAGATCAAATTATTGCAATGTAATGATCGCATTCTTGCGGCTTCATTGGCTGACGAAATTGATGAGTGATATTTTCTGATCCTGCGAGGGCATTTGCTCTGAAAGTTGTGAATTCTTCTTGGCAGTGGGACAAATTTACTTGAGCTCACAAGTTGTTTGGTATTGGCGGTCATGTGGCACTCCATGCTACATATGAAGTTCTCGAGGTTTCTTTTTGGTTGCGTGTTTGTCCGGACTTTCATGGGACCTGGTGTTCCTGAGAAGTTCTCTGTTTCTTTCATTACTCACTCTAGTGATCATTTGATATAAGACGCGATGCTGTTCTGACTGGTGATATACTTAGCATTTGGTTATATCCTTGCTCAGAGGGAAAAATGCTTTTGTGATATTTGTAAAATGCATCTATGGAAGAAGTATGAAATTATTTATTTTGTAATTTAATCTCTCTTTTTTGCCATAATGAAACATTGTAAATTATGTCAGATCATAGCAAGGTTACTGGTTATGGTCAGGATGTTTGTCATTCCATGGCAAAATGGAATTCTTAGTGTAAGCTAAGCCTTATGTTATGGAAAGGGTTGCTGAATAAAGGCCTCGTACATAACATATTCTGGGAGGTTTTTCTTATTTCTTGTTTGTGACTGACGATTTAGATGTCATTCTTTCTCACCAACGATCCCTTCGTATCGAATGAAAAGGGAAAGAATCAGAGCTGCTTCTTGTGCTCTCTCAGCCTTGACCCCTTTCTTGTTATGGTGCTCCAGTCACATAAGAATATGAATAAAAATCAACAGATATGGCTTCTAGCCCGGATTTGCTTTGTAGTATGTTCCTACATGATTTAATATGATTTGTAACAGAGCAGAGGTTGTTTTGGATGCTGTTTGAAGCCCAAACCGACTACTGCTGTGGATGCGCCAGCAAAAAGGTCAGAAGTTCATGATCAGAAGTTGAAAAAACCAAGCAAATCAGAAGACTTCTGGAGCAGTAGCACCTTTGATATGGACAATAGTGCAGTTCAGTCACAGGGGAGCATCTCATCAATCAGTACTTCAAATCAGACTATCGACCCACAAGCTGGCAATCCTGGGATGCCTTCTGAATTCATTAATCATGGCAAGTTTTTTCTTTTTATTGTGGTTTGGTCTTTTGGTCAGGCTTCCATTAACAAGAGAAACAAAGGGCATATGCTAGAATGGCTATTTCGTTGCTATTGCACAATGACATATCAGAGTGAGGTGAAGAATGTTGCCTCAAAACTGACATAACATGATCTGTCTTCCAGTTGGACCATCTTTGAAAATTAAAATTTGCTTTCTGATTTTCTTGAATTTTCAGATGCATTAAGATACTATGCAATGACATGAAGATAATGTGTCACCATGTCCACTTTGCTGGGTTGTTTTCGGGTATATGGGGATATTTACTGCTAGAGAATGCATGTCTGTCTGTTTTTTAACCTAACATGAAATGTGTTGCTTGTAGGTCTTATACTTTGGAATCAGACTAGACAGCGCTGGAGAGGTAACAAAAGGTCTGAGAACCAGACACAAGAAGTTCAACCTAAATTAAAGTGAGTTTCTTGTGACGAAAGTACAATTTAGCAGAGCCAATTAGACTAACATTTTCCAACTTTTTGCCTCAATTAAGCAAAGCAATCTTCCCACATGATTTCGGTCATGTGTGACTAGACCAATTTTAAAATTGCTGGATCGTTCTGTCCCATTTAATTGCATCATTTTCACATTCTTTATCTGTGGACGCCACTCATCATCTTACATGGATTTGAATTTTAATAATAGCAAATTTTTGAGGTTACTATTGTCGTACTAGGAGTTTGTCTGATGTGTGGGGACTGTGTGTAGAGTAGATAATGTCATCATTTCAGGTTCTCTGTGAGAGAGCATCGACAATGTGTGGATATCTTATGTGAAATGTACAGCCCCTGCATTGTTGAATCAATTTCTGTCTGGCTTTGCAGCTGGAATGCTACATATGAAAACTTACTTGGAAGCAACAAGCCCTTCCCGCAGCCTATCCCTCTCTCAGTAAGTGTTCAACTTGCGGGCTAATATTTTTTGGGACATGTATATGGTGCCTGAACTTTGAGCAACTTCATCAGGAAACGGTGGATTTTCTCGTGGACACCTGGGAGCAGGAGGGACTATATGACTGAAGATATCATGCAATCTTAAAAAGATGTTTGAAGGTTCTAAAATGCTCTTGTTGGCTGCTGTAACATACATTCTTTGTTTTATAGAGAAGTTACTAATCAAGAAACACTTTGTATACTGACCATGAGGAATCAGATGGAAATATGACTCCCGAGTTTGTTGGCCTTTTGAGCTTTCCCCGCTTCTCATTTTGAATGAATAGTAGGGAAGCTGCCTAGCTGTTCGACAGGAATTAATTAAGTATTTGATTACGTTGAGATGCTGTGTAAATTTTTTTATGCATTTGGCAGATGAATAAGATATTTGGTAGCTCTCTCTCTCTCATGCGCGTGCACATAGTCTTGGTTTTATTCTATGGAAACTGGTCACGTTTCCATTCACAGCTACAACTTTTGTGATCGTGGGTCTTCTTTCAATCAGATAAGTGAAATTGTTTCAACAAGGTTTCTCTATTTTTACAGAGGTCGCAAATTCTCCTGTTAAGAACAAAAGGAAGGTAAACGGGGAAAGAACAGTTTGCTTTTTTCTTTGCCTGATGGTGCTGGATGTATTTTGTAGCCGAATTAGCTTGATCTGAAATCAGGCCAGACAAGTGTTCATGTAAAGAAAAAGAGTAAAGTGTGAATTTTTTCGGGCTACCTTGAGGCTAGTCATGAGGAAGTAATTGATCCAAGTTCTGCAGTCTCGGACATACAAAAGTGAGAAATTTCGCAGCATAAGGAGTAAAAAATGTACCCATAGAGAACTTGACCGTTCTCTGAAACTCCCTGCCACATCTCAGCAATGTTTGAGAACCAAGAACGATCTTCAAAACGTCAGCTTTCAGGTTTCGTTTCGTATCATGCGTTCAAGTCACAGCCATGTGCGAATTAAGTTGAATATGTGGTCAAATACCGCGCGCTCATTCAAGAACCAAGAACCTCTGCTTGGTGTTTCGGGTTTCGTTTCGTACGTGCGGTCAAATCAATCAACAATGCCAGAGGCATCATTGTACGCTGGTATACCCTCCTTTTCTCCATAAGCTGATAAAAAGGAAGAAGGGCACGTGCCATGCGAGATCTCGTTTTATTTAATAATTTTTCCCCCTGTTTGGTTGATATAAACTTGGGGCACGAGGGATGAACCCAAACCCAATGTCAGGGGAAGATTGAATCGTGACACGGTTTAACTACGAGAGAAATGAATGAAGACATCCAAAGTAAAGAAAGAATATCAAGGAATGAAGATAAAGTATCTTTCTCCGAGAGGAAAGGGAGAAAGTGAGAGTAAAGGAAGAATCTATTCCAAGCCCTTTTAGCTTAGCCAAACGAACCCATTTCTCTTTCCTTCTTTAGATTAACGTCAAGAATCTCCGTGTGGGGTGGTGTTTTTGTCTCTGTCGCCATCTTTGGACTAAGGTTAAGAATCTGGGTTGGTCTATGGGCATGCCTCAAGGAAAAGCATTTGGATCATCCAAAGAATTGTTTTTTGGGTTTTTGTTGTCACAATACGGGGTCACATCGCATTTCATCCTTTCTACAAGTGTAATGCAGTTCTCTGCATAACGTTTGTATCCTCCTCCTCTCCAAAACAATGAAGGATTTCTCCTCTTTCTTCCTCTGGCTCCTTCTCATTTCCTTCTTCATCTGTCCTAATGGTATGCACGATCTCCATCCTTTTTTTAAGTTTTTTGTAGCAGTTGCACTTGCATTCACATGTTCTGTCAAGAATTTCAAAATTTGTGCAGAAAAATTCTGTAATCGATTGTTAATTACACTTTATGGCTTTTCAACATTTAATGCTACTGAGAGGATGAGAATGCTGTGATAGAAATTCATTATCTGCTTAGAAGGAAGAAGTCTTCATATGAATATAAACGTACACTTTCAGAAGTTCATTTTGCAAATGCTTGGCTCATAAGGCTCTCCTTCCTTCAGTTATTTTGACAGCGCATGCTTTCAAGGGGACATACGGAGTGTGCTATGGAAGAATCGCGGATAATATACCAGCACCTAGTACTGTGGTGACCCTCCTCAGAGCGGCAAAGATCAAGAACATCAGAATCTATGATGCTGATCACAGTGTCCTCGCTGCGTTTAAGAACTCTGGCGTTGAAATAGTTGTCGGCCTTGGCAATGAGAATTTGAAAGATATAAGCATAGGTGAGGACCGTGCGATGAATTGGATTAAAGAGAATGTCCAGCCGTTCCTCCCCGGGACTCTCATCCGTGGAATCGCTATAGGAAATGAGATTTTAGGAAGTACTGATCCTGAACTTTGGGAAGTCTTGCTTCCAGCAGCTGAAAATGTCTATAGCGCACTTCGCCGTCTAGGCTTGACCGATAGCATTCTCGTCCAGACTGCGCATTCGGAAGCCGTCTTCGCAACTTCATACCCTCCTTCTGCAGGGGCATTCAAGGAGGATGTCCTTCAATACATGAAGCCTCTTCTACAGTTCTTCTCCCGGATCGGATCTCCATTTTACATAAACGCGTATCCCTTTCTAGCATATAAGAGCGATCCTGAGCACATCGACATTAACTACGCCCTCTTCAAATCGAATGAGGGAATATATGATGCTAAGACCAAATTACGTTACGACAACATGTTTGAGGCTCAGATAGATGCAGCATATGTCGCTCTTGAAAAGATCGGGTTCCCAAAAATGGAGATCATCGTGTCGGAAACAGGCTGGGCTTCCAAGGGCGACCCAGACGAAGCTGGGGCCTCCTTGAAGAACGCCAAGACCTACAACTATAACCTGCGTAAAAAGCTTGCTAAGAAAAAGGGCACGCCATACAGGCCTAAGATCCCCGTGAAGGCATATGTGTTCGCGTTGTTCAATGAGAATTTGAAGCCCGGACCAACCTCCGAAAGGAACTTCGGATTGTTTAAGGCTGATGGGAGCATCTCGTATGATGTTGGGTTTACTGGTCTTGCTTCTAAAGCGGCCTCGACTCGGATCTCTTTCAAGGTACAAAAATCTCTCTTTCAGCCTCTTTATCCTATCCTTCATTTTTTGTTTCCGTAATTGCCAGGATGAAAGTCTTCAAAGAGAGAGTTCTCCTAGATTACTAGTTGGGAGTATAATTGCTGAAGGGCTTGAATTTTGATGATCCCATTTAGCATTCACACTCTCCAATCACGATGGTGCATGTTGACCGACTTTTGCTACCCTTATTATCATCATAACAATGGGGGACGTAACGTTGGTATTTAGGGCTAATAACCAGATGATACCAAATTGGCATTTTTATTGTACTTGCAAGGCTAGTAACCAAACAATACCAACATGGCATTTTTATTGTACCTGTACATTGGTAAGTTTATGCTCATCAATATTTGTTCCTTCTCTGATGTATTGTTCTGTCACATGATGTTTTTCAGGAGTCTTTAAGTTCTTCCTACGTGTTGGTGCTAACAACTGGTGCAGCTATGCTCCTTCTTAACTCATTTTCGTGAAGAGAAGACAGTCCAACGTTCTTTCAAGTCCTAAGACACATTTGAAGCCGACCCAGAAATCTGAGGATTCAAGTTCTGAATTTGTATTTCTTTGTGTAACTATCTGATTCATTTAAATAACATCCAATTCTTTCAAATATTGATCCCAACTGTATACACCAAAGACCTCAAAACGGTTGTGAATTAACAGCTGCTTGTTCTTGTTTCTGCAAATTTGGTCTTCCTAATCTGTCGTCGATACACATATTTGGCATTGCATTTGTAATTGAAAGCGTTCAACATGGTGGGGGTATTTATCAATGCAAAGCTCAAATACATGGTGGAAGTTTATATCATTGAGTTCCTCTTCTCGTTGAAATTAAATCTACGTAATGCATGTGAGTTTTTTTATGGTATAACATTCGGTTAAGAATCAGTGACATTTTCTTCTTGCAAAGGCTTTTAAAAGGAGTTAAATAACAAATTCGAGGCAGCAATCCATCTCAGAAGTGTTGAAATTAGGCCTTCGACTAGACATTCCAGATTCAACCAGCGGTGCTCGTGTTCAATGCCAAGCGCTCCTTCTGAGCTTCATTGGGCAACTTCACATCAGTGGCCAAACCAAGAATTTGAAGAAGCCTCACCACATACCATGTCATGTCAAGCTGCCACCACTCTAGTCCATGCCTAGCCGAGTACTCAAAAGCATGGTGATTGTTGTGCCAACCCTCACCAAATGAAAGAATTGCCACCCACCTATACGAAACAAAACCCACATCTACAAATTAATAGATTTCCAAGAAGAATGGATATGTGAGAAATTTGGGGACTGAAATTACTATACCAATTGTTCCTTGATAAGTCCCCAGTGTTCCATGCTTGCTTTCCCCAGACATGGCAAACTGAATTCACGAGCCATGTGATGTGATAAACCCATACGGTCCTGACACCCTACATAGCAAAGAAAACTCATATAAGGACAAAAAAGTTAATGAGCTATCTCAAAAAGCATTAAGAATTTGGAAAACAAGTTGAACCAACCATTCAAAAAGCACGGTCATAGTCCAACATATTCCAAAATCTAACATGGTTCTATTGGAAAATCACGATTAATGGAATGTTTGGTACTCTTTGTTCCAGAATTTCTCAATTCAAAATACCCTAAAGTGAAGAACAAGTGCTTTGTTTGAACAAGACGAGCCCAAAAAGTCCATAGATCCAATTCATGGAGATTAGTCTGCGATGCCTAAACTGGCCCATCAATATGAGTGGCCAAAGAAAAACTATGCCCACAAAACCGAGCTGATGCCTCGGACATCAGACGAAGATGAAGAGGATCATGAGAGAAGATGATAAAATTCCGAATAAATCTAGTGGTGTCTGGTGACTATTTAGATGTGGAAGATGGGATTGGAGTAATCATATTACTTACCATTCCCCACACAAGGAAAGGAACTCCACCCAATAAGTAGAGCAGAATGGCAAGTGCAATGGGGTGTGCATGGCAGGTGCTTTGCAGGAACCTGTAAAATGGCTGCTTCTGCAAATCTCCCACATTGTTCGGTTTTCCACACTATAAACAAATTTCATTCATATATGCATCATTCCCTTTCGAGAAAATTACAAATAAGAGCATAAAGTGCTATCATTTTCTCAAATAAGAACTCAAGCGGATATTGTTTCAAAAAAGAGACTAAAATTGCCACATTATCTCAAATAAAGGTTTTAAGTGGTCAAATCGTCTCAAGTAAGGGCGTGAAGTGATCAAATCATCTCAAATAAGGGCCTTTGACTGGCCAATGACTATTCCGGCCATATGAGAAATGGCATTTTAGTAAAAAAAAATTGTAACTATATATATTTTTTCCTTTTTCCTTTGTCGAGTTTCAACTTATTATATTATAGTATTAGCAAGTTGTAATTATTTATGTAATTGTACAAAGTTTAACCTTAAGCCTATAAATACTTCTTTTAGTCTCAATTAAACTATTCACTCTTTTACCAACAACATTCCTCTTCTCTCCTTGCCATCACCAGCAATGATCTCAAGTGAGGGCCGCCTTTGCTCGGGCAAGTGAGGGCAGCTCTCAGGCGAGGGTCACCTTTCTATTTCAGGTTCTTATTTGAAATAAAGTCCACTTGGGCCCTTATTTCAAAACATGATGGCACTTGGGGCCTTTATTTAGAATTTTCCCTTCCTATTACAACGAGAGAGAGAGAGAGAGAGAGAGAGAGAGAGAGAGAGAGAGAGAGAGAGAGAGAGAGAGAGAGAGAGAGAGAGAGAGAGAGAGAGAGAGAGAGAGAGAGAGAGAGAGAGAGAGAGAGAGAGAGAGAGAGAGAGAGAGAGAGAGAGAGAGATTTTTTTTTTTCATGTTTAATACCTTTTGAACAATAGAGTTGGTATCAAATAGCCAACTCATGTGGCTAAACCAAAAGCCTTCAAGGGGACCATGAGGGTCTCTCTCCGAATCACAATATTGGTGGTGGTACCTGTGTATGCTCACCCAAAATATTGGATCCTTCTGCAAAATCCCACTGAGAAAATTAACAAATTGAGCCACAATAAAAAGCCCATAAAAAATCAAACTTTTTCCTCCTTTTATCTATTTCTATCTAACCTGAAGAGCTAGAACACCACAATATGCAAACAAATACTCCAGCGGCTTGCTCAGCTTGAAGCTCTGGTGGGAGAGGTTCCTGTGATATGATAGTGTAATGCCGAACAGACCAGTAACTACATACAAGAAAATAGCGACCCAGAGGGCGCTCCAAGAGAAGTAAAACGGCGCTAACAAGCTGAGCAAATGCATTGCCAAAATGCCACCAGCAATCTCAATGTCCATGAAATTCCACTTCCTCTCCGAAAAGACTCGTCTTTTCCTATTCACCACCACGTCTGACAGCAGAATCCTCTTCTCACTCGTAGCTTCCGCTTTGGAGGCTTTGACTAACCGGGCTTTAGCATTGAGCTGAGATGTCTTGCTTTCTACGGGGAGATTGTTTGAGATTGTGAATTTGCGAAGCGCATTGTGTTGTATTAGTGAGCAGAGATTGAGATTGAGCTTTCGACAAGTGTTGAATGAAGTCGGGTGGGTTGAGGAGCGAATTGGGATGCGGTGAGGAGGGAGAAGGAAGGGTTTCAAAACCAACAAAGGGGATGACATGGCCATCCTTCCACTTCTACTCAAAGGAAGCAACTTCTAACCACCAAAAAGTCTAGCTCCCAAATTCCCCACGATAGCACTCCCGCTCTATTGGCTGCTAACCAAGGATCCTAAAAAGGTTTGGAAAGAAAGGGGTGAGTAATTATAAGCTCAATGAGCAAAAAAGAAGAAGATAATATATATATATCTTCCATGCATATCGAACAATCATTATGCATATATATACATTAAGTAATATTGGAAACTCATAATCTTGCTTTTGAATATATATATCCAATCATATATGAGTTGTTTCCTCTCAAGAAAGTTTTGTACTAATTAGAAAAGCTCATTTAAATCATTCTTACAATTTAAATATTAATGGTTAATTCCACTAATTAATCTCATTCATGACAACGTCAATGGTCCATTCCATTGATTCATCTCATATTAAAATATACGTTCGACTAATTTTTTGCTCAATATCAAACCATCGTTGCTGCGACCTACTCTTCGTTCGGATGGGGAAAGAAATAGATTTAGGGGTAGTGCATAACTCGAGCCAAGAAAGCTTAATTAGGTATGAGCTCTCCCAAGCCCATACCTTGTGCAACGTTAGATTTCTTTTTTTAGTTCTTAATAACCTAAATATTTCTAGGAGTTGCTATTAACCTATTGGGATTGGTTAGAAACCAATCGAGATGCGGGAGTGTGGTCTCGATTCCTATACAATTAGAGATTTTAAGATCGGAGACTTAATTATGCTAAAATTTATTAGCACCCTTTTGGTACCTCTTTGGAAAGTCATTATCTAAGTGCTCGCATGGTCTTGATTATCAATTATAATCCTAAGGGCATCAAAGTTGCTAAATGATCATGCAAATGTTTTAATAAGATTCATTTTCATCAAAGCCTAAACTAATCCTAACATGTTCTAACAAAGCAATAAACAATCAATTTATTGAAAGACGAGGTGGTTAGTAAACACCTAAGTATTAAAAGTATTTTAAAGTAAAGGCATAAAAGAAAACCTGATACAAGTCAAGCAAAGAATATATGTGCCCAAGTCATGTTCAATTTCTTTTGAAAGGATACTTAGCTAGAACTAAGCTACAGGTATACTTGAAATTAAACTAAATCCAATGCTGAAACTTGAAAAAAGAATCTTGAAGACTTATTTCCAAGCATTTTCCTTTTTAAAAATATTTTCAAAATTTTAAATTTTTAATAATTTTTTAAAAAATAAATCCGAAAATGGAGACTCAAGTTGGGCCGCAAAGCCCAGTTCGCATATGAACTATGACAGGTCTTACGAAACTAGGCTTATGGACACAATTCGGGCATCTTGCTTCAAGCCCTCTCAAATTCTATAGACCATTTCACTAAAATAAACCCAGCGCAAAGCCTATTATAAACTTAAGCCTATTAAGTCCAAACTTCAGCCAGCCCATCTTAGAAAGAAAAAAAAATACCGAAGTTCAATAAGCCTACATGAGCCCAAACCTATCAAAGCCAATCGGACCTATAGTCATTTAAGTCCACACAATCACCACGCACGACCACACTAATGCCCACTCAGCTAAGGCATGGTAACAATTCTGTGCCCAAAATGAATTTTTACTTAGAAATAATATTTTTTAATTATGTTCTCAGAAACAATTTTTGAGTATTTGAAAGTCTTTGGTAACTACTCAAAATATTTATTCTCATAATAGAAATACGTTGGCAAAAGTACAGCGGGAGTGCCAAAAGTTGACACAAAGGGACACTTAAGTGCCAAAAGTTACAAAATGTACACTTAAGTGCCACTTTTTAAAAAAAATGGATCACTTAAGTGCCAAGTCGCCGGAACCCCGCCGGAAATTCTACGTGGCAATTTTTTATTAATTTTCTTGCCTACGTTGCTCGCCGGAAACCGAATCGGCCAAAAATCAGCCAAAACGACGTCGTTTTGGCTGACATGGATTTTAAAAATTATTAATTATAAAATATTAAATAATTATAAAATATATTTTATTATAAAATCGATTTTATTTATAAAAAAAAAAAAAAGGAAGAGGGGATCGGCGAGGGCTGTGCAGCCCTCACAGCCCTCGCCGATCCCCTCTTCCCCCCTTTTTTTTTTAATAAAATCGATTTTAATTTTTAAAAATCTGACGTGGATATTTTTATAAAAAAAATTACCACGTGGATTTTTTATTTTGAAAAAAATGCCACGTGGATTTTTTATTTTAAAAAAAAAATGCTCCGTCGACAAATTAAGTCGCCGGAAAATTGACACGTGGCAATTTGGCCGGAATTTTTCGCCGTTGGCACTTAAGTAATCCATTTTGCTCCGATTTTGGCATTTAAGTATACCTTTTGTAACTTTTGGCACTTAAGTATCCCTTTGTGCCAACTTTTGGCACTTCAGAGGTCCGCACCTCGAAATACGTTTGTTAAGGCCCTTAAAATTTCTAGTCCAAACCATATTCTTTGAATTTTTTAATGATTTTATTACATTTTCTCCTTTTTTCTTTCCTTCCCTTCTTTTTTCCTTTTTAGTTGTCCTCCTTTATGGTCGCTGGCAAGCCAGCAACTGACCAGACTTGAGTTGGCGACCTTGCTGGAGTGTCGCCGACCCTAGGCAAGGCTTGACCTTGTCAAGCCAAGTTAACATCGCCTAACCAAGGTGAGACCGAGTCTTGCCTAGCCATCGGCGAGGCTCAACCTTGTTGGCCAACTCCCAAGTTGACATTGGCTTAGTTGGGCGATGTCGACCTAGCAATAGGCCAAAGAGGCCGAGCCTTGCTGGTGATTGGGCGAGCTCGACCTCACCGGCCCACCGCCAAGTTGGCGTTGGCCTGGCTGGGCGACCTCGACCTAGCGATAGGCCAACAAGGCCAAGCCTCGCTAATGGTTAGGTGAGCTCAACCTCATCAGATCTAGGCAAGGTTGACCCTTGTCGTGGGTCGGTGTCACGGGGGGCTAGTGCTTTCGCCGACCAAAACGAGGAAGAAGAAAATGAAAGGGAAGAGAAATGAAAAAAGAAAATTGATCTTGATTCTAGAATTGTTCCCTGAACAAAGAAACAAATTTTTTATTTTTTATTTTTATTTTTCGAAAATAAAAAAAATTACCAAATAATTTCTATTACAAATCTAATTTCGGGAACAAAATAGTAAAAATAGTTACTATTTGACAAGTTGCTAAAAAGAGAGCCTTATCTCCTCTCTTCATATATATGTGTGTGTGGGGGTAGACAAAGAAGTCAAAACATTAGGTGTCTTAGTGCGTCACCCAAAAAAATAAAAATAAAAAACTCGTCCGTCCGATGAACATCACCACGACAAGGTTTCCAATAAGGAAATAACAAGAAGAAATTCACTAGAATCACGTTCAATGATCAAAACACATTTCCGAACGGAAACCGAAAATCGGGTGAGGTCAGAGTGGATCTGGTTCGGCCATTATGTCGAACATCTAGTGGGTGTCGACTGAGGGGGTCCGAAGGCGTCTGAAACAAAAGCTCAAGCTACACTCGTCATAGAGCCGACAAAGAATGCTCGAGGTAGACTCAAAGATGATTCCTTCGTGTTAACACGAGCTCAAACAGTAAACGACGAGTCTCGGGCTAAGCCGAGGTAAGGAAAAATAGGTCTCAAGGAAAACTCAAGACGTCGTCGTCGGAGATGGCCCCACTTGGCTCGGCGACGGTGAATAGATGGCGAACTGGAGTTATGTCGGACTTAGTCCGGTCGCGTTGCACGTCTCGAAACCAGGATCCTCCAGAGACGGACCTAAAATAAGCAAAACAGGGGCTTACCGGAGGTATGGGCGCTGACAAAGGGAACCACGAGCGTCGGCGTTCGTCGGGAGGGAGCTCCAGTGACGCTGAGCTCACGTATTTCGCTCTCTCTCAAGCTTTGCTCTCTCTCTCTCTCTCTCTCTCTCTCAGGAGGAAGAATGAGACCCACCCCAGAAGAACCCTTCCGCAAACGTTTTAACGCCTCTCTTTCTCTCTCGAGGACAGTGCCAGCTTGCCTCGTTCGAACTTACCGCGTGCGATGTTCCCTCCGCTGCTCATATTCGTCGGCCTGTCCTTTTTTCCTTCGACTACCGTCCAAAGCAGACGGTCTCGCCGAAAGAAAAGAAAAGGAGGGACAGGTCGCGTGGGGGAAGAAAAGAAAAGGCATGGGTCGGATGGGCCCAGGTGGGGAGAAAGAGAAAGGGGAAAAGAAGAAAAAGGGGTGCATTTTGCTCTTCTTCTCCTCCTTTTTATTTTTTTTGAAAATTTTAATAACTGATACTAGTAGTGCAAATATTCCTAATGTCTATATGCATTGCAAATTAATGAAAATTATTTTTTAAGGGATTAAAAATTAATTCCTAATTTTTCATGCAATTAATGAGTGATTGAACAAATCGTCCAAAAGTTTAAGTGTCAATATTAATTACAACACAACGTCTTACGACAAAATGACCAAAATTTCCTTTTGGCATGGTCTCTGCCTGGTCTCCGCCTACAAAGTTAGTGGCTCAACCTATATCAAGCACCAAATCCACATTCCTCTAATATCTGGAAATTCAATCCATAATCAATCTCATAAACCACAATGTTTTTCATAACTCAGTTCCTCTGATAAAATACACTTCACAAGACATTGCTCATAACGTTTCGAAATCAAGTTCATAAACACTCGGCCTTTCATAAAAAGTATATCGAATCATTATAGACTAATTCCATAAACTAATATGTAACGCAATACCTATATTATTTCACAATATTTTTCTTAAAATCATTCTCAAACCATTCACAAGTTCTAACAAGTAGTAAATGCTCGATCGACTTTTTATGCAACAACAATGCCATTTTGTAACTCATTATATATAAAATTCATATCATTTCTGAAATATGAGTTTTATAAACTCAAAGAAAAATAGCATCGCATATTTGAATATGTCCTAAACCAAACAACAAGACTCACTCGAATCAATGAACTCGCATTGCTATCATATGAGTGAGAAATAGTATCAAAACCAAGTAAAATGCTATCTCAATTACGGCTCAACTAAACTAAATTTAAACGCTAATATAATAACTTCAACGTGACCACAAAATTGGTCACCCGAAGCGACTATTTAAACCTAAATACAACGCGGACTCGCACGTCGAGCTCCAAAATTTTGCTCCAACCAAACCGTTGCTTCGTATCAATGACCGTCAAGCCCCGCAACTCTATAACGCCACAATCGATCGTTCACAAGAAATCCCATAACTCAACAACTCACAAAAATTGGAGCTCCGGTGATGCTGAGCCCACATGTTTGGCTCTCCGTCCCACTCTCGCTCTCTCCTTCTCTCCCTCTCTTTCTCTATCCAGAATAGTGCCGACTAGGACAAGTGATTGAACCTGATTTGGATCTATTCGATTTTTCGTAATGTATCTGTACTCACATTACCTAGGGAGACAAATCAGAAGTACTCGGCGCTCTCTCTCCAGCAAAGTACTCCGTACTTTCTCCATCACCTCACTCGTTCTCTCTCCTCCATGATTAATCCATCCTTTTGCTTCTCTCTCCCACGACCTCACTTCCCTTCTTTGCTCCCATATGAGCCATGCAACGGATGCATGGCTGAGGCTCAACGCGGCGCCGAAGCAGCTGAAGACGGCAGAGGAGAGAAGAAGGAGGATCGCCTCGAAGCAGCGGAAGACTATGGAGGAGGAGAAGAAGATGAAGGTAGCCGGCCGACAAGAGAGGGTTCTCGTCGTCCTGTCCAGATCGCAATACTCCGCTTCCAATGACTAGAAGCATGATTTTTTATTTAAACGGTTTGATTCGATTAATCAATTGAACTGAACTGATAAAATCCGAACCAGTAAAAAAAAAAAAGAGTGGTTTTTTCCACTTCCGTGACAACTCTGTGTATCACGTGTTAGTCGTTTGCTTCTCTATCTCTCGAAGATCGCTGAAGTCCAGGTACCTAGGCGTGAATCATTCCCGGCCAAGCTTTTTCGTGAACTTTGCGTCTCTGAGCATATACCATTTTGAATTCGTCATCTGCCCTTTCTCCAGCAAACCAGAGTTTGCGGAAAGGTTACATACATTCAAAGATCAAGAACATCAGAATCTATGATGCCGATCATAGCGTCCTCACCGCGTTTAAGAACTTCAGCATTGAAATGGTCGTTGGCCTGGGCGACGACTATTTGAAAGATATAGCATAGGTGAGGACCGTGCGATGAATTGGATTAAAGAGAATGTCCAGCGGTTCTTCCCTGGGACCCTCGTCCGTGGAATCGCTGTAGGAAATGAGATTTTAGGAAGTACTGATCCTGAACTTTGGAAAGTCTTGCTTCTAGAAGCTGAAAATGTCTATAGTGCTCTCCGCCGTCTAGGCTTGACCGATAGCATTTAAGTCCAGACTGCCCATTCAGAAGCCATCTTCGCGGCTTCGTACCCTCCTTCTGCAGGGGCATCCAAGGAGGATGTCCTTCAATACAAGAAGCCTCTTCTACACTTATCTCCATTTTACATAAATGCGTATCCCTTTCTAGCATTTAAGAGCGATCCCGAGCATATCGACCTTAACTAGGCTCTCTTCAAATCGAATGAGGGAATATATGATGCTAAGACCAATTTACGTTACGACAACATGTTTGAGGCTCAGAATGATGCAGCAAAGGTCGGGTTCCCAAAAATGGAGGTCATAGTGTTGATAACGGGCCGGGCTTCCAAGGGCGACGCAGACGAAGCTGGGGCATCCATGAAGAACGCCGAGACTTACAACTTTAACCTTCGTAAAAAGCTTGCTAAGAAAAAGGGCACGCCGTACAGGCCTAAGATCCCCGTGAAGGCATACGTGTTCGCGTTGTTCAATGAGAATTTGAAGCCCGTACCAACCTCCGAAAGGAATTTCGCATTGTTTAAGGATGATGGGAGCATCTCGTACGATGTTTGGTTTGCTGGTCTTGCTTCTAAAGCGGCCTCGACTCGGATCTCTTTCAAGGTACGGGATCTCTCTGTCAGCCTCTTTTATCCTATCTTTCATTTTTGTTTCCGAAATTGCCAGGATGGAAGTCTTCAAAAAGAGAGTGTCAGGACTCTCGTAGATTACTAGCTGGGAGCGTACTTGCAGAAGCGCTTGAATTTTGATGATCACATTTAGCATTCACATTCTCGAATCGCGATGGCGCATTTTGACCAAACTTCTGCTGCTCTTATTATCATCATTATAACGGGAGACATTACGTTGGTATTTAGGGCTAATAACAAGACGATACCAACACGGCATTTTTATTGTATCTGTACATTGGCGGGTTTATGCACAACGATATGTTATTCTTGCTCCGGTGTATTGTTCTTTCGCATGATGTTTTTCAGGACTTTTATAGTTCTTCCTACGTCTTGGTGCTAACAACTGGTGCGGCTATGCTCCTTCTTAACTCATTTTCGTGAAGAGAAAACAGCCCGGCATTCTCTCGAGTCCTAGGACACATTTGAAGCCAACCCAGAAACCAGAGGATTTAAATTCTGAATTTGTATATCCTTGTATAACTATCGGATTCATTTAGGTAACATCCGATTCTTTCAATATTGATCTCATTTGTACAGACTATAGACCTAAAAATAGTTGTGAATTAATGCCTGGTTATTCTTGCTTCTGCAAATTTGGTTTGCTTAATTTGTTGTCGATACACACATTTGACATTTCATTTGTAATTGAAAGCATTCTAAATGGTGGGAGTATTTATCAATGCAAAGCTCAAGTACATGGTGGAATTTCATATCATCAAGCTCCTTTTCTTGTTGAAATTAAAGCTAGTTTAATGCATATGAGTTTTTCTATTGTATAACATTCAGTCAAGAATGATATACAACGGCTTTTAAAAGGAGTTTAATAACAAATTCAAGGCAGCAATCCATCTTAGAAGTGTTGAAATTAGGCCTTCGACTAGACATTCCAGATTCAACTGGCGATGCCCGTGTTCAATGCCAAGCGCTGCTTTTGAGCTTCATTAGGCAACTTCACATCTGTGGCCAAACCAAGAACTTGAAGAAGACTCACCACACACCATGTCATGTCAAGCTGCCACCACTCTAGCCCATGCCTAGCCGAGTACTCAAAGGCATGGTGATTGTTGTGCCAACCCTCACCAAATGTAAGAATTGCCACCCACCTATACGAAACAAAAACCCGCATCTGCGAATAACTAAGATTTTCAAGAAGAATGGATGTGTGAGAAATTTGGGGATAGAAATTACTATACCAATTGTTCCTTGATAAGTCCCCAGTGTTCCATGCTTGCTTTCCCCAGACATGGCAAACTGAATTCACAAGCCATGTGATGTGATAAACCACTACGATCCTCACACCCTAAATAGCAAAGGTGAATCAAAAAAAGAAAAAAAAGCAAAGAAAACTCATATGAGGACAAAGAAGTTAATAAGCAATCTCAAAAAGCAATAAGAATTCGGAAAAGAAGTTGAATTAACCATTCAACAAGCATGCTCATAGTCCAATAGATTCCAAAGTCTAACATGGTTATGTTGGAAGATCATGATTAATGGAATGTTTGGTACTCTAAGTTCCAGCTTAAAACAACAATTTCTCAATTCAAAACACCCTAAAGTGAAGAAACAAGTGCTTTGTTTGAACAAGAAGTGTCCAAAAAGTCTAAATCCACCTTATGGAGATCAGTTTGGGATGCCTGAATTGGCCTATCAATATGAGTGGCCTAAGAAAAACTAGGCCCACAAGACTGAGCTAATGCCTTAGACATCAGACGAAGAGGATCATGAGAGAAGATTATAAAAATCTGGATAAATCTAGTGGTTTTTGATGATGCTAAGATGTAGAAGATGAGATTAGAGTAATCATCTTTTACTTACCATTCCCCACACAAGGAAAGGAACTCCTCCCAATACATAGAGCAGAATAGCAAGTGCAATGGGGTGTGCAAAGTAGGTGTTATGCAGGAACCTATAAAATGGCTGCTTTTGCAAGTCCCCCACATTGTTTGGTCCTCCACACTGTAAACAAGTGTCATTCATATATGCATCATTCTCCTTCAAGAATATTCCAAATAAAAATATGCATCATTCCCCTTCAAGAAAATTTCAAATAAGAGTAAAAAGTGTCATCGTTTTCTCAAATAAGCATTCAAGTAGATATTGTTTAAAAAAAGAGCTTGAAATGACTAAATTATCTCAAATAAGAGCCTCAAATGGTCAAATCATCTCAAATAAGACATGCAATGATCAAATTGTCTCAAATAAGGGCCTTTGGTCGTCCGTTGACTCTTCTAGCCATATGAGAAATTGTATTTTAGTGAAAAAAGTGTAACAATATATATTTTTTTTGTTTTTGCTTTGTGGGATTTTAACCTATTATACCATAGTGTTAGCAAGTTGTGGTTATTTATGTAATTGTACAAGGCTTGACCCTAAGCCTATAAATACTTCTTTTAGTCTCAATAAAACAATTCTCTCTTTTATGAACAACATTCCTTATTTCTCCCTTGGCAATAGCCGTCAATGGCCTCAAGCGAGGGCCGCCCTTGCTTGGGCAGACGAGGGCAACCCTCAGGCAAAGGTCGCCTCTCCATTCAGGTCCTTATTTGAAATAAGATCTATTTCAAGCTCTTAGTGGCCCTTGTTTGGGAAAACGAGAACACTTTGACTCCCTATTTGAAATTTTCCCTTCCCATTATATTGCATGAGAGAGAGAGAGAGAGAGAGAGAGAGAGAGAGAGAGAGAGAGAGAGAGAGAGATTTTCATGTTTAATACCTTTTGATACATGAAGTCGATATCAAAGAGCCAACTCATGTGGCTAAACCAAAAGCCTTCAAGGGGACTATGAGGGTCTCTCTCCGAATCGCAGTATTGGTGATGATACCTATGTATGCTCACCCAATATATCGGATCTCTCTACAAAATCCCATTGACAAAAATAACAAATTAAGCCACAATGAAGCCCATAGAAAATCAAATTTTTTCCTCATTTTATCTATTTCTTATCTAACCTGAACAGCCAAAACACCACAATATGCAAATAGGTACTCCAACCACTTGCGCAACTTGAAGCTCCTGTGGGAGAGGTTCCTATGAAACGATAGGGTAATGCCGAACAGACCAGTAACTATGGACAAGGAAATGGCTACCCAGAAGGCGCTCCAAGAGAAGTAAAATGGCGCCAACAAGCTTAGCAAATGAATTGCCAAAATGATACCAGCATTCTCAATGTCCATGGAACTCCACTTTCTTCCCAAAAAGACTTGCATTTTCCCCTTCATCACTACCTCTGACGGTAGAATCCTCCTCCTACTCTTGGCCTCCTGTTTGGAGGCTTCGATTGACTTGGCCTCAGCATTAAGCTGGGATGCCCTGTTTCTATCAGTCAGATTGTTCAGGATCGTAAATTTGCAAAGCACATTGTGTAGGATTGGCGAGCCGAGATTGAGATTAAGCTTTCGACGACTGTCAAATGAAGTCAAGTGAGTTGAGGAGCAAATTCGGAGACGGCGAGGAGGGAGAAGGAAGGGTTTCAAAATCAACAAAGGCGATGACATGGCCATCTTTCCACTTTGACTCGAAGGACGCAGCCTCTAATCACAAAAAAGTCTAGTTCCCAAAATCCTCACGATAGCACTCTCACTTTATCAGCTGCTTATCAAGAATCCTGAAAAGGTATGGAAAGAGAGAGGTGAGTATCCATTAGCTTAGTGAGTATTATATTTTTCTTTCAAAAAAATCGAACATCCACTATGCATATATATAAATCAATATTGGAAACTAATAATCTTAATTTTGAATATACATATCCAATTATATATGAGTTGTTTCTCATCAAGAATGTTTTATACTAATCACAAAAGCCTATTTAAACCATTTCTACAATTCAAACATTAATGGTTAATTTCATTAATTAATCTCATTCATGACAACGTTAATAGTCCATTCCATTAATTCATCTCATATCAAAGTACACGTTCGATCAATTTTTTGCTCAATATCAAACCATGGTTGTTGCGACCCACTCTTCATTCGGATGGGGAAAGAAATAGGTTTAGGGGTAGTGCATGATTTGAGCCAACGACCCCTATTAGGCGCAGGCTCTTCCAAGCCTAGACCTCACGCAACGTTGAATTTCATTTTTTAGTTCTTAACAACCTATATGTTTCAAGAAGTCACCATTAGCCTATTGAGGTCGGCTAAAAATCAATCGAGATGTGGGAGTATTGTCCCAATTCTTATGCAATTAGAGATTCTAGGGTTGGAGACTTGGTTATGCTAATGTCTATTAGCACCCTTTCGGTATCTCTAATTTGGTAGGTCGTTATCTAAGTGCTCGCATAGTCTTGATTTTCAATTATAGTCGTAAGGGCATCAAAGTTGCTATATGATCATGCAAATGTTTTAATAAGATTCGTTTTCATCAAACCCTAAAATAATCCTTACATGTTCTAAGAAAGCGATAAACAACCAATTTATTAAAAGACGATGTAGTAAGTAAACACCCTAGTACTAAAAGTAATTTAAAGTAAAGGCAGAAAAGAAAACCCAATACAAGTTGGGCAAAGAATATATGTGACCATGTTATAAGTCCCAAGATATGATCCCCTATGAGCTAAATCAAAGTCATGTTCAATTTCCTTTGAAAGGATACTTAGCTAGAACTAAGCTACATATATACTAATTAAATGAAATTAAACTAAATTCCAATGCTGAAAGCTGTAAAAAAAAAAAAAATCTTGAAGACTTATATTCAAGCATTTCCCTTTTTATTATATTTTCAAATTTTCAAATTTATAATAAAAAAGCAAATTCGAAAATGGAGACTCAAGTTGGGCCGCAGAGCCCAGTCCGCATATGAGTTGCGACTGGTCTTACGAAACTGGGCTAGTGGACACAATTCGGGCCTCCTGCATCAAGCCCTCTCAAATTCTATAGACTATTTCACTAAAATAAACCCAGCCCAAAGCCTATTCAGTCCAAACTTCAGCCAGCCCATCTTAGAAAATAAAAAAAACCAAAGTCCAATAAGCCTACATGAGCCCAAACCTATTAAAGCCGATCGGACCTATAGTCATTTAAGCCCGCACAACTCACCACGCACGGCCACTCCAACGCCAACTATATATATAGTAGACAAAGATATCAAGACATTAGGTGCCTTAGTGCGTCACCTGAAAAAAACAAAAAAAAACACTCGTCCTTCCAACGAACGTCACCACAACACGTCTCCAATAACGAAACAACAACGAGAAATTCACTGGAATCACATTCAGTGACCAAAACACATTTCTGAGCAGAACAGAAACAGAGACCAAAGTGGTTGTCGACTTGGGGGGGTTTAACTCAAGCTACACTCATCATACAGCCAACAAAGAATGCTCGAGGTAGACTCAAAGATGATTCCTTCACGTTAAAACGAGCTCAAACAGCAAACGACGGGTCTCGGTCTCGGCTAAGCCGAGGTAAGGAAAAATAGGTCTCAAGGAAAACCGAGGACCCTTTTTTTTGGGAGATGGCCCTTCCTGGCTCGGCGATGGTGAATAGATGGTGAAATGGAGACATGTCGGATTTAGTCCAGTCGCCTTGCTCGTATCAAAACCAGGATTCTCCAGAGAACGGATCTGAAATAAACAAAACAGGGGCTCACTGGAGGTATGGGCGCTGACAAATGGAACAACGAGCGTTGGCATTCATCGGGAGGGAGCTCCGGTGATGCTGAGCTCATGTATTTCGCTCTCTGGTTCTACGCTCGCTCTCTCTCGAGTTTTGCTCTCTCTCTCTCTCTCTCTCAGGCCGGAGGAGACCCACTCTAGAAGAACCCTTTCGCAAGAGGCAAACGTTTTAGCGCCTCTCCCTCTCTTTCTTTCTCCAGGACAGAGCCAGCTTGCCTCGTTCGAGCGTACCGCGTGCGATGTTCCCTCCGCTGCTCATCTTCGTCGGACTGTCTTTCTTCCTTCGGCCACCGTCCGAAGCAGACGGTCTCGCCAAAAAAAAGTAAAGGAGGGACAGGCCGCGTGGGGGAAGAAAAGAAAAGGCATGGGTCGGATGGGAAAAGGGATGCATTTAGTTCTTCTCCTCCTCCTTTTATTATTATTGTTATTATTATTGTAAAAATTATTATTATTATTTTTTTTTGAAAATTTTAATAACTTATACTAGTAGTGCAAATATTCCTAATGTCTATATATGTGACCAAGTCATGTTAAATTTCTTTTGAAAGGATACTTAGTTAGAACTAAGCTACAGGTATACTAATTGAATGAAATTAAACTAAATCCAATGCTGAAACTTAAAAATAAAAATAAAAATTCTTGAAGACTTATTTCCAAGCATTTTCCTTTTTTAAAATATTTTCAAAACTTTTTTTAAATTTTTAATAATTTTTTTAAAGAATAAATCCGAAAATGGAGACTCAAGTTGAGCCGCAAAGCCCAGTTCGCCGGCAGCTATCCTCTTTTTTTTTTTTTTTTTTTTTTAAATAATTTTCTTCTTTTTCTTTTTTTTTCCCTTCTTTTTTTTCCTTTTCAGCTGTCCTCCTTTCTGGTCGTCGGCAAGCTAGTAACTAGCTAGACTCAGGCTGGTGACCTTGCCAGAGTGTCGCCAACCCTCAGCAAGGCTTGACCTTGTTGAGCCAAGTCAACATCGCCTAACCAAAGTGAGATCGGGTCTCGCCTAGCCATGGGCAAGGCTCAACCTCACTAGCCAACTGCCAAGTCGGTGTTGGCTTGGCTGGGCGATGTCAACCTAGCAATAGGCCAAAGAGGCCGAGTCTTGCCGGTGATTGGCCGAGCTCGACCTCATCGGCCCACCGACAAGTTGGTGTTGGCGTTGGCCTAGCTGGGGGACCTCAACCTAGCGATAGGCCAACAAGGTTAAGCCTCGCTGATGGCTAGGTGAGCTTAGCCTCACCAGATCTAGGCAAGGTTGACTCTTGTTGTGGTTCGGTGTCGCGGGGGGCTAGTGCTCTCACCGGCCAAAAGGAGGGAGAAGAAAATGAAAGAGAAGAGAAATGAAAAAAAAAATTGATCTTGATTTTGGAATTGTTCCCGGGATCAAAGAAACAATTTATTTATTTATTATTCTATTTCAATTCTATTCCTGAAAATAAGAAATTTACCAAACAATTTATATTACAAATCTACTTTCGGGAACAAAATAGCAAAAATAGTTACTATTTGACAAGTTGCTACAAAGAGAGCCTTATGTCGAACATCTAGTGGGTGTCGACTGAGGGGGTCCGAAGGTGCCTAAAACAAAAACTCAAGCTACACTCGTCATAGAGCCGACAAAGAATGCTGAAGACATCATCGTCGAAGATGGCCCTACTTGGCTCGGTGACGGCGAATAGATGGCGAACTGGAGTTATGTCGGACTTAGTCCGGTCGCGTTGCACGTCTCGAAACCAGGATCCTCCAGAGACGGACCTAAAATAAGCAAAACAGGGGCTTACCGGAGGTATGGGCGCTGACAAAGGGAACCACGAGCGTCGGCGTTCGTCGGGAGGGAGCTCCGGTGACGCTGAGCTCACGTATTTTGCTCTCTCTCAAGCTTTGCTCTCTCTCTCTCTCTCTCTCTCTCTCTCTCTCTCTCTCTCAGGAGGAAGAATGAGACCCACCCCAGAAGAACCCTTCCGCAAACGTTTTAACGCCTCTCCCTCTGTCTCCCTCTCTCTCTCTCTTTCTCTCTCAAGGACAGTGCCAGCTTGCCTCGTTCGAACTTACCGCGTGCGATGTTCCCTCCGCTGCTCATCTTCGTCGGCCTGTCTTTTTTCCTTCGACTACCGTCCAAAGCAGACGGTCTCGCCGAAACAAAGAAAAGGAGGGACAGGCCGCGTGGGGGAAGAAAAGAAAAGGCATGGGTCGGATGGGAAAAGGGGTGCATTTTGTTCTTCTCCTCCTCCTTTTATTATTATTGTTATTATTATTGTAAAAATTATTATTATTATTTTTGAAAATTTTAATAACTTATACTAGTAGCGCAAATATTCCTAATGTCTATATGCATTGCAAATTAATGAAATTTTTTTTTTAGGGATTAAAAATTAATTCCTAATTTTTCATGCAATTAATGAGTGATTGAACAAATCGTTCAAAAGTTTAGGTGTCAATAATAATTACAACACGATGTCTTATGACAAAGTGACCAAAATTTCCTCTTGGCATGGTCTCTGCCTGGTCTCCGCCTACAAAGTTAGTGGCTCAACCTATATCAGGCACCAAATCCACATTCCTCTAATATCCGGAAATTCAATCCATAATCAATCTCATAAACCACAATGTCTTTCATAACTCAGTTCCTTTGATAAAATACACTTCATGAGACATTTCTCGTAATGTTTCGAAATCAAATTCATAAACACTCGGCCTTTCATAAAAAGTTTATCGAATCATTGTAGACTAATTCCATAAACTAATATGTAATGCAATACCTATATTATTTCACAATATTTTTCTTAAAATCATTCTCAAACCATTCACAAGTTCTAACAAGTAGTAAATGCTTGATTCGACTTTTTATGCAACAACAATGCCATTTTGTAATTCATTATATATAAAATTCATATCATTTCTGGAATATGAGTTTTATAAACTCAAAGAAAAATAGCATCACATATTTGAATATGTCCTAAACCAAACAACAAGACTCACTCGAATCAATGAACTCGCATTGCTATCATATGAGTGAGAAATAGTATCAAAACCAAGTAAAATGCTATCTCAATTACGGCTCGACTAAACTAAATTTAAACACTAATATACTAACTTCAACGTGACCACAAAATTGGTCACCCGAAGCAACTATTTAAACCTAAATACAACGCGGACTCACACGTCGAGTTCCAAAATTTTGCTCCAACCAAACCGATGCTTCATATCAATGACCGTCAAGCCCCGCAACTCTACAACGCCACAATCCATCGTTCACAAGAAATCCCATAACTCAACAACTCACAAAAATTGGAGCTCCGGTGATGCTGAGCCCACGTGTTTGGCTCTCCGTCTCACTCTCGCTCTCTCCTTCTCTCCCTCTCTCCCTCTCTTTCTCTATCCAGAATAGTGCCGACTAGGATAAGTGATTGAACCGAATCGAATCGAAACCTGATTTGGATCTATTCGATTTTTCGTAATGTATCTGTACTCACATGCCTAGGGAGAGAAATCAGAAATACTCGGCGCTCTCTCTCCAGCAAAGTACTCCGTACTTTCTCCATCACCTCACTCGTTCTCTCTCCTCCATGATTAATCCATCCTTTTGCTTCTCTCTCCCGCGACCTCACTTCCCTTCTTTGCTCCCATATGAGCCATGCAACGGATGCATGGCTGAGGCTCAACACGGAGCCGAAGCAGCCGAAGACGGCAGAGGAGAGAAGAAGAAGAAGAGTAGAAGAAGGAGGATCGCCTCGAAGCAGCGGAAGACTATGGAGGAGGAGAAGAAGATGAAGGTAGCCGGCCGACAAGAGAGGGTTCTCGTCGTCCTGTCCAGATCGCAATACTCCGCTTCCAATGACTAGAAGCATGATTTTTTATTTAAACGGTTTGATTTGATTAATCGACTGAACTGAACTGATAAAATCCGAACCAGTAAAAAAAAAAAAAGTGGTTTTTTCCACTTCCGTGACAACTCTGTGTACCACGTGTTAGTCGTTTGCTCCTCTCTCAGAGCGATGAAGTCCAGGTACTTAGGCGTGAATCATTCCCGGCCAAGCTTTTTCGTGAACTTTGCGTCTCTGAGCATATACCATTTTGAATTCGTCATCTGCCCTTTCTCCAGCAAACCAGAGTTTGCGGAAAGGTTACATACATTCAAAGATCAAGAACATCAGAATCTATGATGCCGATCATAGCGTCCTCACCGCGTTTAAGAACTCCGGCATTGAAATGGTCGTTGGCCTGGGCGACGACTATTTGAAAGATATAGCATAGGTGAGGACCGTGCGATGAATTGGATTAAAGAGAATGCCCAGCGGTTCTTCCCTGGGACCCTCGTCCGTGGAATCGCTGTAGGAAATGAGATTTTAGGAAGTACTGATCCTGAACTTTGGAAAGTCTTGCTTCCAGAAGCTGAAAATGTCTATAGTGCTCTCCGCCGTCTAGGCTTGACCGATAGCATTTAAGTCCAGACTGCCCATTCAGAAGCCATCTTCGCGGCTTCGTACCCTCCTTCTGCAGGGGCATCCAAGGAGGATGTCCTTCAATACAAGAAGCCTCTTCTACACTTATCTCCATTTTACATAAATGCGTATCCCTTTCTAGCATTTAAGAGCGATCCCGAGCATATCGACCTTAACTAGGCTCTCTTCAAATCGAATGAGGGAATATATGATGCTAAGACCAATTTACGTTACGACAACATGTTTGAGGCTCAGAATGATGCAGCAAAGGTCGGGTTCCCAAAAATGGAGGTCATAGTGTTGATAACGGGCCGGGCTTCCAAGGGCGACGCAGACGAAGCTGGGGCATCCATGAAGAACGCCGAGACTTACAACTTTAACCTTCGTAAAAAGCTTGCTAAGAAAAAGGGCACGCCGTACAGGCCTAAGATCCCCGTGAAGGCATACGTGTTCGCGTTGTTCAATGAGAATTTGAAGCCCGTACCAACCTCCGAAAGGAATTTCGCATTGTTTAAGGATGATGGGAGCATCTCGTACGATGTTTGGTTTGCTGGTCTTGCTTCTAAAGCGGCCTCGACTCGGATCTCTTTCAAGGTACGGGATCTCTCTGTCAGCCTCTTTTATCCTATCTTTCATTTTTGTTTCCGAAATTGCCAGGATGGAAGTCTTCAAAAAGAGAGTGTCAGGACTCTCGTAGATTACTAGCTGGGAGCGTACTTGCAGAAGCGCTTGAATTTTGATGATCACATTTAGCATTCACATTCTCGAATCGCGATGGCGCATTTTGACCAAACTTCTGCTGCTCTTATTATCATCATTATAACGGGAGACATTACGTTGGTATTTAGGGCTAATAACAAGACGATACCAACACGGCATTTTTATTGTATCTGTACATTGGCGGGTTTATGCACAACGATATGTTATTCTTGCTCCGGTGTATTGTTCTTTCGCATGATGTTTTTCAGGACTTTTATAGTTCTTCCTACGTCTTGGTGCTAACAACTGGTGCGGCTATGCTCCTTCTTAACTCATTTTCGTGAAGAGAAAACAGCCCGGCATTCTCTCGAGTCCTAGGACACATTTGAAGCCAACCCAGAAACCAGAGGATTTAAATTCTGAATTTGTATATCCTTGTATAACTATCGGATTCATTTAGGTAACATCCGATTCTTTCAATATTGATCTCATTTGTACAGACTATAGACCTAAAAATAGTTGTGAATTAATGCCTGGTTATTCTTGCTTCTGCAAATTTGGTTTGCTTAATTTGTTGTCGATACACACATTTGACATTTCATTTGTAATTGAAAGCATTCTAAATGGTGGGGTATTTATCAATGCAAAGCTCAAGTACATGGTGGAATTTCATATCATCAAGCTCCTTTTCTTGTTGAAATTAAAGCTAGTTTAATGCATATGAGTTTTTCTATTGTATAACATTCAGTCAAGAATGATATACAACGGCTTTTAAAAGGAGTTTAATAACAAATTCAAGGCAGCAATCCATCTTAGAAGTGTTGAAATTAGGCCTTCGACTAGACATTCCAGATTCAATCGGCGATGCCCGTGTTCAATGCCAAGCGCTGCTTTTGAGCTTCATTAGGCAACTTCACATCTGTGGCCAAACCAAGAACTTGAAGAAGACTCACCACACACCATGTCATGTCAAGCTGCCACCACTCTAGCCCATGCCTAGCCGAGTACTCAAAGGCATGGTGATTGTTGTGCCAACCCTCACCAAATGTAAGAATTGCCACCCACCTATACGAAACAAAAACCCGCATCTGCGAATAACTAAGATTTTCAAGAAGAATGGATGTGTGAGAAATTTGGGGATAGAAATTACTATACCAATTGTTCCTTGATAAGTCCCCAGTGTTCCATGCTTGCTTTCCCCAGACATGGCAAACTGAATTCACAAGCCATGTGATGTGATAAACCACTACGATCCTCACACCCTAAATAGCAAAGGTGAATCAAAAAAAGAAAAAAAGCAAAGAAAGCTCATATGAGGACAAAGAAGTTAATAAGCAATCTCAAAAAGCAATAAGAATTCGGAAAAGAAGTTGAATTAACCATTCAACAAGCATGCTCATAGTCCAATAGATTCCAAAATCTAACATGGTTATGTTGGAAGATCATGATTAATGGAATGTTTGGTACTCTAAGTTCCAGCTTAAAACATCAATTTCTCAATTCAAAACACCCTAAAGTGAAGAAACAAGTGCTTTGTTTGAACAAGAAGTGTCCAAAAAGTCTAAATCCACCTCATGGAGATCAGTTTGGGATGCCTGAATTGGCCTATCAATATGAGTGGCCTAAGAAAAACTAGGCCCACAAGACTGAGCTAATGCCTTGGACATCAGACGAAGAGGATCATGAGAGAAGATTATAAAAATCTGGATAAATCTAGTGGTTTTTGATGATGCTAAGATGTAGAAGATGAGATTAGAGTAATCATTTTTACTTACCATTCCCCACACAAGGAAAGGAACTCCTCCCAATACATAGAGCAGAATAGCAAGTGCAATGGGGTGTGCAAAGTAGGTGTTATGCAGGAACCTGTAAAATGGCTGCTTTTGCAAGTCCCCCACATTGTTTGGTCCTCCACACTATAAACAAGTGTCATTCATATATGCATCATTCTCCTTCGAGAATATTCCAAATAAAAATATGCATCATTCCCCTTCAAGAAAATTTCAAATAAGAGTAAAAAGTGTCATCTTTTTCTCAAATAAGCATTCAAGTGGATATAGTTTAAAAAAAAGAGCTTGAAATGACTAAATTGTCTCAAATAAGAGCCTCAAATGGTCAAATCATCGCAAATAAGACATGCAATGATCAAATTGTCTCAAATAAGGGCCTTTGGTCGTCCGTTGACTCTTCTAGCCATATGAGAAATTGTATTTTAGTGAAAAAAGTGTAACTATATATATATTTTTGCTTTGTGGGATTTTAACCTATTATACCATAGTGTTAGCAAGTTGTGGTTATTTATGTAATTGTACAAGGCTTGACCCTAAGCCTATAAATACTTCTTTTAGTCTCAATAAAACAATTCTCTCTTTTATGAACAACATTCCTTATTTCTCCCTTGGCAATAGCCGTCAATGGCCTCAAGCGAGGGCCGCCCTTGCTTGGGCAGACGAGGGCAACCCTCAGGCAAAGGTCGCATCTTCATTCAGGTCCTTATTTGAAATAAGATCTATTTCAGGCTCTTAGCGGCCCTTGTTTGGGAAAACGAGAACACTTTGACTCCCTATTTGAAATTTTCCCTTCCCATTATATTGCATGAGAGAGAGAGAGAGAGAGAGAGAGAGAGAGAGAGAGAGAGAGAGAGAGATTTTCATGTTTAATACCTTTTGATACATGAAGTCGATATCAAAGAGCCAACTCATGTGGCTAAACCAAAAGCCTTCAAGGGGACTATGAGGGTCTCTCTCTGAATCGCAGTATTGGTGATGTTACCTATGTATGCTCACCCAATATATCGGATCTCTCTGCAAAATCCCATTGACAAAAATAACAAATTAAGCCACAATGAAAAGCCCATAGAAAATCAAATTTTTTCCTCATTTTATCTATTTCTTATCTAACCTGAACAGCCAAAACACCACAATATGCAAATAGGTACTCCAACCACTTGCGCAACTTGAAGCTCCTGTGGGAGAGGTTCCTATGAAACGATAGGGTAATGCCGAACAGACCAGTAACTATGGACAAGGAAATGGCGACCCAGAAGGCGCTCCAAGAGAAGTAAAATGGCGCCAACAAGCTTAGCAAATGAATTGCCAAAATGATACCAGCATTCTCAATGTCCATGGAATTCCACTTTCTTCCCAAAAAGACTTGCATTTTCCTCTTCATCACTACCTCTGACGGTAGAATCCTCCTCCTACTCTTGGCCTCCTGTTTGGAGGCTTCGACTGACTTGGCCTCAGCATTAAGCTGGGATGCCCTATTTCTATCAGGCAGATTGTTCAAGATTGTAAATTTGCAAAGCACATTGTGTAGGATTGGCGAGCCGAGATTGAGATTAAGCTTTCGACGACTGTCAAATGAAGTCGAGTGGGTTGAGCAGCAAATTCGGAGACAGCGAGGAGGGAGAAGGAAGGGTTTCAAAATCAACAAAGGCGATGACATGGCCATCTTTCCACTTTGACTCGAAGGATGCAACCTCTAATCACAAAAAAGTCTAGTTCCCAAAATCCTCACGATAGCACTCTCACTTTATCGGCTGCTTATCAAGAATCCTGAAAAGGTATGGAAAGAGAGAGGTGAGTATCCATTAGCTTAGTGAGTATTATATTTTTCTTTCAAAAGAATCGAACATCCACTATGCATATATATAAATCAATATGGGAAACTAATAATCTTAATTTTGAATATACATATCCAACTATATATGAGTTGTTTCTCATCAAGAATATTTTATACTAATCACAAAAGCCTATTTAAACCATTTCTACAATTCAAACATTAATGGTTAATTTCATTAATTAATCTCATTCATGATGACGTTAATAGTCCATTCCATTAATTCATCTCATATCAAAGTACACGTTCGATCAATTTTTTGCTCAATATCAAACCATGGTTGTTGCGACCCACTCTTCATTCGGATGGGGAAAGAAATAGGTTTAGGGGTAGTGCATGATTCGAGCCAACGACCCCTGATTAGGTGCAGGCTCTTTCAAGCCTAGACCTCACGCAACGTTGAATTTCATTTTTTAGTTCTTAACAACCTATATGTTTCAAGAAGTCACCATTAGCATATTGAGGTTGGCTAAAAATCAATCGAGATGTGGGAGTATTGTCCCAATTCTTATGCAATTAGAGATTCTAGGGTTGGAGACTTGGTTATGCTAATGTCTATTAGCACCCTTTCGGTATCTCTAATTTGGTAGGTCGTTATCTAAGTGCTCGCACAGTCTTGATTTTCAATTATAGTCATAAGGGCATCAAAGTTGCTATATGATCATGCAAATGTTTTAATAAGATTCATTTTCATCAAACCCTAAAATAATCCTAACATGTTCTAAGAAAGCGATAAACAACCAATTTATTAAAAGACGATGTAGTAAGTAAACACCCTAGTACTAAAAGTAATTTAAAGTAAAGGTAGAAAAGAAAACCCCATACAAGTTGGGCAAAGAATATATGTGACCATGTTATAAGTCCCAAGATATGATCCCCTATGAGCTAAATCAAAGTCATGTTCAATTTCCTTTGAAAGGATACTTAGCTAGATCTAAGCTACATATATACTAATTAAATGAAATTAAACTAAATTCCAATGCTGAAAGTTGTAAAAAAAAAAAAAATCTTGAAGACTTATATTCAAGCATTTCCCTTTTTCTTATATTTTGAATAATTTTTTTTTAAAAAGCAAATTCGAAAATGGAGACTCAAGTTGGGCCGCAGAGCCCAGTCCGCATATGGGTTGCGACTGGTCATACGAAACTGGGCTCGTGGACACAATTCGGGCCTCCTGCATAAAGCCCTCTCAAATGCTATAGACCATTTCACTAAAATAAACCCAGCCCAAAGCAAGCCTATTCAGTCCAAACTTCAGCCTACATGAGCCCAAACCTATCAAAGCCAATAGGACCTATAGTCATTTAAGCCCACACAACTCACCACGCACGGCCACTCCAACGCCAACTTATCTTCTCTCGTGTGTCTGCATCTTTTCTTTGTTCTGAACTTGGACCTCTTCCCAGGATCATTCCATATATATATATATAGTAGACAAAAATATCAAGACATCAGGTGCCTTAGTGCGTCGCCCGAAAAAAACAAAAAGACACTCGTCCTTCCGACGAACATCACCACAACGACGACTCCAATAACGAAACAATAATGAGAAATTCACTGAAATCACATTCAATGATCAAAACGCATTTTTGAACGGAACAGAAATCGAAAATCGAGTGAGACTAAAGTGGGTGTCGACTTGGAGGGGTTTAACTCAAGCTACACTCATCATACAGCCAAAAAAGAATGCTCAAGGTAGACTCAAAGATGATTCCTTCACGTTAAAACGAGCTCAAACAGCAAACGACGAGTCTCGGTCTTAGTCTAGGCTAAGCCGAGGTAAGGAAAAATAGGTCTCAAGGAAAACTGAGGACCCTTTATTTGGGAGATGGCCCTTCCTGGCTCGGCGATGGTGAATAGATGATGAAATGGAGACAAGTCGGATTTAGTCCAGTCGCCTTGCTCGTATTCAAACCGGGATTCTCCAGAGAACGGATCTGAAATAAACAAAAGAGGGGCTTACCGGAGGTATGGGCGCCGACAAGGGGAACCACGAGCGTCGCGTTCGTAGGGAGGGAGCTCCAGTGATGCTGAGCCCACGTATTTCGCTCTCTAGTTCCACACTCGCTCTCTCTCTCTCTCCCGCCGAAGAACCCTTTTGCAAACGCTTTTAACGCCTCTCCCTCTCTCCCTCTATCCGGAATAGTGCCAACTAGAGGTGTCAGTTATTGATTTGAACCGTTAGGATAAGTGATTGATCCGAATCAAATGCGATTCATCGATTTGGATCTTTTTGAAAGATTTTTCGTAATATATCCGTACTCTCATGACCTAGGGAGAGAACTCAGAAGTACTCGAGAAAATATTGGGTGCGAGCAACGTGCCAATGTGGCAAACGGGAAGGGAGCTCGTCTATCGACACGCGTCTTGGTGGCAGTCCACGTCAGCCTAGGGTTTCAAAAAAATTGAAAGCCTTGCACGGGAAAGTCTTCTGACCATTTTCTCTCTTTTCCGTGCACCCAATATTTTCTCCTCCTCTCCCCTTCTCCTTCTCGAGAATCTCTCCCTTCAATTATTCGAAACTCTCTCTCCTCTGTCTTCTGCATGTTCCAAGAAAAAAGAACAAGCCGCTCTCTTTTTTTTCGAAAATACTCTCCCTCTCTCTCGCTCCCAGGAGCACCGCCGATCGCCTCCCAAGCGCAGAACTGCCGCCTCCGTTGTTGCCTTCAGGAGTCACTCCCTCTCTCTGTCACTCCCAAGAGCCCCCATCAATGGCATCTTGAGCTCAGATCCGACACCTCCGCCACGCCCTCCGACACGTCGCCTTTGCTTTCGCCCTCCTTCTTAGCATACTTTTACCCTTGCTCTCCAAGTTTGGAGGCGAAGCGCAGAGGAAAATGTCCAAAACACGTAAAGCACCGGCAAAAGGCAAAATCGAAGTTGCCTTCTTGCTCCCCCAACCCAACACTCGCATGAATTGGAAACACATGTATCTTTTGTTCTGTTTGGGTTTATGAGGGTGGTATTGGTAACCTACATCCGTTGGGTGTGCCGGTGTTATGGAGTATAAATAGCTCTCCTTCAGTTTCTTTTTTTTGGTCAAATTTCTTCAGTTTAGGTAGCCTGTACTTTGCCTTTCTTTTAATCAGGCATTATCATTGTTATTCTTGTGTTCGTTTGCTTCGCTTCACTTCATGCTCTCTTTAGTGTCTTGAATAAGCGAATGCTTGGACGTGATCATTACATCGACTATGGACCTCATGATTTGTGCAAATCTCCCAAGATTTATCAAACTAAATGGCCCAAATCACTTGGCTTATCATGGATTTAAACCTACAAATTTCGAGTAGTCTGAAGCGAATCGAAGAAAATTCCTTCAAGTTTGAACTGTACTTTTAATTCAAGAAATCCAACATTAGAAATACATCAGTATTCAACATAATACCCCCAAAAAAGGAAAAATCCTTGCGAACTCATGAGACAAGATTTAGCTACAGACATTTGTACAAGCAGAAAGAAAGAAGAAAAAGTCCCATCTAAAGCTAAAAACCATTCATGCGGAGAGCTACTTCGAGGGAGCAACTTGCAGTGCTTCTGCAGAGGAAGGATGGACATGGGCCTTCCCGAACACCCAAGAAAAAGAGAAACATCCCCCTTCTCCACTCGTCCTCTCCTCCTTACGATCGCCCAAGACCGCGGCCATCTTCTCCTTGTAAAGCCTCCGCATCACATATTCTTGCGCGAGGCTCGCAGCCGGCTGATAAAGCCTCCAAACTTGGAGAGCAAGGGTAAAAGGATGCTAAGGAGGGCGGAGGCAAAGGTTACATGCCAGAGGCGGATATGAGCTCAGGATGCAACCGGCGGGGGCTCCTGGGGGCGAGATAGAGAGAGACGGGGAGTGGGTCCTGGAGGCGACGTGCCGGAGGGCGTTGGACCTGAGCTCGAGATGCCATCGGTGGGGGCTCTTGGGAGTGACAGAGAGAGGGAGTGACTCCCGAAGGTGACGGCGGAGGTGGAGGCGACGTATCGAAGGCGGCGGTTCTGAGCTTGGGAGGGGATCGGCGGTGCTCGTGGGAGCGAGGGAGAGAGATAGAGAGGGAGAGTATTTTCAAAAAAAAAAAAGAACGCGGGCTTGTTCTTTTTTCTTGGAAGATGCAGAAGAGAGAGGAGAGAGAGTTCCGAATAATTGAAGGGAGAGAAGGGGGGTTTCGTCCGATGAGAGAAAATATTGGGTGCGTCTCGGCAGGGAGAGGCTTCGAGAAAAGACGAGAGAGAAAATGGGCAAAAGAGAGAGGAGAGAAGAGAGAGAAAATGCGCAGAAGAGAGAGGAAATGCGCAGAAGAGAGAGGAGAGAAGATTGGCAGAAGAGAACACGCTTCGAGAAAAGAAAAGGATTAAAGGGGCAGAAGAGAGAAAAAATGGGTAGAAGACTTTTGCGCGGGGGTTTCACTTCTTTGAAATTTTAGACTGACGTGGATTGACATCAAAACACGTGTCGATAGGTGAGCCCCTTTCCGTTCCGTTTGCCGCCGGCACATCGCACACACCCAAGATTTTCTCTTTTCACTCTGCGCTCTCTCTCCAGAAAAGTACTCCGTACTTTCTCCATCACCTCACTCGTGACCTCACTTCCCTTCTGTGCTCCCATATGAGCCATGCAACGGATGCATGGCTGAGACTCAAGGCCGCGCCGAAGCAGCCGAAGACGGCAGAGGAGAGAAGAAGAAGAAGAAGAGTAGAAGAAGGAGGATCGCCTCGAAGCAGCGGAAGACTACGGAGGAGGAGAAGAAGATGAAGGTAGCCGGCCGACGAGGGAGGGTTCTCGTCGTCCTGTCCAGATCGCAATACTCCTCTTCCAGTGACTAAAAGCATGATTTTTTATTTAAATGGTTGGATTCGATTAATCGAATGAACTGAACTGATAAAATCCGAACCAGTAAAAAAAAAAGAAGTGGTTTTTACCACTTCCGTGACAACTCTGTGTATCACGTGTTAGTCGTTTGCTTCTCTATCTCTCGAAGAGCGATGAAGTCCAGGTACTTAGGCGTGAATCATTCCCGGCCAAGCTTTTTCGTGAACTTTGCGTCTCTGAGCATATACCATTTTGAATTCGTCGCCTGCCCTTTCTCCAGCAAACCAGAGTTTGCGGAAAGGTTACATACATTCATAGAAACACAGTTGAAAATTTTGACTTCACCATCATTTTATATTTGCCAGAAGCAAAAAGCGTGTGATTGACATGATCAAGACGGTTCGGCTGCACATGGTGCAAGAAACATGATAAACACAATCCAACATTCAAATCTTGACAAACCGAAGCTATAATTGGTCAGAGATGTGCCGATCGGTCGTGTACCACCTAATTCAGATACATGTTGCCATCATCGACGAAACGTCGAAACCCAGAAGTTTTCGGTTTCTTTTCCCCTTGACAAATCATGAAACGCATGCAGGATTGCGACCCTCCAAAAGGGTTGGACCGGCTATCTTTGAAAGTTGTGATCCTAGAAGGTCAAAATGCGAAAGACACAGAATGCTTCTGAGGTTGACCTGCACAAGATAGAGATTCTTGTGAAAGATAACTTGGCTTTCCCAATGGTCAACATCGAGCTTCCAATCAGTCAGAAATGTAATATTAATATGCGATCCCACATTTGGGGTATAATTTTTTAAATAAAAACTTACCTTTAATATTGACCCATATTTTTATTTTTGACAAGCGGTTTTTTCCACGCTTCGTACCTTTTTGTGACAACCGCCCTTTCAGTAACTGTCTTGATGGAAGATGGTTTATAAGGACGAACGTTCAACTTTTAGGGGAAAAAAAACACAAGGTCTAACATAAACCCTCTCATTTTGGAATACACCATCAGTACGCGAGGGGATTGGGTTAGTAGAAGTGCGCCCTAATTACGGTCGGATGCCCATGAAGTTCCCGTGAATTTTCGATGAACGCAAACTTGAACAATGGCTGGAGGTTAGATTAATTTTTTATCCTATTTCCGCATAAAATTCTATTGTGCTTGAGTTTTTGTTCATCAAGAAAAACATTCTGTTCGATTCTCTTTCATGAAAAACCTAAATTTGCCATTTAAGCAGTGTGCCGGAAAAATGTTCACGAGCATTACCGAAAAAAGAAGAAGCGAAAGTGACTCGGGCCGAGCGCTCTGCAGACAGCAGTGCAGCCCTGAGGACTCTGATCATGTCCGTGAGAGACACGAGCCCGGCCAGAGAACCCTGCCGGTCCACCGCCCACGCTCTATGCACATGTCAGTTATTTTGACAGCGCATGCTTTCAAGGGGACATACGGATTGTGCTACGGAAGAATCGCGGATAATATACCCGCGCCCAGTAACGTGGTGACCCTCCTCAGAGCGGCAAAGATCAAGAACATCAGAATCTATGATGCCGATAATAGCGTCCTCACCGCGTTTAAGAACTCCGGCATTGAAATAGTCGTTGGCCTGGGCGACGACTATTTGAAAGATATAGCATAGGTGAGGACCGTGTGATGAATTGGATTAAAGAGAATGGCCGGCGGTTCCTCCCCGGGACCCTCGTCCGTGGAATCGCTGTAGGAAATGAGATTTTAGGAAGTACTGATCCTGAACTTTGGAAAGTCTTGCTTCCAGAAGCTGAAAATGTCTATAGTGCTCTCCGCCGTCTAGGCTTGACCGATAGCATTCAAGTCCAGACTGCCCATTCAGAAGCCATCTTCGCGGCTTTGTACCCTCCTTCTGCAGTGGCATCCAAGGAGGATGTCCTTCAATACATGAAGCCTCTTCTACACTTCTCCCGGATTGGATCTCCATTTTACATAAACGCGAATCCCTTTCTAGCATATAAGAGCAATCCCGAGCATATCGACCTTAACTAGGCCCTCTTCAAATCGAATGAGGGAATATATGATGCTAAGACCAAAATACGTTACGACAACATGTTTGAGGCTCAGAAAGATGCAGCAAAGGTCGGGTTCCCAAAAATGGAGGTCATAGTGTTGATAACGGGCTGGGCTTCCAAGGGCGACGCAGACGAAGCTGGGGCATCCATGAAGAACGCCAAGACTTACAACTTTAACCTTCGTAAAAAGCTTGCTAAGAAAAAGGGCACGCCATACAGGCCCAAGATCCCCGCGAACGCATACGTGTTCGCGTTGTTCAATGAGAATTTTAAGCCCGGACCAACCTCCGGAAGGAATTTCGGATTGTTTAAGGCTGATGGGAGCATCTCGTACGATGTTTGGTTTACTGGTCTTGCTTCTAAAGCGGCCTCGACTCGGATCTCTTTCAAGGTACAGGATCTCTCTGTCAGCCTCTTTTATCCTATCTTTCATTTTTGTTTCAGAAATTGCCAGGATGAAAGTCTTCAAAAAGAGAGTGTCAGGACTCTCCTAGATTACTAGCTGGGAGTGTACTTGCAGAAGGGCTTGAATTTTGATGATCACATTTAGCATTCACATCCTCGAATCGCGATGGTGCATTTTGACCAAACTTCTGCTGCTCTTATTATCATCATTATAATGGGAGACATTACGTTGGTATTTAGGGCTAATAACAAGACGATACCAACACGGCATTTTTAGTGTACCTGCACATTGGCAGGTTTATGCACATCGATATGTTATGCTTGCTCCGATGTATTGTTCTTTCACATGATGTTTTTCAGGAGTTTTATAGTTCTTCCTACGTCTTGGCGCTAACAATTGGTGCGGCTGTGCTCTTTCTTAACTCATTTTCGTGAAGAGAAAACAGTCCGGCGTTCTCTCAAGTCCTAGGACACATTTGAAGCCAACCCAGGAACCAGAGGATTTAAGTTCTGAATTTGTATATCCTTGTATAACTATCTGATTCATTTAAACAACATCCAATTCTTTCAATATTGATCCCAACTGTATAGATTATAGACCTGAAAATAGTTGTGAATTAATGCCTGCTTAATCTTGCTTCTGCAAATTTGGTTTTCTTAATTTGTCGTCGATACACACATTTGACATTTCATTTGTAATTGAAAGTGTTCTACATGATGGGGGTATTTATCAATGCAAAGCTCAAGTAAATGGTGGAAGTTCATATCATCAAGCTTCTTTTCTCGTTGAAATTAAATATAGCATAATGCATATGAGTTTTTCTATTGTATAACATTCGGTCAAGAATGTTATACAAAGGCTTTTAAAAGGAGTTTAATAACAAATTCAAGGCAACAATCCATCTTAGAAGTGTTGAAATTAGGCCTTCGACTAGACATTCCAGATTCAACTCGCGTTGCCCATGTTCAATGCCAAGCGTTGCTTCTGAGCTTCGTTAGGCAACTTCACATCAGTGGCCAAACCAAGAACTTGAAGAAGCCTCACCACATACCATGTCATGTCAAGCTGCCACCACTCTAGTCCATGCCTAGCCGAGTACTCAAAAGCATGGTGATTGTTGTGCCAACCCTCACCAAATGAAAGAATTGCCACCCACCTATACGAAACAAAACCCACATCTACAAATTAATAGATTTCCAAGAAGAATGGACATGTGAGAAATTTGGGGACTGAAATTACTATACCAATTGTTCCTTGATAAGTCCCCAGTGTTCCATGCTTGCTTTCCCCAGACATGGCAAACTGAATTCACAAGCCATGTGATGTGATAAACCCATACGGTCCTGACACCCTACATAGCAAAGAAAACTCATATAAGGACAAAAAAGTTAATGAGCTATCTCAAAAAGCATTAAGAATTTGGAAAACAATTTGAACCAACCATTCAAAAAGCACGGTCATAGTCCAACATATTCCAAAATCTAACATGGTTCTATTGGAAAATCACGATTAATGGAATGTTTGGTACTCTTTGTTTCAGAATTTCTCAATTCGAAGCACCCTAAAGTGAAGAAACAAGTGCTTTGTTTGAACAAAAAGAGTCCAAAAGGTCTATAGATCCAATTCATGGAGATCAGTCTACAATGCGAAAACTTGCCCATCAATATGACTAGCCAATGAAAAACTAGGCCCACAAGATTGAGCTGATGCCTTGGACATAAGACGAAGAGGATCATAAGAGAAGATGATAAAATTCCGAATAAATCTAGTGGTGTTCAATGACTGTTTAGATGTAGAAGATGAGATTGGAATAATCATATTTTACTTACCATTCCCCACACAAGGAAAGGAACTCCTCCCAATACGTAGAGCAAACCAGCAAGTGCAATGGGGTGTGCAGGGTAGGTGCTCTGGAGGAACCTGTAAAATGGTTGCTTTTGCAAATCCCCCACATTGTTCGGTTTTCCACACTGTAAACAATTGTCATTCATATATGCATCATTCCCTTCGAGAAAATTACAAATAAGAGCATAAAGTGCTATCTTTTTCTCAAATAAGGACTCAAGTGGACATTGTTTCAAAAAAGAGACTGAAATTGCCAAATTATCTCAAATAAAAGTTTCAAGTGGTCAAATCGTCTCAAGTAAGAGCATGCAGTGATCAAATCATCTCAAATTAGGGCCTTTAACTGGCCAATGACCATTCCAGCCATATGAGAAATGGCATTTTAGTAAAACAAAATTGTGACTATATATATATTTTCCTTTTTCCCTTGTTGAGTTTCAACTTATTATATTATAGTATTAGCAAGTTGTAGTTATTTATGTAATTGTACAAAGCTTAACCTTAAGCCTATAAATACTTCTTTTAGTCTCAATTAAACTATTCTCTCTTTTACCAACAACATTCCTCTTCTCTCCTTGCCATCATCGACGATGATCTCAAGTGAGGGCCGCCTTTGCCTGGGTAGGTGAGGGCAGCTCTCAAGTGAAGGTCACCTTTCTATTTCAAGTTCTTATTTGAAATAAAGTCCACTCGAGCCCTTATTTAAAAAAAACGACGGCACTTGGGGCCTTTATTTAGAATTTTCCCTTCCTATTACAATGAGAGAGAGAGAGAGAGAGAGAGAGAGAGAGAGAGAGAGAGAGAGAGAGATTTTTTTCTTTTTTCATGTTTAATACCTTTTGAACAATAGAGTTGGTATCAAATAGCCAACTCATGTGGCTAAACCAAAAGCCTTCAAGGGGACTGTGAGGGTCTCTCTCCGAATCACAATATTGGTGGTGGTACCTGTGCATGCTCACCCAAAATATTGGATCCTTCTGCAAAACCCCATTGAGAAAATTAACAAATTGAACCACAATAAAAAGCTCATAAAAAATCAAACTTTTTCCTCCTTTTATCTATTTCTATCTAACCTGAAGAGCTAGAACACCACAATATGCAAACAAATACTCCAACAGCTTGCTCAGCTTAAAGCTCCTGTGAGAGAGGTTCCTGTGATACGATAGTGTAATGCCGAATAGACCAGTAACTACATACAAGAAAATAGCAACCCAGAGGGCACTCCAAGAGAAGTAAAACGGTGCTAACAAGCTGAGCAAATGCATTGCCAAAATGCCACCAGCAATCTCAATGTCCATGAAATTCCACTTCCTCCCCAAAAAGACTTGCCTTTTCCTCTTCATTACCACATCCGACAGCGGAATCCTCTTCTCACTTGTAGCTTCCGCTTTGGAGGCTTCGACTAACCAGGCTTCAGCATTGAGCCAGGATGTCCTGCTTTCTATGGGGAGATTGTTCGAGATTGTGAATTTGCGAAGCGCATTGTGTTGTATTGGTGAGCAGAGATTGAGATTGAGCTTTCGACAAGTGTTGAATGAAGTCGGGTGGGTTGAGGAACGAATTGGGATGCGGTGAGGAGGGAGAAGGAAGGGTTTCAAAACCAACAAAGGGGATGACATGGCCATCCTTCCACTTCTACTCGAAGGAAGCAACTTCTAACCACCAAAAAGTCTAGCTCCCAAATTCCCCATGATAGCACTCTCGCTCTATTGGCCGCTAACCAAGGATCCTAAAAAGGTTTGGAAAGAAAGGGGTAAGTAACCATAAGCTCAATGAGCAATATATATATATATATATATATATATATATATATATATATATATATATATATATATATATATATATATATCTTCCAAGCATATCAAACAATCATTATGCATATATATACATTAAGCAATATTGGAAACTCATAATCTTGCTTTTGAATATATATATAAAGTTTTGTACTAATCAGAAAAGCTCATTTAAACCATTCTTTTAATCCAAATATTAATGGTTAATTCCACTGATTAATCTCATTCATGGCAACGTCAATGGTCCATTCCATTGATTCATCTCATATTAAAATATACATTCGACTAATTTTTTGCTCAATATCAAATCATCGTTGCTGCGACCTACTCTTCGTTCGGATGGGGAAAGAAATAGGTTTAGGGGTAGTGCATAACTCGAGCCAAGGAAACTTAATTAGGTGCAAGCTCTCCCAAGCTCATACCTCGTGTAACGTTAGATTTCCTTTTTTAGTTCTTAATAACCTAAATATTTCTAGGAGTCGCTATTAGCCTATTAGGATTGGTTAGAAACCAATCGAGATGCGGGAGTGTGGTCTCAATTCCTATACAACCAGAGATTTTAAGATCGGAGACTTGATTACGTTAATATTTATTAGCACCCTTTTGGTACCTCTAACTTGGAAAGTCATTATCTAAGTACTCACACAGTCTTGATTATCAATTATAATCCTAAGGGCATCAAAGTTGCTAAATGATCATGCAAATGTTTTAATAAGATTCGTTTTCATCAAAGCCTAAACTAATCTTAACATGTTCAAAGAAAGCATTAAACAACCAATTTATTGAAAGACGAGGTGGTTAGTAAACACCCAAGTATTAAAACTATTTTAAAGTAAAGGCAGAAAAGAAAACCTAATACAAGTCAGGCAAAGAATATATGTGACCAAGTCATGTTCAATTTCTTTTGAAATGATACTTAGCTAGAACTAAGCTACAGGTATACTAATTGAATGAAATTAAACTAAATCCAATGCCAAAACTTAAAAAAAAATAAATCTTGAAGACTTATTTCCAAGCATTTTCCTTTTTTAAAATATTTTCAAAATTTTAAATTTTAAATAATTTTTTTTTAAAAAATAAATCCGAAAATGGAGACTCAAGTTGGGCCGCAAAGCCCAGTTTGCATATGGGTTGTGACAAGTCTTACGAAACTAGGCTCGTGGACACAATTCGAGCCTCTTGCATCAAGCCCTCTCAAATTCTATAGACCATTTCACTAAAATAAACCCAGCCCAAAGCCTATTATAAACTTAAGTGTATTAAGTCCAAACTTCAGCTAGCCCATCTTAGAAAAAAAAAAATACCGAAGTTCAATAAGCCTACATGAGCCCAAACCTATCAAAGTCAATCGGACCTATAGTCATTCAAGTCCACAAAATCACCACGCACGACCACACTAACGCCCACTTAGTTAGTGCATGATAATGATTCTGTGCCCAAAATCAATTTTTACTTAGTAATAATATTTTTTTAATTCTGTTCTCAAGAACAATTTCTGAACATTTGAAAGTATGTGGTAACTACTCCAAATCTTTATTCTCGAAATAGAAATACGTTTGATAAAACTCTTAAAATTTCTAGTCCAAAGCATATTCTTTGAATTTTTTAATGATTTTATTACATTTTCTTCTTTTTCTTTTTTTTCCCTTCTTTTTTCCTTTTCAGCTGTCCTCCTTTCCGGTCGCCAATAGGCCAGTAACTGGCCAGACTCGGGCTGGTGACCTTGCCGGAGTGTCGCCGACCCTCGGCAAGGCTTGACCTTGTTGAGCCAAGTTGACATTGCCTAACCAAAGTGAGATCGGGTCTCGCCTAGCCATGGGCAAGGCTCAGCCTCACTGGCCAACTGCCAAGTCGGTGTTGGCTTGGCTAGGCAATGTCAACCTAGCAATAGGCCAAAGAGGCCAAGCCTTGCCAGTGATTGGGCGAGCTTGACCTCACCGGCCCACCAACAAGTTGGCGTTGGCCTGGCTCGGCAACCTCGGCCTAGCGATAGGCCAACAACGTTGAGCCTCGTTGATGGCTGGGTAAGCTCAGCCTCATTAGATCTAGGCAAGGTTGACTCTCGTTGTGGCTCGGTGTCGCCAGGGGCTGGTGCTCTCGCCGGCCAAAAGGAGGGAGAAGAAAATGAAAGAGAAGAGAAATGAAAAAAATAAAAATTTGATCTTGATTCTGGAATTGTTCCAGGAGCAAAGAAACAATTTATTTATTTATTACTCTATTTCAATTCTATTCCCGAAAATAAAAATTTACCAAATAATTTCTATTACAAATCTACTTTCGGGAACAAAATAGCAAAAGTAATTACTATTTGACAAGTTGCTAAAAAGAGAGCCTTTATGTCGAACATCTAGTGGGTGTCGACTGAGGGGGTCCGAAGGTGCCTGAAACAAAAACTCAAGCTACACTCGTCGTAGAGCCGACAAAGAATGCTGAAGACGTCATCGTCGAAGATGGCCCTACTTGGCTCGGTGACGGCGAATAGATGGCGAACTGGAGTTATGTCGGACTTAGTCCGGTCGCGTTGCACGTCTCGAAACCAGGATCCTCCAGAGACGGACCTAAAATAAGCAAAACAGGGGCTTACCGGAGGTATGGGCGCTGACAAAGGGAACCACGAGCGTCGGCGTTCGTCGGGAGGGAGCTCCGGTGACGCTGAGCTCACGTATTTCTCTCTCTCTCAAGCTTTGCTCTCTCTCTCTCTCTCTCAGGAGGAAGAATGAGACCCACCCCAGAAGAACCCTTCCGCAAACGTTTTAACGCCTCTCCCTCTCTCTCTCCCTCTCTCTCTCTTTCTCTCTAAAGGACAGTGCCAGCTTGCCTCGTTCGAACTTACCGCGTGCGATGTTCCCTCCGCTGCTCATCTTCGTCGGCCTGTCTTTTTTCCTTCGACTACCGTCCAAAGCAGATGGTTTCGCCGAAAAAAAGAAAAGGAGGGACAGGCCGCGTGGGGGAAGAAAAGAAAGGGCATGGGTCGGATGGGCCCAGATGGGGAGAAGAAAAGGGAAAATGAAGAAAAAGGGGTGCATTTTGCTCTTCTTCTCCTCCTTTTTATTATAATTATTTTTTTATTTTTTTTGAAAATTTTAATAACTGATACTAGTAGTGCAAATATTCCTAATGTCTATATACAATGCAAATAATGAAATTTATTTTTGTTTAGAGGTTAAAATTAATTCTTATTTTTTTATATAATTAATGAGTGATTAAACAGATCGTTCAAAATTTAAATATTAATAATAATCGCAACATAACTTCTTGTAATAAAGTGACCAAAATTTATTCTTGGCACGGTCTCCGCCTCTAAAGTTAGTGGCTCGACCTAGAATGATATCGCAACAATATCGAGCACCAAATCCACATTCCTCCAATATTCGGAAATTCAATCCATAATCAATCTCATAAACCACGATGCATTTCATTACTCAATTCCTCAGATAAAATACACTTCACAAGACATTTCTTATAACATTATGAAATCTAGTTCATAAACACTTGATATTTTGAAACGCCTTTCATAAAAAGTTTATCAAATCATTGTAGACTAATTGCATAAACTAATATGTAACGCAACACCTATACCATTTCACAATATTTTTCTTAAAATCATTCTTGAACCATTCACAAGTTCTAACGAGTAGTAAATAATCGATTCGACTTTTTATGCAACAACAATGCCATTTTGTAACTCATTATATATATAATTCATATTATTTTTGGAATATGAGTTTTACAAACTCAAAAAAAATAAAAAAAAATAAATAGCAACACTCACTTGAATATGTCATAAACCAAACAACAAGACTTACTCGAATCAATGAACTCGCATTCCTATCATATGAGCGAAAAATAGTATCAAAACTAAGTAAAACGCTATCTCAATTACAGCTTGACTAAACTAAACTTAAACGCTAACAAAATAACTTCAACGTGATCATAAATTGTTCACCCGAAGTGACTATTTAAACCTATATGCAACATAGACTCACACGTCAAATCCCAAAATTTCGCTCCGATCAAATCGTTTCTTCATATCAACAATCGTCAAGCCCCACAACTCTACAACACCACTATCCATCATTCTCAAGAAATTTCAAAGCTCAACAACTCAAAAATTGGACCTCGCAACTCAATTTTCACATAACATCGAATTTAAACCCTGTTTTGGAAAACTACCTCGATTGAACGAAGGGGTGTGAATAATTAATGAGCGTTGTGAATCAAAGTAACTCCAGCTTCGTAAGGCGTTCGTGATGTGAGCGCACAAAACCCCCTTTCTCTCTTCCTTGTTCTTCTTCTTCTTTCCTCTCTTTGTTTGTTTTTTGGTCGAGGGAGCTCTGGGCTTCTTATTTAGCCAGGCCTCCTTGTTCTGCTTTTTGTTGACTTTTCCAACGCATTTTCCTTTTTCTTTTTTTTTTTTTTTTTTCCTTTTGCTAGTTCCCTCCAAAGGCAATATCACACTGAAGCAGGAGCAGACCCATGATGTGTCAAAGTGGCAGGAGGTGGCTCGGGTGATATATGGGAGGAAGGCGGGGCATTTTTCTGGGCCCCCCGCGGGGGGGAGGGAAGGGATGCTCTGTTTTGTCAATTTCCTATGTTTCGCTATCGCTAAGACGTCAGTATTTAGGGCTAATAAAAAGACAGATACCAACATGGCATTTTTATTGTACCTGTACATTGGCAGGTTTATGCATATCGATATGTTGTTCCTGCTCTGATGTATTGTTCTTTCGCACAATGTTTTTCAGGAGTTTTTTAGTTCTTCCAACGTGTTGGTGCTAACAACTAGGGCGACTGTGCTCCTTTTGAACTCATTTTCGTAATAAGAAGACAGTCCGGTGTTCTCTCTCAAGTCCTGCGACACATTCGAAGCCAACTCATAAACTAGAGGATTTAAGTTGTCAGTTTGTATAACCTTGTGTAATTATCTAATTCATTGAAGTAACATCCAATTCTTTTCAAATATTGATCCCAACTATACAGAGTAGAGACCTGAAAACAGTTGTGAATTAACATCTCCTTATTCTTGCTACTGCAAATCTGGCTTTATTAATCTATCCTCATTACACATATTTGACATTTCATTTGTAATTGAAGGCCTTCAACATGGTGGTGGTATTTATCAATGCAAAGCCCAATTACCCGGTGGAAGTTCACGTCATCGAGTTTGCCTTATTGAAATTACATCTAGCGTAATGTATATAAGGTTATCTATTGTATACATTTGGTCAAAAATCAGTAGGTTTTTCTGCTTGCAAAGGCTTTTAAAAGGAGGTTAATAACAAATCCAAGGTAGCAATCCATCTCAGAATTGTTGAAAATTAGGCCTTCGACTAGACATTCTAGATTCAACTGGCCATGCCTATGTTCAATGCCAAGCGCTGCTTCTGGGCTTCATTGGGCAACTTCACATCAGTGGCCAAACCAAGAACTTGAAGAAGCCTCACCAAATACCATGTCATGTCAAGTTGCCACCACTCTAACCCATGCCTAGCCGAGTACTCAAAGGCATGGTGATTGTTGTGCCAACCCTCACCAAATGCAAGAATTGCCACCCACCTATACGAAACAAAAATCCACATCTTTGAATAAATAGATTTCCAAGAAGAATGGATACGTGAGAAATTGGGGACAAAAATTACTATACCAATTGTTCCTTGATAAATCCCTAGTGTTCCATGCTTGCTTTCCCCAAACATGGCAAGCTGAATTCACAAGCCATGTGATGTGATAAACCCATACGGTCCTCACACCCTACATAGCAAAGAATGCTCATATAAGAACAAAAAAGTTAATGAGCAATCTCAAAAAGTAACAAGAATTTGGAAAGGAAGTTGAACCAACCATTCAAAAAGCATGCTCATAGTCCAACAGATTCCAAAATCTAACATGATTATGTTGAAAAATTATGATTAATGGAATGTTTGGTATTCTCTGTTCTAGCTTAAAACAACAATTTCTCTATTAAAAAAACCCTAAAGTAAAGAAACAAGTGCTTAGTTTGAACCAAAAGAGTCAAAAAAGTCTATAGATCCAGCTCATGGAGATTAGTCTGCGATGCCTAAACTGGTCTATCAATATGAGTGGCCGAAAAAAATCTAGGCCCACAAGACTGAGTTAATGCCTAGCACATAAGGTGGAGAGAACCCTGAGAGAAGATGACGAAAATTTGGACAAATCTAGTCGTGCTCAATGACTATTCAGATGTAGAAGATGAGATTGGAGTAATCATCTTTTACTTACCATTCCCCACACAAGGAAAGGAACTCCTCCTATTACGTAGAGCAGAACAACAAGGGCAATGGGATGTGCAATATAGGTGCTCTGTAGGAACCTGTAAAATGGCTGCTTATGCAAATCCCCCACATTGTTTGGTCCTCCACACTATAAACAAATGTCATTCATATATGCATCATTCCCTTCATAATGTGTGAGTTCGAGAGAGAGTTTTTTCGTGTTTGATACCCGTTGAACAACAGAGTCGGTGTCAAATAGCCAACTCATGTGGCTGAACCAAAAGCCTTCAAGGGGACTGTGAGGGTCTCTCTCTGAATCACAGTACTGGTGATGGTACCTATGTGTGCTTACCCAATCTATTGGATTCCCCTGCAAAATCCCATTAAGCAAAATAACAAATTAACCCACAAAGAATAGGCCATAAAAAATAAAAAATAAAAAATAAAACTTGTTTTGTCTGTTCCTTATCTAACCTGAAGAGCCAAAACCCCACAATACGCAAACAAATACTCCAGCCACTTGCTTAGCTTGAAGCTCCTGTGGGAGAGGTTCCGGTGAAAGGACAGCGTAATGCCGAACAGACCAGTAACTACGTACAAGGAAACGGCCACCCAGAGGGCGCTCCAAGAGAAGTAAAACGGGGCTAACAAGCTAAGCAAATGCATTGTCAAAACGACGCCAGCAGTCCCAATGTCCAGGGAATTCCACTTCCTCCCCGAAAAGACTCGCCTTTTTGTCTTCACCACCACGTCCGACAGCAGAATCCTCCTCCCGCTCGTGGCCTCCGGTTCGGAGGCTCCCACCGACCCAGCTTCAGCATTGAGCCGGAACGTCCTGTTTCTGCTGGGGAGATTGTACGGGATTGCGAATTTGCGAAGCGCAATTTGCTGGACTGGCGGGCCGAGATTGACATGGAGCTTTCGACGAGTGTTGAATGAAGTCGGGTGGGTTGAGGAGCGAATTGGGAGGCGGCGAGGAGAGAGAAGGGAGGGTTTGGGGTTGGCTTGAAGCAGACCCATGATGTATCAAAGTGGAAGGAGGGGGCTAGGGTGATAAATGGGACGGAAGTGGGAGAACAGAGGGTATTATCGGCACTTCCTGTGGTTGTGGAGTCGGTCAAGGAGGACATGCATGAAGCACTATAATTTATAGTGGTGCGACAATGATGGGGAGGGGGGGATGGAAGGGAATTGGAACCAGATATTTGCAATCCGAGATGGATAACGAGGGGATGCTCTGTTTTGTCATTTTCCCTCTGTTTCGCTATCGCTAAAGACGTCTCTATGGATCATGTGTTAGTCGTTTGCCTCTCTCTCTCTCTCTCTCTCTCTCTCTCTCTCAAAGAGCGATGAAGTCAAGGTACTTGGGGCGTGAATCATTCCTGGCCAAGCTTTTATGTACTTCGTCCGACTTTGCGTCTCTCAGCATGTACCATTTGCTTTCTGTCGTCTTCCCTTTCTCCAGCAAACCATAGTTTGCGGAAAGGTTACGTACATTCCTGTAGACACAATAGAAAATTTTGAATTCTCCATCATTTCATGTTTGCCGGAAGCAAAAAACGTGTGATTGACCATGATCAATACACTTTGGCTTACGCATGGTGCAAGAAACATGATAAACGCGATCTAACATTCGAATCTCGATGAACCGAAGCTATAGTTGGTCGGTGGTGGCGTTCCAGTCAATCGTACCGCCTAATTCAGATACATGTTGCTATCATCAACAAAACCCGGAAGTTCTCCGTTCCGTTTTTCCCTACATAAATCATGAAACACATGCAGGGTTGCGACCTTCGAAAAGGGCAGGACCGGCTAGCTTTGAAACTTGTAGTTTTAGAAGGTCAAAATGAAAGACAGAATGCTTCTAAGGTTGACCTGCACAAGATGGAGATTCTTGTGAAGCTAACATGGCTTTCCAATGGTCAACATCGAGCTTCCAATCAGTCAGAAAAACCTATATTTGCCATTTAAGCCGTGTGCCAGAAAAATCCTCACTAGCATTACAAAAAAACCGAAATGTCAGACTCGAGCCAAGCGCTATGCAGACAGCAGTGCAGCCCTGAGGACTCTGATCATGTCCGTGAGAGACACAAGCCCGGCCAGTGAACCCTGGTGATCCACCACCCACACTCTATGCACATGTTTATTTACAGCCTTGTCCATCACCTCGGCAAGCGGAGTGTCGTCCCTGCAAGTCACGAGCTCCCTGGAAGGAACCCCCTCTCTAGAAGCTGAGTACAAAGGGCTCGGCGATGTCGACTCAGTGAACTCGAGCACAGTGGCCGAAAGCCATGGTCGCAGCGCGGAAACATGGCACCTCCTCAGGTCTGTCGCCGAGAACGTGCCTATGAGCTTCCTGCCTCTTCCCTGTGTGCATCACAGTCCAGAGAGGACTATATAAACTGACAATACTCTGAAATATGCCATGCTAACATTATCATAAGCTATGCTACTGGCAGCCAAAATGTCATAGTGATGAATCTGACGCAAGAATGTATGCCCACAGAAGGTGATGCATTGTTAAGTCCATGATTCACCTAAACCTCTATCGATCGAGGTAATCTTCCATCTCCAGAATCTCAAAGAGAACCCGTTATGACAAATGAGAAAAGATGGGCCTTGATTTGCAAAGTCATCAAACGAAAATGTGATGCCGGAGAGAGCTGAAATGATAGGGGAATTAGCAGGGAAAGAAGGCCATACATCCACGAGTTGGCTGTGATCTTCCCCCGCTAAGAGCGCCAGAAGCCACAATTGGTACAGCATTGAGCAGAGCAGCCCTCATGCACTTGATGGCTTCGATGACTCTTGTCCTATCGGTCATCGCAAAGACATTCCTATTTATCGCTCCTAGCTCCTCGACAGATTGCAACAGGATGGTCGCGATCCCAGACTTCTGTTCCTTCAGGAACCTGAGCACATCCATCTGCGTGAGCATCCGATAGCTCGACGCTGACTCCACGAGCTCGACCCCTGAAATGTTGTCCATGTGGCTGTCTAGGGGCACCAGAGCTCGGTGTATACCTTTGCTCAACACTTCCATACAATCTAGAATGCTGCGAATTTGTAGCGCAAGTCATGGGGATTAATTTTTGTCTGATAAATTCAGTAATTAGTTCCCAAAAGCTCCTTGACATTTTCCAACGACACTGGGATTTCGCAGGCTACAGTTAGAGCTACAACTGATTAAAGAATCAAATTTCCTCTTGCAATTGGCATGACAAAGATCTTTGAAGCAACATGAATTATATAGCGTCTTGAACTAATGATTGAGTTCATACACATCAATTCCAATATAATAACGTGAAGTCAAACCTTCATATCACCTTGTATTGGGGTTTAGAGTCCAGAGGCTGAGACCCTCAAGGCAGTGTCCTATGATGTTAGACACCGGAACGGTCATCTTCTGATCGAGATCAGACGACGCATCACCAGTGCCGCCGCCATTCACCTGGTCATCTCCGGCGATGTGGGTGAGTATATCGAGCATGGTTACCATCCCGATGTAATGCTTCCTGATGGTGCCCGTCTGCTTGTCAGCCTCCATAATCATGGACCCGCCCGCGCCGATCCATTGGCCAGGTGGGGCCGCCACCGGCACTGCCACCACGCTGTTCGCCACCAGCGCGTTCATGGTGTGGGCGAGCGACGCCGTGTAAGGAACCTCCACAAGCCGCCGCCTCGCGTTGATGACTATGTCCTTAACTTTCTTGTCTCTCAAGGGCTGGTTTGGATCGGTCGCGAGTGGCTTGGGTGACGCGCTGTTGATCTGTGCCATTGTTTGCTTGGGTTCGGTTTCTCTTTTGCAGAGTTACTGTACTTGCACACTAAGAAGCTCGATTCGAGCATCGAAGAAGGAGACGAGAAAAGTGCAAAAGAAGACCGTCTACGTCGTGTTACTCGGTACGTGTCGAGGCTTGGCTTGAAGATGACTTGCATGGATGGGCATAGCTTTTGCCACGTTGCTTCGCGGGGAAAATGAAACATGAGAGGGCTAGTCGGTGCAAGCCTCGAAATTTAAAGACGATCTTTGCTGTTAATAGATTTAATTGGCCTAGTATCCACGTGTCTACATTAAACATTTCTACATGTAGGAAGCTTTTGTAAACTAGGTCGACGCTCGTTGTGATAGCTTTGAAATCAAGAGAGAGTAAAACATAATAAAAGACCGTCATGCATCCATCAGGAGCTGGACAATCTGTCCACATGGTGAAACTTTCGGAGCATATTCTTCATCCTCTTGAAAGACCGTGGATCTCACATATTGAAATTTTATCTTCTTTTTGCTCACTGAATAAGAAAAGACAGTCGGTACTTGCAGATAAAAAGAGGGTGCATGAAAGAATGTAGTCGAACTGTTGATAACAGAGTTTCCATTCATAAAGGACAGTCGGACAGTATCCTCTTCCTGTACAGGGTTTGGCATGCAACAAGGAGGAAAATGTACACGAATTCTGCATTTAAATGCTCGTCAGGTGTTGCTATGTATATCTCCACTGTATGATGAGATTTTTAGAAGCTTTGGTTTTTGTTAGTACTCCTGTTGAGTTCAAAGTTCCCAATCCTAATCTTCTAAGTATCTATGTTATGTCAAAATATCTGTACCTTTAGTATCAATCCATGATTTGTACTAAGGGAAGTCCTTGTAAGCCTCGAGAAAACCTATACACCGGGTGCCGCATCATCGTTACAGCTACTTTCGCTCTATTTATTTGGAGATGAGCAACGTCCCTGGGCAGCTTGTGGGCGTGATTCAGACCTGGATGCGCTCTGGCCCCGAACCATTTGGAACAGGAGGATCTGTGCCCCATTTCTGCTCCGATTCTGGAGGCTCCAGTACAATAACCCCGCCATTTGTGAGTCCCAGAGCAAACTGGTTAGGTTCAGAAGGATGAGCAGCAATAACGACTGGAAATACCCGGGAGCTGTCATATAGAGCAGCATCAGTAATAGTACATTTAGATTGCAATATAGATGAGGCCTCGGATTATTAAAGAATGCACCTGGAATTAGAAGGCAGATAAGCAGTGGCACTGATCCGACACTTCAATTGGAGCGTTGATGCAGTAAAAATGCCCACGCTTCCATCTTCGAAGCTCGTGTAGATCGACATGCCATCACATGAATACATAGCATCCGTGACTGGAGCATCACACTCCGGAGGAAACCACTGCACAAGAGAGGTGCCTTAACCAAATGTAAATGTAAAGAACTTTTCATTGGATGATTGGATCTAATAGATATAGATGCGTATTACAGTCAGATCTCAAGGAAATAAAAGGAGAAAATTAGTTTTTGGGGACACTTTGGGGTACACTTATAACCCCAAGAGTTCTATAATTAACACATTTAACTGAAAAAAAAGAAAAGAAAAAGAAAATCATCAAGGATGCGAGTAGTCACCTGCTTTTGACAATCCAACTTTGGAGCTTCATATATGGCTATTTGAGTCTCGTGAACAACAAGTAAGTGCCGTAGATCTTGGTGAAATAGCACACGCGTCCTTGCGAGAGTAGAGGACATACGCCGAGTTGGGATTGGCAAGAACTTACTGGCCTCGTTCTCCCACTTATCTATACTCCATACACACAGCTGCAAAAGGAAAATTTAACCAAGAAATCCAGGCAATCACTTGTATTAGTTCATGTACGTAGCACCACTTAAAACGAGTAATGAAATGCTAATACATCATCACTCCAGATAAGACAGCCACCCCACAAATTCAAGAGGAAAAGTTTTTGTTAGAGGTTTAGCTAGCACTAGAGCAACTACTTCAAGTGCCTGATTTTGAAATCAAAAATCGTAGATTACCAATGTGGGTTCTTCTCAGTTGATGAAAGTCACAGAGCTCCAGCTACAGGTAGGAGACTCAAAAAATAGGAATTACCTCAAAGATTACTTCAGCCCCGTGACCTATAAAGTTTGACCTCATAGCAAGAATGGAATCTAAACTCTGGACATAATAATTTCCAGACTGCATACCTATCACTTCAATGTTAAAGCAAAATGATGCAACCAAATCTATATTTCACCTTTTTCTCTATGCCAACCCACCCACCCACAGCTCAAATAAAGAACATACAAATTACTGCGCTGCAGAGTACATGCGTATGTGAGAGAGAGAGAATATACACACATCAAAACACTATCCTCCATCATATCATAAAAAACATACCTGAGCATCAGCTCCTGATGACACAAGAACATTCAAAATGTCAGAAAAGGCAAGACCAGTTACTCTCTTTTGATGACCTTTAAACTTACGTTTAACCTACAAAGTGGTCACAAGAAGAAAATTCACATCTAACTCTACTAAGTGCAAAACTATCAACCACAGTTTCTGATGAAGCCAAATACCTCATTAACTCGGACATTGTAGATTTGGATGGAAGAATCCTCCATGCCTATGGCTATTATGTTATTGTCTCGAGGGTGGAACTCGAGGCACGTTGCTGCAGGGGGGGGGGCATGAAAGTCGTCATTGTCTGCAGCGGACAAAAAAAAAAAACAGAAAGTGGGTATTCACCTTCAGTCAAGAAAATTCAAACACAAGCACTGTAATTTCTCTAGTCAGTACCAAACCAAGAAAGGAAACTCCATAAGATGCCACACCTTAAATGTCATCATATTGAAAAGAGAAATTTTCCCTCCTGAAGTGGACAATAGATAAGAGTCGTTCTTTGAAAGGGCAAAGCAGGGGTTGGCACGGTCGAGTATTATGTTGCTTATATCATTTGTCATGATTATTCCACTGGGGGGTTGCCAGAATTTTGGTTCAACAGCACAGGTTGCCTACAACAAATTCAGGGCTTATTAAGTGGAAGATTGACAAATAAACATGCTAAGCCACTATTTAAACACATGACATACCTTTCCTGATGGATTAAACTCATCCTGTTGCCATTTCCAAAGTTTGTGCACAGCATTATATGTTAGAGCAAGTATAGCACCTCCTGATCTTGTATACATCATCCTAATGATCTGAAATATTAAGTATGAAATATTTTATCCATGCACAGTTGCAATCAGATGTGCACGTCAAGCATGCATGGATCTCACTGCCGTGTCAATAAATATGATCATGAAAGTTCGCAAAATGATAAACTTAAAAAAAGTGGTCCCTATCTCTTGGTTAACTCTACAAGTATATCCAAAGAAGTAGCATAAAAAAGATGAATTCATATTTACAAAAAAGGGAGATATTCTAAGTTGAGATGAGATAACTAAAGTCCTCTTAATTATCAGAAGATATGTTTGCTATATGAGCAGATCTTCAGGGAAGTAAAATAGGAGACCCAAAATAATATCAAAAAGAACATACATCCAACAAAACCGAGCTCTCTGTTTATGCCGATGTTTGAAAATGACCAAACTCCCTTAAAAACAAGCACACATTCATCCAGAAGGTATATCAAACATTTCATCTACTAGATTCACAGAAAAAGCTCAACCAACGAAAAAATAGCCCAACATTCAACCCAAAATAAATAAATAAATAATATATATATATATATAAGAACTACAAATTCTGTAGAGGTCCCCAGAAGAGCTAATACATACTCTAGTGGGCAGCAACCTATCTGGAAGCTGTAAAGACTGAAACTGAGATTGTTCATCATATTCCTTTAGCTTCCAGGCTTGAGAATTCTCTAATTCACCATTGCTTCTTATAACGACATCCGAAAAGTTTTTGGAATCACCATTCTGCAAATTATTTGCATTAGTGCTATCCATTTGATGGTTCTTACTTCATAAAAGCAAAAGCAGATAAATGACATACAGATCTGACACAAGTTAATGAGAAATTAAAGAGTGTACAATGACCTAATCAAAATCACTGTGCTCTCAATATTAGAACCTTGAATTTTCGACTTTCAATGGGGGAAGGATGTTCTTACCATTCCAAATATTGAAGGTGAAAGGGAGTTTCTACCACTGGTGGGAATGCTTGTTCCAGCTATTGAACTGGAAGCACCCAGAGACCCTGTTGTTGGACCCTGCATGATGAAACTGCATAAATATGATGGCTCAAATGTGGGTCAGTTGAAGAAATATAAAACTCACTCTACCTTTGCTGCAGTCCCAGGGAAAAGTTTAGACGCATCCAGAGCACGACTTCCATTGGAATGAAGAAGGTGCACAACTTTATTATTTGCAAGTATTTTGACAGCATTCTCACTTGTAGAGACAGCCAAGAGTAAACCTTCTCTATTAAATTTTATGCAAGGAGAAACCTAAAAGAGATTTTGAGATTGTCAAATGAACAAAATTCTAACTCCCTTGCCAAAAAATCCTGGCGTATTAATCAAGGGTGACCTTAGCAAGCATACCGGTAAACCGCCCTCTGCATCAATAGTTGTCAAGATATTATCACCGTCCATATCCCAAATTTTAATCAGAAATTCATCACCAGCAGCTAAGAATCGGTTCTTAGCTGTATCAAATTGGACAACCCCAACCGAACACTTTCCTAGGCCATGATAAGTTCGTTTAATGGCCCCCTCAGTTTCAATCCACTCGACAAGGTAAGATTCCCCTTCCTTGTTAGTCCCACATGAAAAAACCCTGGCAAACGCATAACCAAAGGGAAGAAATATTGAAAGGACTTGACGAACTTGTGTATCTGATCATAGGGCAAAGCAGACATTACAGGGAAGAACAACCATAGAAGACAGGTACCTTGTCCCATCAGCAGAGTATAGTATTTTTGTGCAAGAACGGCCTGGAGCATCAATATCAAGTCTAGGACCCATGTCATCATACAACCATACTTTAATTCTTCCATTAACCGTTGCTGAAAAGATGAACTAAGGAAGAAAACACATGATCAAGGGTTAGAAAGCTGGGCCAGAAGAAAGTACAAGGTCTGGAAATGCTTGCTAAAGGAAAAAAATTTTGAGGAACCAATCCTGATACACACTTCTATTTTCAAAATCTTGCCCCTTGTGCAATTATTTTCTCCAAAAGCAGAAATAGAGTTGATACCTGAACATTGTTCCTGTGATGGGGACACACTGAGTAAACAGATGATTCATGACCTTCAAAAGTGTATTGTCTACTGCCAGTAATAGCACTCCACACCTAGACAATGAAAAAGTTTTAAGATGGCCAACATCCTTGAATATATAGGATGAAGAAGGGTTGAGGTCCTTTTAGCCAAACCTTTACTGTCCTATCTTCACCACAAGTGACAAGGTACAGTTGCTCTTTTAATTGTGAAAAAGCAAGATCACTGACGTTGCCAACATGAGCATCCATCTGAAAAGCATTTCGTGAGGAAGAACAGACACTAAAAGATGAAATAACACTAAGAAAAAGAGAAGTCAGAACAGAGGCAAAATAATATATATAGTGTGTGCGGAACATATTCTGACACATGAATAAAACAAACCTCCAGGTGATTCTGTATGTTGCCACCATGATAGGAGTATATTTGCACTATGTGCTTCGAAAATGCGACACCTAAAAGAGAAGCCAGCAAGATCCTCAGCAAATAAGGGACAAGTCCATTTTTCATCTAAACAGGAAATATTAGCCTTAAAGACACTGCCCTAAGAATGAAATCATTTAGTTTTCAAATGCTAAGGATTAAAAACATAAATTTATAAACATGAATGAGAATCAATCTGAAGGGAAATATCAACAAATTTTCATCACAGCAAGTTGTAAGCACTCTTAAGCATACCGAAGAGGTCTCCATCAGGACTCCAGGCAATTCTGTTCACTGATGCAATATTTTCACTGGCCAAGGATGCCTAATATACGATTGATAACTGAAATAAGCATGATTATTGCTCCCATGATTTGGAAAATCATATAATTAACTAATTTAACTGATTTTAGGCATCAAACTCATACTTGCAAATTCACTGAACACGCTGCAAGGTCCCAGACCTTGAAACTCCGCAAATAAAGCATTTCCCTGCTGACAACCTCCCAGATTCTGATATCACCAATGTTTGTTCCAACTTAAAATTGACATGTTAGAGGACTTAATGAGTATTTGACAATTGTGTGGTTAAATGTCAAAAGAAAGATATGACGATAAAATGTTCGCACAGAAAGGTTAAACAGAGACAAGAACTAACCAAGAAGTATAGTTTGTTGTAATGGATGAAAATCCATGCTCTTGACAGCAGATCCCTGATTCAAATTGCAAACAACAGTCTTTGGCAAATCATCAGAAGAATGCAGCACAGCCGGATGGTTAACCTGCAAGAAAAAAAAAACAGCATGCTTCCCAGAAGTAAAGCAAACTAAGCGTGGTGTATAGTTATTGGCTAGAAACAAAATGAAACTTAACAGCATGCACAGCCACTGTAACAATTGATCAGACCAAAGATAGGTGGCATTGTTAAGAACATAAAGTCCAGAACCTTAGGGTGAAAGAAACCCCTCAACGTAAAATCTATCTTGGATTACCTTGAACTACTTTTTTTAAACTACAACTTGATCTTTTATGAGTTTAGCAATTAAAGCTTGACCTCACTCTTCATTGTTAATGTAGAAAAACAATAAGTAAATAAGAAAAGGGAAAAACAATGAGTATATACATTGTAAGGATAAATACACATAAGCACTCAATCAGGAAATCTTTAGACCGAAAAACAAGTCATGTCACATCTCAATTATCAAGTCTCCCTTTCCTCTGCATCTCTACCACCCCAATCTACATTGGTTGGAGGTCAAAGGAAAAGAAGGATCTTGTGGCACATAGATATTAGGCGGCATCCATGGAGTATGTTTAGTAGACATGCAACCTCACTCCATGGACCAAAGGGGTGTCAAAAAACCAAAATCAGATAATCCAAACCTAACAAAACAAAAGTTGGTGTGATCAGGATATAGGTTTGGTTTGGTTTGGGTTGAGCTGTTTTCTCATTTATTCAAATTAGTGGTTCCATGTCTTTCAATCAGTCCAAAAACCAGTAAAGTGATTACTTTCATTAATATCATAAAAATCACTGTGGCCCACCAACTAATCTGTGAGTTGACAGTGATTGTATTATGAGATTGTTCAAACCACTTTCGAGTCACTTTTTCAATGTTTAAAGGGATAATATCTGGTTTTTCAATTCTCAGTTTGAGATTGGTGGTACGATAGTGAGTTCACATGCATTTTTTTCATTCAATGAGAAGGCTTCCCAACCCAACCAAAGTGAATAAATTACCTCATCTGATATCCCAATAGGTCTGGATCTCTTGATAATGTGCTCATCATCTGTTGCTGGGCTGTAAGGAGGCGTTCTAAGGCGTTTGACAGGTGCTGCTCCAATATGTAACATGCCAAATGGTAAGACTTAGTGGATGCAAAAAATTCGAAAAAGCATAAGAATCGATAATTCTCATGCAATGACATCCTCCACATTCAGAAACAGTAGTTATATCATGCACAACAATGGGAACCAGAAAGCAGCCACACCACATATAAAAGCTCCCCCTCCCCCCCCCCCAAAACAACGACAACAACAGCTAGATGCTCCCAAAACATGCCTATGGAAGTACACCACTTGGGTCAACTTTTGTTCAATTCACACAAAACACATACTTGCATGATCATATTCAGTATGTTTGTGTCACACTTTGCTTTTCTATGTAAGCTGGGAAAAAAGGGAAACTCTCTTGATGAAAAACAACTCAAATGTTTCAGACAAGCTATTTAATTGCCGAAATATCTGCTCATTGAACATGACATATTATGATTTGAAAAGGCATGTCACATTAATCTTATCAAGAGTGTAAATGGATTGGCATAATTCATTCCCGAGAACGTAAGCATAAGGAGAAGGAGAAATGTTTCTCAAAGAGTAATTCCAACCAGCAGGCCTGGGTGAAGGTATTGCAATGGGACAGCCAGAGACTGTTGGTTGCGGTGTCATGGACGGATTAGCCAGCCATCCTGCCAGAGATGCCACTGGAGCGGCTGGCGCTGGCGCTAGCTGGAAGAACCGGAAAGGCTGAAAGAAATAAATGTCTTGTTAATAAAAGCCAAAGTAAATAACCTGCATTTTGTTCATACTTCATCCAAAGGACATATAAGAGCTAATCATCTCGTGTCCACCTCGACTTAATGTCCAGTGTACTTGTAGGTTTCCCAAGGAAATGAAAAGATATTATATTCCATTCTGACAGATCAAGAAATAAATTTTCTACATAATATTACTTTAAAGTTTTAGCATTCCATCTTAAATAAAAGCCAAATTCCAAATGTCAAAGCAAAGGTAAATGTAGAAAGCTAAAAGCAAAGACCTTCCAAACACACACTTCTTAATTACAGTAAGAGATTCTACCGCTGAGAATCCACCAATTTTAGGAGTGTAACTCAACAAAGGATTTATTACAGGAGGTGGAGCAGGAGCTCCATTTGATGTCCCACAAGTATGATCGACAAAAAGGGTCTTTATCTCAGGGTCAGGCTTGGGAGACTTGCACATCTGGTGCTGCCAATTCAAACTGCATTTTGAATGCAACACAGTAAAGCCATGCAGGATAAACAAGATAAAAGAAAAACTGCAATATGGAAAACCTTTATTACTTAACTGTTGAGTGATTTACCTCTGATTTATGAGTGCCCTTAGCCTAGAGTTTTTTGAGCAAGGAAACTGAAGCTTATCTTGTAAGAGTGGATTTGCCTGAACCAACCTTTTAAGTTCTCTTAGCATTATGGTCCTCGCATTCTTAGAATCTACATACTTTGATAACTGTTCAATCTCCCTGAAATTGTACCAGAGAAAGAAATGAAGCAAGATACCAAAAAGGCAGAAAAAAAAGAACCAAGTACCAACTGTTATACTTCATCTGGTTGTCATTTCTTTAATTGTTACATTCTCAAGCTGTAATGACAGCAAGTGGAAACTGAAGTCTGCCCTTGAGGTTTGTGCAACTATTTTATGTTGCCCTAACCTTCCCAAAATGTGAGGCATCATGAGGCTTTCTCTAAGTGACACATTCCCAACTTCAAGAAAAGCATGCTTGTCAAAACCATTCAGTTTGGCATCAAAGTTGCATTTCTTAAGGCAACAGAAGAGTTTTAATGTGCCAATTCATAAACATACTAACAAGAGGTATGTAAAACTGAAGAGGATAGTAGAGTTTCACAGCCACAAAGCTATGAGGTAACAAGGACACAATAGATCCATGTAAATCCAGTAGGGTGTTTCCATCATAAACTTCTCACATGCAAGTAAAAGACTCCCAGGTTTCACTAGTCCAAGATGTCCCTGTGACAGCCTTCTTTCAACAGAGGCAAAATCCTACCATCTTCCTTAGCTTCGTTTTACCTCACTTCTTGCTGCAAATTGAAGCATTTGCACAGCAAAACACACTTTGCAAGTTTAAGAAACATATCTTCAGGACCAAATTAATGGTTTTGATGAATGTACCCAACCATGAAGCTAGGAACAATTCCAGTGAGAAGGGCATGCCGATTTCTTTCCTGAAAAGTCTCATAGACAGAAGCTTGGGAAAGATAAAGTAGTTGTGTAAACCTCAGGGGGCAAATGAACACAGTTTATTTTCCAAGGAGAAAAACTGAAACTGTCATAAAACTTCAAGGTGCAAATTATACTCTCCCATGGAAGTTTGTCCTACCATGCAAGAGCAATCATACAGCTGTATGAAAAGAGGACTTAAAAGCAGCGAGATTAGATGTTTCTTTCTTCCTCTTTTTAACCCCCATTTGTGTCTTTATGTTGACAATAAAATGGCTCATCTTTCTAATATTGTTAAAATTATAAATTTTTTCCTACTCTCCAGAAACTGCAAATGTCGCTCATCAAATGGCCAATAGTGATTATTCGATAAGTTTGGCTATTTTATGTAGACATCCACATTTGGTCCTACAGCTTACAATTTGCAAACTTTTGCATCATGGATGATGTATCGTACTTAGCTGCACACAAATCAATTAAATTACGCAACATACCTAAAGTTATTTAAGGACAGAAGCATCGTCATTTCCTTGAAAAGTTCTGCATTGTAAGTGGAAAACACTCTGAGGTCATTACGAAGAATTTCTGCAGCTTTAGCATCGTCGCGTCTGAAAAGACAAAGTCAAGAAGCCATAAAACATAGTCCCAGAAAATTCGCACCTCTTAAAGCATGCATGAAGAATCTCTGGTTTACCTGTCCAATGCTTCAAGATACTTCTGCTTCCTAATCTCAAAGAAAATCTTTGTCGAATATTTATTGTCATAAAACTTTGTAAACCCAGAAAGATACTTCTCAACCTCATCCAACTCCCCATTGGTCACAATATCCTCAAAATATTCCATATTGAAGAAGCAGCCAGATTCTTTCTCCAATCTTCAACAAGGTGAATCAGAAAATAGAAACCAGAGAGGGAAAACAAAACAAGTCAATATTGGCTCTCAGTATTTTTTGAATGTGCTTAGCAATCAACCAACCAAAATATACTAGTGCATGGCAAATTTACTAAAGCATCTTCATCTTCACCAATTATCATGATGTTATGATGTTCAATCAATGACAGGACCGCAGGAGCACCAAATAACTACCCTAAGTTCTATAAATGCTCGTTTTCCACCAAACCAACCGTCGGCAGCTCTTAAGATTCCCACGACTTCTTATATCAACCAAACAGAGAGAAACATGACAGTCCACAGATAACCTTCAGCGTCCTAATGCTACTTCATGACCAAAACTGAATTGACTCCAGCACCGGAACTCGTCCCAGATGAACAAGGAAACTAAAGAGTTCCAAGAGAGATACAATAAAGAAACAGAGTCTAAAAATTCTTCCAGCAGCACACAAATGCGTCGATGCCATGATTACACAAAGAGAAGACCTATTCTCCATTTACCTCATATCTAAACAAGCATACAGAGCCAATTACACAGACAAGCGCAAGACACACAACGATCTCAGTACGCCCAGAAATTCCCCCCCAGGAGAAGCTCACCTATGAGCGGTCTCTTGATAGTTCTCTTCATTCAAAAATTGAAGTATCAGAAGCACCAGCTCTTTACTCAGCGCCGACGACGACATGCTCAACACCGGTCAAAACTCGATTCACCGCACGAATCCACTCCGTTCACTGCACCACAAAACCAAAAAGAAAAAGAAAAAAAACAAGAAAAAACCCACCGGAAATTAGGGCTCCAGCTTCCACATTTCGCTACCGCTCAAAACACGGACGACGATCAAAGAACCCACAACCAAAATGCGAGCCCGCGAGCCGCGCGCAGACGAGAGCATGCAAGAAATGGAACAGGAACGCGTACGTCGAAATGGCCCCCGTACCTCTGCAAGAGACAACCACCTCCGGCTCCTCGCCGCGGCTTTCTCACCGGAAAATCGACGGAGACGAGCGAGTCAGCTCTCGCCGTCGCGACTGTACGCCTTTCGCGTTCCTTCACAACGCGCGCTCTCTCTCTCTCTCTCTCTCTCTCTCTGTGGAAACGGAATTCTGCGGAGTCTGCTTTATAGAGAAGCTTTCCTGGAAATGCTGAGCAGAGTGAGCCTTGGCGCCAACCAAATCAGGTAATAAGTGGAGCGGCTCCGATCGGGTACAGGTGAGCCCACGCGTTCTCCTTGGACATTCGTCCGACGCCGTCGATTTTTCTTACATAGGGCGGTCGGGCACGTTGCCCCTCAATGCACGCCAGATCTAACGTGTTGCGCGTATCCGACGGTTGATATGGAATCGAGCACACGGGCGTCGGGAGCACTGAATGATCCCCTCGTGATAGCCGGCCTGTTTCCGTGCAAGTCGTACTTGTTTCTCGTCCTTTGCATGGAGTTGTGGCGACACGCTGCTCTAAATTGATTCTCTAATCGAAATTTCCAAATGCCTAGAATTTGGAGAAATCATGGACGCCGAGGCGGCACCAATTTACAAAAATGTAGTAATCCCTTGATTTTTTGAGAGATGACATAAGTTAATTTCTAATTTTTTAATTTTTAATTTTACTAATTTTCATTTTCTTACATGAACAATGTTTTTAATAAATAAAATTTCATTTATGGTAAATTTATCTGATCTTTTTGAGATACTTATTTTATCGGTGCAATCTTCCGTTAGCTCTTTTTAAAGGAGTTATTATATAAGACAAGAAGAAAGGCGCGATATTCGTGAATATCGACAATGAGCATCGGTTGTAGCGGGAGATGCGACAAGTGTTGCACATGACGAAACATCGGAAAAGATTATTAATTGCTCTCACCTTTGTTTGCAAACGAACACTTACTCACATGATACACGATACTTGTGTGGCACGAGGGAGTGTGCTTTGGTATAGGAGTGAGTACCGTGTGTTTTGATTCGGATTGAAAAGTAAAACTTCTTTTATAATGGTTGATTTAGCTAATCTCTTCAATGTATCAATTACAATGACTTGCTGTAAAATCTATTTTGAGTAATTATTACAAAAGACATGAAAGAGTGCATGATATGCGTGAGTACTGACCGTATGAGTAAATGGTCTTGTTCAATTATGCAACAAATGTTGTTCATGATGCAAGAATTAGAAAATTATTAACTACATTGCTTGTGGTTAAATACTATTCATGGGAGACATATAATTGTGTGTAAGAATGAGTATGATTTCAGGGTAGAACTTGGAATCGAACCAGTGGAAACCTATTTAGTTTCAGGTTCCAAAATATGCAGAGTAGGTTATAGATTCTAAAAATTAAGGAATCTATTTTGACAGGTAGATTTTAGTTTTTAGGTTGGTAGAACTTGTAATCTATGACTTAAAACCTAGAATAAGTTTTTGTGTTTTCCTTAATTTATGTTTCATTTCATAATCGAGACTTTTACTTTGTTGATGTTTCATATTTTCATATATCTAAATATAAATTATAGTCAGCAAATTATAATGTCAAATAGTGGTCATTAAAGGTATTAATAACACAGGTTAAATATGGATAGATTTTGGAACCAACCCTAAACTTGTGATAGAATAGGTTTAGAGTTTCAAAGTATGTAGGGTAAATTTTAAATTCCAAAAAATAAGAAATCCTGACCTATATGAGACCTGAAACCACTCACCCCTACTTGTGTGGCACGAGAGAGTGTGCTCTAGTATAGGAGCGAGCACGATGTGGCTTAATTCAATTTTAAGTAAAATTTCCAAAATTTCCTTTAACAATGCATTTAGCTAATCTCTTTGAGATACTCTGTCGACATGACCTTTTGTAAGCTCTTTTTAGAGGAGTTGTTATATGAGATAAGGAGGAATACATGATACGCGTGAATATTGACAATGAGCATCAGTCACGCCGGAAGATGCGGCGAGTGTTGTACATGACGGATCAACGGGAAAATTGTTAGTTGCTCCTCCCTTGTCTGTAGTCGGACACTACTGCTGGCGTGAGACATGTACTTGTATGGCACAAGGACCGAGCACGATGTGGTTTGATTCAGGTTTCCTTTATTGGCATATTTAGCTCGTTTCTTTGAGATGATTCACATGAACATTAACAACACGGAATTAACAAACATTTTTAAAATGCAACAAGTGCTACATATGACGAAAAAAAAAAAAAAAAAAAAAAGGAAGAAAATATTAAATGCTTCTACCCGCGCGGACACTACTCACGTGAGACACGTGCTATTTCAATTAAAATTAGGGGTAAAAGTGCATAGACTTACGGCCACTTGAAAATTTATGGAACAAGCTGCAAACCTTAGGAGACACGTTCTTACGTGAGTCTTAAAGAGTTTGCTCCCACATGGGGAGAGAACGGTGCGATTGAGTTCGGTTTGAACGACAAAACCGACCCAACCTACATCTTAAAATAGTTTCGGAGAAAAAAAAAGTAAAAATAAAAGATGAACCAAACTAAAGAATGAAATATAATTTAGAGTAGAACCAAAATAAAAGCATATTTGTTATTCGGTTCAATTGTAACCACACCAAACCTTCCGCAATTCTCCATGCTAGTTTCACAAATTCGGATTCACTTGTATGAAATAAACCACACACATTCAAATCTAGTTAAAGAAACTAATAAAAGTTTTTTTTATTTGTTTTATAATAACTCTCAGCTCACTCTTAGAATTTTGCCTTACATTTTTATAGGGCGTGGGAATTGAAACCTACATCTAAAGTTAAATGTTCCCACCCCAATCTCCTCTAAAAGATAAATATTCAAATCATCTACCTCCTCCTTACCATATGAAAAAAATGACCACTAATAAAAGTTAGGCACCATTAGATATGCTCTTAGCCTTAGGCATGCTCTTGCCAAGTTTGCTTTGGCCCAAACATCTCGAGGTCTTGCCCATCAAACCACCTTTCATTTTTTTTTTTTTTAAATTTTTTTTTAGCTAAAAAGATAAATAGAAATAGAAAACAATAAAAAAGAAGAAGAAGGGTTTTATGTTTTACCATCCCATGTGGTGGCTATGTTGATACGCGCTTAGACCCTCTTCACAGTAGGGCGAGAGTTCAAACCTCGGATTAGCATACCACAGCAGCCATTAGTGGTCTTAAGTGCAGTGTCGTGGTGGTGGGTCCTACGCTAGCGCCGCCTATACCATCATATCAAAAAAAAAAATCATATTGCTTTACCTATATGGGATAATGACATGAATATTCTTTGAACTTTGCCTTAATATATATGTAATCTTTGAATTTTTAATTTTTTCAATATAGTCTCTAAACTTTACCCAACATGTGATGTGATCCATGAACTTTTAATTTATTTCATATGATCCACAAACTTTAATACATATTCAATTTAATCTTTGTATTACATAAATATATTAAATATTGTCATTCCATTAATTCAAATTCAAAGACAACATTAAACATTTTTATATATTACATAATTTAAAAGTTTAGATATAACATTGCACATTATATTAAAATTTATAAAAGTTCATGAATCAAATTACAAATTGGGATAAAATTTATCGATTATTTATATCACTTTCCCAATTGTCTACTATTTTTCTCTACTATAGTAGAATTTTGGCATGAAGTCGAAAGTACCTAGAAAACTCCTAGATACTATGGCCAGCAGGTCGCTCGGTCATCGATCCAATCTAGGCACTACCTCATGCATTGCAACTCACCGAAATTTCATAAAATTTTTGTTGGAGTGCAGTTAATACTTTCTATCAATGGGATACCGCTCAATTAAATTGCCAAGAACGTTTAATTTCAATTTTTTTTTTTGGTTAAATTTTTTAATGCGTTCAATCGCTTCTTTTTCTCATCCGAGTCATCAAAATAGTATCGCGCGTGAGACATTTCAGAAGAGCCGAAGGTGACGGACTCGCGCGCTTTTGGCAGCCCTTGACACGAGGAATCGAGCCTGTGATATAAGACGACGCACTTTTCAGCCGAATTCTTCCGTACTTATATTAATTGACTACCGATCCGCCAATCGGGAGGTCCGAGGAATTCGCAGGCTTCCAGAAGCAGGGTGTAAAAAAGTGAAAATAAAAAAAATAAAGTAAAGGATTTAAAAAATATCTTAACTTATATCTTTCGTAAAAAAATAAGAAAAATATTTTCATCATTCACGAAATATTCTAGATATGTTATTAAAGACAATGAAATATTTTTATTAACAAATAATTTCAAATGATACAATTGATTGTTTTTAGGAAAATTTTTAAATTATGATTGATGAAATTCATCCGAATTTTCCGTGATATACTCACATATTAAGTGCATGACTCTTTGATAGGAGTAAGTATCGGTCCAAAGTCAACCTGGACCAATTTTGGATTAGCCCAACTCGACTAGTTGTTTTCAGAAAAATTGGCCCGGTCTTTATTATTCTGTTACGATGAAATGTTGTAAAGTTGCATATATACGTCATTGTACTGGGAGAATGCGTGCGATTCAGAGCAATGAAGGCGCATGTCCTTCCACAGAGATGGCATGGTGATGTCAAGAAAGTGAGCTAGGGTCTTCTATACCCTTATCCTCACATGGTGGGGCAAACCAATTTTAACATTATAGTTCTCCACACTCCATGCGAAATGTCCAAATTACATAATACCTATTCGACATTATCCATTTCTCTAATGTCTTCCACTTGGCGCATTCCATCCTCCGAGCTCTAACGATTCCGACGAGGCCATAATCCATTGTGCAATTCTCGACCCGTTACAGCCCGTACAAAACGTGCTACTTTCTAGTCGAAGCTTTTTGAAATGCAGCAACGGACTCGAGTAGCTCTGGCTAGGGGTGTCAAAAAAACTCATCCAACCCGACCCGAACACGACCCGAACACGAAATAAATATGGTACATGTTTTGGGTCTTAATATTGTTTGGGTAACAATTATAAACACAAATGGAATACATGTTTGGGTCAAGTTAGGGTTGGAACATTGTTCCGACCCAAACACATTAAAAGCTTCAACTCAAATACACTCACCCAAACTATTTCCTCTACAACTCATTCTACTCACAACTCATCCAACATGTCTCATTTCACGAGTTCATCGTTGTCGGCCCCTATCAATCTCTCTCCCTCTTCCCCCCTCTCTCTCTCCCCATCTTTCATATGATTTGCTTCTTTTTCGCGGCCGACGTAGAACTTTAGAGGAAGGAGTATTATTTGTCTTTGGAGATGTTCAAGGATGAGTTGGACGAGGTCTCGTGGCGTCACGTAAAAGTATCTCGAATTCCCTTTGTCATATTTTTTATTAAAAAATTATCCGTCTGCGGAGATGTTCACGGACGGGTTGGACGAGACCTCGCGACGTCACGTAAGAACATTTCGAATTCCCTTTGTCATAATTTTTTATTAAAAAATTATCTGTCTCATGGAGATGTTCACGGACGAATGGGCGAGGTCTCGCGGCGTCATAGCTCAAGGACGAGTTCACGGTTCACGACGGGTTGGACGAGACCTCGCGGCGTCACGGTTCAAGGACACGTTGGACGAGGCCTTGTGGCGTCACGGTTCACGGACGAATTGGACGAGACATCGTGACGTCATGGTTCATGGACGGGTTGGACAAGGCATCGCGGTATCACGGTTCACGGACGGGTTGGACGAGGTTTCGCAACGTCACGTAAGAGTATTTCGAATTCCCTTTATAATATTTTTTAATAAAAAAAAACCCGAAACCCAACCCGACCCGAACCGAACCGACCCGTTTTTTTTGTTTCATGTTTTATGCATTTCGGGTCGGGTCGGGTCGGGTCGGGTCGGGTCGGGTCAAATGACATTACCCTTATTGTTCGGGTCGGGTCGGGTAACATCAAGACTCGACCCGACCCGACCCGTTGACACCCCTAGCTCTGGCAACACTATATCACTCCTTCTCCATCTTTACAAATAGTCAACCTCTTCGATCTCTCATTTTTTTTTTTTTAAGACTTCTAATCTTCAAAATAACTGTTGAAATCTTTATGTAGTCACCTACCGGTCGGTTCGACCTTCTTTGGTCATCGGATGCTCTTCTGCTGAACTTTAAAAGCTAGTTCCGAAGTAGAACGCTTTGCTTTTAAGACTCTGCCCTGACATCTCTTCTCCTTATCCAATGAGTCTGATTTACTCTAAGTCTATACTTTTGCAAGTTTAGCGTCGGGCGGGTCACACAACGGGCCACCTGAATTCAAGAATCGGTGCTTGCCTAAGATGCATGTGCAATTTGATTAGGGGCAGTTGGTTAAACTTGCTTTTTGGACGAGATTGTTTCCTGATCGTTTCACACGAGTAGCATTGACCTTTAACAATTTGGGGCACGATGAAAACGTGCGCCAATTTTTTTTTTTTTTTTTGGATCTAAGATTTGTCAGAATTCTTGTAGTCAAATCATGCCTGTTCGCTTCAATTCTTGTTGGCCATACCATTTGCCAAATTTCCCTAACGCAATCATTAGTGAAAAATTACATAATCGATACAATTCTAAACTTTTCAATCTTACAAATTTTATCCTAAATTTTTGTTCGAAATTTCAATATAATCATTCCGATCAATTTTTTTTAGAAATTATTAACAATAAGGTATAGTTATTATTAGCCATTTTACATAACACACCATCACATTAGTGGTGTCCGGCAAAAATTAACTAAAATGACCGCATTGGAGTATTTCACACAAAGATTTAAAACTAAATTTGACAAAATCAAAATGTTTAGAATGGATCGGATGATTTCCCCTGGTCCTTAGTGCATCTTTCGAGTACATATTGGTCTTAATTTGTGTCTACCGTCCAGGACATTTCGAAGCCCAATTAGCTGGAGGGCACCTCAGAGAAGCCCCAAAGCGGAGCAAAAGCAAAAGCGAAAGTCCCGTGAAACTCATTGAATGCCCCTTTGAGAGAATTCCAACGCATTCATTTCTGCTACCCTCTCCGTCCTCGTGATTCCTATAATTACCACCTCCCCCTTCAATAATGTCCCCACCAACCCTTCGTTCATCCTCATCTTCTTATATAACACACATCATTCCCTCCCCTCACTTTCAATTCAATTCCTTCATCCTCCCCCCCAACAAAAGAAAAAAGAAAAAAGATGGATCTTTTCCTACCGAACTCGGTCTCCACAGCCGCAATCCTCCTCTTTTGTCTACTACCTCTCGCCGCTCCGTTCACCGTGATACCCTCGGACTCCGGCCTCATCGACGCCCCACAGAACGGCCAGAGGAGCAGGGCCCGGACCGACGCCCGGGAGCAGGAGGCCGTCCTCGATGTCATGCGCGCCACGGGGAACGCGTGGGCAGCCGGCATCGTCGATGTTTGCCGTGGCCGGTGGCATGGCATTGAGTGCATGCCCGACAGGGATGACGTGTACCACGTCGTGTCGCTCTCATTCGGGGTGCTGTCGGACGACACCGCCTTCCCGACCTGCGACCCGGCCCGGTCCTACATCTCGCCGTCCGTGACCAAGCTCCCTCACCTCAGGACCCTCTTCTTTTACCGCTGCTTCACCCATAATCCCCAACCGATCCCGGCATTCTTGGGCCGACTTGGCTCCACATTGCAGACTTTGGTGCTCCGAGAAAACGGGCACGTGGGTCCAATTCCTAGTGAAATTGGGAACTTAACCCGCTTGAGGGTCCTTGATCTCCACAACAACAACCTCAACGGTTCGATACCGGGTTCTCTGGGTCGGGTCGCCGGTTTAACGTCGCTCGATTTGAGTGGAAATAGACTAACCGGGTCGATGCCCGGCTTTGGCTTCCCGTCGTTGAGGGTACTGGACCTGAACCAGAACCTCTTGACTGGTTCGATCCCGTCGACCCTAGGAACGTGCCTCTCACTGATCAAAATCGACCTCAACCACAACCACCTCATCGGTCCGATCCCCGAGTCGATCAACCGTCTCCGAGACCTCATTCTGTTGGACCTGAGCTACAATCACCTTTCGGGTCCATTTCCCCAGTCGCTCAAGGACATGACGTCTCTCGAAGCACTCATACTGAAAGGAAACCCGATGGAATCCGTCACCATTCCGAATGGCTGGTTCGCGGGCATGAACGTCCTAACGATTCTAGTGCTGTCGAACATGAACCTGCACGGACCGATCCCTGAATCACTAGGCCGGTTGCCGAGCCTGCGCGTGCTCCACCTCGATCGGAACCGCCTGAATGGCTCGATACCGGAGACCTTTCGAATCTGAGGAGCATCGCGGAGCTGAGGCTGAACGACAACCGACTGACGGGGCCAATCCCATTCGGGAGGGAGATGATCTGGAGGATGAGAAGGAAACTAAGGCTCTACAATAACTCAGGGCTCTGCTATCATGGGGGCAGCGGCTTTGAAGATGGTTCGGGCATCGGCTCGTGCGATGCCGCCGCAGCAAGAAGCGGGTCCGCAAGAACCGTGCAACACACGTCCGAAGGAAACGACGGGGACATGACAAGAAAGGTTCAGGCATCGTCCTCTGTCGAAGCCCGCCATCGTTTTCTTCTGGTTTTGCCTCAGTTTTTGATAGCTTCGATCGTATTTATTCCACTTTTGTCGTAGAGGAGCGTCTTAAGCCTGTGTAATACATCGTCATACTATATTAAACTGTTTTATGAACCTGAAGACCGTCGACTTTTCCTAAAGAAGAAGCATCCTAGAATTTTCAATTTCGAATTTTGGTCCCCGATACGACAAAAGGATCATATGACATTTTTTTATTTTCAATACTCTTCAGAATGTCTCAAGATAATGCTCCTAGACCGATGATATTCACCCGCCTGCCGTACCGTCCGGGTCTCATTTGAGAACACATAAATGCTACTTTTGCAACGCAAGAAGTTGTTTGGCACACGCGTATCTTTGGTTAGGCGTAAGACCGTACGGACACTTGCAAGCTGATTGGACATCAAATCCGAGACAAAACGAGAGATGAATGATTGGGGTGACCATTGCTTTAGAGTCCACCTCGGACCGACCCAACTTGGATAGTCCTGATCAAATTCTCAGGGTTGGTTGGTCCGGCCAACCATATATATTATATATTATATGTTTTTTTGTCTATTCTAAATCCTAGCACCTCCTCCTATGTTCTCTTCTTCTTTATGCAATTTAGTTTGTCGTGTTAATTGGAAAGTAGAAGAAAACTCAGCTCTAATTCACCAAAAAAATTAGAAACCCTTTTCGCTCACCACAGCCTCGTGGCTCACCTCACTCGCCTTTAGCCTCTCCTCACTCGCCTCACATATTCTTTTCATGGTATATTGCTTTTAGCAACCATGAAATTTCTATTGTTATCTTATTTTATATTTATGCATACTATGTATAGGTATTCATAATTTAGTTTCTCAATTCGTTTGTTAATGGATATTTAATTTGAAAAAATATGTTTGTCCTTTCAATGAATACAAAAAATGAAATAAAAAAAATAATTAGTTGGTCTAGGTTAACCTTGGATCAAGATTGAATCCATAGGGTTGGTTCGGTCCTTGATGGCAAAAAATAGGGACCAACACTATGTGGGTTGGTCCCTAAATTAGGCACTAGGCCAATCCAACCTAAACCATGCTCACCTTTAATGAATGACACAAACCATGCAGCAACTCTTTTTAAACATGTTTAACATATTCGAGTCTTTGCGTCTAATTACGCAAATAGAAATGTGACTTGGATTAAGCACAAAGCATCAATAGCATGAGGATCAAGCTAAAATTGGACGATAAAATGTCTCCACAAGTTAGGGGCACATTTGTCTCCTAGAAAATTTCATGATAAAGAAAAATATTACCCATGAAAATCATTTATAAAAACAGTTAGTTTTCATTTGTTTGGTGATTTAATAAATAAATGTTATTTATTTTATTAACATGGATTATGATGTTAAAAAAAATTCACTAACACTTAACGAACGGTGGTATTAGATATGAAAAGGTGCTATGAGTATACGACATATTATTCATTATTTACACGATTAAAAGACCAAATAAAAAAGAAGAAAGTTGGATAAAGCAGTATAATCAAGTGAAGTTTATTGCATCCCATAATAAATATATACTTTGATAATTATGTATACATCTATCATTTAGGATATGAGTCTTGAAATAAACAAAAAGGTCACATCATAAACAATATTCTTTTTAATGGCACCGCATTTTAGACACTTGTCTTTTTAGCAATCTTGAAAATAGTTTTAAGAAATAGTTTGGTCTTAGCGGTTCTAGTTTCGGTCAGACCAATATGCTCACTCCCATTAAATTGTGTTTAACAAAATCATTACATCAATTATATGAATCGATTTTATATTCTTTTTCAAGATGACAAGTTATTCATCTTTCAATGCATTTTTATGAAATGGTAAGTGAATTGCACAATTACTCTTGTCTTTCTTTTTTTTATTAAACTACACTTTTTTTTGTTAATTTCTGAACCCTTCGAATGGTATCCTTTTCGTTTTTTAAAAAAGAAAATTACCTGAGCAGCATTCTAGGTCCTAATCACACCATAGTCTCCCTGATGAATCAATTCGGAAGAATATCACAAACCCACATTTACAAATACCACTCCCCTGTATCAATATATAGACATTATAACCTAAACCAACAATAAATTTGAAACCGAATTCGAAATCATAAGAATTACCTTAACGGTTTCCAACAAAGATGAGGGATTATACCGATCCACAAATCAACATTATCATCTTTCATTTTAGCGCTAAGGGATTCCATTTTCCATTTATATGGAATCATGATTGGAGGATCATTTGCCAATATATATAAATTTGAAGATAAAAGTGCTGAACTAAATTATGTAAACTGCACGTGCATTCCTATTGAATAAGAAGATCGTAATCCCACAGCTTCGCTAGCTTAAAAATGGGAACAATATTTGCATGTGAGTTAACTATTATCCTACGTTGAATTTCTTTGTCAAAGGCACCATGTTTGTCATCTATTTTTTTTTTTATTGCAATAGGATGACCACCCATCTCATCCTTGAAAACAGTTGTGCCGTTAGTTCCTTTGCCGATTTCATTGTTTGATAGTTATACTCGATTAGTGGAAGGTATTGCAACATAAAAATTCAGCTCATTCCCTATCATTTGAAATGCATGCCCAAACTTGTTAAGAATCGCTCTAGATCTTTGAATCCTCTCTTCGTTATAAGATTGTTAAAGAAGCCGAAGTAACTCGTCACCCTCATTATATCTTGAAGTTGTAATTGCCAGATCTCTAGTCGTGTTGCCCTTGGAGTTGTTGTTTAGCATGTCACTAAGGTTGCAGAGAGGGTGAGAGAGGAGATAAAGAAGGTGAGAGAGCCAGAGGACAGGGTGAGAGATGCTTAGGGTTTTGTCCATTAAGAACTTGGAGTCAAATTCACAGTTAAAGTTCAGTTTTTCCCGAGATTTCAAAAAGCTCACTGCCCCATAATCGATCCATTGGAGGAGTGGAGGAGTATTTCAAGTCATTGAAAGAGATGGAAGGCAAATTCATAAATGTGGGTTTGTAACAATCTTTCATATTAATTCATCAAGGAGCCTATGGTGATGATTAGGACCTAGAATGTTGCTTGGGTAATTTTCCTTTTAAAAATGAAAATGATGTAATACATAGGGTTCCAAATCCTTTAAGGATAAGAGAGTGACATGGCCGTCCTTCTTGCCCGAAAGACGCAGTCTCAAACTACCCCAAAATTTCAGCTCCAAAAGTTTCCACCCTATCGCTCTCACTCTATCAGTTGTTAACTGAGAGGCCTGAAAAACATGATAAAAAGAAAGGAATGAGCTATCATAGCTTAGTGAATAATACATTTTTGTAAACGAATCAAGAAATTACTATGCACATTTACAATATCAATACAATCCACTTTTAACACAATATATTCATATTACAAATATCTCAAGAAAATAATAAAATAGATTCCAATGGCCTCGTCGAATCCATTGGTCAAACTCATCAAACACATGCCAATGGTCCATTGCAATGGCTAAACTTGTCAAAACATAGGTTGATGGTCTATTTCATCGACTAAACTCAAATCACATGTCAATAATTTATTTCGTTAACCAAACTTAATTTTAAATGTCTAACCATGATCATGCTTAATGCTCATGACAAGACGACCAAAATTCCTCCTTAGTTAGATTTCTACCTATTATAAGCTGGTGACTCGGCTTCACAAGTAAATTCTAAACTAGTATGAGCATACTCACACACCCTTTCAAGATTTACAAAGACATTGAGTATTAACCAACAATCACAAATCCTAATAATCCACAATCATAACCAGAATTGCAAACTTATCGAGTATTTGATATATAATTATCAAAGCACATTTTCAAGAATCACAAACTTTTCAACATTCTTTCATAACCGTTTCACAAACTATTTCCAAGGAGAATTAAAGAATAACTCCCCCATCTAAACAACAAATGTTAGTAAAAATTCGATCACGTTTTATACAACAAAAGATGTTATTTTTCTAATTCATAGCATATATAACCCATAATGTTTTTCAAACATGAGTTTAAAATACAAAGAAGAAATAGTATCACTCATCTAAGAAAAGTCAAAAACCAACTAAGCACTTACTTGAGTCGATGCACTCAAATTCCTAACAATTAATCGAAAAATAATATCAAAATACCAAGTAAAAAGACATTCTAATGAATGACTTGACTATATTACGCATATTTATCGATAAAATGACACCTACGAGCCAACGGAAAGCTCGCTTTAAGCAGAAACCTATTATTATCCACGAGATGTGGCTCATGCGCTAAACTTTGTCGCATTATAACTTTCTCCACAAAATTCTGTTTTAAGCCAACTTATAGTCTTTAGAAAGCCATTTTAATATGCTACAACATCCCCAACTCAGCTGCCTTAAAATCTTGCCAAAAACAGCTAAAAATCAGTCCCAAAGTTATTGTTCGAAATAATACCAAAATGTGCGCCAAACTTGAAAATTCCATTGCAGACAAACCGTAAGCTTAAATTGAGATCCACAAAATGTTATAGCTTCGTAACATCTTAAATTATCATTCTCATAAAATTTTTTAGCTCAACGACTCAAAAATCAGAGTTCGCCACACAAATCTCCACTAATTCCGAATTTCGAGCCCTAATTGCAACTATTCCTTTCAAAAGATGAATAAATGCCTTAATCACTTACTGATATTGTAGAATGAAGTTGAATTGACTTGGTGAATCATCCGGATCATGAGTGCGCCATAATAGTCTCATTTTTCCCCTTTCCTTCTTTCCTTCTCTTTCTCTCCTCTCTTGTTTTTTGCTTCTGCTTCTTTCCTTTCCTCATGTGCACCCTCAAATTTAAGAAGATAGAAAAGAGAGGGCTAGGCTTGGGCTTTATGTAGAAGATGGGCTAGCTTGTTGACCCATATGTTACATTTCTTGTGTCCTAGTATGTTTGGTTAAGAACCTAGCCTTATGTTGAAGTCTTGATTAAGCCAGAAATTCCATGTTTCAGTAATGTACGCTACCCGTCTTGAGCCCTAAACAAGCCTATATCCCCTTCTCCCAGCCTATATATTTGACAAAATGTCCCATAGAGAACCGAGAAGCAACCTATGTTTAACCTTGGTTTGATTCATGTTTGCTCTTATATACGTTAGACTATGCCTATCTTCTATGCTTCCATTGCAATTTCATGCGATCTTCATGGAGTGCTCACGTGTTCTTGAGTCAACAAGGATTTTTTGTGTTGGAAAATGCTTTAGCCTTCACCTGAGTTAGGTGGCCAATGATGGTCCACGCCAGTTGGAACGGGCGACCAGCAGATCAAGGGTGGAAGATGCACCAGTTGCTCCAGTCGACATTGTTGTATGGGTGCATTTCGAGGAAGGAGATGGTCGGGAAAGGTGGCTTTGGGAAGAAAAAATGCAGAAGAGAAGATAGGGGGAGAAGAAAGAGAAAAAATAAGGAAAAAGAAAAAGAAAAAGTAGAAAAATTAAAAATAGGAGAAAACGGGCTGGTTTCCATCTATAGTGGGCTTTAGGCTATTGTGGGCCAATGGTGTAAACAAAGGGGTTTATGAGTGGGCTATTTTTAAGAATTTTGTGGGCCAATTGAGTTAATTTTGAGTTGGCCTTAAGGCCGGCCTATCTTTTACTACAACCCGGACCAATAGGGTTCGGGTCAATTTGGTCAGGCCGGGTCTCTTGACTCGATCCGAATACCTTTTTTTCCAAATATTAAAAATTTAGAAAATTCTAAAAAATATAAAAAAAAATCAGAAAATCATGAAAATATTAAAAATTCAGAAAAATCTATGGAAAATTAAAAAATCGAAAAATGTAATTCTTTTTTTAGAAAATTTAAAAATATTAAAAATTCTTAAAAATCAGGAAAATTTTCACAAAAAGTTTTAATTTCTTGGAAATGCTGAAAGTCTTTTTTGGGTAGTCTTGTCCTTAAATGTGCGAAAATACCTAGTAAAAATTGTACTCAATCGAACAAACCTCTAAGACTCCATTATAAGGGTTCAATTACTCTCAGGAAAGGCTATCCATGATTGATTGTGGTTTACCTTTAGCTTAGTTAGGATTAACATCTATTTTATGCTAGAGCCTTGTTTCCCCTTTGCAATTTATTTAATACTTCTTTGGTTGTCGATTGTTACTTTAGTGATTTCGCATTCACATTGTCACCTCATATATTAGCAAATAGGTCTAAAATTAATTCAAACTACTTGACCAAAATCTTTTTAAAATGAACAAGATTAGATATTAGAAAGGCATTAATTAATCAATTAGTATTATCAAATTCCTAATTCTAGATTTTCTAATTGCGTAGGAAGTGAAGTACACTTCCATGCCTCACTTGGAATCTAGTTGTCCTCAATAAGCTAGTGGCAATTTCTCGTTAGAAGATTTTTACGAACACCCTAATGTCGCATGAAATATGGAATTCGTAGAGTCCGCGCCTATGCCTAATCATGGGTCGTAGGCCCGTCTTTTAGACAATGCCCTAAATGTATGTATTTTCCCATCCGGACAAACAAGGTACTTCGCGACACAATTCATTAAAACTCTTTGTTTATAAAAACAATATTTTGCTATTTCTAGCAACAAATGTTTATAGTACACCATTTTCATTATGCAAATATTATATATAACAATTAGTTATACTTTTTCTTAAATTTATTATGCCATAATACTTTTCACTCGTATCTATTGTCTTCACTTAATTTCCAGCAATAAAAATAATAACTTGATCCCATATAGCAAAATAAAAATTATTTATTTTATTAACATGGATTATGATGTTAAAAAAAATTCACTAACACCCAAACAAACAGTAGTATTAGATGTGAGAAGGTGCTATGGGTGTACGACACATTATTCAGTATTTACACAATTAAAAGATCAGATAAAAAAAGAATAAAGTAAGAAGAAAGTTTGATAAAGCAATATAATCGAGTGAAGTTTATCACATCCCATAATAAACATATATTTTGAAAATTATATGTACATCTATCATTTACGAGATAAGTCTTGAGATAAAAAAAAAAAAAAAAAAAAGAAAAAAAGGCACATTTTAGACAATATCTTTTTTCAATTTTAAACACTTCTTTTTCCTAGTAATTTTGAAAATAGTTTTAAGAAATAGTCTGGTTTGAGTGGTTCTTGATTCGGTCAATCCAATATGCTCACTTCTTTAAATTATGTTTAAAAAATCACTACTTCAATTACATGAATTGAATTTTTTTCTTTTTCAAGATGGCGGGTTATTTGCCTTTCATCGCACTTTTATGAAATAGTGAATTGCACAATTACTCTCCTTTTATTATTAACTACATTTTTTGTCAATTTTTGGAACCCTCGTATTATATCCTTTTCATTTTTAAAAAGAAAATTACTCGAGTAGCTTTCCAGACCCCGATCATCACCGTAGGCTCCCTAATGAATCGACGCGGAAGAATATCATAGACCTACATTTACGAATCTGCCCTCCATCTCTTTGAATTACCTAACACATTCCTCCACTCCTCCAACAGATCAGTTGCAGGGCAGTGAGCTTTTTGAAATCGCAGGAAAACCGGACTTCAACTACAGGTTTGACTCCAAGATCTTAATCCGCGAAACTCTAAACATCTCTTGCCCTCTCCACCTCCTCTCTAGCCCTCTACACGGCCTTAGCGACATGCTCAGTGGACACTCCAAAGGCGTCACGAATGGAGATTTGACGATTACAACTCTTGGATGAGTTACTTCGGTTTCTTCAACAATATTACAGCGGAGAGGAGATTCAAAGAACACTCCTACTGATCGAGTCTACCTATCAAATGACGAAATCGGGAAAGGAACTAATGGCAAGACTGTTTTCAAGGGCAAGATAGATGATCATCTTGTCGCGATTAAAATAAATAAATAACAAACATCGTGCCTTGCCTTTGACAAAGAAATCCAATATAGGATAACAATTAACCCATATACGAATATTGTTTACATTTTTAAGGTAGTGGAATTGCGTGATTATGATATTCTCATTCAAGAGGACTATGTATGTAGTTTACATAATTTAGTTTTAACACTTTCATATGCTTCAAATACTCTATATTGGTTAATGATCCATCGACTATGGTTCTAAATAAAAGGGAGTTGGAATCCCTTAGCCCTAAAATAATAAAAAAAACGAATAATGTTGACTTGTGGATCGGTAATAATAAAGATGAGGGATTATTATCTATCCATAGGTTAACATTATCATTTTTCATTTTAATGACGAGGGATTCCAACTTCATTTTATACATAACCATGCTCGATAGATCATTATTCAATATAGAGAAATTTGAAGCAATGCTAGAACTAAATTATGTAAACTGCACGTACACTCCTTTTGAATAAGAAGATTGTAATCTCGTAACTCCGCCACCTTAATAATGGGAACAATACTCGATCAGTGGGAGGTGCTGCAACAAAGAATTCCGGCCGTTCCCTATCATTTAAAGCACACACCTAAACTTGTTAAAAATCGGTCTGGATCTTTGAATCTCCTCTCCGCTATAAGATTATTGAAGAAACTAAAGTAACTCATCACCCATATTCCTGGAGCTGTAATCACCAAATCTCCAGTCGTTCCGCCCTCAGAGTCGTCGTTGAGCATGTCACCAAGGTCGCGAAGAAGGCGAGAAATGCTTAGGGTTTCGTCGATCAAAAGCTTGGAATCAATCCGCAGTTGAGGTCTGGTTTCTTTTGGGATTTCGAAAAGCTTGCTGCCCTGTAACCGATCCATTGGAGGAGCGCAGCGCAAGGGCGGACCCAATTGGAGGAGCGGAGGAGTGTGTCAGGTCATTGAAAGAAATGGAGGGTAGATTCGTGGATCTGTGATATTCTTCCGTGTCGATTCATGAGGAAGCCTATGGTGATGATAGTACCTGGAATGCTGCTCAGGTAATTTTCTTTTTAAAATGAAAAGGATACAATACGTAGGATTCCAAAAATTGACCAAAAAGTGTAGTTAAATTTTTTAAAAATAGAGTAATCACGTGATTCGCTTTTCATAAAAGTGCAAAAAAAGACGAATAACTTATCATCTTGAAAAAGAAAAAAAATCGGATTGTATAATTTAAGTAGTGATTTTGTTAAATAAAACTTAAGAAGAGTAAGTATATTGGATCGACCGAATCGGAACTGCCCGGACTAGACTATTTATTTGAACATTTTCAAAATTGCTCAGAAAAAGAAGTGTCTAAAGGTGGTGCCATTAAAAAAAATATAGTCTAAGATGTGCCTTTTTTTTGTTTATTTCAAGAGTCATCTCGTAAATGATATATATATATATATATATTTATATATATAATCATCAAAGTATATGTTTATTATGGGATGTGATAAACTTCCTAGCATTACATTTCAGAAAAAAAAAATTAAAATAGGAAATCATTGCATGAATCAATACGCAACAAAATTCCTGGCCACGAAAATAATCTTTCTTAATTTTCTATTATTGTTGAGCATTGCATTGACACTCTCCATCACCAAAATAATCTATAGAATCAACCATGTAAAGGTACAAACAAAATGCGAAGACATTAGTTGGTTATTGATCCTTTCTTTCTCTATCCTCTTTTCTATTAATTATGACTTGTGAGAGAAAGTGATTCGATGGGAATCTCATCAAGAATCAACAAACATTTACCATGATAATCCTTCAATGTCTAATGCAATAGGAAAAATAATGTAGATAATACACAATAGAAGTGTTCAAGACAATAATAGGGGCTCAATCATTGCACAAGGATAAGGGCCTTTCATGTCGGGAACCCAAAACTAGAACTTAAAGGAGGGGAGTAGAGGAAGGAGAGAAAGCAATGCAAAAGCCGAATAAACCCTAATTTTTCTCCTCTATCAATTCCCTTCAAGAACAAATTGCTAGATTTTTGTCTTTTGATTAGTTGAAAACCCACCAGGCTCTCTCTTATAAGTCAACTAGAAGATATTCCCTTAAAGAAAAGAAAACTAACATTAAGAAAAAAAAAAGTACACACAAAAACATTATACATGCATCAAAGATGCTTGATTACGATTGGCTTTCAATAATAAAATTCAGTTATCCAAAGAATGAAGAAACTACGTAGCAAGTATCTTGTTCATCACTAATGTTTATTGCATGGTGAAGACAGACCAAGCTAATGAGCTTTTAATAGTTTTACCTATTGGGCATTAAAAGCTATAAATCAATTACTTCAATTCAATGACAACTTAGAGCAGGTAAAGAATGCACTCATTTGAAGCATAAATGGATATTGAAATCCAACTACGATCCTGTGATACTCTGTTTGTGCATGGTGAGATATGGACATAAATAATAAATGCCGTTTCAACCTATATTATGAGATGGATATTCTATAGAAGTTTCATGCCAAAGTCTAAAATTTATATATTCACCATGGTTCTAACTATGCAACCATCAAATTTAAGATGTTTATTGAAAAAGTGAATGATGAAAACCATTGAACCTCACCAAAGAACAAAAGGGAAAGTACAGGGAGGAGAGAAGAGAAGACCTGAAGATTGAAGAAGAAATTAGGAATTTTAGATTTAGAACTCCCGGTTTTGATTCCGAAAAAACTGGAACCGGGAACCAAAACCTCTCCCCTAGAACTAGGAACTGAATCGAATCCATTAGTCTAGCTCCCGGTTCTATTTAGAACTATGCTCACCCCTAATAGTAAAAATAAATTGAGTCAATTTCGAAAATTCAATATAAACCCAGAAATCAAACTGAAGACAATCTTCTAATTCACCACTTTCCTGGTATAGTCAACAATTTAAATAATGGGAAAAGTCCAAACGGGTGAAAAAGAAAGAGAAGGAGGAAATTGCACTAACATGTCTGAAATTTCAGAGTCTTTCTTTTTGTCTTGTTTTTGAGTTTGGTAAAGACGTCATGGGGAACTCACGATAAAATGATTTCTAGCAGTTTTTGTCTTGTACGAATTAGAAACTTATAATATTTTGGGCACTCTTCTCTGACATCAATCATCGGTAGGCATACCGGCCCAGAGAATTTGGAGCCTTATGCAAGTGGTGGGGTGTCCAAATATGCCATCAACTTGCTGCCCTGCAAATCCAGGATGAGAAACTTCCCTCAAAAGAAAAATGAAAAAGAAAAAAGGACAGGAAATTATCATAAGATTTATATTTTAAAAAATAATTAATTTGCAATATTAGGAGAGCTACAAATGCGCAATTTAAACATATCCCTAACCGAAAACTATTAGTGTCCATAGACTGAAGACAGAATCAAAACTAAAACCCTGAACCCTAAATTCTACGAACTCAATTACCAAGCTTTTCATGTGTAGAAAGTCAGTCTTAGATATTCTACCAATCCATGTTGTGGCGATTGCACTCTTGTCATGCTTATCTAATTTTAGAAAGATTTGATCAAATCTCTTCACGCGCCTCCCACTTCCAATGTACTTATTATTCAACTTGGCACTTGCGTTGGGTGATGAGAAGCATTTATAAAACCAGAGAACTAGACAAAGTTGAGCATGCATGCACGTCCTACTCTGGAAGAAACACACCAGCATCCACCATCTCATCATTGCTTCATTATGCTAACAAAAGAAGAAGAAGAAGAAGAAGAAGAAGAACCCTGATTTGATATTTCTAGGCAGGCAATGGCAACAAAAATAATAGATATACGTACACGGAAATAGTTTATTGGGATTTATATAAATATTTAATTGTCAACAAGAGCCCCAACACCTGTAATTAATAATTGGGATATTAAAATATTTCTTTATTAAATATAATTAGAGCTTGTCTTTTGGGGATACCTAACGAGACCTTCTTTTGTTGTTGTTGTTGTTGTTTTTTTTTTTTTTTTATAGTCTTGAATTTACAATCATTTGGTACGCGGATCTATAACCGGCTCTTCTCAATTGTTGGAGGGTTTCCTTAAATGTGGCATCTTAAAAAGAGGAGGGCTCAATAATTATTCGTTCACCAAAAATTAGGAGTCAAAGTTTTAGAAGATTGGGATTCCATGAAATTTTTTTGGCTAGAATGGACCGAACCAGATCGATTCTCTAGAATAATTGCTAAGAGCCCTAATATCACCACATGGATCGAGAACCTACATGCTAATGTTCATGATTCCGATAGCCATACCAATTATTCAAAAGAGATCTCGATGCAAAAAGATGGAACTTGTGATGGACTGCCATCTCCTCTTTTCTCTATGGAAAATTAAAAAAGGAAGAGATTTTACTTTAATAAGCATTAAAGTCCACCGTAAAAGATAAAAAAGATAAAGTCATTGGAATAAAGAAAAAAAAAACATGTCCATTCAGCGAAATATTTATTTAATTTGAGTTGAATATTTTTCAGTAATCGCATTAATAGAATATTAATCGGTACCCCTAACCACATTTGTTCCTTCCAACGTCCGTTCAGCGGATTTATTTGAATTGAATTGAAGCAAAATGCCCCACGCAAATCAATGGAATTATCTATCGTTCCCAATCTCCAGCAAAGCTTTCAATATCTCGCCTCACCAATTTATCTGTACAATTAATAATATTATAATCTTTCGTTATATTTTTCAAGCACGTTTCTCCAGCGAAATATTTTGTTTTTTTTCCCCTTTTTGATATTTTAATTAGGGAATCGTTTCCCAACTGGATAGGTCGATTATTTTTATTACTAATTTATCTCAATCCAATTACTCATCTCATCGAAGCATTCAAGGCTTTGAACAACATTGTAGGATTCGGACTAAATCGACCGCAAGTGATGTTGTATGGATTAAACTAAGGTATTCCTTGATAAGAACAAATGCTGCAATTGGATAATTGACGTTGCCCAATTTTTTGTTTTTTTTTTTTTTTAGAAAAATGCTAATTTGATTCCTAAAAGAGGGGAAGTGAGAGTGTAGCCAATCAAGAAGCACGTAGCCCAACAAGATACCTGCTCTGTCCTTCTTGGGTTTTTTTAAATTTCATTATTATTTTAATTTAACTTTTTGGTCGTCGTTTGGAGGACCAACTCTACCCAAAAATCAATTAAATAAGAGAATTTAAAAAATGCAATTGAGATTTTTTTTTCTCCTCCTCACATTGGCAATAGAAAGACAAATTAGCTCCTTGGAGCATGTAGAAAGTGTATTGTACATGAAATCGTTGATGCCACATATACAAATTGCAAATGGAATATCTCGTGAAAAAAGATTATAAGTAGCTTCTTTGTTCTTTTTCTTTTTTTGCCCCTAAACGAAGCAGTCACGTGATGCTTTGAACTCGTTCAGTCTAAATGAGCAGGTCGAGCAAGAATTGAACTCGAGACTTCATGCTTTATAAGACGTGAGATCCTAGTCATTTTGTCATTCAATTAACCACTCAAGGTTTGACAAATGGGTTTTGCTAGTTAATAAGATGTAGAGTGAGCATATTTTTTGGATGCAAGATCTCTTGTAATCCGCATGCAATTCCATTGCTTCTTTCGTATAAGAAAGACACCAAGCAAGCATGCGAAGACCACTCTAACATGGCAATTTAATGCTATCCCACATATCTAATAATGAATTTGGCTTTTGACCTGCCTAAAAATAGGAAGTCGGAATTGAATAACAACCATGAAAATGTATCAATTTGATTCATTGAACATGATATTCTATAGATAAATAAACATAACCAAATCACGAGGTTATCATCCCTTATTTATTCTGCAGCTATTTTAAAGAATATAAACTCGAATGCTCTTGATTCGATTTAACAATTTTCATTTAAAAAATTCTTCTGACAAAGCTGCGAAGAAGGTTATGCCCAACCGCAGGACAAAGGAAAAAGAGAATTCAACTTTAGAACCGAACACCAAAATTGTTTTTTTATGTCATTGGAATAATTTGCACGATAATAGGTACAGATGTGATTAACGATTACGAAATGGTCCCCCTGTGTGGGGCCCAGCTGGGGCGAATTTGAAAATTGAAAAACAGCTAAGACCCCAAAAAACCAGTCTCTAGAGAGAGAAAGAAGAGAGAGAGGGCGGGGGAGGAGACTTAGCTTACACACTTTCATCTCCAGCGAGACGAGAGGCGCCTGCGCGACATTCGCTTGTGTTGTCTGCTTTTGCCGAGGAAAGCAAAGGGAAGGAAAGGAAGGACGAGCGAATGTTGAGTGCAGTGCTCCTTTCGAGAGGCTCACGTCTGGCATCTCTTCGTCGGTCGCGGTTGCTTCACTCTTTCTCTCTCCTCCGCTGACCCGGCTTCCGTTTCTAGAGAAAGAAACCGCTTGGAGGAAGGGGACCCCGTTACGAGCTAGCAGCTTTAGGGCAGAGGTACAAGTTGATAGAGGAAGAGAGAGGGAGGTAGGTTTTGATTGGTGGGCGGGTGCTGAAATGGCGTTTTGCCCCATGTTCTGTTGCGGGAAGGGACTGGATCGGTGAGTTCGCTCGGTCTTTTCCTTTTTCTGTAATGGGTTGTTGTGCTTGGGTTCTGGAACTGGCTGGTCGTGCGATTTCTGGGTTCTTTGCTTCGTCTGTTGGTGGATTTCGATGTGGATGAACTGTGCTCCGTGTGGATTTTCGTTTTGCCCGAGTCAAATGTGATCTAGGGAGGGTTCAGGTTCTTGATCTGATTCGGATTTCACTGATTGTTTCATGGGTGTTTGAGAAAAGTTCTGTTTTGATCCTCTGTCTAGTGTCTAGTTGCTACTGAAAGCTAGAGATGGCAAATTTTATTTTATTTTTTATTGGAGAGGAGCATAGACTCACAAATCGAGCTCAACAGCCATTGTTTGACTTGATTGGAACAAAAGGCACTTGTATAATGATGTCCCATTTACATGTTGATCTCTTGATTTTTCTGGAGAGGCGCCTCTATGTTTTTCTTCTGGGTTTCTTTAGCCTGGTAACGATGGTCTGACGTGCAAGTTGCATTACAGAAATCAACGGGGCAAGAAGCAGCCGACATGGAGGATTTTCTCATTGAAGGAGCTACATTCAGCTACAAATAATTTTAATTACGATAATAAGCTTGGAGAAGGTGGTTTTGGCAGTGTTTACTGGGGACAGCTATGGGATGGATCCCAAGTAAGAGCCAATTGCTTCATTTAAATTCGTTGAGATTATTTCGATTTTGTATTGTTGTTTGGTTCTGCCTATCCATCCTTGGATTCCTTGCAGTGAAAAATTCGAAATTACGAGGCACCAAATCTCTTGCTCAGTAGAAAAGCATTGTTTAGTGCACTGTTCTGGATGAAGCTTTCCCAAAGTAATTAATCTTGACCAGTGAAGTCCTGTACATTTTGACTTTTGTCTAGGACGTGGGTCTGGATGAAGTACTGCAACTTTGGTAGAGCCTCAGTTATAATGTATGATAGTTTTCGCCAATTATGAAGTTTTGTGTAATTGAACTCCTCTCTCTGGATAGGGCTCTTGGTGGTAATCGTATCTGGCTAAGATGACTAGGGAGATGAAGCACTATGTAGTTCTACTTTGAGATTTAACTCCGAAGATCTCTACATTTTTAGGATGTGATTAATTTTTTGGACTTTGCTAGTATGACATCCTGATCAATAGTCAGCTGAAATCAGAGTTTTCCATGGGAAGTTTCCTCAACATTGGAAAGATTATGAAGTGTGTAAAAATTGCACAACCTTTGAGAGGGAGGGTATGAACCCTTTAGTAGTCATCTTCTCTAAATTTCCTCCTCCTCCTCCTCCTCCTAGTGACGTTGTCGGCTTGTGCTTATGGCTCAGTGTGCATATTCAATCACCATCAAAAGAGAACCTTTCTTTTTGTGTTCACGCATTATCATGGATCTTAATACTTTCACCTGCATTGTACTCCGAATTTTCATATTTTATGGAGTAGCTTCTATTCTTAAAGTGAAATATTTGCAGATTGCAGTGAAAAGGCTGAAGGTCTGGAGCAACAAAGCAGAAATGGAATTTGCTGTTGAGGTTGAGATACTGGCAAGAGTAAGGCATGACAATTTGCTTAGTCTTCGTGGCTATTGCGCAGAAGGGCAAGAGCGGCTGATTGTATATGATTACATGCCAAATTTAAGCTTACTCTCCCACCTGCATGGGCAGCACTCGTCAGAATGCCTTCTTGATTGGAACAGGCGGATGAAAATTGCAATAGGTTCTGCTGAGGGAATTGTGTAAGCTTTGAGCAACCCAGCCTGTCTTTTTTTGTTTTATTTAAACCCTTATGAAGGGGTCGAATGACCACTTTGGCTCTATAATTAAGCTAATCTACTGATATATATTCCATTACATTCTTTCTTTTTGTAAGATGGTTCTGCTTTCTACTTTATCAAAGATCTACATGAAGTTTTATAGTTTGAGACAAAGATGATTAAGTTTTGTAGTTCGAGAATAGAATATTATTTTGGCTATGGCTCTGTATAGAGGTGTCATTTAACTGATTTTTTTTTTGTTCTTTTGACAATCTAGGTATCTTCACCACCATGCAACCCCACATATCATTCATCGGGACATCAAAGCCAGCAATGTTTTGCTGGATTCTGATTTCAAGGCCCGAGTTGCTGATTTTGGTTTTGCAAAGTTCATTCCTGATGGTGCGACACATGTAACAACGAGAGTTAAGGGTACTCTTGGCTACTTGGCGCCAGAATATGCTATGCTAGGGAAGGCATCAGAGAGCTGTGATGTGTATAGTTTTGGCATTCTATTGCTTGAGCTTGCCAGTGGGAAGAAACCCCTCGAGAAATTGAATTCCACTACAAAGCGTACAATTGTTGACTGGGCTTTACCACTGGCCTGTGAAAGGAAGTTCAGCGATCTGGCAGATCCAAGGATTAATGGAAATTATGTAGAGGAAGAGCTTAAACGAGTTGTGTTTGTTGCTCTAATATGTGCTCAGAGCCAGCCAGAGAAGAGACCCACCATGCTTGAGGTATTGGAGCTTCTGAAGGGTGAAGCCAACGATAAAGTAGCCGAACTAGAAAATCACGTGCTCTTCAATGGGCCACAGCCTGGAGAGTATAATGATGGGTTATCGGTTGCTGAGGACAGTTCAGACTTCATCTCAGAAGATAAGGTTGGGAACAAGGAGGTAAAGGAGGAGATTATAACAGAAAATACTCAACCTAATGCGTGAAGCTATTTGGTCTGAGAAGTTGTGTATTGAAAATTGAACTGCTATAGCTGGAGACTCAAACTGGTGCAGGGCGACACTGGCTGTGTTAATTATTAGATCTGCCAGGAAAGATGCTGCCCAGAAGATCTGATAGATTGGTTTTTTTGGTTGGTTTGACATTCTTGTTTACCATTTTCCTCTGCAGTGTCCTTGTTTTCTTGGTTCTTTGAATGATATTGACTGCTTATCTTGTGGCTGGGGGGAATTCCAGATTACTGTAGAAAAACTAGGAGGATGGGTTACTTTCTTGATTATCACCCAGTGTACGTTGTGTATGCAATCTCTTCTTCCATGACTTGGAACTTCATATACATAGAACAGTGTTGTTAAGGTTCTCGTGTTTGTTTGGCAGGTTAGCTTTGTGGCCTGTCTGCTTTGAGATAAATCTGTTTGTGCTACTGACATGCGCTTAAAGATTGTTCAACCACTATCTGCAGTTATGTTAATATACTGTGTTTGTTCAACCCTTCTGGCAAAGTGAGTCCTATGCATTTTCAGTTTATAGACACTTCACAAGAGGTTAGGTCCTTCCTCTTTACATGTTATGCAGATCTCACTCATGCAAAGCTGACTGCTAAGTGAAGGAGGTGATCAGAGCATACCGCATTGGGCAAAAAGGCAGGGAAAAAGACTGAGAGTTGAGATTGGGTGTCCTGGCTTTGAATCTTTTATTTTTCGGTTTGGAATGGGGACGAGGGCCAGAAAGAGTCAGTTTCCCTTCTTAGAAAGGCATAGGAGCTATCTAAATCTAGACAAATTGCCGTGATTTTCCCTTTCACTTCGACAACGTGTATTATATATACGTGTACAAAGTATGTATAAGGTTTAAATAACAGAACATTGAGTGAGAGAGATGACAACATGAAGATTATTAAACATTATTGCACGTAAGTAAGCAGCATACATGGATTGTGACTCCATATATTATTAATGGTTGCCAATAGAACGATCTCCATTGGATGGCATGCTATGGCCCATTTCTTAATACACTTTAATAAGTGATTATCATTGTTTTCCTTCGTTACTAAGAATCATAATCAGTACAAATCCGATTCTCGCTATCAAGCAACTAGCCTGCGCAAGTCTTATTATACTGCGAGTTTCGGCGGACTGTCCTTTAAAAAAAGCCCTTAAAAGGGAGGTGTAATTTCTGCTCATGTAGTCGTAGTAGCTTTACCTTTTTACGTAGAGTCATCACTACCGCTACTGTCCTCCGCAAAGTAACGATGTTGAGAACTATATGGGCTTCTTCCGCTGCAACAATCCACACGTCGGCCCAAGTCGAGAAACGCTGAGAGCACTTTGCCGGAGCAGGGCAAAATTGGAACGAGCAGTTTGCCGGAGCACTTGTCTAAAAATGCCATCTACTTTCACTCTAGTACCACATCGCCGTCATGGGATCGACCGCGTGTATAATATTCTCTCTCTCTCCCCCTCCACGTGTCTTTTTCTTCTCTCGTTTTTCCTTCTTTCCCTTTTTTGGGAAGATGATAACCAGCGGGGAGTTTAGAAATTCATTCACAGGATTCGATTATGGTCAGAAAGGGAGGGGATGATGGAAGGTCCACTTAATTCGCAGGTTGTTCATGAAGAATCACCGATTTTTAACTATCCAACGTAACTATTATTGCGTTTGTTATATGGAAAAAAATTTCCTTAGTAAAATCAAAGTAAAACACCATTAGTATGTCAAATATAGATTTTACATGATATATTTAATATATATTACGATATATAGTATGGTTTTGATATTAGATCTAGGATACATTGGATTGCATTTATTATACGAGCATTTAACTAAAATAAAAAGAAAAAAAATTTCCATCAACTTGATGGAATAATACGAAATTGTTATGGATGGTACAATTACTATCCTCTAAAAATGCCCAAAATGCCGTTAGGATACAAGACGTTAATTATATTTATTAAGAGAATAATGCTTATCCACATGATCACTTATACTTACTTTCAATCGCCTTCTTAGACTCTCTCAAAGCCACAACTTCCTAGCTACTCTTAGGATTATTTTACCCCAAGTTTTGCGAACAAAGTTAGCCACTTATAACTCAGTTATTGTGCCACATATTCTTCATTTTCAACCATATGTTTGAACTGTGCAATTATATTATACATGACATAAATTTTTTAACTCTAGCCTATTAATGCTTAAATGATTGCAAATTAAATCAAGCTTCTCAATCATGCAATTGCCTTGGCCAAATCACGATCTCTTTCTTATGGCCCCTTGTCACTAATTCATGTTGCCACATCTCCTAAATTCTTAACGAAGAGATGGCATCATCAATGACATCACTTAACCTTGGTTAGTTGATCATTGAATGTAAGAAATGTGAGACTTATTCCTTGTTTCCTACCCAACCTTCTCTACCCAACTTGAAGGCTTGCCAGTAAAACCTATTCCAAACCCCTTGATTTTTGGAAATCTGAAAGCTAAGATTAAGAGGTTCAAGTTAGAGCGCTCCATTTAATCAAAACAAGGTTCTTTGAGCTGGATCAAGCTCTATATTCATTCAAAGCTTTCCAATTAAGGTAAGTGAAAGTAGGGCTAAATTGGGTTGATTCTCTTACTGCTCTCAATCTTCCTTTGGTTTTAGCTTAAAGTATCAATAATATATTATATTCATGTTGTTAAAAAGAATTAATGATTTCAAGATGGGTTTTAGCTAACTTGGTTAGTAAAGCTAGATAAAGAGAAAAATTGAGATGTGAGCTACCTTGAGATTAAGGCTATGTGATTTGCGCGGAAGACACTATGCAGCATGAGATGTTATAGCACATATGAATTTTAAAAGCCCGCTTTATTGTATGCAAAGCACCAAGAGATTTATATAATAGTTGTGATATGTTATATTATTGTTGTTATACATTCAGCGAATGTAAGAATGTTGTGAGCTCTTGGGTTAAATGATGATTCAGTTTGTGTGTTTTTGGATGATGATAAACGGATGTATGGTTTTTATTGTTAATATTAAAAATGCCAAAAGATTAGTTTGATGTTATTTGCACTGTCATTATATAATTGGACATGATAGTTGTGATGTTATGGTGATTTGCATGGCAATGATGTTATGTGATGAAAACCTTTGCCACTGCTTATTCACTAGAGAGCAAACTCCTATGTATCAGTATGTGTATAAGATTGGGAAAAGACAAAAAATTTATTGTTTAAGTTGAGTATCAACATGGTTGAGATGATATGAAGTCCTATGATTCATACGTGAAATGATATAGCTTGCATATGGCTTGTCTAGTTTGTGATGTAATATTTTGGAATAGCCATCATCATGCAGATGTTTAGTGATGTATTTGTCTTCGGTGATATAGAGGACACCTATGAGGATGTATGAGAGGCGTGGCAAAGAAGTGTTTGTGATTTCATCTCCTATGTGTTGGTGGTGCGATGCCTAGTTAATTGAGATGAATCATAGCCAGTAACAAGCAGAGAATATATACACCCATGTTTATTGATGAGCTAGTATGTGGTATTTGCACATCATAATATTTGTGCGTCCATCTATGTGCATTTGAGTGTTAAACTAAATATCATCTCATCTATTTTTATTCATTACACACATAATTATAGTGATTTACAACGCATGTTTTTAAAGGAATTTTAAAAATATGTTTGAAAAGTGTATGGGAATATTCATGGTATAGAGGAGGTCGATCTCCTTATAATTGTAGCGGGCAAGTGTTGGGAAATTTGACAGGGTTGGTTAATGCTTGTAAGGGCTTCTATAAAGATATTGGTGGAATATGTGGAATCTTGACATGGTTGTAAATCTATGTTATGATACACGTTTACAAAAAATGTGATGGTTAATGTTAGATTGGGATTGAGTTACAAACTATTGAATCATGTAAAATGAATATTGTAATTCTCGTTGATTAAATTGTTCTATTATGAACGTGTAAATAAAGGATAAGCTTAATATATATTGTACTCTTGCCCAATGAGTAATAGAAATTTTCTGAATTTTAGTGATTATATGAAATGATATGTAATATTACTTGTCAATTGTTATTATGTTATTGTGTTCTCAAGTCGAGTGGAGAGAAGATGTCCTATTTGAGGCATCAACTTTTTATGACCGAGCTTAGACTCATCTCATAAAATCTAATCATTTTCCTCTGCAATGTCCTTGTTTTTGGGTTCTGGTGAATGATATTGACCGCTTATCATGTGGGTTGGGGACAATAATTGCATTTCCAAAGACCTTAGCTCAAGGCAGATTTGGAGGCATTTATAATGCTGCACTTTCGGAATATAAATAGACTTTTTTTTATTTCTTCCAATTTTAGCCTCATTATACTTTCATAATTATGGAAATATCCTTGAAAACCTTGATAATGCCAGTAAAGGCTTGAGCCACTAGCGTGAAGTTGGTGAGCCATTAGCGTGCGCCCGGTGAGTGACCGCCACCCTTGCATGAGGTCACACATTTAGCTCATCGGAGAATCGGTGGCCCATTTGGTTTTCTAACAACTAAGTTTCACCGGAAAGATTTAGAATTAAAAAAAAAAAACAATTGGCAAAATTACTTTATAAAGTGTAGTTTCTCCAAACGACATTTAAGTTAAAGTTTATATTCAATGTATTTTTTAAATTATACTTTATAAAATATTATTTGTATTTTGGAAAATCCCTTTCGCCTAAAATTCTTTTTCCAAAGGCTTTGAAGAATATTATTGGAAGTGTGAAGATGATAACAATTGTGACTAAAATGGTAACAATTGGAAGGAGGAAAAGGAAGCTAACTGTTTTTTGGTACCGTTTATGGGTGCGGTAGAGCTTGATGCTATGGACAAGGAGTAACACGTAGACCACAACAAATAGGTGGTGCGAGTACCAGAAGGCATTGAAGCCTCTGAGCTTCTTCATGGCCCGGGCACATTGATCTTGTTCTGCCCGAACCATGGCATAGCCAACGTGAAGACGATTGTCATCAGAGCCACCATCACGAACCCCATCACACCCTCCACTCCCCTCACAATCCATCAGATGTTCCGGGGCTGCTCCTCGCCAAAGTGGGGCTTTATGGGCTTGTATACCTCAGGACTTGCTTGCACGATCTTTGGGAAATCACATGTCAGGTGTGAGAATGGATGCAACCCACCCGACAGCTATCCCTTTTGCAATCACTGGTAATTGTATATGTATAAGGAATATAATACAAGATCCTGTTCATTGAGATCTCGGAGTCAAGATTATTTGAGCAAACAAAAGTCGGTGAAGTTAGCGAGGTATAAACACTTACGATAAAGCAAAATGTTAGTATGAATTTCAAGCAAAAGATTGTGGTTGGTGTCTGCATGGGTGTATATCATCTTGAACTTTATTTTTGTGATAGTACAAGTCACTATGAAAATTTCCACAATATATACCTAGGCTAATTACATAAAAGTTCTAATGTGGCGTCTCTCATTTCATCATTAGATTATAAATAATCAGCATAATTAAAACAATAGAAATAAAGCATCTTGATCTGATCGAAAAATAATTTCTGTATTACCTTGTGAAAATTAAGGTTGGCCAATGAAAAAGGTTCATTTCCATTGAGTGATGCTAGATCAAAATGACACTATTGTCAATAATGACAACATTAAATTTCGTAATAAAAGTGCACCCTTCTCAAAACTTACATTTGATAAAAATAATGTTTCACTAATTAGTGCTTATCTTTAATAAACGAGAGTGTTTAATGATAAATACCATGATATATCCCTTCTTATCAGGGTCCAAAATTCCTCCATGATGAGAGTTGCAGATTCGTGAAAAAAGCTATTTCTGAAAAAAAATTGTTCATAGGAGTACAAATGTTATCAAATGCACATTTATTTACTGATAAGCTTAGGCTAATGACCTACAAACAAAGGATTTATTTTCTTTTGCATATATTGCACCTATATTGCACGTAAATCTCCCTTTGATTATGCATATTTTAATTGAATATTGTCTTAGAATATGTATCTAATAAAACTTATAAATAGGCTAATATCTTCTTCATTAATACACATATCAATATATATAGAATATTTCCCAATGTCTACCTTCCGCATTATTATTTCATAACTAATTATCAAAAAAAAATTAGCATAGGAAATTATTTCAGAGAAAGCCCTAATTATCTCTAACTAAGACATTATAGTGCAACAACCAAAAAATTGGAATATTATTCAGGGTTTTTAATTTACCTATGCATTCGCAGAACTGGGAACAATGCGGGAGGCTTCAACCGGTCGAATCGCTTCTCGACCGATGGCCATCCAGAGGCCCCGCACCCGGTGCCGCTGCTGTCCATCTTGGTGGTGATGAACTTTTGAGCACGTGTACCGCTGTCGATCTCGTCCAGTCGAAGCACCTTGCCGGTGTCATTGGACGCTGCGAGAGCAAGGCGATGTGCTTCGGCTCCTGCGAGACTTGCCAGAAATGGCTCCGAAGGACTGAGGACCGAATGACGATAGCTTGGGGTCCTCAAGGTGGGTTGCCCTGCCAGCGGTCTGCACTCTGTGGACGGCAGCGCCGTCGTCCCCTATGTCAAGGGTGTTCTCGGTATACGGCTCACCATCATTGTCCGCAGATTTCGAGGCAGTGCTCGCTCTGCGGGGCTCCATGGTTACAGTTATAGATCACCTATGCCGCATGATTTTCTAAAGAACTTTAATTCGTATGATTTGCATTTTACAGACCCTCACCTCCAAATGACTTAATTTTTCATGATGCTTTCACATAGGTACTCATTAGCATATTAAATAAACAACTTAGGTATAGCTTGCTTATTTTGTTTCCGAGGTGGCAAATTATTAGTTGACAAGTTGACCATTCGACGATGCGAAGCACGGGCTCATGCAATTACTTTCTCTCTCTCCACGTCGAATTTATTTCTCGAGAATTCGACCCCAAAAATAAAATAAAAAATTGAAAAAAATTATTGGTCAAGAAAGTCGATGGAAATTACATCCCGATCAAGTCCTACATTAAATAGCATATTCGTATAAAATAGCATCAAGACAAAGAATTTTTTTTTTCTTTGGTCTATGAAATGGGTGACAACTGCCCATAATTCCCAAAGATTGAGTATTGGACCATTCTTAATAAGATTGAGATACAAAGCATATAAAAGTCGTTTACCGTCGAACCAGGCAAGGTCAATAGCAAAGAGTGCTTCCCCTCATTTGGAAGGTGTAATTTCTCCCAATGTAGCTGTATTAGATTGTACAAAATTTTTAGTAGCGTCTCGATGGAAGTGACTGCCACGCACCCGTGAAAAATCACAACGAGCGCGGAGTTTCGTATGCTGCAACAATCCGTGCCATGACACAAGTCGACAAACGGAGAGGGGGCTTGCCCGAACAGGGCGAAATTGGAACCTGTGGGATCAGCCGCGCTTTGAGGAGGAGGAAGCTAAAGGCCATGACCAACATGGAGCAACAGATGAGGATGGCGGGTTACTTATTGCCATCCTTGTAGTTTTTGATCTTGTAATGGACTTGGACGCGGGATGGTAACCCCTCTTTGCAATATTGTTAGGATGAGATTGCCGAGTGAGGTCACTCCACTTGCCTTTAGCTTTTGTTGCATTAAGAAAACCTAAAAGAACCATTCAATTCACTTACCGCGTGTTTCATACTTGTATAATTTAGAGCCGAAAAAAGGCATTTCTATGCATACTAAACATTCTTTAATTATTACTAACGTTTGCTCCGATGACCACACTTCTCATATGGAAAAGAAGAAATAGGGGTTCGAATCTCCACTTTTTCAGGAGGTTGTGATAGAGACTATTGAGTTTCAAGTATGGGTTTCAATTATCACGCCCTAGAAAGAGATATGTTGAGAGTGAGTGTTAAAGTAAGAGTAAAATAGAACCAACAAAAAAAAAATCCTCTAATAAATTGTGGCTGAACTGTTGACCGGACCCAAGAACTGATGAGGAGTTTCTTAGGCCTTTCTCTAGCCCATTGCAAAAGGGACACTAACGAAATTGCAAACTAGATTGCTAAGGCCCAATGGATGAATTGCCTACTTTGTAAGTGGGTCATGCATCCCTCACCAGCCCTTTATGATTAGACTTGTCTTCACTAAACTCTTTTGAGTGAATTAGGGTTGAGCATAGAGTCCGCCAATGTTGGGAATTGCTTGGACCAGATTGAACCAGCCGATTTTAGGTGGTTCCAGTAAGCGTTGGTCTGGTTCTATAAAAATAGAACAGGTGAATTTCGGTCCGATTCCCAATTCTAGGGTGGAAACCCGATTAGCCAAATTGGATGGGACCTATTTTTAAAATATTTTCATCTTTTAAAGAACAACACTCTTCATTCCAGAAATTATCCAAGTCCCTACATTCCGTGAGTTCTAAAGTGCACAATGAGCCATGGTTGATCCTCGAAACAGAACAAAATGACATTTGTTCTGCTGTTAGCGTTAAAGCATGAAGTGAAGACACAAGCAAACATACAAACAGCAATCAACACGTTAGATATACTCCATTGCAGTTATCGATTTTAGAGCTTCCAATTTGGCTCATTTGAAAAATTGTGAAGTGACCGGTTTCGTTGGACAAGACCGATTGATTTGTTCCCCGGCTCCAAAAATTGGGAACCGGTCATTCTGGTCTAATTCCTGATTACTAAGTGAGATCGAATTGGATTGAAAACTAGTCACCCCTATGATGAAAAATATAATATTTTTGTGACAAAAAAAACCTCCTCTATGAAATTACTTCGGATGATATATAATGTTTGATTTTGGCTAAAGATTGAAATTAGACACGGATCATTTTAGTGAATAAGTTTTAGCAGTAATTTGCACAATGATTAGTGATTATTGAATGGACTATTATAAACGTAGTCGATGAAAAGGAGTGATATTTGCCATTCATTTTTGCATGTAGCTGAAAGTGTTTTGAGTTGAGAAAATTACCAAAAAAGTTGTAATCTGTTGCAATTTGTGTTAATTCATTGTTGATTTTTTTTTTTTGTCAATTGAGTTATAAATCTTTTGCATTTGTGCCAATTTAATCCATCGGACTAATTTAGTTGAAAATTGTTGACGTGAATACTAGTTATCATATGTGATATAGTTGGAGCTGGCATGAATAATTTTAATAATATTTTATTTTTTTAAATATTTTTCTTTCCTTCCTTCTTCTTCTAGCCGATTGTCAAGGCAAGGCCAACCTTTCTGGCCTTTGCCAAAGCTCACCTTCGCTAGCCACTAGCAAGATCTAATGAATTTATCCTTCTTTTCTTTTCCAATTGAGGCCATTGTGGTTGGGGGTGAGGCTTCGGCCACTTTCACCTGCTGAGGCGCATGACCACAGGCGAGGTTGCCTCATATGGTTTGGCCTTGCTAGGGCCTAGCCGACCACCATTGAAAAAAAAAAAAAAAAAAAGGAAGGAAATGAGAAAAAAAAAAGGAAAAGGAAAAAAAAAGCGTACAAATTGATAAAAAAATTCAAAAAAATATTAAAATATTGATTAAAAATTATCCATATTAGTGCTAGTCATGACACGTATAGTAATTGATTTTCACTTCAGTGATTTCCCATCAAAATTGATTGGATGTACTCAATTGAAAAAGTGTAAAAAGGTTCAAATCTAAATTGGTAAAATCAAAAATTTATAATTGAATTGTAAAAAACACAATAAATTTATGGCTTGTTGAAAAGTTTTCCCAACGGCATCCATTGCCTGATGAAGATGTAGTGGTCTTGAGGATAGTAAGTAGTGAAAGCATATCGAAACAATGAAAAGGAAGTGCAGGCTATGTGTCGTTGTGGATAGACAATAACTGTTGGAACCAAAAGGATGAAGTAGCTTTGAAGAGTTTGATGAGGAAAGAATGCAAATACACAAAAGAGAGATTATAGTATTCAAAACGCTTGCATAGGCTTTTATACGGAATGCACACCACACTCTTACAAGCTTAACAGTACAATCTTTTCTCAGCTAAACTCTCTCTCTCTTTGCCTACTAAATAACTAATGAACCTGCATATATTTATAAGCATTTCCACTGCCTGAACTCCAAAATTGAAGAAGCAAAGTTGGACCTTTTCTCTTATTTGCCGTCTTCAATGTGAAGATGTCTAACCGCAATTTTTCCTTCTAGCCAAAGTTCAAGCTTTCTTTCGTCTGTTGACTTTTCTTATCCAGCAACTTGCGGCTTCTTGAAGATCACCTACCTTTGGCGGTTTGAGGACCGTCATACGCCAAAAAATTAATTATAAAGAGATATGCTACTTCAAAAAAAAATCAATTTTACTTATTTTCTATAGTAATATTGTTTTGTCTTTTGGCAATACTGTTTTGTAGGGAGAATTACCCAAAAAGTCCTAAATTTATTGCAATTGTGCCAATTCAGTCAATTTGTTAAAATTTGGCTAACCCGTCCAGTGAGCAATTTTTTAATATTTTTTTTCGATTTTTTTAATAATTTTTTTATTTTTCCTTTTCTCTTTTCTCTTTTTGTTTTTCCTCTTCTTCCTACTTGGCTTCTTCTCTAGCGGTGGTCGGCAAGGCTCTGGTGAGGCTCACCTGTCATTGGGTGAGGGTCGCGAAGCCCTCGTTGACCACCGACAAGGGTTGCGGCCCTTGCTTATCCTCATTGGTGGCCTTGCCTAGATTTGGGTGAGGCCTAAGGGCTGCGGGTGAAGGCAACCTCGTCTGTGGCTGGCGAGGCAATGGCAACCTCCGCCCAAGCCTATCATAACCTCTCCAACCGTGGGCAAAGTTGCCTTTGCCCGCGAACCCACCATGGCAAGGTTGGCCTCGTCCAAATCTAGGTGAAGCCGCCTCGCATGTGGCCCCTAGGCCATGCCCGGACTTGGGTGAGGCCGCTGGTGAGGTGGGTGAGGTGGGTGAGGGTTGTGACTCGCCTCGGCGGCTGGCGAGGGCTTTGCAGCCCTCACCAAAGCCCCTCTGGCCACTATGTGGAGAAGAAGCCAAGGAGGAAGAAGATGGCAAAAAAAGAAAAAAGGAAAAATAAAAAAATTATTAAAAAAATTGAAAAAAATTATTACAAAATTGCTTGCCGAGTGGCTGACGTCGGCCAGTGGCCACATTAGCATTGGCCGGCCAAGTTTTTCCAGATGGATTGAATTTGCATAATTATAAAAGATTTAGGACTAGACTAGCAAAAAAAAAGGATTATGACTTGACACAATCACAGTAGGTTTATGAATTTTTTGGTAATTTTTTCTTGTATCTATTTATTCCCTTTCAGTATTTAAGATTTGTTGCATGTCATAGCTTCTAAGTTAATTTTTAGATGCATGGACAATGGTTTCATCGACCTCTTATTTGTAATTTGTCTTCCCATTTAGATCGATTTCCCGAGCTCTAATATCGGGCCAAAATATGCATGAAGAGGAATGCTAATAAGCTAAGCTTAAATTGAGCAGACAATAGTCCCACAAAATTTTGCAGAACATCTATATCTTCACGGTAAAAAAACACCACCAAACGATCGCGAGAATGACTACCATGTCTATGACAACATTAATAGGAGCAAAACATAAATTCCCTTAGTCCTTGTGGAGGAAGATACAGATGATGCCTACATAACCAATACTATTGATTAGAGCTTCCACAAAAACACACCACTTTTTTTAATCTCTCCACATTTTATTGTGTAAGAAAAAGGTCTTAGACTGTAATCAACCCTCAAGGATCAAATATGCTCATAGCGGAACCTCTGGCACTGGAACAACACGTAGCTTCCATCATCAATCGTCTGCAACACAGCAATTAATAATTGAGTTGGGGTGCTTCCACCCGCACCACCTATAGCCACAAAAACAGTAATTCATATGAACTGTTGATTAAACTTGCTCAGGAGAGAAAGAACATTGCCTGATCAGCTATCAACACATACATTCTACAAGAATTGAACCGTGCAATATGTCCAACGCGTTCAGCAGATTAGCAAGCTAGGGCTTAGTATAAGCTAGTAACCACTTATCCATCCACAAAATAGAATCATCATCATCACCATCATCCCTTCATCATCACTCACACACACGCCATCACGCGCGCGCGCGCACAGAAGTCGAATATATTTACCAGCACATCCTTGGGGAGTGATGGACCTTGCAACGGCAGAGGTGAAATGGAGGCGGTGTTTCACGAATGCATCTGTGGTTATGCTGCGATAATTTAGGTGCCACGTAATAGGTCTTATTTCCTTTCTTTTTTTCTATTCAGCATGATGATGAAGATATATATGTTGATGAATCTGTCCTACCATTTGCAAGTCTTTGCCGTTTGCCCTCGTCAGTTGACCCTTTTGGATATAATTAATTTAGAGAGTGACGTAATGGACTCTTATTGAATACGAAAATTGACCCGCTTATAGCCAAAGAGCGGGGAATTATCTTTTCGGGTCTGGGAGTCACGGCGCCCTTGCCTAGCCCAAATCTAGGCAAGGGGTCCGTAAGGGTGTCACAGCCCTTACCCTCACCTAGGCCCTCACTAGTCATAATGAGGGCATCAGGTGAGGGGTTGCGAGCCCTTGCTTAGTGGTCAACGAGAGCGTTGTGGTCTTCTTCCAAAGCCGGCGAGGGCTGTGAAGCCCTCACCTATGGTCAACGAGGGTAGGTCAACAACCTTTGCTAGCCCTTGAATCAAGAAAAAGTAAAAAAAAAGAAAAGAAAAAGCACAAAAAATTATTAAAACTTTTAAAAAATAATATCAACGTTAATGTTGATCGTGCTACATAAAATAGATAGCATTCATGTAAGAGGTTGTCGGCCAAAATTGACTGGATAGATTCAATTAACAAAATGTGAAAATATTTATAACTAAATTTATACAATTGAAAAATTTGAGACTGAATTGACACAATTACAATAAGTTTATGACTTTTATGATAATTTTCTTATCAAAGAGCTAATGGCTAAAGCAATCTCATTTTTTTTTCATTATTATTATGGTGAAGACTTTCTGCGATGAATCCTAGAAAGTCCAGATGATTTGAGAGAAAGGGACCTATCATATTTAAAATTTTATTTCGCAGAAAGATATGAGTTTTATTAAACGGACCGACTTGGAATGATCACCGCTTAATAGGATGAAAGAAAGTATTTTTTTTCTATACGTGTTCTAGTTGCAATTTAATAATGTTTATGTGATCAATCGTATCATGTCATATCGTATCATGTACAAAGGAAGTGAGTTGATCAAGATGGCATGAAGAAAAGGGAGAGAGAGGGGCTTAGGGTTTTAAGAGGAGAAGAGGCAACCGGCTTCCGTGAAAATCCAACGATGAAATCTTTTGGGAATCGACTAAAATTTTGTGTGTCGTTCGTGAGTCAAAAGCTACAAAGCGAAATTGTTCTGATCATTGAGATCGTTTCTCGAATTGTCTCTCAGTTTCTCTAGTAATAGTTAAATCACTCTCTCTCTCCACACATGGAATGACGTGTCGCTTCAAGAACATCATTATATAGAACCTTGATGGTGTCCAGATTTGAGATTTATCATAAGGTTGAGGTTTCTTTATGGGACCAAAAACGTACGAGCTAGAATTAGAACTTGACTGAAAATTAGTTTTCTTTTAGACAGAAAATGTTTTGATCGGAATGAAAACCCGATCTAGTTGATGCTTTTTAAAGAAATTGAGTCGAGAAAATGTGTAACAACACTACGAGTGCCTAACTTTCTCCGTCTTATGGTATGTGGTGTGCTCTCTTGGGATGCATGCCCATCTCCCTCCACCTCTTTTCTGACGTAGTTAGATGATACACACAACCACTTTTATTATGAAAATAGTTGATTTGCTTCTCTCTACATTAACACTTCAACTACTTCATAAAATACAATTTCCATGTTCACTTAGACATCTCCAACTTATCCCGACGGGTGCGTATAAACGCATCCCCGGATGCATACAAAATGATCCATTAGCTAAAAGCATTTTAAAACAAAAATTAATGCATATTCAACTCATCCAGCCAAACAATTTTATATTTTTCTCGTGTGTTCGTTAGTCCTTCACCACAGGCTATTAACCTATCCATGAATTTTATTTTATTTTTGACATGCTTGGATAGACTTTTAATTTTTACCTATTGCTTAATCTAAATCTAGCAACAAACACAATTTGACTTTATTTTAACCCAATACACCCGAAACTTTCATAATATACTACAGATATCCACATATATATATTATTCATATCTAATTTTTTCTTCATGATTTTTTGAAATTTGAATTATATTTTATTGTTCTGCAGGAAAGCAGAAAATTTACTTCACCTTATCAGACTGGATCAATCTTCAGTATTTTAGCTTCTTCTTTTTTGGCTTATAAACCATACGATATTACATTTTTACTAATCAGTGTTTCATTGGCATTAAAAGAACCGCACGTACATCTTTGGGTACAAATGAAGAAAACTTGCGTAAATATCGTGGTACCGTAAGATGGATACTGAGTGGGTTTGATAATTAATGAAGCGGGTGATACTCAAGGGCGAAAGTATCTCTGTAATGTCACTATCTTGAAATGGATGTCGTGATTCCTATTGGCTTTGCTCGTTCATAGGGAGTTTTATCTGTACGCTTTAATTGACGTGGAGAGAGCGAAATCTAGGGGCTAAGACTTTCAACTCAGTCGAGTAAAGAATCGTGTCCAATCTCTGCTGCAGCGACTGCTGCAGCAACACTATGAAACTTCATTAAAATGTCAAAACATCTAATGTGAGAAGGAGATAAGGTTTGCGTTTTTGTATGATTTTTGTTGAGAAATGCCTCATAACACTCCTTAAACTACTATAGAAAATATTACAATTGATTGATATTGATTTTTTTCACGATACATGGAATCACCGTTGTGGCAAAAATATTTTCCCTTTGTTTTTTTTTTTTTTCGTCAGTTGAAACATTTTCCCTAGTAGATAAACTTAAGTTTATAGAGTTTGAACGGGATGAAATGGATGGGAGAGGACTTACTGGGATTCATTTGGAAGCACACAGCTCTTATGCACGCAGTGCTCGACCTATTCTCGACCAAAGACCAAGTCAGGGCTGTTGCATCACTAGGTAATTCTGTACAAAGTCTTTGTTTATGGAGTGTATGACTACCTCGTGGTGCATATATAGAGGGAGACGTAAGAAAGGAAGAGCGCATCAAAGAGTTCAAGGAAATGGCACGACTGCTTTTCTCTCCCCCGGCCTCCTCCTTTCTTATCAGAACGCTACGCTTTCTCTTGATTTTCATGACCCTTCACTTGCTCGCACGAGGCTTAGGGCGTCTCTCTTGCGGTGGGTCGTCTCGCTCTCTAGTTATTTCTTCTTACTTCTAAGCTTACTCCATTGGATATACCTTAAAAGTCATAGATAGACGTTGAGTCGAACATGAGTAGTGTAATTTTATGCTGTTTACTATGTATGTAATTTGGTAATTCTTCTCAGTTGAATTGAGATATTCAAATCATTTGTTGCAATTTTGTTGCAATTTAAAGTATGTTTCGCTTTTTCAACCTATCAAATCATAAATGGTAATTTGGCAACTGGCACTTTTGATAGCATAACAAATTTGTGAACGGGTTTAAGTAAAATTTAGCAAATGATGGATGTTGCAGGTCCGGTGAAACCTGGCGACCCACCCCCTAGCCCTGGATGCAGTAAGTACTTTTTTTCTTCAAATGAGTATATCATGAGATATTTATAGGTGCTCTGGAAAGACAATATTTTCGTCCGCCAACTAATTGCCACATGAGAAGGTATCATCATATCAATTTATAACGACATTAGGAAATTCATAACGTGAGGTATATGTGGTAATTGGTTTGAGTGGATAAAGATTACACTACAAGAGTACCTAAATGTTAGTGTGCTATGAATTTCTAAAAGTGCCACTACGAACATCTTTTCTTTATCATAATTTTTGTTGCAGGACGTCTCTGACTTGAACGATTGAAGCATCCAGCCAAGTGATAAAGAATGAAGGTCTTCGCAATGATTAGAGATGCATGATAGCTGATCCTACACTTTGCAAAACTCTTTCCTAGTCTATCTAGTAATGTATTTGAAAGCTTCTGTCGATGTTAGATTATGGAGAATATTTCGATGCTAGGAAGTAGCGTATTATGTAAGTATTAAGATCGTTATAATGCATGGATTTACTGCTTTGAAGTTCTAAAACCGATTATTTTGAATCCTTTGATGAGTTATAAGCTTATTTCTCTATCTCAAGTATGTGTGTTTCAATCCATTAATTCACTTTCATATATATTAAGGATACTCTTTGGTTTACTGCGAATGGATGGAACTCCCATTTTGTTCAGTTTGCGGACACTTCGCATAGGAGGTTATGTCCATCCTCTTTACATGAAGTGCAGATCTCGCCCATATCGAGCCAACTGTCGAGCGAAGGAGGTAATATTCTCGGTGAACGGTAATGTAGTTCACTGAAAGGAGAACTCGATCTGTATGGGGAACGAATGGGGTGAGCGACGAGGTAGTGACTCTCGCCGTGGCTGAGGAATAACATCCTCTTCGATTTCGGGGATATAGCTATATTTGCTCGAATAGAGTACGAGAAGTTCAATAAGATGAGAAAACTCAAGCCAGCCAGCTATGGCAGAATTGCGCATAAGAAAGCGACATTCATGGTCTGCGACTCAACATATTAATTGATTTCAGCTGGATCGGCGTACGATTACCCATTTCTTATGAATGATTTTCTTCCTTGCGTACAAATCATAACTAGTGCAAGATAAGATTCTCCCAACCGAAGCAACTAGCCTGCACTAAATATCGTCATAACACGAGTTACGGTGGACTATCCTTGAAGAAAAGACATAAAAGAAAAAGCCCTCGAGGTGTAATTTCTGGTCAAGGAGTCGTTTTATTTTTGGCATTCTGAATATGGGCTCGACGAGGATGACTGCCTTCCGTATACATATAATGACCATGACCTTGGGCTCCTTGTGCTGCAACAATCCATGCCATAGCGCAAGTCGAGAAATGAAGAGAGAACTTGCCGGAGTAGGGCGAAACCAGAACCCATGGATCGGCGGAGCTTCGAGGGAGGGAGTTGAAGGTCATGACCAGCATGGAGCAACAGACGAGGATGACGATAAAAGAAGAGGAGGGACGAGCCTTGCTCATTGCCATCCTTTTCGGGATCTGAGCTTGTATTGGACTATTGGATGCGAGATGGTAAAGCACACTTTGCAATTTGTAATAAAGGATGAAATCGCCAAATGAGGTCTACTCCGTATTGAGGGGGCCATGAATATGATGAAAAAGAAGCTAGGTGGGTTAGATACGGACCCGCTATATAGTGAATTGATCACAAACATTGACCCCTGCCCCTGTAAGGTTTGTTTTACTGATTCAGCGTCCTCTTTGGGCTCTCTTTTAAGATTATCAAGAGACTTATCTTTGAACCACCTCTCCCGTTCAACTTTCACTAGGGCCTTTGCTCGTTTATCAAGCAGGTTCGGATGAATTCGTGATGTGCGCACGTATTACGAGAGCGTGCGAGCCAGTGAAGGGTCATAAAAATCAAGAGGAAGCACAAAATCCTGATAAAAGAGGAGGAAGAGGGAGAGAAAAGCAGTTTTGCCATTGTTTTGAGTTCTTTCAAGCGCTTTCCCATTTTCATGTCTATGTATATATACGCACCACGAGATCATTAGTCATACATTGGACAAACAACAACATTGTACTCATCTAAGAAGTACCGACACTTTTCAAAAGCCTGTGTCGTGTCAAACACTTCGACACGTGTCCGACGCTCTCTGATACTTGGTCAAACTCTCATAACACTCTCCAATACTCGAGTTGGGATTTTCGGTATGCGAGTTCAGAATTTCGACACGTAATTCTGACATGTACCGAATCAATTTTAAAAAATTTCAATAAATAAAGAGTCAAAATGTAAATATGTAAAAAGATAAAAATAATACAAATAATAAAAGGGGAAATAAGAAAAATCTAATTGTCCCTTTTCTTTTGACTCCCATTTCATGACACACAATTCACTTTTCGAGTTTGTTTTTTTCTCTTCTCTTCCGACATTCTATAACACACAAGTCTAGAATGTAGATTAGCTTCTTTTTATTTTATTTTATGAATTATTGGAATAGAGTTGAATTTGTAAAATTGAAACAATGAATGATATTAACAAATTGTGCATTAATGTTTTTAGGGAAAATTCATTCTAGACTCTTTTTATTATTTATTTATTTGTTAATTTTAATCAAATTAATTTGATTGAAATAGTCATAAAATTTTGATATATAAATTAACAATAATTTATCATGTATTTATAAAAATACACTTTTGATATATAAAATGTCCCAATCTAATGGAATTCTCTATTTTTGAGAAATAAGTCGTGTCGTGTCGTGTAGTGCATGTCGGTATCAATGTTACTTACATACTCATGACCCACTAAATGAGTAAGAGACGGGCTTAAGGAGTGAATTTCCGTACGTTTTAAGGAGTAAGTAAAATGAGTTTACGAGGGTTCAGTTCGGTTTTGGATCTTAAAGTTGACCCAAAACACTTAATGAATATGCTTTTGAAATCAAAACAGGCAAAGCAAATGCTAAACACATCTACGAACATAGAAAAAGGAAACCACTCTATTGCCGGCTTGTTCGATTTTCGACCCCCCATGGCCGTCATCGCCTTCGATTCCGTCGTATATGCTGATGCAGTGATCTCTCCGTCATCTTCATTGCCTTTATTATATCTACCCTTCTGCATCTCTCATACTTTCACCCCGACACCACGAAACCCCAATTTTTAGTCCACATGAGTATGAAAGAAATTGGACAACGACGAGAGCATATGGAATTTTTGACAACATTGACCTGCACCCGTGTTGGTTTTTTCTTTCTTTCTTTTTAAAAGTAATTAAGCGTACTCTATGGGCTCTTTTTTAAGATTGTCAAAACTAATCATAACTACTTCCATTTTCTTCAGACTGGCCTTTCGCTTTTGTTAAATTCCAAACATCTATGGTTCACGCGTGGTCATTTTAGTGAAGAGTATTAGCAGTGACTTGCGCGATAGAAATTTGTCCTTCCATTTCCTGCATGCAATGAGTCTAGTGAATATAATTTAATGAAAAGGAAAAGGCCCTCATGTGGTAGATGTAATTCCTGCTCATGTACTCGTGTTACTTTTACCATTTGCAATGGAGTCTCGATGAGGCTGACTGCCGGTCGCCACACCTTTCTGACGTCGAGCTCCTTGTGCTGCAACGATGCATGCCACGGTGCAAGTCGTGAAACCGGAAGAGAACTTGCTAGAGTAAGGTGAAATCAGAACCCACGGATCGGCGGAGCTTTGGGGGAGGGAGTTGAAGGTCATGATTAGCAACAGCAGGCAAGGTCATCAGCCATACACTCCGTCCAGGGCCGTGGGCGAGGCTGCCTTCACCCGTGGTAAGGTTGTGGCGGAGAGTCTGGCCTCGCCCAGATCTAGGTGAAGCCACCTTGCCTGTGGCCCTCACCCCATGGCCCGCGAGGCTCTGGTGAGGCCCCAAGCTTCACTGGAGCCTCACCAGCAGCTATGTGGAGAGGAAGCCCAAGGGGAAGGTGAGAAAAAAAAAAAAAAAAATCAAAATTTTTTTTTTTTTAAATTGCCATGTTAGTGATGACTAGACCATCGGCGCCGGTCAATGTCCACGTCAGTTTCAGCCCATAAAAATTGACCAAATAGATTGAATTGGTATCGATGTACAAAGATTTAGAACTAAATTGATCCAATTAAAAAGCTTATGGTTGAATTAATACTAATGTAATAGGTTTAGGATTTTTTGGGGTACTTTTCCTTATGGTTCAGTTGCCTGCCGCCTGAAAATCAGACTCTCAAGCTCCTCCACCACATCACGGAGGATGCGAACTCAATCCCTATCGAGTCAGCTTGTACACATTCAGATGTTGAGGTGTTACTTCAATTTCGCACCCCACTCACCCACTCCCTTGAACTAAGCATGCACTATATGACGATGGGGAAGACCGAAATCTTTTCTTGTATAAATGGAATTCGACCAATCTCACTCCGTTAAAACCATTGTATTTCTATGGGTTTTTTGGCTCTTTGATCCACGTCCAAGGGACAATATCACCGTACGATCTACACATTATTTTTGTCCCGAGAAATCATAAATTTTGAATCAGATGGCAAATGTCGTGATAATAATAATGTTACAACGTGGGGTTCCATCTGTCTGTAGTAAACCAAAGAACATCCTTAATATCTATTTAAGTGAATCAATGGAGCGAAAGCCACGTACTTGAGATCGAGAAATAAGCATATCAACCCATCACAAGGATTCAAAAGAATCTGTTTCAAGAATTCAAAGCAGACAAAGCGCGGATAGATTAATGTAGAGAGATCTTTATATTCTTGCTGTTACATGCTACTTCCAAGCATCGAGATGTTCTCCGTGAAATCTTAACTTAGACAAAGGCGTTCATATATTTATATATATATATATATGATGAATAACCAAAGACAAAGGGGATTGCAATTCATTTGATCCGCTATCATGCGTCTCTAAGCATTGCGAGGACCTTGTTATTCCTTATAACTTTGCTGCGAGCGTCCATCGTCATTCAAGTCAAAGTCGTCCTGCAATAAACATCATGTATTAGGGCAAATATGTTTATATTAGAATTTTTAGAAATTTCATCCTCTACACCAATACACACAAGAAACATTTAGGTACTCTTCTAGAGTAATCATTATCCATTATCCACCCAAGCTATCCCCAAATACACCTAACTTTATGAATTTCCTCCATTTGATTGGGGGGACGAGAATATCATCTTTCGGAGAGCAGTTACAAATATCTCTTGATATACTCATTTTAATAGGAAGAAAGTACTCACTGCAATGCGGGCCCGCGGGGGGGGTTTATCTGGGTCCGCGCACCTGCAACATACATCATTTGCTAAATTTTACTTAAATCCGTTCACAAACTCGCCAATGCTATTAAAGTGCCAATTACCAAATTATTTTTTATGATTTGATATCTCGGAAAGGTGAAACATAATTCAAATCGCAACAGCTCATATACCTGGGTTTGAGCATGAATAAGTACCAAACTGAACTCACATATACATAGTACATAGCATAAATCATACAACTAACATTCGATTACACTTCTATGACTATTATATAGGTAAAGTATTAAAAAAGTCATAAACTTATGCCTATTTGTCCTAAACCGTTTAATTATGCTAATTCAATTCTAAATCTTTTGACATAATGCTAGTTATTCATTCCAGCTAATTTTGGCCGGATTTTGTTGACATGGACGCCAATCGGCTTACGTGGCATAGCCAGCACTAACGTAAATAAATTTTAATAATAATTTGATAGTTTTTTGAATTATTTTATTTTATTTTTCATTTTTTCCTTTTTCTTTTCTCTCTCTCTGTTTTTTTTTTTTGCCTTGCCTTCCTTCTTCCTCTAGCCGTCACCACACCTCAGCTACCGGTTACAGGCAAGGGTTGGTAGGGGTCAACCCTCACTGGTGGCCAAGTGAGGATCGAGCCTTGCCAGCCCAGCGTGAGGCTATCCTTGCGGTCCCTAGCAAACCTTGCTAGTAGCCAGTCGCCAACGTCCAATGATCGGTTGGAGGAAGAAAGAAGGGAAGGAAAAAAGAAAAGGAAAGAAAAAGGAAATAAAAAAACTTGAAAAAATTAAAATATTATTAAAAGTTATCTATGTCAAAGCCAATCATGCTACATAGGCCGATCAGTGTCCATGTTAGCAAAATTTAACTAAAATTAGTTAGAATGACTAAATTGATATTATGTTTAAGGTTTATAACTGAATTAACACTATTAAACAATTTAGGAATAAAATGGCATTAATATAATAGATTTATAATTTTTCTGACACTTTTCCTTATTTTTATACATCCAATGGAATAAGCTTAGAAGTAGGAACAAAGAACTAGAGAGGAAGACTGACCACAACCACAGTTGATTACGAGATTTATATCATGAAAAGAAATTCGAGATCTAGCTGTATAAAAAACGAACGGTCCAAATCTATAATTTCGGGTCAAATTTTCCTACGTTTTGAGCAGTAAGGAAAACAACAGGTTTGCGATGGTTCCCTTCGATTTCAGATCATGAAAAAAAGGGAACCATAACTCTATTGCTGGCTTGTTCGATTTTCGACCACACATCGCTGCCGTCGCCTTCAATTCTATCGTATATGCTGATGCCATGATCTCTCTATCATTCTCATTGCCTTTGTTGTATCTACCCTTCTGCATCTCTTATACTTTCACCCCGATGCCATAAAACCCCTATTTTAAATCCACATGGACATGGAAGAAATCGGACCGCGACACGAGCATATGGATTTTTTTACGACATCAACCCATGCCGGTGTCCTTTTCTTTTTCTTTTTTTCTTTTTTATAAGTAATTAAGCCAGCTCTGCGGACTCTTTTTTAAGATTGTCGAGACTAATTATAATGATGAGATCTAATGGAAAAACGCGTAAAATCTTCATTCACAGGAAGGCTTATCAATAAGATCTCGTGTACAAATTCACATTCATCTCGGCCAATATCGAATTACCGATGCTATCGATTTTTTTTTTTTTTTTTTTGAAATTCCTGCTACTAAAAGATTCGAAGTTCATCCGGTTGATAGATATTTCTCCCTTCTTTTTCTTCATTTTTTATTTATTAAGTAGTGATTTAGGAACTTACCAACTAATACTAATAGAGAGAAACGGCTACCAAGCTGAAAATTTACGAGTGTGCATGCTAAGTCAAATTCTAATTCCGACAAGAAATTGTGATATATATTTGCCTTTTTATATTGGGACCTACCTTTGCTCAAATGTATAAGCGAACAATTTATAAGCCAATAATAATATACTGACTATTACACATGACACCAATTATCTAATATGCGATTTTCTAATATAACTTACATGTGTATCTCAATAGGACTTGTGCATAGTAAATGAAAGCAGTAGAGGAAACAATGAAAAAGAAGTGCATGTACTAAAGGATTAATTCAAATTATGGATAAAACTTAGCATAGACTTCAATCTTAGATAGATATCACATTATGGTGAGCTGAGATGATTGGAACTATGGAAATTATCAACATATTTATTTCCAAGAGTGTGTTTGTTTTACTGAAAACTTCATGATAGATGAAAATGCTTTCATAGAAATCATTTTGAAGGAATTTCAATTTTGCCACAAGGGGAAGTTGTTTTTCCCATTCTAATGTTATTGTTTTCAGTCCATGAAAACAATTTCCATAAATTAAGAAAAACATAAAAAAATCATTTTCTAAAACCTGAGTCTACTCGTCAAAATCGGTTCCTCAATTTTTTGAGCTTGAAATCTACCTTACATTCCTTGGAACCATGCTCACCCATACTTGTAAGTTGATTTTTAGATGGACAGACAATGGTCTCACCACCTTTTGCTTGGTATTAAAGTAATAGATCTTGAGCCATATCTCCCAACCCCCTATTTGTCATTTGTCTTCCCATTTATGTCTGCTTCCCGTGCACTAACCTCGGACCAAAATATGCATGAAAACGAATGCTTAAGCATTGAAAAGTTAACTCCTGCCTTTTCAATAAGCTAAGCTTAAGATGAAAAGATAAAAGCAACACCTATACCTTCATGATAGAAGCAACACCAAAGGATCGAAAATAACTACCAAGTCTATGTCAACATCAATAGTAACTAAGCATAACGTCCTTATACCTGATCAGAAGGACAAAAAGTTGGTGGTATGTAATCAACTCTCAAATATCAAATAAGCTCATAGCGGAAACTTTAGCACTAGAACAACACGCAGTTTCCATCATCAACCATCTGCAACACGACAATTAGTATTAGTTATATTTCCTGCAGCTATAATAATACACAATCGTCTCGCCGGAATAGTACAATATGTTCAACGAGTGAAGCAAATCAACAAGCTAGTGCTTAGATATATATGCAGTTTTTTTGTGTCGGAAGCTAGTAATAATCCATCAAAAAGATAGATCATCATCATCCTCATCACAAAAACACACGCGCAATCAGAGAGAGAGAGAGAGAGAGAGAGAGAGAGAGAGAAATCAAATATACTTACCAGCACATATTTCGGGATTGATGGACCTTGCAGCTACGGAGGTGAAATGGAGGTGGAGCAGCAAAATCATATGCAATAGCCAATTAAGCCGACGAGCAAAGCTCTGCTCACCATTTTTTTTTCGATCTTTATGTCTTTAATATTGAAATCAACGAGTTGATCATCTGGAGATCTTTTTTGATTTGTCTTCATTTAATTTCTACATGCGGACCTCTGGAGTGCCAAAAGTTGGCACAAAGGGATACTTAAGTGCCAAAAGTTACAAAATGTACACTTAAGTGCTAAAATCGGAGCAAAAGGGATCACTTAAGTGCCAACGGCGAAAATTCCGGCCAAATTGCCACGTGTCCATTTTCCGGCGACTTCATTTGCTGATGGAGCATTTTTTTCAAAATAAAAAATCCACGTGGCATTTTTCAAAATAAAAAAAAATCCACGTGGCAATTTTTTTTTTTTAAAATTGTCCACGTCAGATTTTTGAAAAATTAAAATCGATTTTATTAAAAAAAAAAAAAAAAAAGAAAAGGAGGAGGAGATCGGCGAGGGCTGTGCAGCCCTCGCCGCCGCCGCGTCGCCGCCCCACCTCGCCGGGAAGGGCCGGTGACGGTAGGGGAGGGTCGGCGGGGTCGTCGCGCCCGGCCGGTGGCCGGCGGCGAGGACTGCGCGCCTCGCCCGAGATCAGGGCGAGGGTTGCGACCCTCCCGGATCCGGCGAGGGTCGCCAGCCCTCGCCCGGCCGGGCCAAGGGCCGTCGGCCGCCCGGACCGGCGTGCCGATCCGGGCAGCCGACGGCCCTTGGCTCCGGCGACCCTCGCCGGATCCGGGGGAGGGTCGCGACCCTCGCCCCAGATCTGGGCGAGGGCGCATAGGCCCTCGACGCCGGCCGACCGGGGTCGGCTGGCCCGGCCGGGCGCGACGACCCCGACTGACTCTCCCCTACCATCGCTGGCCCTTCCTGGCGAGGTGGGGCGGCGGCGGCGAGGGCTGCACTGTCACGCCCCGAATCCCGAGCACGCGACAACCCCTTACCATGGTCAATTGAAAGCGACGTCCCAGGACTCGTCGACGACCATTCATTTTATCTTTCGTTAAGCGCAAGCGGAAGACGAACCATCCCCGAACAAACAAACAATCAAACGGGGATAGAGGGATGAACAAAGAATGACAACAAAGCAACTACTCATTTATACATCTTATTGGATTAACCAACGGAGGATCGTTTTCCGAATTACAAGCCCGACAAAAGGACCGATCCATCCTCTAAGCCAAACCAAAAAGAAACTAGGCTAATCCAACCGTACACAAAGAACCCTCGGGTTCAACACCACGATCACTCGGACCCATCGGACTCAAGCTCCGTCGAGTCGATCACTGGAGAAGCGGGGGCAGGATTCTCCACTACGGGTACGCCATTCTAGGGACCTGAAAATGGTTACCACGACGGGTTGAGATAAAATCTCAGCGAGTTCTTCCCCCTAAGCCCCGGTTAGTACGCCAACTCAACTCGGGGTATCTCTCCAGAACCACCGCTCACTCAACCCAACAACCCACAACCAAAACCAAACAACAGCCAACAACAGACAGGGCAACCCACAATCAATATTCGGTTCGCATGCAACCTTACCCGGTATGCCATACCTGCGCGTCCAATCTCATACAATGCAAGCAAGGCACATGGCCGTTAGATGACACAATTCATCAATCACATGCGAGTCGCGTCACAAGCGATCTCACCTGGCCATTGCCACACCCCTGCACAATCATCAACTCATGCGTGCATACCACAAATCATCACGACATTAAGAGCATGCGAATAATCGAGCATCTCACACAACTTTCTCATGTCTCGGAGATCCACACATATGCTCCGATTATTACGACCCTCTAGGCCACGGCACAACCTTATGGTTGGCGGTGCATCGTCCTCCCCCGTGAGGCACGGCGACGTCATGGGCTTTCCCCCACCGACGGCATTCCATAAGGAGCATGGGCCCGGCCTCAACCGCGACTCCGCATCGACCACCGGGCGACCCAATGGTCACGGCACAACCCCGAAGGATTGGCGGTCATCCGGCTCAACCGGGCTATCAACTTTAATCTGACCATGCAACACATCAGCAAAAAGTTCATTCTTGTCTTTGCTTTTGCTTGGTCGTGAATGCAACATCGCTCATACGCTCATGCTCATGCGACATGCCATTTCAGATAACCCACACGATATGTCATATAATCTCACTCGACAATTTCCAAAATTCAATTCAACCAACATTCGATCACGCATTTCATCAATATTCACGAGTATAATTAACAATCGGCACTTCAATTAATCATAACAATCAATAGCACATCAAATTCAGACAAAATTTAGCTTACGGATGAACAAAGTGCCGTGAACGATGTCGTGAATGTGATCGTGAACGATGTCGTGAACGGTAATTATAAACAGTGATTTTTCCGAAATTCAATTAATTAAAACATTTAATCCAGAAATTAAAAAAAACATTAATTAAAACAATTAATCAACCAATTTAAGCAAATCATGCTTAATTAAACACATAAACACAATTAATCACAAATTAAGCACAATTAAGCCTAATAAGCAAAATTAAGCTAATCTAATCTTAACCATCTATCTAACCACCTATCTTAGGGCTAATACAACTTAATTAAACCCCTTAAACTAAGATTAACACTAACTAACCAACCCTAAGCAAGTTTAGGCACTAAATAGGGATTAGGAGCTAAACTCACTCGTTAAGCGGGCCGGCGACACGGACGGCGGCGGCGGCAACGAACCCGACACCCGGGGACCTCTACCACAGCGATCCAAGGCGGTCCCGGGGCTGAGAACAGCAGCAACAAACTCGAAATCCCTCTGCAACTCTGAAAAACTGACTGCACAGGAGGAAAATTGCTGACCGGAGTTGAACGGGCTGCCCGGAGCTCCGGCGAGCGACGGGCCAGCGACTGGCGGCACCTGGGGGTCGAGGGGGAACCACTTGTGGCTGGTATGGGCGGAGATTGGGTCGGAAAGGGAGGAAAATGGCCGAAACAGCAAAACAGAACAGCAGCAGGCGGTCAGAAAACGGTCCAGCCGGCGGTGGCTTTCGGCCGGAATACGGGACGATCGGAGGCTCCTTCCGGCGATCGGCCGACGCTGTCTGAACTTTTTTCGTCTTCTGAACACAACGGCGGGTGGCACGAGACGAGATTCCAACGGGAAGGCAATAAACAACTCATATTTCGGTGAAAGGTCAAACTGAAAAACAGAAGGAATGAAGGAAAACCATGGGAGAGAAGGGTGTGCGGTTTGGGGAAGATGAAGAGGAGAGAGAGAGTGAAGTGAAGGCTGAAGGATAAGGCTTATCAAAGCCTTCAATGCTTGCCCCACTTGTCAAGAAAATAACATCATCTTCTCTTTCTTCTTTTTGACTTTTCTTCAAAATATCCAAGGGCATTTTGGTCATTTCCACCTTGCACATTTCCTAATCTGTCCTTGGGCTGAAAATGGAGGGGCGGGCCTAGGAAATGGGCTGGAAAATGAATAGGAACGGGCTCGGGAATTTATTGGGCTTGAATCGGCTCGGTTTTAAACAATGGGCTCGGAAGGGTAAAGGGTCGGTTTGGCCCAACGGGCTCACTTGCTTGCCTCGGGCCTTCCATGGTGGCTGTCCCACCTTGGGCGTGAGGCTCACACCGATTTTGCCCGGCCCACGTCCTCATAGGCTCGTTTTCTTGGTCCGAAAATCCCTTTTCCAAATACTCGGCTCAACCGGCGTGTCGATTGTCTAAGAAGCATCGTCCAAAAGTCCTTCTCGAACATTCCCGAAAATTCGAAGTCCAATACTGGATTCTCATGCTATGTCAATTTCGCCCGAATGCCATTTTGGTACTTGCTCGGGCGACGAGGCGGCTTTGAGGATTCACGCGTAACCGACTCGTGCCAATTCACGCTCAAGACTTCTCGACACATGGACGTCCTTGACTACATGAAATTGCGAAGAATCGATTCTTATTTCAAAGTACACGATTACTAAGGATCGACACAAGGCCGTTCGCGGGTTCGATAATAGTAGGCGGAATCACCCGTCGTCCCATTATGTTCTGCCCACGAATCGACTCCTATTCGTCCTTGGAATCGGCCTGCATGACTACGGGATCATCCTTACGCAAGTCTCACGGTCGAGTCGTTTTCCCGGTCAAGTTCTTTAGTCGCACGAGTTCTGTCCTCATTAGCCTTTCCCCTCAAGGTCGAGTATCTCGGGAGTGATCGATTCCCGAGTGAGATCAACCAACAATGCATTGACGAAATTAACGCTAGTTCCTCCCTAAAAGGACTCGAATTTCAAGATGTTACAACTCTTCCCCTCTTATAAAAATTTCGTCCTCGAAATTTGACAAATCCTCAAAAAGATGGGGGTGTTGATGCTTCATCACTTCTTCACTTTCCAATGTAGCTCCCTATGATCCATGATACTGCCAAATCACCTTAACTAAGGCGATAGTCTTAATTTGAAGTACTTGCTCTTTACGGTCCTCTATCCGTATCGGTTTCTCCACGTACGACACCCTGTCGTCTATGTCCAGTTCCTCAAAATTCAAAACATGAGTCGGGTCCGGTTCATACTTTCTCAACATGGACACGTGGAAAACATCATGTACTTGAGCAAGCTTCGGTGGCAACACAAGACGATACGCTAAAATCCCGATCCTTTCCAAAATTTCAAAAGGGTCCAACGTACCTCAAACAACTTTTCTTTCTTGCCAAATCTAGAAGTACCCTCGTTGGCGATACTTTCAAAAACACACAATCGTCCACCTTAAACTCCAACGGTCTACGATGCTTATTTGTATAACTCTTCGACGACTACGAGCGGTCTTTAGTCTCGTCTCGATAATCGAACTGCATTCAATAACGCTAAACCAATTTTTGAACCAACGATTCCCGTTCTCGACCTTGTTCCATAGACGGAGTTCCACAACCTTGACCATATTTCTGCCATACAATTCCGATAAATCTTATCCCATAAGCATTCTCTTTTTGCATAGTGCGTAGTTCGGTTCATTTCGCCCCTTTCGACATCCTAGAAGCCTGCCAGGAGTCGCTCCTTGCTCAGGCACTCTGGCCTCGGCGACCACTCCCCGCCCTCGTCGGACCAGTCGTCACGGGCATCTACGAACTGCACCACTACTAGCAAAGGTCCTTTTTTTGACATACACCATCTCAAAGAGGTATTATCCGCTTTGGCCTGTCCCATACCAAGCCTCACGGTTTTAACCTCATCCACCTCAAAGTGCAAAAATTTCTTCAGCTCGTCAACCCATGAGCTCGTTTCGCGAGGTCACTTATCGACACTTAAAATCTGATTCACCGAATTTCCATTAAATCGCTGTTCGAATTCCACAAACTATCGATTTTTCTTTCAACATTCCTTTCACGTCCATTTAATAACCAAATGTCATTTATTGCACCAAAAGCTTTCGGGTACTTCTTCAAATCCTTTCTGATACCTCAAGAAGAAATCATCAACAATGCCATTTCCTCACTCATCCATCTAGCATCAAGGGATAATTAATTCTTAATCCACCGAAGACAAAAATCCATTCCTCACATCCCTATTTCATATATCTCTTGAAATAATCCACCTTGGGTAAAATCATAGCTTAATCGAATCTAAGACTTCCGAGCAATAAATCATCCACCGTAATCCTTATCAAAGATCATCACCATTTAATAGATCATCTCTTATGATCCCATACCTACAACTCCTCAAATCATTAAGATAAAACTTATCTTACTTCCATTAAATCCAAGGACCTCAATTGTCGTGACGCGTAAGCAACCAATCTTCCTTGTTGCTTTACCACGCAGTCAAATCCCTTATACGACACTTCACTGCAAATCTCATATTCTCCAATAATAGACTAAATCCTCAAAACTGGTGCGATAATCAGCTTATACTTAAGCTCTTAAAAATTTCACTTATTCGTCCATTCAAATTCTTACGTCCTTCGGTAACCTTCGTATCGAGGCGTAGCTATCGTAGAGAACCTTTCTACGAATCGTCCGTACTAACTCCGTCCGACTTAGAAAACTTTGAACCTCTGTTACTGTCATAAGTCCTGACATATTCATGACTACCTTGATCTTAACGGATCCATAGAAATTCCTTCATCCAAAATCATATGACCAACAAAATAACACGAGTAAACCCAAACTCGCACATATTAAACTTGGCATACTGTTTATGCTCTCGAACGGTCTATAGCACCACCCTTAAGTGCCGTCCGTGTTCCTCTAAATTCCTCGAATAATCCAATGTATTGCTCACGAACACAATTACAATCAATCCAAATACGCCTTAATCACTTAATCCATTGAATCCATAAAAGCAACTGGCGTATTAGTTAATCCAAACGGCGGTACAGTAATCTTGTAATGACCAAATCACACACGATATGTCGTCTTTAATTTTTCCTCCTTTTTAATCCTTAACCACTGATAGCCCATCCTTAGGTCTATCCTGGGACATATCGAAGCTCCTTAAAGTGGGTCAAACAAGTCATCCATCCTTGATTCTTCAACTAACCAATTAACCTCAGTTGTCCAATAACCTTAGCAACCTTCGTCCAATAAACAAGTTACTTCCAACGACGAATTTCAAAGGGGTCGAGGGTCCTCCTCGATTTTCCACAAACTCAAAATTGTCACCCACTACTGGGTTAAACTGAATTGTCTTTCCATGACAATCCACTTTCTGTTGGGTGGGATGGGATTCCTTCTCCCCATCATCGGTCCCCTTCTAAACCAATGATTGTCTCGGTAGGCACGAACCGCGAGCCGGATGCGGTCGCCCTCTCGATCATGTCATTTTCTAACATCTGGGCCCTTTCGTACACCTCATCAAAGCTCTTTAAGTTCAAGGGCACCAGCTGGCTTTCAATTTCGGCTTCAAGCCATCTCTGAACCGTCTCACCCTATCTAAGGGTCCTCCATTAACCTCGGCTTAGTATATGCCGACTTGGCAAACTTTGCCTTATACTAATCCACTGACATCTGATTTTGACGAAACTGTTGAAACTCTGTCATCTTTGACTCTCTCGTACTGTCCAAGAAGTATCTCTCATTGAAAGCCTCACGAAAGGCACTCCAAGTCTGAGCTATGCCTTCAGGGAACACTCTTCCTTGAGTGGCTTCCCACCAATTACTGACATTACCTTGAATCTGATAAATTGCCAAAAGCACTCTGTCTTACTCTGAACACCTCAACACTGAAACGGTCCTCTCACTATCCCTTATCCAAAGGGTCGCGGCTTGGGGTCGCCCACGCCACTAAATCTCAATGGCTTCAATCTCGAACTGCTCTACCGCCTAGGCATCGGTCTCTCACGAGCCTCTCCTCTCACTAGGGGAACCACAAGGACCACGGCAAAAAAGCACACGGCTTGTTGTCCTAACAAGGTCTCTAGCGCTAGCGATCCCAACTAACCAAGGATCTGCCACACGCTACCTCAAGCACTGGTTTGACCAGACACTGCCCTACGCCTAAGGGCTGACTGCTCAGGATTGCTCATCACTCTAGACTATGAGCAACCCGCCACCACACAAAACCACAAAAGCAATCACAGACACGTAATATAAAAGCCATCCCTATCTCACTATCCCAAATATCCCACGCACCTTATCACTCCAAGTCTTGACCTCGCTCTGATACCAAAACCGACGGGGATGTCACGCCCCGAATCCCGAGCACGCGACAACCCCTTACCATGGTCAATTGAAAGCGACGTCCCGGGACTCGTCGACGACCATTCATTTTATCTTTCGTTAGCGCAAGCGGAAGACGAACCATCCCCCATAAACAAACAAACAATCAAACGGGGATAGAGGGATGAACAAAGCAATGACAACAAAACTACTCATTTATACATCTTATTGGATTAACCAACGGAGGATCGTTTTCCGAATTACAAGCCCGACAAAAAGGACCGATCCATCCTCTAAGCCAAACCAAAAAGAAACTAGGCTAATCCAACCGTACACAAAGAACCCTCGGGTTCAACACCACGATCACTCGGACCCATCGGACTCAAGCTCCGTCGAGTCGATCACTGGAGAAGCGGGGGCAGGATTCTCCACTACGGGTACGCCATTCTAGGGACCTGAAAATGGTTACCACGACGGGTTGAGATAAAATCTCAGCGAGTTCTTCCCCCTAAGCCCCGGTTAGTACGCCAACTCAACTCGGGGTATCTCTCCAGAACCACCGCTCACTCAACCCAACAACCCACAACCAAAACCAAACAACAGCCAACAACAGACAGGGCAACCCACAATCAATATTCGGTTCGCATGCAACCTTACCCGGTATGCCATACCCTGCGCGTCCAATCTCATACAATGCAAGCAAGGCACATGGCCGTTAGATGACACAATTCATCAATCACATGCGAGTCGCGTCACAAGCGATCTCACCTGGCCATTGCCACACCCTGCACAACTGTCAACTCATGCGTGCATACCACAAATCATCACGACATTAAGAGCATGCGAATAATCAGAGCATCTCACACAACTTTCTCATGTCTCAGATCCACACATATGCTCCGATTATTACGACCCTCTAGGCCACGGCACAACCTTATGGTTGGCGGTCAACGGTCGTAAACCGGGCATCGTCCTCCCCGTGAGGCACGGCGACGTCATGGGCTTTCCCCACCGACGGCATTCCATAAGGAGCATGGGCCCGGCCTCAACCGCGACTCCGCATCGACCACTTTGTCGGGCGACCCAATGGTCACGGCACAACCCCGAAGGATTGGCGGTCATCCGGCTCAACCGGGCTATCAACTTTAATCTGACCATGCAACACATCAGCAAAAAGTTCATTCTTGTCTTTGCTTTTGCTTGGTCGTGAATGCAACATCGCTCATACGCTCATGCTCATGCGACATGCCATTTCAGATAACCCACACGATATGTCATATAATCTCACTCGACAATTTCCAAAATTCAATTCAACCAACATTCGATCACGCATTTCATCAATATTCACGAGTATAATTAACAATCGGCACTTCAATTAATCATAACAATCAATAGCACATCAAATTCAGACAAAATTTAGCTTCTGGATGAACAGTGCCGTGAACAGTAATCGTGAACAGTGATCGTGAACAGTAATCGTGAACAGTAATTATAAACAGTGATTTTTCCGAAATTCAATTAATTAAAACATTTAATCCAGAAATTAAAAAAAACATTAATTAAAACAATTAATCAACCAATTTAAGCAAATCATGCTTAATTAAACACATAAACACAATTAATCACAAATTAAGCACAATTAAGCCTAATAAGCAAAATTAAGCTAATCTAATCTTAACCATCTATCTAACCACCTATCTTAGGGCTAATACAACTTAATTAAACCCCTTAAACTAAGATTAACACTAACTAACCAACCTAAGCAAGTTTAGGCACTAAATAGGGATTAGGAGCTAAACTCACTCGTTAAGCGGGCCGGCGACACGGACGCGGCGGCGGCAACGAACCCGACACCCGGGGACCTCTACCACAGCGATCCAAGGCGGTCCCGGGGCTGAGAACAGCAGCAACAAACTCGAAATCCCTCTGCAACTCTGAAAACTGCACTGCACAGGAGGAAAGTTGCTGACCGGAGTTGAACGGGCTGCCCGGAGCTCCGGCGAGCGACGGGCCAGCGACTGGCGGCACCTGGGGGTCGAGGGGGAACCACTTGTGGCTGGTATGGGCGGAGATTGGGTCGGAAAGGGAGGAAAATGGCCGAAACAGCAAAACAGAACAGCAGCAGGCGGTCAGAAAACGGTCCAGCCGGCGGTGGCTTTCGTCCGGAATACGGGACGATCGGAGGCTCCTTCCGGCGATCGGCCGACGCTGTCTGAACGTTTTCGTCTTCTGAACACAACGGCGGGTGGCACGAGACGAGATTCCAACGGGAAGGCAATAAACAACTCATATTTCGGTGAAAGGTCAAACTGAAAAACAGAAGGAATGAAGGAAAACCATGGGAGAGAAGGGTGTGCGGTTTGGGGAAGATGAAGAGGAGAGAGAGAGTGAAGTGAAGGCTGAAGGATAAGGCTTATCAAAGCCTTCAATGCTTGCCCCACTTGTCAAGAAAATAACCTCATCTTCTCTTTCTTCTTTTTGACTTTTCTTCAAAATATCCAAGGGCATTTTGGTCATTTCCACCTTGCACATTTCCTAATCTGTCCTTGGGCTGAAAATGGAGGGCGGGCCTAGGAAATGGGCTGGAAAATGAATAGGAACGGGCTCGGGAATTTATTGGGCTTGAATCGGCTCGGTTTTAAACAATGGGCTCGGAAGGGTAAAGGGTCGGTTTGGCCCAACGGGCTCACTTGCTTGCCTCGGGCCTTCCATGGTGGCTGTCCCACCTTGGGCGTGAGGCTCACACTGATTTTGCCCGGCCCACGTCCTCATAGGCTCGTTTTCTTGGTCCGAAAATCCCTTTTCCAAATACTCGGCTCAACCGGCGTGTCGATCGTCTAAGAAGCATCGTCCAAAAGTCCTTCTCGAACATTCCCGAAAATTCGAAGTCCAATACCGGATTCTCATGCTATGTCAATTTCGCCCGAATGCCATTTTGGTACTTGCTCGGAGCGACGGGCGGCTTTGAGGATTCACGCGTAACCGACTCGTGCCAATTCACGCTCAAGACTTCTCGACACATGGACGTCCTTGACTACATGAAATTGCGAAGAATCGATTCTTATTTCAAAGTACACGATTACTAAGGATCGACACAAGGCCGTTCGCGGGTTCGATAATAGTAGGCGGAATCACCCGTCGTCCCATTATGTTCTGCCCACGAATCGACTCCTATTCGTCCTTGGAATCGGCTTTGCATGACTACGGGATCATCCTTACGCAAGTCTCACGGTCGAGTCGTTTTCCCAGGTCAAGTTCTTTAGTCGCACGAGTTCTGTCCTCATTAGCCTTTCCCCTCAAGGTCGATATCTCGAGTGATCGGTTCCGAGTGAGATCAACCAACAATGCATTGACGAAATTAACGCTCGTTCCTCCCTAAAAGGACTCGAATTTCAGGATGTTACATGCACAGCCCTCGTGGATCCCCTCCTCCTTTTTTTTTTTTAAAAATAAAATAAAATTGATTTTATAATAATATATTTATAATTATTTAATATTATTTAATTAATAATTTTTAAATCCACGTCGCCAAAACGACGTCGTTTTGGCTGATTTTTGGCCGATTCGTTTCCGACGAGCCACGTAGGATTTTCGGCGGGGTTCCGGCGACTTGGCACTTAAGTAATCCAATTTTTTTAAAAGTGGCACTTAAGTGTACCTTTTGTAACTTTTGACACTTAAGTGTCCATTTGTGCCAAGTTTTGGCACTTGCACTGTATTTTCCTTTAATTTCCTTGTAAATAAAATCGATATATTTTATCTTTAACTTTCACCATAATTGTTGGAAGTGATATCTCTATATATTGCACAACATATCAATGAAAAGAAACGTTTCATCGACTCAATTTCTGAGTTTCTTTATTTAACTTACTTTCTTTTATCCTTTATATATAAAAGATCAGTCGTGTTTCGTGAATGCATTGGTCGTGTATTTATGCTGTGACAATCTAGGAGCCACGTATTAGGTCATTTGTTTTGAAAACATGTGCGCTTGACGGATTTAGTTATTTTGACGAATATGTCCAATCATTTGCAAGTCTTTGCCGGTCGTTCTCGTCTATTGACTCTCTCGGATAAAACTAATTTAGAGAGAGACGTAACGGCATTTTGTAAAATACAATATATGACCTACTTATCAAAATAGTTTACAATTTGTCGCATGGCTTGATAGATTAATCTTATGTGAATTAGTCGTGCTATATATCTAGCATCGCTGGTGAATAAATTGACCGTGTTTGGCTTATAGCTGAAGCGCAAAAAGGTTAAAGCAATCTTTGGTGAATAAATCGAGCATGGTTTGATTAGAGACCCAAGGACCTAATATTATAGGATTTTCTTGTTTGAAAATCCTATTCGCAGATAATACGTATTATAGAGAGATAGAGAGATATTTGTTCTAGTTAGGGGTGTCAGTAACCGAACCGGAAATCGGAAACCGAACCGAACCGAAATTTCGTGCGTTTTTGGTTCAGTTCGGTTTTCGGTTCGGTTAACCGAAAACATCAAAATATTTCCCCCGATTCCAATTCGGTTAACCGAACCAATCGGTTAACCGAATTGAACCGGTCTTCTAGCCGAGAAGTTCTAGGGCACGAAACAAAATTGCCAAAAAATCGAAAATCAGAATCTCTCATCCGTCTCTCTCTTGCTCTTGCTCGGTCCGTCTCACTTCCATCTCCGGCACAATCCACCTCCGTCACGATCCACCTCCGCCTTCGACTCGATCACCTCTGCCTCCGCCTCCAGGTTGTTTCTTATTCTTCCGTCTCCGGAGGTGGGTTCTTGGGCAACTTCGGCGGCGGCCCGTCCTTGGATCCGTTCGACATTGCCAGCACCAAGAACGCTCCGATCGATCGCCTCAAGTGCTAGCGGGTACGGTGCTCCCTCTCTCTGCATTCCGTGCGTGTGTTTATGAGGTTGAGTTTGGGGAATTTGGGTGCTTGGCTACTTTGTTCTTGTTTTTGTTTCTGCGATTGGAGTTTCGAGTCTGCGATTGGAGTTTCTCTGCTTTCTCTTGTGCGATTGGAGTTTCTTTGCTTTGTATATATAAGTGATGAGGATGAAGGAGATCGTGCACAAAGCAGGGGAAGTGGGTACCCTGCTTCCGGCGGTAGTACACAATCGCCTTGAATATCTCCTCCTGCATGTCCTTAAACTGGGTAAGTATGGTTGATAAAGAAACCTGGACACCATTGTTTTGCAGCTTTGGTAATATGTGCCTTATTGAAATGGCTTTTACACTGCAAGAGTATTCCTCTATATACATTGTGATAGGCATATCTTGATATTTTTTGATACATAATTTCTTGCGTAATAAATATGTTGAACAACTAAAAGCGGAAAAAAAGTCATGGCCAGGCCTTTGTATATCAACTACAAAGAATTATTGGGTCCAAGTTTTGGTAATGAAACTGTCCATGAATTCCCCTTCTATCTCTTTGCATCAATTGGTGCATGTTGCACTGTGCTTTTGCTTTACCTTGCCTGCATGATTAACATGCTCAAGGTTAGGACATGCATTCTTGAATGTACCTATTTTATGAGTCTTTTCACAGTAAAAAGAATGAGGAAACCAGTGTGTCTCCATGCAATTGTTCATTTGGTGTTGCGTATGCCTAGAGAAGTGAGCTATTTTTTTTAGTCATTACATTATTTAAGAGCAGCCCTAGTTTAACACAGGAAGGTAATTTTGCTAAAGAATATGGCATGCGCTTACAATTAACTGTTTCTGGGCAAAACATTGTCAACAGAACATTATCACATCATGTTTTGTTCAATTTTGCCAATCTTGAAAGAAATACTTACTTGGCACCATGTTGACTGGCACTCCTAGGGAGTCTTTGATAAATGTTTGGCAAGGCATTTTTAGCTGTAAGGCATGGGTGATGCTTGTATGAATTCCATGAAGTTTTGTAGAAATGCTACCAACTGTTCTAAAAGTTTTCAACATTTGCATTGCTCGCGTAATTGCATTATGTGTTTTGTTTTTTCTTTGCTGGCCAATGTGGTTGTTTTCAGGTTTTGTCGATTTAAAAGAACAGGCTAAACTGTTGGAGAGGGCGTTGGAGCTTCATGCTTCGCTGGACAGCGGAGCTTCAAGCTGCTGGTGAACATGTTAATGGTACTTTCCTCCTTAACTTCTGCTTGGGTCACAGCAATTAGGATGGAGTGAATGCTAGATGTTAATTATTTCATAGAAGTTCATTGATATCTTCTTTTTATTAAGCAAATTGACTTTGATTCTTAAATAATCCATATCACTTCTCCGTTTTATTATTGGTGGAACATTTGTTTTCTTTAGAAATTATATTCCAGGGCTTTATCACTTAGACATGAATCTGTGGAACTGTATATGTTTTTCATTCTCACTTGAAAGCTTCTCTATCATTGTATGATCAACGACCGGAACCTCCTGTATGACAGGGACTATCTCTGCTGCTCTTTTTACAGCTTCCTGTTCCCTTAAAAGCAATTCTTTGGTTTGCTTGAATTGAAGTTGTATGTCATTTAAAGCAGACTGAAGTTTTGCATTTTCTTGGTTCTTTGTCTCTTCCAAATCAGCCTGTAAAATTTTAACAAAACGAATAAGAAATTAGAACTTTATAAGATAGCGGCACATGTATAGCCTTGCTCTCCACGCAAAAGAAATAGCAATGACACTATCGAACCATATTTTCAGCAAAAAAAATCTTAAAGTTAAAAGCTATAATGTAACTGACAGAGACCTTAAGCATACAATGCCATGGAACTTACTCTCATACGTTTCTCCAGTTGTAATCTCCATGTAAGTTCTTCCACTTGCTTTTCAAGTATGCTTGAAGTGATAATATGCTATTTTGACATTTTATTTTCACTTTCAACTTTTGGGTCTTCTTTCTTTCTCACTTCTTGGTGATTGAAGTATCTTGATTTTCATGTCTGTCATGCTTGCTAGGTATGATATTGTGGTAGATGCAACGGATAATGCTCCAAGCCGGTACATGATCAATGATTGCTGTGTGGTGTTGGGGAAGGTATACTGGTTTTCTGTCAGGCCTGTGATTGCTTTTGCTTGGCAAAGACACCAATTCACCAGTTGACTTCTATTGGTCGGCTACCTTTTTCTGTAATTGTGATGAGTTGCTTCTTTTGAAAGTGCAGCCTCTTGTATCATTGGCTGCCTTTTTCCCTTTTTGAATTATGATTTGATACTCGTTGTTGGGATCACTATCAGCTTGATTGCTCGTGCTCTCTTTTTTCACCCTCATTGTTGGAGGTTTCTGTAGGTTTGATGATTGAATTTGCTAGTGGCTTATTGCTTTCAGGAATTAGGTAGAATTTGAAACTCTTTCTTTTCAGGATTGAAGCTTGGATGCTAGCATGGTTTAGATAGCAGATTTTACAATAAGTGGCACTTCAGATTCTGGATTGTCCTGTGTATTCTTGCTAGCGTTAATGGAATAGGAGATAATTACCAAAAGAATTATGCTATGATCTTGGCCTGCAAGAGTGCTAGATTTTTGTATTTCTGAGTGGCTTTAGTTCATGACAGTAATCTGACTAATCAATTTGCTTCCGCCTGGAAAGCCTTTCTTTCTCTTTTAGTATTTTCCTCTCTGGTTTTTTCTTGTCGAGTACTAAGCTCATTGAGGTGGATTCTTGGGTTCTATAAAGCGGGGTCACTTACTGACCTTGTACTTTTAGCCATCATGCTTTCAAATATGTGCAGATATAATGACTCCAATGCCATTGAAGTAATCTCGAACTTATGGCTTTTAACACATATTTTTGTAACTTGTTATGTTAAAATCTGTTACCATCAGTAAGATTAAAGCTTGTATCTCTCTATCCACTCTAGTTTTGAACAGCTTAAAGCAGGAATTAGAGGCTCCAGGAGCTCTTGATTTTGGGATGGCTTCGAAGTGGATTAACAAGGAGTTGAAGGACCTGCAAAAGGACCCTCCTATTTCTTGCAGTGCCGGTTTATATTTTGAAGCTGCTAAGTACTTTTCTTTGATTTCCGGATGTAATGATTGATTCGAAGCTTAAATATGGACATGTAAAGAGCGGATTTTGTTATTGATGTGAAATTCCTGTAATTAATGAGGACAAATAGAGAAAAGAGGGGTTCCCATAATTGATATATTTTTTTTTTTAAAAGTCAGGAAAAACCGAAAAACCGAACCGAACCGAACCGAAAATTTCGGTTCGGTTTGGTTCGGTTCGGTTTGGATTTCGGTTCGGTTCATTGACACCCCTAGTTCTAGTGAGTGGACCGAGTCAAAAGGATGACCGTGTCATAGGATGAAAGAAAGTGATTTTTGTTTCTATACGGGTTCTACGTAGGTGCAATTTAGTAATGTATATGCTATCAATTGTATCATGTTGTGGCAAATAAAGTACAAAAGAAATGAGTTGACCAAGATAACATAAAGAAAATGAATGATACAGACCTATTGAAGATTTCAACAATGTAAAGCCAAAACTTTTCCTCATCGCCAACGCCAAAGTGGACCAACGATCCTCAAACCCTACAAAAATTGAGTGACATACATCGTCAACTACCGGACAGGATTATACCAAAAGATGTACCTGTGGTTCTTTTAATGCCAAAGAAAGACTGGTTAGTAATATGTAAAATCATTTGGTTTATAAGCCCAATAAAAAGAATAAATGAAAATGTTTGAATCAGTCTTATATAAACTTATATAAAGAAGTGCATTTGTTTTTTTTGAGAAAATTGTTAAGAAAATCTTAAACTTATTATACCAATTCAGTTATAAACTTTTCAATTATACTAATTTAGTCCTAAATATTTTGAGGATTTATCAATTTAGTCCCTCCTCTTATTCTTGTCTTTGTTTGGTCACAAGTCTATCATTCTGCACATGAATCTTGTCAGAGTTTGAAGAATAGACCAAAGGAATGACTTGTAATTTATGTATATTCAGTCATGTATTTTTATATTGTATAGACTCCTATTTATAATACATTTAACGTCTAAATAAGGAAAAAAATAAAAGAGATATAAAGAATAAAATTTAAATCAAATCCAATCACAGATTGATATAATATATCAATTATAATTTATTGTCATCTTGGATTGATCAATCACGATTCTTGGTTCAATTGTCACATATCTTCAACAAATCTTAGTGACATCAAGTGTCATATCTTCTACAACGAGGTCCCCAAAGCTGCTGAGGTCAATGACTTTCATTCCCTGTTGTTCATCTCCATATTTCTTTGCGAAGAAGAAGACCGGTTCCCGGTGAAAACTTCGAAAGAAGTTTTTTGTTTTTGTTTTTGTCAGACTTTGAAAGAAGGTTAAATGGTGATTTATGTGCTCTTTTTCACATTTTTGGTCACCGTATTGGTCAAGCATGCGAGTATTAGGCTTGCTGTGAAAGATAACACTTTATTTAGTTGTTTAAGGAGTGTACACTCCTCAACAAAATTATCCAAAAAGTCAAACCCTGTCTCCTTCTCATATTAGATGTTTTGACATTTTACTGAAGCGAGTTTTATAGTGTCGCTGGAGCTATTGCTGCAGCAGGGATTGGCCACGATTCTTTACTCGACAGAGTTGAAAATCTTGCCCACTTAATTCGGCTCTCTTCAGTCAATGGTAGCATGCAAATAAAACTCCCTATGAACGAGTCCAGCCATAAGGATTTACGACATCCATTTCAAGACAGTGGCATTACCAAGACATTTACGTATGTTTACTTCATTTATACCTGAAGATGGGCGTGTGATTCTTTTGATGCCAAAGAAAGACTCATTAGAAAAATGTAAGATCGTATGGTTTATCAGCCAAAAAGGAAAAGCCATAATAATAAAGATTGATCCAGTCTAATAAGGTGAAGTGAATTTTCTGCTTTCGTGCAGACTATAAAATACAATTCAAATTTCAAAATATTATGAAAAAATAATTAGATACGAATATTTATATTTATATATAATTAAATTTTCGGGTATTTTGGGTTTAAAAAAAAGGTCAAAATGTGCATGTTGCAAGATTTAGATTAAGTAAAAAATAGAAAGGAAAAGTCTATCCAAGCACATTAAAAAGTTTTAAACATATTGCACTTTTGTCAATTCAGCTCTCAACCTTTTAACTGTGCCAATTTAGTTTTAAATTTTTTTATATTTTGCTAATGGAGTTCATCAAGCAAATTTAGGCCGAATTGCTAACATGGATATCGGCTATTCTACGTGGTAAGATTGGCACTAGCGTGTATAATTTTAATAATATTTTTTTTCGATTTATATTTTCTTAATTCTTTCATTTTCCCTTTTCCACTTTTTTTTTGGTAAAGGGCCGGCAAAGGCCCATTGCCACTAGTAGAGGCATGGTGACCCTCATTGGCCACTTGGTGAGGTAGAGTTTGATCCCAAGACAATGACTAGTGTGTAGACCACAAGGAGGCGGTGTGCATTGAAATCTGTGAGCTTCTTCAATGGCTCGGGCACATCGATCTTGTTCTGAAGCATGGCATGGCCAATGTGAAGGTGATTGTCTTGAGCCCTGTCATGCCCTCCACACCCTTCACAAACAATCAGTGGTTCGGGGCTACCTAACACGATCGCAATCCACAGAACCATGACCCACAGCCTCTTCCTACTTGGCACGTATATACCATCGTTGAGTTGGTTGATTTGAGCTTCTAGCTCATAATAGACATATATAAGGCTTTCTCTAGAATGATTTCCTATATTTTGATAATAATGTTAATTATTCGTATCTCTCAATATCACACTAATATTGCACATATGTAGCGCATATATCTCCCTTTGACTATACGTATCATTTTTTTTAGTCAGTCTTATTCTACTCCTACTTTAATAATATCGCACCAATATTGCACACATGTAGCACATATATCTCCCTTTGATTATATGTATCTTTTTTTTTTTCGTCAGTCCCACTATAATAATATCGCACCAATATTACTCTATCGCTTAGATTTTTGTCATCTCTTTTTGTAGGGCGTGAGAGTTGAAATACAATTTTGAAACTAAATTGTCCTTACCTTAACTCCCGAAAAGGTAGGGATTCAAACCCCCTATCTCTCACTTCTCATGTGAGAAAGGTGGCTATTGACGCAAATCCCAATGGTTGATTATATATATATATCTTGATTGAAATAATATCTTAGAATAGTTATCTAATAAAATCTATAAATAGGCCGACATATTCGTCATTAGATATACACATCAAAATATATAGAAAATTCTCTAATTTCTCCCTTTCGCTTTATTATTTCTCAAAAATATATATGCAATTACTTTCTCTCTCTAGGTTGAATTTATTTATCGAGAATTCAACCCAAAATTAATAAAAAGTATTATTTCTCGAGAAAGTCATGGGAAATTTCATCCCGGTCGAGTCCTACATAATGCTGCATTTTCATGTGGACCAATGCTATTGATTCTACTACCACCTAAAATCGATCGCACAAGATGGATTTTAATTATTATAATTACTTCCTATCCTCATGCACTCTGGCTCCGGCTCCTCAAACAGTCGCCCCACCGTCATCGTGTACGTCGAGAATGATCTTCACACCTTGAATTTCCTCGGCTTTCGCGCTTTTGTGCTCGAAAGTTGGATCCATCGTCCTCCTCGTGCACAGAGTTAAACGATTTTCAAGAATTTTAGTTGTCTATTGTCTCATCATCAAGGCTCCTCTGCTGATCTTCTCATATATCTTGAGGTTGAGGAGATTCCAGAGATTCGAAGTTCAAAGAGATGGAATAAATCTCAATTCTACCTATCTAGATGCTATATCGGGGGCGGTGGCGAAGGTAATACTTCAGAATTTCCTTGATATGTTTCCACTCTTTGTAATTTTGTATTTATAGTAAAGAGACTTGTTAGAGAGGGAGTGAAAACGCGGTTATGAAGAGAGTAAGGCATGCAGAATCAGATGTTTTGACAGGGAGAAAGACAAATTTGAAAGATAGAGAACTCTAACCGCACCGCGTTCCAACAAAGCTATCCCTTAGAGCTGAATAAGCCTAAAAAATTATCGACCGTCACCAATATAGGTAAAAAGCCTTGGCCTTTCCTAGTACTCTGTCCATCTAACCCTGTTTGGTTCCGCTTTGGTAAGGGGCTTTCAGCCCTGAAAGCCCCTTCGCCAAATGCGAATTCGTTTGGTTCAACTTTGGGAGGACTTTGGGGAGATACAATTGCATTTCCAAGTACCCTCAAAGTCCCTTAACCCAATGCTGCTCCAAAGGTGCATTTGGAACTTGTCATCTTCTTCTCCACGTGGCCAAGGAAGCCGATGACCGCTGGCCAAGGAGGCAACCGCTACCCTTGGTCGCGCGACCTCAAGCGATCGCGCGCTTGGGTCGCCGCCTGAGGCGCGGCAGTCGCCTGTCACCTGGGTTAGGCGACCCAAGCGGTCGCGCGCCTGGGTCACTGCCTGAGGCGCATGGTTGCCCGCTCGACCCAGGCAGTCGCACGGCTGGGTCGTCGCCTGTCACCTGGATCGGGCGACCCAAGCGGTCGCGCGACCACCACCTAGGTTCGCGACCCAAGCGACAGGTGACTGCCGCACCTCAGGCGGCGACCCACTGCTTGGGTCGCGAACCCAGGCGGTCGCGCGATTGCCGCCGTCACCTGGGTTCGCGACCTTGGAGACAGGCGACCGACGCCCGAGGTCGCCCGACCTCGGCGAGGCCTTTCGACGGCCAGATCTAGCCATTGGAGCTTGACCGGCGGCCAAAGGAAAGTAAATTTGCAAAAAAAAAATATTTACAAATTTTTTTAATAAAAATTTCGCAAAAACCCCTTAGCGAAATGGGGTATTAACCAAACAGTATTTAGGTCAAAGTTTTTTCACAATACAAAATTTACCGAACAGTATTTGCATTTCGAGAAACCTCTTTAGTTCAAAGGTATTTGCATTTTCCCAAATACATTATCCCAAAGCTGAACCAAACGGACCCTAAGTACACGAAATAGTTTTTAGGCGGGAATTGCATAGGTACCTCTCTTAGCTCTTCCACCGAGATTCTCCCATCAGCACCTTTGTCCAGCCTACCATTGCATTGTAACACCGATCATTTCCTTCCAACGATCAAGAAAATGTTCAATACCCTATTCAAAAATAAAAATATGCTTGCTTACATGTTGAAGAAACTTCGTATCCTCATGCGCTCTGGCTCCGGCTCCTCACAGAGGGTCGCTCCACCGCATACGTGATCTTGGCACAAGATGAGGGGAAGAAAATGTCAATGCATATTCATATCTCTTAAGATTGCACCTATATTACACATATATTGCACAAATATTACACGTATATGTCACGTATATCACTCTTTAATTGTGCGTATCTTAATTGAGATATTATCTTAGAATGGTTATCTTTATAAATAGGCTAATATATTCTTCATTAATAGAAAAATGCTATCAATTCTACTACCACTTCAAATCAATCACACTAATTTTTTAAGAGAAGACTAGATTTTTCTTCTTTTCCCATTTATTATTTTATTTTATTTTTTACCTATTTATATTTTGATCCATTATTTATTGAAAATTTTTAAAATTGATCACATACATGTTAGAATCATGTATTGGAATTCCGAACTAGCATGTCGGAATTCTGGACTCAAGTATCAAGAGAGTTGATCAAGTGTCAGATTTTCCAAGTGTTGGACTAGTGTCGAAGTATTCGACACGACACAAAGACCCTCGGAGAGTGTCGATACTTCTTAGGATCCAAACACTAGAAAATGTTTTCAATTATATATAATCAAACAAAGAAAAACCAACTGTGTTTTAGAAAAAAATGCTTTCGAGGAAAGTTTCTTCATTTATCATTGAATTTTCCACAAAGGCTTTTCTGGAAAGCATTTTCTAGGAACACGATTGGTTTTCATTTGTTTAGTGATACAAAATTGAAAAGATTTTCGGATGTTTGGACCCCATTGGAAAATTTTCTTTATTTGAGGCAAAAAAATTCTAATTTTATTATTTTTACATCTTCTCTTTTCTCTTTTTTATTTTTTTTTAAATTCGAATTTATGATTATTTTTTATCTTTCTCTTTGTTTTTCTATTTTCTTTCTTTCCTTTTCTTTTTTCAACTACCTTAGCCATGACCAGCCAATGATAACCACAGGTGAGCCTCAAGCTTGCCAGCCTTGGCCGAGTCCATAGCTAAGCCTAAGCTTGCCTTAGTCGAGCCCGAACTCGCCTAGATCTGGCGAGCTCGAGCTTGCCAACTTGCGTCATGGCTGGTTGCCAGGCCATTGGCCATTGCCAAGACACATAGCTAGTGGAGGAAGAAGGAGAAAGGAAAAGAGAGAAAAGAGAAAAAGAAAAAAAAAAAGGAAATTTATTTAATAAATAATTAAAAATTGAAGTTTTATTAAATATTATTTTTATAAGAAGAAAAGTTTCATAAAAAAATAACCCAAAAATTAGGAAAATATTTGGAAAACATTTTTGGGTTCTTTCAAAGGGGAAATCATTTTTCTAAATTTAAGTTTTGGTAGAAAAACATTTTCTGTTGAAATATTTTCCTAAACAAACCATATGTCGGAAAATGTTTTCCCAAAAAATATTTTCGGCAAAATAAATGCACCCTAAGTTGCAAATATTTCTGGATCCAGAAAAGGTTATTTTAGTTTACTAAAGAGTTGGGGGATGAATTATGTGCCATCTACCATATATAATTGAATCTTATAATCTCTTGGTTTAAAATTTGAAAAGGCACATCTTATAATCTCTCGGTTTATTTATACTTTACAAGAAATATGAATAAACCATTTTTTCCTTTTTGCTTTCCTATCGAAACCTAAAAAAATTTCAGGTTTCAAAAATAATATAAAAAAAAATGAAAAGATAACGTGAATCTATGTACAAACATGTGAGCAAAAGCTTCAGCAGTTTCGAAACCAAAACAAATAGCCAAAGTACGTGATTCTTAAAATTTAAATGAAGCAAGAACTAAACATCGATCCAGACGGGTTGAGTAAATTGACTATAGTCAACCAATACAATATTCACCTTTGTCTTTATTTATACAAATTTTTTCCCTGCCACATCTTTTTGCTCCTAGGTCTTCAAGCTTCTTCAAAAGTTATCCTTGTGAAAGTCGGACTTCGTGGATGTCTTGTGAGAGAAATCCAAAGCCAAGTGCCTCACCTACTTTGTCAACGCTTGCGCCAACGCGAATCGTTCGTACTGATCTCTATAGTCGTCAACACGATGTTACATGCATTAATATACAAACCAGGAAAGAGCTGTGCAAAGACCTTTCATTTCTTTATCACTTGGGTGTGAGATTCAATCGTTCAAGTCAGAGACGTCCTGTCATAAGCAATACGATGAGGAAAAGATGTCTATGTTAGCAATTTTAGAAATTCATAGCACACCGATACACGAGAAATATTTAGGTACTCCTGTATCTGCCCAAGCCATCACTGCATATGCCTCATGTTATAAATTCCCTAACGTCGATGTAATTGATTTGGTGACACCTTCTCATGTGGCAACAGGTTGGTGGATTGGATGAGAACATTATCTTCCGAGATCACCTATAAATATATTTTGATATACTCGTTTTAAAGGAAGAAAGTACTTACTACATCCAGGGCTCTGGCGTGGATCGTCCGGGCTCACTTCACCTGCAACATCCATCATTTGCTAAGTTTTACTTCATACTCATTATGCTATCATAGGTGCTAGTTGCCAAACTACCTTTGGTGATTTAATATTTCGGGAAAGTGAAACATATCTCATATCGCAACAATTCAGAATATCTCGACTCGAGCGAGAAAAATCGCCGAACTGAAGGCACATATTATACGATACACAGCATAAATTGCTCAACTAATGTTCGATTAAGCGCCTGCTTTTTATGTATATCCAGTAGATAAGCTTAGAAGTTAAAAGAGAAAACTAGAGAGAAAGACTGACCACCGCACGGCGGCCTCCGCGAGCATGCCAGCAATTGAAGGGTCGTGAAGATCAAGAGAAAGCACAAATTTCTGATAAGAGAGGAGGAGGAGGAGGGAGAAGAAAGCAGCCGTGCCATTTCCTTCGAATACCTCGATGCGCTTTTCTTTTCTGTATATGCACCACAAGATCATTAGTCATACATTTATAAACAACAATATCGTGCTTGATTACTTGTGATGTAGCAACCCTGACTTGGTCTTTTGCAGCGAACAGGCTGACCACTGCTTGCGAAACAGCCGTGTTTTTAGAATGAATCCGACTCCAAGTCCTCTCACATCAATCTCATACCGTTCTACCAAAACACACCGTTAACTTAACCTTATTAAACAAGAGAGTATCGTTTTTCCAAGACGTTGATTACATGTATCACGGAAAAAGTCGATATATACAGCACGGGCGACTATAGTATTCGTTTGTTTAGTCGAGGCAGACTTTTTCTGGTAGACCAAAACATCAAACCCACTCTCCTTCTCATATTCAATGCTTTTGACATTTTGAAGTAGGAAAAAATTTCATGGTGTTGCCGGAGCTATTGCTGCGGCAGAGATTGGCAAAGGGTCGTTAATCAAGATTGTTGAAAGTCTTGCTCAATTTTTAATTCAGTTCTCCATGTTTGACCCGTGATGTACCCTTTTGAACAGTCAGCCAATGCCTACAAATTGAAATTCCCTACGAACGGGCAAAACCAAATAGGGCCCATGACATTCATTTCGAGAAAGTTACATTACAAAGATACTTACGGCACTCTGAATACACCCCGCTTAATTAATTATCAAACCCTCTCGGTATTCATCTTACAGTATTTTCTTTTTCTGGTCTGTATCTTATAGTACCATGATATTTACGTAAATCTTCTTCATCGCCTATGCCGAGTAGATGAACAATAGTCGAACCGTACAATCGAGCGACATGCATTGTTAACCATCAGACCGGTGATGCTAAATTTGATGGCTTTATAAGAGAATTCATTATTTTCTAATACAGTCCTTCTCACAAATTTTGGCTGAAAATCGTTGAGCGGACTATTTTTGCAACTTTTTAAATTTTTTAGGATTTTTTCTTCTTTTTTTCCATTCTTTTCTGTTCCCCCGCCAGGTCCCAGAGGCAAAGGAAATGAAAAGAAGAAGAAAAAAATTCAGAAAAATTTTCAAAAAATTGCAAACAATCATTCTCATCAGCTCCATTCATCCTATGCGTTGACCATACCATGTGGGAAACTAACGTCCAGTATTTCTAGCCCAAATTGAAAAACTACGTTTACAAATTGTTAAAAGGTTTAGGGATTAAATTGGTCAAATTGAAAATTTTAGAACTGAATTCGCCATTGTACATATTTCCATAGGGAAAAATTGAACTTTCAAATCAGATGGCACATATTAAAAATCGGTTCCATCCATCCGCAATAAACCAAAGAAAATTCTTAGTACATTTCCAAGTGAATTAATGGAGGGAAAGCCACATACTTGAGATCGATAAGTAAGCATATCAAATCATCAAAGGATCGAAAGAATCTGACCTAACTTAAGAAGCAAAAAATCCACGATTCGCGATTAATATAACAATCCCAATTCTTACATTACATGCTTCTTCCCAGCATTGAAATATCTTTCGGAATCTAACTTAACCAGAGGCTCTCATGCATTTATAGGTAGTTAAAAAAGAAAAAAAAAGGGGAGTGCTTTGCAGTATACATGATCCACTATAATGCATCGCCAACCATTGCGAGGACCTCTCATTCTTTATAACCTGGCTCTGTGCTTCAATCGTTCGAATCAAAGACGTCCTGCAATAAACATTGTGAAGAAGAAAAGATGTTTACATCAGCATTTTCTGGAAATTCATAGTACACTGATACAAAAGAGAAACACTCGTTTGGGGTGCTCTTGAAGCTTAATATTTATCCTCCCAAAGCCAATCACCACATATGATGAATCTCCTCGATTCGATGTAAATTGATATGAAGACGCATCTCATGGTGCAATTGATTGGGGGCGGATGAGAATGCCGTCTTTCGGGAGCACCTATAAATATCTCTTGACATAGTTTGTTTTGAAAGGAAGCAACTACTCACTGCATCCAGGGCCCTGGCTTGGGTTGCTTGGGTATGGAAGACCTGCAACATGAATCATTGCTAAATTTTACTAAAACTCGTTCCCAGGCTCATTAATGCTATTAAAGCGTTATTTTCCAAATTACCCTTGATGATTTGATATTTTGAAAAAGGGAAACAAACTTCAAACCGCTACGATTCAGATATCTTGATTCGAGTAAAGATGAACTATTGAATTGAACTCATGTATACACAGTACGCAACGTGAATTGCACAACTGTTGTTGGATTACGCATCAACATCTTATGTATGCAACGGCTAAGCTCAAAAGACAAGGAAAAGATAGAGAGGAAGGCTGACCACTGCACGTAAGACGCCGTGGGCCTCGTGCGAGCAGTTGAAGGGTCATGAAAATCAAGAGAAAACACAGGATTCTGGTAAGAGAGGAGGAGGAGGAGGATAGAAGCAGTCGAGCCATTTTTTCTTGAATTCCTCGTCGAGCTTTTTCTTCTTTGTCTCTCTATATATAGGCACTACCAGATCATTAAATTAAACACTAAATAGAGAACAACATCGTAACTCAAATTACTTGAGCTGCAACAACGGTGAATCGGTCTTCTGGCTGCTAACAGGACGACCTCTGCATGCGTAAGAGACGTGCTTAAAGAGTGAATCCCACCGAGTCCTCTCCTGTCAGTTTCATCCCGTTCAACTGCGGGCCGCCTTGACAACTACTCCCAAAACCATGAATTTAAGCTTATTATTTAACAAGAGATTATCTTTCTCCAAAACATTGATCACAGGTATGCATCAGCAATTGGAGTATCTATTATTATGATGTTTAAGGAGTGTTCCGAGATTTTCCTCATCAAAGTTTGGAAAAGGGGCTTACTTTTTATGGACGACCAAACGCTCAAACCCTGTCTCCTCCTCATATTCAATGTTTGGACATCATAATAGAATGGTTTTATGGTGTTGCTGTAGCTATTGTTGCCGCAGAGATTGGCGAAGAGTCTTTACTCGAAAGTTGGAAAGTCTTGCCCGATTTTAATTCTGTTCTCTATGTTCGACCATCATTTGCACATTTGAAAAGTCGACTAAACCATACAAACTGAAATTCCTATGAACAAGTAAAGCCAATAATTTCAAGACAGTGACATGACGAAAACTCAGTCTTGTGAAGAAATTTCCTCTCTCTAGAAACTTATTATAATGGAGTCGTGCTTAGTTGCAAAAACTCTCCCTCTTTATGGGCCCGACGACCCGAAAGGACGGATAGCTTGTGCAATGACGGGTGCTTCTACAATCTCGCGGGCAACCATTTTTCTTGGAAGAGTAATAACTGGATCAAACAAATATTATTCTCACTAATTAAACCCTTTGAGTCAGCACAAATGATTGGAGCATTAAGAAATTCTAGCGTAGAAACTTAAGGTCACTTGGTCAAATCCTACCAATTGCATACAAAGATTACAAACTACGTAGCCTACACAGACCAGTGTTTCATGAGCTTTCAAATAACCAAATCTCTACACTTGTGCCTCGGATTATAAAAAAATAAAAAAAAATCCCAAGTCCTATTGATGGATCATGAACCTTTTCAAAGTGTTCTTTAGTTTACAAATTTTTCCTATTGAGTTATCAACATTTATTAGCCTTGGTTAGCAGCCCCTTACATTTACTAATGCTTTAAAAACATAAAATAGTCAATTTTAATAAGACCTAATTCCCTAAAAAAAATCAAAATTTTAGGTTTAGTCTCAAATCTTTTGTCTAAAAAACCCTCTAGTTTCATATCTACCCTCATTAGCCCTCCATCAAAAATCACCATTAAGTCTTCTGACGTGGCATTTCCACGTTAGCACAAAATCCACGTTAGCCTCTCTATTCATTTCGCTCAAATGAATGATCGTGGACGGGAGGGATTCCTCTGTAAATCGACTGAGTAGTGGAATCCAAAGCGCTCGATCTCTTCCTATATAGGCTCGGTCGCTCGGAGGGATCGCACGTAGCTGTGGGTAAGGCCTCCTCGTGATGGTATAGGTGAAGCTGGCCTCACCGGCAGCCACGATGGCCTCAAAAAACTAGTTGTTAATCGGAAAAAAAATTGGTAATCTCTCTAATTAATGTTGTTCAATTATTATTACCTTTTAGTCGAAATGTTGTCCAATTATAAAAGTGTCAATTTACGATGGTAGTAAGTAAGACAAACAAAAGAAGTAAAGAAAGAAATGATAAACTCAATAAATAAATAACTATTGATAAGCAATTTAAATGAGAGTTAGTAACTAGTCGGTAACTTAACCTAAAGAAAAGTTAAATAAGATTGGTAATTTCATGTAAATGTGGTAAATTTAAGTCATTAGTGAAAAAGGCAAACAGAATTTCGTAAATGATAACAAAGGTTCTTTTGTTAGAGACAAGAGAAGTAGGGAGAAAGTGGACCAATAGTCTTAAACCTATTGTATATATAGCAATTCATTCCTAAACTTTCCCAATTTTACCAATTTAGTCTTAAATTTTTTATGAAATTCCAATACAGTCCTTTTGGTTAATTTTAATTTGAAATTCTTGACATGCCGATCTAACACCAAGGATAGCTAACAATAATTGATCAGAATGACTATATTGAAATTTTACACGAAGATTTAGTATTGAATTCGAAATATTGAAAAGTTTATAACTAAATTGGCATATGTGTAATAGGTTTACGACTGATTAAGAAATTTTCCCAAGAAACCAGTGATTAAAAAATCAAATAAACATCGTTAACTAAATCAAATAGGAGTTGGTAATGCAAAGATAATTAGCGGTAGGAGATGAGTCGATAATCACTCTAATCGAATATGCCCCACTTTAGGCCTTTATTTGGAATTTTTTCTACTCCAAAGTTTTTTTTTAAAGAAGGAGATCCGAAATCCTGAATTCAAACATCTCCGAGAATGTTCTTTTTTCTTTTGTCTTCTCACTTATATTTACTCGTTGTACTCTAATCTTGGCCAAATATGCACGAAGAGTAATGCTTAAGCATTGAAAATTAAATCATGCCTAAACCTTTTTAAATCATTTGCACTCCTCAACATTCCAGTAAATCTGTTAACTGCAATTCTAGCCATTTTGCTCGTAACAAGCTGAGATCATCATCTCTTTCGTAGATTCTGCTTTCTTTGTCCACGGGCAATGCGGATAAATTCACTAGAGATCCACATTTTCATCATGAAAACCTTTTGAGTTTTTTATTTAGATGACAAATGTCGTGAGAAAATAGTGCTTGTGCACAGTTTCCATATGTATATAGAGTGAAAGCCATGTACCTGAGATCGAGAAATAAGCATATCAACTCATCAAAGGGATTCAAAAGAACCTGTTTCAGAACTTTAAAGCAGAAAATCGATGCATAAATTCTTAATTCTTGCATTACAAGCTGCTTCCTAGCATTGAATTATTCTCGGTATTCCAACTTAGACAGAGGCTTCCAAAAACATTGATGGATAAACCAGGAAAGAACTTTTGCAAAGTATATGATCCGCTCTCATGTGTCTCTGATCATTGTGAAGACCTTTCGTTCTTTATCACTCGGTTGCGAGCTTCATTCAATTAAGTCAAAGACGTCTTGCGATAAACATTATAATCAAGTAAATATGTTAGTATTAGCTCTTTTAGAAATTCATAACACACATTACACACAAGAAGCATTTAGGTACCTTCGTAGCACAATCCTTATCCAACCAACCCAATCGCCACAAATAGCTCATGTTATGAATTTCCTTATGTGGACATAAACTGATGTGAAGACCCATTTTCATGTGGCAATAAGTACCTATAAATAGTAGGGGTGTGCAACCGGACCAGGTTGACCCGGGAACCGGACCGGACCACCCGGAAAAACCTGTCCGAGAACTGGTTCTCCACTGGAAAACCCACCTGGCCCGGACCGGTTTTTTTTTTTTTTTTTAAAAAAGAAAGAACAGAATTTGGCAATTTGCAGATGCACAGCAGCACAAATCGACGAAACCCTAGCTTCTTCTCTCCCATCGCTGCTCACTTCTTTTTCCCGATCTACTTGCTCCGCCGCCGCTCAACCGACGAGGCGACGATTGCTGGTCGCTTCTTCTCCCCCAACAACGAGTGTTGGGTCCGCGAAAGGTAACCGATTTTTTCTCTCTCTCCCTCTCCCTCTCCCTTTCTGTCCTTGTGTGTGCGTTTGTGTCCACTGTCCATGGTGCACCTGCCAAACCAAATCCGGGTTGGGGGCGTTGGGAAGGTGGTCCGCCTCTGGAGCGGGAGGTTCTGGACCTCCGGGGCTGGTTTCGGGTTCGGGGGCAGGGTTGGGCTGGGGGAGGTGGACTGGGAGGAGGACGCCGTCGACGAAGAGCTCGTTGGCGAGAGGGGAGGTCCTGGCCGGGGGAAGATGGGGTTTCGGACCATCCGAACTCGAACTCCGGCGAGTTGGAAGCGCCGCTTGCTCCACCGTCCGCCGCCGCACGGGGAGAGAGTGTTTGCGGTGGCTATGGGGTTCTTGTGCGGAAACGACAAAAAATTATCTCGGCTCGATGAAAATTATCTCGGCGCCTTTGCTCCTCTTGTGCGAACGGAGAGGGCGCTCCTTGTGCGAAACGGGGTGTCCACGGTTTGATTACCTCGGCTCGATAAAGATTTCGCTAATCGGTCCAAGAAAATTGTAATGCAGAGATGCCAATAGCATCTGATACTTGCCAAACTGGGCATCTTGTTGAATACTATAAAATGCTAGTGAAGTTTTAGATTTTTGTAGAGACTACAGAGGCCATAGCTTATTGAGTCAAATTTTGATGTACTTACACATATCGAGTCACACTTCCTGGTGTTGATAAGTCAGATTAATATGAGACCAGGAGTCATACACTGGTACTTTCATTGCATTTTCATGCCCCACATTGTCAATTTTTAATACTTTCTCTAATAGTTTGATACACTTACACATATCAAGTCAGAATGATATTGGTATTGCTGCCTGGGTGGTGATAATTTTCTGTTTGTTTCTATCATCCGGACTATTCATCATAATGCTTACCATGAGGACCCTTATGCTAAGGAGTTTGGAATGAAAATTAGTGAGAAGCTTGCTCAAGTGGAAGCACGCATTCTCCCTGCACCTTGGGTAAATTGTCGTGCTCCTTTTTGTTGTCCCTAACATCCGCAATAGTTTAGGAAATCACTCTTACTTATGATTATTACTCTTTGCAGCTCAAGTATCATGATTTGGGCAGAATAAAGGATTGCCCACCTGAGGTTGGGTGCTGGAACATGATGAATTAAGTAAGTAGTTAGTGGGACTAGATCCTCCTTAATCATCTGAAGAGCCAATTTAATTACTGTGTACTTCTACTTCCTGAGGCTGGCTTGTGCTTGGAAGATGTTTCAGTGCCTCAGGGTGTTTTGACAATCATATATTGATGTGTTATTTAGTGTCCTTTTGGATTTATGAAGCTTTTAAATAAGGGCTTCAAAGCAACCCGGACGTGGTATGCTTTCATGGTATTCTCGTTTGCACCCGAGACAATTGTTTTAGCTTTTTAATCGGCTTGGGTCTTGGGGTGGAGTTTATGCAATGTTATGATTTTTGCACTTTCTTGTCGATCAAATTAGGAGGATTACGTTATTATTTACTCGCGAATTAATGTAAAATTTGAAATCGCATAGTGGTTAAAAAATAGGTTCTAATAAAAACAGGGTAGACCCTGTTCCCGGACCGGAAAAACAGGGTCGGGTCCAAAACAGGGTCCAATGAAAATAGGGTCGGGTACATGGTCCAAAAAAGGAGAACCGGTTATAACAGGGTCGAGGTCTGGATCCTACCCACCCTGGACCCGATCACCCCTAATAAATAGATCTTGATAGAAATTGTTTTAAAGAAAGAAAGTACTTACTGCGTCCAGTCTTTGGTGGGGGTTGCCCGGGCCCACCCAATCTCCAACAACCATCATTTGCTAAATTTTACTCAAATCCGTTCACAAACTTATGATGCTATCAAAAGTAATAGTTGCCAAATTACCCTTTTTGATTTGAGATTTCAGAAAAGTTAAATGTATTTCAAATTTTAACAGTTGAAATATCTCGATTTGACTAAGAACTACCGAACTGAACTCATGCATAGTAAACAGTATAAAATTGCAAGACTCGTGTTTTACTCCACATCTATGACTTTTATGTATATCCAATGGAATAAGCTTAGAAGTTAGAAGATATAATTAGAAAGCAAGATAGACCAAAGCAAACGACTGGCGGTTTGCCTCGTGCGAGCAAGCGAATGGTCATGAAAATCGAGAGAAAGCACAACATTCTGATAAGAAAGGAAGAGGAGGAGGAGGAGGAGGCTGGGGGAGAGAAGCAGCCGTGCTACTTTTATCTTGAATTCCACGATGCGCTTTTCCATTTCTATGTCTCCCTCTATATATACGCACCACAAGATCGTCAGCCATATACTTACAAAAACAACGAAGTCGTACAGAATTGCGTGTGATGCACCAACTGGGACTGCATGCGCAAGAGCCGTGTTTAGAGAGAGACTCTCTTTCCCACCGAGTCCTCTCACATCAATTTCATCCCGGTCAACCAGAGCACCCCCATCAACTTAAGCGTATCTAACAAGAGATATGTAAAGCATTGGCGACTATAATTTTCGTTTGTTTGGTCATTTAGGGAGCGTTTTGTGAAGTTCCTCGACGAAATCCTGCAAATTTATGACGCTAGCAAGCACGAGCGGCTAATTTTTTCTGGAAGACCAAAAGCCTAAACCCTGTCTCCTTCTCATATTCAATGCTTTTGACATTTTAATAAGATGATTTTTTATAGTGTTGATGTCGCTGTAGTTGTGGCAGAGATTGACAAAGAATCTTTACTCGACAGAGTTGAAAGTCTTGGCCAATTTTAATTCATATCTCCATGTTTGACCGTCATATATCCATTTGAACAGTCAACTACTGCGTATAAATAAAATTCCCCATGGATGGGCAAAACCAAATAGGGTTCATTACACTCATTTCGGAATAGTGACGTTGCAAAGTGTCAAACTTAGTCGATGGGCTAGGGTTTGATTGATTATGGACAGAACTATCGGCAAGAGGAAAATGCCGATTGATTTCAGGATATTGACGATTGGATGTTGCTTTCGATATGCGATGCTAATTGACTGACAATTGACTCCAATGTCAATGAGTAACAACTGTATCAACAATCGAGTGTTATTGTGCAAAGATAATTAGTTAATGATCATTTGATAATCCTGAATACTGATGACTAAGTAGTGCTATCTATATACCATGATGGTTAGTCGATAACAACTTAACTACATGATTAATATTCATGATAAGTATTGAAAATAGTTGAAATTGCTTTGGAGAAGGACTTCGTGGAGCTATTAAGTCTAAGATCCTGATAAGGAAGTTACGCTCAAAGATTCAAATAGCAACTGTTCATTGGGGAGTCATGAATTTTGAGATCATGGCAAGGATGTTACACCCAAAGATTCAAATAATAACCTTTCATAAGCATCATCAATTTGTTAGGCTAAGATCCTGTATTTATGTAAAAATCTTCAATCAATCAAATAACTCAGTGTCCTCAAGAATTATCTTTATTTTAACTTTTATGCAATTAACCTTTTCTACATTTTAAATATTTTTCAATTCTTGTACTTTAGCCGAGGTTTTAGATACCTTGTCGTCGATTAAATTCCGATACTATACTTCGATTGTCACACTTTATATTTGATTAAATTTTAGCAAAGTGTTTCCTACTTCATCATTTATTAACTTTCAACGAAACATGTCTACTCCTTATGATTTATTGAGATTCTTGTCCAAAATCACCACAGTACTAGTCTCCTTAATAAAACCGAAGAACCAATTCCGGTCAAAGATGTCTTGTCGATTTGGACAGTTTTCTCAAAAGATTAATAACCCACCAGATTTAACAAGAATAATAAATCTCACTAGTCCGCCCTTTGGGTTAGAGTAACTAGTTGGGACAGCAAGGGAATTTCGGTTTAGTATGATCATATCCCACCATTTGTTGCAAACTGCGCATTTAAGATCTGCTTGCGGCAACTTTAAACTTAGCGGATTCTTGGGATTGGCACGGCGCTTCGGGGGCTTTTCATCTTGAATTGTCACCCAAAAACAAAACAAAAAAATTGTCATCTTTTGATCATAAACCTTATTAAACTTGTTCGTGTTATAATGCTCAGAGTAATAAAATAATGAGGAAAAAATATACACGCGATTACGATGGGCCGGTGGACCTTTGAAGCACCCGTGCATCCTTCGTCGCCCAACTTTCGCAGAACAATGCGTCCAGGCCCATTTTAAAAGACCCTGTCAGGCCCATGATTTTTTGGGTCCGGAGTAGGATGGGCCTAGCCCAACTCAACAATCGACGGTAGAAATTGTAATTTCGTACTGTACGATTGCAAAAAAACAAAAAATCCCACCACACGAATAAAAATTTAAAAAGCCAATTTTCTTTCTCCAATCAAACCATTTTTTTTTAATTTTCCTACTGCCATACACCTTTTCATCCACACATATAAAAAGCCAATATTTCCATTTTCTTTTTTTCTCCGACTTTTTATTTTTTTTTTTTCTCCCTTCCGTGTTCATCTGCCCCCTCCCACGAGCCCACACCAAAGTTCATTTTTCTCAGCTCTCAGCAGAGCGCCATGAACGACACAGCTCCCGCATTTCTGCTCTTCATCCTCCCGTCGTAGAAGAAGATTCGTCGCCGAAGAGCGGAAGCACCGCGCGGGGACCGATTCGATGGCCGCGACATTATCCGCCGCGTTCCTCCCTTGCGCTCAGCCGCTCGCCCCCTCAGTGCCGCCGTCGTCCTTATCTTCGTCCTCCTCCCCCTCCCTCTGCGCCGGCAGAATCCGCGTCGGGAGTGGCGGGGGCTTCTCTTCTTCCCTGCCGCTTCGATCCTCGCGGCTCCCCTCGAAGGCCCGCGCGAGGCGCTTCGGGACGGCGATCCGAGCCTCCGCCGACTACTACGCTACGCTCGGCGTCCCCAAGTCCGCGAGCGGTAAGGAGATTAAGGCTGCTTATCGAAAGTTAGCTCGCCAGGTAAAAGGAGTCTCTCCGTGTTTTCCTTGTTTTTTTTTTTTTTTTTTTTCTGGCTTTGCTTTGCGCGAGCTGATTAAGTAGTGAGCTCTGCGAAGATAGAGCGATGAATGGAAAGTCGTTTGTGAATTTTGGGAGACGACGAGAGGAATGATTGGTTAGTGAATGCGAATTTTGGTGACTGGCTTTGTCAATCAGATTGGGTTTGGTACTACTTCATACTGGCTATCGGAGTAATTTCCAGGACGTGGTACATCGAGAAGTTGTCTCTGAGTAGTTTTAGTGAATACTGCGGTTTAGAAGCTATGGATATGGATAACTTAGTAGCCACTCAGGATTTCTCCGTTTGTGGACATTGGATGCAGATTGGTTTGTATGTACGGCTGTACCATTATTGGCATTCAAGCTATGTGCAAGCGGTTGTCGATAGAAATGTGCATTAGTTTGATCCTTCTGGAAACTCAAGTTCTGTTGATATATTTTGCAGTACCACCCCGATGTCAATAAGCAGCCGGGGGCTACAGAGAAGTTTAAGGAAATCAGTGCTGCATATGAGGTATGCATCAGCTTTGAGGAAGAATTTCCTACGTTCTCCCAAAAGCTTTCTTTTAAATTACACATACTGAATAGAGTCATCTCACAATCTAGTGGAAAAGATGTTCAGTGTATGGTAGTTGGTAATGACTGTAGATTAATAGTTTGGTCCTTGGCCTTTCTTCAACTGCTAGGGAGAAATTTGTCACATTGAGTCAGTTCATATTGGGTTGCAATTTTGGCTTTGCCTTTTGTAGATAAGATAGGGAGGAAGAAGCACTTGTTTAAAGTGGTGTGGGTAGGTAAATTGGTGACATTTTGATGCTCAAACTCAGAGATGTGATTTTATTGACATAATGAAAGCGCCAAAGAACGGCATAAGAAGTCACTGGTATAGATGATAAGCAACATGTTCTGGCAAGTTTATAGTCATTATGTCGCTGGACAAGGATTGTCTTTACTGGGTGATGGCAGATTGGTTGCATTGTCATTTCATGTTTGGCAAAAACACAATTGTGTGTCTGTTCTGTTTCAAATTACTAATATTTGTGGGGCTAGAAAACGTTGTTTGGAGAATTTTACTAATCATTGATTTTCTAGGATGTATCTCTATAGGGCTCACAACTTTGCTATTGTTCAGCTATCGGTTTCATTCTCCGCTGATGTTGTATTATTCATGTTGTTGAATCTTTGCCATCATTAGGTGCTTTCCGACGATAAAAAGAGGGCTTTGTATGATCAATATGGTGAAGCAGGAGTAAAGAGTACAGTGGGGGGCCCATCAAATGCTTATACGGTACTGGAGAGATCATAATCATACATGAGTTACTTGCTCTATAGTACATTAGAAAATCTTATGATTGCTGCACTAAACGTAGTTCTTTCCTCACATTTTGCATTGTCCTTCACTCAGACTAATCCTTTCGATCTATTCGAAACATTTTTTGGCCCAAGTATGGGTGGTTTTGCGGGTATGGACCCAACCGGATTCAGAGCAAGCCGACGTAGCACTGTTATGAAGGGTGAAGATCTACGGTGAGTGCGGGTAATATTTGTTGAACTACTCATTGGCGCCTTCCTTGCTGTATGTGCACTTGTTGCTTCAGAAAATTTTACCATTGCGCGGAACACTGCAATCGAACTACTTTATTGATATCGATTTTCTTTCTGTTTTCCTCTGCGGCCATTCTTATTTATGTTTTAGAATTGAAAGTTGATCAGATAATTACGTTTTTAAACGCATGTCAGTAAAGGACATCCTTCAAAAGGGTATAATTAATAGGAAAATTAATGTTGATCTGTTTTTCTTTCTCTTGTTTTCTTTTTCTTTTCCTTGTCTCCCTAGAGAAGGGTATAAATCTCTACATATTAACTTGTGTTTCCAAACCTTTTCAGTTATGACATGACTCTACAATTTTCTGAGACCATATTTGGAGCGGAGAAGGAGTTCGAGCTCTCCCACTTGGAAACATGTGTAGTTTGCTCTGGTACCGGAGCAAAGGTTGGTTCCAAGAGGAGGATATGCTCAACATGTGGTGGCAGGGGCCAGGTCATGCGAACAGAGCAGACTCCTTTTGGCATGTTTTCCCAGGTATAAGCACTAGATATCAGTCCTTTTAGGATGATTGGACAAATGCTTTTGACTTTCCTTGTCCTAAGTTTGGTTGTTTGGTGCTTGCAACTGGCTAGAAAAAAACTAGAAATTAGTTGTTGAAAGATATTTGGTTTTTTGAGAATCTGTAGTTTTTGTAATCGAAGTATTACCTACCATAGGACTTACGTGTCAGGTCTAAAGTAACCTCTTTTTATGATTGTGTATAAGAAAACAGGACATGAAACTGTTTGTGCATCAGGAGATGCTATCTCTTCCATTAATGAAATAGACTGATATTGTTAGAACAACTATGCTTCAGATGTGCTAAGCATTGTCAGTTATGTCCAGGAGGATGGGCTGACCCACAAATTCTCAGCACAATTGGCCATGTCCATTTTATTTACTTAATCCTTACTTCCTTGAGAGAAGGATTTAATCCTTTGTCAAATTTTCTTCCTCTTTAGTTATTTTACAAGCTGAGAGTCAATTCAGAATACTGAAAAACGCTTATGTTAGGTGTCTGTTTGTCCCAATTGTGGTGGGGAAGGTGAAGTCATTTCTGAATATTGTCGAAAATGCTCTGGCGAAGGGCGTGTTCGGGTCAAAAAGGACATCAAAGTGAAAATTCCACCCGGAGTCAGCAAGGGTAGTATCCTCAGAGTTGCTGGAGAAGGTGATGCTGGACCAAGAGGGTATGATATATCATTTTGTAAACTTGGAATCTATCTTGCACTGTTAATGAATCACTGGAATGGATTATTTGGCAAATTTATATTGGCTTTTCGGAAACGAACTCTGAGAATTGCAACATAATAATTCTCTGCCTGGATTAATGAATATCTGCATAATCAATTTTTGTAGCTACTACAATTTTTTGTATAACAGATGGGAATATTTTATTAGAGATTCAGCTGTTCGCAGTTTCATATTTGACAAAAGCTGGCCTAGTAGTCGTTATGTTTGTGGTCAAACAGGGAAAGAAAATATCTCATGCAATTGCTCATGTCAATTTCTTGTCACCCCAACCATGTTGTCCCCTTTAATTTGCCAGTAAAGGGTATAATCTTTAATATGTTTATGTTTTCTAGATAGTCTTCAGCATGATTAATATTCTGAATAGACTAGACACTAGTGATGGCTTAATAAGCAAGAGGTCGTACTTCTCCTTTCTTCCACTTGTATCCAATAAATAACATCCCCCTCAATTTTACCCTCAGCTTCCTTTTTAAAGGGAAAAATTCTGAAAATTAAAGACATTTTAATGAATTTAGTAACTTTGTCACCTGACAAAAGAATTTAACATAAAGACAGTCGACAAGATATGCTTCTCTATGGTTATGTCTATGCATATGGCAAAAACTTCTTCGCTATCTTATTTTGTGCCTCAATAATTTGTTTACTTTGGCATTTTAACTTCTTTTCTACGATCATTAGTTTTGGATTCTTTTTCCCCTCTTTGAGCTATTTTCCTTCTTTTTGGCCTCTGCCTTATGAGTGGTATGATCTTCCTTGTGTGCCCTCGCCAACCTTATTGGATCAGGGTTATTCCACTAGCAGGCCCTCTGCACAGTCAGTTTTTGAGGAAGGTTGTCATAAGTGCAGTCTCTCTGCACTGTGGATCATATGTTTGTTTTCTGGACTTTGGTTTGGAAGCAGCCTCATTGCCATTTAAATGGACTGTTCTTTCTCTGATGTTGTCACATTGGAGGATGAAGTAATATTTCACGTATTCTGCCTTAATTCATGGTTCATGGAACAGAATAAAGTTCTTAACTTTTTATCATGTCGTTTCTTTCTTCAGAGTCTATACTAAGACATTTGTGTCTTTTGATTATTTACACTTTTGTCAGTTTAATTTTCCTTGACAGCAGGGCTTTTTTTTTCTTCCTTATGCGTATACAAACCATCACATGAATGGAGAAATTGACAATATATTGCATGATGCCATAAACATGATAAGTATTTGAATTGGTAACCAGAAATCCTTTGCAAAATTTATTCAAGAATTTTAACTGTTTGATGTTATCGTCATCAGGGGTCCTCCAGGGGATCTTTTTGTATATCTTGAGGTTGAGGAGATCGCGGAGATTCGAAGGGATGGAATAAATCTCAATTCTACAGTAACCATTAGCTATCTAGATGCTATATTGGGTGCGGTGGTGAAGGTAGTACTTCAAATTTCCTTGATAGGCTTACACTCTGTATCATATTGTATTTATAATAGAGATAATTGTTAGAGAGAATGAAGATGCAGTTATAGGGAGAGTAAGGCATGCTGAATTAAATGTTCCTAGTACTTTGTCCATCCAAGAACATGAAATAGGAGCATGAGTACGACAACTGGAGGCATATTGCCATTTTAATAATCTTTATTCCTCTAAATTGTGATGTGTGGAAAGCTTTGCAGTCAGGACAACCCCAATGCTCATGTGCCGACTATGGCTAAAAATGCTTTTATTACGTGCCAAACGAACCATAAAATAGCTAGTAGAGCAACAAACTTGTCATCGATCGGTCTTATGTTCTCTCAAGTACTTTAATAAAATATGCAATAATTGAAGATGCGGCATATGAAAGGGTTCTCTAAATGTGATGGAAATTGACTTGATTTTCACCACTTTATTTTTCTTTTTTGTGGTAATGTAATTGATGCTGATCAGATGGTTTTTCTGATTGTGACCAAACTGTTGAAGTTTTTCTAGGAATTATTCGAAAAATTTTGCCGCCATCAGATTGATAAATGTAAAAGTTGAAAGTTCTCACAGAAATTAAGTGATGCCTAAGAAATTTTAAGGGATGTTGGGATTCTTTCACTTCATTTTTTATCAGAAGTTACCTGACTAGATGAAATACCTGTTGATGGAGTCCCCACATTGAAGCAGATTGAAATGCATGGGCCACCTATGGCTTAGAGATAATGGAGAACAAGTATCTTATAGCTTCAGATATAGGATCATGTGGTGGTCCATCTATATAAGTACTTTGCTGAGGCTTTTCAAATTGCCTATTGATTGAATGTCTTGAATGTAAACAGGTTAAAACAGTTGAAGGACCTTCTGAACTACAGATTCCTCCAGGTACACAACCAGGGGATGTTCTGGTTCTTGCAAAAAAAGGTGCACCAAAATTGAATAGACCCTCAATACGTGGTGACCACTTATTTACAGTTAAGGTCACTATACCAAAGCGTGTGAGGTATATAAATCTCATCTAATTACTTCTTTGTCTTGTATGGTTGGTCGAAAAATTTTATCAGTGTATTTTATATTTTGTTCATTGGAACGTGCATCTCTCCTGTGGGTTACCAAATCATGACTTCAATTAGTCTCACATACACTTTAGAACAGACACATCCAAAACAAGGATGTTAGCAATGTGTTGCTGTATATGTTTTTTGTCTCTACATTATTTGTTATACCTTGGATAAGTTACATTGATCTAATTGATGGTGCTTGTTGGAGGTTTTCAGTCCATCCAATAATCTGTGAAATTTTTCCATTATATTGATGGGCTCTCTTAAGCAGGCGCATCTTTTAATGTCAGTCAAAATCAGGCAATTTTGCCTTGTAGAATTACTCTGTGAGTCAATAAGTTGATCAAACATGTTCAATTATAAGTTTTAACTCTCTCAAATATTTTTTCCTCTAATTTCTTTTTAGTTAGTGAGATTTTACAGGTTTCTGTACTGTTATCTTTTTAATGGGTGGCATACCTCTGTCCTCATATATACTAGTAAGAGGGTAGTCTTGCATTTACCCTGACACGGCTAAGGTATGTGATTACATGAAAGTTACTGCCCACGTTTGCAGTTCAAGTGAACGGGATTTACTTGAAGACCTGGCTTCCTTGAGTGGCTCTACCAGCAGTCGCTCAAGAACTCGCCCAAGAACACCACCACCTGGTAAGATGGTTGCTTTATGCATTCTTGTATTCCTAATTGTGGCTTTCCTTATTTTGAAAATGTCTCTTTTGTCATCATGTAATGTACTAATAGATATTATTTGTGATTTAAAAAGAAAAAAAAATACTGGATCTGCATTTGAACAGAAATTCATATTTTATAATCAGTATGGATGTGAGAGGCAACCTTCGGGCCTTGAGCTTAATATCAAGGTCCAATACCTATGCGACACTCACTAGTGTGCCCATGCAAGGGTTCTATCTTTTAAAGTAGAGCTTTTTCTCTGCAGCTCCAACTCCTGAGAAGCAGCAGGTGGATTCTGAGATGGAGGAGAAGACTGAAGAATCAGGAGATGAAAATGACTGGTGGAAGAAGTTGAAAGACTTGGCTGGGTAATTCTTCCTTATCTTTAATTTGAGTAGTTTCTTTATTTCAGCTAAATCATGTTGAATTCTTCAAAGCCATAAAAAAAAGAGTTGTATATAGTGGGAAAAAATGAAGGTTTGGGGTAAATACACTTCTTATGAAATGGGTTTCTCTGAGCAGGGGAATTATGTGCTATTACTTCAGGCTGGGTTCTCCATGTTCATATATTGAGACTTGATAAATCATTGTGCATAGTTCCTGACATACTTACAAGAAAGCTTGATATACTGGCCCTCCAGAAGTTTTAGACCTCCAGATGTAGTTGAGTACCATTACCCCTCATATGTCTAGGCAGGTACAATACTTTATGTTTTTGTTCCGTGGGTGCTGAGATATTTGCCCTTTCTTTCAATTGCTGATAACTCCCCACAGTAATGTTCAGAAAGATGTAGCTATGCAATGATCTAATCATCCTAACTTCTCTGGAACCTGACCTGTTTCATTCAAAGAATTAGTCCTTTAGTAGTCATTAGATGTAGCTATCTCATGATATGATCATCCTAGTCTGAAGTGCTAGTGTTGTACTTTGAGACTGCATTTTCACGTAGATGCACAAAGGACCGTTGAAATAATAAAGATTTCACTTGCAGGTCTGTCGCGAATGGAGCTCTAAAATGGATGAAAGACAACCTGTAATTCAAGATATCTCAAAAGTCACATTCAGCCTTGCACATTGTAGTTGCCCTGGAATTTTGTCTGTCCCCCGAAAAATTTGCTGGCAAAAGATGGCCCTATCAACTGCTTTGGGCTTCAGTCTTTCTCAAGAGTACTCCAGAAAATCAAAAAATACAGCCCCCTAGGTGGTTATTCTTTGATTTTTTTTCTTTTCACTGTAAATTTTAGTCATTGATCAGGTGATAACGGGTTCATCTGTGCAATTACATTACTTTGTAAATGTTACACGGGCAGTGAGAGTTCAAACTTTGAAGCCAAAGTTGGGGCCTGAAATGGTCTTCTCGTCTTAAGAAAAGCACATTGGCAGATGAATTCCCCCAAAGTGCCCGTATGGATTGCAAATATGTGAGATGTTGATTTAGAACACGAAAAAGCAGGGGCTTCCAAATTTCGCTCCTTTTTACATCTCCAATGGCATGACTTTCAAAGATGGCAGGCGCATTTGCTGAGGTAAATTTTTGTTAAATGCGAGGTTGATCGTTGATCTCATGTATAATTAGATAAATCCATTGATAAATGCAAAATTTCTTCTTTTGATTACTTTAATAGCGTTCCAAATGTGGGTCTTTTCATGCGAACGACAAGATGAATAAATTTCTTCTTTCATGATCTTTGGAACAGACGGTATTGAGCTAATATGATTTCTTCAAACATAGTGCTTTTGCGAGCTTTAAGAAAAAAAAAATTTGCTGCTGCAGAAAATAACGAATAAGACGTACTAATTCTGGATGACAATCCTCTTGGAGGATGTAATTTACCTGTTGCTGAAATCTCTCTACTTAAATGGACGTATTACCAGTTTAAACAAAAGATTTCTACGTACTGCTTTGGCCTAGAAAAACACGCACTCGGGGGAAAAAGGCAAAAAGGTAAATAAATAGAAGTATCGAGGCGTCGGTGACCTCACATTGGTGATCTCGCCGGTCATCGCCACCGCTTCACTGATAATGGGGCGAGAATCAGTATTGTTTTTATTTATTTTTAATCTAATTTAATTTAAATTATGTTTAGAAGAAAATATCTTTGATCGGTCAAAAAAATTTATTGGCTAATAAGCCGATAAGGCTAAACTCTTATTTGAAACAGTTATAATCACTTCATACCCTTATTTCAAAGTATAGTTCTTACATTAAACAATGTGATTTCAGGTCCTTATTTAAAAAATAAGGATATTTTAAACTCTTATTTGAAATATTCCCTTAAATGCACCACATTTTTTATGAAAAAGACAAAGGTGCTCATTATTATTCAATTGCAATTTAAAAATTTAGTTACTTTCCTTCTTTTATTAATTTTTTTATTTATATCTAAATCTAGTTGCCATAACTAAGAATATCACACAATTTGCTATTGTTTATTGTGGATATCCATTTTCTATTTCTATATAAACCTAGTTGCCATAACTAAGAATATCACACGTTTTATTCTTGTTTATGGCGTATGTCCCAAAAATATTAAATGCATTATGTTTTCTCTTTATTTTATTTTTTTATTCTTTCATAAAAATTAGTTTTGTTGAAAAGAGAAATTTTCAAGAAAGCTAATTATTTTCCACATTGTTAAGCAAATTTATGGATTAATTGTCCAATAAAATCTAGAAAAGATTTAACATAAATAACTATTTAATACAGTCATGTGTTTATAAACTTTTACATTTTTGTTGTGCATATCACTATCAAATCTTTTTTATTAGTTGTCTTTTATATGCATATATATTTGGGAATTTTTCAAAAAATGACCTAAAGTGAGCATATTTTCTCAAATAAGGACTCAAAGTGACAATTGTCTCAAATTAGGACCCAAAGTGGCTAAACTAGTCTTAAATAAAGACCTCAAATCATCGGCCAATCAAATGTTTATCAACCGACGAGCATGTGGCATTTTCGGTGATTTTGTCAAAAAAAAATATTGATAGAAATTAACAATTTCTAAAAACAAAACCCCAAACTCTTCACGCTCTCACGTTTTCTTCTTATGCTCTCCATCTTCTCCGTTCTCTATCCTCTCTTGCTTGGAGCACCCAAATTTTTTATTAATGGAGCACGAATTGAAGCACAACAAGAAACCCTTACCTTCGTTTCTTCATATTTTCTTCCTCTCTTTTTTTGTCTTCATTTCTTTCTAACGAATAAGACAAATCTCGAGTAAAGCCACTTCTTTATTATTCAGACACTCATATGTAACACAATAGCCTTGATTCTTCGTCATTTTTTCCCAACCGAGAGATGGAGAATATCTCGATGTTGAGGACCCATATCTCGAGCACAATTTGAATCCACTTCCACAAGGAGAGAGAGACAGACAAAGAGACAAAGAGAACTGAGAGGGGTGCTAGCATGTCTATTTGGAACTCAGGGAGTCAGGGATCTTATTCCATTAACAAAGAATTTGTGTTCTCCGAGCAAAAGGGGATAAGGAACCTAGAAGATGAAGTACATATGAAGAAGAACATGAAGAAGAGTTTAGAGGTTTTGTTTTTAGGGTTTGTTAATTTTTATCAATATTTTTTTGACAAAATTGCCTTATTCCAACCACTGGAAATGCCACACTTGCTTACCGGTGAATATTTGGCTAGCTGGCGATTTGAGGTCCTTATTTGAAACTGATTTAGCCACTTAAGATCCTTATTTAAGACAACAGCCACTTGAGGTCCTTATTTGAGAAAATAAGTTTACTTCATGTCCTTTTTTGAAAATTTCCCTATATATTTTATCGTATGATTGGATGAGACCATCAAAAGAAAAGAAAAAACCTCTTTAAAGCTATTTCAAGACAAAATCATAGTCACGTTGCCATCCATGAAACTTCAAAAGATGGAACCTAATTACGTCAACCTTCTATAGAATATGATTTTTTTTTGTGAAATACCATTTAAATTTCATTATTTCGGATTGACAAAAATGAGTATTTTTTTTCACAAAAATTAGTATTTTTCACTCATTTGCAAATCGACCTATTTTGTCTCTTGCGTTTTTGGGAGGGAAATGATAAATCGGCGCCAATTAATGACATATCTTCACTGGATTACGAAATATCGAACCTTTCGTTTCACCTGCAAAAGCCTAATCCGCAATGGAATTACTTTTTTCCTTATTGTAATGGTAATCCTCGGTAGGCTATAAATGATGATTACTCGAGTTCAATTTTGACGTCTACCAAAGGAATGCGGTTTATTCTGTTGTATGTCCTACAATGATAATGGTAAGCCCACGGATGCATCTTTCCAAATGGTTTGTTTTGATGATTGTCATTGGTACGATAAGCTCTGAGCGTGCTCGAGCAAGAATCCATGGATCAGACAAAGTAACAAGGTTCGGATCAGTTTAAAGGAGCAGTAAAAACCATTGAGGTCGTTCCTAAACTCTGCATGTTGCTATTTCACTTTTTTCCCCCTTTTAATCATGTTCTTTCGGCTAAGACAATGTATGAGAACCTGTTGCAGAGTTATGAAACTGGTGAAGTGATCGATTGTGTTGACATTTTCAAGCAACCCGCCTTTGATCATCCGCTTCTCAAGAATCATACCATACAGGTTTTTTCCCTCTCATTTGTTTGACCTGAAAAAAAAATCATATTCTATGGAATTAGTTGGGGCGTATCGATAGTCAACACAGAACCAGGTGGTCGTCATACGTCAACGCAAATGGGAGCAGCCATTTCCCTTCTGAAGGCTTTGGAAAGGCATCCTTTTTCCGCCATCTTAAATTCGTCGACCACGGTTCCATCGAGAGAGTCCCGGAGAATCTCCAGATTCATGTGACAAGGCCTACATGCAATGACTTACTTCTCAACAAGGACCCACCAAGTAATGTTGGAGTCAATTTTTATTACGGGGGCCCTGGATTTTCAGCTCAGTGTGAATATAATGAATATATGATAACATGCTTTCCTATTCTTCAGAAACCTAATAAAAACGACTCTGTCAAATGTTTAGCAGTGAGTACACCAATGCTTTTAAAGTTATAGTGGACATAATCACATTTTTCGTTTACAGCTCCTTTTGCCCTAAACGGAAACGTTCACTGTGGACAAGGTGTTGTCAGTAGTAAAATATTACATTTCCTACAGGTGATTAACTATTAGATGTAAAATTGATCAAAAGGCTAAGAAATCTGACAAGATATGGCAATGCTCTTGTATGGAAATCATGCCCACACAAGTATCATTCTTCATTATCTTAATTAAAATCAGACTCCATCTGTTATAATTGATGGTGGTTAATGCTGGACAAACTATTACCAGGGGACTCCTCTATTTCTCTTTTCCAAGAACTCGCGGTTGCATAATTTGATTATAATCCCTGTGAGCAATGGCGCTCACCTTCCTCTAGAATCCATTACTGCTGGAAATGACATTACGAGGACAATTATGGGATATAGTGTTGTCCTTGATTGTTCCCTTGATTCTTTCTCGAGAATCCATTGTAATTTTCCTTTGAATCAGGAATGAGATCTAGCCCATTAATAATTCTTCGCATTCCTTAATCTTCATCCTTAAATATTGTTTGATTATGAGGAAGGAATTCAAGCAAAAGATGTGTTAACAAATTCCTAAATGTATAGATCGCATGAACATACGACATGCTTTCCTCCCTTCATTTCATTCATTCCATGTAAATGAATCTCAGATAAAACACTAATGATATAAGGCATCATTATGTTATCAATTGATCTATTTTAATTCGAAAGATCTCAATTCCTAACTGGCATAAGCATAGCCCAAGTACCAAAAGTTATAAAAAGTATACTTAAATGTCAAGATCGGAATAAAAATGATTAGTTAAGTGTCAACGGCAAGAAAATCCTACAAAAATATTGACGTGACACTTTTCCGACGAGTTGAGGTCAAAATGATGTCATTTTGAGTCATATGAGGATGTATAGAGAACTGCACCTCTTTAAAGGAGTTTCTGGACAAGTATGATCAAGCAATGCAAAGGAGTCACCAGCTTGAAGCACTGGCCAATCTAGATTCAAGAAATTCGACTTCTATGCTAAACTTGAGGTGTAATTATGAGTTGCTCTCAAAATTGTGTATAGGCTACATCTCCTTGGAGTTCCAAAAAGAGGTAGAAGGAATGTATGCATGTCTCAACACTAGACAAGTACATGTAGATGGGCAAGTTGCAACTTATGCAGTTCAAAAACATGTTGAGCTTGAGGATGGCCGGAGGGAAGCAAGAGATGTCGAGGTTTTGTTCAACACATCTGAAATGGAGGTCTTCTGTGGTTGTGGTTTATTTAACCTGAGAGAATATCTGTGCAGGCACGCACTATTATGTCCTCAGCCAAAACAGGGTAGAAGAGGTCCCACCTCAGTACGTGCTTTCGCGCTGGAGGAAGGATATCAAGCGCGGTTACGTCCTGGACCAGAGATCTGCAGGGATCGATGTCGACAGCCCAGTTCACCGGCATGAGCATTTGCACAAATGCATCCTGCAGGTCATGGATGAAGCTAGGAAGTCGCAAGACCGCCATAAGATGGCACTACGGGCGTTGGATGAGATGCTGAACAAGATCCAACTTTCGAAAGATCACCCGGAATGACCGACTGTTTGTCGATCACCCGGAGGGAGACTAGGCTCTCACCTATCCTATCGAAGAAACACTATGGATATTAATGGTTTTTGAATTTGTATTTAGCGTTGTGCTTCTTTTGTGCCTTGTGAGTGTATCTGCGAATTCATTTTATCTTCGTTAGAGGAGCCTAATGAAACCAAAGCATCAAAGTTGGTTGCCAAGTTGAACGCTGTCAAGGGGTACGGCGATGGCTTTGATCCTTCTCATTTGACTCAGTTTGGGAATAGGTAATCTTCTTACGTGAGTACAAATCTATTGAGATGAGGTGGTGCATACGATTGGGCGTTTGGCTTGTGGGTGCCTCCTCCCTGTTAATGATGACATGGACACTCAAATCAAATCAAATCACATCAAATCAATAGCCTAGGCATCTTGAAGGATATTTATTATTTTATATTCTTTTGATTTCTATCTATTTAAGTATCATTCATCATGTTCAGACACATACAAAAAATGCTTGATATGTTAAAAGAAAGGATATATTATGAAAGCCGCAAAAAGTTGGGCTACTATAATCTGTGTACACCTGACCGTACGAACCGTATGAACACTTCTTGTAAGTAGATGGGTTTCCCAAGGTTGCGTCTCGTGATGCGATTTGTCTTCAGGCTTTCTTCAAAAGTTCTCCCTGTGGAAGTCGAACTTCGTGGATGTCTCGTGAGAGAAATCCGAAGCCAAGTGCCTCAGCTCCTTCGTCAACGCCGGTGCCCCGCAATAGAAGACTCCTGCAATGTCCAAACCAACAACGCATGCTTACAAATTAATCTGACAAATTGCGTTAAAAAAGAAATTACTAAAGATACAGCAGGCGTGGGTTAGTTTAAGTAAGACCCACCGACTCTGGTGTCGGGGTGGTGCGACGCAACCTTCTTGTAGACCTGGCGCCAGCTGGGCTTTGGCGAAGTGGGACTTGACCCGGGTCCCGGACACGACGTCGATGCCATTCTTCGCATGGTGCAGGGACTGGAGCATTGCGATGAGGGCCGACCGGGCATCGCCCTCCTCATACACGCTGGTGCAGTAGTTGTGGAGCTCGATCACCTGCTGCTCGTCCATCCCGGCCACCTCGTCCATGATCCCCTTGAACCACTCGAACGAGCCCTGTTCCCTAGTCACCCAATAGAAGTAGGCCTTCCTGGTCTTGAACCCCCGCTGCTGCGGCTGCCCTTGTGATCAGTGATGTTGATGTTGTTGTCGTTTGGGGTTAGTGTCGAGATGGGTCTTCCCCTCTCCAACGAACTGAAGTGACCTTGCTCGTTTTCTCTGATTTTGATGCCGTTGATGATGTCCTTCACGATGCTCACCATGGGCATGGCCCCAATCCCGAGCCCCACTAGGAGCACTACCTCGTAATTTGGTAGTCTTGTGATGGGGCTCCATATGGACCGTCTATCAATATCTTTGGGAAGCTGAACAAATTGGCCCAAAAAAAAAAAAAAAAAAAAACACGCACACACAATCATGGATCAACTAAGTACTCAGTAATACACGTTTGAAATTGAATACTTTTATCTTCTCCAACAATTATTGATTACCCCTTATGATCAGAAAAAAAACAAACAAGGCTTTAGGGTCAAATCTTCCAGTCTTATATTATGTGATTTGGTACCTCTTTTCTTTATGCAATTCGCTAGATCATTTGTTGGGCTTTTGTAAACCTTAACTCCATATTTAAAATAACTCCAACAAGAATCGAAAAGTTCAAATTCTCCGTCCAAGAAATTCACATCAATTAACCACAGAACGATTTTTCTATTTATAATAGACCCGTTAAACGGGTGGGTTGAGTTGGGTTTGGGTCGGGTCATAAATGATCCGACCCAAATTGACCCATTAACCCGTTTATGACCCATTTAAACATAGTATAAAATTTTAAACCCATACCCAACCCATATTGTTAAAACATTTCTCTATCTAACTAAATTTAGAAAAACTTATTCTTATAATCTTTTTTAAAGATTTTAAATTTATTCAAGTTCATTAACAACCCATGTATTTTAGTCCTTTTAATTTTTACACACATTATAAATATACCTGTCAAAATGGGTTAGGTTTCTTTAAATTGGTCATAAATGGATTATACACCCATTTTGGTAGATGTACATCTCAAGGAAAAAGCACGTTGGCAGATGAATTCCCCCCAAGTACACGTATGGATTGTAAATATATGAGATGTTGATTTAGAACATGAAAAAGCAAATGCAAATGCCTTCAAAGTTCACTCTCTTCTTTTTAGATTTCCAATGGCACGAATTTCAAAGAAGGCAGACGCATTCACGGAGAGTAATTTTCATTATATACGAGTTTTGAATGTCTAGATCAATGATCTCATGTATAATTAGATAAGTTAATTAACTAATCAATGCATATTTTATTCTCTTATTGCTATAATAGCATTTCATAATGAGGGTCTTTTCATGCTAATGGCAAGATATGATACATATGAAAAAAAAATTTCTTTCTTTCAATATTTTTTTGGAATAGACAGTTTTATGTAATGAGCCCGTATCACTCTTCATTAGGTTTAATTTCTTCGTACATAGGATTTACACATTTTTAATAAAACTAAATTCGCCGCTGTAGAAAATAACGGAGAGATACTAAAATTTCGGACAACAATCATCACGAAGGATGTGATTTACCTATTGCTGAAATCTCCCACTCGTCATATTACCAATTTAAACAAAAGATTTCTACGTATAGCTTCGGCCTGGAAAAACACACAGAGAGGGTGGAAAAAAGCAAAAAATAAAAATAAAAATAAAAGTACAACGGTTGCGGATAATAGGAAAAACTTTTACAGAAAATCCTTTACGAGACCTAATAAAAATAAAATAAAAAAGACGAGACTTAGTGCCGTCGTCCGTCGTCAAATACTAAATCCAAACATAAATATGTCCACCGCGACAAATTCCACGTCAGCTTCCGCAACTCCTCTTCCTCTTCCTCTTCCGACTTTTTCCAGTCCTAGACCTCCGCTCTCCGTCCAACGATCCCTCTCTCGAGCCGACGACGTGTCGGGCCCGACTGAATCGCGAGCTCGGAGCATCTTTGCGTCGTCTTCGAGGTAGTGCTCTTACATTCATTCAGCGATTGCCCGTTAAGTTTGATAGAACCGAAGCGCGAGGTTTTGGTGATTTGTGTTCGCATGCATCTGCGTGCTAAGTTACGTGCCCCAGATGTTTGATGAACTCCATCTTCGGGTTGCTACGAGTGTGTTGACTGATTAATCGCAACCTGGAACCATCATGAACGGGACAAGACTCACAGTTGCCCTCGGATTGAAGAAGGAAGGGTTGATACCGTATGTTCATCGCTGATGCTGATTCGGATAAATTGAATCACCAGTCCTGCCTCTTCAAATGATTGTTCGAATTGTTGGTTTATTAGGTTTTTATTTGGGTTTGATCGGTTATCCATGCAATTCTTAGCTTATCTTTGCTGGAAGTGAAAGTAATGTAGATTGGTCAATGGTCACCGCCCTCTGCTTTTTGCGTAAAGGAGGCATACTACACTGTTCTTTTGTTAATTTTATGTGGTTTATAGACAGTTGCAACATCAGATCGAGACTCAACTTATCTGGTAAAATTCAACATGTGCATGCCCATTTTGACAAAATCATGATCCAACTCCAAGATACAATAGGAAGGAGAGAAAGTAAAGATGGATGCAGCAAATTTTGCACTACTATAATCTGTGTACTCGACTGTATGAACTGTGTGAAAACTTTTTATAAGTTGATGGGTTTCTATAGGTTACATCTTACTATGCGATTGTTTTGCTAGCTCCTTCCTCTCTGTAGAGATGGATGAAGTTTCTCTCAATGCTGAGCCAGTTGGTGATGATGAAGCTGAGGAACTTGAGATCGAGGGAGACTGTGCAATGACTGAATTAGTTGGTCAGACAAGTGTAATTCAAGGAGAGGACCCCGTGCCTCCTGCTGTTGGGATGGAATTTGAGTCATATGAGGATGTATATTACTTCTACAGTTGCTATGCTAAGGAGCATGGGTTCGGGGTTAGAGTAAGTAATACATGGTATAGGAAGAGTAAGGAGAGATATAGAGGAAAATTGAGCTGCAGTAGTGCAGGTTTCAAGAAGAAAAGCGAGGCGAACCGCCCGAGACCAGAAACGAGGACCGGTTGTCCAGCGATGATAAAGTTCCGGTTGATGGACAGTACGAGGTGGAGAATTATTGAGGTTGAGCTCGAGCACAACCACTTAATCAGCCCAACTAGTGGGAAATTCTATAAATCACATAAGATCACAGGTGTTGGAACCAAGAGGCCATTTGAGTTGGAAGGTCCTGAGGAAGTAGAAACAGTCAAATTGTTTCAGACTGTCATCATAGATGCTGAGGGTGGGGAATTAGCTGCTGATGATGGTGACCGTAGAAAGAATCCTGACCTGTCCAATAAAATGAAGCTAAGAAAAGGAGATGCTCAAGCTGCTCTTGATTTCTTCTGTCAGATGCAGCTCGTGGATCCTAATTTCTTTTACGTGGCAGACCTCAATGAAAGAGGATGTCTGAGAAACTTGTTTTGGGCTGGTGCGAGGCCCAGGGTTGCTTATCGCTACTTTGGTGATGTGGTTGCAATTGACACAACATTTTTCGGACAAGAATTTGATGTCCCGCTGGTCTCATTTATTGGGGTGAATCACCATGGGCAACCTGTACTGTTGGGTTGTGGTTTGTTAGCGGGTGAGACTGTTGAGTCATATGTATGGCTGCTCAGGGCTTGGCTCACGTGTATGCTGGGACGTCCTCCCCAAACTATCATTTCCGATCAATGTAAAGCTTTGCAAGCCGCTATCTCTGATGTGTTCCCCAGAGCTTCTCATTGTCTAGATTTGACAAAGGTCATGAGAAGAATCTCTGAGAGATTGGAAAAAACATACCAACATGAAGCAATTAAAGCTGCAATATATAGAGCAGTTTGCCTTTCCCAGAGGGCTGAAGAATTTGAAGCGGCTTGGCTGGATGTTATCCATGAGCATGGACTCAAGGATCACCAATGGTTCCAAAGTTTGTATGACGATAGGAACCGGTGGGTCCCAGTCTACTTGAAGGAGGCCTTTTTGGCAGGAATGTTTACTCTCCAGCAAAATGAAGATGCGACTTCGTTTTTCAAGGGATATATAGGGAACTGCACCTCTTTAAAGGAGTTTCTGGACAAGTATGATCAAGCAATGCAAAGGAGTCACCAGCTTGAAGCACTGGCCGATCTAGATTCAAGAAATTCGATTTCTATGCTAAACTCGAGGTGTAAATATGAGTTGCAGCTTTCAAAATTCTATACAGGCTACATCTTCATGGAATTCCAAAAAGAGGTAGAAGGAATGTATTCGTGTTTCGACACTAGACAAACACTTGTAGACGGGCAAGTGACAACTTATACAGTTCAAGAGCATGTTGAGCTTGAGGATGGCCGGAGGGAAGCAAGAGATTTCGAGGTTTTGTTCAACAGATCCGAAATGGAGGTCTTCTGTGCTTGCGGTTTATTTAACCTGAGAGGATATCTGTGCAGGCACACGCTATATATCCTCAGCCAAAACAGGGTAGAAGAGATCCCACCTCAATATGTGCTTTTGCGCTGGAGGAAGGATATCAAGCGTGGTTACATCCTGGACCAGAGATCTGCTGGGATCGATGTCGATAACCCAGTTCACCGGCATGAGCATTTGCACAAATGCATCCTGCAGGTCATGGATGAAGCTAGGAAGTCACAAGACCGCCATAAGGTGGCACTGCAGGCATTGGATGAGATGCTGAACAAGATCCAACTCTCAAAAGATCACCCGGAATGACTGACTGTTTGTTAATCGAGACCTCGAAATCTTGCGCAGACAGGAGGTCTCTGTAACATGCAAAGCGACATTGTGGTAACTGCTGATATTTGGATGAGAAACTGTCACATTAAGGTGGAGCATGGATGTTTTCTTGTCATCAAGCGAAGCCGATACATCATACATCGTATCGCCTTGACGGAACCGGCAGATTCGAGCAGTCTCCAAACACTAGAAGATGCAGCAATGCACGGAGACAAATCGATCGGTTGCTTGAAAAGCGAGGACGGTTTAACAAAGCGGTCCTCTTCGATCGCTTGAAGTGGCGGGGGAAAGAAAGTCAGCAAAACATGAACACTCAAAATTGATTGGGCCGGGCTTGTCACAAGCTTCAAGGCCCATTACTCTGCTCTCTGCAAAACCCTCTCTCGTCTTTCCCTCGTCGTCTTCCTCCTCGATCTGATTTTCCCGCCTCAGGAGAAACCAGCAAGCCCGACGACGACGACGACGACGACGACGGCGATGAAGTTCAAGGCGTTCCTCACGGACAACGGCGTGGCTCTCCTCGAGAAGCGGTTCTTGCCGGCGCTGGACAAGATCGACAAGACGTGCCACCTCTACCTCACCAGAGACCACGCCGTCTTCCTCCACAACCTCCTCAATGGCGACGGCCTTCAGTCCGTCGCTCAGTTCCGCATCGAGGCCCTCTTCGACGGATACCGCATCTCCAGCCAGAACGACGACCGCATCGCCTTCGCCATCGACCTCTCCCTCCTCCACCGCGCCATCCGCAGCAGCGTCGGCATCTGCAACGAGCTCGCCGCCGCCGCCGACGGCGGATCGGCCTCCGAGCGGCTCCAGATAAAGCTGGTGAAGAAATTGCCGGCGAACAGTACCCAGCCGATGCCCTTCCTCACCTTCGAGACGAAAGGCTACAAGTCCGCCGTCATACAGGACGTGCCAATCTCCAAGCCGATGTCTAGGGCTCAGGTCTCGGAGCTCCAGGCAGCACTCGACTCGGCTCAGGCCCTCCCCAAGACGCTCGTCCAGGTTCACGACCTGAACCAGCTGCAGAGCTTCGTGGACAGGATGAGGCACGTCGGGGACGTGCTGAACGTCTCGATCAGCAAGCACGGAGACCTGCATTTGCAAATCTCAACTACTCTGATCACGCTGGGCGCTGAGTTCCGGAACCTGCCGGTCCTCGGAGAGCGAGCCGAGGCTCCAGCAGAGGACCGGGGGCTGAGCGCACAGGCCCGGTCCGAGAGGGCGGTCGCGAGGGGGGACGCAGAGGCGGTGCAGGTGAGCGTGAAGCACTTTGCCAAGAGCCTCCAGTGTCACATGACGAGGCCGGATTGCGCCTTCTACGGGATCGAGGAGCACTCCGCATGCTTGACCGTGATCTTCCAGTTCTTCATTCTGGGGACCCGGCAAACCGATAAGTCCATCAGCTTACATTGCAGGCTTCCTGTACTTGACCCTGGCACTAATTGAACACCAGAATCGGTTCATCTTTCAATCCTCCCTGTATGATTCGCAACTGTTGAATACAAATTTCGACATTTTAATCTTACAGCTCCTCATTTTCACAATATCCAAAAGTCGATACGCGAGTTCATATGCAATTTTTTTTCAAAGAATGCATCATAATTTGAGCGATAGCTTAGAGTTAGGCAGGAAAGTAAGAAATATTGTCAAAAGCTGTGCGAATAGTGAACAAAATCCCATTAAAAGGTACGAGGGGTGTCGTGTTCCCCCCTAAACCGATTGAATTTCAACATGGGCAAGAAAAGTTTTAAGAATTTTGTGCACTAGTCTTCTCGTCATATTCTCAAAACATTCAGATATTCTGCTGAGGCAATGAACAAAGTCATTGGGTTGGAATTAGGATGGCAGCGCGCGCACTTGAGATATACACGAGAGTTTTCATGGTATTCACAGAGACATCACAGGACTTGGGTTACACAAAGATATAGCAACAAGCGTTGGGTCATCTTCATTCTTTCTTCTCCTCAACCTGATGGACCCTATTCAATGCATCTTCGAACGTCTGTAATGCGGCCCTGTAATGATCGAGAGAGATCGCCCCCTCTTCAATGATCTGCAAGGCGCTTCGGTAGAGCTGATTGAGCCACTGCATGCGGTCGGCAGTGCCGGCATCGCCAGGCCCTGGGTCAGGGATGTGCAAGCGCTTATAATCCTTTTTCCATCGAGGGAGAATGTACTTTGATGGAATCTCCTCCACCCCATTGAAGTTAAGAACACATAAGGCGTGCCTGCATAGATAGCCATAGAAATTAAAGCAGCTACAGATGCAACGAACCTCGGCCACCGCTCTATTGTATAGGACCTCGTAATCCCTTATTTCCCTTCTACTTCCTTCCCCCGAGACCCGCTCCTTAACCAAGAATATGATGACCGGCCCATCGACATACAGCTGTGTTGTGCTAAGACACGAGTACATCTCCTCTACCTCAAACTGGAACTTCTTGAATATATCTCTTGTGTATATCTTGGAGAGCTGTAACTCAAATGAACATCTCGTTTTCAGCCCATGGCTTGAGTTCCTTGAGTCATTATCCGCAAGGGCTTCTTCCCTGTGCTTCTTTTGTAAAGCTAACTCGTACTTGTCAAGAAATTCTTTCAATGGAGTTTGTTTATGCACATACTTATCAAAAAATGCATTCAATGACTCACCCGGCCGGGCAGCAGACATCCCCGCGAAAAACGTGTCTTTCAAGTAGACAGGAGCCCATATGACTCGATCCTCATATAAAGCTCTAAGCCATTCATGATCACCAACACCAAAACGCTGGGCCATGGCCCCCCATGCTGTCTCGAATTCACTCACCTTCAGAGATTCATACACTGCTTTATTCAACACCCTTCTGATTGCGTCATAGTTGTTCAACCCTCCTAATTTTTCTGGAACTTTTCTCATGATGTGTGACAGACCAAAACGATGGTGACATCTTGGAAACACCTCCTTGATTGCACCGTGCAAAATCTTGCACCGGTCTGTTGTTATAGTTTGTGGGGAGCATCCAGACATACATGAACTCCAGGCTTTAAACACCCAAGTATAAGACTCCATCGTCTCACCTGCAAGCAAGCCACAGCCTAGCAAAATGGATTGGCCATGGTGGTTCACTCCAACAAATGCCACTAGTGGGATCTCGTATTTGTTAGACAAGAACGTTGTGTCAAAATATATAACATCACCAAAGTAAACACATGCAGCTCTAGACCTTGCATCAGCCCAGAACAAATTCCTCAAATTCCCCTCATCAGTCAGATCCATGAGATAGTAGAAATTAGGGTTGGTCAATTGCATGCGACAGAAGTAATTATACATAGCCTGAGTGTCACCTTTCTTAAGGTTCAGATGATTAAGATGGTCCGACAGACTCCCAGCTTCATTTTCACCAATGCTTTGGTTTCCATTACCTCCCGCATCTATGACAAGGGCCCGGTATAACTTTATTGTTCTTTCTTCAGCATCAGCAGTGGACTGCGACTTTCTTTTGGTACCAGCACTCATTTTCTTAATTGTTCTGTAGCTCTTCAAGCCCAACAAGTGATTGTGTTCCAGCATCACTTCAAGCACCCTCCATCTTTTGGAGTCCACTATCCTCATCCGAATCATTGCTGGACAGCCAGTTCGAGTTTCTTTTCGAAGACGATTTACATCTTTAATTCTTTTGAAGCCTTGGCTACTGCAGCAGAGTACTGCACCATACTTTTCTCTACTATTTCGCTTGAACCATGAATTCTTCACTCTGACACGAAATCCTGCTTCCTTAGCATAACAGTTGTAGTAGTTGTATGCATCATCATACGACTCAAACTCCATTCCGACAGCAGGAGCAACAAACTCCTTTCTTCTGACAGATATGCCATTCTGATCATCAGATACTGCTGCGGCGGCATCTGTCCCTCTTTGACTTGTGCTGCACTCACCATCATTACCTTGCTCACTTGGAAGGGGAGCCTCTTCCATCTGAGATGTAAAGTGATATCTGACAAGCAGACAGCAAAAATGAGAAGAACAGCATTCACAAAGAAAAAGGCCAAAGTGAAACTTACACTAGTCTAAGATCGTGTGATCATCATCTGAAGCTAGGCCAAGCAAGAAGGCATTTGGGAAGAAAGAACCGCTGGTGAGTGTATGTAATTTAGCCAAGCTATTCAAGTGTCTATCACAAGTTCCTCTCTTCTTTTGCCTTCCATTTTCAAAAGTTCCAATCAATGACCATACAAATCTTTTTCAATTCCCATGCTGCAAATATAAAGGTCCAATCAGCTCATGCACACATTGAAAGAAATCACCGAAACTTGATGTGCATTCTTTAAGAGCCAGTTCAAGAGAATTCAAGTTCCGGATGGCATCTCTGAAACTGTTGAAAAGATGGTACACTCCCAGATTGGAACTAAATTTACACGCCCCCTCCCCCAAAATATATATATATTAAAAGCAGCTTAGCACCAGAAGATTTTCAGCCAAATGCTGCACCAAGTCCCCACAGACAGCTCCATTTCGGCCTTCGTACTGAAGACATACATTTGCCTCTGATACATCATTTACAAAGACGATGAATCTATTGAGACATGATCATCACAAGTTACATAAGCACAGCTAATCCGTGGTGACGCATGTTTCTTGCGGAAGCACCTCACACCCACATCAAACGAAGAACACAGCATTAGAATTCGAAACTACGAACAACGAAAGGAACAACCTGCGCACCGGGAATTAGCACATCACAAAACAAAAAGAATTCGATATATCGCCGCCGTCACGGACGCCCACAACCGGCAACTGAACGAGCTTGATGTCTACACCCGCCTGCAATCAACTAAACTGTCTCAAAACCTAGAGAAATTTCGATTACCTTCAACAAAAGCTCAATTCCTGCGTCCACCAGATTCCCGCCGGAATTCTCACCGCCTACGGTGACTCTCCGGGGATTCCGATCTCAGCGAACGGAGTACAGGGAATGAGAGAGAGAGAGAGAGAGAGAGAGAGAGAGAGAGAGAGTTCTCATGAAACACAAAATTGAAAAAAAAAATGAAAAAGAAAAGGAAATGCGCAGCGACAGCGTTGAACGAGGAACGTTCGATAAATGGGCGTGTCTTGGAATTTATGACGTTGTTCTCGGTTGCTGAAAATTGTCTGAAAATGTTTCTTGATTTTGGATTTTTAATCATTTTAATATGGTGTTGCTGTTTGCATTTATATCTAATTTTTGTATTATTCTCATTTCAAGTATTATATAAGTCAAAAGATATTTAAAATTTGAATTATTTTTCTATATCAGAATGATTAACTAAATAAGAATTTATAACCCTCAATGGCTTTTTATCTATTTCTTTAATTTGTATCATCTTAAAAATCGCACTATATTTTATCGATATAGCATGCGAAAAAAAGAAGAAATGAAAAACATATTTAGGAGCAATATATGAAAAGTATATCAGCAATTTAAAGATGTTTTTTGCTGTTAAATTTTGAAAGTCAGATTGAGAGGCATAGGAGCAATTTATCATTGAATTTCATTTACAATTTGACTTTTGGGCTTTGTCATAATTTCATATAGATATATATGAATGTTCCTAAGGGTACATATTTCCAATTTTCTTTTTATTGGTTTACGACACATGACAAAAGTCACAAAACCCGTGTACTATATTCACACACCCAGAAGAAATTGACTCCATTTTCTATTTTCCTATCAGCAAGACATTTAGCTTCACAAACCCTCTCTCTCTCTCTCTCTCTCTCTCTCTCTCTCTGTAGGACCCAGCAATCAGAATTTCATGGCTCACATCATCTCACAGAAGATTCAGATCACTCAGCTTTGTATAGCATACACAATTATCAAAACCTGGTGTATATTCAGTCACAAAATTCAGCGCCTTTAGTTTGGCGAGCAGCAACCCAACAATGGCTGCTTTCTCCCTGCCTCTCTCTCCTCCTCCTTCATTCACAACCCTCTGCTCGTCTCTGCATTACGCATGTACCACCAAACTCAACACCAGAAAACAGTTGACTACCAAGAAAAGGCACACCACCATTATAGTTAAAGCTTCAGAGAAGAAGCAAGAAACTGACCAAGACACCCAAGCATTCAATCCCTTTGGTTTTGTGACAGATAACCCGTCAAGCAAGAGTGCCATTCAGCTCCCTGAGAGCCCCGCTGAAGACGGCAATGTTGGCCAAATGCTCTATGTGAGTGAAGTGAATTTCTTTATGCTATTGTATGTGTATGACAGTATGCAATTTCTTGATTCAAGTAAATTGTTGTTCGGCTTGTTCATGTTGATTCAATAATTAAAGAACGGTGAATTCATTGATGTTTATTGTATATTTTCAAACTGGCAATGGGATTTCAGTTAGTTTCATCTTTTGCTTCTGTTGTTGGCTCGGTAAATTTCGTCAAGAAGGGATTACATTATTATTTTCTAGCTGTGACAGTTGCATCTCGAATAGATTTTATTCATTTCTAGGAGTTTCTTGGAACCATAATACGGTTGTTCTTGGATTCTAGAGGATAGAGGACAAGGGAAAGGAATATGGCTCCTATATTAAATCTGGCAAGTTCAGGTGGTTTGTTAGGGAAACAGGTGAATCTCTCTGTTTCTGCAGAATTGTTCTTGGATTTTCTTTCTTAATTCTCACATCGCACTCTGATAAGTAAAAAATAATATTACTCCTTGAAGGGTCACCTGAGAGCCGGCGTGGGACGATAGTTTTTCTTCATGGCGCTCCAACACAATCTTACAGCTACAGAGTCGTCATGTCTGAGGTCTCTAGCTTTCCTTTGTTATCCTGTGATTTTGGTAGCTAGAAATTCTATAATTAATGCTTGGTGGATATTTGAGGCTTTACAAAGCTGATGCTCTCTTTTCTACATTGGTGAAGACTTGCATTTGTAGAAGCTAAAGTTTGGTTTCGCCGCCTAACTAGCACTCTTCGAGGCTTGCTAAGCTTATTCTCTCTCCTTGGAATTCATACTTGCATACTCAGAAGCATCTGTCAAGAAAATTCTTCCTAGAAAGAGCTTTAATTGGCTCAGCACGCATTACTGGAAAAAAATTTCGCATGCACATCAATCTTCAACTTTTGCCATTCTATTTCGGTTTCTAAAAGATGATTGCTTTTTTGTGGACTGATTAGATTTCCAACGTCGGGTTTCGCTGTTTGGCTCCTGACTGGATAGGATTTGGTTTCAGCGACAAGCCACAACCAGGATATGGTTTTAATTACACAGGTTCGTGACTTTCGAGTTAACAAGATTAATTAAGCAACACCGTTTTTCCTCTCGTTTTCTGACACGAATTGAGTGTTTGGCTGGCAGAAAAGGAGTTCCATGAAGAGCTTGATAAATTACTCGATGTTCTGGGTGTTAAATCCCCTTTCTTCCTAGTTGTTCAGGTTTGAACAAATTGATTTCTGATCATGTAAGAACTGTGAAAATGATGAAAATTAGACCAACATAATGACTTGATAAGAAACTAAAGGTTAAGTTCCAGTTCACAAACCCTGCCTCAAACATGTGCATCTGGTATTTCTTGAAGGGCTTTCTTGTAGGTTCATTTGGATTGACATGGGCCTTGAATAACCCAAGCAGGATATCGAAGCTGGTAATATTAAACAGTCCATTAACGGCTTCATCTCCCATACCAGGATTGTTTCAGAAACTGAGGTGAGATTTTGCACCACTTAGAAATGAGATGTTATTTATCTATTGTCTGGAGGATTTTTATCTCCACTTTCATAAATTTTTTACCGAAATATTTTACTTGTCAGAAAGTGAGATATATCCCAAAACATTGCATTTCGTGACTTAGCTGAACGATTGCATTTTCTTAAGTGCCACCCTCTCTCTCTCTCTCTCTCTCTCTCTCTCTCTCTATATCTCTATCTCTATCTCTCAATATTACGTTTTTTTATTGTACAGAATTCCTCTATTTGGTGAATTCACATGCCAGAATGCTGTGATGGCTGAGCGGTTCATTGAAGCAGGTAGCGCGTAGGTATCCGAGAAAGCATCTTATTCTTTTTAGATGCCATCAATTTATTACCAGGATCTAAGAACAGTGATCCTCTATTCTGTTTCTTTGCTAAAGAATCATGTTGTGCTTTACAAGATTGCTTATTACGCTTCCGTGGCTAACATGTCAGACACTTGCAAAGATTTTCAGAGGAACTTAAGCTGGTGCAGTTTTTTCAACAATTCACGAGGGCTTTAAGAAGGCTTTGAGAATAAATGCAATGATACTATTTGGCATTGTAAAAGAGACACCTTAGTTAGCTCTGGCCAGAAAAATAGACGTCCTCTGACTCCTAGTAGACTTACTTCGCCTGAATGTAGAAGAACTGCATCAGTGATTTTTTAATGGAAATATAGAGATCAATTCTAAGCACAAGCATATGTAGATGATATGTGGAAACAACTAACAGATGCAAGTCCTCTTAAAATTGCAATTGCATAAACAGAATCCTCATACTTTCTTTGTCTGAATAAAATTCATGAAGTACCATAAAATTCTCTCTTTTCTATAAATAACCTAACAAATAAATATCTTGTCTTGCAGTTATGTTCTAAAGGTAGAAAAGGCAGATGTCTACCGGCTACCATATCTGTCAAGCGGTGGACCCGGATTTGGTTTGTAACTTGTTTCTGTTTTGCAATACTTCAAAATCCTGGTAAAAAATGGAGAGATTTTAATAGAAGTAATATAATCTTTTTTACGAAAGACCATACTTTGCCATCAAATTGACATATCTGCAAGAGACATGGGTCTCACTCATGTCATCTGAATACAAAACATCAGTTCTAAACTTTCTGTCAGATTTGATTGACGGGAAATATGAATCTCTCAAATTCTCAGTAACACAAAAAAAGTTGATAGAATAATTACATTTAAGAGTATTTAGTCATCAAGTTGTAGATTCATGAATGCCTGTACTTGTAGCCAATGTGGCAGGAATAATTCTAACTTCCAATCCTGAAGTCTCTTTTCTTTCACTGTGACAAGCCTTGCTTGAAGCTGCAAGAAAAGTTGACTTCCAGAAAACAGCAACTCAAATTGCTTCTGGCTTTTCGTCTGGGAGGTATGATGTTCCCTATCCTCTGGCCTATATCTCTTGCTGCTGAACTTCTTTATCTTCATATCTTCTCACATATTTTTTCTATGCCACAACTTTGTTATGGCCAATCTTTTATGTTCACTACTGCTGCGGTGAGTTTCCATCGTTCCATCTGAGATTACCTTTTTTCTCTGCTTGATATTGCTATCTTTTTCCTCTCATAGTTGGGATAAACCCATATTGCTCGCATGGGGTGTATCAGACAAGTATCTACCGCAATCAGTGGCCGAGGAATTCCAGAAAGGAAACCCTTCTATGATAAAACTTAAGTTGATAGAGGGTGCGGGTCATATGCCACAAGAAGACTGGTGAGCTTCACCGAGTTCTTAAGGTGATTTTAGCCTTAGCCGATTCTCTTTCTATATTTAGTTTTAACAGTTGCCGTGTTCTCAGGCCTGAAAAAGTTGTGGAAGCTTTGAGGATGTTCTTGCTATGAAGATATTCAGTATTGATTGTGTTCCCTGTTAAAGCTTTTGCTATTCTTAAAGGTAAGAAGCTATTTCCAAGACTTGTGCTGGAAATTGCATAATAATCAGAAGTTCATTTTATCTACGAGATATGCTTTAGTCACTACTGAAAGGAACCATGTAAAATGCCCGGGATAAATAGACAGATCATATCACAGTGCAAAAACTGTATCGGAATTTGTTTTTCAGTGGAACCAGTGTAATTCTTAATTTTAACTTGACATGTGATTGACAAAGTCTATTAGATCAAGGCGATGCACATCTTCTTGGTAAATAACAAGCATTAATTGACGTTGGTATATGTGTGGAATGCAGGACATTGGTCAGTGAACGGAACGGACAAATCAGATTTATTTCCAGAGGAGATTATGAAGTTCCAATACTCAAAACACATATCCATCCTTGAGTACTTGTATAGCGTGGATCTCAGGAAATCGCCAACGGCGTGGCAAATTATTCATTCAACTCGGTCTCATGGCATAACTATGATACAGTGACTGCTGAATTGTGAAGAAGGCATGCTCTTTATCTGTATAATATGCATTATTTCTCATTAAACAGAGAATGTTTTGCTTTTGGATGACTAGGATCTCATAACATTTCAAAAAGTCACATTTGCAGCGAGAAGCATGAAACATGTGTAAGCACCATTAGTAAACCGCTTTCTCAACAGCGGAAACAGAATTTAGTACAAAAGCACTTCTGTACAAAATAAGAGCTCGAGATGCAAGGATCCGAAAGAATACTGCCAACTCTTTCTGGCAGCTAAAGATCATGATAATCTCATTCAACCTGCCAGTTATAGCAAAACAACCATCATATTTGAAACTTAAACACATTTAAAAATTGGATAATTTCTATTCCTGAACCAGTGAGCAAACTCAAACATGTTCCTCAACATATCAATCTCTGCTGTAATGATCTTCACGGCAGCAGAGAGCGCAATGTTTTGTCAATTCAAATTGCTTTGTCAATTCAAATTGCTGATTAGATGACATGTCAAAACTTGTACAATCATGAATGGAAGAAAAATTTCATAGTAGTCATACAAAACATCATGCAGTTCTCATTAGTTTCTCAAGCACGGGAGAGTAAGAGATGGTAAATGACTCAGAATTTCAGAATCCAGCTAGGAAGAATAGTATGAACAAGTAGTGTCAATCGTCCCCATATGAATCAACCCGAACAGGTCTCTTATTAAAGTGAAGAACGGCATGAGCTGAAAAGATTAACAGAACATTAACTGAGCGGGGCATCTCTTAACAGAACGTTAACTGAGTGGGGCATCAGAGAGAAAGATCAGCCAGATCGAACGTCCTTGAGACAGCTTTGCACCAAGAATCCACCTTCTTCTTCCTCAGCTCCTCATCCAATTTAGGATTGAAGGTAGTTGCGTCACTCCTCCTTGCTCCAGAATCAAAAATCTCATCCTCTGTCCACACACCGACAGCTAATCCAGCAGCATAGGCTGCTCCAAGGGCAGTTGTCTCTATGTCAGCTGGTCTCACAACTGGGTTTCCCAATATATCCGCCTAAAAAGCAGAGAAAACCACACTTTAGTATAATAGATATCTTCAATAAGATCTAGGACGAAAAGAGTTTAGCTGCACTTTTGTTCGATTGGTTGGTCCACTGATTGTCCTTTTTGGGAGGTGATGGGGTGTGGTTCCGGGGTTTGGGTAGGATTTGCTTACCAACCACTAATCTAACGGGATCTATTAAAGTAGTTCTTCTGAATCAACGGCTAAAGAGAGAATGCCTAAACTGAGCTGGAGCGAATCAAACTCTTTACACATGAAGCAACACAAAGAATTGTCCTGAGAAGCTGCCTCAACAATTTCGTGGCGCTGATTTGTTTATATCTATAGATCCCACGTATATGGCCTATCTTGAAAATTTTAACATGAAGAAGCAGATATCCCAAGTTGACTAATGTGTAAACAAACAATGGAGCACAAGTCATGAACATGATTATAGATGTGGGAAGCTCATTACCTGGATCTGCATCAAGAGGTTATTGACAGTGGCACCTCCGTCCACTCTTAGCAAGAATTCCCCTTTCTCGTTCTTAACCTCGCCCTTCTCTCCTGCATCTTTGTGCATGGAGTCCAACACATCCTTCACTTGAAAAGCCATACTCTCCAGCACAGCTCGAGCAATGTGAGCCCTGTTTGTAAACCTAGTTATCCCAATGCAAACCCCACGAGCATCGTCGCGCCACCACGGAGCAAAAAGACCATTAAAAGCGGGCACAAAGTATACCCCTCCAGTGGAGTCAACCTGTGCGGCCAACTTCTCGATCTCGCTGGCAGAACTGATTATCCCAAGACTGTCTCTGAGCCACTGAACAGCAGCTCCAGCAATGGCAATAGAACCTTCAAGGGCATAGTTTGTCGGTGCATCTGGTCCAAGCTTAAAGGCCAAAGTACTCAGAAGCCCATGAGTTGAATGAACCATCTCCTCGCCGGTGTTAAGAAGAATGAAAGCTCCAGTGCCATATGTGCTTTTGGCCTCGCCCCTTCTACATGCTTGTCCCACCATTGCAGCATGTTGATCACCAAGGCATCCCGAAATTGGAATTCCAGTAAATGGCCACCCGTCGGTTATTTTGCCAATTATTTCAGAATTGCTGATAATTCTGGGGAGAATATCTGGACGAATTCCCAGAGTATCTAATGTGGGCTTATCCCACTCAAGAGATTTGAGATTCATTAGCATAGTTCTAGACGCATTCGATACATCAGTAACATGTAAACCACCCGTGGTTCCTCCAGTCAGATTCCATATTAACCAGGTGTCTACGGTTCCAAACAGAGCATCCCCTTCCTTAATAGCCTCCTTGACAGAATCGACATTTTCCATCAACCACAGAAGCTTGACTGCGCTGAAATATGTACTAATGGGCAAACCACAGGTCTCGACAAAATGGGTCCTTCCCCCGGACAGTTCTTTCTCCAATTTTCTATAAGTAAATTTAAACGCATATCAAAACTGTGTAATTCCCATCATCAAGCAAAAACAAAATTGTGAAGCGCAGAACATTTAGGAGTGCGTTTGGCCATTGATGATGTTGAACTTCTGATGAGTCCCACGGATGGTCCAATTTTACAACGAAAGGACCAAAAACTAGCCGAATATGAAGGAGATGGTTACCTGCAAATGGAGCTAGTACGAGCATCCATCCAAACAATGGCATTGTACAGAGGGCGACCGGTGGTTTGCTCCAAACGAGAGTAGTCTCTCTCTGATTAGTCAATCCAATGGCTTTCAGTCCATCATTCACATTGTGGCCATCAGCTGTGGCTTCGTCTATCGCCTTGGCCATACACAGCTTCACACTCTCCAGGATCTCCATCGGATCGTGCTCCACCCATCTTGAAATCAACACGCAAAGCACAGAATTCACACACTCTGGGCATGCTTAAATATGAGCCAAGAAGAAAGGCAAGTTCTTTTCTTTGTATCGAACGCACACGACAGCCATCCTCGCCTTCTCTTACTCGAACCATTTTGACGACACAATCTTAAACAGACGCGATTTCAAAAACATTCAGAGAGACAGAGAGAGAGGGTACCCGGCGTGAGGGCAGAACTGAGTGAACTCGACCTGGTGAGATCCGATGGTACGAGCATTTCGGTCGTAGATGATGAACCGGGAGCTCGTGGTCCCCTGATCGATCGAACCCACATAAACTTGCTCGCCCGACATTGCCTTTCGCTTGTCCTTCGAACGGTTGCTGTCGAGAGAGAGAACAGAGAACGTGTGTGAGAGAGAAGAAGCGGTGCTGAACGTGGAGGGAGCTATGGAATCGCCGATCAGTATATATAAAGGAGACGACAGCTTACACCGTTCGAGAATTCAGTATGCAGAAATAGCCAAAAAGAAATCTTGGGAATCGTTGACTCGCTCTATCCATTCATGATTTAGCATTTAACAAAATAGAAATCTTCCCTTCTCTCAACGAACTTGATCTGCAATCGTTCAATGTTCTTCGCTGTATCATCCGTTTCCACGGCTGCGTTTTCTGGGTCAAATTTAGCGAGATAATTTCAATGGATATGCCTCAGATGGAGAGTCGAGGATGATGACTCGGCGAAGGATTGGGGTCGAGAATTCTCTTAATTTCAACGCCGATTTTTTAGGGAGGCTTTTAAAGATTGTTTATCCTTATCTTCTTCTCGACCAAATATGGCAAATCTGTCGAATATACGACGATCACGCAGTTGCGATCCGAACACGTGACGAAGCAACAAGAATCAGACCGTTAAGTGACGCGCCCTGCTAACTCGAAACGAAATCGACCGGAGAAAACTGGCAGATGGCGGGGGCGACAACGTTGTTCGCGTTGGTCACCGCTCCTAGGCGGAAAATACAAGGATGTGCTATTAATGGCGGGACAAGCCTCCACGTGGGCTCCCCATTGGCTGATGGTGTTGACCGGCGGTGCAGTCAATGCCTTTGAGATTGAGGAAGCGACGTGTTATCCGTGACTCTGGGTCTTATCCGACGGCCCCTTTTTGTTCTGCATTTTGTATTATTAATTGTATTCAGTAACTAGCCATTTGGCCCATTTATCTAATCTATTGTACACATGCATGATTAGATTTTTATTTTAAAAAAAATTCTCAAATTAGTATACTCAGTATCCAAAACTAATTTTTTTATTCATCAAAAACTTCAAACCAGTACACCAATTACCCCATGTAAATTTGGATTGTCAAAAATTCCATATTAATACACTCGCAACATATATACTCTCTGTTAATTTCCATCAAATTCATAAAAATCAATATATATTGAATTTTTGTATGGTATTAACCAAATCTTATGTTTTTAGTCATCCAAGCGTAATTAGATAATTTATGGATTCTGTTTAAAGGGTCCGTTCATTGTGGAATTGCCGCGAAATTCAAAAAAATCAGGCCCAATAAGAGTTACAGAGTGCATCCGGCAGTCTCGTCATCGGACGTCACACGTTTGAAAAGTCAGAACCACTTCAACTAAAGGTAACACAAAATAACCGCTACCGATAACAAAGGAGCTGCTTCAACTACCATGGCAACCAATCAAAAAGCGTTGAACAATTAATTTTATTTAACGTTTGTTTTTTGGGGGGGATAGAAGCTGCTTAACGACCTTACCCAATGCCACCGGCTTTGGTTGATACTTTATGCTATCTACGGGTTCTTTCAAAAAACAATAGAAAAGATTATGGCTTGCTAGCTAACCACTGCTGTACAAACTCCACTACATATTCCAATTTATTCGGCATAAGCTTTTTATCATTTCAACTTATTTATCGAACGTTGATTCGGCTCACGGCTCAACCTTCATCACGACATTCCTCCCCCAAACTACCGGTCACCGAAACTTGCCCGGGTGGGGGGATGTGGCGGAAGAGAAAAAAGGAAATGGAGTACGCAAAACAGGAGAATGGATCTTTCTGGGGGAGATGGGAAATGGGACCTCAGGCCCAGCCCACGAAAGAGGCCCGGAACCCGGAAACAGAGAGTCTCCCCAGCCCACGAAGGAGGCCCAGGACCAGGGGAATCATAAGGCGCGGGGGCCGAAAATTGTCTCTTTCCTATGATTGAGTATTAAATTGCTGCGGATGGTCGGAGGGCGTGCTTTTCGGGGAACGCAGAGATGCGATGACGCTCGGTTCTTGCCGTTACGGAAAAATGTAATGGGGCCACTTGCTCTCCTACTTTCCAGGGACCGAGGGATGGACTGGGAGGGAGTATTGAGTAACGTTGCTCCTCGACATGGCAAAAAAATTCAAATGAAAGAAAGTGAAAAGAGTTATGATGATACTCTCCAGAAATGATTGTGATTTCAAGCTGGGGATGTTGTAATGCATTGAAGAAATGGGGATCTGGGGTGATGAAAAGGGAGCGTAAAGCAAGGTCTTTCGTGTTCTTTTCAAGAACTTTGAAATTTTTAGCTACTGTGGAACTTCAAATCTTAGACTGGGCGGGCTTTGGTTTTGAAAATGAGAAGCTATCTTCGACTCTATAAAGGAAACGAAGCGCTCGTTTCTCTCTATGCGAGTGTGTGTTTGTGTATGGTTGCGCATGAGCTTGCTTGTTGTCCGTGCTCGGGTTCGGGTAAAGGTCGAAATCCTCATCGCGACACGCAACGTGCGAGGTCCAGCACATGATCACTACGTTTGCAGCCTCACTCCGCCGAGCTCGCAAGTTGGCGAGGTACGGATGTCTCCCTCTAACTCTTGGTCTTGGGTTTTTTTTTTTTTTTTTTTTATTGTTCGATTTGAAGTTTTTTTTTCCCTTTATTGCACACCGACAATTAATCTAATCACAATTGTTGGGGCGCCAACTCGGTATTCCACTCTTAAAACAAAAAAACAAAAGTGGTATTCCACTCCAGCATTTTCTTTCGTATACTTGATCGAATAATAAACGTGAAAAGAATTATATAACTTAAGAAGAATTCAACAAATTAGGAAGCTTTGAAATTTTAATGGGATTATTTGCAAAAACTTGTGCTCGTTTGAATGGACTTCCGCTTTTTCATTTTTCCGTTTAATCTAAGTTTTACGGTGTACCTATTTTGACTTTTTGTTGATGCAAACTTTCATAAAACGTAAACGTTGGCATGTGGATTCTAATTGTTTCAAATTTTGATGGGAAAGTAAAATACATTTTTTTCTTTTTACTCAATTCAACCCAAAAATAAAGCCCTCAAAAGCCAATGTTATCTTTTATCCCCGAAAAATCGAGTGTGACTCGAGTGTGGACACCATTGAAGTAGTGAAAGAGGATTTATTTTCTTGCCGCCATGAAGAATGAAAGAGGAATTTAAGTCCGATCTTACAAGCATGACAACCAGCTAGTTCGTATAGGCTTACCTTGAGCCGCAATAGCCAAGCACATCTTTGCCGTAGGCTTATCGGGGGCATAAAATTATAGGACCCCACCTAAACATATTAAGACTAGTCAAAATTTGACTAACACAAAAAAGTGCTACATATGTTTTTTTTTTTTAATAATGAGCAAGTCTAAGCTAAATTTTATTTAGATGTAATGAAGTCATTCTACCAATCACCTCAAATTACACAGGGTGATAGGATGTTTTGGACAAGTGATACATGAGGATAACAATTAGAAATTAGGTGAAATGAAATGTTGTAAAATAAATAAATCTATAAATATTTCGAGTGCTTATGAGCTCACTCGATGTTGTTAGGTCTCATGTGAAATCTTGTCGATGTTAGGGCACGGATGCATAGATCGCGAGCAACGTAATGGGTTAAAGCTGGAAGCTCGGCGTATAGGCGGGGCCAATCCAGAGGGTGGAGGGAGTGGGGCGGGGGACCACCGCACCAACCTTGAGAAGTCCGGGAAGGGGGGGTGGGGGCCCGCCGGCACCACCTTCTATGCAACTCCTCGCCAGTTGCAACCCACCCATCCCTCCGTCTCCGTCCCTTCAAGGGCAAGCGGACAAACGGCAGCCATTCGCTAACTTCCAAAACACAGAGTTGCACCAAACCCTACGCCCTCCCTACCCACGTCACGTCCGTACATACTTTAGCGTCTCGATTAGATGCCTCCCTCTCCTCAAATTACATTATTAATAACGCTTGCGTGCGCATTTGATGTGAAGGAAACAGTACGATTAAGATATGGAAACTCTCGTTTGATTTGGTGACTCGCTAAGTCTCTTGTAAGCGTGCATTGACAAATCGCTAACCATGGTTATATCTTGATTTCAAAGGTGACTATTGATGCATTCGGAACCCATTGCACATGGCCCATAAGCAGCGCTAGGATTGAAAAAATTATGAGATATAAATTAGAGACGATTGTAAATTAGTTGGTTGAAATTCAATGAGTGATGGGCATTAACTTCTCAATTGTGAATGTAATTTTTATAATACGAGTAAGGGATATATACAAAAATGATCTATTTCAACTTTAACCCAAAAGGATTAAATCAAACATGTCCGAAAGGTTTAAGGGCAACATCAAATAAATTAAACGTCTAGATACATTATTTGTACGTTATATTAAAGGAAGGGGCTTGAGCGTGTTATCCGATCGCGGTCGGGAAGGGGATACTCTGCACGCCCTTCAACATTAGCGACGTCAGACGGACTCACGAGAAGCCGTCCCCCAAAAAACACTGTCATGACATGGACATTGAGGCATCAATACTCTATTATATAAAGAAAAAAAACATGCTCCATGCCCCGCCTAAGATTCCACGCATCAACGCATTTTTGGTGACTCGAGCTTGAAAAATCCTTCTTGGTAAAGGGAGAAATTTTAACCCCATAAAAGAATTCAGAAAATTAGTCAGTGTTGTATTACAGATAAATAGATTTTGTCATTGTAGCCTTTTTCAAGCAATTCAGCGAGGTCCCTCTGTCCCCTGGGCGAAGCTTCCCCAAAAGAGACAAGACCCTCCTACACACATTTAAGAATTCAAAATATCTCCATGATTGAACCTAAATTTAAATCACGAGTTTACATCAATGATCATCCTTCTCACGTGAAAAAAACAAAATGAAAGATTTGAATTCTCATTTCTTAAGTGAAAACGATTAGTTTCAACTATATATTTGGATTCTCACTAAAGAGAATGGACTAAAATTTATGAATAAATTAAAAGTTAGAGTAGAACAGATTAAAAAAAAAAAAAAAAAAAACTAAATTTTTTATCAACCCCCCCCTCATCTTCCAAAATCTCTTCCCTTCATGAGGCTCTTTGATTTGCTTTGTATTGGCTTTGATCTTCTTTTACTTTTACTTTTTCTCTCGCTTTGTTTTGGGAGTTTGTGTCTGTGAGTAAATCTCTATCGCTGATTTTGACTAAACACGGAGACCAATTCCGCCATTCGTCCAATTAATAGCCACCAAGGTGGATGTTGATGACATGGCTCCACAACCTCTTCAAAATTAGACCGTTCTTCTCTCCCGATTTAGACTTAGATCTAGATTTGGGTGTTTTATACTCTTGATTTAGAATTAAGTCGAGATCAAAGAGTTCCTTGTATGTATTTGATTTGTGTTCTTTCTACATATCAATATTGGTGTCTCTACATGGCAATAGTGATAAGGATATTGAACCTAAACGCACACCAAAAGTCATTGCAAATTGAATGAAGGATCTTGATATATGCTCATCATTGAATTTGGTTATCGGCCATTGAACATTTACGGTGATGAATTTGTTATTAAGGATGAGAGTGTGCTTTTAGTTGCAAATCGTGTTTCGTTATTTACATTTTCGGCATTTGCTTTGTTCAGTAATTATTTGGGATTTACTAAACTTGAAATCCTTTTATGTACCTCTTGAATATTATTAAAGAAATGAATAAAATCTTTATTTCCAAAGAAAAAAAAACAATTCAGAACTGTGACAAGAATATTTATGTCGAATGAGAAGACGCAATTTGAGCACGCCATCCTTATTAACACCAAGAGATTGCTACATGTATTGGGATGTGCTTGGTTTTCCATTTGTACCGGATATATCTACTCATCAATCGCATACAATCCGTGAAAAGAAGCACAGCAGTTTGGCCCAAAAAATACGTAGGACCAAGGAAAGACCATTTAATTAAAGTGTAAGACGTCGGATGGAGGATTTTCATAGGTAAGTGAGAAATCCCATTCCGACATTGATGCGTCAAATACACGCCACGAGATCACACTCACTCTAGCATCCACCGTCCGATTATCTTACTATCGAGCGACTTCCCATCTCCTGTGGATCCGACGGATGGCAACGAAAGGCCTAGATCTTCACTCTATCGCGAGATGCACGTTACCGTATCCCTTCCAATTCATGGAACTCTCGCCACTTCCCATATAAACGGGCACACTCCCCATTTCATTCCTCTCTGCATCTCCCTCCCTCTCTCTCTCTTTCTGATAGGAGTCGAGTCCAGAGGATTCCGGCGACGTAGTCTAGGGTTCCGGCGAGGATGGCGTTGCTCTCGGCTCTCGCGACGGAGATCGCGATCCCGGCCTGCGCCGTGGTCGGGATCGTGTTCTCCCTGGTGCAGTGGCTGCTCGTGTCGCGCGTGAAGGTCACGCCGGAGCAGCGCGCGCCGTCGTCCTCGTCCCCCAACAGCAACAAGAACGGCTACGGCGACTACCTCATCGAGGAAGAGGAGGGCGTCAACGACCAGAGCGTCGTGGTCAAGTGTGCTGAGATACAGAGTGCCATCTCCGAAGGTGCCTTTACGTAGATCCTATAGCTCCACGACTTGTCCCCTTGTTGGAATTTTCCAGTTTCGTATTCTTAATTTTTTATTTGTAGATCTTTCAGTAATATGGTCTTTCGAGCAAAGTTCGCAGCCCTTAATCCACGTTCGTTGTCCGAGAGGAGAGAGAGAGAAAAACGACGAGAGAGAACGAATTAGATTTGATTTTCTGGGTTGCGAGTCTCTCTCTTTTAATCATTCTCTTTTTTTTTTTCCTTTTATATGTCTCACTCACACTGTTCATCACTAGATTTTTTTGGGTTCAATCTCGCATCTGGTTGAGCTAAAGCAACAAAATTTGAGTCTTTCAATCTGATGATAACCGAGCAAAGTCATGAGCTTTTGCTGCGTGTGACGTGAGTAATTCTTAGGGTTTTGTAACAGCTGCTAGAGCCCTTCGAGTAACGCATCTGAGCAGGAGTAGCATAACATCACTCGTGCAGATCTCTTCTTCGGTAATTTAAAAATATTTTGTTGGGGAATGGTGGTTTGAATAATGGAGGTGGCCTCTGTGGTTTCTTCTTGGGAGGCGTGCTTAACCGGTGGAGCTCTTATCCCTTCGGCTTTCTGCCATCTGGAGGAGAGTAATTATTTTCGTCTTTATGCACATAAAAAGTTCACCGTTTCTTTGGATTAATAAAGCGCACGTGTCGTGCACGTGAATGTTGTGACGCACGGGTAATGGGCCCATGGGCCACGTCTGGGTTTTCGTCTCTTCAGTCGTCCACTAGCTGCAGGCTCCCATGGGACTGGGAGGCGCACTTCTTATTTTAATGGCATGGCAGGACGACGATGTATATAATATAGCCGCTTCAAAAGTATATTAGATTAATGTTATAGAATATGCTCTGAATCATTACATGTTGGAAGATGAATTGGTTTTATTAGCCCAAGAACTGATTGAGTAAATCAAGCTCAGTGTCGCATTTTGGCATACGTAAATCTGTAGGCAATTACATTTGATGATAGGTTCAGCCAATTTAACCGAAATGAGAACATACACATTTTTGGAGATTTCTCATTTTCTTATTTCATCATACTTGTGACGAAGCACTAATTCTGTATGATTAGTTAAGAATATATAGGCAACCAACCGCTCTTATATTTCTCTAAGGTTCTCTTTTGTGTTACATTCTTGCTTCTCCTAACTAAACTCCTTATAGGTGACTATGTTTCATATCCATTTCTTCTTTATTCTGATTTAAATAATCTTTTCAAAGTTGAGCATTACCAGTTCTGATGAGAAATTAAATTTATTTTATTTTTATTTTTTCCAATCATTTCCCCTGTTTCTGTTCACCCTTCTCCTCTTTTAGTACTAACATCTAAGTTCAGTTCTAAATTTAGTTCTATTGTTTTCCTGTACTCTCGGTTGTATCTTCGGGTCTAGCCTTCTGCCTACTATTGTAGGTGATAATATGTTTCTAGTTTCTTCGTTAGTTCCTAATGCTTTAAGTCAAAATGTTTAGATATATTTACAATAATATTCTGGGTCTGGGATGATGAAATTTATATTCAGTTCTTTTTATGCAATTTAATTATTTTGCAGAACTGTGTGCTTTTCCTTTTCTCATCTTGTCGTACTTTTTATGTTTGTTTTCACTCCCCCACCGGTGGGATCTAACGCTAACACTGTCCGCTTTGCCAAAGGTGGATTGTAACAGAAACCATATCATCTTTTAAGTTTTTCTTTTGGAGGCACCGTAGGTTAGGCTTTTTAATTTCTTGGAACAAGGTTGAACCAAACTAGGCAACGGAATGAAGTAACTGGATTTAACTAAATTATACCTTATATTGTCACACATGGTGTAGAATGTCTAGATTCAGATTTGTTGCTTTTATTTGTTTAATGGATTCTAAATTATTATTTATGATTGTAACAGGTGCGACATCCTTCCTGTTCACGGAGTACCAGTATGTTGGAGTTTTCATGGTTGCTTTTGCGGTTCTGATCTTCCTCTTCCTTGGCTCTGTTGAGAGCTTCAGCACCCAAAGCCAGCCTTGCACGTACGATCCTTCAAAAATATGCAAGCCTGCACTTGCCACTGCCGCTTTCAGCACAGTTTCATTCCTGCTCGGTGCTTTCACCTCAGTCGTCTCTGGTTTCCTTGGCATGAAAATTGCAACTTATGCCAATGCAAGGACTACCTTGGAAGCAAGAAAAGGCGTTGGAAAAGCTTTCATTGCTGCTTTCAGGTCTGGTGCAGTTATGGGATTCCTTCTTGCTGCCAATGGTCTTCTTGTGCTCTATATTGCAATCAATCTGTTCAAGTTGTACTATGGCAATGACTGGGAAGGTCTTTTCGAGGCCATTACTGGTTATGGTCTCGGTGGATCTTCCATGGCTCTCTTTGGAAGAGTCGGTGGTGGAATTTATACCAAAGCTGCTGATGTCGGTGCTGATCTGGTTGGAAAGGTTGAGAGAAATATCCCGGAAGATGATCCAAGAAACCCAGCGGTATGTACTTTCTTACTGTAGTTCCATCTCCTTAGTATATTATTCACTTTCAGTCATAAATGGGGTTGACCTTAATCATTCAGGTGATTGCTGATAATGTTGGTGATAATGTTGGTGATATTGCTGGTATGGGGTCTGATCTTTTTGGCTCTTATGCTGAATCATCCTGCGCGGCCCTTGTTGTTGCTTCCATCTCTTCTTTTGGAATCAATCACGACTTCACTGCCATGTGTTATCCCCTGCTTATCAGCTCTATGGGTATCCTCGTATGCTTGATCACAACACTCTTTGCGACCGACTTCTTTGAAATCAAGGCAGTGAAGGAAATTGAGCCTGCATTGAAGAAGCAACTTATTATTTCCACAATTTTAATGACTGTCGGAATAGCTATTGTTAGCTGGATTGCTCTGCCCTCGTCATTTACAATTTACAACTTTGGGTCGCAGAAAGTTGTGAAGAATTGGTAAATTCTCGGATGACAAGTGTCTCTTTCTGATCCTAAATGCCGGTTTCTTCTAATATTGTTCATATGACGTGCTTTAAATGTCAGTGGCCTTATATGGAATTTTATCGATACATTGAGCGGATGTAGTTGCTAATTATGTGTATAGTCTTGCAGGCAGCTGTTCTTATGTGTTGGTGTTGGTCTTTGGGCTGGGCTAATTATTGGGTTTGTCACTGAATATTACACCAGTAATGCCTACAGGTACTAAAATTGCTAAAGTTAATGAATAATATGAGTCTTCACGGCTGTTGATGATCATGTGCTGATTATGTACTGATCATTTCTCTGCAGCCCTGTCCAAGATGTTGCTGATGCCTGCAGAACTGGTGCTGCAACCAATGTTATTTTTGGCCTTGCCTTGGGATATAAATCTGTCATTATCCCGATTTTTGCCATTGCCATTAGCATTTTTGTGAGTTTCAGTTTTGCTGCCATGTATGGAATTGCTATGGCTGCCCTTGGAATGCTAAGTACCATTGCCACTGGATTGGCCATAGACGCTTATGGTCCCATCAGCGACAATGCTGGAGGTATTGCTGAGATGGCTGGCATGAGTCACAGAATTCGGGAGAGAACTGATGCCCTTGATGCTGCCGGCAATACTACTGCTGCCATTGGAAAGGTATAGGCAATCCTTGCATGTGAACATAGTTATGGACCCTGTCCTGTTTTCTGATAAAATCTGTCACAATAGCAGAGGAAAGGTTGTCTGGGTAGGAATTTTTTTGTGAGACCACGTTCATATCATCCAGACTGTGTGCACATTGCCCAATTATGTTTTTTTATCACCATTAATGATTAAATGTATAGTTGAATTGGGCAAGTCTTTGTTAAATGTATAGGTTAATCTATTATTCTTAATATTAGCTCTATACTCAAATTTTACTTCCCTGTTATTTAAATCTAATATCTGATCAACTTTTTTCTTTCTTTGGGTATGTAGGGATTCGCCATTGGATCAGCTGCCCTGGTGTCTCTCGCTCTGTTTGGTGCATTCGTGAGTCGTGCAGCAATTTCTACCGTTGATGTCCTAACACCTAAGGTCTTCATCGGTTTGATCGTGGGTGCCATGCTTCCTTACTGGTTCTCTGCAATGACGATGAAAAGTGTGGGAAGTGCAGCATTGAAGATGGTTGAGGAGGTCCGCAGGCAGTTTAACAGCATTCCAGGACTTATGGAGGGTCATGCGAAGCCTGACTATGCTATGTGCGTCAAAATTTCAACCGATGCATCTCTCAAGGAGATGATTCCACCTGGTGCCCTTGTCATGCTTACACCACTTATTGTTGGGACCTTCTTTGGTGTGGAGACGCTGTCTGGTGTTTTGGCTGGCTCTCTTGTTTCTGGTGTTCAGGTAATCTTTTCCAAAATAATGTCTATCTATATTGGTAGTTTAAATTGCTCGAGGTATATCTCTTTATAGAATGCTTATTAAACTGGGTCAAGATGATGTAGTTTCTTCATTGTTGAACAAAATTTGTCTAGGTATGCTGAACTAGGTTGGAGCTTCACATGGGTTGCCTCATCTTGTAGTATATTCTTTCCTGATGAATATTGCTTGTTGGGCTTGGTTTTAAACAGATTGCAATTTCGGCATCCAACACTGGTGGAGCATGGGACAATGCGAAGAAGTACATTGAGGTATGCAGTTGCTCCAACTGCTCAAAAGCTTAGTATTGTCAATATACTTGTCTGTGGTGGTTCAGTGACCTGCTTAGAAAAGTTATGTAACCTTAACAGATTTTTTTCCTTAATATCTTGATATTTGCTTTCAGGCTGGTGCTTCAGAGCATGCGAGGACCCTTGGCCCTAAAGGCTCAGAGCCACATAAGGCTGCTGTTATTGGAGATACCATTGGTGATCCGCTAAAGGACACTTCAGGCCCATCACTCAATATCCTCATCAAGCTCATGGCAGTGGAGTCGCTCGTGTTCGCTCCCTTCTTTGCTACTCACGGTGGTCTACTCTTCAAGATATTCTGAGGGAGGGATTGGACGACTTCCCTTTTGTAGCGGCACCATTGTCATGAACTCAATTTGCCCTTGGCATCTATTCCATGTTAGTTCTCCATAATTTTAGCGGTTCTGATTCCTAAGGATGATGATGATGGTTAGGAATTTACATTAACATGCAAATCTCAACACTTCGTTTTAAGGTTGAACCTGGCAATTTTTGATTCATGGACCAGCGAATTCTTCAATTTTAGTGTATTTTTTTGTTTTCCCCGTAAGAAAAGAACTGCATCGATGCCTTTTTCCATTCAATGGGGGGTCATTTTTCAGCTGATGATCTTTATGGTTTTCTCTTAGTCTTACTTTTGATGTCCATATGACTTTGAAATGTCTAATCGTTATGATGGTCGTGCATGGAATTATCATATTCTTCGAATGTCTTGAGTGTATGTTCATCTCTCCTCCTGTACTGAGAGATAACCTCACACCAGAGGAAAGATTAAGGGAAATTCTGGGCATTCTCCTTATCGGGGGGACCGTTCCTCAGAGTATTTCACGAGCATGCGGGATCCTGATTCGACCACCCTTCGTTGAAGATGTGGTTTTTCTCTGAGAAACTCAAAAGGCGGCCCTTGATGGATCTGCGTTGACAGAGAACTGGAGAGTTTTATTCATAAGGCATGTTCCAAGAACTGTGCGCCATTCTTGGAATGCTTCAACCGAGTTAAATAAGCATATGAGCGGGACCACTTTCTTCTAGCGGGACGGTGCCGGACCAGGAGAGCATATTTGCTTTGTCAACCTTTCTTCTTTCCATCTTCACCGGTGCCCGGCTCCGGTCATCTAAAGGGCGATGATTGCGACGCGCTCTTCATTTCTAGAGGAGCCGGGGCCTCTGAGAGATTGGATCCCGTAAAGAGATGAAAGGGTGCAAATTCATGCCGGGCGAATGGCAATGATCTTTGATCGCCGGAGTCCTCGGAGTCCTTGTAACATTGGAGGCTATCAGGCCATTCTCGAGTTTTCGGGGGTAAATTCTGAAACATAATTCACAATAAAAAAAATATTTTTCTGAAAAAAGTCTTTTTTTCCCTCAAAGTTTTATCGAAACAAGCTCGTGAAATTTGATAGTCATTTGATTTTTGTTCATGCTCAGCACTCTTTCAGTATAAACCAAATATAAGACTATCAGATTTTTTTATTTTTTTTGGTCTGAATAAGACTATCAGATTTAGAACATATACAATCTTATCTTCAGAATATGGAAGATTTAGATTTTATATCTTATTTTTAGCGGTTGAAAGATTTAGAATTTTTATCTTTAGAAGTTTGAAAGTTTTCTAGTTTATGTATTTCTTGTATTCTAAGTAAATATCTACAATACACTCTTGGGTCTATAAAAATCCACCTACGTTTAACGGAAATGAATAACAATTTTTGATTCAAAATGTATTAGAGCCGTCTAAGGCTAACGCTCCTTTACAAGGGTGATCAGTATGGCCTAGGAGAATCCCCGGCAGCCTTCTTCTTCTTCTTTACAAGGGTGGTCAATATGGCCCAGGAGAATTGCCGCCACCGCCGCCATAACTCCCATTACAAACCCCTCTTCTACAATGTCCTCCATTTGGATCTGCTCACCACTTTCTTTATCTATGTCTCACAACATCCAATTACTTGCTATGGAAAACATAGGTCATCTAGTTTTTCAAAGGACAAAACCTATGGCCATGTTGATGGAACCACAACTTGTCCCTCTTATGTAGCCCAACCAATTCTTTGGCAAGAGTAGGATGCTTCCATCATAAGCCTTCTAACTGCATCCCTCTCAAAATTAGTTTTATTTCCGATTATCGGTAAACTAACTAGAAAAGCTATATGGGATGCTCTTAATGCCTCTTTTGGCTCAAATTCCACTACTAATATGCTCTCTTTTCATTTCAGTTTTCAATGTTTGCAACAAAAATGGGATGAATTAGTTATTGATATCCTCCAGCATGCTAAATCCATTACTGATGAGTTGGGTGCCGTAGGCAAGCCTCTTGAATCAGAGGATCTCAATGTCCACTCCGTGGTCTCCGATTTGATCTCCAAGACATTGTTCCTACATTACTTGATTGTTCTAAACCAATCTCCTTTACGGATTTGTAAGATCTTCTCCTTAGTCACAATAGTATTCTAATTTTGCTACAACCAACTTTGCTCATGAAATCCTTCCACTCCTCCTCGTCCCTCTTTCTCTAGCCGTGGTCAGTCTAGAGGCCATGGGGTCGTGGTGGTCGCTTTGTTGATGGTCATGGTGCCTGTCATCTTCAACAAGATCAATTATGGTGTTCCATTTGTCAACGTATAAATCACACTACTGGCACATGTGACTATTGACCTTCAGGTATGCCTTATCACCAATCACCTACACATACCCCTTCTACTTCATCTTATCGACCCTCTTACTCTCTCAATGACAACCTAAGCCATGCCCTTTCCCCTTTTTTACCTACCTATCACCATCCTACAAGGTGCCTCTCACCATGTCACGCTTGATATACAATCCCTCTCTTCCTACAACACTTATAATGAATCAAATCAATTACACATTGAAAATGGTAAGAGTCTTGAAATCACTAATATTGGTACTTCTTCTATTCCCTCATCTATTTCAAATCTTTCTTTATGTTTAAATGATGTTCTTCATGTCCCTGATATTTCTAAATATTTAATTTGTGTTCAAAAATTTGCATATGGCAATAGTGTCTTCTTTGAATTCTATCCTACCCACTTTTTTGTTAAGAATCTAGTGACCAAGGCAATTCTTCTTTGTGGTCCAAGTAATGGTGGTTTTCACAACATTACCATAACAATCTTCAATGCCTATTGCCAATATTGCATAATGGACTTTCATAGATGGCTAGCATCAACGTCTTGGCCATCCTATGAGCATCTCTTATGGTTTATGATAAAAAAAAAATAATTTGCCATGTCAGTAAACACGACTGAGTCAATTATGTACAGCTTGTCAATTGGGCAAGGCTAGTCGTTAGTCCTTAAGATTGTCTCCAACTTGTAGTTTGTTTCCGTTGGATTTAATTTATAGTGATGTTTGGGGTCCTTCTCATTTTGTTTCAACTAATGGTCATTGTTCTTTCATTATTTTTATTGATGATTGCACCAAATTTATTTGGTTTTATCCTCTTAAAGTAAAGTTAGATGCTTACTCAATTTTTTTAATTTCCAAGCTCTTATCGAATGTTGCTTTCCATAAAATATAAAAGCTGTTCAAACGGACTAAGGTGGGAAATTTCTTGCCCTCCCCACCTTTTTCTCAAAAATTGGTATGGCTCACTGCATTTCTACCCCTCATATCCATGAATAGCAAGGGGCAATTGAGCGTCATCATAGGTATATAGTTGAAACCGGTTTAACATTATTAGGTTAGGGCTCCGTCCCTCATCAATATTGGCGTTACGCATTTGAATTGGCGGTCTACCGCATCAACCGAATACCGTCTAAGGTTAATAATCACATCCACTTTTCAAACGGTGTCCATCATCCTCTGCATTATTCAGTTTTAGAAATCTTTAGGTATCGTTGTTTCCCATATCTACGAACTTATAATGCCCACGAGACGGATTTCAACTCTATTCCTTGTATTTTCTTAGGATATAGTCCCTCTCACGTAGGGTATCATTGACTTGACCCTATCACCAATCATTTATACATTGCTCGATATATTCATTTCAATGAAACATCTTTTCCCTTTACAACTCCTTCTATTCTCGGTCCACCATCTTCTTCATCACTTCCTACATCGTACCATGGGCTTTGGCTCCTATTAGCATTCCTCCTCCTACTAATACAGTGAGATCACAAACTCCTCCACCAACTCTCCTAGCACTGTCTAATACCAATCCATTCATCTCTCTCGCCTGGTTGTTCATGGCCTTTATCATTACATTTCCTCATCATCCTCTCCACTACCACCACTGTCACCATTGCTCTCACCTAGGCTAACACACACCCATGCCATGTGTTGAAAATATATTTCGATTTTGAACCCAGACAAAATCTTACTGGATGTGTTGTGCGGACAGTCCAAGGAAGGAGCATATATGTGGAGCATTTAATGAGAAACAACGTGAACGAATTATCTAGCTTTGTCCCTGATTTTATTTGTTCGTGCATTAATTTCCCTACACATGCGTCATTCAAAAATTCAAACGTGGTTGGAGGGAAGCGTGCGGCCACAAGTAGGAAATCTTACAGCATTTCTTCCAAAAGATCACGTGAAATGCAGAGTTATTCTCCTTTGAAGTTTATAGGGTCAAGAGAAAAAATTATAGCTGAATGTCTCTCCGCTCCTTTTGGTCATTTATTGTGGGCTTTGTTTGTCCTCTTTCACGGAAGCCTCATTAATGTTGCCATGGAAGGGATTAGGAGAGAGAAAGAGAAGAAGAGATAAGGGTCCAATGTCCCATTTTCTCCTTCCCTTCACAAATGGATGCACATGCATGTGTCACGGGCCGATCGATCTAGCTTTCCTTTCGAACCCGTGCGGCCTTAGGATTTCTCCCAAGGCAGCATTTCCCCTCAAACTCACAAGATTTTTAGAGAGAAAAACTCTAGAGAGAGAAGCTCTGAATTCTATTACTTGTGTAAAATGAGATGATTATAATGAGGGGAGGAGACCCCTATTTATACAAGTACAGGCAAATCGTGTCCGTAGATTTCTCCTTGATCTAACGGTGGAGATCATATCTCTCCAACTGCTTAATTACATATGTGTACAATTACCGTATCATCCGCCTCTAAGAATATTCTAGAAGACTCAAGAAAATCTCACCCCTAGGAATATTCTAGGAATATTCTAGAACACTCAAGAAAACCCTAGAACTTGGAGTCAATGGTTGAGGATCGCTCATACCAAGGATCAGTCACAACATTGATCAAAACCCTCTCAACCGTTCATGTTTTTGAGCCGTGACATTCTCCCCCACCTAATCGGGCGACGTCCTCGTCGCGTCTTCAGTATGGAATGCTTCAATTTGCCTCTTGAATTGCCAAAGAGCGTCCGCAAGTTCCCAACTTGCTTCACTCTCCGAAAGACCCTTCCATCAAACCATATACTCCCGCTTCAGCGTACAATATCGCTTTTGTATGACTCGATCTGCCATAATGTAATCCACTTCCTGATCATACGAAATCTTCTCTCCCAATGGTGCCCGTTGCAACTCTTCTCGATTCGGATCTTCCTCATCTACATGGAAATATTTAAGCATACACACATGGAAAACCGGATGTACCTTTAGTTTAGGTGGCAACTCCAACTTGTATGCGACCTTCCTGACCCGTTAAAGCACATGGAAGGGCCCCTCATAGCATCGAATCAACCCCTTATGCACGTCTTTGTATCGAAGAACCGCGTGTAGCTTGGCTAACACTTGGTCTCCAACTTGGAACTCCACATGTCGATGCTTTTGGTCCACCCACTTCTTCATGCGCTTTGATGCCTTGTGTGGGCACGCCCTTGCCAAGTCCGCTTGTTCTTGCCAGTCTTTCGCGAACTTGAGGGCGGGAGCGCTACTCCCCTTGTAGCATGATGCAACCGCACTTGGGGTTTGCGGTTGTTACCCTGTCACGATCTCAAATGGACTCTGGCCAGTCAACTCGCTCCGTTGCAAGTTGTAGGAGAATTAGGCCATGTCAATCAACTTTGCCTAATTCACTTGCGTCGTGCTCACATAGTGCCGAAGATAAATCTCCAAGAGTGCATTGATCCACTCCGTCTAACCGTCAGTTTGGGGATGCAAACTCGTGGAGAAGTTCAGCTCTGACCCTAGTAGCTTAAAGAGCTTCGTTCAAAACCGCCCCGTGAATCAAAGGTCACAATCGCTTACGATCGTTTGTGGTACTCCCTAGTACTTGACCACATGCTTCAAGAAAAGCTTGGCCGCCTCCTTAGCCGGACAATCCTTTGTCGTAGGCACGAAAGTCGCGTACTTGGAGAACCGATCGACCGCCACCATAAGCGTCCGACACCCTTCGGATTTTGGTAAGTTGACGATGAAGTCCATGGAAACACTTTCCCATAAACGAGTGGGGATGGGAAGCGGCTCCAGAAGCTCCAGCGACGATCATTGCTCAAGCTTGTCTTGTTGGCATACAAGACAAGTTTTCACGTACGCCTCAATGTCATCCTGCATTTAAGGCCAGTAGTACTATTTCTCGACGAGCGCCAATGTTTGGTGGATCCCTGGATGACCCACCCACTTTGAGTCGTGGCACTCTCGTAGCACTTCCTTCATCAGCTTCTCATGGAGCGACATGTATAGTCGCTGTCCCTTGGTATAGAGAAGCTCGTCTTCACACCAGAATTGACGGATCTTGCCCTCTCACGCATACCGTAGGAGTCCCTAAGCCCTTTAATCGTACTTGAGCCCCTCTTTGATATGGTCAATCCACGGGCAATTCGGACGACTCACAATGTTTGCCAATTCCGCCTTCCGACTTAGTGCGTCCACCACGAAGTTAGCCTTCCCTGGCTTGTACTCTAGCACGTAGTTGAATTCCGCCAAAAAATCTTGCCATCGAGCTTGCTTTGGACTAAGCTTCTTTTGCGTCTGGAAGTAGCTCGTGGCCACATTGTCTGTCCTTACGATGAACTTTGCTCTTAGGAGATAGTGCATCCACATCCGAAGGCAATGGACCACCGCGGTCATCTCCTTCTCCTGATTAGTATATCGACACTTGGTATCGTTCAACTTCCGAGACTTGAATGCGACCGGATGGCCATCCTGCATGAGAACACCACCAATAGAATAATCGGAAGTATCAGTCTCTACCTCATAGGGTTTTGTGTGATCGGGTAATGCCAGCACCGGCTCCTCGGTCATGGCTTGCTTTAACCGATCGTATGCCTCTTAGCACTAGTTGGTCCACTCCCACGGCTTTTCCTTCTTCAGCATATCCGTGAGTGGTACTATGATGCTCGAGTAGCTCCGAATGAAGTACTGGTAGTAATTGGTGAGGTCAAGGAATGACCTCAACTTCGTCACCTTGGTCGGCGGCTCCCATTCGACCATCGCTCAAATCTTAGCCCCGTCCATTCGAACTCGACCGCCCCCAACTATGTGCCCCAAGAAAGGAACTTCCTTTTGGGCAAAAGCACACTTCTCGCGCTTCACGTACAACTCGTTCTCGCGCAAGACTTGGAAGACCTGCCTCAAGTGCTCGATGTGCTCCTCCAGTGTCCGGCTATAGATCACAATATCTCTAGGTAAACCACTACGAACCGATCAAGGAACGAATGGAGTACCTTATTCATCATGATGCAGAAAGTAGCCGGGACGTTGGTGAGACCGAATGGCATGACAAGGAATTCATACGATCTGTATCGCGTCACGCATGCAGTTTTTGGCTCATCCCCTTCAATGATCCAAACTTGATAGTAGCCTGATCGGAGATCCAGCTTGGTGAACCATCACGCTCCTCCAAGTTGATCGAATAGATCCGTGATGAGAGGGATCGGGTACTTGTTCTTCACGGTGAGTTTGTTCAGCGCCCGATAGTCGATGCACATTTGGAGTGATCCATCGTGTTTCTTTTGGAACAGGACCGGTGCACCGAACGGAGACTTGGACAGCCGAATGTATCCCGCATTGAGCAGCTCCTTGAGTTGTCTCCTCAGCTCTTCCAATTCGGAGGGTGCCATGCGATAAGGTGCCATGGCGGGTGGTCGAGTGTCAGGCACTAGCTCGATCCGATGATTTACCTCCCTTCGAGGTGGGAGCTTCTTAGGAAGCTCGGATGGCATCACATCTTCGAATGCGTCGAGAACTCGGGTCACCTCGGTGGGAACCTCCTCCCCTTTGCCTGCATCTTCCTCAACTTTCAACGTGGTCAGGAAGGTCACCTCACCCTTCCGAACTCCTCTCGAGAGTTGCATGGCTGACAACATCTTCCGATCGCAACCTGATGTGCGATGGATCGGAATCATGCATTGGCATCGTTTATCCAGAATACACTTGCAATCCCCAAACGGTAGCACACCAGCATTGATTCTATCGAAGAATCCTAGACCTAGCACAAAGTCATAATTGTCTAGGGGAATTACCTCAATGGTTTCTTTACTCGACCGACACGCCGCTAGTTGGGACCTCCTTGGAATTCACCGTCTTGAGCCAACCAGCTCCTTTCTCGACTCGAAGATTGAGCTTCTTCGTAGCCTCTTGGGATATGAAGAGGTCGGATGCCCCCGTATCCACGAGTGCACTCATCGTAGTATCGCCGATCTTCACATCCACGAACACCATTCCCTTAGACTCATTGGCTTTCTTTGTCTTGAGGGAATTGAGGATTCGCAATGAACCCAGTCGCGATTCCTCCGTAGGCTCCTCTTCCTTGCAAAGGGCCGCCAGTTTGGCCTTGTTTGGGCAATCCTGTGCCATGTGTGGATCGTCATAGAAAAAACATTTATACGTGTGTACTTTCCTTTGTCCTCCGCCGCTCGACTTCGCATGAACCTTAGGAGGGTCCGCCGGTGATTTGCTTCCATTCAGGCGATTAAATCTCTCTCGATCTCCCCCACCATTAGTCTTGTCCCTCGGAAGAGAGTCCGGCTTGGATGTAGAAGGCGCCTTGTATTCCACCAGCGATTCGGCCACATTTATGGCCGTCATGAGATCTCCCACATTGCACCGTTTGATTTCCTGTTTGGTACATGGCTTGAGACCACTCATGAACTGATGATACGCCTCATTATCACTTATCGAAGATATTTGGAGTAGCAATTTCGAAAACTGCTTGATGTAGTCGCGCACCACACCCCTTTGCTCGAGCCGTTTTAGCTCATTCTAAGTATCCTCCTCCGCATACGAAGGGTAGTACATTCGTCGAAACTCCTCAACGAATCCATCCCACGTCGTGATAGGATCACCACTCCTATCATCTTACCGACAACGCCACCACAACAATGCATTATCAACTAAATACATGGATGCAGTGTTTACCCGTGTGAGGTCGTCGTTGATTCCTATAGCTTAGAAGTATTGTTCCATATACCACGGGAAGTTGTCTACATTTTTGGCCACCCGCGAGCCTTTGAACTTGTTCGGCTTGGGTGCGTCCGTTCGTGGACCAGTATGCACCGTGACCACCTTGTTCACGCGTGCCGCTTCCGATTCAACGAGCTTCCCTTTGAGTTCCTCTACCTCCGTGCGCATGGCCGCCATCATAACTTCCAAGGTTTCACCTCGTTGTTCCAGTTCTTGCCTCAGAGTCCCCAGCAACTCGCCTCGGAGCTCTCCCATGCCGGTCTTGAGCTCTTGCACCTCGGCCTTGAGCTCCTCCTTTCTGGCTTCCACTCCTTCGACGGTCTGGGTTAGGTCATCGACCAATCCTCGAATCTCGGAGGCCAATAATTCCACCATCGTCACCCAACCTTCCAGATCCCCTAGCGCATCCCTTGAATCGGAACCGGCATGATTCTTTCTTCCCTTGTTGCCTTTTGTGGCAACCCTTCCATGATCCTCGTGATCAGCCTCCAGCGCAAGCAACACCTCAGGACGAGAATCAGCTATTGTGCCTAGGAACGAACTCGCTCTGATAGCACTTGTCATGGGCCGATCGATCTAACATTCCCTTCGAACCCGTGCGGCCTTAGGATTTCTCCCAAGCAGCCTTTCCCCTCAAACTCATAAGATTTTTAGAGAGAGAAACTCTAGAGAGAGAAGTTTTGGATTCTATTACTTGTGTAGAATGAGATAATTACAATGAGGGGAGGAGACCCCTATTTATACAAGTACAGGCAAACTGTATCTGTAGATTTCTCCTCGATCTAACGATGGAGATCGTATCTCTCCAACTGCCTTAATTACATATGTGTACAATTACCATATCGTTCGTCCCTAAGAATATTCTAGAAGACTCAAGAAAATGTTGACCCTAGGAATATTCTAGAAATATTTTAGAAGACTCAAAAAAATCCTGCCCCTAGGAATATTCTAGAACACTCAAGAAAACCCTAGAACTTGGGGTCAACGGTTGAGGATTGCTTGTACCAAGGATCAGTCACGGCATCAATCAAAACCCTCTCAGACTGTTCGTGTTTCCGTGCTGTGACACATGCATGCCATGAAAAATGGAGGCACCGTTGTTGCTACAAAGAGCTGTCTTAGAGACGTGGAAGTTGCGGCCTAATTTGTCTTCTAGCAAATTATGTTCTTCTTAAAAGGTAGAGAAGGAGCAAAGGAGAAGGTGTGCCTTAGAGTACCAAGAGAGCGCCAAGCTCATTTGGTGGCTGAGAGAAGAGAGCTCTTCTCATGAGGATTTGCTTGTTATTATTACACCTAAGTGTTTTAACCAGTTAAATTCTTATTAGATTTTGTTTAATTTTTTGAGTGAAAATTTATTAAGAATTGTGAGGGGTTAAACATTGTATGAGTTACTGAGTATAATTGAGCGCTTTGAAAAATCGAGTGTTTGAATAATTGAGTAATTATAATCTCTATTGTATTGCTTGTTTTTATAGCGAAATTTTGTATTGTTCTCTTTGTGGACGTATGTTCTAATATTCGAATTGAACTACATAAATCCAATGTCCAATTCCCTTTCCTTCCTTTCAATTGATTTTATCTGATTCACTTCTCTATATTTGCAACACCATGCAACTTCACTCTCATCCTTCTGAAATTAATACAGCCACCACTTCCCTTACCGAACCAACCTCATTCACCCAAGCCAATAAAATCCCTTAAGTGACACGTAGCTGTAGCTATGACCATTGAATTTAATGCCTTGTCATAAAATAGCACATGGTCTTTGGTCCCTTGCAACTCTTCTATGAACCTTGTTGGGTGTAAGTTGGTTTATAGAGTTGAGTGCAAAGCGGATGGTAGTCTTGAACACTATAAAGCTCACTTGCTCACTAAAGGTTGTTATCATCAACAAGGCTTCGATTATACATAAACCTTCAGTCCAGTTGTGAAAATTATCACCTTTCGCTCCATATAATCCCTTACTATCTCTCAAGGGCAGCAAGTGCAACAATTAGATATGTAGAATACTTTCCTACATGGGGTTCTTTTTGAAAAAATGTACATGAAGCAGCCCCTAAGTTTAAGGACCCAACTCGTTGTGACTATGTTTGCAAGTTGCATTGTTCCCTATATGATCTCAAGAAAGCTCCAAGAGCTTGGTTTCAACGACTTTCACAGTTTTTGCTTCATTTGGGATTCTTGGCGTCACAAACAGATCCCTCATTATTTATCTATCAAAGATGCACTAATGTCATTTATTTTTTTATTTATATTGATGACATTTTGGTTAAAGGTAATGCATATTCTACTATTAGTGCAATTTTATAGAAATTATCTACTGAGTTCTCAATTAAAGATCTCGACTTGCTCCATTTCTTCTTTGGGATAGAGGTTGTCTCTCACTCTACTGGGCTACTTCTCTCTCAAGGATGTTATATTGATAATCTTCTTCATCAGGTTGGGATGTCTGAGTGCAAGCCTGTCCAAACTCCTATGGTCATGACCACAAAACCTTATGAGAAAGTGGGTGCTCTAATGTCTAATCCTATTTTGTATCGGTCTATAGTCGGTGCCTTACAATATGTGACATTGACATGGCAAGATCTCTCTTTTGCTATTAATAAATCTTGTCAATTCATGCATGTACCAACTAAAGACCGCTGGCAAATGGTGAAATGCATCTTATGCTATCTCAAACATATAAAGTCATTTGGTTTGCTTCTTTCTCGATCCAATGATACTCAATTACAAACCTTTTCTAATGTGGATTGGACTGGTAACTCTAATGACGAGAAGTTGATTGAATGATATGCTATTTTTCTTGGTCTTCACTTGATTTCTTGGAGTTTCAACAAACAATGAACCATAGCGCGCTAATGATCTTAATAAGGAATCAAGGGGTGTTTCCAGATATATTACTCAAAAGAATCAACACAATATGTCTAGTCGATTGGAATTGAGAAAATTCCATCCCTGTTGTTACAAACATACGATTCAAGAGGAGATAAAGAAATAGCTCGAATCAAGTGCTTGTATGTCATCCATTTAAAATATTCTGACAAATTCCTTACAAATTCCTTTTTTATTTTATGATCTGATTTCATTAGAAATCATATAAAGACAATTCCTATTTAATATAGTTATTTGTGCAAATATTTTACAATTAAGAAGCAATTGTCTCTTGCACAAATTGTGTATTAATCTACTATAACTATAGGATACTCTATTCCATAGAGTCCGAGTATAAAACTCTTGCTAATGCTATAGCTAAACTCATTTGGCTCAAGTCACTCTTTCAAGAGCTTGGGTTCCCTCTTCAAGGTCCCCCATCCTTTGGTGCAATAATATCGGTGCCCCTTATGTATTTGCAAATCCAATTTTCCATGCTGGTACCAAACATATTGAAATTGACTTCTACTTTGTCCATGATCGTGTTGCCGAACAACAGACAGTTCATCTCCATAGCGAACCAACCAACTCGCCAATACTAGCGAACCAACCAACTCGCCAATACTCTCATCAAAGCTCTTCCAAAAATACGTTTTGCATTTTTACTAGACAAGTTGAAGATTTGACATAACTCTTCCACTTGAGGGGGTGTATGAACCAACTATAGGGTTATCAAATTTGGAAGATAAAATGTTATCTTTAGAAAATGGAAAATTTATATTTTATATCTTATCTTTATAAGTTTGAAAATTTTCTCATTAATGTATTCCTATTCTAGAATATACTCTTGGCTATATAAATATCCGACTAAGTTTAACGGGGGATGAAAGACAATTTCTGTTTTAACTTTCAGTTTCCCATCTTGCCAGCCAGAGTCCTGCCTCTCTCTGACACAAGCGCGCACAGAGAGAATGCTGCTGCCACTTTCCTCCTCCACACAGCTCTCTCAAGCCACCACCTCCCGCATGCCCCCGCTCCTCCGTCCACTCTCCCCCTCTCCCTCTCCGCCGCCGCCCAAATTCCTCCGCCGCAAGCAGCCCCTCCGCGTCCGGTCCCTCCACGCCGTCCAGCCTTACGACTACGAGGCCCAGCTCCAGTCCCACTCCCACAGGTCCTCCTCCCTGAAGATCGCCATCCTCGGCTTCGGCAACTTCGGCCAGTTCCTCGCCAGGACCTTCGTCTCCCAGGGCCACACCATCCTCGCCTACTCCCGCTCCGACTACTCCTCCCTCGCCTCCGACCTCGGCGTCGCCTTCTACCGCGACCCCCACGACCTCTGCGAGCAGCACCCCGAGGTCGTCCTTCTCTCCACCTCCATCGTCTCCACCGAGCGCCTCCTTCGCTCCATCCCCTTCCAGAGGCTCAAAAGGAGAACCCTTTTCGTCGACGTCCTCTCGGTCAAGGAGTTCCCTCGCGACCTCTTGCTTAAATATCTGCCTCCCGAGTTCGACATTCTATGCACGCACCCCATGTTCGGGCCCGCGAGCGGTAAGCATTCGTGGGCGGGGCTTTGCTTCGTGTACGATAGGGTTAGGATTGGAGACGATGAAGCGAGGGTCGATAGGTGCGACAAGTTCTTGGGTATCTTTGCCAAGGAGGGTTGCAGGATGGTGGAGATGAGCTGTGCAGAGCATGATCGGTACGCGGCCGGGTCGCAGTTCGTGACTCACACCGTGGGAAGGTTGTTGGAGAAGTTCGGATTGGAGTCGTCGCCCATCAATACCAAAGGTTACGAGACCCTGTTGGATTTGATGGAGAACACGTCGGGGGATAGCTTTGAATTGTACTATGGATTGTTCCTGTATAACGACAACGCGATGGAGCAGCTGAAGCGGATGGACATGGCCTTCAAGTCGATACAAAATGAGCTGTTTGGGCGTTTGCATCAGATTCATTGGAAACAGTTGTCCGGCAATGCGGAGGTGGCGAGAGACTTGGACATGATGAGATCCGCAGTTCAGGAGTTGCTCTCTAATGGTGCTCCTCCACATGCCGAACCTCCTTTGGATCCAGACAATGCTACACGATAGGACACCCGGTTCATAATTCACTTTGCCTTGAGCTGCGCTGTAAAAGATTTTTCCTTTTCTGTGTCAAGGCAGTCACTACAATCGGTTGTGGCCATCTTCGTTCATCTGTTGATCAATGGGTATATTGGAGAGGTGGTCAGCTAATAGTTTCGAGACTCTGTCCGCATGTCTCTTAGAATAGATCATCTTCTGTGTTGGCAGGCGAAATTCGGTTATAATTTATGCAATAAAGTTGCTCAACAATTCCAGTATGTCTCGAAAAATGTCCAAGATCCTTCTTTGTCTTTCGAATTGATGCAAATGAAATGTCTCGAGATGGGCAAAGTTTCTAGTTTAAATGCTATAGTAGATGTGAGCAAGTAAGACAAGCAGAACAGCAAGGAGTTAGGAACAGTGCCCTCTGAGAAGGCAAAAGCAGTATGTGGGGTTGTCCATGTTAAGAACCTTCTCACACAACTGCTTCTTCAGTTAATTGCCCATCTCTTTTCTTGGTCGACGTATGTAAAAGGTTTGGTAAGAGATGGGAGAACTGCGGCTCCACATTCATAGTACCATTGAGATCACCACGACAACGTAATTTTCAATGAAGTTTTTCTTTTTGCAGTAGGAAACGAGAACTAGCGGGGAAAGATCGGCTAGTCTTGCTCCCTAGTTTTTCCCCTATCGCACTGCAATTTCAAAAGTTTCGGCCGCCATCACAACGAAGAACAACACTCTTGCCAGTCTTGACCACACAATGTTAACCTTGTTTCTCTCACAGTAATCCATCTACAGATTTCACCGGGAGATTCACACGAACTGCATAACCTTGCATTCTTCATCGACGTATCTTTCGACATTGCATAAGTAAAAGCTAATTCAGAGCACGTTTGGTTTTATCAGGGAACTTTAAACTTCGAAGCTCATGGCTCTCAAGTAATGGCCTACTTGATGTCTATTCTCGGAGATTTTAGCAAGAGGGTCAACCATATGAAAAACTAGCAACATGAATCCACTTATTTGTCAAGCTAGATTTGACTTCACTGGGTGGTTGAATATGGTGGAATGTGAGAACTTCTTCGAGTCGTCAAAGAGAAATCAGTTCACTTCAACAATTTCAAATATGTTTAAGCCCATATAAAAATAGTCTTAAAGCGTTAAGTGGGGTCGATTATCAATTAATACGACGTCTAAGATGGGCAATTACGCAATGTTTCTAATGTAAGGTATGCATTTCAAACCTGATCGAACAAAGCATATATGTTCTTCCATCGTTGCTAACACGCCCAACATAAAGATGAAGAATCATTAGACAATTTCGAATAACATGCACGCCACATCATCAATCAAAAACTACACAAAACCATGCTTTAATATGTTGCAACAGTGTATTGGTGCTAATAATAGAGACGACGTGCTAGTCAAAAAGCCAGGACCATAAAGAAGAGCGTTGTCCATGGAGGCAGAATTGAAGCCGATTCCCATGCTGATGCCGACACCAATGATCCGGTTGGCGGAACACGTGTGGCGATTACGGTTTGTGGGAGGGATACTGCGGAGAGTATAGAGAAGCCCTCGAGGACTCCATCAAGTAGTTGCAAGCGCTGGGGTTACAATAAGCTGGAGCAGTGCGCAGCAGTAGATCGTTTTAACTGTGAAGGAAACGGATTCCAAAAAAATGAATATCGGACTAATCGAATATCAATCAACCAAAAATGCGGAAATGGCCCAAGGACACGTATAATACCGATCGGAAGGCATATCACTTAAATTGACATACCTTATTAGCCACGGATTAAATTCTTCCTTTGCAATGACAAGAGTTCTTGATTTTGGGGCGAAAATCTTCACTTGAGAGAGCTTTCTTGTTTTGTTTTTTGTGCTGGAGATATCTGAACGTATGAGTCAAAAAACTGTTAACTTCCCCACAACTTTTCTATTCTCCACACAAAAAATAACTACCTCTCTCATGGGCCCTTTCAAATGAGCTGGGTTTAGCCCAACATGGGTGGCCCATAATTAATGAAAACCTATCATCTCCCACTTGCACATGGTGGGCTAAACAGAACTCTCTTCTTTTTGCAAAGTTCATACAAGCAAATAATTCGTGCGACCAACATAATTCGAAAGCTCATTACCATGCATCTGTTAGGAATACATAGTAGCTCAAATTGGTTATGACATTTTCGAGTAGATATAATATGCAATACCCTAGATCAATTAGTCACATTTACATCTCTCTTGATCTCTTTGCAATTATTATATATTGTATTCACAATTATGAACTAATCACAATTGGTCGACCAGTGAATACAAACAGAATGTGACATCAATAACAAATTGATCTTCCTCTTTCCTTAAAACTCTCAATTTCAATTGAACTTGCTATTCTAGAAATGTCCCGTTAGATCGAATCAATTCGTAATCATCGGCAACATTCTAAGATAGCAAACATTAAATAAAAATCTTGAAAATAAGTAAAAGTCATGAGGGCACTTAAATTGAGAAACTCTTTTCCTCAAGAGTCACACGGCTTAAAAGTTAAGATCAAAACTTTTGCCACTCTTATTGGTCATCTTATGCATACGTAGTATGAAATACGTATTATGGTATTAACTCCTTTCCCATAGAGCATATGTCATCACTTAAATACCATACAGATGATAGTTCAGATATACTTAATGTCTAACTTGAGTTCACAAATCTACTCTTTCAAAGAATCCATTAGAGCTCACATCTAGCTCCAAAAATAGATAAAGTAAAATATGTGGATTATTTTACTTTCGGACATAGTAAATAGTATATCCTCATTTTAACATTCAGTTAAATCGACATTTATATTTTAAGCTTGAGTTCTCAATTATCACTCAAATAGTAAGCTTAAAATTGTCTCATCTCTATTTTTCACATAGTGGCAATTACCTGTGTGAGTGGACTAATCTCTTATCTGTTCGACATACTTTCTCAAACATAATGCACTAAACATTGAGATGCATAAATGTTAAATAAAACTCATATGCATTAATAATGATAGGAAATATCATCAACAATGAACATTTAGGGAAAAATACATTATTCAGTACATCAACATCTACGTAGTCCCAGAGATTTTACATGACCACATAAAACATCTCTAGGTATCGGCTTTGTCATAGGATCTGCTATCATTCTCTGCGTAAATATGTACTGCAAGTTCACATCTTTTCGTGGGGATAAGTACAGCGGGAGTACCATAACTTGGCACGGAGGGATACTTAAGTGCCAAAACTTACAAATGGTATACTTAAGTGCCAAAATCGGAGCAAAATGGATCACTTAAGTGCCAACGGCGAGAAAATCCGGCCAAAACGCTGACGTGGCCTTTTTCCGGCGATCTAAAGTCGAAACGTTGTCGTTTTTGTTGCTGATATGGCGAAGTAAACCCAAAACGGCGTCGTTTGGATGCTGATGTGGCCACCGCACCCAAAACGACGCCGTTTTGACTAATATATTATTTTTTAATAAATATTAATTAAATAATATTTTAAAAAAAAAAATTAAAAAAAATGGGGAGCATTTGCCGCCGCCGCCCCCACCGGCGATGGGACGGACGGCGACCCTCACCGACCGGCGGCGAGCCGTCCCGGCCCTCGCCAGACGCCGGGAGAGGGCGGTGACCCTCTCCCGGATCCGGGCAAGGGTCGCTTACCCTCACCTCGCCCGGGCGAGGGCCACGGCGCAGGGGCAGGGGCGGCCCCCCGCCCGGATTGGGGAGAGGGTCAACGCCCTCTCCCGGATCTCGGGCGAGGGTCGGCCGCCCTCGCCCTGGCCTAAGCGAGGGTTGGCCGCCCTTGCCCCGACACCACTGAGTTTCTAGTGGCGCTGGGCGAGGCCGCTGGCTTCGGGGCGAGGGCCGGCGACCCTCTCCCGGCCGTCGGCTTCGGGCGAGGCCGACGACCCTCACCCGGCCGGGCGAGGGCGGTCGACCCTCGCCCGGCGCCGCTGAAACTCGGTGGCGCTAGGCAAGGTCGCCGGCTTCAAGGCGAAGGCCAGCGGCCCTCACCGTCCGTTCGTCGCCGCCGCCCCATTGCCGGTGGGCGGCGGCAACAAACTGCTCCCCACAGTTTTTTTTTTAATTTTACTTTTTAAATATTATTTAATTGCCAAAAATGAAATGAAAGAAAAAATAAACCAAATATCTGCCATTAAGTTTTCATAGGCCGAGATGTGCTCTTCCCGAAAGGCCTAAATTTTGAAATTTTCTTCTCCATCTCTTCAAATCTTCCGTCTGATACGGATAGACTCAGAGACACCTTATGACTTTTCTTTTGCCACCAGCAAACTCAAAAGCATATACCACCCTAAGATTATAAGGTAATCAACCCAAATGGCAACAAATATTCTTAGAACGGGAAGTTCTTCCCTTGGAATGGAAATCATGTAACTTACTTATAATTATGTCCATTTACATGCTACTAATACTTGGGAACGATTAGTATGATGGTTCGATGCCACAAGGTCATTCTAAGGGAAGAAATTGCCAGGATTATCATTATTCTAGATGGTTAGCTTTCATGAAAAACCAATTTTCAAATGATTCCTATGGCATGCTAAATGGTTTCAAGTTCGTAAGGCAAGGCTCACATGTGGGCGGCGGGCGAGCAGCAAGCGGGCAGCAGGCAACCAATGGGCGGCGGGCGAGCGGCTGGCGACTGGTGGGTGGCGGGCAATCGACGGCCTAATATTTCCCATGGTCTAATAGCATCCAAATGAAGATACCTTAAGCAAATTATCTGATTATAACCCGCTTTCTCTTTCTCTCTTTACTAAGGAGTCTTTAGTCTTCTATAAATTATTTTTTAAAAATCAAAAATATATTTAATTTTTACATTTCCTTTTTTTTTCTTTTTCTTTTTTCTTTCATTTTTTTCCCTCCATCTTCCTCAATTACCGGCCAGGTGTTATCAAGCGAGCTCAAGCTGCAAGTGTTGGGCAAGCTTAAGGCCTTGCTAATGATTGGTGAGCTCCTAAAATCAAGCAATGAACCCCAACGGTGACGAATATTCATTGGAAGGGAAGTTCCGTAGCTCGCAAATCATCTAATTTATTTTAAATTACCTTCATTTCTATGCTATTAGTACTTGGAAATGATTAGTGTGACGACGGAGAGCCACAAGATCATTTTAAGGGAAGAAATTGCCATGCCAAGAATGTTTCTCACCATTTGGGCCGATAGCTCGATCTTGGGAGCTCATGAGCTTGGAAATCATCTAACTTACTTATAATTATCTTCATTTAGATGCTATTAATACTTGGGAGAGATTAGTAGGATGGTTTAATGCCATAAGGTCATTCTATGGGAGAATGATCTTATGGCTCTCAACCACTACCCTAATATTTCTCTAGATCAAATAGCATCCGAATAAAGATAACTATATTAAATTATATGATTGTAACTTACTTATAATTATGTCCATTTACATGCTACTAATACTTGGGAATGATTAGTATGATGGTTCGATGCCACAAGGTCATTCTAAGGGAAGAAATTGCCATTCTAAGAACATTTGTCACAATTTAGATTGAGTGCCTGATCTTTGGAGCTCACGAGCTTGCAAATCATCCGATCCATTTATAATCATCTTCGATTAGTGGCAGAGGGAAACATCCTGGTTTGCTTCCTCAGGCACTTGATCTCCATCTACCCCCAAAGGAACTCCAGAGAACTCAGGTTTCGAGTGGTTGGTGCTGACTGGTTTGAGAAACCTAAAACAATGTTCAAATCTAATGGTGCAGATGCTTGATCTGGAGCGTAGTTCTGAATATTTCTGTGGATTATCAAGGACCTGCCATAAAGTTAAATAGGTCACATAAGACTCTTCAGAAAACATGTCTCCATGATGGTTATAAGTAAGTTAGATGATTTACAAGCTCATGAGCTCTGGAGATCAAGCGATTAAACCAAATGGTGACGAATATTCTTAGAATGGGAAGTTCTTCACTTAGAATGATCTCCTCGCTCTAAAGAGTTGCTCTGATCCGATCAAAGTACGAATAGGATTATCTAACTTACTTATAACCATCTTCATTTGGATGCTATTAGTGTATGGGAAAGATTAGAGCAATGGCTGAGGATGCCACAAGATCATTTTAAGGAAGAACTTCCCCAGGCTGGGAATTATTAGAAGATGAGCTTTCTTCTTCCAAAGAGATTGGGGGCACCCAAAGTCCATTTTGATGTAAAAGGAAGAAATAAACTCATACCGATTCTCGTGCGCGTGTGAAAGAATGATCAAGATTCCAGAAGCAACATCATTATTACCCTTATTACTGTCATTAGAATCTTATGGCTCTCAACCATTAGCCTAATCTTTCCCTGGATCTCATAGCACCTAAATGAAGAAACCTATACGTAACTAAATTGGCACAATTGAAAGTTTTATGACTAAATTGATAAATCTCGAGATGTTTAACTCTCCTGTCGTTTTAATGTAAGTACATGCGACATATTAAGAATTACTAATGATAAGAATATTTATTTCCCCCTAGGTCACAGACATAAGGTACTAAGCAAATACGATGTTTCCCTACACTCAAGTCAATCCCACCATACAAAATATAGCTCGTGAGCTCCAAAGATCAGGCACTCAATCTAAATTGTGACAAATGTTCTTAGAATGGCAATTTCTTCCCTTAGAATGACCTTATGGCATCGGCTAGTTCATGACTCACCACACAAATCTAGGCGGGCTCCGAAGCTCGCTTCACTGAAGTCGGCAACCTCATTTGACACAAGATCCCAACTGAAGGTCAACGAGTTGCCATGGGCTCGAGGTCACGAGCCGCCACAGAACACCTCAATCAAGGGTAAAGATCGTTCTAAGTGAAGGACTTCCCATTCTGAGAATGTTTGTCACCATTTGGTTTAATCGTTTGATCTCCGTAGCTCATGAGCTATTAAATCATCTAATTTACTTATAACCATCTTCATTTGGATCCTATTAGTACTTGGGAAAGATTAGAGCAACAAATATTCTTAGAACGGGAAGTTCTTCTCTTAGAATGATCTTCTAGCATTGGACCATTACTCTAATCTTTCTTTCCTAAGTAGAAGATGATTATAAGCAGATTAGATTATTTGCGAGCTCATGAGCTCCAAAGATCAAGCGACCACACCAAGATGAGTCTGAACGAAGCCATTGTCGGAAGGAAGCGAGAAGAAGTGGGGTTCCGGCGAGAGGGCCAAAGACAAAGGCTGTGTTTCATTATCACATGGGTTTTCATGCCACTGCTATCATAAATGAAGCATGATCCTTCTTCTGGGCTGGTCCCCAATCCTACTATTGTTCCTAGTGGAGTTGATCCAATTCCGCAGCCTATAGAGGAAAGTTTCTCTTGGCTATTATCCATGCAGCCCTTATGTGAATTGATAAACTTTGGATATAACGTGCTTCAATGGATCAAGGTTGGAGTTCCGAATAAAACGATTTATTTGAAATAAGTCTTATCGTATTTCTAGATAGAATTATTGCTTTTCAAGATTTGTTGAAACGTCATGAGATACAATAAGATATGATTAGATATTGTGAGATATTTTGTTAATTTCTAGATATTTACTTTCCTGATATTTTAGCTGTATTTTTTAAAAGAGCCTAGGGTAGATTTACTTTCCTAATATGCTAGCTGTATTTTTTAAAGAGCCTAGGTTAGATTCACTTTTGGTCGTAAGTACATTAGGTGATTTGCAAGCTCGTGAACTCCTAAGATTATAAGGTAATCAACCCAAATGGTTTCGTCGGGAGGGATCACAAGGCAACTGGGGATGCTAGTGCAACGGCTCGTCATCGGGGTTCCACGACGAGTAACGACAGGTCATTGGCGTCGGGCTCAGAGGACAACAGCTCGTTACGGACAAGACTCGGCGCGAGTTGCGGCAATGATCAGATAGGCAAGCTTGGTTGATCATCGTAAGAACAAAAAGGCAGCGTTGTTGGTGGCAGTTGAGTAGCAAGCTCACCGAGGGAGGAGGAGCACGGTGCAAGCGATTGCGGACAGCGGGTGTACAGCAGAGGTGTCGGGATGATCGAAGAAGAATCCCCTTTTTACATTTAATTATTTTTTCGACCGGTCCATGACAATTAGGTTCTTTACGGGTTTTTTTGCTTTTGCTTTTATTTTGTTTGGAACTTATACGTTTGCATGAATACATAATATTTATTGTGACAATATTGTCCATGATTTATTAATGTGCCAGCCATCAAAGACTTCCCATTCTATGCATATTTGTCACCATTTGATTTAATCGCTTGATCTCCATCGCTCATGAGCGTATAATTCATAAAATTTACTAACTATTTCTTGGAGACTATCGCCACCTATAGCATGCCGCCACCCGCCCACCGCCGCTCATCGCCTATGACCACCACCATCATGTAACTTACTTATAATTATGTCCATTTACATGCTACTAATACTTGGGAACGATTAGTATGATGGTTCGATAAATATTAATCAAAACAGCGTCGTTTTTGGTGCGGTGACCACATCAGCACCCAAACGACGCCGTTTTGGGTTTACTTCGCCACATCAGTAACAAAAACGTCGTCGTTTTGACCCTAGATCGCCGGAAAAAGGCCACGTCAGCGTTTTGGTCGGATTTTCTCGCCGTTGGCACTTAAGTGATCCATTTTGCTCCGATTTTGGCACTTAAGTGTACCATTTGTAAGTTTTGGCACTTAAGTGTCCCTCCGTGCCAAGTTATGGCACTTGCGGGATCCGCATGTCTCTTTTCGTGCAACCATATCCTTAACAAAGTTATACTTGGTATCTATATGTTTGATCTTAGCATGATATTTTGGATCCTTCATGTACGCTATCGCTGTTTGACTATCACAGTTAACCAACAATGAGTTTGCAGCATTCTCAACGACACCTAAATGATCCAAAAATCTCTTAAGCCAAACACCCTCTTGTACAACTGCTGATAATGCCACGAACTCGGCTTCCATCGTGGACAAGGCTATACACGTTTGCTTCTTACTATTTCAAGATATGGCGCCATTGTTTAGTAAGAAAACAAATCCGGAGGTAGATTTCCTTTCATCTAAATCTCCTTCCCAATCAGCATCTGAGTAGCCTTCAAGCTGCAGATCATTTCCTTGATAACTCAACATTTAATCAACAGTTCTCTTTAGATACCTCAGTATTCTTTTGATGGCTGTCCAATGTGCTTGACCTGGATTGGATTGGTATCTACTTACCATTCCAATTGCAAAACATATGTCAAGTCTTGTACACATCATGGCATACATTAAGCTTCCAACAGCACTAGCATAAGGAACACGTTGCATTTGTTCCTTCTCTTGTGGAGTCTTAGGACACAATCTATAGCTCAATCTTTCACCTTTTACAATAGGAGTATCTACGGGTTTACAATCCTATATACGAAATCGTTCAAGAACCTTATTTATATAAGTTTATTGCGAAAGAGACAATATTCTCTTCGAACGATTTCTTAAAATCTTAACTCCAAGAATATATACAGCTTCACCCATGTCTTTCATCTCAAAGTTGGAGGATAACCAACTTTTGACAGTATTGACAAACTCCAAATTACTTCTGTCAATCAGTATATCATCAACATATAATGATATAATCACAAATTTATCTTTGGACTTTTTGATATATACGCAATGATCCTCATCAATCATCGTAAAGTCATATGCCACTATGGCACTATGAAAACATATATACCATTGTCTCGATGACTGCTTAAGGCCATATATTGATCTCAAAAGTCGACATACCTTTTGCTCATGACCTTTTAAAATGAAACCATTAGATTGTTCCATATAAATCTCTTCTTCTAATTCTCCATTGAGAAAAGCAGTCTTAGCATCTATTTGATTTAGTTCAAAATCCGTACTTGCCACTATTACCAGAATAAGGCGAATTGAGGTAAATCTCACCATAGGAGAAAATGTTTCCTCATAATCAATTCCTTCTTGTTGATTATATCTTTTCGCCATAAGGTGAGCCTTATATCTTTCTATTAAGCCATTTGCTTTGCGCTTTAGTTTGAGAACCCATTTGTTCCCAATGACTTTGCGTCCTTTTGGAAGATCAACCAGTTCCTAAACATGGTTCGACTTCATTGACTCCATTTCCTCTTCCATTGCATGCATCCATTTTTCCTTATCAGGGCAATTTAGAGCCTCATTTACATTCTTCGACTCATCTTCATCTCGTGGAGCAATCATAAAAGTTTCCCTTTCAATGTCAAAACGTCGACGGGGAATACTTTTGCGACTTGTTCACCGTATGGGCAATTGTGCGCTTTGCGCATTGCTCTCCATTATGCTCCCACTCGAATAAGATAATGACGATATCATCCTTTTAGATGGTTGCAATTGAGATTGATCTGAATTTAATTCTTCACTTCTCATATTGCTCCCACTTAGACGAACTCCATTATCTTGATCCAAGGTTTCAAATAGGGAGTAGTCCTCGCCTATTTCGCCCTTCTTAGGAAATTCATTTTCTAAGAATGTGACATCTCGTGATTCAAATTCAGTTATACTCCCACTTTCTTGCTCACCTATAAACACATATCATTTCGAGTGTTTTGAGTATTTTATAAAAATACTCTTCTTACCTCTAGGACCAAATTTCCCATACTTGTGAGATGGTTCATGTGTATAGACAGCACAACCCCAAGGTTTGAGAAAACACAAATCCGATTTTCTACCTGTCCATAACTCATATGGAGTGAAAGTAACTGATTTAGAAGGCACACTGTTAAGTATATAGGCAGCAGTTAACAAAGCGTCACCCCAAAAGGTGATGGTTAAGTTAGCTTATGCCATCATGGACCTAACCATTTCCAATAGAGTTCTGTTTCTTCTTTCCGCAACACCATTTTGTTGAGGAGTATAGGGAATAGACAATTGTCTTTCTATTCCTTTTTATCACATAAATTTCTGAACTCATCAGATAGATATTCTCAACCTCGGTCAGATCTTAATGCTTTTATTTTCTTGTCTAATTGATTTTCTACTAAGTTCATAAACCTTTTGAAACAACTTAATGCTTCAGATTTATGAGAAATCAAATAGACATATCCGAATCGAGTATAATCATCTATAAAAGTGATGAAATAAACAGCCCCATGCCTTCCTCTCACATTCATTGGACCACAGACGTCAGAATGGATTAAATGCAAAGGAAATTCAGCTCTTGTCCCCTTTCTAAATGGTTTCCTTGTTGTTTTTCCAACTAGGCAATGCTCACAAGTGGGCAAATCAACTTTTTCGATATTGCCCAATAAGCCCTCTTTGGCTAATCTATTTATTCGTTGTTGGCCTATATGACCAAGTCTAGCATGCCATACATTTACATCATTATCACATGAATTAGAAGACGTGAAGAGGGAATAACAAACATTAACATTACTAGAGTCAACATCCAGCACAATAAAACCATCTAGAAAGTAACCACAATCATAGTAACTCGTTCCTAAAAACAAGTCCATACCACTATTATGGAAGTTCAAATTAAAACCAAACTTAACCAACACTAACACTAACACAGACACCAAATTCCGACGAATCTCCGGAGCATATAATACATCATGTAGGAATAAAGTGCGTCCACCACACATATTTAATTGGCAAGTGCCAATCCCTTTTACTTCAGCTCTGTAGTTGTTCCCTACATAAATCCATTTCATTCCAGTTGGAATTCGTCAGAACTCCACGAAGGCACCTCTGTCCTTCGCTACATGGTCTGTGGCTCTCGTATCTACGATCCACAAAGGATCAGATTCAGTCAAAAGTACAGAGCTTGATACAAAAATAGAGTTCTCAAGAATACAATGGGTGTTTACCTTCTTTGGCTCATTACAGTTGCGAGCATAGCGACATTTCTTGCCACAATTGTAACACTTTACCCTTGACATTCTCTTCATACGAGGACGGTTTCCTCTCTCACGTTAGTCAACTCTTGGTTTCTTCCTTGAAGAGCTCGCTCCTTTGCCTTTCCACCTTTTGAATGAGTTAGGATGCTTACGCTTGGAGCTCGAAGCTCCTTGTGAGCTAGAACCTACATAATAAATATCAGTTTCTAGCTTTGCCGCCAAGGGGCGATCCTCTTCTAGCTCAAGATGGCGTACTGCATCCTCAAAGGTCTTAATGTTCTCATTGTGGGTCAGGTGCACCTTCATATGCTCCCAACTTTGAGGCAAGGAACGAATCACTGCTTGTACTTGTTGTTTGTCAGTCATAACATGGCCAGCATCCTTCAACTCATTTATCATGTTTGACATCTTCTTTAAGTGTAGTTTCATGGACTGACCATGAGGCTTTTTGTACGAGTCAAACCTTATAGTGAGCTGTCTTAGCTTGGTCACCGATGTATGACCAAATCTTGCTGCTAGTGCTTCCCACATCTCTTTGGCATTCTCAAAACGCCTAAACTCTTGCATGACATCATTCTCCATGCTACTCAGCAACGTGATGCGAGCAAGGGAGTTTTTTCTTTTCCATGCAACAAATGCATCCTTATCTCTTTTGTGTTGTGCAGTGTTCCCATCTTCAGGCTCTCCCATAACCAGGTTAAGAGCTTCAAGAGCCTCTTGCTCTTCTAGCACATACTGGATTTTCATGTGCCATATTTCATAATTATCACCGTTGAGCTTCTCTCCTTTGTTCAATTCAGCGACTATGCTCTTAGTTGCTGAAGCCATTGGATCTGAACATATCAGACACATATGCACGAAACATTAATGCCTATCATTTATGCATCTATCTTGCATAGACTAATCATATCAATGAATAATTTCAAATAAGACTTCAGAATCAAAAGGTCACTTTTGTTTCCAATCATCATCCAAGAACTTTAATTGAAATTATCATTAATATAACCTTCTATGCAAAAGGAAGTCATTTGAAGCTACTTAAACTTCCATAACTACCCACAAAAATTAATAGTAATAAAAAGCAATTGACATTGAACATGTAACTAATACATTAGAAGTCACAACAACATCAACATGGAAGAAACTATTTACATAACGTAACTAATACATTAGAAGTCGCAACATCAACATGGAAGAAACTATTTACATGAGATATTCATAGAACATCCTAAACTAAAATAACTTCAACTACTCAATAAAACAACCTATGAACGGGGAAAGACCCATAAAAACGCTTTGAAAGCTTGAGTTTCTTATTTGACAACCATGGAAAGACAGAGGAAAAACCCCTAGGGTTTCTCCCACGTACATTCATTCCCCGCCTGGTCGTATTCATCCTAAGGTTGAAGTCCTCGAGGCCTCAATCTTAAAATATTCCCTCACAAAAGCCACTACAAGCTTTTTATAATCCAGAACCACGTTGACATCCCATAGGCGATTGAACACCACTTGCCATTCCGATGGAAGAGTTTAATCATGGATCGCACCATCTCAAAAGCTGGCATGGGATAACCTTTCCAAATTACTTTATGTATTTTCCTATTGACCTTGCGCACATGTACCCTTATATCACCACTTTCCCATCGATAATTAGCCAACTCAACTATCAACCTTTGAAGTCTCCTCTTTTGTCTTCTTGAAAATGCGCGAATAGGTGTACGCATGCAAATGGGAGCCATTGTTCCTGCAACAAATGCAAAACATAAGGGACTACACATAATCCATAGTGAACAATTTTTTTATTTTTTATTTTTTTAAAGTCAACGCAGGTCAACGAAAGTCAACGGTCAACGCAGGTAAATGGTCAACGAATGTCGACGACGGTCAATGGTCAACGGATGACCGGGTCAAGTCAACGGGTCACGGGTCGGGTCTAGGTCGGACAAACCGACCGCCCGAATGGAAGGACGACGTCAGCCACGCGCGGGCGGTTACCGTGTGCGTGCATCGCACGCGCACGAGCAACCGCTCGCGTGTGCAACCTCCGGCGGCGTGCCACCACTCATTTTTCTTGTCTCGACGAGAACTACGACCTTGTGTATTCAAAAACTAATTTTGACATACGAAAAGTCATAAAAGGTGAACGAACAGTGCGTCGGGTGTCGGGATTTTTGCCCCCGATCACTCCTCGTCTAAACTTGAATTCCAGCCATAAAAAACAATTATAAACTATAGTAATGATCGGCAACAACAATCCTAGGCTTTGATACCAATGAAGGAAACGGATTCTGAAAATACGAATATTGAACTAATCGAATATCAATCAACCAAAAATGTGGAAATGGCCCAAGGACACATATAATACCGATCGAAAGGCATATAACTTAAATTGCCATACCTTATTAGCCACGGATTAAATTCTTCCTTTGCAATGATAAGAGTTCTTGATTTCAGGGCGAAAATCTTCACTTGAGAGAGCTTTTTCGTTTTGTTTTTTGTGCGGGAGATATCTGAACGTATGAGTCAAAAAACTGTTAACTTCCCCACAACTTTTCTATTCTCCACACAAAAAATAATTACATCTCTCATGGGCCCTTTCAAATGGGCTGGGTTTAGCCCAACATGGGCGGCCCATAATTAATGAAAACCCATCAAACTGGAACCACATACGCTTGTGATGTAGTCCACCTCGTCCTATACCAAGTCATATTTATCCCAGTTGTCTTTAAAAATATTGAAAGCTTTTCTCGCAAGACCTTCACCTCCTCCGGTTTGTAAAAGTTCCCGCCTCGGCTCCCTCGGGATGACTGCGAATTTCATGATATAAAGATAAAGAACGTGTCAAAGTAACCAAACGCTATAATTCATCGTGTTTAAGGGACTGTTTGCTCCATGCATACGTGCAATGAACAGAAATTTTTAAGAAGTTTGATGAACTATCGGATCAGAAAAAAGTGCTTGTACAGAAGCATCTTCCTAAAAGGCCACAGCTTCCGAAACGATCATGGCATTGATTGCACTGACGGCCACCACTCCTATCACAAAAGCTTTCGCGCCCATCTTGGATTGCAAAGCAATGCAATCTCAAACTCCAAGCTCACAGGGAGATAAAATAGTAGCAACAGAAACGATAAGAGACTAAGACATGCGGGGTCATAATCTTCAATGTGTCCGTGCATAGACTCTGCGTTTTGATTCCGGAAAAGCGTGCTCGCCATCAAGCGAGATCAGCACATGGATATGGATCTCACGTGTAGCTAGCAAAATGATGCAGAATACACCGAAGGGGTGTGCCCTCATCGTCTTCACTATATTTGTGCACAATTTAGCTCATTGATCCCAAACTCTGTTATAATTAGGTGTGAATATGCGACGAAAAGGACGATAAATTTATTTTTTTAAGAATACAGAAAATGTGCAACTCCTTGTACCGATGGCCATTTATTAACGGAGAAAGACGTGCACCATCGGTCTGCCTGCCATTTTTCAATGCCAAAGAACTACCGTTTCCATTACAATGGAGTTTGTCTTTATTTGGGTTTACAAGCCTCAGCAGACAGTACCAGAGTTGGATGCGATCCTCTTTATGGTGCTCCGTAGAAATGATCCGAAAAAGTTGTTGGGCGTGGACGAGCATTCGTGCTGGTTCACGCCGCTCCATTAATGCACACTGTTACCAAAATAGAAGTTATAATCCCATGAGAATATTTAACAGATGGAGAGTTTACTTGTATTAATACAAAGTGACAATTTAGTTTCTTTTATGAGGAGAACACCTTTTTGAATCTCTATTTTTTGGAGAGATCAGTCTTCGTTTATCTTGACATGCTATGGTCATGTAGTTCTAGTGAGTGCGATTCCATTCAAATATTCAAAGACTAAAATTGGAATATCCAATTGAGATAAGTATTTATGCAAGCCCCTTTCATCAATTGATAATCAATCGAGAAGGCTTAATTGTATTCCTTACAAAGGTATAGAATTACAGTGTTTCAATTGAAAGATTTAGGACTTTGGGGTAATTTTCCTCAATAACGATTTGACATGATGACAATGAGCTCAAGAGGTGCAGTATCATGGTTTGTTAGAATGAAGCCAATGGGTTTTTTTTTTTTTTTGGTAAAGGTAAGTAGTATATATGATTTTCCACCATGCAACTGTACAATAGGTAAGACTCGGCACCAAACCACTCAACGGGACAACATGTCACTGGAGTGGGGGGGGCCAAGTTCACAAGAAAGAAAAACAAAAAACAATGAATACACCAAAAAAGAGACAGGAGCGGCATGTGCCAACCCTCCCTCACTGAAGCTACTCAAAAATTTTTGGGTCAAGTCCCCAACTACACTGCAGTCTTCTGTTTGTCGAGGTATCAACAACCGAGTTGAAAGATAAGGCCTTGTCCTTGACCGTTTTAATAAGATGCTGTTTCATAGCATGCACAAATAGGTTGGAGGACCTAAATGTAATGTCGTTCCTAGTTTTCCAAATCACATAGCAGAGTATACCAAAGGAAAATCTAACAATGTCAACATAAAAACCACTCCCTGAAAGGGAGTTGGTAATCCACCGAAAATTGTCCAGCCACAATCGATTACTCCAGGGAAAACTACATTTAGCAACCCAAAAAGTAGTAAGGGTATTGGAGACATGACAATAAAAAAAGAGATGATCAATAGAATCTGGCCTAAGGTTGCAGAGGTCACAGTGAACCGTAGGCAGTCTACCATAAGACATGAGAAAAACCTGGGTTGGAAGACGGTTCCGAAAGATAAGCCAAAGGAGGAATTGATGGCGTGGTGCCACCACCTTGTTCCACATGAAGGAGGCCCATGAGACCGGTGTTGCTTTCCCGCGGATATCCGACCAAGCAGACGCAATAGAAAATTTGCTAGATGGGTGCATAATCCAGGTGAAGGTGTCACTCGTCTGATTCAAGAGAGGGATAGAAACCGGCCACGAGAGTAACTCATTTAGAACGGGCTGGCCATCCGGAGACAGGAGATCCGTGACCTTGGCGTGTCGAGGAAGAGTCAATTGATAGATATAAACATTCGAGAATACCGAGTTTATGGGGCTTCTATCAAGCCACGGGTCATACCAAAGCGAGGTAGATAGACCGTCACCAATCTTCCACATGAAAAGCTTTTTACTTCCTCTCTTAAGGCAAGTAATTTCCTCCAAGCCCATGAGTAGAAAGTCGAGGGGGGAGGTGCTCCGAAAGTATTTCCGTTTGAGGTGATTGGCATGTATCCATTTGCACTATAAGGATACATTATCGGTAAATAGGATCCATATGTGCTTGAACATAGCCGCTTTGTTACTATCCCGAATTCTTCAAATCCCGAGACCTCCTTCATGTTTAGAGAGTCACACATCATTCCAAGATACTTTCGCCCCACCTAGCCCAAGGCCGGGTCCTTTCCAAAGAAATTGCCGACAAATTTGTTCTATCCTGTTTACAATGGAGGATGGAAGCCAAAAAATGGATGCCCAATATACTTGTATGGCATACGGGACTGATTTAATAAGTTGTAGTCTACCCGCAAAAGATAGAAACCGATGGATCCAAGATTGGACTTTAGCCGTGAGAAGACGTACCAGGGCATTGTAGTCCGCTTTGCTTAATCATGATGTAATGATTGGAACTCCTAAATAGCGGACCGGAAGAGTCCCTTGTCGGAAGTTCAAAATTTGCAATAGCTGAGCTTTAGTTGTCTTCGAGCAACCCGAGAGATACACCTCACTCTTGCTATTATTAGGAATCAAGCCACTCCATTGTGAAAACAAATTAAGCCCCTCTTTCATACAAGATATCGAGGCCAGAGTACCTTGACTAAAAATGAACACATCATCTGCAAAAAATAAGTGGGAAAGGCGAGGATTCTTACATCTCCAGTAGAAACGGTAATCAGGCCGCCTTGCTTGAGATTCTAGAATACTTGTGAACACTTCCATAGCTAGAGTGAAAAGATAGGGGGAAACCGGATCCCCTTGTCTTAGACCTCATCCACTATTAAAGAAACCATGTGATATTGCTAGTATTAACACCAATAATAATCAATAAGAGATTAAGAAATAAGAAAAATTGCACACGAATATTATAGTGATTCGGTTTAGACCAAGCTTACGTCCACTCTCCCACGCTAATAGCCTACTGGCTGGATTCCACTATATGATCAACAAGAGATTACAAATTTAAGTGCAAACATTCAGCAATAAATCACACTATATCACTAAGTCACTCTTGTGTATTTCTCTCATAATCACATACTTTTAAGCTCACACAAAACAAGAGTATATGGTCGAAGTACGCCCACACTTTGGAATTATAGATTCTACATTTCATCTCTTACTTGTTCTTCAGTTCCTTGATCTCCATATATACTCCTCAACTTCCAAACTAGCCGTTGAACAGTATCTAGAGGATCGTCTTCCAATCTACCCATTGGATAGAACTATATTAAGAAGATTTGGTAGCCGTTAAGTGACAAAAGCATAATCCACATCTTGATTCTGATCGCTCATACAAATAGAATCTAGATTTCCATAAGTAAAGCTTCTCCGTTAAGAAAGTTCTTGTCTTCGGAATCTAATTGCCAATCAATTAGATCGAGTCAATCAAATCTATTTTTGTGTAAAATCCAAACCAGATTACTAGCCGTTACATATTCTGGGTCAGCGTTTGGTATTGTGAGTTCATTCTGGGTCTGCTAGACTGAGGTTCTACATCTGCTTGTGTTCTCCATCTGGTACCTGTAAACTCAGAAACTTTCTATTGCTTCTCCGTCCGAGACTCGTAGACTCATAAGCCTTTGATTTATTTTGTCATCTTCAAAACATTATAAGAGATTTTCCCTAACACCATGAAGTTCTCCATTTATTGAGATAGAGAATTTTGGGGTACGGACACACACCATAACAAGCTGAATGAGTGGTCCGGGAAGCCAAACATGGTGAGAGTTATCTCGAGAAAATCCCAACCAAGCATGTCATATGCTTTCCGAAAATCCACTTTAATAACACACTTTGAAGAGTAAGTGTCTGAATTGAATTCGCTAAATAGCTCTTGTGCCAAGAGAATGTTGTCAGAAATGCGACGTCCTTTGACAAAAGCCGTCTGAACAGGGCTAATGATATTAGGAAGCACCGTAGCTAATCTAGTGGACAGGATCTTGGTAATGCATTTATCAATAGTATTGCAGCAAGTAATAGGTAGAAAATCATTAATCGACGAAGCATTTGGAACTTTAGGAACCAAAGCAAGAATTGTACAGTTGACCTCCCAAAGCAAGCACCCAGTATTGAAAAAATCCAAGACAGCCTCTATTACGGAGGGTCCGACCTTTTCCCAATTTCTTTTAAAGAATTCAGCATTGTACCCATTAGGTCCAAAGACTTTACCCCCCTTGCCAAAGAGAATATTGCAGCTCTAACCTCCTAAGGCAAAACAGGTTCAAATAGGGATCTAACCTGGTCATCATTAAGCGTTTGTTTCAAGACTTCCTTGATCTCGTGGGCTGGGGGATGCATGACTGAGTTTGCTTGGGCCAGGAGGTTCTGAAAGTATTGAACGAATATTCGGGAGACCTCCTTAGGATCAGTGACCATATTACCTGCACCATCCTGGATTGAGATGATCTGGTTGCGCAAGTGGTGATGGTTGACCGAACGATGGAAAAATCTAGTATTATGGTCGCTCTCCTTTAGCCATCGAATTCTAGATTGTTGTTTATAAAATGATTCCTCCAAAGACCGAAGCTCTTGGCTATATAAATATCCGACTAAGTTTAACGGGGGATGAAAGACAATTTCTGTTTTAACTTTCAGTTTCCCATCTTGCCAGCCAGAGTCCTGCCTCTCTCTGACACAAGCGCGCACAGAGAGAATGCTGCTGCCACTTTCCTCCTCCACACAGCTCTCTCAAGCCACCACCTCCCGCATGCCCCCGCTCCTCCGTCCACTCTCCCCCTCTCCCTCTCCGCCGCCGCCCAAATTCCTCCGCCGCAAGCAGCCCCTCCGCGTCCGGTCCCTCCACGCCGTCCAGCCTTACGACTACGAGGCCCAGCTCCAGTCCCACTCCCACAGGTCCTCCTCCCTGAAGATCGCCATCCTCGGCTTCGGCAACTTCGGCCAGTTCCTCGCCAGGACCTTCGTCTCCCAGGGCCACACCATCCTCGCCTACTCCCGCTCCGACTACTCCTCCCTCGCCTCCGACCTCGGCGTCGCCTTCTACCGCGACCCCCACGACCTCTGCGAGCAGCACCCCGAGGTCGTCCTTCTCTCCACCTCCATCGTCTCCACCGAGCGCCTCCTTCGCTCCATCCCCTTCCAGAGGCTCAAAAGGAGAACCCTTTTCGTCGACGTCCTCTCGGTCAAGGAGTTCCCTCGCGACCTCTTGCTTAAATATCTGCCTCCCGAGTTCGACATTCTATGCACGCACCCCATGTTCGGGCCCGCGAGCGGTAAGCATTCGTGGGCGGGGCTTTGCTTCGTGTACGATAGGGTTAGGATTGGAGACGATGAAGCGAGGGTCGATAGGTGCGACAAGTTCTTGGGTATCTTTGCCAAGGAGGGTTGCAGGATGGTGGAGATGAGCTGTGCAGAGCATGATCGGTACGCGGCCGGGTCGCAGTTCGTGACTCACACCGTGGGAAGGTTGTTGGAGAAGTTCGGATTGGAGTCGTCGCCCATCAATACCAAAGGTTACGAGACCCTGTTGGATTTGATGGAGAACACGTCGGGGGATAGCTTTGAATTGTACTATGGATTGTTCCTGTATAACGACAACGCGATGGAGCAGCTGAAGCGGATGGACATGGCCTTCAAGTCGATACAAAATGAGCTGTTTGGGCGTTTGCATCAGATTCATTGGAAACAGTTGTCCGGCAATGCGGAGGTGGCGAGAGACTTGGACATGATGAGATCCGCAGTTCAGGAGTTGCTCTCTAATGGTGCTCCTCCACATGCCGAACCTCCTTTGGATCCAGACAATGCTACACGATAGGACACCCGGTTCATAATTCACTTTGCCTTGAGCTGCGCTGTAAAAGATTTTTCCTTTTCTGTGTCAAGGCAGTCACTACAATCGGTTGTGGCCATCTTCGTTCATCTGTTGATCAATGGGTATATTGGAGAGGTGGTCAGCTAATAGTTTCGAGACTCTGTCCGCATGTCTCTTAGAATAGATCATCTTCTGTGTTGGCAGGCGAAATTCGGTTATAATTTATGCAATAAAGTTGCTCAACAATTCCAGTATGTCTCGAAAAATGTCCAAGATCCTTCTTTGTCTTTCGAATTGATGCAAATGAAATGTCTCGAGATGGGCAAAGTTTCTAGTTTAAATGCTATAGTAGATGTGAGCAAGTAAGACAAGCAGAACAGCAAGGAGTTAGGAACAGTGCCCTCTGAGAAGGCAAAAGCAGTATGTGGGGTTGTCCATGTTAAGAACCTTCTCACATAACTGCTTCTTCAGTTAATTGCCCATCTCTTTTCTTGGTCGACGTATGTAAAAGGTTTGGTAAGAGATGGGAGAACTGCGGCTCCACATTCATAGTACCATTGAGATCACCACGACAACGTAATTTTCAATGAAGTTTTTCTTTTTGCAGTAGGAAACGAGAACTAGAGGGGAAAGATCGGCTAGTCTTGCTCCCTAGTTTTTCCCCTATCGCACTGCAATTTCAAAAGTTTCGGCCGCCATCACAACGAAGAACAACACTCTTGCCAGTCTTGACCACACAATGTTAACCTTGTTTCTCTCAGTCATCCACATACGGATTTCACCGGGAGATTCACACGAACTGCATAACCTTGCATTCTTAATCAACGTATCTTTCGACATTGCATAAGTAAAAGCTAATTCAGAGCACGCTTGGTTTTATCAGGGAACTTTAAACTTCGAAGCTCATTTCTCAAGTAATGGCCTCCTTGATGTCTATTCTCGGAGATTTTAGCAAGAGGGTCAACCATATGAAAAACTAATAACACGAATCCACTTATTTGTCAAGCTAGATTTGACTTCACTGGGTGGTTGAATATGGTGGAATGTGAGAACTTCTTCGAGTCGTCAAAGAGAAATCAGTTCACTTCAACAATTTCAAATATGTTTAAGCCCGTATAAAAATAGTCTTAAAGCGTTAAGTGGGTCAATTATCAATTAATACGACGTCTAAGATGGGCAATTACGCAATGTTTCTAATGTAAGGTAGGCATTTCAAACCTGATCGAACAAAGCATATATGTTCTTCCATCGTTGCTAACGTGCCCAACGTAAAGATGAAGAATCATTCGACAATTTCGAATAACATGCACGCCACATCATCAATCAAAAACTACACAAAACCATGCTTTAATATGTTGCAACAGTGTATTGGTACTAATAATAGAGACGACGTGCTAGTCAAAAAGCCAGGACCCTAAAGAAGAGCGTTGTCCATGGAGGCAGAATTGAAGCCGATTCCCATGCTGATGCCGACACCAATGATCCGGTTGGCGGAACACGTGTGGCGATTACGGTTTGTGGGGAGGGATACTGCGGAGAGTATAGAGAAGCCCTCGAGGACTCCATCAAGCAGTTGCAAGCGCTGGGGTTACAATAAGCTGGAGCAGTGCGCAGCAGTAGATCGTTTTAACTGGAACCGCATACGCTTGTGATGTAGTCCACCTCGTCCTGTACCAAGTCATATTTATCCCAGTTGTCTTTAAAAATATTGAAAGCTTTTCTCGCAAGACCTTCACCTCCTCCGGTTTGTAAAAGTTCCCCCCTCGGCTCCCTTGGGATGACTGCGAATTTCATGATATAAAGGTAAAAGAACGTGTCAAAGTAACCAAACGCTATAATTCATCGTGTTTAAGGGACTGTTTGCTCCATGCATACGTGCAATGAACAGAAGTTTTTAAGAAGTTTGATGAACTATCGGATCAGAAAAAAGTGTTTGTACAGAAGCATCTTCCTAAAAGGCCACAGCTTCCGAAACGATCATGGCATTGATTGCACTGACGGCCACCACTCCTATCACAAAAGCTTTCGCGCCCATCTTGGATTGCAAAGCAATGCAATCTCAAACTCCAAGCTCACAGGGAGATAAAATAGTAGCTACAGAAACGATAAGAGACTAAGACATGTGGGGTCATCATCTTCAATGTGTCCGTGCATAGACTCTGCGTTTTGATTCCGGAAAAGCGTGCTCGCCATTAAGCGAGATCAGCACATGGATATGGATCTCACGTGTAGCTAGCAAAATGATGCAGAATACACCGAAGGGGTGTGCCCTCATCGTCTTCACTGTATTTGTGCACAATTTAGCTCATTGATCCCAAACTTTGTTATAATTAGGTGTGAATATGCGACGAAAAGGACGATAAATTTATTTTTTTAAGAATACAGAATATATGCAACTCCTTGTACCGATGGCCATTTATTAACGGAGAAATACGTGCACCATCGGTCTGCCTGCCATTTTTCAATGCCAAAGACCAAGCTTTCAAAGCCTGGACGTAGAACTACCGTTTCCATTACAATGGAGTTTGTCTTTATTTGGGTTTACAAGCCTCAGCAGACAGTACCAGAGTTGGATGCGATCCTGTTTATGGTGCTCTGTAGAAATGATCCGAAAAAGTTGTTGGGCGTGGACGAGCATTCGTGCTGGTTCACGCCGCCCCATTAATGCACACACTGTTACCAAAATAGAAGTTATAATCCCATGAGAATATTTAACAGATGGAGAGTTTACATGTATTAATACAAAGTGACAATTTAGTTTCTTTTCTGAGGAGAACACCTTTTCGAATCTCTATTTTTCGGAGAGTCAATCTTCGTTTATCTTGACACGCTATGATCATGTAGTTCTAGCGAGTGCAATTCCATTCAAATATTCAAAGACTAAAATTGGAATATCCAATTGAGATAAGTATTTATGCAAGCCCCTTTCATCAATTGATAATCAATCGAGAAGGCTTAATTGTATTCCTTACAAAGGTATAGAATTACAGTGTTTCAATCGAAAGATTTAGGACTTTGGGTAATTTTCCTAAATAATGATTTGACATGATGACGATGAGCTCAAGAGGTGCAGTATCATGGTCAGTTAGAATGAAGCCAATGGTTTATCTGCCGAGTACGGCAAAGAGCCAAATTAAAAGCTGCTATATATGCTTCAATGGATTTATCAGGAAGAAACCGACACAGGAGCATACGGTCAAATTAAGCTGCACATTTCAGCCCATCACGTTGAGCCAGTTGGAAATCGCGCCACCCCCTTTCTGCGGTACACAGAAAATGCAAGAAAATGAAGTAATCTTCAGTGATAAGGTTCACTGGTTCCGCGGGACTTGTAACTCAAACCAACATGAGTAGCAATCAGTCACTTTTACCATCATGACCAGTGATAGTTTGAGGAAGGTCAGTGCTTGAAGATGAGGTTGGTGTAAAGAAAGTACCAGTATGTCTTGAGCGTTTGGCAGTAGGAGCTTTTGGATGAAAAGGCATGGAGAGGACTGCAGCTGAAATAGAGGCCTACTCATTATCAAGGAAGAATCGTTCATGTCTTTCGAGGGGGAAAGTACAGCGCAAGTGCCAAAAGTTACAAAGGTACACTTAAGTCGCCACTTTTAAAAAAAAAATTGGATCACTTAAGTACCAAGTCGCCCGAACCCCGCCTGAAATCCTACGTGGCATTTTTTAATTAATTTTCTTGCCTACGTGGTTCACCGGAAACTGAATCGGCCAAAAATCAGCCAAAACGACGTCGTTTTGGCTGACGTGGATTTAAAAATTATTAATTAAATAATATTAAATAATTAAAAATATATTATTATAAAAATCGATTTTATTTAAAAAAAAAAAAAAAAAAAAAAGAAGCACAGCCCTCGCTGCTCCCTCTTCCTCTTCTTTTTTTTTTTTTTTTTTTAATAAAATCGATTTTAATTTTTCAAAAATCTGACGTGGATAATTTTTAAAAAAAAAATTTGCCACGTGGATTTTTTATTTTGAAAAAACGTGAATTTTTTATTTTGAAAAAAATGCTCCGTCAAGCAAATGAAGTCGCCGGAAAATGGACACGTGGCAATTTGGCCGGAATTTTTCGCCGTTGGCACTTAAGTGATTCCTTTTGCTCCGATTTTGGCACTTAAGTGTACCTTTTGTAACTTTCGGCACTTAAGTGTCCCTTTGTGCCAACTTTTGGCACTCCAGAGGTCCGCATGTCGTCTTTCGAGCCTTCAAGCATTACAGGTACGTGTGATGTTTGCGGACATGTCATTTAATCTCCAATGTGGCAGTGGGAAAATATTGTTCTTGACCATGAAATGGTACCGTGCTTTTTGACACGGCGATGCAGAGGTAGGTAAGGATATAGAGCCAAGCAATATGGAGGGACCTAGCAGTGTAGCTCCATCCTCTGGTTTGGACGCTTTGGTTGTTAAGGAAACAGGAACGAGTTCATCAACTCCTCAAAGAGGCGACCCAAGTACTGAGTTACGGTGGAAAAAACGGGCATTAGGGGTCGCTGATATCAAAATGTTCAATGAGAAACTAAAGATTCTTGAAGAAGAAAATAGAATTCTCAAAAGGACATTCGTTGAGGCTGTGAAGGATCAGAAAGGGTTGGCAGACGAGATATATGAGCAATTCTGGATCATAGATCGCTCTCTACATTCTAGAGATCAGTTTTAAAGAACTCATGCTTCTTCAGTTGTCAGCAATACCAAGGTAATGCACTTTTATGGAATTCTCCTACTTTCATGGAAAGCTATCATAAGGAGTTCATATACAACTAGAAGGAGACACTTTCGCTTCTTTCATTGAGGCTTTACACTTGGTGAAACTAAAATAAGCGACAGTTTCTTGCCCAATTGATTGTTGCAGATAGGTCATCTGCTGGGTAATCAGATCGAACATTGCTCAAGAAGTCGGCATTTTCTAGATATGAAACCTCATCATATGCCTTTCTTACCGATACTTTCTGCTTTGGCATTTGAACAGGACCTGGAGATAGAAGAACCGGGACAGGCCTCTCACTAGTTCTCTGTCAGTATTCAAATCCGCTTGTGTTGAGCAAAGAATGTAGAACTACAATACCGATCTACCGAAGCAACACATGACTCTTGGATGAAGAGGAAACCCTCATCAATTGCTTGTCGAAGCTGTACACAAGCATTTAGATGCATAAGCCAACAGAAGAGGTGTCATCCACGTTATCCTTGATGTGGTTTCAAGCTCTAGAGCTTTGGAAAGATTTGACCAATCAGAGATATATAATTGTGATATTTTTACGCTCGTTGTTTGGCGTATGGTGACACCGAGTGCATTCAATACAACAATGCCCCGATACATCACATGAAAAAGGAACCCTACAAAGAAATAAAATTTCCCACGTGACACTAAAGAAACCCTGACCCTATTAATAAAAGGAAACAGATACACTGCATATAGTATTAATTAAAGCCAATTACCCATTCAAGATATGCCTAAATTGCCATTTGCAGAACACATTACCCTCCTCGAAATGTTACTATCTACAGACAAGAAGCAACTCTTCAGTTTCGAGGAGATGAGGGTAATGGATATGGTAAATATGCGTGTTATCCCATGAATTTGTTAATGAATGAACCTTGTTGAAATTTGTTTGTCATCTTAAACAAATTAAAGTTGTTAATGTCAAGTATAGCTATGGTATGAGAGAGGGATGCTTCTTTTCCCACAGAACTACAGTGTTGTATGATCATTAAAGGGAATCAGCCCCAGAGCAACCATCAACTCGTACAATGCACAACCGACAGCAAGATCGATAAACAAGTAGAAGACAAGATGATACATACAAAAATATTGGAAACCTCAAATTTCCCCTTTGTATCCTCCGTTACTAAAGTAATCCCTCCTGGAGTTGGCAATTTGCATGCTTTTCTGATGCTCCAACTTTGGACAGTCACGGATACGGTGACCAAGACCACCGCAATATGCACATCCCTTCACTCCACTGGCATTAGCAACCGCCTCAATATCTTCCATTGGATCATTCAGCTCAGCCAGCACAGGAGGAATCCTCTGTTTTGCTTCTTGCAACAGGTGCTTCAAATCAAGAAGTGTAGTTTCACTCTGGTTCTTGTTAATGAAAGTTGTAGCAATCCCCGTCTTTCCACACCGACCTGTACGACCAATTCTGTGAACATAGTTCTCAATTTCCGCAGGCATGTCATAGTTGATCACATGTTGAATGTCAGGAAAGTCCAACCCCTTTGAAGCAACATCTGTGGCAACCAAGACATCTTTCTTGCCTGCCTTAAATGATGAAATAGCATATTCTCTCTCTTCCTGGTCTTTGCCACCATGAATGGCCACTGCTTCAACTCCTTTTAAAAGTAGATACTCATGAATGTCATCCACATCAGCCTTGTTCTCACAGAATATGAGTACAGGAGGTGGAGTCTTCTGGAGGCACTCGAGAAGGTAAACAATTTTTGCCTCCTGTTTGACATACTCAACCTCCTGAATGACATCAAGATTTGCAGCACCTGCCCTTCCCACATTGACGGTGACGGGCTTCACCAGAGCACTTCTTGCAAAATTCTGTATCTTGGTAGGCATAGTGGCAGAAAAGAGGAGCGTTTGACGTTGAGCTTTGAAGTGGTCAAACACCTCCCTTATATCATCTTCAAATCCCAAGTCCACCAATCTGTCAGCCTCATCTAAAGTAAGGTACCTGCAGAAAGCAACAAATCAGTATAGTTGTCCTCACAAATAACAAGTTTGAATTTTTAAGATACCAGTGCATAAACAGAAAATCGAGATTGAGGCTAATTTAGGAAAAAGTTCAAGATGACGAATCTTGGTTCAGTGAAATCCCACAACCTCAGGACAAAAGAGGCAAAAATAAGAACTCAAAAATCAATCTCAATTGACGTCCCACGCCAAGCTATTTAACCTTTGAGTTAGCATTGAACATTGGAATTTAAATGGTGCAAATAGAACTCGAGCAAAAACATAAAGCACCAAGAACACAAATATGCTTGACTTAAGCGCTATTGAGTTTTTTCAACGCAGATTTATTGAAGATTCGATGTAGTTGCTTCAGAGTCAGGATCAATTAGTATTTGGCAGTTTCATGTCTGCTGTCCACTAATAACTTCCTACCAATAGCAAACCAATCAACTCGTCAATGCATGATCATATGCCAACACTTGATAGAATTATTCAGAGACAATCAGAGGTTGTGGAAAGCAGCGTATAAGTTCAAAAGGTATATAAGGATGAATTAAAGGATTTTACCTGCAATTATCAAGGTTCATCTTTTTCTTTGCCAGCATATCCTTCAATCTACCAGGAGTAGCAACAACAATGTGCACTCCCTTCCTCACAACCTCCACCTGCGATCGCATATCCACTCCGCCAATACATAGCAGAGCCCTCAACTCTGGATAGCCGGCCTCTCTCATTGGAACCAAAAACTGCTCGACAACTTCATATGTCTGTCTCGCGAGCTCTCTTGAAGGGCAGACGACCAATCCGAATGGTCCTTCACCGTTAGTAATGGGCATCATCATCTCCTCCTGAAGAGCAATCATGATCATCGGCAACACAAAAACCATAGTCTTTCCTGACCCCGTGAATGCAATCCCTATCATATCTCTCCCCGCCAATACCACAGGAAGACCCTGCACCTGAATTGGCGTTGGCTGCACAATCCCCTTCGATTTCAACTTCTTCAAAATAGGGTCCGGGAACCTCATATCCTTGAAATTCTTTATTGGCGGCGGAATATCCTCTCCATCAACGATAATATGCCACTGCTTTCGAATCATATCGCACTGCTTCCTTGACATCCTCCGAATAGGCAACGGTGGCTTCCACCCGGTCAACAGCGGCTCGGTGTAAGTAATTCCCTTCGCCAACTCGCGGACCGACATCAAGGTCTTGCGATCGGATAAGTTCTCGATCATCTCCTTCTCTTGCTGCACCATTTGCTCGGTGGGGGTAATCTCGGGTTGATCCCGCTTCAGCTGCGTCGCCTTCACCAGGAGGCTAGGTTTGGCTTCTGCTAGCTTCGCCTTCTCGTGGTCTTCCTCGAGAGAAGAAGAATTGCCCTTGCGCTGGAGGATCTTTTGAGCTTCCATCGCCCTGCGCTTGGCGACAGGGACGTACTCGACGTAATCGTCTTCCTCCTCCATGACTGTGCAACCTCCCGCGGCGACGGACATGCTAAAAGTGTTGTCGAGATTCTCCACGCAGAAGTACGTGAAACCCTAATCTGATGTTGCCCGGGCAACGATGTCCAGAGCTATAGAACTGGTTGAGCGCTTGCCCTCTGAAGAAGAAAGTGTATTGACGAGATAGCACCTGGAGTGATAGGCAGAGCTCGGCGAATCGCTTCGATGGCCGAGCAAGGGAGCGGAACGGCAGCGGCGGCGACGGCGGCTTTGAGAATCGGTGAAGGCGGCGACGCTCTGCGAGAGCGAGTGGGGAGAGAGAGGGAGAGAGGGGATCGGATATTGGAGAATGGAGATGCGTACCCGAATGCTAAATGGTCGGTGAACCGACCCACAATATGAGACCGACCCGGTCCAAGTTTTCTAATTGCATCGCAAAATAATATAGAAAATATGTTATGATTGCGATGTATCCCAAACTGTCGTCCTACGTTTCTTCCCTTCTCGGTGTCAACGGGTCGGGTCGGGTCGGGTTTTGATGTTACCCGACCCGACCCTAATCCTACAGGGTCATGCTTTGGCCCGACCCGACCCGACCCGAAACGCATTAGACCCAAACAAACCGGTCGGGTCGGGTCGGGTCGGGCGTGAGCGTGACCCTTTACAAGTTTGGTTTTAATTTCTTGTTTAACTCAAAAACTCTAGACAGTTGAGAGCCAAAACGTACAAAAATAGATAAAAACTTCTTTTCTTTTGTTTATTTTATCCTACTTTACCATTTTCCCTCAACAGATGAAGACCAAAACGCACGGACGGTACCAGTGTCAAAAAGGCTTGCGTGCGACCCGTTTTGACCCGACCTGACCCTAAATTTAGGGTATTTTCGGGTCGGGTCCGAGTATGGAGCCGGTATTGGAAAATACCCTAAGTTTCGGGTCGGGTCGGGTCGGGTCGGGTCGGGCCGGCCGGATCGGATCGGGTTGGCTCGGGTCTTTTTGATACCCCTACTTCTCATCGTAAATCGCTTCTTTTCTCTAAATCTTCGTGTTGACACATTAGCTACAACTCCTAATTCATTCTTAATCATTGTCAACAACAATATTAGAATAACATTTTTATATGGGACAATAATATAAATAATTTCTAAATTTTAGGTCAATGTGATCTCCGAATTTTTAATTTGTTCAATACCAATATCTGAAATTCTAATTTCTTTAATACGATCTTTGGTTTTTCTTTTATAAATATTCAAAATAGTCAATAAATCATATGAAAGTATTAAATATTATCTTTCTATTAATTTAAGTTTAGAGATAATATTAAATATTTCATGTAATCCTAGAATTAGTTTAAATATGTACTAAAAGTTTAGAGATCACGTTAAACAAATTAAAAATTTAAGGATGATATCATACATTAAATTAAAATTCATGAATCATATTGAATAAAATTTATAAATCATATTAAAATACGAAAATTATTTGCATCATTTTTCCTAAGGGTGTCATAAAAGCCCACATTAGCCCAACCTTAAAATTTAGAGTATTTTGGGGCTGGGCTTTGGTCTTCTTCAACTAGGAATTTTTAGACATTGGTATTGTTAAGACTGGGGTCGAGTCAAGTAGAGTTCAGCCATTGTGGGCTTTTTGACACTTCCATCGCACGGCTGGATCTCCCTCTTGCGATGAGCAAGAAACTCTAGACATGAGCCTAACTAATCGGAGATGGACCGACCTAATATGGTATTCAGATCTTGGATGCATCAGTTGGGCCTGGTATCATGAAAACCTAGCCCGACCCAATCCCACGTCGCCAATAATTTTCCCTTTTTTATTCATCGTGTAAACGAGTGATCAGATCACTCGATCAAACTAGTGTTCCCACTGCCCCCTGCTTACCTCCCGCCACTCGCTACGACACCGTCGGAATCCTTCCAGGCCTCCTACAAAGACAAGAAACACACGTAGCCGAACTCGATTTGCTTACAGAGAATCTCCCGGAAGAGAGCAAGCAGATAGCGATTGTGCGGCAGAACTCACCGCCACCCATCAAAACGCTGGCCTCTAGATTTGGACAGTGCCCTCAATGCATTGACGTCCTTCAAGCCTGTTTGGTGTTCGTCCTGATGCTGAAAAGTCCAGGTAAATTGCAGAAACTCGAGCAATTTTGATGTCCTAGTGATTGAATCGCGCTTCCACTGAGTTTAAAATCTCTCGATTCCAGCACCCACATTCTGAATTTGCCCATTTGATAGCAGATAAAATCCTCGAAGTTGATTCCTTTTGACTGATTTTTCTCTCCGTTCTAAGCTCTTGCTATTCAGTTCTCTGCCTCAGTTTGCTATCATATCTAACTAGCCACCATAGCTCTATCAGGCTCAGCTCCTTCCTCCCTTGTTGGGTCGGTCGGAAAATGGAGGAAGACCCACCAAATCAAGAACTTGACACGTCCCCTCCATTTTAGCACTACCAGCCAAGCATCGTTTCCAAACCCTAAGAGCTCCTCTATTCCCATGGAGGTGGAGATCAAGCTCCGCCTCCCGGACTCCACGGCTCACCAGAAGCTCTCGGACGCCCTCTCCACCTTCCACGTCAAGACCCTTGCCCAGGAGAACGTCTTCTTCGACGGCGAGGGGTCAGAGCTCGTCAAGAACCTCGCCGCACTGCGCCTCCGGTTTTATGACCTCGATTCCCACTGCGTCCTCTCCCTCAAGGCCAAACCCGTTATCTCGAGTGGCATCAGCCGCGTCGAGGAGCAGGAAGAATCAGTAGACCCTCCTGTGGGCCGCGCATGTGTCGACGATCCAGGGCGCCTTTTGTTGTTTGGTTCATCGGATATAATCAGGAGAGTGAGGGAAGAGTATAATGTGAAGGATTTGGTGTGTCTAGGTGGATTTAGGAATGTGAGGGCAGTGTATGATTGGAAGGGATTGAAATTGGAGCTTGATGAGACAATATATGATTTCGGGACAAGTTACGAAATTGAATGTGAGAGCGCAGAGCCGGAGAGGGATAAGAAATTGATTGAAGGATTCTTGGAGGAGAATGGTATAGGGTATTCTTATTCAAATGTCAACAAGTTTGCAGTTTTCCGGTCGAGGAAGTTGCCTGACTGATTGAGAATGGCGTGTAAAAGCCTCAGTTATTGTGCTTCAGTTGATGTAGGTTTGATCTAGTCTCTTATGTATTTGTGACCTTTTGGCAGCAATATCTCTACCCATAACGTGGGATTTCAGCAAAAGAAATGAAGTGTAAGCATTCATTAATTGATCGGAATATATTTAGTTGTTATTTGGGATCTCCTGGTACCTGTTTCAGCTGTGGTTTTGTATCTAGCATTGGTCATAGCAGATTTTTATGAAATCCTCTGTTGACTTGGGTTGTCTTGTTGTTTTCTGAATACTAGTGAACAAAAGGAGTACATCTTGTCTACAATTGATTATGCATGTAGGATTTTGCACTCTGTTGTTTGTCTCTATTGGAAAGGTGCTTCTTGCTTCACCTTTCAGATGCACTTTGAAATAAAAATCCTGAGAATTCACTACTTCTGATGACTTTTTCTTCTGTATTTGATTCTCGCACTGATTCATAACCTTATCCATAACTCTATGTATTGCCCAAAAGCTGCTTTGGCATTTTGAGGATCATCAAGGAGATTCTCAATTTGGCAAAGCTGGAGTTTTAGCTCTTGATTGGTGAACTGTGGATATTGTATTGTTGAATCGGTTCTTGAAGGCGGTCTCTCCTATACTTCTGTTTGCTAGCATAATTTTCCCATAGGATCATGCTCTAGAGTGTTAAAGCGCTGGCAAAATCATCTTCATGACAGTTTCAAAGTGCAGTAGCTGCTTGATTTCCAAAATAGCTTTAACTAATACCATGCTGTGCTGCTTTCAAGTTTCACTCTCTTGCCAATGAATCTGATCATGGTGGGCGATCACTCAGTTGCATAACAGCAGAAAGCATTCATTTTTTAGCTTAACAATGATTGGCGTGAAATTTTAGGCCACTTAAAATGTGGCACTCCCTCATGCATCACTTGTCACTCTTCTTTCGTATCTGGAATTGTCTTGGTCAGAAAGCGCAAAGATTGGTTGACCTAATGCAGAGATTGTCTCGATTGGTGGCTTATGGGCAGGTTGAACAGCAGACAATATGCTTCAAATTGCATCACTTGCCTGAATCACTTGCTGTAGTGACAAATGGGGACCATATGATTTTGGTCTATACTGTAAATTCTTCTTTGGCTTTTTGCTAAGTATATTGGGACAACTTAGATCTATAAATGTATAAGAGATGGGTTCGCTAGTTTCGGTTATTATCATCTGCCAACATGGTCTACTTTTTCATAGGTAATTTGAGAGTGTCAACTTATTCATGTGATTATGCATTATAGGGAGAAAAAAGTTGGGTGGTTGAGACATCATTAAGCACAGAAAGCAAACCAAATGGTCAAGTGACGCAATTATGGAGAGAATTATGGACATGGGCTTTGTGATCCGTGGTTTCATGATAGTGCAATTTTTTAGTGGATGTCCAAGAAGGAGAAAGACTTCAAGTCCAAGCACAATCAACAAGATCGCCTCCATCCCCAGAAAACTTCCTTGACTTTTTCGGACGTTGCGTCGAACAAGCAATCTCGTTATCCTTTGCTCCCCAATTTGGTCGTCCACATGGACGGGCCGAAAGCGACCGTTTTCTTCCTTAGCATGCATTTAACCCGGTACCGTGTCAGGGAGATTTCTGAAACAGAGTGAACAGATGGTGGGTGAAGTGAGGAAATGGTGGTCCTGCTGACTTTGAGCTGCCAAGACACGCGCATTGAATGCAGTACTGGAGCCACGCCAAACTCTCGCCTAACCATTCCCTTCATCATCATTTGTCCGATCTAGCGAAGAGGTCGGACATCTTCCCGCCATGAAGGGAAGGGAAAAAAAAAAATCTCTAGGGATCAGGTTAGAGAGTATCTTTCGGAGCATTAGCGTCAGCATCTGCTCGAAATATCTGAAATCACTGATACATTCCAAATTTTACGGTCATCATCACCCCCCAAAAAGTAACCAAATCGAGAATCCGTCGCCTTAAACAAGAAAAAACAACAGCAACAAGAAGAAAATCCCATCAACATCTAACACCGGCTGATTTCAAATCTCACGGCTCCCCGAATTATTGTCATGGCTTTCGTGATCCTCAATCCATTGTCAATTTTTTTTCTTGCGGATCGATCGATGACGGAGTTTTCGTGGCCTTTTTGCCTTTTCTTGGAAGGAAGAAAGAGAGCACGGAGCATCGAAGGTACGACACGCCGCCCGGACGATCGGGGAAGGAGACGAAGCGGAGGGACCGGCTCGCTCGTGCCGCTCGCGTTACGTCAGCGACGGTAGGACAAGTACTAGTAGTCGTATTATTGAGCAGCACGCAGATTATCGTCCCGCCGTCTCGTACGACCCGCGTTGCCCCGATTATTAAAATGATTGGTAGTAATAATCGGATATCATTAGCCCCCCCAATTTGGTTCATTACTCAAGAATTAGTATTAAATCTTGCGTGCGTAATCCGGCAAGGGAAGGAGGGGCCCACGTAGCCCCGTGGATAAAGCAAAGGCGGACGGAAAACGATCCCCCCGAATGTGGGGCCCGGACCCCCTCCCCCGCCCCGCTCTTCACCCTTATCTCCTCCTCCCGAAGCATTTTTTCCCGAACTCCGAGCCTGGCCCCCACCGCGCTGGTCCCGAAGCTGCGCGTGGCGGCCGTCCCTTGGTTCGGGACTCCCGAAGCTAGAGCTGGGGGTGGAGGCGCAGTTGGTGATACTTCTCCCTTCTTCCGCAGCATTCAGTCCTCCTTCTCGAGAGCTCCTTCCCTCTTCGCCTCTCGAGCTCCCTCCCTCTCTCCCTCTCTCTGCGTCTCTCCATCGACGGAGGTCCGACGATGAGTTCAGTCGTTATGATCACGACGAGGTATCGACTGATGGCGATGTTCTCTCTCTCTCTCTCTCTCTCTCTCTCTCTCTCTCTCTCCCCGCTTATTCAGAAGGTTGTAGTTTTAGCGTAAGATGACCCCGCGCGATGTTCTCTTTCGTTGGTTTGGAGGATTGAGGTCCCGAGGAACCACGATCGCAGAACAGATTTTACCTTAAAGTGAGGACGTTCTTCTTCTTTTTCCCCCATTCCAGCCTTTGGTGATCATAAGTTCATCCTTGTTTTTTTTTTTTTTTTTTTTTTTTTTTTATAAATTTCGGCCGCTCCTTTTGTTTGCTTTTCATCGTGTTTTACGCTTAGCTACTTTGACCGATTCGAACTGGCTTTTGAGCTCTCTATTGGCCGGCGTCGTGTTCTTTTTAGTCGAATTCTGCCGGAGTTACGGACGACGTTTCGTTCCTTTCTTTCATAAAGTTGCTTCCTTTCACGAGTTTTTCGTGGAAAAGTTTTAAGATGTCAGTGAAATAGTGGAAATGCCTCGTTATGAGGTAAAAATGAAAAAGAAAGGCGATTTTAATTCACTTGGCCGAGGCCAATTTGCTTTAGCTCCCCCTTTTTGGTGGTATTTCGGTGACTTTTACCTTGATGCTTACCCAAAAAGGGAGAAGAAAAAGAAAAAGAAAAAGAAAAAAGAAAGGATTCTGGTTTATGCAGGGCTTATGCTGTGGAGATTCTGCTATATCTGTGTAATCCGCGTTTGCGTATGTGGAATTTACAGTCGATGGGTTTATTTTGAAACTTCACCTTTTCCCAATGTCTACTGGTCAGACTGGGATGATTTAATTTGTCTCTTCTTTCGAGCCCTCTATTGGGAGTTGTATGTAAACTTGTTAAGTATGCAAACCAATACAAACAGAGTAATCATTCATTTCCTTATTAAAAAGAAAATAGTAATCTTTCGTTTCCCCTCATATTGATCCTATATATGGCCTTCAAGAGAGTGATGAGATTGAGTCCCTTGTTTGTAGTTTTCCTGTCAAACGACTATGCACTCTTGGACTGCTGTTAGCACAAGCTGAACGCTCATTTTCTCCTTGTATGGTGTTTGGGAGTCGGTACATATGATAAGTGTTCATGTAATAATGTGCAGCTTTTCTTGAGGGGCATTTCAACTGCATTGTGTTGTTCTGAGCAACAGGGCATTATATTTCATGGTCGAATGCTTCATTGTTGGCGCCTGATAGTTCTCGGGGCAATTGCTGTGAACTGACTGTTTGGGCTGACTTGTCATGCTGTGGTGTCTCTTTTATACTCTACAGGGGATAATAAATGCCTTTTCTTTTGGATGATACAATGGATTGCGGTAGCACTGTGCTCTATTATTCCTGAGGCTTATGTGTATTGACTCGAAGAATTTCCTCAATGGGGGGAACATGTTCTAGGAAGAGGAATCAACAGGACGATGAAGATGTACCCCACAGAGTTGTATCTAGTAAATATTCCAAGAGTGCGAGTTCAAAGTGGCTGTCAACTTCATTTTCGCGTTCCTTTAGTGATATGCAGCATGACAGAGGAAAATGCCCGTCTCTTATGGACCTGTGTGTCCAGAAGATAACTGAGGTACTTTAAATTCGTTTTTTTCAACATGGAACGTGGCTTCCTCTATTGGCCCAATTCATGTGTGCTTCCGCATTTCTTCCTTCCCTTGCCTTCTCTTCACATATTTCTCTCCCAACAGGATATTGGAAATCATAGGACCTTCTCAATGCTGCCAAGGGATATTACTCAGCTTATATTCAATCAATTGGTGTTTTCTCAGCGTCTGAATGTTGTTTCTCTTGAAGCATTTCGAGATTGTTTTCTCCAGGTTTATACTCACCTTAGAATGTGACCCACATGGTTTATACCTAAATGGTCCTTCTTTGTTGATGTTATTATGCCCTGTGATATCTAATTGATGCTTCTGTCTGCTGGATTTGACAGGATTTGCACTTGGGCGAGTACCCTGGAGTTGATGACAAGTGGTTGAATGTCATTTCTTCTCAAGGATCGGCATTGCTTTCTGTTGATCTTTCTGGATCTGAGGTTTCTAATAATGGAGTATCTACTCTAAAAGATTGCAAAAACATTCAATCTTTGAATTTTAATTGCTGTGATGGGATATCAGATCAAGGGGTGCAACACCTTAGTGGTAGGTCCTGGCAGTGTTTCCCTCTAGGTTTTTGTTTTCAGTTTCCATGCTTATTCTTTTGGTCCTTTGAAAACTGTTTTTGCCCCCATAGAAGCTGGAGAAATGGTTCTTTGTAGTTTTAAAAAGTTGATTAAAATAAGTGAAGTAGTATTTTCCATGCGATGCATTAACAAAGAAGTAAATAATCTAGAGAAGATCTCAAGACTCATCCTTGTTAAATCTCACATGCATAACCATGCAGTATCCAACAAAGGTCTGTAGCATGCTTGTGACTCAACTAGTACTTGCCTAATGACTATTAACATGACCCTGTGGTTTGACTAGTGTAGCTCAATGCCATATGATTTCTAAACTGCCAAAAATACCAGATGTAGCTTATTAATCTATTTAATGATCATAACTTTTTAGTTTGTTGTTCCTTTGAAGTTCATCTTATAGAATGAACATTCCAGGAAATAAGAATTCTTAGTGGTATAATTCACTGAATATGTACGCTGCGGATGGCTGTGTTCTGGACCTTCTGCTTTGGTTTTGTACCACAAGGATATGAGTTCATGGAGATCCTTCTCCATGCATAAATGTGACATATTTTTCATTCTGCAGGCCTCTCAAACTTGACTGCTCTGAGTTTTAGAAGAAATGATGAAATTACAAGCGAGGGTATGAGTGCCTTTGCTGGCTTAACTAATTTGGTGAAGTTGGATTTGGAGAGATGTCCAAAAATTCATGGTGGACTTATTTATCTTAAAGGTGTGCACTTAAAGTGCTCATTGGTTCTGGCGTTAATGTCATTGATGTCCTCTCAGAATAACCATGATGTGATTTGAACTATTCTATTTCTCATCTCTCATTCCTATGGTAAATCTCTCTGGCAGGTCTATCAAAGTTAGAGTCCCTTAATATCAAGTGGTGCAATTCAATGACAGATGCTGATATGAGGCCACTCTCCGGTATTTATATTTTTGTAGAAATGTCTATATTTGTTGTTACTGTTGGTACTTGGGTGAAGGTCTTCCTCATGTTGGAATCAATACTCAAATAAAGCGGTCGGTCACAATGCCTAGTTCAGCTAATTTTAATTTGTTTGTCGTGATATGATAAATCATTCTCTGATATTTTCATTAGGTTGTGCAGGTCCTTTCTTCTTTTGTCTGTTTTGTGCATTAATTGCATGAGTCAAGTATAAATCCTTGATAGTAAAGAAATTGTCGTTGGATTAATTATATAGATGTGTACTGTGATACACTTGTATTAGATTATCACAGTTATGCTGAAGTCAGCATGCTTCACTAATTCTTCTTGATCATCTTTGACATTCAGGCCTTACAAACTTGAAATCGTTACAAGTTTCTTGCAGTAAGATTACAGATTCTGGGATCACGTATCTTAAAGGTAATTCTGGTTAATAACACAGAAATAACTGATGACCAAATATACTGTATGTAAAGACTAAGGCAACAGCATGAAGCTCTGTTTTGTGTTTTAGCATAACCATATGTAATGCATGCATTGAGTACACATTCAAACTGCTTCTTCCCTCTTCTTAACTTTCATATACAACCACCCTTGCACCTGGTTGTGTTGGAGAAGATCCAGTGATTTTCACATAGTTGTGAGTGGCAGTTGATGTAGCATATTTACATGCTAGGATGTCCCTACAAGCTTTATTCAGAGGCAAAGAGTATTTAGGCTGCAGTAGACGATTTTATTTCCTGAGGAGCAACTTCAAAATTCATAAGCAATCACTCTGTTTACTGATGTATTAACATAATATAAATGTGCAGAGCTATCAAATGACTGATTGAAAGGATGAAATGCATAGAATGAAGTGTGGATTTATGAAAAGCTCAGTCTGTTAATTGTAGGCAAAGACTGTCTAGCCATGACTGATGGGTTTTGGGTAATGTTTATGAAGTCATTTTGTCAATGAAGAGATAATGCAAAAATCTTCTTTCCATTGCATTTTCAAGTATAATTTCTTTTTAAAGTTTGTTGAAACCAGGGTTTTTCTCTCAAAGAAGTTGTTGATCTTTCTGATTTAACTAGATATGTTTTTTCTTACATCTAGCTACCTGAATTTATAGTGTAGCTGCCCTGTTTGGCTTTCATTTTCAATTAATATGTTATTATTGCTGAGACTCCTTACCTGTGCACCCAAGTCATACAATGATCCTTTTATCATTGTAGGCCTCCATAAGCTTTCTATATTGAACTTGGAGGGATGTCCTGTTACTGCAGCTTGTTTAGACTCCTTGGCAGGTTTGTAGTTTATCAATTCTGTTATAATGATTTTACCTACCCTAATTGCTCATTGGGGAGACAGGATGATGGGGGAGGATATAGATTTTCCTTTGCCTTATAAGAACCTGGAGACTTCTGAGTGACTTTTCTAATGAGAATAGTAAAGGATGATCTGTTAGAAAAGACTAATTTCCGTATGGGGTAGGTTATGCTTCTTATTTTATTGAAATGTTAGACGGTCAAGAAAATAAGTAATTCTTCTATTTCCAAATTTTTAGCTAGTTGTTTTGGGCATAACTTATAATCTTGAAGATCAAAGTGGTCCTCGACTCCTCTTTAGGTATTCCCCGGCTCAGACAGGATAACTTACATACCACTTAATAAACCTTGCATTTTGAGTTCTCTGTTTATGGGCATTGTTTTCTTTTTTCTTTTGTTTTAAAGCTGACCTGGCCTCTTTTCATGCAGCTCTGTCAGCCCTGTTATATCTGAATCTTAACAGATGTCATCTCACTGATGAGGGATGTGACAAGTTCTCCCGTAAGTTGCATTGAGTTGCATCACGTTGCCAGTTATATTGATTGCTTTGTAACCGCATTTGTTGCCTGCACAGGACTTGGTAATTTAAAGGTGTTGAACTTGGGGTTCAATGATATCACTGATGCCTGCTTGGTGCACCTGAGAGGTACTTCATCCTTTCCCTTCGTACAATTCAAGTCTAAATCTTTTTTTCTCTCGAAATCTCTATCAGTATTCCTAGTATTGAAGATCATATGTGGAAGACTGGTTTAAGAGATCACATATAAGCGAAATGTCTTACATTAGTGGCTGACAAAATGTTGAGGCCATTCTTGTTTGTTTAATACTTCTTCTGGCTTTGATTGGGAACTATCATATTTTAGCAGTCTCTTGTTCAGAAGCTGCATGCGAAGACTATAAATTTGTGGTCAATATGCATTATGGTAGTGTCATAGCGCAATTTCATTTATAGAGTTGCAACTACTTATGTTTCTGAAGTATGTACTATTTACTATGTTTATTAGATAGTATTCTGAACATGTTCTGTATTTAAAGCCATTATTATGTTTTACTTACAAAAAGAGTGTCTTCTGGAGTTAAGAGTAGGTTATTGTCCGTTCAATACATGTAATAATTTATTTTGATAAAGCAGGGTTGACAAATTTGGAGAGCTTGAACTTAGATACTTGCAGAATTGGTGATGGAGGTCTGGTTTCTTTAGCAGGTAGATATTTTTTTATGCTCTTTTTCCCTCAAAATCTCTGCATTTTTGTGCTCTGCCAGCCTAATCCCTTGGAGACTAACGTCTTGTAGCATCTATAGGGGTGAAACACCCCCCCGAAAAAAAAAAGAATAAATAAAATAAAAAAACGATCACCACCAAAACCCCCTCCCCCCAAAAAATAGGATAAGCAGTGCAACGAAAGTCATTGTTTTCCAATTTCACGTGTCATGTTTAGGGGTAGAGATCACCATATTGGAGTGATACACATCTTTATCCTGGTGTCATGTTTTAGGGGTAGAGATCACCATATTGGAGTTATACACATCTTTATCCTGGTTTAATCATTCAACCAGTGATTTCTTGTTTTTATTGGAGTAATATACATCTATGTACTGGTTTAATCATTCACCTGTGGTTTTTTTGGTTTCTATTGGAATGCATATACATCTTTATCTTGGATTATGTAGAGTTAAAACCCCAAAGTTCCTTAATCTCATTGGGATTGCTTTGGTTCATGTATAACAGAAATCAATGTTGAAGTTTATTGATTTGCCCTTCTTAACCTAGTATTTCATGTATTTCCTTTTTGTTGTACTTTCTGTTCATGCTTTTATGACAAGCTTCGTTACTGAAGTCGGCACTGAAAATTTTGTTCCCGTAGACCTTAGGCATTTGAAATGCTTGGTGTTGTCTGATACCGATGTTGGGAGCAATGGACTTGACCATCTGTCAGGTGAGGCAATTGCCTATTTCTGAAGTCAATTCAATAAATGATAGATAACTTGTCTGAGTGCATTGTACATTTTCTCTAGTGTTGCATGATTGTATTGGGCATTCTTTCTCAACTTCTGATCTGTCTCAGTTGCTTATTTTCTTACTGAAAAAGAAGTAAGCAACTGATTTAGTCTTACTGAATATTTTCTCCCGTCGGATATTCATTCTCTTTTGTGCTCTTGTCGGTAGAGTTAATATGTTTTTCTGGGATATAAGAACAATGGAAGATGTTAGCTTGTGCCTTTTAGGCATTTTTGTTGGACTGTTTCTTTGAGAGTGGAGCAAATCATGCCATAAATTAGGAGAGACTATCCATTTCTCCTGTATCCTTGCATATAGGCAATGGTCAAGCTCGAACTAAATCTAGTCTGTCTTCCATATTTCTACTTAGAACTTAGGTTCTTGACCCCGATCTCTTGAGTGATCAAAGTGCTTTATTGATGAGTTCACCGTTCTTAGTCTTTCTACCCATGAAAATGCTTGTGCTTTCTCCATGGTCCGTCTTTCAAAAATGTATCAGGTACTGTGGATTAATTTATTACAATTCATTATGAAGGAAGAGTTGATTTCTTTTCTGGTTTCTGTTGAATAATAGAGATTCATTTTAGTTAATTTACTTGAATTTACTCACATCAAATTTGTATATCTTTCTTTTGTAGGTCTGACTAGTCTAGAGAGTATCAATTTGTCCTTCACTGCAGTTACGGATGGAGGATTAAGAAAAATTTCTGGACTTTCTGCCCTTAAATCACTTAATTTGGATGTTCGCCAAATCACAGACAGTGGACTTGCTGCTCTTACTGGCAAGTTTTTTTTTTTTTTTTTAACTATTCTAATGTTAGACCTTATTTTTTCTCCTCGAGCCAAGATTGGATTATTTTATGAGATAGGTGTCATCTATGGGTTGGGGGTTGAGATTGCTTGGATTCAGTATTTAGCTTAATGATCTCCTGAGTAAACTGTGAAGAGCTAGCATGGTTCTGTGTATTGATTTTTTTATTTTTTTAATGTGCATTTAGCTTGTTCTGTTACAGCTGCTTTGCATTTTGTTGTAGCTGTTTTACCTCTAGCTAATTATGCCTTGGAAAGATAAGAGTTATCTTAACAGCTATATTTTTCAAGTTTTTCAAGAATTGGTTTCGACCTTCTGAACTTACTGAACCATGATTTGCACGGCACTTCATGATTTCCATGTTTTACTGATTTTTATGTCGTTTACTAATGCAGGTTTGACTGGATTGACTCACCTTGATCTCTTTGGAGCTCGCATCACAGATTCTGGAACCACCTACCTGCGAAGTATGTTCCTATCTAATTGAGGTGTTTCTTCTTTTTTCTTACCAAGTGTGGACGATTAACTATCTAGTGGTAAAAACACAATCTGGGAGAAGCACTTTTCACAGGGACCTTTTTAATCAAGCATGCTATTATAGTCACGCTGTGATACTAGCATGCATATACGAACCTGTGAACCAAGTTACTTGAGAAATATTGGTAAAGCAGATGGTTGTGATAAGAAACAGATACCTCAAATCTGAGCAGTAGTGTTTGTCATGCTGTTGATTGGGAAACCACATCTAATCTATATACTGATTTAATTACATGTATTAGAATCTATGCATTGTGCATATTAGCAGCTTAACTTTTTCCTGTGTATATTCTGGTCAATGGAGGCGATTTTGAGTATTGACTGATACTTCCACATCTTTTGTGATACCTTTCCATTTGTCTTATTGACTCAAGACTTCAAGAAACTCCAGTCCCTGGAAATATGTGGTGGGGGATTGACTGATGCAGGAATGAAGAATATCAAAGATCTTTCGTCTCTTGCTGTCCTAAACGTATCGCAGAACTGCAATTTGACGGACAAGACCCTGGAATGGGTTTCTGGTACTTCCTCATACCTGCTTTGTGAAAAGAATATGAACTCTAGATCATCCAGATTAGAATTGAGATGGTCATCAGTTAACTCGAATAACTTGACCTTTGTGCGCAGTTGAGCTTTGAATGTGCTTTGTGCATAGAACTATTGGCTGTGTAAGATCATAAATCCTGAGTTTTATAAACGAGTTGAAACTGTGTAATAGTTAAGGAATGCATAGTATTTTAAGGGATAGTAAAATCTGGAATTCAGTGAAAGTGAAGTTGACATTATTTACTGAAATTTCAGTGGAAACTGGTATATGCTAATAGGTTGAGTTTATTCTAGTGATTAATTTCCTATTGGGAGGCATATGCATGCTGAGTTACATATACATGGACTTAGTTTAGCTTTTCTGAGATACGGCAGTGCTTCTATGGATCAAAGTTAAACGAGAGGGGGATACTGCAACTTTAACATATCCTGGATAATATGTTGAGTTAGTTCTCCACACTGGATTAATAATGTTGTCTCGTGTGAATGCAGGATTAACTGGACTAGTGTCGCTGAATGTGTCTAATTCTCGCGTGACAAGTGCTGGACTGCGGCATCTGAAGACACTGAAGAATTTAAGGTCGCTGACATTGGAGAGTTGCAAGGTGACTGGGGTCGACATCAAGAAGCTTCAATCAACTGATCTTCCCAACCTCGGATACTCCCGACCTGAATAGCTCTCATCGTTGTAGATAACTGCTGTCAAGTGGAAGGATGATGATGTAAATGTGGGATTGTGATACATTGGCGGTGGGGGACCATTGGTAAGTTGTAAATATTTGCAGGCTCGAGTGGGACTCATGCGTGGCTTAAGTACTCGAGGTTCATGTGGGATACTTCTGAGTTATCTATGCTCCATGTGAAGCTTTCTTTTGCACTTAATAAGTTCCTGTGCGAAAGAAAATGTACATAAAGCTTCCTTAGCGTGGGTGTTCAACGCTCTTCCAAAGACTCATTTTTATGTGATGATCTGGTGTTATTTCCTTGTGAAAACTGCTCAAAAAAGTGTTCTAGGTCCTTAATTGCCCTTGATGCTTCATTGCCTTCGAATAATGTGCGGCTAGTTCTAGAGAGGATGACGAGTCGTTGGCTTTTTGGCCAAAGCTACATTGAGTCCGGCAGCAGAGCGGTGTCACAAAGTCTGTCATGAGCTTCACTTCAACGATCTCCGCTCATCACTGAATGGTATGGTCATTCCCCGACATGGTCTTGCCATAGGCTAATCGAACAGCTGTTTGTTCTCCCAGGGTAATAAACGCCAAGCGATGCCATTTAAGGTTTGCTGGAAGTGAATGAGCTTGGATCTTGTAGTCCTGTTCTTTTTAGGAGAGCGATCCCTTCAACTCAAATTTACAACCCTCGCGATAGACGGGGATGACTTGGACATTTCATCTTGATGATTTGGTTCTTAATTGTTTCAAAATGCCACTGTAGTAGAGCTATGAACGACTGGTTGGCATGAGTGAGTTTAAGTGAATAAAACTCCCTATACCATTCCGTTGGATCGTGATTGCTTTCACAGCACGTCCAAGGGATCAGGTTGCTTCTTTTGTGAGTTTTAAGGGGCTGGGAGAGAAGATGTTTCTGATGTTGACTATTAATCTACTTTCATATCAAATCTCTGTAATGATGATATACAAATTTCTTGATCTTGTTCGATTTCACACACGCATGCATGGGGAGCAAATGCTAGAACAACCCATCTTTATAATGACCGTTAACAACTTCCACGCATTATTCAGTAAGAATTATGGGAGTTGGTTTGGTTGGGGATGATGATTGCTCCTCCCACTAAAGCAACTCTCTGCAGAGTCATGATGATGAATACTCTAGCAGATATCATCACTAGCATCTCCTCGCTTGATGCATTTTATTTTTTATTTTTATTTTTTTAAAAGTAAGTAGTATGTCTCCACCATTGAGTCAAACGACGATAAATGATTCGATACATCACACGAAAGGCAAAAGCAAATGAACGCTAATACAAAGATTATTATGCCGGAGTTGTTGGCTTGCTACCCCGGTCATCACGTCCAGAACTCAACCTCATGGGTCCTTTTCTTTTTGCATACGTGGGGGCCTCTCGTATGGCTATTGATTTTCAACGCGAAAACGTCAATCAGGGTTTTGGTCGAACGAAGGAATAGACAAGTAGGCTCATTCAGTTATTTCACAATATTTCAGACATATGTAAGAAACACCTGCAGAAAAAACCTACAAAAGTTTATTTTATTGATGTCATGGATCCGATTAGTTTGTAACAATGTCTAACTCGATCCATGAGGATGATATTGTTAGGGCAAAAGCTCTTCTCCTTAGAAGAATTGATATGAGATTTTGTTCACGTCTAGTTTTCTCTCTTTTAACAATACAGGGTGACGCACATGAATCTTTTTATTTACTTGTTTCGGATAAGGCTCCAATTCTAAAAGAGTACTCAACAAAAGTGTTGAAGAGAGCAGAGCTCTTCACATGGGAATAGTACTACGAGGGTTTAGTCACGTGAAGGCCCTTTTTTGAGTCCAAAACCTAAGTTGATAGAGCCATGTGAATGCCTGTAGGCAAAATTGAGGACAAAAAGACCTGGGACGTCGATGCTTCAAGTGACAATAGCGGTTAAGTCATGGAGTATGGAATTCACTCACAAGCTTGCTACAATTATATAAGAACAAAAAGGAAAAGGAGAACAAAACAAAATCCCCATCATTCTTCAGTTGAGATAAAGCAAGTGCTTGAGATTCAGACAAACAGAAACAGAAGAAGACATCATTTAGATTTGGGTTATTGCAAATACGACAGCGGACACTAATTAGGAATCATCAATTAGATGAGACATCTATAGTTTTCTACTTAATTCAGTAAAGGCTTCAACTTGATCTATGATGCGTATTCGGTTATAGTCCATCAAGTTGATTCTAGCAATGCTAAGACCATGCTAGTGTTACCGCTCTAGTTAGCCCTGTTCAATTCAAACCCATTTGAGTATCTTTAAAATGAAAGATGTTCATAAAGAAATCCTCTTCTTGTTGTTGCTGTTGCCTACAATCATTAGCGATACCTTTAGTGCCTCACGAGCCTTTTCTAGATGAGGATTTATCGGGTCGAAACTAAGAATAGATTAATAAAGACTAGACACTTCGAAAGTCTCAATCAAAACTACGTTTTCTCATTGCTTTTGAAAGACATGGTCAAGTATTTCAGCCTCAAAAAAGTAAACGGCAAGTTCTTTTATCAACTTTTGACCAAGTACAAGCCATGCTCAACCTTTTCTTTTTATGGTTTCTTATTATACTATGGAATGAATAATTAAAGTACAGATGACTAGCCATAATAGACAGATCAATACACCAATATCAATATTTTGTGCAGTTGAGAACACATATTCTAAATTCACAGGCCATCAATTTAGAAAAGTCCCCTGAGTACAAGTAGTTAGTGCTAGTGATGGTGGAACCGGTATGAAGTGATGCCATGACCCTCCTATTCCAACTAACCCCTTTGGCATTATACTATTACCCTAATTATTCTAGACCTTGCATTCTCTTTCAGAAAGTAGATTCTCAATCTGCTAAAAGAGGTCTATCCAGGGCCAATATCAATCTTTGGAAAAGAAGAAAAGCTTCCGCAAATTGGTCGGTGACCAATATGCCTATAATAATAGCTTGAATCCTGGACACGTCTCCAAACTTCTTAATGAATCATACTCAAAATGCCCAGTGAGACTTGACAAAAGCTTGGTAGCAGAAAAGGGTACCTTGAACCTGGATATAAATTGAGGGTCGTATAAAGAAAACAACAAAGCTTATCTCGCTGCTGATACTAATTGTTTGCGCGGCTAATAAGTTGGAGATTTAATATGCGCTATTTGGGCTGAGTCAGAGTTGAATATGCCCTACACTTGTGTTAAAATTTAGACTGAACATCATGTGACAGAGAAAGACTGCTATTGACACATTGAAGTCATATCAGCAAATAATATCTCCGTCAGACAAGTACATATACCCATTTGGCGGGTCATCGGTTTTAAGTTTCCTTTGTTAAAGTTTACTACCCAAGTCTCCAGCCCATTCAGGCCACACATACCCATGAAATATCCTTGAGACAAGCTAGTATAATTGGGGAGACCCACCCAAGTTGTTCTTTTGCTCTTTCTGATCCTTGCTTTTCACCGTGCCATAATTGATGGGCAATTAAATTCAGTGATGATTTTCTTAGGCCTCACTCCTGAGGAGTTTGATAACACATGGCCTGTTCTTGGAGGGAACATGACTCTGAATAATACCCCACACACCTTTCTTTTTCAAGAGTCACTCTCAATTCCCAACTAACATCCAAATTGAAAACCAAAGATCTTAGCTCCCCAGCAAATTCATCCCCTCCCCCCGCCGGTTCTCTACTATATAGCGGCCTTCCCCCTAACACCATCCCTTGTTTCTCCTTTGCTCAAATCAGCCATGGATTGGTTCTCTTGGCTATCCAAAACAGGCCTTGACCCTTCACTTGTCTATGAGTATGGCCTTGCTTTTGCCAACAATGAGCTGGAAGAAGAAGACATAAGCTACTTCGACCATGAGTTCCTACAGAGTATGGGGATCTCCATAGCCAAGCACAGACTAGAAATCCTCAAGCTTGCAAGGAAAGAGAAAGGGTCATCATCGAAATTCTCGCCACGGCCCATCTCCAGGTTCCTTTTAGCGATCAAGAGGACCAAGAAATATCTAACCAAGTACGTCCGGACATGGGTTCATCGGGAAAAATCAGCACTTGTTGTGGTCCCAAGGCCGACTTACAGCACTAAAAGGAGAGGTGCAATGTTGAAGAGAAATAGGAAGCTGACCTCGGCCAATACTAATTGTCAGCCACCAAGGCTTCTTCTCACAAATGGAAGTGCCTCAATTGACTATCCAGTGGTCTATGCATTGAGCAAAGAGGACAAAACGGATGTGGATGATGGGTATTGGTCAAATGGTTATGAGGAGATCAGGTGGGATACAATGTTCCAAGATCTGAAACCGACATGAAGGTCTTGCAGATTTTGGTAATTTCAATGTTTCGATTCCTTTTCCCTCTGTTAAAGATGGGTTTTATGTTAATATAGTTGGTGAGAGATGGGTTTTTGGTTCTTCCACCAAAAAGGAGGCTTGGTAATTAGTAGTGTGTCCCTGTGTGTTTCTAATTAGCTTGCTCACATCCCTTGTACCTTCTCTCTCCTCTCTCTATTTTTTTTTTTTTAATCTTCCTTTAGTGCGGGGATCTGGAGGGAGTGCACATAATTTATCATTTAAGCTTCTGTATCAGTTATCAGATCGTCTCCCCTGCGTTTTGTATGTAAATCATATCATTAGCTACGTGCAATACAAAACAGAGAAGTAGGTGATTTGTCGTGCCCTCTCACTGTGAAAAGCATGAATTGCACTTTACTACAATGTTTTGAATTTCAAATGATGCTGAGTTTTCTCTGATTTCCAAATCCCGTATTAGTTTATCTTGGCAATGGCATGAGAGTAGCAGTAAGGACATAGCCTGGTGTAGCACATAACACTAAATTGGTTGAGCTTGAGCCCTTCAAAAGACAGTCGCTGCTTGTTATTACACTATGTTCGTGATAATTAATTAGGAACAATGAAGTTCATCGAAATCGATGACGTAAATTCGTGATTGCAGCATAAATGTTTGGTTTGCTGGGAATATGGTTTCCTATTCAGATTAGGCTGCCACTTCCAGATTCTAAGGAACAAACCAAACTAACCAGATTTATCCTCTTTTATCGGCTACAGAATACCAAAATATAGCTACTTAACGTAAATGCTTCCATACAGATGCTTGCATATGTGATGTGAACTTACAGTTTCTCTCTATATGAGAGAGCCAATGTGGGGTTTGGCAATCCAAGTTCAGCATAAAAAGTGTAGGCTGCTTTGGAATCCATGTCCTAATAATGCAGCATAACTATAGCTTGTCCAAATGGACACGCTTACTCTACACTGTACGGCAACCCATGCAGTCTTCTAACAGAATTTTTTCTTTCTCCCATGTGTTAGCTTTACTTTAGGACCACAGGCATCTTTGTTTCCGAGAAACACGGTCGGCTGTGTTTTGGCTCTGGAACATATGAGTCGCCGGCTCATACTTCAACAGGCATGCAATCAGAGTCCTAGTAGTGTCCTCCCATTGTTTGAGAGCTTATGGTTTTATGTTTTATTTCACTTCCCAATGGGGGTTCTTTCTCACGATACCACTTCTCTATGGGTCACCCAAGAGTATTTAGCCTTGCGAGGTGGTCCTTGTTAATTCACATGGGACTCCACGTGCCCCATGCTACTCGGGTTAGAGCATACGCTAGTGATACTTTCGGCCACTGAACTCTCACCATCTAGCATGCAACATTCCACTGCTTTGCCTAATAGTACAACACTTGTATTGCTCTCCCACAACCGTGTTTTCATGGTTTAGGCTGCTCCCATTTTGCACGCCACTACTACATGAATCTCTTTTGCTTTCTTTTCCTCTGGCTATTAAGATGTTTTGGCTCGCTAGATTGTCTCTTGCCTGCCCATGAATTTAACAGTAATTCGAAAGGTTGACCTACTCAGGAATCTTCGGATCTTCGCTTACCACGGCCTTCCTCATTTCTAGGTGCCTAAGTATCCACCCTAAACCTTTTCTCGTTTGAACCATGCCCTTCATTTTAAGGCTAGGCTATCATAAGGTGTTGCTAAATTGAAGGATCTTATAAACGTCCATGAATGGGACTATAGGTCAAACTACCAAATCGGAAAAATCGGATGCTATGATATAGCTTTATGTCGGCTAAGTTCACGAGTTGGAGATAAGTGGGACTCAAACCGCTGACATCCACCACAGGGCAAACCACTGCCTCTTCGGCCCCCGGCTAATTCTACCATAGAGATCAACGATTAATACTATATAACGGAATCAATTACTGCACCAAGCATCTATGTGTTGGGGAGAGTGCTCGAATAAGCACACCCCTTTTTTCTTGGGGTGGTGAATCTAATAAACACCACGCACTTGAAATAAGTTGTCTCTGTAGAAGCTGAGAGTCTCTTGAGAAATTGAGCAGGGATGACATAATTCTAGCGAAGAAAGGAGTATTCTTCAGGGCCTTCAAATGTATAGGCCCAATTCATTTCTGATGTCTCAATACAGAACATAGTTAATTTGGGCTCATGTCAAGTGGTGTGAACTGAAAAATGAAATGTGCCCGTCTCACCAGTGAAGTCGTGCCGTACGTACAGCAAAGTCTGTTACTTTCAACTCCAAACTATCTACGGCTTAATGTCTGTTGCTTAAGTTGAATTCTAAACTGTTACATAAACTCTTGAAAACCTCCCAACATTCAAAATTAAGCATCTCTCATGCATGATATCTCAGATTCAAGCATGGATGGATTGCTATTGAAATCTCGCGAATTTACTTTCTTAATGCCTAGGAAAGCAGAAGTTCATTCTTTACCATCTCGTGCTGATACCCCCGCGAGCATATTGAGGATTAGATCATCGCAATAAAGATAGCCATCTGATCAAATCGGGCACAAATTATAAAGACCGCAATCAATCAAATCCAAAACAACGTTTTTAAGCGGTGGAATCCAAACGGAGGTGAAATGGATTGCTTTGGTAGCCTGATTTCAACTTGTTCCGGCGCAGGTGTTTCCCAGATAGGCTTATTCGTCTAATATAATGCTATGAATAGCATAAAGCCGATTCTCTTTTCAAAAGCATGTGTCAGAAGGCACAAAGCACCAGGCAAAACCATAATTTAATGTCATCAGCATGGCCATGTCCCCCGCATTAACTGGGCCATCTTCTCAAACCAACCTGCAACATTGTCCCCTCTGCTGGAACAGGAACTCCCCTGACGGAGTTAGATCTTGTTAACGAATACTTCGCACCCTTCACAAAGAAGCCCCCTCTAAACCAGAAACATTTTAATTTCATTAGAGAGGGACTATCAAAGGTGAAGAAACAACAGTCCCTGGAAGATAACAAACCAAAGGAAAATTGCCCTTTCTCTGTAATTGTAACTACATCGAAGATCTCACTCTGTTTCCGGTTTCAATGTAGCATCATCAGTTCAAGAAAAATGTCAGTCTCGTCCTTCTAAAAAACACATGCGACAGTATAACATATATATATATACAGAACAACAATCTCTTTAGCCTGATACCATCTATATGTGCAGATCAGCGGCTAAATCAACCTTGATGAATCGTCACAATTGTATTCAATCTCGACGGACCAATGAAAGTTAAAAAGGGCAAACTTCTACTTCGTTGTCCCTTCACATTAACGCAAAAATAAATAAATAAATAAATAATCGCAATGTTTCTCATCTATTTACAGCATAAAGCCGCGATCTTTACTGATTTGATCCCCTCAAATATGGGAACAAATTCGATTAAAAAAAATAAAACACTAGCAAAAACCCTTTTGGTCTGTTACTTTCTGCCACAAACTCAAAAGCCAAAAAAATTTAGAAAAGGTTTTCGCTTCGATCCACTAGAAAAACAAACTCAGGAATCCTCGCCTCAGGACATGATCGACAGGCGGCTCGGTCTCGGCTTGAAATCGGCTCGGCGCCTGAGTTGATGCGAAGAAGGCCTAATCAAAGCAGCGAGCGCTCTCTTCACCAAGTCGCCTTCCACCCCGCCTATCCTTACCAGCGAATTCGTCATCGCCGATCTCCTGAAATTCAAGCTCCTGCTCGAATTGTAAGGCGCGGAGTGATGCTGGGGGTTGGATCTCGCGTTCTTGTGCAGCGAGCACCGGAACGATCCGGGATGCGTCGTCGGAGAGCACATGCACGTCTTCTTCTGATTCGGCACGGTCGTGGTCCTGCCGCCGCCGCCGATCTGGTTCCTGACGGAGATCGAGCGTCCGGGGGACGTGGGCCGGCCGACCGAGAAGCGGACGGACGGGGACGACTGGCTCGAGTGCCCGGACATCCTTACGCGCGGCGGAGACGCGCCGCGGGAGAAGAAGGTCGACGATCGCGCGGAGAAGGTCGAGCTCGATGAAGCAAAGCCCGTGGAGGATGAGGAAGCGTTCGACGGTGAGGAGGCGTGGAACGCGGAGTAGAGGTGGCCTCTGGGTTTGCTTCTCGACGAGGACGCCATGGTCGCAGCAGTACGGAACTCAGTGAAGAAGAAGAGATTTTTTTTTTTTTTTTTTTTTTCCTTGAAGAGCGAGGGTTGGGTCTGCAATTTGGCAAATTAAACAGCAGCGTGAAGAAAGCAGGGGATATAAAGGGTCGAGAAGGGTGGCACGTTCGTAATTTGTGTGAAGATACGGCCCGTTTTGGATTCGAGCATGGTGCGGTTACCAGTTTGGTTCGTTTGTTCGGATGGAGCGCGAAACCGAACGGGGTTAGGGTTTCGCTTTCCGCGTCCCGTCCGATCTTTCCATTAACCACGCGCCCTCCATGGAGAGCGTGACGCACGCGACGCTTGTTAAATGAGGAAGGTGTGGGTCCAGAGGATACGTGTCGCTGTCTTAAGGGTGCAGAGTTTCGTGAGGAAAAGGTTCAACTCGCCTCACGAGAAGAAATTGTTACGCAATTAAGACCTTAAGCTGTTCTTATGGTAGCCTATAATACTATATCTGTTGGATTTTAGTAAGGCATTTAAGGTTTAATAGAAAACGTCAAAACTATCACAAATGGCCTAAACGAAGACGGTAAATTCCGATACGGCACGAATTTTAGGCGTATGTATGTGTTGATTACGTTCAATTAATTATTTTAGCCTTGTTTGTTTGTATTTAAGCAAAAGCGAGAAGTATCCTTTTGCTTTTCTCATCAAAATCTAAAATGTTATTCAAAATTCAAAACATAATAAAAAAGTTATATGTACATACGTGTCTTTATTTAAATATTATGAAAACTTGAGAGTTTCAAATACTAAAAGAAAAGTCAATGAACATTGGCGCAAGAGTTTAATATAATGAAAAGAAAAGTATTACAAATAAATATATCAGACCAATTGAACTAAGAACCGTCAAGACCAGCTGATTTAGTTCGATTCTTGGGACATCGATTGATTCCTCGCCTAAGAGAACTAGACCGACTCTTTTAAAAAATATATTTTTAATTTATAAAAAATAGCGATAAGCTTCAAAACATTAACAACTCTAATATTTTTTAATTCTTTAATTTTTTCGCTAAGTGGCCAGTCCCACTGAACTAGATATGGTAGTTTGATTTGGTTTATAGTTCTAAGACTATCTAGTTCGATCCTTGATTCCCAATTCCTAGGTGGGACTAGATTGAATCAGAAACTAATTATCTCTAAAAAATGTAACAAAAATTTTATCTAACTTATTTGCCACGGTCCACAAATGAGGAATTCAATTTTTATGATTTAGTATTGACTCATTTGCCTTATATCATGGATTGTGTTGACCTAATAATTACACAATTGAACTAGGGGCACCACTTAGATTGAACTACATCGACTAGTTTGATCCAAATAGTCTAGTTCCAAAAGGGAATGAGACTCGACTGACTATATATATTTTTTATTATTTCTTCAAAAATATTAATAAAATATGAAGTAAATATTATCGTTTCCGTCAATATCTTAAGATTTGTCATCATTTCTTGTTACGTGCAATCACTCTTCAATGGGAAAAAAATGGCTTAATCCATTGGATCTGATCAAAACTGATAGTTCCTGATCATCAGACCAAACTGTTCGATCCCGGTTCCCAAAATTTGGAATCGAATCGGGAACTAATTACTCATGAATTGTACTACATCTGCATATTTGATCTATAACTAGTTAAATTTCGACTTTATTTAATTAGGCCGAACATGGCGAGTTAGAAAAACAATTGATAAGTCGGCTATGAACCACGACGATAAGCGATTGGCGGACGTAAAGCTTGAGAAGCACGGAGCATCGAATTAAAATGCCACTATTGTATTATGGACTAGTTATTTGATTAGAATTTTTATAATACAGGCGGTGCAGTGAACGCGCCGGGAATGAAACGGAGGGGGATTCCTCGAATTCTAGTTAGGCGCCGAGATTGGCGCCAATTTTCCAACGAAATCCGGAAATACCTGCGAGACTGCCACGTACGAGGGAAAAATACAATGTGCCTTGCCGCCCTCGGATTTTGTTCAGCATGTTCTGGCCGCGCTCCGCGTGGGCCCCATCCTGTCTTCAGCAATACAGTGGCATAATAAAATAACGGTCCTAATTTTGAAAAGCTCCTTTGCTTGTCTCCATCTTTTGTCGACCGGCCTTTTCCCTCAATCCGGCAAAATAATCATTTTTTTTTTTATTTCCTTTCTATTTTGACGTGCACGTACTTGCGTGACTCAATCCCCATTAGGACGGAGGAGGTGCCGACTTCTTGCGTATCTTGAGAAATATTGGATGGAACTTGTTAGTCCGCTAAATACTTCTAATTAATTGATTAAAGAAATTTTAATTTTCAAAGTATAGACTCCTTTTCAACCACGCAAGTAATCGAAAAACATTTCGAGGCACTTGCACAATTCACATTAGATCTAAAATTAAATAAGGAGGAAATTTTATCAAGATCATATCATCAAACTCAAAAAATAAGTACAGGAGATACTAGAAGTCTCGTATAGGTCATTTAGTTTGCAAATTTTCCATGCATCCGCTGTATTTGTACTGTGAGTAATTAATATTTTAGAAATTAAAACATTCTTTATTAAATAAGTCACGCTCTTTAATAAGACCTCATACATATGTAATACTTTTCAAATCTTGAGTATTTTCTAGAATAATCATTTACCCAATTGCTGCACATTATTCGAATAAGAAAGAGATGATTATTCTATCATTTTGAACGTAGAACATTAGAATCTGACACTTGCTGAACTTTGACTTTTCCGGTTAGCAACTCCATGTTTTTCTTTACCAAAAAAAAAAAAAAAACTCCATATTTTTGAAGAATTCAAGTCGGTATGGAGAATGTGCCGTCGCTACCACGCTGGGGTATGGTTAGACTTTAGGCCTTTTGGTTCAAGATGGAGAGATCTTTCCTAGGAACGTTGACCGTAAATAGCAGCCACAATTGAACAGCTTCGCTCTTTAGGATCGATGCTTGCTTTCAAAGAAAAATCAGCTGCTCGGGAAGGTTCTCTTTTTATCGATGCCTAGACGTTTGCCTCCCGTATTGAGAGGCTTGTCATGCCAACAAATTATTGAAATCTAATACGAAACATTTTAGCATATTATTAATTATAGAAGGTATACATAAAAGAAATTATCGAAATGTACAGTAACTCATTAATATAAAAACAAATATTCACAGACACAGTGCTTTTTACAACATATTGTGAATATTAGACTATCTTTGAAATGCACATTAACGATAAAAGTTTCATATGTTAACTAAAATAGGAATAACTTTGGGTTGTGTTATTATACTAAAATTGAAAAAATATATATTTCTCGAGTACTTACGTGTTTTGCTGCAACTAAATAGTAAAATAAACAAAGAGAGAGGATAAGGATAAGATGTTATAAATTAGTACTCATACTATTTTTGTCGCTCCACGAAAATAAACTACAAAAACTTTTTCCCTTGCGGAGGGAGAGGTCCATGCTAGTAGATAGAATCGTAAACTTCACGCTTACAGATAATTTTGAATATAATAATGAACTTCAATAATGTATAATCTGGTGATGTCCCTTTCAAAATCTCTGGAAGTGGGTAAAGACTAAAGCACCCTTTTTTATTATTAAAAAAGAACGCTAAACAAAGCAGGATAATATTTAGAAATTGAAAACGATTCCTTTGGAAGCTGGGCAGGCAAACGACCTAATGCAGTTGGACAGCTCACCAATCGAAAGCCTGCACGACCCCCCGTTTTCGATAGAGACTTTCCCGTCCGTTCGAAGTGGAGATCAATTCCTGTGGTCCATTTCGAGGGCACGGGCACATTGTAATCCCAAACCAGTGAGCGGATGAGCGCCACCTGCCGCCAGGTGTCGGGACGTTGATTCGCGCCATCTCTGGACTCCTCCTTCGTAGTTCGTGCCCAGGTTGTCGTTTTTGGGGAAGTTCATTGGTTCATCCGTTGTTGTTTTTTTCTTCAGAGTGTTTCCTTTGGAACTTACCTTCTGTAGTCATTGACACGTTAGCAATCGATCAATTGAGAAAATTAACGGCGCTGAGTAAAATTTCCACACCGGAAATCTATACGGTACAAATAACATATTAATAAATTCAACTCGGAAATTTTTCTTGATAATATCCTCAACATAAAAATGTGCGTTTTGTACTGGTCCAACTCAATGGTGCCATATATGAAAAAATTACATTGAATTTTGCTCTAAACAAACATCAAACTAAAAGAAAATTGTTATTATAAAAGTATTAAGTTTTTTCGCCTTTTACGTGACCAATGTATTTAAAACAAATCTAATTTCTTGATACAGGTACGGTTTTTTTTTTTTTTTTTTTTCAGTAGATTCAGTAGATTTTGACACTCTTGATAAGACTCTGGGATTGCAGATCAAAAGAGGAGAAGGGAGTCGGCTTTCGTGCGGGTCCCACCCCATACGTTCGGTGCCGGCCCCCCTCTTGGTCGTGGCAAAATCCCAGCAAGAATCGACAGTTAGCTTTGCAAATATATCAGAGGACGATATGTTCATCATCTCCATCTACTGGGCCATGCTTTTCGTGTGGTGTTGGCCAATTTCGGACATAACATTAACGCTTGGAAAACACCGAGACAATTTTATAAATTTAAAAATGATCAAATGATACCTAATTTAACATTATAACTAGAAACTATTTTTTTTTAATAATCTCGCTTATTATCCCTTCTTAAAGTATCATCTATAAAATAGTAAGGAAGAATTAACAAATCCACTCACCACCTTGGACACCCTATCACTAAAACAATAATTAAACTCATTCGTTCCTCCGCTTGAAATATTGTCATCATTTTCCTTTTTTAATCTCCTTTATCTATTAATCTCCAACACATGTAGCTCGTGCTGAACACTAATACCATTTTACTTGTTAAATGTTCAAAAAACATTTTACCACATCACCTAATAAACTTTGATATATTTGATGAAACATGTCAGAGGATGTCTTTTGAGTATTTGTTAAATCTTAATGAATTTACTTTAGCAATCCAAACTTTACCATTTGAAGCAAGTATTTTATTGAAATGCGCAATTCTCCTGTCTTCAAAGTGTTTTCAAAAGTGTTAGTCCACACTTTTAATTAATGTTGTGGAGTATATGTCAATATGACCGTCATATTATCTAGAATGATTCTTTGACAAAAAGAGGGTTCCTTCAGCTGAATTAAAGGGAATAACAAAAATGAAACCACCGCTATGGTGGGAAAAAAGAAGAGAGAGAGTACTGTTGTAATATGGCGCAAAATCAACTTCGAGTGAGAAACAGACCAAAAGGAGGGTCCGGAAATACTGTCATCTTCGTGTGTACGGGGGCAGTTGTGCTAGGTAGGAGAAGTTATGACACTGACAAACGACAATTACTATTTCAAATAGTTTAGAAATATCTAGTGAAATGTGCAGGCCATCTCATCAAATTGAACCGTGATCAAACATATGTGTGCACGCATGCATTGAACATATGGGTATTGTGCTCATCAAACTAGTCCTGCAACTAGTGTAATTAGTACGTTTCGCATCAAAGTTTGGATATGTATAATGAGTTATGCTGATTTAAAGGATTTTTTGTGCATTATCAACTCAAGTTATTTCATGCTTCTCAAAAGCAAAAAAAAACTTACTGGTATACCCAATTAATTGTTATTGATTATTATTGACGTTGCATAGGCATCATAACATTAGATTAAAACCATTCGTGATGACGTGGAAATGGGTTTTTAGCTAGTATTTGGTACAAAAATCGTCCCTCTCTCTCTTTTTGACTAATTATGCTGTACAGGCTAATTACTTTGAGTGTTTATATAAGGAATTTTCACTGCTTAGGGGAGCTTATCATGAGAACCTTAATAGGGAAGACTAACTTGAGCTAACCCTATTTATCAAATCTAGCGATCGCAAGGATTATTTTTCCTCTATTAATTTGTAATGCTCAATAATACCGATTTCTTTTCGCAAGAAATGAGACATCATATGAAGCATGAAAGGAACTCAAAATACAACGATGCAATACAATACAATCGACCGATGTATAGATGGGATTTAATACATTTTCATGTCGAGTGAATCATGGAGCTTTCTAAATAAAAAGTTACTAATTGCGTTATCACAAATACATGCCGTGAATAAGAAGCCCGTTGGAACTGATCTTTCAATGTTCTTTTTCCTTTTTTGGTTCTTACCTCTTTCTTTGTGTCAATTTTTTTTTTTTTCATATTTGGATTAATTTGGAACCAAAACATGGGGAGCACACCGAATTGAGAAGCAGCGCATTGTCTTAGAACCGCGAAACCTCTGTTTGAGCCCATGGAATTTCAAGCGCTGAGGCGTCCCTTTAGACTGATGCTTCGCTTAAGACTATATCGTAAGGGCGCCCGTACGTACAACAATCTCAGTCAAAGTCTAACGGGATCTTATTCGACCTATTCCGATCACTAGATTAAGATCGCCTTTTAGTGCTACACCAATGATAAAGCCCTTCGAAGCCTCGCTCCATCGTCTTCTTTTAATGCGTCATAGAGTATTTTTCACCCCTTAGAAATATATGATCTTTTTTTTAAAGTAAAAGGCCAACATTTTCCATACCCCCTTATTTGTTTTATGAAATATAAATAATTTAAAATAAATATATTTTTTTAAAAAAATTCATTTGTATCTCTTACAAAACAGATGGACAAAGTCAATTTCACCATCCATGAAAATGTCTAGATATATTATCGACAATAAAAATATTTTTTATTAACTACTTATTTCAAGTAATACAAACGATCATTTTATTAATTAGATAATTGATTTTTTTTTAATTTCTTCAATTGAAGTTTTCTCTAAGGTTCATTGGAATTCTTTTCTACATATTTCTGATAGCTCTATATTCATTTGTACGGGTCTAGCTTTTTGTAGGAATTTCATCTTCGCCGAATCCTTCAACATACGAAAGTTCAATTATATTATTATTTTTAATAGATTTTATCTTTGCTGAATCCTTCAAAAAGTTTAGTGTGGTAAAGATCTAATGTCTTATAAGTCACAACATGTTAAGCTAACCCTACATGTAAAATCAAAGAATAAATTGGCAGGTTATGAAGTATGCTATCTATACTAACTCAGACCGCTTATCAATTTGATCATCATTGCTCAGATTTGTACATGCATTACGATAAATGAGATAAAATAAGTCATACCCAAGTTACGTATTTTTTCTAGTGCCAGTCATGTGATCCGGTCTACAAGTTATTTACACTTAGTTAATCCCAAGCAATGTAGCGTGCAATAATATTTGCAAATAAATTAATCAACAAGAATAATATCTATTGATAAGGGATAAAAGTGATGGGAGAACTCACTCATCATGTCAGCAAAATTTCATAATAAGCAAACTGCTTGGTGTGGTGATCCTTTCCTTCTTTTCAAGAAAAGATGTTGATGTTAATCTTATACTAACAAGGAGTCAATTCCGATCCTATTCCCACTCCTGGTTTCAAATATCCATGCGCACACACGATTCCGATGCGACATCGAGTCCCGCAATCGGAGTTTGGGCCCTCGGCACCCCAATACGACACCGAACGCCCGAAGCATAAGCCCGCCCACAAGAGATGGAAAGCAGAACACTTGACTAGGGTATTGAAAATGCTTTCTCTTTGGCAAAAGAAGTTTTTGTACAATTCTATTAAATTACTCCGTTTATGTTTCTGGGGCCATCCGTAAAAATCGCTTTTGCCGTTGTCAATCACTCGGCACAAAAACAAATGATTTCGTTCTATACTACTTCGAACGGGCAAGACCCGGCCCGACCCGACCGTCATTGGCCCGTCCTTTTTCAATTTCCATTTGGCGGCTAAAATCGTACCTACAGTTAACGCAACGCCACCTCTCTCTCTCTCTCTCTCTCTAGAACTACAAAACCTGATCATCCATTGCCTTCCCCAATCTCATCGCAAATCTGAAAACCCTCGCCCGATCGCTGCATCAGCGAAACCTAGAAAGCGAACGATTCCCCCGCGAGTCTCTTCTCGTCGCCGTCGAGAATGTCCGGCGACGCCGATTCCGGCGTCCTCATCCGCCTCTTCAACCGGAGGCAGAAGACCAAGTCCGCCGCTCAGAAACGCTCCGAGTTTCGCTCGTTTTGCTCGACGCCGTTCGCATGGCCAGGGGCTACTTTAGCGCCGTTCGCTCGAACCTCCCTCTTTCCATCGCGAACGCGGCGCGTAAGGCCTCTAGAGTCCGTCCTCGCCACCTCCCCCGGTCGAACGCTCTCGGCATATCACGCGACTCCGAGGACGCTATCCGCCTCTTCATTAGGTGCCTCGGAGGCCACAAGTGCGGTGCCGATGCAGGCGATTTGGCGCTTCTCGCCGCTGAGGTATAGCGTTTTGGACTCATCAGAGGCCATTTGATCGCTCGATGCTTTTGCTTCTGCTGCTGTTGCTATCTACGGTTTAGGTCGTCCTATGAGATTCAACACCTCTCCTAGTGCATGTGTTGTGGTCTGAAACAATGTTGGTGTGTTAGCCACTTCTCTAGTAATCTGTCTTAACTGTGTTCTGAGTTGCTGAAAATAGAGTACATATACCTCATGAGAAACGTTAAAAGTAATCTCTCACTGGTTTAGGAAGTGGGAGAGTATTCACTTGGTCTTTCAACTTGCGTGAGATTCCTCAATCCTCTCTCTCTTTTTAGACGACTATTCCTATTAAGGTGATCATGCTTTTGCATATAGGTGCTGCAGCGTAGTAGGCAAGGAATGACAAATAGGGGCTTAGCAATAAGGAGCTAAACAATTTGCTCGACTGTTTGGCATCAAGTGAAAAGAGGCAGGCTACTCTCTCATTGTTGTTCCCCGGGAAGATTGTACTCTCAAGTTGCTCAATTTTATTCCACACTATTATTTTCAATTAAAATGTCTGTTCAAGGCATAATGTTCCTCATCCTCATTTAGGTGATATAGATTTTCTACATTTATTTGATTTCATTTGGTGCTCTATTTTGATATTCACACTTGTGTGCCGATTTTATTTGAAAAATTACTGAACAAGGCAGAAAAGACTTATGTTCTTTCTGCTTTTTTAAGGAAAATGAATCCACAGGATTGAAGTGGATTTTCATGATAATTGTTAAAGAGGTTGCCTTTTGACTCAATTTTTATTAGAATTTTTGCATTTTACATACTAATTGTCATATATATTACATCTTTCTGTATATCTGAACATAGGCATCGGTGAAAAGAGCATATTCCATGAATTTCATCCAGTTGCTAAGGATTTGTTCAATGTCACTCGAGATATGAAATTTGTCTGTGAGAATAGGGATTGTGGCCCACAGCATAAGCAACAGGTTTTTCCTTGTCGTAGTTGAATGTGCATCTAATAAAATGGTAGAGAGTTGTGAATTCCTGCTGCTATGTTACATATGGATGAGAACTCCAAATATTGGATTTTTGAGATCTCCTTGCACATAGAACTTCTTCAGTGAAGAGTAATATCCCATCGGGCATGTTGGATTTAGCAGGAATCATCATTTCTGCTATATATCCTTGTTAGAAATTTTGGATATATGTGTAAAAAAAAATCATTATTTTTGTCCAGTTTGGATGGGAATTGACAAACTTCTTAGATAAGAGAATTGCAAACAATTTACTGCAAAGGATTTACTTGTTACTGATATGGTCCAGCCTCTTTAATTTTGGGGAGGAATATCTTGGGAAGGTACCGGTCAAGGTCATTTTGGTTGCTTGAAGAGATAGAGCGAGTGGGCTTCGCTCTGACGTCTTGGTATTAAATGGAGCTCTGCTTTATCCTGGTTGGGGCATCTCCCTGTCTTCCGTTATTTTCACCCATTGAGATGGAATGTCCTTAAGAGGACATTGCTTACAACATTATGTGACTTAGAGCCATTGGTTTTAGGTGCTGTTCTTGAGATTCAAGGATTAAGAGGGAGGAAGGGAAGAAGCCTAACATGTTCTCCTGCTATATCTATTATTGTCAAGATATTATTAGACAAAGACAATAATACCCCTGAACTTACAAACTTTAGTCATCATACAACATATAAAGGTTAACCTACAAGAAGTGCTGCTTAAAATCCAGCATATTGTGATTAAAATACAACAAGAACTACTTAAAATTTACAAACTATTCAACTCGACTTAAGAGCTTTCTTAACACCTAATGCCTGTATCTTTTTCAACCATGTTACCACTATTAGCTGGCGTAAGCTGACCAGTGAATGGGATTATTTCTTTTCCACATGACAGTTGGTAACAGTTGTCAAGCTGCATTTATTGGAATCATCATCAAACTGTTATCATCCCCTTTACACCCAAACTGTTATCATTATCCTCCTGCAGTCATCTCCTTCTGTTTGGCTTTCAGGAGAGCTTTGTTGGTCTCTTGTTGCTCATACAATGGATGAGTTGAGAGGTTTTTTGAACAAACAATTGAGAAAAGGCAAACATACCTTATTTCAGCTGTCTTCTCCTTTAAGTTTGGGCTTCAAATAAGGCTTTCCTTTAACCACTCATTCTTGTGGCATTTAAAATCGATGTTACTTGTCTCTGGTAGCGTGTAGATTGTTTAGCTCTAACCACTGGTAGATAAAAATTTTCGTTCAGTTTCACAGAAGATCTTGTTCTGGCTTTCATCTTAATAAAGCCTGAAAAGGAGCATTTGTAGTATCTTTGTGGTGACCAAGTTTCTGGCTTTCTTCTCAAAGAAGCCTGACAAGGGGCCACACTCATTATAGGCTGTAGTAAGTGAGGATCTAGAAAATTAAATGAAGCATTTGCTGAGTGGGATACGAAAAGAAGGTGATTGGCTATCTGTAGAGGTTTAGAAGAACCAGATACTGTTGCCTGGCTCTTATGAAATGCTTTCGTTTAATTAACTTTATTAAGTGAAGGGATTTGTCTGTTTTGTTTTGTAGGTTTTTGAAGATGAGTATATCAATCCAGTTAACTTTAATATCACATGAGGCATGTTATAAAACTCTGAACTTTATATTTTAAAAAATGAATCTGTTCTAGTTTATGAGAAATATACAAGAGTTGATAATAAAGAAAAGATAAACTACACTAAACAAAAGTATAAAGCTAGCATATGTATCCAAAAATTGCTTAAAATAGCAAAATCATGGGAATAGTATTTGATCCCAAACAATCTTCTCTTCTGTTCTTTCTAAATGTAGCGCACAAGGCATAAGGGTTTAATGTGATCTCACTATCTTTTGACTTAAGGCGTAACATTTTCCCTTAAGAACAACCATGACAAGTGTCTCGCCATCTCGACTTTTCTGAGGGTCTATATGTGTTTCTGCTAATTGAAGTACTTGTGGATTTTAGAGATGAAGGAATTGTCTGGAAAGATCTTGGTTCCAAATGGGAGCCAGGTGATTAAAGTGGAAAGTGGTTAAAGCTGAAGTCTGAGAATATTTATGCTAGTACGGATTTAGATGTTCTTATCATAGGTAAAATCTGTTTCTGCTAAATTTTTTCCTGTTTGGAGCTTCACATCCTATTATGTGAATTATACCCTGATAGGAGGATACTATGGATCTGGGCATCGCATCTTTTTTTTTTTTTTTTTTTTGGGGGGGGTGTTTGCTAAATGTCCACTTACAAACACATAGGTACTTTTTGGTGCCTAATCTGTCTTTAACTGTATCTTTTTGTATGCAATACATTTCATGTAGCCTCTGCAACAATTAAATCTTTAACTGACTAACTTTGCTTGAAATATAAGGGATGATCAGATTCTTGTAGTTGTTTTGGGGGGGGGGCGCTGTACCTCTTGGTACCTAATAATTGAGATTTTACTGCATTCAGGGGAAGAGGATGCAGAGATGATGAATGTGTGTAGCAAAGATGAGCCACAAACATATCCTGTCACATGAATGTGCTTGTAATTGAGTAATTTGATGGCAGTATTCAGTATATGAACTTCAGCCTATATGAATAATGGACTCTGTGATGTTTCAATCTTTGTTCCTTCATCTTAAGTGGATTGATCTCATTTTCCTCTTCAGGAAATAGATATCCCTAAGAAGTTGCCACCAAGCTGTTATGAAGTGAACATGCTATTTGAAGGAAAGGCGAGATGTCTGGAAGTGTCCTGAGAAGTCGGTGATTCATTTCTCTGAACAGCATGTACGTTATACATTCTCGTGGATCATCACAAGCATATCTATGATGCTTTGAGTTTATTGAATATTAAAAGCATTCTAATCTTTTTCAGTCATTTGATGTACTTATTTCTTCTTTGTTACAGATCTATTAAAACCAGTTCGTTACAGGTGTATTACTTTTCTTCATTTAGACCGAACATCTGTGCAGTGAAGTTTACCTTCTGTGCCTTTTGCAATACTTGCCGTTTGCCTTTTCTTATTTGTTTTGACCTTTGTTCAATTTCCATAAAGGTGGGGTCGAAGATTTATGCGCATTGACAAGAGTTTGATGGGATCAGGCTTCGCATGAGCGCCTTGATGTCCAATGTAAGACTTTTTGGTGATTTGAAACCTTTTTAGGCTCCAACATAATCTCATATGCTGATGTGTCTTATTCTGTCCTATCCACTTCATATCTGATATAAATCTTTAACGAAGGAGAGAAGATTGGGTTGAATTTTGCTTCTCGCTCCCCTCGGGGCTGCAGCTTTTGTGGAACTGGTACCCATTCAAGCAATCGTACTGCACATGATGGACTGGAGTAAAAAGCATTAGCTGGCAAGTGGACAAAAAGAAGAGATCTTCTGATAAAGGAAAGGGAGAGAAAAGGAACTCGAACCTTGTCCCTTTAAAGTGGAGCTATAAGGATGTAACTGGGGAGCTGCTTAGAATTCTGTCATTTGCAATCGTAGCGTGCTAAATTATTGGAGTCTTATGTAATTTATATGATAGTTGAGCTCTCCATCCTTCACTAGCGAGTCTTTTTCGTGCTCTTTTTCTCTTTGCCTTTTCTAAGGTTGTAAATATAAGCTAGTTTGGTGGGTGTATAGTTTCCCTGCCTTCCTTTGATTTTTGAGCGGATTTACTGTCCCTTAAAAGGAAAGGTGTTAAATTGTCCCTGCCTGGGTTTATACTTTATACATGTATGCTGACAGGTGGAAGACAGGTGGAAGAGTGATACAATAAAATGGGCCCATGCTTTAGGCCTTGATGATCTGGACCGGCATGCCTCTGGGCATTGGATAGTAGCAGCGGGCTGTCGGCCCAGTTTGGGTATAAAATTCTTTAGGTACGTGTGTGGATGGACCATCAGTTTCGCGCTTAGTGGACCTGGTACAGAGCATTTTGGACCTACATTGGGTATAATGGACCTTCTTCGGCCCATTTTGGGCCTAGGTATTTTGGTTTCTAGTGGGCCTACAGGCCTCTGTGCTTGAGCAACGCTTTTACATGCCTAGGACGTCTGGGCCTGAATTGGTCTCAGCCCCAACTTATCAATGAGCCCAAATGGCTTGGGACAGAAAACAGGCCAAATACGCTGGCGCTGAACTTGCAGTGGGCCTAGAGTAGGGTCTGATACGGATGGGCCTGAGATATCTTATGGGCCTAATATAATGGCCCTATCCGTCCTGGGGTCTGAATGGGCTGGGCCTGCACTATTTAGATGGGACTTGAGTCTTGGCCCAACTCGACTGGGCAATTATGGTTGGCCCGTAATTTTATCTAATGGGCCTACGTTTGGGCCCATTAAAGGCCTACCCAGAGTACTGAGACTGGGCCTTAGAATATGGGCCCAGTATGACATGGGTAGGGCCTTTTTCAGTTGGTGGTCCTACTATTCACCCAAAGTATGAAACCAACATGGGCTAGGCTTGAAGTGTCTTATTGGGCCTAGATTTATGGCCCAACTGGCCTTTTGGGCCGAATATTTACTCTTCTCTAAATTCAATCTTATTGGGCGTAAATTTGGGCCCGATGTGGGCTGGGCCAGAATTTCAGAATGGGCCCAACGGAACATGGGCTGGACTGATTTGGGTTAGTGGGCTTAGAATCGGCCCAATAAGAATGGGCCCAGTGTTTTATTGGGCCTTAGTATAGTCCCAGGCCCGAACACGGGATGGGCCAAAAGTATCTTGGTAAGGGCCCAATGGAACATGTTCTGGACTGAATTTTATGTTTGTGGGCTAAGTCGGGCCCAACACGGGATGGGCCTAACTGTTCAAATGGGCCATAGTATAGTCCCAGGCCCGATGGGCTACGGGTGTCTTGTTGGGCCTAGTATTTGGGCCCAATATGGGAGGTCAGAATTTGGTTGGACCTAATGGAAAAGGGCTAGACCGAATTGTGTTAGTGGGCTTAGAATCGGGCCCAATACGGAATGGGCGCATGCCTTAAATTGGGCCTTTATATAGGCCCGAGCCCTAAACGTGGCCACAAGTGTCTTGTTAGGCATAGAGTTAGGGCCCAGATCGTTTTTCAAGGGGCGGACCCGAAGTGTCTTGTTGGGCCCGAGCTCGGGCCCAACTCACCTTCGGCCGATATGGCTGGGTTGAAATGCAGTATGAACCCTGAAGTTTGGGCTTAGTGCCTGTTCGTTCGCTTGCTCATATTGGGTGGGCCATCTTTCATTTGCGAGCAATATAGGCCCAGCGGGCCTGAACATTCATTTTCGATTCAGTTGGTTTTCTCGAGGAAATTATCATATTCGATTTTGCTAAATCTTTGGGGAGCAACTGCTCGTTTGTTCCGCTCAGTAGCCTCGGCTCTGCTGGAATTTTAGCAAGCCTAATAATCTCGGCCGAGGCTCAACTCACCCATTCCTGTTCTCCACGGATATGACGTCAACCAAAACCTTGTACATATATTCTGATACTATGTTAGAACCATGCCACATGAAAGCCAGAAAACCTCCGTCTTTCTGGCACCCAGTGACATCACCTGCGAAACACTTGCAAATATAGTCACAGGCACCGCATCTAACAGCCTACAAAAAATCCATTCACAACGAGGCCAAGGACAATTGCTAAACAGTCCCTTTTGTCTCCTTCCTGTTTTTCTGTGTTATCAACAATCTTGGCAGTAGTGTCCACGTCCATGAGCCACCGGGAGTTGTTATGACACAATGATTACAGTTACAATACCGATGCCAGTAAAAAGATACATGTTCCAGAACTTGGGAATTCCTGCCTCACTGTGTTTTAAGAGGTCATACCCGATCATAGCACACCTTGCATATCACCATCCATGCTTTGCTTGTGTTTGAGCCTTTGTAAAGAGCCTCTTGTCTGACTTTCTGCAAGCTCCATCTCCTTCTGTTTAAAAGAGAAAGCCTTTGCTGAAGCAGGCTATAAATTTTATGCACGAAAAGAAATTATTAAAAACACAAATATATACGCTACGAAAGAGCTTCAGGATATTCAGCAAAGGATATGAAATTCATAGGTATGACTTTCTGAAAAGCAAGTGACACAATGTGATTTGATATAAATATCATCTTACCATGGACCTGCTTCCAAAAGATTTCCATACATACAACAGCAGCTACATGAAACACCAGTATCGCAAGGAGTGTAATGCTTGACACAACTTCCAACCATCTGCAAAGGAGATCAACAATTTAAGCTAAGCCAATTTCCTCTATTCTTCAGAAAATTTTAATGATGCGTTACAACGAGGACTAAATTACTGTAAAATATAGTCCATATTGCCAGTTGAACTAGTTATTGTCCATTAATCTTAACACCTCCACAACAGAGTTGACAAAGCAAGCAGTTGAAAATTAGACAATGCAAAGCCATTGATAAAGTTGAATAAACAACCATTTGATTTAAACCAGCAGCATATCTAATCTTCAGTTGCCCTACTTAACTCCCATGTGCAAAATGATGTGTATTTGACAGTATAAGGCTATTGTGATATACACCAGTGCTGGTAAGAAAAACAGGTGTTGGGACAATGAAGCTGGTGGTAACCGGTTTTAACTGTTTCAACCAGTTTAGCCAGCCAGTTTAGTCAAAGTGTTTAAAGTGACACAGTACAGTGATCACAGCTGATCAAGGCTCATGGGCTCAAGTCCCCTCAACACCAAGTTTTTTTTTTAATAATACAATAATAGCTTCTTTGCCAATATTTAGATAGCAAGAGAGGTTCCCTGAGGGTTAAGCATCAGGAGGTCACTCAAGGTCAGGGGTTCAAATCCTGGGCTAACAAGAACCCATTATTTATTTTCAAAGGCCAAGGTTGACCTATTTGCTGGTTTACCCAGTAGAACCACGTTAACATGGTTGAACCAGGTCAACTTTAGTTCTTGAGCCAGACATTTTACATAATAAGACTGAACTGGACCAACTCCTATACCTAGTTGAACCATCCAGTTCAGTTAGGTTCTCAAAACATTGTTATATGCCTTACCATCACCAGATACATGTCAACTCAATCACGTGAACTCAGGTATAGTACATTATTCGACTTCTTTAAGCAGATATATAACCAACACATCATAACTCGAATGGACACACCTTCTCTTTTGATTTGTAAGATGGGCAGGGGAGGAGCAAAATAGTAATCAAACCAAAGACTACCTAGATCTTGGTGACTCTAAATCAAACAGTCGTACGGTTGCATTCTTAAATACAAATTAGGCAAAATGAAAAGGACTACTTTTTATTTGGAGGCATGCCACTATGAAAGTACAAGGCAGATAAGTTGAGTCTTTTTTTGACATGTCAAGTCACAAGCATAACTCAGAATGAAAGACAATATGCAAAAATTAAGAAGACCACTTTTTCTGCAGCTAGGTCCTCAATTCCTCAAAACCAGGACATTTACCAAATGGCCCTTATACTCAGTTTTTTGCTTTGGATCAATAATAGAAAGATAAAAAGATAGGATTTGCTCAAAATTTTCATAGATCAGTAAAAGGCTAAGGACATGGTTCCTACAGATGTTTTCAGAGGGTTTTGAGGAGAAAGAATTTTTTTGCAACCAAACAAGCAATAAAGGGTACTGATGATTGAACACCGGTGACTTCAATCGGGACATTAAGAGGAACAAAGCATTTCCCAATAGCAATAACCTTACATTAACGATTACTTTCAAGTCCTTACATCTTAGCTTGGAAAAGAAAAAGCTTACCTAGAATATCCAAAATAAAAGTCCCCATCATATACTTTTCCTAGAAGATACTGTGCTAGCGGATGAAAGTCATGACAGATGGATGCAAAAGTAAGATTGTCGAACATGGAGATAAACTTCAGAAATTGACTTGTTCAATGACAGGATACATGAAAGGAAGATCTAGTAAAGGAAGAAGTTAAAATTGGAGACCAACAGGATCCAAGAGTTGATTATTTTTGCTATCCTGTGACCATTTTCCAAAAAGACAAGAAAGGGGAATGTTACCAATCGTACAAGAAGAATAAATGCAGTAGAGAAGCCAATATATGGTATCTTAAACAATTAAATAATATCACAGAAGATAAATAACATATATCTTCCAGCAGTCTTTTTAGTGTGCAGAAGAAAAAGGCAGTTTAATCTGATATGGGAACAATAGTGGAAAATAAGTTTGGCAGAAATGAAAATGCTCTAGTGGATGTGCGGATGCTCAGGGGACGTAATGATTGGAATTTAGTGTATTTTTACAAAAAGTTGGTGTGACTTCAATTGAAGACGCGATGAGAGAATATAATAGGACTGAAACTTGTTTGGTACAGTTTGGACCTGTGTAGAGGCATCTGTGAGAAAAAAGGCTCAAGATGTGGCATGTACCACAAGAAAAATATGGAGTACTCAATATAAAAAAGATATAATTCAGGTCAAATGCAATCGAGTGACTAGATCCATGTAGGAGACCCTGCTTAGAGAGATGTGGCTCAATGGTCATTGATGATGATCGGAATGTAAGGGAGTACATTACATGCCACCAGATAGCAGCAATGACTACATGCAAGATATCAGGAAAAAGGATAAATAACTCATAACAATTCTTCTTGTCTACAGTACACTAAACATCAGTAATCAAACTCCAGCCAGAGGGGTAACCGGCTGAATTAATGGTGTATTGATAATGCAATTGGTTAGTTTCTCTTTTTCCAACAAAAGAAACACCACTGTCTTAGTCACTGGTTATTATTAAGCAGTTGCACTAACGTTGACTAATAACAGCTGCTTCACCTAAGTTTCATAAAAAAATATATGAACAAAGGAAGAGAAACTCGGCCTTCCTCCTTTCCAGAATGCTTCAAACGAGCAGTGGTTCCCACGTAACTACACAAAATTACCAGATCATCAATCTGCCTAATTTGAACCTAAAGATACTGTTGTAAAACATATGGTCCCAAAAGATCTCCAACTGAAAGTTCAATTTACAGTTGCAATCACAAACGTGACATCATATAAACCTTCACCAAAAACTCGATATAATGCAAATGATAATCAAGAGTCTGGTCTTCGTACCTGATAAGAAGGCCCAAAAGCTATACCGGTCAATTCACTCGATCCTCCCTAAGTCGATTCTTCATCAACTCCGCTATTTTCGCTGGAAGCTCATTCCTCCCTCTCTCGCCAGAAACTCTCACTGAACTCTCACTCGTCTCCTGCAACACCCCAGCCGATGCCACAGTGGATAATCTGAATAGTCTGCACAATTTACAAAAACCCCGATTTTACTGCAGTCCTCGGATCCTCCATAGCACGAAACATCACTCCCGTCAACAGTCCGATAATTTCCATAAACCTCATGATACTCAGCAACCCCCGCATTTCGATCAAGCCCGAATGGTAAGGCTCATAACTACTACTGTAATCACGTACATTCGGATTATTACCTCCACTGCTCGATTGGAAGCGACTAGAACCCACTGCGATCGCATCAGTTTCAACGAACGACCTCCGGCCAGATCCGACATGAGGAAGAGCGCCCAAGATGGAAGGGCTGGATTGAGGTTCCCTTCGCCTCTTTCTCGTCGCCGGACCTCCTTCTTCATCACCGGTTGCGGACAGTGCTCGTCGAAGGGCGATTGGAGAGCGGCTGCCGCTCGGGCCGAGGAAGCGAAGAGAAGAGTAGGGAGGAGGGACCCGGAAGTGATCGGTTTCGCCGGCGTGAATGGCGTTGGTGCAGAGAGAAGGAGGAGGAGGAGGAGGAGGAGGAGGAGTTAGGGTTTGGTTGGGCGTCGAGAGAGAGAGAGAGAGGAGATTCGGGTTCGCCATCGCCAACGGAGCGAAGGCGGTACTGAGAGGTTTTTGAAATGGAACGACGGCTCGGTGGCGGGCTATTCTCTCTGGGAGAAGGAGAAAGATATTTTCCTTTTGTGGGCCCCGCCAACATAACAGCCGGCCCGACCCCCATTTACCCCCATTAGATATTTTCGACCCCTATTTCGACCCACCGCGGGCACTCGAAAAGACAATTCTGCCCCCTCTGCGTCCCTTCATCTCCACCGAATTCTCCCGAGGCAGACATATGGATATTTGGGCATTGAAACTCGATGTTGCTCCACATTATCAACAGGCTGCGGCATGCCAACCAATTGTCGACACAGCAATATCAACTTTTTGAGAGATTTTTGCATTTTCCTTTGCTAATCGGTGTTGTCATTGCATTCTAGATGAGCATGGTTATATACGTGATTCAAGTTTAGATTAATTATTGACATAAGATATTTCCTTTTAATAATGCTACTCTTCTTCATATAGTTTTCAATTTATATGTTCAAAGAAGAAAAGTCTAAGCTTTTGCGAGTTGGATTCAATCAGTCATACATGCATGTTCTCATTAATTACGGAATGAAATTCTTTTAAATAAGCCATTAAGGCTCAATATCATTGTACCCCTATGAAGAATAATTAATTTTCAATAGCAAAACAAGAAAGGACAAATAGAAAGAAAGACAGGGATATTTACGTAATTCTGAACATTTCATATTCAGCGTCCCCCATCAAGCTTCGTTCATCATCTTCGGATCGAAGCAAATCGTTCGAGCTCGAAATTGTCAAAAAAAAAAAAAAAAAAAACTTTGAACATTTTGACATGACCGACAGTTTTTGCAGCGATCTCCAATTACATCATTCGTTCAACTGATTTCCTGGTAAATCATTGTTTCTTTAGCTGTTGGGTGTTTCATTATCCTTGACTTTCTCGACACCGTCTCGTTTTTTTGGTTTTCCCCTGTTTTCTCCTGCCATCGTGATAAAACCATGTGAAATCGATGCGATGTGGATGAATTCTTCGACTGGCCCGCGCTGTAATTTCAATTTTGAAGCTTTCTTCTGATGGAGAGTTTCACCTGGTGAAAGTTATTATGGACTTACGGTTGCTCATCTTTGTAGACTGCGTTGGATAAGTATAACACGTGTTTTTGAAATGATGATTGATTTTCCTCGCAGTTGGAACTGGTGCCGTCTTGAATCAGTGAATGAAGATACTTAATGTATAGGTGTCATTGTTTGCAAATTTTGTTGGTCTCTTTATGAAGGAATTATAGTGTTTGAAGATACGTATACTTTATTGAGAAATTTGAGATTTTTAGATTGTCTTACGTGTTTGGTATGATATAGCGTAGCAGGATTTCTCTCTGTTTTCCATCACTGAAATGATGAATTGCTATTCTTCAAATTCTTGGGCTGGTCATGGTAAGGGCATTGTATCACAGTGCTTGGTAGTGTTTTTGCGTGGTTGAGATTTGAAAGTACTTAGATCGTTTCGATTTATGAGTTGCAACTAAATGCTTTTGTAGACTGCTAATGTTTTGTCTGTTTGTCTCAGTTGTATTAGTCATTTTGACTGCTGCAGAACTTTTTTGTCGAAGCTTTTTTCAATTTTTTAACCCTGTGTAACTGCTTTTGTAGTGGTTGTTTTATTCCTTCCTAGAATGACTGAATTAATTTCAAGAATTGGCTTGAGCTATGAGGTGGGAACTCATCAAATGATTGATAAGTTCAATGATTAGTGAACTTGGTCAAAAAACTAATGATTGGCCAAGACTTTGCCGTGAATTTGTCTCATGTGGTTTTAGGAGAACTAGTTGTGATCAGTTGATTGATATGAATTTTTCACATCTTTTTCACTCATGAATGTATATTTCAATATTTTCAGGTCATTTCTACTTTGACTTGCATGTAGCAAGAGGTTACCTGTCTGTGATGGATGGTTTACCGGATCAATTGGTTTGGGAAATCTTGGACAGGATCACGAAAACCACAGACAGGAATGCTACTTCTCTAGCATGTAAAAGGCTTTACATGCTGGATAATGAACAGAGACATTCTCTTCGGGTTGGTTGTGGATTGGACCCTGTAAATGAAGCTCTGACTGCTCTCTGCATCAGGTTCCCAAATTTGGCAAAGGTAGAGATAAGTTATGCAGGTTGGATGTCTAAATTGGGGAAACAATTGGACGACCAAGGGCTTCTTATTCTTTCCAACTATTGTCCCTCTTTGAGCAATCTCACCTTAAGTTTCTGCACCTTCATATCAGATGCAGGTCTTCGGCATTTGACTTCATGTTCCAAGCTCTCTGCTTTGAAGTTGAACTTTACACCCCGAATTACTGGCTGTGGCATATTATCTCTTGTGCTGGGCTGCAAAAATCTCACTGTTCTCCATCTTATCCGATGTTTAAATGTTTCCAGTGTAGAGTGGCTAGGCCACATTGGAAAGCTTGAGACTCTAGAAGATCTTGCAATAAAGAATTGTAGAGCAATCGGTGAGGGTGATTTGGTTAAGCTAGGTGCTAGTTGGAGAAAACTAAGGCGTTTACAGTTTGAAGTAGATGCTAATTACAGATACATGAAGGTTCATGATCGCTCAGTGGATCGATGGCAAACACAGCAGGTGCCATGTGAAAATATGCTGGAGATGAGCTTGGTCAATTGCATCATCCACCCTGGGAGAGGTCTAGCTTCCGTGCTGGGTCATTGTAAAAACCTAGAGAGTATATGCTTGGACATGTGTGTTGGGATCAGGGACTGCGATATCATCAGTTTGTCACAAAAGTCTAGGAAACTTCGTTCTCTGTCACTTCGAGTCCCATCAGACTACTCACTGCCTCTTTTGATGAATAACCCATTGAGATTGACAGATGAGAGTCTAAAAGCTTTGGCTCAGAATTGTTCGATGCTCGAAGAGATTATGATATCCTTCTCTGATGGGGAGTTTCCTTCAATTTCTTCATTCACATTGAATGGTATTCTTAGTTTGGTTAAAATGTGCCCCATCCGCAAACTAGCTCTTGACCATGTAGACTCCTTCAATGACGATGGGATGGAGGCACTGTGCTCTGCTCAGTATTTGGAGTCCTTGCAGCTTGTTAGATGCCAAGAGGTAAGTGACGAGGGACTGCAGCATGTGATCCACTTTCCTTCTTTGCGCACCCTGCGATTGGTAAAGTGCCTAGGAGTTACCGATGATGGCCTGAAGCCACTTGTGGGATCACAAAAGTTAGAGTTGCTTGTGGTGGAAGATTGTCCTCAGATTTCAGAAAGGGGCCTTCAAGGCGCTGCAGAATCTGTTTCTTTCAGGCAAGACTTGTCATGGATGTATTGAAGCCATTGTGGCACTCGTTTTATCGTTATGCCTATTTGGTTGAGTAGTAGAAATATGTTTTCTTATAGCTGTTCAAAAGATTGTATTTGATTCAAAAAATTGTGCCGTCTGTGGTTAGAGAAAAAAACAGTTGTGCGTGCTGCTATTAGTTGCTGGACTGGTGTTGTATGTCCATGCCAAGGCATCTAAAAGTTTATGCCTTGCATTCTTTTTCGTTGCTTAATTCAAGCCCCTGTTGATGATTTCCAGTTGAATGCTCTTAACCATGTTGCGAGGCTTGTCAACTTCATTAATCCTACACATAATTTGTTCCGGAGATTTTCTATCACTTGCAGGAGTTCACGATGGAATTTTGCTTTCTGGATTACATCAATCAGACCTAAAATGGTAGGATCTCAGCCTGAGGACAACTTTGAAACAGCGTCATGTTACCAAAACATAAATGAATTGTCATGGGGGCGACTTCCTGCCTTCGAATGTTCAGTCCAACTTCGATTATCTAACTCGGCTGATGGATGATTTGCACTATATTTTTCCTTCTCTCGTGTCCATCAGTGAAACTAATTAAAATCCAATCAAGTAGAAAACATTTTTCTACATTTAAATGCACTGATTGTCGTAGTTGAGTGAGCTAGATTACACCATACTCCAGAGACAGTTTTGAGACCCATAAATATTCCCAATTCAGAACGCCGCGGGAAGAGTAATGATGAAAAACCACCCTTTATCCTCAAAATGCTCCCTAACAAGGTGTCTGGGGAGGGCTGGATAAAAAGACTTCTGTGATAAAGTCGTTAATTTATGGCGAGCCAAATGAACAAAGGACACATTGCCCGACCTTTCACACTGCATCGGTTTCTAGAAATTCAGTAACTGGTAGTAACCGGTGACCTTGCTAATTCTGGAACCTTCAACCCGACAGTGCCAGAGTTAGGCTTACCCGCAAGTAATTGACACCGAGAACTCTCGAAGATAAAAGGCATCTCACCGTGTACCGTCACACCAATTAATTCGTTGAGAACCATTCCTCGGTGGGATTGCTTTCCCAGTCAGAGCCACACTATTTAGTGGAGATATAGAACTGAAACAGTTAAAAAGAATTGACAGATGGCTTCTAAAAGAGTGACCTCTACCTCCTTTAGAAAGATAATTATGTCCCCATAGCAAGATTCTCGAGTGTTCTACAGGTTCTCAAAATCAGGCAAGCGCAGCTGTACACAAGCAGAGACATGAACACACACAACCACATTCACAAACGAGAGCATGCACACCCTATATATAGCAACAAATGAAAGCAAGGTTTACACTAATGGCCACTATCTCTCCATAAACATATGCAGAGCATTTCACTTGCTTGGTCATTTATCTAACAGCAAGAGTAGCATCTGTGAAATAGCCGCCCTGTGGAATCATAAAATTTGTACAACCATCTCTAGGAACAGTAACAACGAAGAAGATCGCTAGTGAAGGTGCCATTAAATTCTTGGGCAACAAAGAATTCTCAAAAATTGCCGCCTTGTCGTCTCATTGGCATTACAGGTCTAAGTACATCTTCAAAAGCAACGAGAGCATCTATATTTTGATCTTCATAGTTGATAAAACTGAAAGGCATATAAAGTAATGTCATGTGGTGCTGCAATTGATGCCCAGAGCCTGAAGTTGCTTCCACCCCCAAAAATAAGTTGCTCCAAACTCAACAAATATTAGAAGACCTGTCAATGACACTTCAGATTTTCGGTTTCTTTGGTGCCCCCAAAAGTAAGTTGCTCCAAACTCAACAAATAATAGAAGACCTGTCAATGACACTTCAAGTTTTCGGCTTCTTTGGCACACCCAAGTTACTAGGCTCAGGCTTCCGCTTTATCCCCAAGAAATGCTCAACCTAGAATACAGCTGAACATCAGAACCTATAAAGTATGAACCAATGGCAGTGCTTTAAAAGCCAGGACAAAAAGATTCTCGAGTAAAAGAAAGCAGTAGGAGAAGGGAAAAGCCCTAAAACCATTTAACTAACCCAGCTTGATAATAATATCGCTAAAATTGTGATGCCTAAAACCTTGCTTTTCTTCTAAAAGTCTAGTGACTTTACTCTAAATTTTATCTGGAAGCAGAATTACAAAAATGATTAGATAGTGGCAAATACTCATAGAAATTATTCCAATTGGTGTTAAAAGTATAGCCTGGCAGCACCACATACACAGAAAACTTGGACCCTGAGAAGCATTCTGATAATCGGCGTCAAAGATTATGGTGAAAAAAACAAAAGCCAATTTCCTTTTTGCAACAGAATAAGAGTAATCCTACATTCAAATTTGGGTAGACACTGACCTTCCTATCTCCAAGCATGGGCGTTAAGCTCCCAGCATCTTTCTCAATGGTGGCAAAACCACTTCTTGGATCACTGTTTTGGCTGTAAACAACCCAGAAGAAAAAAATAAATTAAATAAATAGGCACAAAGTAACAAAAATCTAATCATTATTTTATCATCAATTACAATGGCAAATAGACATTGCATGAAGTCTAGCTTACACTTCTCAGATGGGGTCTGACTGTCTACTTAGATATGCACTGTTTATCATCAATCAAGTCAGACCACTCAAATTTGCATTAAGGTACGGCCTTTTTAAGTACAATGAGAGTCCAACCCAAAAAAATAAAAAATGCATGGTCAGTGGCTATGATTTATAAGTTAACAAATTCACAAGCCTAGGAACTGGAGGTTCCTCTCAAAACATCTGGGGAAATATAAATCCGGGAAGAGTTTTCCAGGCAGTGATATATGGAGTTGTACATAAGCAAACAGAAACATATCCCTGACAGAGCCCATACTCTGAAAATGTGGGATAAATAGAAAATCTAAAGGAGCAAAGCACAAAGACAGTCGAGCACTTTGGTCATGGAACAAGACACCCCACATTGACATCTTCTATGGTCAGGTTAATCTAAAATGCTATTTACTTAATTGCCAGTGAATAAAGAAATAATGAACTTGATTTTTTAACACAGGAAAACATACCCTGGCTTAACATGGCCACTAAGCACAAGATAAGGTGTCTTCATTTGAGCTTGAGCTTCCCTCATCCTCTCTGCAGACAAAGAAGGCGTGTCTGAATTCTTCATCTGCTTCAACTTCAATTCTTCCTGGTATTGCTTCATGCGCTTCTCCTGCTTCATTTTGCCAGGCCCTTTTCCATGAAATTTATGGGAAATCAATCGGAAAGCTTCCTTTGGGGTTAACTGTTGCAAAACAATCAAAATTAGAAGTAATGAATTGGATTGTTTTGTCATTTGCAAAAATAAAATAAAATAAAATATATATATATATTCCTTTCAACAAACTTACTATTCGGCCAAATTCATCTGTCCTTTCGATGCGGATCTCTTTTTGACCATCATCTGCAATGCCTACGAGCTTGCTTTTCTTCTTATCCATGTTTCTCCCACCCCACTCAACGGTTTCTTTAAGTGTTCCCCGCTCCTTGAGCAGCTTTAGGGCACCCGACAGCCCCTTCCCCACTGCAGCTTCATGAATTGTCTCATCCGGAACAACTTCCTCCTTATCCTCATTAATAGGACCTTCATCATTACCAAATTCTTTAAATTCTGCCCAGCCTCCAGGCTCATCATCTTTTATTTCATTATCAGACGTTACTGGTGCTTTGTCTTCATCCATGAAGACATCTTCACTGTCGGGCTTACGGGATGCTGGAACATGAGGGGTAATGGCAGAATTTCAGTAACTCTCTTGATGAGAAAATAACATCACATATTCTTTCAGACACCAAAGACCTTATCAAGTGACCATAATCAAGCAATTGGTGGGTATAATACCAATTTGAAGAGGAAGAATCTCAATTACATGAATGTAATCTCATAACTACAATGCAAGCCCAATATGCAGGTACCTCTCCCCTTGTCAGTAGAACCAACAGCATTCTTAGCCAGCATATATCCTGAGAACTATACGTGGTTTTAAAACTAAGCAATTCCATTATGGCAAAAAAAGTCGAATAAGTCCACCACCCTTCAAACAGCAATCTCCTTGACCAGCAATTAGGAATTTTATGATAGTTCAAAAGTTTATATGCATCCCAGCTAAACAAGCTACTTGACTGCATGAGCAACAGACTGCAAGTTGCATGTGAAAAGTTTTCTTGTTTGCAAATTGTCCAGGATGTTGTTCTACGAGGTGCATCAAGTGCATGCCTTGTTTGCACATACACAAAAGGCAAGTTCTATGAAAGTCACTTACAAACAATCTTTCTAAATGCAAACGGTAAAAGAACAAAACATGATGCTCATTGACCATCCAAACATGTCTAGGATTCTAAACTAAAACTTGAAAGTAGTTTTGACCCAATAAGTAGCGATGCTACCCAAAATCAGCAAAAGGCAGTAATCTAAAAAATCTGGAAAACAGAAAAAAGGTTCTACAGTTCAGAAAGAAAATATGATCACAAATTGTCCAGGCCAACACAGAATTAATCAAATGTGTACCTTCATCAACCTCGAGGCCTGAAACAAACCCTTCTATTTCTGTCATGACAACCCTGCTTTCCTGTGATTCTCCAGTAACAAGACTCTGATTTTCTGCATTGTGTGTGCTGGGAATACTAGCGGCACGAAGAGCTATTGCTTTAGGACCAGAAACCGCTTCCTCTTCTTGCTTCTTTAGAGCCAATTTCCTAGTTCTTTCTAAAGATTTATAAAGATCTTCATCATCATCGGCAATGACCATGTTTTCGTCATTCTCCGTCTTAACAGGAAGAGTTTGCTCCACCCGCAGTGACCTAGATGCCTCCTCTGCTTTAGCATAGGCCAATTGGTAGGCATTCTTTCTCATCTCAGCCTCGATTTTCTCTTGTTCCTCTCTGTTAGCCTGCCTCCTCCCATCCTTACGTGATCCAAGATCTCCAACTCCCAAACCTGCTGAAACTGCTTCTGCTTCAAGGGCATCTAAGTCCAACTTTTCTTTCTTCCGTAAGGATTTCTTTTTCTTGGGCTTTCTGAATCGAAGCATTTCTTCTTGAGTGTAATAATCAGACGAGGTCTTGGCAGATGAGCTGAGATCTTCATAATGACTAGTTGAAGAAGCACCCTGTAGCCTCTTTCTTAGCTGTACATGAAGTATATGAAACTTCTTTAGAACAACCAAGCAGACCTCATTACTATTCTAGCTAATGCCAAACCACAATATGCAGAAAAAACTAGTTACCTCTTCCAGTTTCTTTTCAGCTTCATTGGTCAAACGACCACTTGAGTCAAGAGTTACCCCCTGAAACCATCAAAATAAGTGGGAACTCAATAACTAGATATAGCACTTGTAATCAGATAAAAGAAAAAAAACTAACCTCATCTTGACCCAGATCATCATATTGTGGAAGCATTTTCTTCTCCGATGCAGGGTCATCACTGAATCTGAAATGACAGTGCTAATAGTAAGTTGAGTGTATGCATATACAACTAGGGATAAGAATATTTGGATGCTTACTTGTCATCATAGATTCCAGTTTTCTTCTTGGCAGCTTTGTAAGCTTCATCCCTCTGTTTCTGCTCCCCAATTTCCATGTTCTCAAGCATATCAATTTCTGTATTTACATGCAAAACTCAATCAAACATAAATTAAACAAGTAATCAGGACCAAAGATAATATGATTGCCAAAGGCTTACCTTCATTGATGTCTCCATTTGCAAGTATGTTCTGATCTTTCAGTGTCAATACAACTGCTCCACCTTCAATAACCTTATCAAGTCCGTGAAGTACTTTCACCCCCCCTAGATCATCTGTCAACAAAGTTGTTCTATGTGCAATTAGATCAATCTTATAGAAGCTTGAAGCACAATAAAAAAATACATATTGACATTACCTACAACAATAAACAAGGTTAAATCTAGTAGAGATAAGACCGTTCTGGATGAAATAAGCAACATTTAGCAAGTGCATGAGTGGAAAAGAAGGCTGAGCAAATACAACAGCACGCTAGCACAATTAGGTCCTAATAATCTGATGTTCTAGTGTTCCTAAACAATTGCAAAGCAATAGTGTAAGTTTGACAAGGGCATATAGTTAACTCCTTACATGCTTCTTAGTTCAAGAGAAGTCATAAAATAGAAAGCACAGAACATTTATATGATGTAATTCGCAAAAGGTCTATGAAAGATTAATCTTTATCTAGGAGTTGAAGAAATCATACGAGTATTTCTGGGAACTTCTTGCTCATCTTCACTCTCTCCATGACCAATATCATCCTGAGAATGAGCATAAGAGGATTAGTTACCCAGTTACCTATATTAATCACGTATTAATAAAAAGGCAACTGAAATCACAATCTGACCTGCTCCTCAAATACTTTTGATAGCCGCTGGACTTTCTCCTTTTCTGCATTCCTTTTCTGTTCAAGCTTGCGACTCCTATTAACCCATGCCAATATCTCAGAAGCACCCTCAGACTCGGGCTGTCTTTTCAGTCTCTCTTCTTTTGCCCTAAATAGAAGACAGATATTCAACTTTTCTTCACATCACCAAAATAAAGTAGTGCAAAAAAGAATGTGACTTTACATGTTAATGGGTAAAAGCAAATGATACCTGTTTTGCAAGATATTCAAAGTCCAAATTCATAATATTTGGAAATATTTGAGACGTAACCCACTACTACATAAAGTTCAGCAACATATCATAATACAAATCATGTTCCAGATAATAAGTATGTAACTTAAATTTAGCTACCAAACGTGCTTCATAAGACCTGACATAGGTGAACTGTTTCAACCTATGACATTTCAATAATCAAATTTTAAACCAATATCAAATAAATTCAGAGCAACAAGCACCAAGCATACCACAACCAGCAAGCATAACTAATGTCCAGATGTTTTGGACAATTTCACTTCATCTGAGCAAGTAGAAAAAACAGATGCATATCATGCAAGTCCTTAATTAAATTCCATGGTGCAAAAATCCAGAATGTTCAACCCAAATGTTCCTTGAGCTTTGAGGATCAAAACAACATGTTGCAAACGTACTTGGGTACAAAAAAGTTGAAAAACTAGTGCAATCAAGCATCAGATACAACTCGAATGAATGTTCACTTACTTTGATATGCGGTCTTGTAGCTCAGTGGCAGACACCTTAGTTCCATCCAAAGCACTATCAGGATTTTTCCCATGCCCAACATCTTCCTTTTCTTCGGCAATGTCAAATTCCACTCTATTATCCTTCATCCTATCATAGTCATGTGCATCCCCTTTCCTGATTACCCTTTCTTTATCCCTTGACCTGTCTCTGTCGTAATCTTCCTCCCTGTCCCTCTGCCTATTGCTCTTCTCCTTTGCTTCATCTGTCAATCTGTCCTTCTCCTTTTCTCTCCCTTTGTCTCTATATTTTTCTCTCTCCTTCTCCTTTGGCTTCTCCTTTTCCCTCTCTCTCTCTTTCTCCCTGCTAATCTTCTCCTTCCCCCTCTCTTTGTCATCGCTCTCCTTTTCTACCTCTCGATCCTTCCGTCTATCCTTTCGATCTTTCTCCCTCTCGCGCTCTCGCTCCCGCTCCCGCTCCCGCTCCTTCTCCTTGTCTCTGTGTTTGTCACGCTGTTCATAATCTCTCTCTTTCTCCCTACCCTTAGTAATCCTGCTCCTATCCTTCTCGTGCTCCTCTCCATCTTCCTTCCTCCTATCTTTCTCACGCTCATCTCTATCATCCTTCCTCCTATCCCTGCTTGAAAGTCTATCGTCTTTTGCTTCTTTATCTTTTTCTTTGTTCCCTTGATCCTTCTCTTCTCGGTGACCACTCTTTTTCCGATCCTTATTCCTATGCTTACTCGAATCTCTAGACTTATGCCCACCAATTTCCTCGGAATCACCGTCCCCCACATCGCGTTTCTCTCTGTAGGGAGATTCATCCAAGTCCATCTCCTCACTCTATTCAACTTTTGAACCCTTTATGCCAATGCTATAACCTTCAACCAAGTGCTGTCGATGATGCCTGTTCAAGGAGGGTTGTTTGTATAAGATGATTAATGTGAGGACATCAGTCAGATGGAAACGCTATTTCACGAGAAAACAGGTTTGGCAATGTAGTTTGATATTCCCATTAATTGATGAAGAAATTACCCGAACTTTTCCAAAATCAAAGGCATCCATCATCAACATAAGTCAAACTTTAGTGTTACTATCTATTGAAGCAAAGTTCTTTTTCTGCACCTCACGCAGAAACTTGACAAAGATTTTACACCCGTTTGCTTGAATTAATGTGCTCACCTAATTCTCCAGTTTCAATTTTTCATGTTCCGCAAAGGGAACAATTTGCTCTCTTAAGTAAACAAGAAACACCGAATCAGGCAATTAGATATTTCATAGCATCGACAGAGAATAACATGAAAGCAAACTCAAGGCGAAGCTCAACCGATTCAAACCATCGATTCGCGACAGAAACAACCAGAAACTAGAGAGGTAATCAGTCTTATGATGATAAAAGATTCGAACGATAGCAAAAGCGGAATCTGAAAAGCGAAAGCAAGAAGAAACCCTAACAGCAAGCAAAACCCAATTCTGGGATCGAGTTGGTAACCAAACTAATTCACGAACTCCCAAAAAATAAAATTTCAAAAGCACGAGCAGAAGCCTGTCCGAAATCGACTAAATTTCACCTGATTGAGGCGACGGACCTCGCGATTCTAGATTCGCAAGAGATAGAACAGAGCAGCCGAGCATAATGGGGGGAAGGCGGATGGAGAAGACAAACCTGTGGCTCTTCAATCGCTGAAGAGTGGCAGCCGTGCGCAATGCTTAAAATTCCGCGCGGAGGCCACAACACCAAATTAACTCTCCGCAAGCCCTAGCACGAACTGGACGCACTGTCTCTGGACGCAACAGCCGCACGACGGCAAGAAAGAATCAGTTTGGCGAAGCAGGAACCGACACAACAGCCGCACGTCGTCGGAGGTCGATAAAGGCCGAGCTCAATTTCAGGGCCGCGATTCTGGAGAGTGTCGTGCCGCTAAAACGCATTGTCGTGTACGAATTAATAAGTGGATAGAATTTCTAATTTCATAATAAAAAAGTTATTTTTTTAAAAATAAACTTTTTAAATTAACAAATCTTCCGAAAAAAATATTAACAAATCTAAGATTATATTTTAATATAAATAATATTTGAATTCTAAATTGTTACTCTTTTCAAAAACAAACTTGAATCGGGTACCTATTGCTAAAATTTCATAAAAATGATAGCGATATAGATTAAATGGAAAATTCCAAAAAATGACCTAAAGGCTTCTCATTTTCTCATATAAGGGCATTAAGTGGATTTTGTTTTAAATAAGGATATGAAATAGCCTTAATTGTTTCAAATGAGGGTCTAAAGTGATCATGATTGTTTTAAATAAATGTCTCGTTGGTCATCGATTGGCTAAATTTTCCGACTAGTCAAGAGTATTTTCATCCAAATAATTTTCTTTTTTCTAGTTCTTTTTCCCCGTCCGCCCACCGGACAACTAGACAAGAGTTGTTCTCGGCCACCCTTGCTAGCCATAGGCGAGGGGCGACTTTGCCTAGGGAGGCCACCCCTTGCGGCCAATCGCTAGGCCGGCAAGCAAGGCCCCCCTCGCTAGATCTAGCAAGGGTCAACTGGCTCGACGACAAGGTGAGGAGGCGTAGGTGAGGTCGACCCTTGTTGACCCTAGCGACCTCCCCAAGCGAAGCCGCCCCTTGCCCAGCCGTCTGTGGGTATCACCGATGGCTTGCCAGCCATTGATGAAGAGGAAGAAGAACCATAAAAAAGGAAAAAAACAAATGATAAATAACGAAAATACTTTTGATCGCCGTAAAATCATTATCCTTATTTGAAACAGATATAGTCATTTTAGACCCTTATTTAAAATAAAATCCACTTCGGGCTCTTATTTGAGAAAATGTAGACATTTAAGGCCTTTTTAAGAATTTTACCTAGATTAAATGAGTTAAGTAAGGACATTTTCGACCCAACTCACTCCGATAATTTGACAAGCAAACAAATAGAGGAGTTTTGACAATTATTCATAGACCCCGCAAACGATTGGAAGATATTCACCAATGAAAGAATATCCTCACTCCTAAGCTGATGACCTGAAACAATTATTGACCAGGAAATTCGCATAACTAAAAGACCCTGTATGCAACATAGAATCGTTGTCACCATAACTCCAAATTGATCAACAAATCTGCTTACAGATTAAAGGACAACTAACCAAAGGACTAAAATCAGGAAGAACTCTCCCTTCACATTACGAAAACTTAAAAGACGACAAAACCGACCTCGACGTGTTAAGATCTACAAGCCACTCCCCCCTAACTTGCGTGATTAAAATTTACTTACATGCAATTAGAAAGGTTAAGAATGGACCTACAAGTGTGAAACCCTTGTGATGGACTGTTGTTACAGAATTCATCCTACAACACAATTGGGACTTTCCAACTAAAGACCCGACCCTCACTGAATTCCCCCTAGCACAAGATTGCACGAACTCTCAGCATATCTCAGGCGAAAGTCTCAGCCAGAATCTTCCACTGGCAAATTAAGATCAGGTAGCTCAAAAAGTCTTTCGCAAGCTTCAACCTTGCATGTTTTCGATGCACTGCTGCACGGGGAGCAGGAACTGACATTCTGTGATCGCTCATCTGGAGTCGTCTCGGCTTCCCGCTTACATTGCATGTCAAGCTGTGCAGCGATACAAAATCACCATCAGCGTTGAGATTTGAAGAATATTTCACTAATCTGAATCTGTAGCCATTCCTAACAAATTGTCCATAACAAGATAAGTGTCATCAGTTACAAGGTACTGTAGCCACTTCGCTTTATTTGTTATTCATATAGTTGATTCAGATACAGTCAATTAGGAATTAAAACATGAAAATGGTTCAAGCTAAATAATGATTTAAGTTATTAGGACATGAGAAATAAACATGCAAAGCTCTCAATGTTGGAAGACCCAACTCTACGGTTTAGCATTGATCATTAATGAGAGAATATATCTTAATTATGGATATAGTTCCTTAACACCCAATCAATAGACTAATTGACCTTCCAAATTATTACAGAAAAAGATATAACTTCAAAAAGCTTCACATGAGACAGGAAACCTCACCTGCATCTTCTTCAAGCTTTCGTTCGCGAGTCTTTGCTTCTCAACGACACGACGCAAGTTTGCCAATCCCTGCCCATCAAGAAAGTGAAAACTCATCCACCTAAGACAAAGTATTCTACTTCGATGCTAAAGAGTGGCAACTCGCGACACAGAAAGAAGAAAACATACCCATCTTAGTCTTCTTCTTTCCTTCAAGAGCTTGTTCTCCTCCTCCCTCAGTTCAGCCAGTGTCTGCCACAGTCGTCAGAGACATATCCGCACAAATTAGAGGGAGTATGACAACGTAAACCACTTTTAAACAAGATGAACACACAACTTAACACCTATAATGATCTCTATGTAACAATCACATCACCTCGAGTGCTATTCTAAAAACGGTTATGTCTGTGGACACTTTTCTTCTAATAACTTCACTTGTACTACTGGGACCACGAAGGAATTCATAAGACCGACTATGTGTTACCTTTTTCTTTCTCGGTCTCTTGCTGGGGGTGGCAGCGTTCATGTTCGTGCTCCCATTGGTGGTCTGAACGACATTTCCCACAAATCAGTCATTTGGTCCACGATGATATTAAACGACAGCAAAAGCGAAAAACTGGGAATGTCAAGCATTTGAACTGGAAAGCGTCATCTGATATAATAAGAACAACAGTTCGCAACTGGAGAGGGACAAAAAAGAAAGCACACGGTTGAAAAAGTCGGGCCGGGTTTGTTGACGATAGGCCATTGGTATATGCTTTTGGTCATTGGCCATATCGGGCAACTCAAATTGGGCCCTATAGCCCATGCACGAAGAGGAGCCCACGCAAGTGTCAAATGTCAGCCCATGCACAAAAAGAAAACGAGCAAGATTCGCAAAGTGGTCCCTCACTAGAACAACAGCAACTCCAATGCCACAGATTCAGAATGATAAAAAATTCCGTGGTACTTTTTTGACCTTAAAAAGCAACGAGAAAAACCTCTCTCTCAGTGTATAGAAATTCCACGTCCTTCGACCCAATCCACAATATCACGAGTCCCAACCAGAAAGAGGAGGGACTAGAACCGGGCCCAATCAAAGACCGTCCATCGTGCCAAAAAAGGCTCAGCATCCCTACTTCCGACCCTGCCAGACCACCTTAAAAAAACCTCACCCTTTGCCTTTTTGCCTTTTTCCCATTTGTGCATATCGGTAACGGGGGGGTCGTCATGCGATGCACTTCTCACAAGAAGCGACAGTGAGCCGTTGCTATACAGTACTGCTCCGTCACGTGAAAAAGTAAGCAAAAGCAAGAGCTATCGCACACCATTTTGGGAGCACCGGCAAGAAGTGGAGACCCGACTATTTTCATGCCGTGACGAGATGAAGATCAAGCCGATCGTTCCTTGGGGAAAACGATTTCAGGGTTGTAGCAAGCACACGGAAAACTACTGTTCCTGGAATGATCCGGCGGTACTTGCCATCGACACACGAAGATGCTTCCCCAGGGAGGCGAGCAATGGGCGAAACAGCGCCACTTGCATGCGCCCACAGGGGACCGTAAAGTGAGGCGGAACGCACCGAATAATTCGGTTCCTGTAAAGCAAAGCTCAACATAAAGGGCACAACCACTACCCAACCAAAACTGCACGCACTCCCATTTCTTTGCCACGACAACACGCCACCCCACCCTAACAACATGCCCATTTTTACCCAAATGCCCTTGCGCCTCGCGACACCGTTTCGTAAGGCGTGGGTTGACCCACCGCAAAAAGATAACGGGTTAAGAGAAAAAGAAGAAAAGAAAAAAAATTTGAAAATCTCGAGAGATGAGGAAAGATACCCTTTTGCGCGCACCGTCAAAATTTCTATACGAGCACATTGGACCGAAGCAAGGATCCGAATGGGTCGGTCACGACCCGGGGGGGAAAAAAGAAGAAGAAAGAAGCAATCCCGTTTTCAACGAAGCGTCTCTTTCCGCGGGTGTTTCTTCTCTGCTCACATCCACTCCCCCCAAGGTAAATACCGGAGGACACATGGGTCATTTTCGTCCACAGCTGGGAAACAAAGAGACCACCCAACTGTTACTGTACTCGGACCTCGACTCGGACGCTGACACCCGTAAGCCCAAAGCCAACGCGGATCTCCGCCGTTGAATTTGGTGACGGCACGGTCAGCATGCCGTGTCTGACGGTTCATGTCGACGCGCCGATCTCCCTAAACCGCCGGCTCAAAACCACAAACTCGCTCACGCACAAGCCTCGCCGAATCAGATTCGAGCCTATCGAGAGGCGACACGTGGCCGCGGGAGCCGACGACTACGAAAAGAAAGCGCACGAGCACAGTACGATTACAGTACACACCTTAGATCTTGCCTTTTCCGGTGACTTGACGACGGGGACGCTACACTCCTCGTCGCCTCCACCGCCGCCGCCGCTGGTGGAGGTGGCGCCGCTCCAGGAGAGGGGAGTCGTCGGGCTCGCTCGAGCCGGCTCGCCGCCATGCTTCTTCCGACCGGCGTCCTTCGGCCCAGGCTTGGAGTTGGACGACCTCCGCTGACGCACGGTCCAGTCGAGCTTCAGAGCGCGCGCGGCGGCCGCCTGAGGCGGCCCGTCCGCGCGGCGGATCCGGAGGAGGAGCTCCGCCACGGCGGAGTCGTCCGTCATGGCGATGGTCAGCCACTCGGCCTCGCCGTCGCAGGCCATGTCGCCGGTCGCCGGTCGTCGGTCGCCTGTCGCCTGTCGCCTCAGAGAGAGAGAGAGAGAGAGAGAGGAGAGGAGAGGTAGAGGGAGAAAAGTGCAAAAGGGATGGTGGTGGTGGAAAAGGAGGTGGGAGGCTAAACAAGGAAAATGGAAGCGTAGGTTGTGCTGAATGTCATGGAGGAAAAATAAGAGATTTAATAAAATAATAAAATGGAAAAGGCAAAATAATAATAATAATGGCGTTTGATGATGGATGGAGTGTGCTCGCGTCCTCGTTTGTGGAGGAATTGTGGGCTTTGATTGATCTTTCCCCTTCTCGCTCCACTCTACTCCCGTGTCCGGGGCCCCAACTGTGGGAACACGTGGCATCTTTGTCTCTTTCGCCTTTCCCGTCTACTTCTTCTTCTGGGTTGTGGAAATTCCTTGCGACGACTCCTGCGACCGGATTGGTAAAGGTGTTGCCGTGGGGAGGCTCGCGTCGAAATCGACTTACTCCATCGTACCATCTTCGACGCGATACATTTAATACTGTCTGTAGCTTGGAAAACAGTGGGACTACGGAGCGTTCCTCGCGCACTCCTCCATTCAATTGTTTGGTTTGACCAACGTTCTTGTTTCCTCAGGAAAATCGAATCCAGCATAGGCTTGACTAATGTGAAGAGACCCGAGCGAAACTCAATCCACGATTCTTTTAATTCACTGGGAAGAGAATTGATTTAGTATGTGTTTGCTAAGCGAGAATTTTTTTCATAGATTAGTTTGTTGGATTTTCAAGTATTTGATTTGTTCGAAAATGATTAATTAGCGGAGAACCATTTACGATAAGAGAAAATATACATATTTAAAGTTGAGAAAATGAATTTTTTAATCTAGAAATTTTCTGGAATATTTTTTTCCCTTTATCATGAAATGTCCTCACAAAACAAACATAATCTTAAAGTCTTAAAGTCAGCTTTGGTTTTTCATCAAAGGAAAAAGTGTCGAATGCGCATTGGAAATATACAAGTTGGAATTGATTATCTTGTTATCATAAAATACTGAATTAAAGTCGAAGCGGAAGTGAGCGCGGACTAAGAGGGCCCTCGGGAGAGAGACGGGAATCTTTCAGTCAAACCGGCTCATCATTGTGCAAGACAACTAGAAATTTGAGGTGTAGTTAAGACTAAAAGGCCTCCACTTCTCAATTCTCATGCAGTTGAGAAGCAGGTGTTGAAAGTAATTTGGAAATCCCAATCCCCACCTAAACTAAAACGCAGCATCATTTGGGAGCCACCAAAACAAGAACTTATTCCTGAGGAAGATTAAGCAGTATCTTTGATTGCCTTTCTACGGAGAAGAGGCGCTCGTGGAGCATACTATTTGGTCTGGGTGTGCTGGCATCAGAATTTATGAAGAGCAGATTACTACTTCTGATGCGTGGTTGAAGGAGATGACTGAGGGTTCTCGTTCAGATGTCAGTTTAAGCCTAGAGATTGTGTTTAAAATAGCCTCTCTTGCTGGTATTGTGGTAGAGTAGAAATGAGACGGGTTTTAACCAGGATGAACGACCTCCCCATGTTGTAGTATCCCTGATTAATACTGCGCCGAAGGAGTCTGTCCGTGGCTGTGGAAGCAACGGCCAAGATTAGGAATGGAGCTCTTATAGCTACAGTAGATCTTGTTACAGAAATAGAAGAAGTCTTCCGAGGATGTTACGAAAACAAATCGTGACGGGGCTTTCGACCGTGGTACTTCATTAGCAGCAGTTGGAATAGTGGCTGGCTGGGGATTCTGATGGAGAGCCTTGTTGGTGGCCGAGGCTTCGTGGTTGATGGAGACTCGAGTCGATATAACAGAAGCTCTTGCTATGGGGAACTCACTCGTTATTCGTAATGAGCTTACCCGGGCATGGTAGAAAGTCTTGGTAGCTGGAGCCTATTCTTGCAGCTGTTTCTATGGAATTAGGGCATTTAGTCGTTTTTTTCTGCTGTTCCTATGAAAGCTTGAACATGTGCGTGGCAGCGTGGGCCATTGGTTAGATTAACGCCATAGAAGGAAGAAGATGGAGCCAATCAATTGGCATCTTGAACTCTCACCTCCTGAGAAGTTGTTTTGCTTGTTTGTACTTTGACTCTCTCTGTTATGAATATATGGAAACCTTTCTATGGCAAGAAAGAAGAAATTAGAATGGACCGATCGATTATTGAGTAGTAATAGAATTCCATTTTCACTGCAATTTCAAATATTCATCTTGGAATATGGTTAGCAAGGCGTTAAGGTCTTGATACTGTTCAGCTTGGTGATCATTTGATTTTACTATCATCTAACTAAAAAGGAATGTACAAACACCACTATCGCTTGCAAATGTTTCTTAACTTAGTTATACTTGACATGCAAAACGAAAAAAACAGGCACTCTGTTTACACCGAGAAGCCAAAGCAGACAGATCAGTTCTTAATTGACGGGGAGTCGGACGGCGGCGAGAACTGAAACGGAGGCAAAAACGGGATTGGTGGTGCCGACCATGTCGGAACGTCAGGGAACAGCGGAGGCGGGCGTATGAAATCCGGCGTTTGCGGGAGTTGAAATGCGGGAGGTGTTAGTACTGGGAGTACCGGCTGCAGCAATGGAAAGACAGGCGACCCAGGCGCTGGAGGGGAGAGAATGGGGACGAGCGGGACCATCGGCGGCGGCAGGAGGAGTTCCGGTGGCGTCTCCGGTAGGGTGAAAGGAGGCGGTGAGAAGAGCAAGGGAAGCGGTGGTGCCTGTGAGGCGAAGTCGGGTGGTGATAGCCATGGGAACACCGGCGGTGCTTCCTGGACTTCTCGTGGCGGAGGAGAGGGAACCAGTGGCGGCGGGAAAATGAACTCGGAAGGTGGAGACAAGAACAACGGCGGCGGCGGGGAGGACATTAGCAGGGGGGCGGAGGGAGCTGTTCCGGTGGGGGCGGGGGCGGAGACGGGACGAGCGGGGGCGGAGGCAGGGAGGGCGGGGGTGGGGACGGCGGGGGAGGGGATGGAGGGGGTGGGGACGGGGAGGGCGGCGGAGGAGGGGGAGGGACGAGCGGGGGTGGCGACTGTGGTTCCGGTGATGGCGGGGGGAGGAGGGTACAGGAGGGGGTTGCGGGAAGGGCGGAGGGGACGAGATTAGCGGGGGCGGGAGGGGGATGGGAGGAGGAGAGAGAACGAAGGGTGGGGGAAGCTGAGGAGGGGATGGGCGAGGGCGAGGGCGAGGGCGAGGCCGCGAGAACGGGTTGTCAGGGGAGGAAGGGGAGGTGGAGAAGGGCCATTGGCCGCAGCTTCCGAAGAGGAAGTGGTAAAAGGGGTCGCAATTGGCACTCGGTCTCGTCCTTATTCCTCGGCCACCGCCACGTCTTGACGATCGGCTTCTCTTGTCTTCTTGGTGGCTTGGACTCGCTTCTCGTGTAGGGATGGATTGTGTGGTGGTCGGGGATATGAGGAGGAACGACACCACCATCAGAGCTGCGATTTTGACGACTCTCTTCTTAGCCCTCATCGTTGATGTCTCATGCATGACTCTCTCCTCTCTCTTTTCTCTCTCTCTCTCTCTCTCTGGTTTCGACTTTCGCCATGTATAGACACTATGCAGGAAACCTGGTGGTATATATAAGGGAGCTTGAAAGTTGAGGGTATGAGAGCTGCATGTTGACCGAAGCTGAATATATTCATGACTTGGACAAAATCATCAGTGATTGTCTTGAGATATGTGCATATGGTTGTGCATTTCTGGCGTAGTAAATACACGAAGAGAAAAAAAAATCTCCTCTGTTTTCTTTATCTCTTTGATTCTCTGTAAGAGAGATGTCCATTAACGAGAGCGCAGCTAATAAGTGAAGATTAAGATGCGTGTGAATGGATATGGACTGGACTGATTCCGTCTCTCCTCTGTGCCCTGCAAAAAAAGGCACGTGGACTCAATGCATGCCCGTCAAATGCCAGAGAGAGGGCTGAACTTCAGTAATTACGGCTGGGAGAAACGGCGAATGGAGGGGGCCGGGGGCGGGGGCGGGGGCGGGTTGCGTCGGTTCATGTGCCATTTTGAAGACGATGAAACCCTCTTTTTGAATGCGATTGTGCAGTAGCAGGGCCTGATTCTACCCATGTTTAATGCTGTCTGCTTCTCTCAAGGTTGGTCTCGTTCGTTTGAATTTTGTCAAGAAAGGGTGATCATTCCCCTCATCAAGCTAAAATCACACGAGAAAGAGCAATGCATAAATAAGTCATCGGACACTCATCATGAATGCTTCATCTAAAATTATTTTTCCAAAGACGATTGTGCATGTGATAACACGAGAGCTATCGTGCATCGAAGACCGTAAAATGTCCTCAATTGGCTGCTTAACAGAATCCTTTGTAAATTAGCCAAAATCAGTCGAGGTCAGGAGATTAAAGATCCTGTCCTACGACAGGACCACAAAACTACGCAAATTGAACTATTCCTACCTAAATTAACCAAATTGACCGATGAATTGAACCAGTGATTCTTTGTGGTAGCACGACCTGGTAAGGTGTCAGAGTTTTTGTAGGTGATTTGCAGAGCTAGGGCCCATTGGCATGAAATGCAACCGATCTTGGTCCAGTGGGAACTGATGGGCTTATATACTACTAATGGACTAGGAGAGGAAACTTTTCTTGAAGCCCCCCCCCCCATTAACGAAGTCAACCCGTGACTGACCGATGGTGCTTGAACTTCTCTCTTTTCCATTATCAAGCGCATTGAATTATCTCTCCCCACTTCTTGAGAACCGGTTGGGATGATCACGTTTAGTTTCAGAGGTGTGAGGTGTGAGATTTGATTTTCAAGCTCTGCCAGAGACAAATCACAAAGTCAGAGAAAAAAAATTGGGGGTAGAACTGATTAGGAAAAAACAGAAGCAGATGCATAGACCACTAAAGCAAGATGCCACTTGCACGCCCTTCTCACGCAAATTTTAATCACTGAAGTTGACATAGAGAGAGAGAGAGAGAGAGAGAGAGAGAGAGACGAGGATGAGTTGGTGGTGTGGTGCAAGAGCAGATGGAGAAGAAGCATTCCTACCCGAAAAGCTTCGACCTGAAAAATCTGCCTCCCATCGATCCACAGCATATCATGAACAACACAGAGCCACATCTTCAGGTAAAGAGCTTCATTCGTGTTGGCTGACCTTAAAAAGGAAGAGAGTATCTACAGTATCTATCGCCAACTCTCTCTCTCTCTTCCTTGGAGTTCTGTCTAATCCAATTCCATAGTATCTATTGCCCCTTGCAAGTCACAATATTGTGTCGTTATTTGTGTTTTTATACTCCTTTTGGTACCTTAATTATGATTTCGATTTGTGGGGAATCGTGCGCTTTTCCAGAGTCAGTTGGGTAAAGCCAGCAGCACCAACCCCTACAGGAAGGTGGCTAAGGCAGACCCAAGCCCAGTAGAAAAGCAAGCTGATTCACAACAATCACCCACAAATCCAGATTTTTCTTTGATGTCCCCTGCACTATGTACGGAGAGTAAGATCATCATCATCAAGAAAGAGAAGGACGCCAGTGAAGCTGAGGCAAGTCCTCAAGGTATAACCCTGCTCCATTATACTTTTCCTTCTTATCGTACCAGCTTCAGTGCATGGAAATTGATTGCCCGATATAAAATTTTGAGGGTTTACCTAGAATCTTGTTGTTTTGATACGTAAGCTGTTATTAAATCAGAATTAGCTTTTTGTAATATTAGAGACTAGGATCTTAACGTACTGAGTAGATGGTCCCATCTGAAGTTTCTATCGAATGCCTGAAGCAAGTTTATATTGAGGTTCCTCGCATCAGCTGCATCTTATCTTTAAAAAGAGTGTCTTCTATCGTGACCGCCTTTAGAGCTTTTCTTACTTGAACTTTGATCGAGTTGAGTTGTGCTTTTATTCGTTTCCAATAAGGGGTTGTGGGATTTTTTTTTCATATTGGCAATAAAAGGTCTCTCTAAAGAGATACAATTGCATATCTAATTTTTAGGTGATGCAGAGAGTGGATCGGCAAAAGCAAAGTTGTTTGAGTTATGTGCTGCAAACAAGTGGAAGCTTCCTCACTTTGAGTGCTACAAAGAGGAAGGACCAAGCCATTCGAGACAGTAAGCAAGTGTTAATAGTAATGGGAATTACATAATAGATTTGGCATGGATTAAAGAATCATGATCTCTTCTTAAGTTTTTCAGAAAGAGAGACTTAACAATTTTGACTGGTGTTTGATCTTATTCTCGACATCATTACCAATTGCAAATGCACTAGCTGCTTCCAAAGGTAATTTTGAAGCCGTGATGTGACTGCAGATTCTCGTTCAAAGTAATTGCAGAGGTTAAAGATGAATCCCAAGTCACAGTACTAGAGTGCTTTAGTGCACCTAGGTCAAAGAAAAAAGCTGCCGCAGAGCATGCAGCTGAAGGGGCACTCTGGTACCTGAAGCATCTGGGGTATTCTTCGAAAAAGAAAAGTGAGAAACTGCATAGTTGAGTCATTTGGTTAGTCATCGTTTATATTCTTTCTCACTTGCCGCTAGAAATAATAATTGTGATCAGGTTTGTTGTAATGACAGGTCTAGGCTTGTAAGATAGGAAAGTTACATTACTTTATTGTGTAAATTATTGGTTCACAATATTAATGGAAGTTGCTTTGTTCCTCGGTCCTGTTGGCATTCATTGATGTAACTTTTAGCCCTTGACGAACTCTCGGGTTTGTTGCAATGGCACTATCATTTCGTTGAGATGATTGAAGTTATCGTCCTATGACTTGTGGGAACAAGAAATGACAGTCACCTTGCCTCTTCTTGTGCTTAGAACGGTAATAATTATTCAAATAACAAGTCACACTCTGTATTCCAGAAATACGAAATTCACATAATGATAACATCCATTCTTCCTACAACGCTTGGACCTCTTGACATGAGAAATACCTGCAATATCATACGAGCTTAATTAGTCAGATAACATGTCAGTAAGGTGGGTTTTGCCGCGTTGAAGATGTTCAAGAGATGCAACCCCCCCAGCTCAAGAACTGAGTCGTCTTCTTCTTCTTCCTTTTTTCCCTTTTGGAAGCACAAATTCAGCTAGATGAAAGAAAACCCTTAGGCCAGGGTAACTGGTGAGACAGATGCTTTCTCTGAAATTGACCGGGAATACTAAACGACACAAGGATTTATGAAATTAGCACTGCTTTCGGGGATGCAATGTCAACCATGTCGCTGACAAAGCTAGTCATGACTTATTCAATGAGCAAGTGAAAGAAGCCAAAGGGTTTGTTCTCGCTTCTATCATGGAACTTCTCAATGGCTTAACTTTCTCGACACACCGCCGCTCTTCACATGTAAGAAAACACTACAAAATCAGTAACTCCTGCCGACGAAATGCTTGGATAGCTATAGACAAATCTGTATAACTACGGAGTTTACAAGCATACGTGGAATAGAGGCAAATATATTGGCATTCCATACTGACAGGACATCATACTTCTCTCCATTGTTCTACTCATGATTGCCTGAGGCAATTTCTTGATGTATTATTCCCCAATGGCTTCTAATGAAAAACAGAATGAAAATAGTGCAATCAATATAGTTCCTCTTTCTATCTCTATGGTCAATGCCTATAAAAAATGCAGTCCTCAGCTAAACTTAGCCAGCCTCAATCAAACGGTGTAATGCTGTTGAATTGTCTCAATGTCAAGCCCCTTAAGTTTGACCACTGATTCAACATGCCCCTTGAGGGTATGAAGCTCTCTTAACCTGGGGAAGTATAGAAACAGGAAAAAAAAATCAGAATTTCTGGAATAAAAAAATGTCAAATTTAGATATAATCTGTTCCTTCAGGTCTGTACCTTGCAACCTCAGCACGTTTCCTAGCCTGTTCAGCAATTTCGGACAGCTCTGCATGGTTGGTTTTATCCTTAAAAACTATAGATGTTTCAGGTGGCTGGAGGCCATGGAGTGTTCGTTGATCTCTTGCCCATTGAGCCTCTCTTTCTTCTTTTCCATAATCTTTCTTTGTTGTGAAAGCGGTCTGCAAAGGGAAAAATTTATGCAGTGATAAGCAAGCTACAAATGATAGACTGCAAGAGAGGCATGATGTGTGAAGCTGTGTGCAAACAGTTCATGTTTGCCAACTTCCTTCTCATCAGTGAAAAGCCTGGTGAATAGGTACCTTATTCTGCAGTAAATTATTCCAAGCCCTGCCGCTCAGTGCGTACCGGATGATGAACTTGAGAAAATCTAGAGGGATATAAAAGATAATGCTATACAGCCATATAACACCAGCCCATCCCCAGCCGATGCCGTGTATTCTCGCAAAACCCCATTTCGCATAGACAGCTAGGAGAGTAGCAATCTGATAAAGCATAAACCAGATCAATGAGTCATCAACCTGTCACTGTTCAGTAATAATATACCAGTTATCACCATCAAGTTTTCATTCCTCACCAGCTGTGCAACAATGAAGGCTGACACAAGCAGGAGACCTGGGCGTTCAATGTATGACCAGCTTTGAGATCGGGTAACAAAGATGAGTGCCTGGCTCACAATACTCACTTGGAGGTAGACAGCTGCTGTAAGCTCATAGGGATTGTCCCTAATTGACCTCACGCCAAATTTGTTCTGTGAAGTCAGGTAAATGAGTTAAAACTTCATTCATAAAGGAGAAAGGCCAAGCTGCAAGTAATATACATATGCGGTCCAAAACGAAGCATTCATCCCCTGGGACTATTTTGATAATTATCCTTTGATTTAACATATAAGCTTACCGAGAAGAAGTCAGTTTTATGTGCAGCCCAGAAGAAAACAACAGTCATAACAGCTAAGTAGGTTCCTAGGACAACACCGGTAGCAAAAATCTCCTTGAGCTTCCATGAGTCAGGAACGGGAGATGGCTTCACCCTATCTTTAGAGATGGTCATGATGGTTCCATCATTCAATATGGCAATGATTAACACCATGAAAGGAGAAAAATCATACTTCCATATAAGAGCAAGCAACAGAAAACCCAGCACAATACGGATTGTAATTGAGACTGCATAAATGGTGTAATTTTTCATTCTCTGGAAGATTGCTCTGCTTGTTAAGACAGCACTGACAATCACACTCAACCCTGGCTCGGTGAGTACTATGTCAGATGCGCTTCGGGCAGCATCAGTTGCATCAGCGACAGCAATTCCAATGTCTGCCTTCTTTAAAGCTGGTGCATCATTCACGCCATCGCCTGTCATCCCGCATATGTGCTTCCTAGCTTGTAGCCTCTTCACAATCTCGTACTTGTGCTCTGTTTGTTCGGCACAAAACATTTAGTATCTTTCAGCCACTTTGATAGCAAAGTTATGTCAAGGGAAATAAGAACTTGCATGTAAAATCACTTGCAATTCGAAGACTATGGCTATGCTTGCCACATATAATGATATCATCATATTTTCTTTATAGGTCTATTAGGCAAAAGTAAGTGCCATATGACAAGTTCAAACCAGGGAAGACGCCAGCGAAGCCATCGGCCTTCTCAATTAGCTCATCAACAGGGAGGGCAGCAATTGATTCATCCTTGTGCTGGCCTAGGAGTGAGGAGGAGGGATACATGTTAGTCCCCATTCCTAGGCGGCGACCTGTCTCCTTGCCTATGGCTAACTGGTCTCCAGTAATCATCTTGACATTGACTCCGAGGTTAAGTGCTCGCCTGATGGTCTCTGCACTATCATGCCTTGGGGGATCAAAAAGAGGTAAGAGGCCTACAAATTGCCAGGGATCTCCAGCACTATCCTTCGTTTTCTCTGGCACAGTCTGCAGGCAAGAAAAGTTATCACCATGAAGTTCATTCATTGATCTCTATAGTAATCAAGCCCAACTCTGGGGTAAACTTGTTGCTCACTTGTTTGGCAACTGCTAGGGAGCGAAGACCGCGGTCGGCGAACTTATCAATAATATCATGGACTTTTTTCTTTACATCTTGCCTAACCTTGCAGAGATCAATGATCTGGAAGACATTTAAAAACTAGTTTAAACCATGAATATGCAAAGAAGGTCACCGGAAAAAGACTATGTACAGTGGGAAGAAGAGAGCAATAAAAAGCCTGGATAGGAATTTGGTCCAGAACAAGAAAGAAGCCTGACTAGCAAAATGTTCACCTGCTCCGGTGCACCTTTGCTGACTCGATGCCAGTTACCATGGGAGTCCACGTATGTTATAGCTGTTCGCTTGTCCACAGGATTAAAGGGCAAGAAATGAACCTCCGTGATATCGGCTCTAGCCTGTATCGAGTGCAAGAGTTTATGACCAACAAGACAGGTATAACATGTCAAAATTAGAAATGATACGTGGAGGCCCTTCAGTAATCTGGAACAAGGATATTGATAATTGCTCCATGTTTTTTTTCAAACCAAGATAAAATCCTTTCAAAGATGGGGTACTTGTGTATCCGGTTGCCAACACAGTTTGTTGGTTCAATCACTCAAACTCAAGATAATTAGGGACGTTGCTGAAACTTCTGTTTCCCTCAATATTTTCATATAATACACCAAATTTTTAAATTTTTATTTATTTCGTTTTTGCTCTTTTTGGGCTTTTGAAAATATTTACGACGAGAAAATCACATGATGCTCCTGGAAAAGTAGATCTAGGCCATGTGGCAGAAGATCATTGAAATGATGACAGGTAACAGACATTGTCTGATGAGCTTTAGCAATGCAGAGCAGAGTTTAACAGATTTATATTCAGAAAGTTAGATACCTCCTTTGGATCAGCTAACATTCCAACAATACAGGCATCGATTGCATCCTGATTCTCAACCCGGGAAGCTCTAGCGCCAAGCAATATTACCCCGTCCTTGTCTACATCCTTTGCAAATACCTGACGGTTGATTCCCATAACCATTATCAGCATGTAAAGTAACAATACTTCGGGAATAACTTAGTAACTCAAACCTATTTTCCATTTTTTTTGGCTTTCTCATATGCTTAAAGACTGCTTTTCATCCGTGAGGTACTAAATAACAGAATTTTGCACATTGCACTATTATCATAACATCAGTGTTTCCAGTACTAACCTCAATCAGGTTCCTGTCTACAGTAAGCTTGTTAAGTGTAAGAGTCCCAGTCTTGTCACTGCAAAGGACATCCATCCCAGCCATCTCTTCAATAGCTGTCATCCTCTTGGTGATTGCACCTTGTTGAGACAGCCGATGGGATCCAATGGCCATCGTCACTGACAAGACTGTTGGCATGGCAATAGGAATTCCTCCAATAAGGAGAACCAACAGATTGTCAATACCATCCCTGTACTTTCGGCGCTGAATTGGATACATGACTATTATCTCTACTATCATTCCCACGGCAATCGAACATATGCAGAAGTTCCCAATGGCAGTCAGTACCTGGTTTAAATTGTCCCCATTGGTTACATGGCAGAATTGTAAAATTTCTAAAAGGATGTAATTCCCAATTGGTCATGCCCAAAAATAATGCTGTAGTCTGGAATTTGCCTCCAGAGTGTATCATAGTTGTCGTTGTCATCAAGATTTCATAACACCATAAAAAAGAAAGAAAATGGAGCAAAGAGCATATTAATTTCATAAGATCATGCAACATTTTGTGCAATCCCTTCACTGCAAGCACTTTCTATCACTCATTTTGCCACGGTCATTCTACTTTAATTTTTTTCATGTTTTTATCATACCTGCAGTCTTAGTCAAGACATTATTTTCTCTCAGACAGGTACCTTTTGGAAGTGCCCCACTTGGTTGGTGCTGTCAACAAGATGAGCAGCCTTGCCGAAGAAGGTACGAACTCCAGTGGCAATGACAACAGCCTCTATTTCCCCTTGCTTGCAGGTTGACCCAGAGAAAACTTCATCTCCAGGGTTCTTGGTTACAGGCAGAGATTCACCAGTTAGTGCAGATTGATCAATCTTAAGAGGATCACCCTCCAAAAGACGAGCATCTGCTGGAATAATATCTCCAAGCTTGATACTGATCACATCTCCAGGAACCAAAATTGCTGCTTCTTGCTCACTCCATTTTCCATCTCTAAGAACCTTTAAAATTAAAATTTAGTAAAGCAAACAAAGACATTCAGTTTTGGTATGCTCTTTGATACATTTAAGCTCACTGAAAAAATGTCATGTGCAACTTCTAGGTGACCGACCTTTGTTTTGGGTGCTAAGCCTGCCATTAGTGCTGCTGCAGCATTTCCTGCATTATTTTCCTCGATAAAGCTGATAGTAGAATTGATGAGAAGCAAGGCTATTATGCCCGTAAAATCCTGCCAGTCTGGTGGTCGACCCTGCATGACATCTGACTTCAGTCACACATTTGCATGAATCGCAATTTCCTCATTATCTATGATTTATGTGCATGCTTGTGTTTGTGAGTGTTTTGCCTGTTTAAACAGTAGAATTTAGGAGAGATCTACCCCTCCATTAGCCAATGCAATGGCCATAATGGCAGCCATCTCCATGACCCAAGAAAGTGGGTTCCACATAAATCCCAAGAATTTCAGGAACTTACTTTCCTGTTACAGCAGCAAACAATTAATCAAGTCCGTCGTTTTCTGACAAAGGAAAAAATAATATTTCTAAGGGAAGATGTGATTCATATAAGATGCAATGCCTTCTTCTCTTCTAGCTTGTTTGGCCCAAAAAGTGGGAGCCTCCTCTGCGCTTCCTCAGTCGATAATCCCTCTCTTGAGCATTTCAGTTGTTCAAAAACTTCGTCAACTGGTATGCGCTCCTGGAAAGAATAATATAGACAGTATCCAGTAAATATATTCAGAAATTGCTCGGTTCAGATTTCTGATCCTTAACCGACACTTTTTGGAAATCTTTGCCATGAAAAAAAGATGCCACTGTGCATGCATGGTAAGAAGCTAATTTGGTTACGGAGGATGGTGTATTTTTCTGACGTGAAAAGTAGTGATCTAAGACAACCCAATTCAAGTATCTGACAGAAGCATGACGCACACATTCAAACCAATCATGTGTGAACATAATGCGAAGCTGAACACATTGGAGGGAACAGACCCAAAACAAAATGGCGAAAGATTCTCGTGAACATGAAGGACCGAAACAACAGACCCAATGCAATTTGCGCAATCACATCCGAACGAGGCAAAGATGATACCGTCCAATGTAAGCCGGTTGACGAAGTTTAGCACATGAATTTCACTGGCTGAGCACTATACGCATAGAGAATCAAGCAGAAGCCTAGGAGCCGGGGACTCATCGTGAAATCACACGAGATAAAACAGCAGTAGCAGCTAAACACTGATCCAAAAACTTAATCAAAACGCTAAACCGAACCCACAGAAGAGGACAAAAATTTTAAATCCGAAGCGCATGCAGGCTTAAATTCGACACAGAATTTTCCGCGACACCGCGAAACTAAGAGGCGATCGCGAAAGCAGGAAGGGGAAAGAGGCGGCAAAGAAGGATCGGCGACGACAAAAAAAAAAACGAAAGGAGGAGGAGGGACAAAAGTGAACGTACGAGGTCGATGTTCTCGTTCTTGATCTCTTCCAAGCTGTTTCCCGCCATCGCCCCGTCGAGCCGACACGACACTACCGACGCAGGTGAGCTCCCGATCACACGCCAGACGACCACGCTCCGATGAAGAATCCGCTTCCGGTACCGGAAAAATCTCCTCGGGGGAACGCAGGAACGCGACTGCGCGATGAACTACTACTCGTCGGTTCGTATTCTCTGTGTTAGCAGAGCACAGTGGCGAGTCGTTTCACCCTTTCTCTCTCTCCAAGTGTTTTCTCTCTCTCTCTCTCTCTCTCTTATAACAAACTCTGATTCGTCTTTTTATGGAGAATTCCAATCGAGCGAACGAGCGGGACTTTTGTGAGCTGTTTAGCCCAGGTCATTCGGTTTCGAAGGCAAAGAGTCTCTTTCTCTCCCCGAGAGAGGGGAGAGGTCGGGCTCCAGACGCTGACCGCCCAACCGCGTGACGCCACGTCGGGAGCCGCGGGGTTCGGTGGGTTGCGTGGGGGGCGGTGATTGGTTGCGATCCGGTGGGGAGCTGTGAGGGGAGCAGGGGGGGTGTGAGGAGTGCGCCGAGCGATCTCGTGAATTGAGAGAAACCACATGCACGAGCGTGGCCGACGTAAAGGAGCTAATGGAGGGATTTGACCTTGACCCGCCCCCGATTGCCTGACGTGGCTTCTCGCTTTCTCCTGCGCGTGTCGATATAGAGAGAGATCATCTGATTCCTCGTTTCGAATGGAAAGGAGAGATCTCGTTCTTGGATCGGCCATCAGTGGAGTAACGAGCGATTACGATCAAATCGAAGATCTGATTCTGAAAATAGGATTAGGATGAGTGAAAGGAAATGTGAATAATTACTTAGGAAGCATAATCTAAGATTTGGTTCGACTAATTTGTTAGAGATATCGAAGTTATGATCTCTGATTTTCAATATCTAATTATATTTTGAAATTAGGATTTGGATGAGTAAAAGGGAATATGAATAATTACTTAGAAAACATAATCTAAGATTTGATTTGACTGATTTGGTAGAGATATTCAAGTCATTATCTCTGATTTTTCAAACTTAATTTTATTTTGTTTATTTGATTTGATTTCCTTAATTTTCATCAATGTACTCTTTTCTACGTACCTATTGAAATATATTAAAATTTCTCAATTCTTATCTTTCGCATTACTCTTATCTTAACTATTATTCGGGGTGAAGTAATAAATTCAGCACTAATGCTTGAAGCAATGAAATTGTTACAGATAAAATTTATTATAGAATCGAAAGGTCAAAATGCCATGTTGTTATGGAATTTTTGCGACAATTGATCACACATGACAGTTCCATTACGAAGCATGTGAATAAGTCATATTTATTATTTCTGAGTATTCTGTTGCTATGTGAGTGGGACTACACGCTAAGTTACCAAGCAAAAGGTCTACCCGACCAAGATTCGGCATGAGTATTTGACTAAGCAAACATGTTGCATCATGTTTACCTTTCGAGTCGCTTTCGGGGTTCAATGGACAGCTTCTCGAGCTCGTTCGTATGGGTAAGTTAAGTTTTTTATTTCCAAGGTCAACAAGGATTACAATCCTCAAACGTCATGGAAAGCAGCAGAGAACAATTGCTGAAAACCAGAAATATAACAAGAAGGCCCGGACATAAGCCATGACAACAAGCCCATGCATGATCATCACAGCAAGAGAACCATGATCTGGATTAAGAGCATCTAAAAGCCCTATGCCAACTTCAACGAAGCAAGAAAAACCACAATAGTGGCCTTACCATCAACGCTGTGTTTACAGCAAACATAATCACACAATGGCAAGCTCTGATTGTGGAGAACCTCATTCCTGGACCTCAGATGTAATAGATGCTAAAGCCAATCTCGGTTAAGTATAGATTAAAAATTAGCACCCTTTAGCATGCTGCTACGACCAGTCGAAACCCAAAATCCAAATCTACAGGGACCTATCAATAGAATAGTTTCTCATAATGGTGCGGGGGAACTACAGCCAGAATAAAACAGATGAGCTCGAGACTAATTACATTGTTCACAGCGCCTGCCTTTTGAGTCTGTTTCGAGCTCAACCAAGTCTCTTGAGCTCGGTTCCATCATGATAATTCATTTTATGTTGCACATTATTTAATATTATTAACTAATGATCATGGTAAAAGCAGTAATTAAGGACATGTAATCAGCCACTAGCCTAAAGAAGTTCAGGGATAATTATTGGTACTTCATAAGTTCAGGGAGAACACAATTCATGCAACGGTGAGCAAGTCATGTTCTAGACATCTTTTATTTCTGATGATACTCGTGAAACTTTGGTATTGTGTTCCTGAGAAGTACGTAATGTATTCAATCTTTAAACATCAATGTGACAGTCTGACAGACATGACGTGATGAGAACAATACTGAAATAAGCACCACTCTTCCCATCTTCCACAATGAATAGAACTAGGACTATCAGAGACGGCAAAAGTCACTGGTATGTGAAATTGACCAAAAAAGAAAACATATCAACAATGGATTACTACAACTCCAAAAACCACAATGAGAGGGAAGGACCATTCCTATCCTACAATTTCTGACAAATGAATAGCAACATTTTCTTCACTGCCACAGCTTTCCTCAAAACTTCCTACTTTGAACTAGTCAGCAACTTCACTTCCTGTTAGTTGACCCAACCCGTGGCTTCGCTTTGACCTCTGATTCCTGTAATCCAATCAAGATGCATGTAGCCACTTATTAGTAATCCCCCTATTCACGCACTTCTAAGTACAACTAAACGAGCAGTCAGTAAAAAGGAAGATAAAAATACCTGTGGTAAGTGCAAGAAGATATAGGTCTTTGCTGTAGCAGGATTGTGATTTTCTGCCCCCTTGCTCCAGTCGTAACAGACCTGTAAGCAAGTTGAACCACAAAGTTCAGTGCTAGTCAGATCCCTTATTGTCCTTGATACAATTATAGTCCTCTTGCATACATAAGAAAAACCAAAAGGAGAGCACTGCCTGGCCATGCGTGCAAATCACATCATAACATATTCAAAATATGTAGTTGGGGTCACTGTACAAATTCTAAATCAAACAGTATATATTTGACTTGAGAGAGAGAGAGAGACAGACAGACAGACAGACAAACAGACAGACTACTATGAGGAGAAGGCTGTAGGAGCCACAGAGGTAGATGCCATACACTAGAGAACAACTTTAATGCTATCTAAAAACAGCCTGTAGAAAGCACAGAAATGTCTTTATGATCAAATTATTCAATATTACATTAGGACAAAGCAATCTTATCACAAAGGCTTGCTTCCTCCGTATTCATCTCGATTTATATGAGAAGATTTGGCTATTGAGTAAGTCCAAACATAGGCAACCAAGTGAATAACCAGAAACACCATGAGCCTGAGCCCATTCTAAAAGCAAAGTCGGCATGCAAGAAGAAACTGAAAGAGGGGGTGGTGGCCAAAATGAGCCGCATAGGAAGTGAAGTGAATCTAAGCAGACTAGTGAAGTGAATCTATGAGGAAAATAACCAGAAACACCATGAGCCTGAGCTTGAGCCTGAGCCCATTCTAAAAGCAAAGTGGGCATGCAATAAGAAACTGAAAGAGGGGGTGGTGGCTAAACGAGATGAAGTGAAGTGAACATACACTAGACTAGTGAAGTGAATCTACCCTAGTTTTAGTCTATATTGATGTGTCATGAGACGGAGTTGGCAAATACCAAGTATAGAACGATGACATCTCAGCACAGTCAAACGTTAGATCTATTTACACAAATGCACATAAGAACATAAGAACATCTCTTGATATGTTCATATGAGGAAGTGGTATGATTGCCTCCTTCACCATGCATCTCTCTTCTGAAGATAAAATTGATTACAGAAACAGGAAGGACTAGGAATCTATGTACAAGGTAAAAAGAGACTCACCGAATATGCATATATTGAGCCGTCATTATTGAAGGTGCTACAAGGTATTGGTTGGCTGCATCTTGACATTGCCTGAAAATTGCAACGAAGTAGTTCTGAAACAATTAACAGTCTATTCCAAACGAGAGCTTCATCAAGTAATTTTTCCATGCTTTTGAAAATTACTTAATTGGATACCTTCACCCTTGAAGTGAGAGCTTCAGAGGGAAATTATGAAGAGGTTTGCAAAAGCTAAATCAAGGTATTTAGATGAATTAAGATGACTCGACTATATTTCATTTAGACTCTACAGAATTGGTCATATTTAACAAAAGCAAAGTCTCCCTAAGGCCTAAAAGGAAAGAAATGAAGATGATCTACTCAGGACATTATGTGTCGCCTGAGTGACAGCACGAGAGACAGGTGGAGAGCCCTAAGACCACACAAAAAGTACTCTTCGCTTATGAAGAAGCAAAAACCTCATACTATGATATCCTAAACTGTGGACCTTACCATTATTTAACCAGCTGATGGTCCTTATGATGTATTCAGGGGGGGAAAAACAGAGAAAGAAAGATACAGCAATACTCGTCAAACTCAACCACAGAGAAAGAGAGAGAGAGAGCGAGAGACCTTAAGTCTTTGTTTGCTATCCTTGTCCCAAAAGTTAAAAGTACCATCAGATCCAGCAGTGGCAAAGGTATGATGCACCTGAAGTAAGATAAATAGACTCGGATGAATATTGACTGTCTGGATGAGATTTGCCAATATTGATTACTGAAGATTGACTTACTGGATGGAAATTCAAGGAGTTGACGGAATATATATCGCTGTTATCTCTATGACACTTAAATGTGAAGTTTTTGCTGATCTGGGAATCATCCAGGTGATGAACACCAACCCTCCCCTCGATGGATCCAACCTAGAGATAACAGAATTTTACCATTACCATAGGAGCAAAAAGTTAAAGGACTGCAATAAGAATATAATACAAGATGAAGAATATAAAAATGTCATCGAGTGACAATGACCAATATACTTCAGCTGAATTATATCACAATATAAGGTTTAGAAGAAATTGACCATTGTTTCGTTCTCGTCATGTCAACGTAATTCAACCGTGCTGTGCTTATTCTCTCTAAGTACATATTCTCATCACTATGAGCAAATGAATAATAGAAAATGATTCACATCATACACATGATAACTAGCCACAACTAAGTACTTACCAGGAAACCTTGTTGGTCAGGGAAAGCTGTGACACATCTTGTCTGGTACTTTAGGGGTGAAGCAATTCTCTTGAACTCAGCCTGTTGTCATTTCCAACAGAAAAACTTAGATATCTTAAAAGTCATTCCAGTAGTAGTGGAAAATTGAGGTAAAATTATCAACTGAGTAAAAAATGAAAGATGACTTCCTTTTCTTTTCTTTTTCTTTTTTTCTCAAAGGAGAAAAAAATTTGTTTTATAACTGTCATTAGCAAATTCAGACCACTAAAGAAATTAGAGAAAAGTTGTCTACAACAACAGGCAGATAGGCCATTATCATGAAATATAATCCTGGGTAGAGAAAGATCAACTGCCATCTTATATGCGGAGTAAAATGGCGTTGTCATGTGCTAAGGATGTAAAGGTACTTCAATCGAGAGCCCTATGAACAGATTAAATTAATTAGTTGCTTCAGTCTCCTTGGGAAATAGGTCTCGGAAGTGGAAGAACACTTCGCCTAATACCATTATCTTGAGTCTAAGGTCACGTGAGCAAGAACAATCTCCAAGACCTGTATCAGCGTACAAGTACAATGGATGTGCAAAGTATCCTACTGCTGTCCCTTTCTAGTTGACATGTAAAGTGGTTGCCAAGGTTACATGAAGTCTGGGAACACAATTAGCAGAAAATAATGCAAACAAGCATCCAATGTCTTTCTCATGCCCATCAAAATTGCATGCCATAAAAAGGGGGCCAATATAGTCCTAAACCGTTGCATAAAACACATATAAGCGGCCACTTAAGAAGGATAACAATTGCAATTTTGAGTAATATTCCATGCGAACAAACACGTTATAAGAAATGAGAACATTCAATTTGATGAAGAATCAAGAAGGTTTTACCTGAGGATTCTGCAGATTAAAGACAATAAGATTCCTATCCGCAGTGCCAACAACCATCAGGGGATATCTCACTGTAAGTGCATAGCAGCGTTCTGGGAGCTGTTGAGTATGTACTGGATTTGACTGCCTCGTGTCCCAATACCTTAATCATGTCATAAGGAAATAAAGAAAATATTATCAGTACTTGAAACAAGTTGCATCAAGAAATTTCTCCAAAAAATAACATCAGGCTGCAGATATCATGGATCAACTGGGGAGAAACATTGCAAGTCTTATCCTCATGGTACATTGTTCAAATAATTATATGTAGACATCTTCATGCAAATAATGTAAGGTCATTATCCCCCAAAATTGATGCAACAAAGAGAGAAGAGCATGACCAATGCCAGTCTCAACATAATATTCCTACTATAGCAGCAGAAAATTAAAAGATCAAAGCAACTATGTAATGCAGCATCAGCTCAGTCATGTGATAGTGCTGCTTCATCCATGCACTGCAATTCTATGGCAGAATTACAAACATTGGAATTATGAGAAAAATTTGATTGCAGCACCACCGCTTATGCTTGTACCACCTAATGTACCTCAATTAAATTGACGGTTAAAGTGCAACAGATTGTGATAAAATACTCCTATGCCATGCATACAAACGAAAAGAAAAATAACTCTTACTTCAAGGTCTTGTCCCAGCTTCCGGTAACTAAGACATTCATCTCTGGGATCCAAGCAATCTCCTTAATGGGTGCATCATGCATGGCAACTGTCACTGGCTGACCTCCAGACGCTAAAGACCACATTTTTGCTTGTTTATCACAGCCACCAGAAAAGACAGTCGTTCCATCATCCTTCCAAGCTGAACAAAGTACCTTTTAAAAGGAAAGGAGATATTTTCCAGAGAGAATATATGAAAACAAATTAGCTCGTGGAAACCAAAACTCAGACAAATCCTTTTTAACAAGAAACTAAAGTTAGACAATCACCGGTTGGTCATGTGATATCGATGCCTTGGCCACGCTAGTTACAGAAGCCCCGTTCTTCGTAAGCTCCCAGCACCGTACCTACAAAGATTTTTGAGACCGGCAACAGGAATAAACAAATGGGCGTCAACTAAGAGCTGGAACACGGCAATTGATCTTCGCCCCTAAGGTTTCAGCAAGTACAAACCGAGCTGTGCAAACCTGATTATCCCATGAAGTAGCAACCAAGTGATTGGCCCTCGGGCTGAAACTCATGCTTGAAATGGAATCGCTGGGAGGTTGAATCACCTGACATTGTCACATTCAAAAGAGCTTAGCCAAAAACATCAAGCTACCTCTACAACCAACCGTCCCATCAGAACTAACAGAAAATCCACAAGACAACAATCAAATCACCAAAATCAGGCGCTCAATTACTTTCCCCCTCCTGATCACACGCGCATAACGTATAAATCACCAAACGCGCATATACGAATTGCCGCTCCCTAATGGAAATCCGGAAACACTGCGATCAATCCGAGCCAAACCGAACTTATTCAAGCGTCCAAAGGAGTCGCGGGAAAAGGACCACAGCAAGCGCGCACAACAGCACGCTAGTCCTCCAGCTTGAAACCGATCGGACATCGTCGTTGGGTTCGACGCCCATCTGACTCCGAACGACGCAGCAGAAAAACCAAAATGCCATGGCAGTGAAGAACACGTACCTCGAAAGACTTGTTAGGGTTATGGTTCCCGGCCGGAGCTGCTCCGAAAGTGGCCATTGCGGCGACGGAGCGAGGAGGGAGGGCGGGGGGGCAGGCGAAGAGGGAAAAAGTATATTTCAAGTGCGGGGTTTTGGAGAGAGGCTGCCGTTTTATATATAGGTGTTGGGTTTTGGATTGGCGTTTTTTGAGCGTAGCGTCGTTGCGACGACGGTCGTTTCGCTTGAAAGTGAAGCTATTTTGATCGAGATTTTCAAATTTATTTGTCATCCCTATTATCTAACATATACTCCGAAAATCCAGTTTTCTAGAAAGTCGTCATGGAAATATTTAAATTCCCATGATATAAGGCGCTCCCTTTTAACATTTTTTTTTTTTTTGACAAACTATGCGACATATAAATTGGGGAGAATTTCAAAAAAGGGCTCAAAATACCTATATTTTCTCAAATAAGAACCCAAAGTGAGTTTTGTTTCAAATAAAAGCTTAAAGTGCCATTACTTTCTCAAATGAGGCCTACATTTTCTCAAATAAGGGCTTGAAATGAATTTTATATCAAATGAGAGCCTGGAATGGTTATATTTATTTCAAATAAGGGCATAACTTTTCAACAATAAAATGATATTTTTGTTATTTATTATTATTTCTTCCTCCTCCGTAGGCTGCCCCTCATGGCTAACTGCTCTTGCCCATTGTGAACAAGGGGCTTGACAAGGGCCTGCAAGCCTTTGTTGGTCACAGGTCCTCCTCCTCCTCAGGCTGCCCCTCATGGCTAACTGCTCTTGCCCACCATGAACAAGGGGCTTGACAAGGGCCTGCAAACCTTTGTCGGTCATAGGTCCTCCTTGGCTAATTGCTCCTCCTCCTCAAGCTGCCCCTCATGGCTAATTGCCCTTGCCCACCATGAACAAGGGCCTGCAAGCCTTTGTTGGTCACAGGTGAGGCCTCAATAGGCTAAGTGAGGGTTGCCTTCATCCGATCTGATGAGGGCCACCCTCACTAGCCATAGGTGTGGGGTGGCCTCGCCTAGAGAGGCTGCCCCTCATGGCTAACTGCCCTTGCCCATCGTGAACAAGGGCCTACAAGCCTTTCTCGGTCACAGGTGAGGCTTAATGACCCTCGCCAGCCAGGCCTAGACGAGGTTAACCCTCACTGGCTCTGAGGGGCACCTCCCTAAGAGAAGCCGCCCCTTGCCTATGGCCGACGAGGGTGCCCTCGTTGAATAGGGTAAGGGTCACCCTCACCTAGCCCTCTATGGGCCAACCACTGGCAACGAGAAAGAAGAAGAACTAGAAATAAGATAAGAAAAGAATGAGATTCGAACAAAAAATACCCTTGATCAATCGGAAAATTTAGCTGACCAGCGACCAACAAAGCTCTTATTTGAAACAACCATGGTCATTTCAAGCTTTTATTTGAAATAATATCCACTTCATGCTCATATTTGAGAAAATGAGAAAATTTAGGCCATTTTTTTAATATTTTCCCTTTAAACCGTTAATATTATTTCTCCATGGGAAAAAAAGATTAATGAATTCAATTCTACCCTCACCAATTACTTAATTATTAAATTCAGAAATTCTTGTTAGATGTACTTAATGATTTTTGGAGACATGGAATAAAGTATTCACCTTGACTTTTCCATTTGACCTCTGTGAAGTGCATCGATTGATAAAATGGTCAATCAATTAATGTGTAACAATCCAATGTTTTGACTTGATTATCCTTATGTGATCGATGTTGAAGATTAATCTAACATCAAGATTTACGAGCAGAAATAGAGCTTATATTAATATATAGTGTATTGTTGAAATCTCAGCTTATGCTAATTTTTTATTCATAAATTTGAAAACAAAATCTATCTATATGGATAATTGGTTGGAATGACTAAAAATATACTATTTAAATAGTTTTGAAAATCTAAAGGTGCATACATTTTTAGAGATTAGAAATATTTTAAAAATATAACGTGCAACAATTGAGTAATTAAATCATCTCTTCATTGAAAATCTTAATAAAATTATAAACAAGTTGGAATTAATAACTAAACTTCAGAAGGGCCAAAAAATAATTCGTTTTTGTGGGTAAAATTCTAAAAAATAAGTGAAAACATGCCATACAATGGATATTAGAATCCAAAGTGACCTCATTGGGTACAAAATTTTATTGTTAAAGGCATGGACTGAACTTATCCAATGAAGCATATTTTTTGGTGGACTTGACCTAAGAAATAGTTTTGAGCCTAGGCTAGCCCAAGCCTTCCTGAGCCAGTGTTTGAGCATCAGCTCAGGAGCAAAGGGGTTATGGTAGGCACGGGCTTGCATAGGGCCGGGCAAACATGGCCCGTTGGCCATTCTTAATTAAAAACATTTTTACGCATGCAAGTTATATCTTGAAATCAACTCAAGATCAAAGCTTCATTTGTTTTATGAAAAATAAATGATTTTTCAAAAAATAATCGTTTGTATTGTTTAAAATAATAACAAGTCAATTGAAAAAAATTTCATTACAGACGATAATTATCTTCATATTTTCATGGAAGATGTAAATAATTTTATTTTATTTATTTTTATAAGAAATATAAGATATTATTTTTAGAAAAATATTTTTAAATTATTTATATTTCGCTAAATAAACGACCCAAATTGATCTCCTCGATCCAAACGTTCCAAGCAAGTGGGAAGGCTTTCATTCGTGAATCTGGCCTAACAATCTTCGGCCCACCACAAGCCCAACTTCAAGCATACCCAAACCCCCACGGCCGCCCAAGCGGACGACTCCGCCACCGACCACCGCCACCTACACCACCCAGCTGACGCCTCGAACTCGCTCCCCTCCGATAGCCGCCGATCTCGCTGTCCACCTTGCTCCGGGACGACCTGGTAGGTTTCGATACCGTTCGTCGTTTCCGCGTAGTTTCTGGTTGACTTGGAAGTGGGGTAGTTGCTATTCATGTTCGATAACCTCCGAGCGTTTTCCGCTTTCGAGATGGATCGGCGACTGATGTGGCGTGGTTGTGTTTTGATGGCCCTTGATGTTGATTCGGAGCATTAGTGGGATTTTAGCCTCTGAAGTTGCAGTAAACATAGTTACGAAATTGGCTGCAGTGCAGGGTGCTATAATGTTTTACCTTTTTGGCTGTTGATTCACCCAACAGACTCAGAAAGATTTTCGACGTTGTCTTTTAGCTCTCTGATGGTTTGATAAATTATTCAGAATGCGAATCGCGGTCCTAACCGTTGAAATGCTGGATGCATTTGCGTCATTCTATTAATGCGCTCGTGTGGAGAAATGTAGCTTTCAATTTAACTTGTTGGTAGAAAGACAGTTGTTGAATCTACTGAGAGCAAATTTTGCCACCTCTTTTGTTTTGCTGGATCGTGTCATTTAGTCCTTACCAAATGGTATGTCTTGGGTGTGGCTTATTTGAAGAAAGTGAAGTTAGAGTACCCTTTGGGTTTTGCAGAATGTATTCAAAGCGGAAGGAGGGTAGCTAGTGATGTTTTATGCCCAAAAAGCTTGGGTTCATCTCACCAGGAGATACAGATTTGGACAGGCGAGATCATATTGCAGCTCTGGCTGCAAAAATGGCGATAAATCTAGCACCTCAATCACCAATTCTAGCAATGGCGAAAATGCTGAATCAAGCATTGGCACTTACAACAAGGCCTACAAGCAGCTGGACAAGTTGGATTTCATGACTGCTGCTCAGATCCTGTTCAATGGTACCCCGAAGAAAAAGAAGTTCGGGTAGGTTGGGTTTAGATGTTCCTTTTCATGATTATGGAATTTGCATTTCTCGCTTATATTGCTCCACCAGACACTGTGGCGCTCTTTGTTGATATTTTAAACCCAGGTCGTGTTCTTGTCATAATTATAGTAGCCATCATGTGATTTGACTCATCTGTGTGATGAAACTGGGAATGCATATATATATATTTTGGTCAAACTGGGAATGCATATTATCCGAATCTTCATAGTGCTTAATCGTATTTGGTCTGCAATTTGAAATACTTAAAAATTCTTTTAATCTTATTATTTTTTTCTTGCTTAATGTCGAACTTTCTTCTTATACCTTTCTTTTGTTGTGTGGTCAGGATTGATTTCCATCTGGTGCAGCTTTTCTTTGCCTGCATGCCTTCACTGGGTATTTCGAAGTCTACCAACTATCAAATTTCAGATTTACAATGTTGCCTGTTGGTTTGGTGCTCCTGTCTTAAAGCAAATGGTTTGTGTGACAGCTGTTTACTTGGTGGCTCAGTATGCTCGATATGAAATGAGAAGAATGGAAGCTGTAAGCCACACTCTTTTACATACTTAGCCAGTGAACACTGATACTTGACAGCACTGTTCTTGGCAGTCAGTAATTTATTAAACGGAAACTTAAGTCTGCTTCTTTCTGTTTGCCTCGTAACAGAAAAAAGGAGGATAGTTTGTGTCTTGTTGAAGTGTTGCATGTGTGATGATGACTAATTTTTTCTAGTTGAATGATGATGACTAATTAAAGGGTTGAATCTGTTCTTTCAAATGCTCAATTTGAATCTCCAGCAGCCTAATCTTTGCTACATCTATGATTTATCCTTTTGTTGTATTTGTCACTATCTCAGGAACTGGTGCAGAAGAAGCTGGAAGAAGAAAAGAAATTGAAAGAGGTGGAAGAGGAAACTCCAGAAGAAAAAGAAGTTGATTCAGAAAAGGTGCTTTCTGAGGTAAAAGTGAGACTTGACAAGCTGGAAGAGGCTGTGAAAGAAATAGTTGTTGAAGCAAAGAAACAATCAGGTGACACCTCTCCTGCAAAGGAGGGTGCAATGAAGAAAGAAATTCAATCATTGGCCAAGCCCAGCACTGCAGAAGCAGAACCTGGAAAACCTGTGATTAAAAGCAATGGTGGTAAAGAAGAGGGAGGTGGTTCAGCTTCAGTTCCTGTTAAGACATAAAATGGACGAGACTTCCGTGATGCTAAGTTTGAATGAAGTTTTTGCCAAGACCAATTTCTTTTTTCTGGAAACAGATGCACAGATTATGCTTTGGCTGAACAGATATCATTTCCAAAAGTTGCTTAACAAAGGTACAGATAGGGGAACTGCATGCTTCAGAGAGATTTTTTTTATTGATCTGCTTGGTTGTTTAGTCTAGCAGCCTATACTTATGGAATCACGAGTTGATTGTGTGCCATGGGCTAAATTTTTTTAATTTTTGTCCATCATCTGTCCTTTGTACTTAATGAGGATTTGAATTAGGTTGAATTAGCGGAAGGCTATTATTTTGTGATCTGGGCCACCTTATTTTCTTTGTAAATCAGGAAGCCACTGAAGGGAACCTCGTATTTTTTTGGTCATAATATATGGCATATGAAGAAAGGCTGGTGATTTATGGAAGAATGATGTTGAGCAGAGGTAATGTGAATGAATGAACATGTGAAGTGACCTCCTCTGTGAATGAATCCCGATTCCCTGTAATTCTATTTGTGTTTGATATCAAGTGACCAGTTCCCTAATGCTTACATTCTCCAATCTGCACATCTACAAGGTTCTGAAGAATCGTACTCATTTTGAATGTGATATAAGTCATATCACCTGTTACCCTTGCCAATTTTAAATGCTTCCTGGTGCTTCATGGTTGCAGTAAACATGCCAACTCCTCTCAGACAAAAAAGAATGCTATTAGAACTTGCCATATGTTTCTTTAAGTGGAATTGCTATCAATTAAAGTAAGCATGGATGAATATGTGCTTCTAGTCCTACAGAATGATCAGTTTGATCCATTTATGAGTATGATTCTTCATGCATGCTCTGAAATGTTGAGAATTCAAAGCAGAAATAAGGAGATGCGGGAGGGAAAACTGTGCTTGCAATCTGGTCTCGCATAATCTAAGATCTTTGCGTTTGATTATTTGTGTACAAACGTGATATATACTGGCATGGTCAAGCAATCAGATTGATGGATATAGAAAAGATGATGTGTAATTACTAGTCTCCCTCGAGTAATTTAAGAAGTCATGAGCAACTTGTAGATACTAGCAATGCATTACACGTATTAGGATAAGATTTAAATAGTGAGGACCATTTTCTGCAGTTAAGTTTTCCACCTAATCTCAGCCAATGGTGAGTCCATCTTGAACACAGACATCTTCCTACTTGTGGTACTTTTTTGGTGTTTCTTGCTTTAACTACAAAATAATTGTTTCCTTTTTTTGACACAAGAAAGGACTTTCCACCCGAAATGCCAACTTTGGTGAGCGTTCATGACTTGCGACTTTCCATTATGACTTGCATCTAACTCAATCATAGTCCTCACTATTGTCGGATTATTGGGGTAATTAACTATCATAATGATGAGACTGTTTCTGTCACATTAACTCTTTGATTGTGGAAAATCCAAGTTGCATTATGACTAATGAAAAGATACAACTAGTGCACATCGGGTCTGATGTGGGCCTCCTGCTTTGATGGCCACAGTCAAGAAATCTCATTAGGTGAGAAATCAAATGAATATGCAGATTCTACCCGAAGCTTGTGTATGGAAAATGATGTGATAGCAGAGCTTTTGTGGGCCATTCTACTCCATCTCACATGGCCATACCAAACCAAAATAGTCTATAATCAACTGCAAGTAGGCATCTGTAATGCTATTCAGACAAAGCACAACCATCCAACTCAAATATGTTCTTTCTTGAAAATCATTGCGCATTTAGTGTTTTATGACAACAAGAGATGACAAGAACAAGCTTTCAGATTAACACCCCTACAAGTGTGGACCATCACGTCCGTCTGAAACTAATAATGTATGTGAAAAAAAGCTACTGTTCCTTAATTTAAAAAAGATTGCTGCATGTCATGTCCTGGGAGACTCATTCTCATCTTTGTCCCTGACTCTCCTCCTAAAATCCAACCAGTATCCTCCATTAATTAATCGGTGTTTCGAAATTCAAATATTAATAGGTGAATGCAAGTAAGTTTACAGACGCTCTTTGCACTGGTTGTCTAAACCAGTTTTTATAGCAAGCGATAACCCATGAAAATCTCTTAATATCAGATTTCCTGCTTATAGGAGACAGTTGAAGCGTTCTAGAAATTAGTCCATCCCACGGTGATTTATGTCTATACTCAGAAAAGCATGTACAGAATGATAATACTGAAACAAAATAAACCAACTTTGCCTGAAGAAGTAAGATAATGCCAGTACTTTTTGCATGGAGAGGGCCAAAAAAGGAAGAGAAAAAGCAGCTTAGAGTTTCAGGGACAAGTCAATTTTCTGCACTTCATCTTGTTTGGTATCCAAATGGTTTATACCGCGCCACCAGAATCCTCCCATCCCTTCGGAAGCAGAAGGAATCTTCCTGACCCTGTCGAATCTGCCGATCCTGGAATTTGATGATGATCCTGTGGTGGTTGTTCCCGCGCGAAAAGAATCCTGTACCACAAGTCTTCCAACTGCAGGCTGCTGATTCAGTGATTGCCGTCTCCACCCGTCTTGCCCGTAAGTGTGAGATGGCTTGTGGATCATAGAATGCACTTGAATGCCGAGAGATCTGTTATAAGAGCCATGCAAAGGCAGGGAGGCCATGCTGGAATATGCAAAGCCACCGATCTGGTGACGCTTTGCTAGTGTCCGCTCTCGCTTGTGCGCGTTCTGGTGGCCTCCGAGTGCTTGAGAGCTGTAAAATTTCCTCTGACAATAGTTGCATGAAAAGACTCTTGGCTCGTTTTCGCTACCTTGAAGGGTGTCTTCAGAGTTGTGAGGTGAATTGGAGTCGAAACCTCGGATGAGATCCAGTTCCAGATTCGAGCCATGACACGAATCTTCCCTAGATAGGCTTAGATCCAAGGCAAGAGCAGAATTCTTGCTTTCTCTCTGTTTCTGATGATCTTTCTCTAGTTGTTGCATCCCCTCCATGGCTTGAGATGTGAGGTTCTCACAAGTGAAGGAACTTCAGATGCTAGGCTGATGTTGGGTTTTCTGAGTGACCTGCTCTCACTTTGGAGAGTACATGTGGAGGAAATCAGCAAAAGCAGCTTACTAGTTATGTGCCATGGAGATAACCTTTTGCAGCAGAGAAATATATTCAAATTCAAAAGCCTATTGATGGGCCGGTAGTAAAAGCTCTGAGCTATGTATGGAAGGAACTGCTCCTGTTTTGCAGTTACAAGGTCTTAATATAGAAGGAGTAGGATACGAGGACTAGGACATCTTTGGAAAAGAGAGAGAGAGAGAGTGAGAGAGAGAGAGATGTTACAAACTCTTGATTGAAACTCATGAGCGATATCGTGCACCTATATCCATGTACGCACTATAAACGTGTACTTTTATTCTTCTCTTTGCCTCAAACTCCTGTCTTCTGGCCATTCTTGTGGTTTACGCTCCTCCTTTGTGAATGTCTGTGGCCGGGTCGTCAAATATTAAATCCAACACCGATAGATCCGCCCTTTTGGTTTTTGGAGTTATGTGAGTCTTGGAATGGACTTATCTTCAAAAAGATGTGGCTTTGTAAAGTTTGGCACCCAAATGAAGGATATGCAATATCTTCACAGAAAAGGTCGTGTCCCTATCTTGTGTAAGAGTTCATTCATTAGGGGAGCAATCACTTGTCCATACTTTGCACTATAGTATTTCAGTGCACACTTGAAGTTAGTGGGTGCCTACGCAAATATAGTTTAAAGCAGGTGCTGTTGTTCATGGAATAATTACCATATATGAGTCGTGGACCATGATAGTGTCATCATATTGAAGTCTCAGCAGTCAGCACAGTTTGTGCAGATGGGCAATCTCTTGGATCAACTAATTAATTCTAAAAGTTCTGCTTGTCAAGCTTCTGATTGTTTTTTTTATATGATTGTTGCTTTACAATTGCAGATTATAGACCCCGAGGGCAGAACAATGATATCCTCGTTATTGCACCGGATGATTTTTTAAAAGGTTAAAGCATATTGACAATAAAAGCTCGCATCAGCTGATTGCGAGGTGCCTTCCGGGAAATCGCCCGAAGGGGTTCTCGCCCTAACCAGCCTTAGCTAAACTGATTTCCTTTAACCTTAATCTTTTATTAAATTGCCATTTCATCATTTCATGGGAAACTTCTATTTCAAGTTCAACTAAAGCACATACAAAAAAATGGAATTTCGCAACCTCCTTCCTCTCTCCAATCTCTGTGGCACCAGAAAGTTCGTCGATCTGTTTCCACATAGAAGTGACATTCATTTGTAATGATCAGTGCACATTGTTAGGTAAGCTCCCACAGTGAGAAGGTAAAGGCTACATATATATCCTTTTCTATGGCCTAGGAATCTGCTGAAACTTTTAGTCAATATCTAATCCTCTGTGAGCTAGCAGAATTGATGTTTAAATACAAACCTCTGCCTTTCTTTTTCATCTTTATAGTTTCCTTGGGAATCAATTCACGGACATTAGATGGCAATTTGAGAGTTGGAAACACGGGTTGTACAGGTAACTCCTTTTCGGTATGCGTCCTCTCTGCTTGTGTGAGGTGACAGTGACAGAAAGCGGTCACTTGTGTCTGTGTTGGATTTTAAGTCTGTAGGCCAGAGCTTTGCAAGAAGACAAATACAGGTAGATGGAGTGGAATTGTCAGAATTCACAAAGAAGATGTTGGCCATCAATGTGCTTCTCAGGACTACCGTGGTAACTGGCTAGTGTTCAAGGGTTCTTCACATGAACCATCTCAATTTCATCCATCAAGATGCAGCGAGCATCTTTACCGATGATTTAATGATTTAATGACACGAATATCAATTATCTACAGATAGATCACGTCTGTGCAGATCTTAATGTTCAGGAACATAGGAAACAGCAGAATGACTAGGATGCAATAACCAGAGTCCAATGAGACGGTGGTCGAAGCATGCTTAAGCTAAGAATATTCTATGGGCTCTCATATATCTAGCTCGAATTAATTACATGGCAGCTTGAAAATGACTTTTTCTCATCTCGCCATGGGTAGTTTGCATCTGGTAAATAGGAGCAAAGACACCTAAGATTACATAAACAGTTTGAGCATCATCTCCATTGAATTTCATGGATATGCCAAGTGCAGAGCCACTATCAAAATTGTAAAGGGCCTTATGCTTGTAATTGTAATTTGTCTTGCAATTGCTGGTTACCTCCCATAGCATTATATGCTTCCAGTACTTTCGCAAATTATGACCTAGAAGCAGGGTGGAGAAATAGGTATCTGTCAAGAGTAAATAGGTGTAAAGCTATGCCTACTTTATGTGATTTTTTCAGACCAAGATGACCTGATTTTGACAAACACCTAAATATGACTCCTAAGACCCTAACATCACTTCAACTTAAGGCATACTTCTCGAAGTAAACTATTTCTTCATTGGTCTTCAGGCCTTGAATCTTGATTGAAAGGAAAACTGGAAGTACAAATCCCTCTCTTCTAAACTTTTGTCTCTATCGTCAACACTAACAGTCAACTTGGGGGGGGTGGTCCCCAATCAAAAACTTCATGTGGACAAATGAAAAGTCCAATTCAATCAACATGGAAACAGAAGATTCGTTTGTCGTCTCACAATGGCAAAAGATTTAGTTCACAAACAAGTGGCAGACAGGTGAATGGAGGAGTTGATGGAAAGGGCCCTTAACATGCTCCCGGATTGCCATCCTACGCATGTTAATCCTCACGAATTATTATCACTCGTGCTGATTTTCCAGCAAGCCCGAGATAAAACAAGAGCTGAGACAAACTGTTGGATCAATCGGGAAACAGTGAATGATGGGCATGCATAACAGTCTTAGCTGGTTGTAAAAGCACTTGCTTCTGAACCGTTTGAACTTCTCCTGTACGTATATATTACAAACATGATTCCTTTGTTAGGTTATGTCAAGCCTGCCTTTTCTAATAATTTGGACCGAGGTATCTCTCTAAATTTCTCTGTCCGTTCATTTTGTATATTTTAAGTTTGTCTGACAGTTCTAAAGTTGCAGGAACTTCAACCTTATCCAACCCAAGCAGTGACAACTTCTCTTCTCCTTAGCACCTGAAAGACATAGAACTCCATCTGTTTCACACCTATCTCATGCTTTTAAGGTTCTGCAAAGGTACAGAGACTGAGATATCATAAATTCCGCAACTAGAATCCTACAACTAAAATTTCGTATGGACTACAGAAATTGCAGTTCTATGATGACCCTCAGAGAAAGCCATTCCCTCTCTCTTGATTTGATTTCCCAGACTATTTAGAACAGATGTGCAGCAGAAGCGTAACAGAAAGTCCCAAGATTGAGACGTTTGAATTAGGCGCCTCTGACAAAGTCCTCAAATTATTGTACTCCCTACCCAATCATACTGAACAAATCATTTTCGCAACGTAATGAAAAGGAGAGAATCAGTGGGACGTAAATGTCCCCAAGCAAGAAGGATTGTCCCTTTCAGATTTGAACATCAGGCACTAACCTAATGTACATGGTACTCTTTCTCTAAAGGGCGCGCGCTCATTAAGGTATCGCCGCATCCCCCTCCCTTGCCTCTTCCTTGCAAGTTGAGTGGACCTTGGCCAACTTTATGTCTTGGAGAGGTGGTCCTAAGAGTCAGTCACTTTCTGGCTCGGTCATCAAGACAGATGCAGTTGCAATGGACGGTATCTTCTTAGCTTCTTCGCTTTCAAATTTCAGCCTCACTTGATAGCCAACTTGGAGAAAAATTCTACTTCACTCATTTTAGTGGTGTGATATTAAATAAAAGTTTTTCTTTCCACATGGACATCACAGGCATTCAAGTGAAACAATCTAAACAAGCTCAAGTGTGACATCAATAAGAGTAAATTTGAATGCGCATTTTCAATTGATTTACCCAGTGAGAACAATCAATTTCAAAGTCCTAGATGTCGATTCCTTATAGCTGGGAAAAAATCAAGGCAGTGACAACATCATCCCTACCGCCAATTCATATTCAAAATACCAAATTCAAAATCCAGATCCACTCAAAGCATTTAAGAAAAAAATAGTTCCAAAATGATAGTGTGAATATATACACACGATTGCCACAATGCTCATAAAGCGTATCATCTTGAATATCCCTCATAACAAACATTGGATTTAACATGTCCTGTAGCCTTGCAACAAAAACAGATTCCCCAGGCAAAGGCAAATAAATGACTAATCAGAATGTGCTGTAGGTTTACCCAGTTGTTGTTCAAAGTTGGGATTGCCTCAACACCATTATGGCATTATCAGAATATTCTCTTCAAGCAATGGGTAATGGAGACTGAGTTCGAAAGCTCTACGAAGATAATGGTGGACCCAAATGCCTTGAAGTGCATCTGGTATTATCTCTATAAACAGTAACGCAGATACAACATCCATTCAAAAAAGTATAAAAAGACAGTTGAGGCATTCTAAAGAACAACTAATTACAAAACATAGAGAAATTGGCCCATACTGACAACCCACTAGTCATGCTAAAAATGACATCGTTACTTGCTCAGCCAATATATGAAAATGAGAAATGTGCAAACAGAAGCAACAAGAGAGAGTATGATGGTATCCATAGACTTTTTCCTCTTTATTGCTGAGAGAATTTGATTAACCTGCAGCAACATATCAGAGAAAAGTACATCAGTTCATAGACCCATGTAGAAATAATACATATAAGCTAAGAAAACAGAACCATCCGTCCTTCATACTTGATTTATTATTACATAGATTTTGCTTCCCATCATGTTTACCCTCTTAATATTGGTATCCCTCACATCTTTTTTTGGTCAAAAGATAATATCCTTTTTACATTACCCCATCACTATGATGTTTTGTGGCTTCATATGTAACCAAGTCCCCAAACGTATCATCCCTAATATATATACTGATGTTACCATATTTAAATATTACATTTCGCTTTCATCTAACAGCTTAAACTTTTAGAATAGTCAGTTGTGATCCCATAAAACCTCACAGTATCAATACATGATGGTCCTGAACTCAGATCTTTCCAGATCTCTTATTTGCCTCCTATTTATATATTTTCATCCTTTAGTCTTAGGACAAAGTCTAGCTTACATGTCAGAGAAAGTATTAGAGTGTTTAAATGTAAACCACGCATTTGTCTATCAATTTAAATTTTTAGAACATTTGTTCATGTTCCATGAAATTTAATAAATGAAATGATCACTTACCGATGGGAGGCGGCTACTGACATTACTAAGTTTTGAATTGATGCCCCCAAAAGTGGAACGTTGCAAAACAAGGGCACCGAGCGTTGCTTGCGCTTGAGATATGACATTATCCATCTGCGGCAGAGGAACATGCTCAATAAGGTGGTCCAACAAATAACCCAGGCCTTTTGTTTTGCCACAATATTAATCCATACAAAGTACCTAAGTTTAAACCTAGGTTAGAGTATTAGAAATTAGCATTCCCACACCACACCGAACTAATCACCTAAGGTTGTCCAGCCAGTGGCTTACAAAAATATAGCTCCGTGCATCCATTGATACAGTAAAAAAAGCCATAATCACAAAAGAAAATGTGGACACCCATCAAGTCATTTGACATAAAAGAAGCCAAGGTGTTGAAAGAGCAGATGAATCTAAAAATTGATACTAAAGAAACTGGGACAGCACATATTCAGATTCTACCCTAGCAAAAGCAAAATATATAAAGAGCCATGATTGAAGCTGATACCTAATGGTGAATATTCCAGCAGAATATTTCAAGAGATCTCCACAACAACCACAGGTTATGACTAAAAAAAGAAGCAAACAGTGAAATGCCCACAGAATTGAGAGTTGCTGATAACACACATGGGATGTATATAGTAGCTATGCCAAGCTGTTCTTGTTGTAAGTTCATACCAAAATGTCAACACCCTATAAGATGAAAAAAAAACCTACATGTGACACCTCATCAACAACAAACAATAACCTTGCTGCCAGCACACTGTGCATCATAATTTATTTTCATTTTCATCAGCAATAAGCAAATTGTTACGCCATAATTTTAGAAGCCAATCTTGCATACCTGTCCTGTACTTCTGCCAATGGATGCATGCTCCTTAAGGAGGGCTTGCTCTGGAGAACCGTGGCCATCTTCCAAGTCCAGCCTTGTCCTATCAAACTCCCTAAAATCCTCAAGGAGTGAAGCATGCTCTTGTTTAGCTCTTAGGCTGGATCGAAGTCGATAGAACTCCTGCATTGATGTAAATTAAGGTAATTTGGCTGATTCTGTGAGGCATAAAACTGGAAGTTTAAGGGAGAAGTTTCCCCAAAACCAAATGAGTCATGAGAATTTACCCCATAAGAAAGTTAGTGATGGGAAGATAAAGTCTGTCATCTATACTGGAAAATTTAATAAATAACATTCCACATCCCCAACAAATAGGAGATTCTGATGTAAAATAAATTCCCTGGTTCTTATGGAGAGAGAGAGAGAGAGAGAGAGAGAGAGAGAGAGAGAGAGAGAGTATAAGAAGGAAAGTAAAGGAGGCTACTTTTATTTTTAGATCAGTGGAAAATAGATGATCAAGAGATATTTTAGTTTAACTGAGAGACTTGACAATGACAAAGTAATGCCCTTTTAAGAAAAGATAAAGTCATGTCTTGTAATCCCTTGAGCATCTCATCTCTAAGTATAAGTGACCTTTTCTATCTCTACTTAATATCCAAATACACTAGAATCCCAATAGAAATATGAAGGATAAGTCTGTTAAAATGTCCTACTAAAAATATCCTGCTAGAATATCAAACTCTGTTCAGAATGACATATTGCACAGCCATCTGACCAAAACAAGAATATTTCAATTACAGGTACTAAGTACCTAGAAAGAAAATTTTCCCCTACAGCCAAGAATAACAGCAAAAGTAAAGACCAAATGCAGTACAAAACTTTTATTACACTGGCAATGCTCACATGAAGGATAATCTGAAAGTCAGGAGGGAAGTAATGAAATTCACAGCTAGGCATGTGGAAATAAATTACATAGAACAAGAATGGAATTGGGACCACTGTTACAGTCAAGGTGTGCCAGAAGAAACATTTTAATTTAGAAGGACGCATGGTAAATCAGCAACTCATGGTAATCTGCAGGGTCTTCAAACTTGGCAAGTTTGGTGATGGTGCAAGGGAAAAGGAAAGGAAAGACCTAAGAAGGTGGAAACATGGAAAAAAGAAAAGAAAAAAAGAACATAGAATATTTTGATCTTATTGACAAGATACATGGTGAAATTTGACACCACTTAATAATTGAAGGCTATGTTGTTACTTTTTCTCAAACGGAAAAGAGTTCCGAATGCTGAGGTAGCTCCAGATTTTGTGGCACAACAAGAACGATAATGATCTTATCTGCCATCCAGTATGTAACCAATTGAAGTTAGTGTGATTTATGATCATGTTTAGTCACCTTCATAGAGTAGATTTGAATCAAGAAAGGAGTGGGCAGTCCGTCTGCCTATTTCGATGGTGTATAAAAGATTTCCCAATAAATCAATAATTTCCCACAGAAGATTCTACTATTTTTGAAAATGCATGCATTTTTCAATGAAGTCTTGCTCATGACTTATCCTATGATGCACACTTGTCAGTGAAATATGATAGGATATGATAACTTCTAGTCCCCAATTTGATCAATCTACCAGGATGAGCTTATAAAATAATAGCAATCAAGAAAAATTCTTGCACAGTGCTATTCTATCTTCTCAGTCTGATATTCGGATGTGTAACCAAAAACACAGCTAAGACTCAAAGATCTCAAGTTGACTGTAAATTAACCGACATTGAAGTATCATTCAGTGCTTAGGCCAAATCAAATCTCAAAACATCGACCCTATTAACCAATATAAAACTGCCAAAAATACCTGCGTAAGATCTTGTAGAATTTCTTGATGCCGTGTCAATGTATGAGAAACCATCTCAGATCCTCCAGATGATACCCAAGCTTGCATTTGTAAATTTACTTGTTCAAGCTGTTTCAGTAGTCGCTCTATCCCAGTTTCAACATCTGTCTCTGTTGCATCAGCTTTAGAAGAAGCCTTCGCAGAAACAATCCTCCTATATGAATTCATCTGCTCATCCAACTGAGCTTCGAGCTTTCTTGCCTACGCTCAAAAGTTCAAGAAACATCAGAAGCGAAAGATACATACAGCAGGGATATTGATAGGAGTCATGATGAGACAGGAAAAATAAGATCCATGAACTGTCATTGAGTCATTCTGACAACTATACTGATTCTAAGGAAATTATAAACAGGTTAGGATGCTTAAGGAAAATGGTGGCTTCGTCTAGTGGGGAACATTTAGACCATCTTCCACTTCGGCAACAAAAGGCCATGCTCCTCTTGTTAGCATTCATGGTAAATGTCATTATAATTCACAAACAGCTGCAAAACATTAGGATTAGGAATCCAAACACTCCTAAGATTTCTGTGGCCTTGCGCACATATCCAACATTACCATAGTCCTTGGCTTAGAAAATAAAATAAAAAACTGAGCAAACAACTTTGCACTTCAAGCGTCTCTTGTAAAACACACAATCGAGGATGTCAAGATGAAAAGCACCACTAATTCTGAATGAGTGATAGAATGCGCCTTCATTGACTTCGCACGTAAAGGATCTGGACTGTCAAATACTCAAAGGAGCAAAGACTCTAACTTTCCAGAGTCATCAAGTGGAATCCTCACCAGATCGGGCAATCAACCTTAATCAACTAATACTGATAAAATCAACCCTATCGTACGTCCTATACTCCCCGTGGATCAGACGTCGGAATAGCATAAAATGACATTCAACTCAAATGGAATCCTAAAATCAAGCAAAAACCAAGACCCGACCGAGAGGATCTCCAGCAAGTCAACAAAGAATATATCCACTCAACCTCAAAATAAACAAGAACATCAGCTCGTCAAATCGATTCCGACGAGAACAATAAGGGAAGAAAGAACAAGAACCTGCTTGCGGAGGGCGTCCCATGAGCTCGGCACCTCCATGAATCGAATGGCCGAGCTATGAACTTATCGCCGGATCGCGAATCGGAGAAGGGCGACGAACGCGGCGAGGATTCTCCGCGCCGGATCGAATTCCGGAACTTTTATCTGATTCTCGCAGCGGATTGCTAACCGGCGGTGATCGGAGGTTGGCGTTGCTGATTTCGATTTGGCTTTCGTGGCTTTTGTCGAGCGAGACGGGGACGGACCGCCCGATCCCCAACGGCAACTGGCCCAGTTTGCTTCTTCCTTAATTCTTCTCTTATTTTTTTTGGGTTTTCTCGATTTCTCTTCTTCTCTTTTTTTTTTTTTTTTCCTTTTCTAATTGCGCCGAGTTATTCTTTATTTCCTCGCAAAATTGGCGCCACCTTTCCCCCCGACCGGTCGCAAGTCTTTTCTTATATCTACCTACAGTTCACATAAATGAAAAATTCACAGGCCTAAAATAAGTAGATTCTAACTTCCTATATATGATATGAGATAATTCCCTCATAATTATTATGACATCTATTGTTCAATCTAAAAGAATATTTCACATGCCCATCATCGAATAAACAATTTATATGTTTATGATTAATTTTTCAATTAATTTCTTTTAAATGTCGATAATTTGAGATGTCGATGGATAAAGTTATTCTTTATAATGTGAGCATGCTTAATTTCTTAAAAAGTAAAGTTTTGTGCCATCTTAATAATTTTTCCACGCGTTTAGTAACTTTGTTGATTAAAAATAAATTTGCTAATTAATTTCAAATGTGGTTAGTCTTAGTCTTCCACATAATGTTATTACTTTTTCTTTATCAAAATAGTATATTTATATTCTGTCAATGATTTAAAAATTCCCACTATTTCTTAACTTTCCACAACAAAAAATACTTTCCAAACTATTACAAGCTAGTAAGTAGATTTGTGATAAATATATCATAAATTAATTTTTTATCATAATATATACTAATAATAAATTTCTTCAAAATAAATTTTTTAATCATAAAAATATTAAATTAATATATTTGTAATAAAATTATTTTCAAGTAATTTTTATATCATGAAAAATCAATATTTATGACGAACGAACGGTAAAGTCTAAAATGGTACGTTCATCACGTCTCATTCAAAATAAAATTTGATGGAAATTAGGTGTATGAGGTTGAGGTATTTCGGGCTTTTAAACAACTTTAAAAAAAAAAATCTCTTGTTTTTCGTTTCTCTGGACTGACTATATATTTTTAATTTTATTTTTTTATAATTTCTTAAAGAAGAGCGACCTAAACCCTAATCCTGTCTCCTCCTCTCCCGCGGCTCTGCTCTAGCATTCAGTCGTTCTCCTCTCGCCTCGCTCGCGTTGTGCCCCCAGACTCTGCTCGCGCATCCGCTGATCGGTAGGCATTTTCTTTTCGACCTGCTTCGATTGTTCTTCTGCAATGATTATGGTTTCTCTGGCTCATCGATGCGTTTTGGGCTTCTGTTGGGTTCTTGCTTCAGGGTTTTTTTGATTTGGGGAATTCGATGGCGGAGGAGGCGGAGGCGGCGGCGGTGGCGGTGGCGCAGCCATTGACGTACGTGCAAGAGGCGATACTGAAGAAGAGGAAGAACACCGAGGAATTGGCGCTCCGGAGGAGAGCCCAGCTCCAGCTGCGCCAGAAGAGGTCGAAGCACTCCAAATCGAGCGACTTCAAAATGCCAGAGCAGTTCATCAAAGATTACAGAGAAAAGGTACTGTCGCATTTTAACTTTCTAGCTTAGTTTGGATATCATCAAGGTGGTTCGTGACGTCCTATGTGGCTTGTGCGGATGCTTGTGGGATTAACTGGGAATTGGAAACAGGACTTTGTGATTAGGTGCTAGTATATGGATGGCCATTTTAGTTTGTCTTCTCCGTGTGTATCCGTTTGGGGTCGATTCAATTGGTGCTTTGGAGACATTCGTATATGATGAGGGCTGCTTCAGCAGTGCTATTGTTGAGAGACTCGACTTTTGCTCCATGTAGAGTCTGCTTTAAAGTGTTGGGAAGCACAATGATTTTGGAGGTCGATGTCTGTTGTAACGCCTACATGGTGCAACCTAACCAGTGGAATGAGAACTTTGCTGAAAGCTTCCATTATGCTCTAGAGGTATCTGGCTATCATATGGACTTTGATACGCTTTCACCTTAGTTGGACCTTGTTTCCTCTCATGTCACAGCCACGGTCTTTGTCCATCCCCGTTTGTTCTTTCTTTTTCTATGTTGGACTATGCTGACTATTGTATTAACTGATGGTACAACTTCATATTTGCGGAATATCCAGTGGTTTCAAAACATAAATTGTGTTTGGTTTCTTGATGATGTCCATGCGGTCCTTTGTTGACTTTGAATGGGGAAAATAAATGAAACAAGACACAAAATCATTTGCCTTGCTTTTTCATGTAGGAACTTGATCTCATCCGAATGAAACATAGGGTTAAGAGACGAGTGCCGCCAGTAGCACCATTGAACTCGAAGCTGCTCTTCATTATCCGCATTCAAGGGTTGGATTCTTGCCTAGTGGAGGTGTTATTTCTTATTGGGTAGGCTGTTATAGTTGTCCTTACAATCTGAACTCTACCTTCTCCTCTCAGGAAAAATGACATGCATCCAAAAACTAAAAAGATCTTAAACAATCTGAGACTAAGAAGAGTCCTTAGTGGTATCTTCGTGAAGGCAACTGAAGGAATCCTGGCAATGCTGCAAAAGGTGGAGCCATATGTCACATATGGGTAGGCAACTTAAATTCTGCTTCACATCCTTCTTTGATTCTGTAGTAGTAATTGTCTTGTTGCTGACAGCTATGGGAGTTGGTGACTGTTTTTAGGTTTGTTCCTCAACTTGTGGTTCAACTGCAGAAAACCCTTTGCAGTCGAACAAACTGAAATTTTTTAGATGAAATAGAAATACAAATCGTCTCTTCAGGCCCTGCCTGCTTGGGTCCCATAGAACACATGCTGCTGATTATTAGTGGAGCTGGCCTAAGATGCTTAGTAACACCTCTTAGCTTTGAGAGCATTTGATAAGTTCAATAATTCAAAAACATAGGCCTTGACTATTTCCACATCTGCTTCTTTGACAGTTCTTAATAAAAATTTATTGGTCATTAATAGTGGTCTGCCGTTGGAGTAAAGTTTACTACCTGACCTTAGTTGAATGTTAGCATCACAATTAGCATTTGAATGCCATCTTCTACATATGCTTCTTGAGTATTTTGACCCCTGTTAATGCCTTCATCATTGTCCTAACCTAACTTAGTCCTTTGCGCCTGAGTGTTTTATGGAGTATCTTTTTTTTTACTTTTTGAAGGTATCCTAACCTTACCAATGTGAGGGAGCTTATTATCAAGAAGGGATTTGCAAACATTGACAAGCAGAGAGTGCCTTTAACGGACAATAGCATCATTGAGCAGGTACTTCATCTTGAAATCTAGTTGATGAAATTTATTCATGAAGCATCTGCTTTTTTCCCATAGTTTTGTTGAGACTATTCCCAGCCCCTTTTTATCATCATGTGTTGTCTTGCATTTCATGTGTGTGAAGAACCTTGTTTCCCGATTTTGTTTTGAGCAGGAATTGGGCAAGCATGGCATCTTATGCACAGAGGATATAGTCCATGAGATCGCTAATGTGGGTCCACATTTTAAGGAGGTTACCAGCTTCTTGTGGCCTTTTATGCTCAGCAAGCCGGAAGGAGGCCTAAGAAGAACTAAAAGAATGTACAAGGATGGGGGAGAAACTGGCAATCGAGAGGATCACATCAATGAACTAATCAGCAAACTGAACTAGCTTAGGCTTATCTTTGCTTGTGAAGACAGACATGGACTAGTCCTACAGTTACAACCCTTATCTAAATTTTGAAATTAATGGTAGTGTTCTTCCTTTCTTCTGTCTGTAGTGATAAAAACTCAAGTGGAATGCTGAGTGAGTGGGTGGTCGCACTCCAGTTTTTTATTTATTTGGGAATTTCTCAGCAGCTAGCTATCTTAATCTTCTTTCTTATTTATCGGAACTGAGAACTATACTCTCAAACCATCATGATGCAAAATGTACTAAATGAAATTGCAAGGATTTGGCTGTCTTCGATTATGACAACAGTAGTATAAATTAAGAAAATGAAATAAGATGTTTTAACGTTTTTATATATGGTGGAGGAGATAAATCACAAGGATTTGGCTACACGTCTTCAATCATGACAACAGCAACATAAATTAAGAAAATGAAATAAGATGTTTTTAACTTTTCCATATATGGAGGAGGAGGAGATAAATCTATATTTTTATACCTTCCGGGTATAGAAGATTAATCCATATTTAATTATATAGTTCTTTATGAGGCTTGTCTATTCAGAAAGTAAAATAAGTGTTCGGCTTGGCTTTCGATTATTTTGGTTCGTATCTAGTATTGTAGTTTTAAGGTCAAAGGGGGACAACCGTTATTGTATCTCCTTGCTAGTTTCTTATGTATCAATTCAAAGGAAAGGAAAGAAAAAAGGCACTCTCTCGTATTCCTCACGAGCTTGCAATTACTTACATCCAAATCCATCGCCATTTCATTCCACTCTACAAATCCCAGAGTTGCAGCTGGAGCATGACGTGAACGACAATGGTCGCTCGCGACGACCCATGGCTCGCGCGCGACAAGCTCTACCACGTCCTCTTCTGCCTCTTCATCACCTTCCTCTTCTCTCGCCTCGCCTCCCTCACCAACCGCCCCTTCCTCCGCCGCCACTCCCTTCTCGTCGGATCCATCGCCTCCCTCCTCGCCGGCGCCGCCAAGGAGGCCGCCGACCAGCTTGGCATCTTCCCCTCCGACGGCGCCTCCGCCAAGGACGCCGTCGCCGACGTCCTCGGTGTCCTTATTGCCGTCTGCGCCCTCTCCCTCTGCCGCCGCAGGTCCTCGACCCGACCCACGCCAGAAACGAGTCAGCCCAGTGTCGCCTCGATGGTTTGACTAGTTTAAGCGGGTAGTTGCGTTTGATCGCTTCGTTCTGGGGAAAATTTGCGGTCTTTTTTTTATGTCGATCTGAATGCTACATCGGAGCCTCTTAAATGCTGGATCTTTTGGCGAGGTGTTCGAAGAAAGCTTGAATTTTGAGGTGGGTGCTATTCGGCATATCTAACTCTTTCTGCTTAGCTTAGTCCAGTTTTACGGCATTGAGTATTTTGTGCTGCTTAGAATTTTGGGACATGCTTCGATTTTTTCATTTTGCTCCTGTTAAGACAGCAGAGTGTCGTCTATGCTTCAGTTAATCACAGGAGATGTTGGCTTGTTAGTTATTTTCAATGGAGACATGACTTACATTGATTTAAGTTCCGGTGATAATCACAAAAGCTGATGTTAAGAATGATGTTACTCTCCCAAGTAAGATGAAAATCAAGTAAATGTATTCTGAGGTTTAGATTTACCTCTTTTGTTAAATAACATGACAAACATGTCATTGCTTGATTCTTGGTTTTCTTTCTGCTGCTGAGTATGTTAGCTTTGCCATTGTAACAATCAATTTCGGGGGACTATTGCCAACTAGTAGCCTAAATGCATGATTTAAAACAGATGAAGTTTGTTTGATTCATGAACAAGGCAGTTGAGTAAAGATGAGTGCTTGACTTATTTCCTAATTTAAATTTTTTTTGTAAACTTCCTCTATACATCTGAAGTTACTTGTGGTTTCAAAGTGTCGTACTGTTGTTGAGACCCTAATAGTCATATCTTAAGAATCACGTAGAGTTCCCAAGAAAGCCGCATAAGATTCTATGTGGACTGTGCATGGTAATCAGTTCTAGAAGCCTCATAAGCATAGTTTAAGACCATGCAAAGATTGCAATTTCACCTTCAATGTGTTGAAATGCATAATTATCAATCAATTACCACCAATCTACTCTCTGGAAGCACAAGATTTGCCTGTTTCATGACTATGTTATACTCAACAAATATTATTCTATTACATATATTTTCTGCAGTCCCAAATACATAGATCAAGAAGCCATATGTCCAAATGTGTGCATAACTTCTCTTCACTGTAGCTACATACCAATATTCTGGTCTGAAGCAAAAAGGAATGAGGCAAGATAGAAATGAAGAGGACAATATTGCTAGCTTCATCTATATTACGTTGCCAGTACATAATTGGTATTGTAGATCTATGTGTCATACTTGTTTTACTGGAGATTCTGTTAAACATGGCAGTATGGTGTTATCTTTGCCTGTTGCCTCCTGAATCTACACAAAAGTCGAAGGCTTTTCATGGTTGTTTCCTCCATCATCTGGCAACTTGACAGCACTGTATATTCCAGCTCCACAAAGCGCACCAAGAATGGGGGCGGTGAGGTAAATCCAGATGGCTCTGTAGTTTCCTACTGCTATGGCCGGTCCCAATGTCCTTGCTGGATTCATTGAAGCTCCTGTGGTTGGCCTGTGCAATGAGACAAAAGGAGATGCTCCTGTGACTCATATTGACTTCTACGTCCCATAGTTTTCAACTCGACAATATTCCCTTTTCCTTTCTCTGGTTTGTGAGGTCCATCCTTTTAGTAGCTTTATGTATTTGTTTGAGCATGAGCTAAGGACGAAAAGTAAGTTTTATCATGTTTATTCATCAGTACCAAAGAGAGGTTTTTATTCTTATTGCTATCAATATGCTTTCATGCTATTTCTTTTTTCCTCAAGCTTCTTTGGCTTGATAGTGTAATTGTCTTGAAACATACAGACAGCAGTATTTTATATATCAACGTGGCCTGTTGCCTGAAATACACAGATGCAGTCTTAAGGTCCTACATATCCAGCATGCCAGAAAGACCTTTTCTGTGGGCCACACAAAACTTCTCAGGCGTTGATATTTTCGGAGGTCTTCTAGATTTCCATACGAGAGAAGCATGGACATTACCTAATTTTGCCAGTTTGGATTGATTTTTACTTCTTGTTTTTTGCTTAATCTAAAGGCGATTTACAAGCTGAGTTGGCGGTGAAAATCTTGGAAATCATATGCATTTATGTGGCATGTATTCAGGACAATAAAAGTTCCTTAAACCAATTGAAAATCTAAAACCACAGAGAATTCTGAGTTACCCGGCAATGAGGATGTTGAGCATAACTGTAGCTCCCACTGCGATTCCCGCCAACTCTCCGACCTGCATGTGCATTTCCAATCGAAAATCGATGTGCTGATGGGAAGGTGAATGGAACTTTCATTCTATTTCATTTTATTCATGTGTATGTTTTACTCGGGAAACAAGCAGCAGACGAGAACTCGAGATCAGGAATGCTACAAGTGCAAGTGAGCATGCATTGCTGCATCTATTACTGTTCAATTGCCTCGATTATAGAGAGAGGAAAGGGCAAGCCTCCTTTTAGATGCCTGATTTCTTTACTATGGGCACGTGAAAGCCTGAGGGGTCAATCTCTGCACTGGTTTGATTTTTAATTTCTTAGCAGTATTACCGTGCCGAAGTGGCACTTTGCATTTGACCATTGTCGGTGGATTTCGAGGAAATTAAAAAGGGAAAACTGAAGAGGTCTCCTTTTTCTTGGAATAAACTAAGATGAAATTGTCTTGCATCGAGGACACAATGCAGGTTGTATCCCTAATCACAGATCTGCACCCCTATAAGGAAATAATATCCACCCCCATAAGTGATGCTATAATCACTTCTGTCCTATGAGGGAGCTATCATGGATTTTAAGATCATGTGCAGTCTCAGTAAGATGATCATCTTCAACAGAAACCTTCGCTTTGAACCAAAACGAGGACTGACTAGACAAACTGATGGCAATGAGTCCAATTATTTGTTCTTTCGGAGTTGGGATGGCTTGTTTATGAGGACTGATATTTCAGACAAAACAAAAGAGAGTAGTTCAAACATGAAGAGTCCCTTACAGCTCTAGTGTCGGTGGCCACTGCAGTGACAACCAACATGAGGTTGAAGCTGATGATGAACTCCAGAGCAAAAGCTTGACCATCACTAACCCCTACTGAAGGAACAGTCACTCCTCCGCCCATTACCGGGGAGAATATCCCTTTCAGTGCAAACGCCGCACACAGTGAGGCCGCTGCCTGTGCTCCAATGTAAACAGGCACCTATACCCGAGAGAAATTAGAGCAAACTATCAGTACCTCTAGAACATTTTCGATGTAATAAATTAGGATATCTTGGTAACTTCTATACATGTTTCCATGGGAAGTGCTTGAGAGCTGCAAAGGAAATGGTGAGAGCTGGGTTGAGATGGGCTCCAGAGATGTGGCCAGTCGCGAGTATCACAATCATGACGGCAAGGCCTGAGGAGGCAGCAAGGCCAAGTAGCGTCTCCGATCCATTAGTCTTCTGGTTCACTATGGGTGTGGCTGTTCCAGCAAAGACTAGTATGAGGGTGCCAATGAATTCTGCTCCCACCTGGTTTTTGTAATAGGCACGTGATTCATATAAGGCGATGAAAATAATGGGCCAGATTAACAATCAAATTCTTATTGCATAATGAGTACCTTTCTTGCAAGTGAAACAGGTGGGTGTAGCAATGAGCTAGACAGAGATCTGGGCATTCCTCCTTCCATGGACCAAGCTTCCACAGTGAAGCAACCAGAGCAGTTCCTGAGAAGTGACTTCCTTCCATGACTTCTCTCTGCCCTCGGACCACCTCCAAAGAGCGGAGCTCCTGGAGTGCCTGGAGTAACAGGAGTTGAAGGAGCTGATGGGACTTCCTCGTTCTCCATTTTAAAGTTTCCAACTACACTTCAGATGAGCTGTAAGAAGTACCCTTTTGGGAACTGGTTATGCAACAACCAGTAGGTGGGTAAGTACCGAAGCTTTGGGGTACTAGTTTGTAACTTGGTTTGAAAAGCAATGACTCCGTCTCGAGGTATTTAAAGAACGAGAGAGATGGTTGACTTGGAGAATCCCAAGAAAGCGAGAGAAAGGGGAGAGCAATTAGTGGAACTGGAGATGCATGAAGAAATTGCCATGTAAAATGCCTTTGTTTACATTTTTCGTTTTATGCTTTTTCCTTCTATCTCGCTATAGGTGACATGTGCGGTGGAGACGGAACTTGGCAAGTTTTTCTGCAATCATGTCATGTGCATTTTTCACTTTACCTGTCATAATTATGGGAGGCCAACTTTCGATGACATCTTGAGTTGCATTTGCTTGGTTAAATATAGCTCAGATTGAGCCTTTTTTTCGGGCATTAAAATTCAGCCAATCACCGCTTGAGGATTAATCGAAATCTGTATCAAGTAGCTAGAAAATGGGACTATATTTTTTTTTAACCGTAATTGATTCAGACTATCATATTAACAAGAGAAAAAATTTGCTACGGTAAACCAAGTTTCTATTTTGTGTCCTTCTTAGACATGCAACGTGGAAGTTTAATCAAATAAGGGGAATCTTTGATTTTTTAGTGTGTGAACCGTAAATTGTGCACCTAACATCTGTTGAATATAGTTAATCAAAGGACATCATCTATGATCTAGCCACCACTGATGCCAACCATTGAATTAATTAAACAAGAAGGGGTCTTAATAAACTTGATTATAATCAATTCTTGAGATTTGTAAGTACCAAAGCTAACTGAATTAGATGCCGATCAACACATTTTGAACCTCGAGTACAAGAATAATTATTCCTCATCAATCCATACAAGAGACCGAGATCCTCAGACGTGTCGACATGTTTATATGGGGGACCTGGAAGCTAAAGGCTAAGATTGGTTTCTGCTCTTTGTCATCTATTTCTTAATGCGGCCGTTGGTCTCTTTCTTGAAGAAGAGATTAATAGACAACCGCTGATTATGATGTCAGATCTGGAAAAAGTTAGCCCGAGCACTGAAATGATACTCTTCTCGTTCTCTCTCCTCCGGGAATATGTTTCTTAAGAATAAAAGTGAGCCGGTCGTGATTTTCTGTTCTCCCTCATGTATTGTGTTTCTGCAACAAGGTTTTCATCGGATGACATTTTCATTGAGCATTCAAAAAACAAAGTGTGCCTCACCGTCGACAATCAACTCGTCAAATGAAAAGACCACATTGCTTGACGTAGGCATCTGAATCCAACTACATTAAGTAGCAAAAATGGATATGGGATTGGGATTAAATGTCCATGGAGACAGGTTAAAATGATTCATCCCCAGTTCTCGCGCTAGCCATTTCGATGCAACTTAAGAAAATAGGAATCCGCTACGGGCACTTGACCATGGTCGAGTCCACGTGGGATCTACATGGCTTGGTGACTAATATCAGCGGCCATGACTCCATATGTCTTTCCATGAAACATTCTCTTGTTGCATATCACATCCCGGGAGAATCAGTGGAGAAGACTGTTTATACCTACATCTTACCTAAGAAAAGAACTTTAAACATAGGGGGGCATAAATTCTCCTCATTCAAGGATGTGTGGCCTTCCCCAGACTACCTGTTTCCTTCTCCGCTCATCTCCTGGACTTCAATTCAGCTTAAAATCAAAGCTCTATGCCTTAAATTCCCTTTTGACTTGATAGCAGTCTCCGTCAAAGCTTTGGGATCTTTGAAGACTGTAGGAACATCCTGTTTGGAAATAAAGGATTATTGTCAAATCAAACAGTTGCACAAAAAGAACACCTAGAGCATTCTTGTAAGGACCATGATATTGTTGCGCACGTTAACAATAGAGGAGGAATATGGAAATCAATCATAGAAAATGGAAGCCATTGCTAGCCAGTCATTTTGGACCAAAAGAGGCCTTTAAAATAAATTTCTTTCTTTCATGCGGCGACATCATAGAGCCAAGGATGCTCTGTAGGGGTCGGGACAATTTCGTTAAGGTACCTAGGTGCTATACCGAGAACCTCAACATTATCTGCATATGGAAAAACAGGGAGGTGCTAAATATCATCTACTTTCAAGCAGAAAATAGGCAGCCTAAGTGAATTTAGAACAGTAACAAATGCAAAACAGGCACTGTCCCGCTCAACGGTAGAAAAGGCAAAAAATCATTCTATCCCAACAAGTACACGGAATGATTGCATTCCATTGCTCAATACAACACTCAATCATGCTGGAACTGAGAGATTACTGCATTTGATGGAAGTAGCAGAGAGGGCACACAACACAACCTCAAGAGCAAACAAAGATTTAGAAAGGACTACAAGCTCACCAGAAAGAAAGAAAACAAGAACTTTGTTTAAAACTTCAACTTGGTTACTTTATGGCAGATATTGGTGGACTTCTGACCTGAAGGTTAAAATTACCCGCTTAAATGATAACGCCAACATATTTTAAAGTTGTTATGTCAAAGTAATGTAACAATGCCTTAAAAGACCAAACGGCAAATGAAGTAGCATACCTTAATCCTGAGGACAAGTACAGCAATGATGAATATCATTTATAAACAATCTAGCTATCAGCTTGGTGAACGTCAACATATATTCTCTAACATATCATTCAATAGTTTGAACCTCATAGGTTAATCAGATATCAAGGAAATTGCATGATGAGGAAGCCAAAAAAGTGGACACAAATCACCATGGCGCTATGACTGAATCCAAGAACAACCATTTCAGACAGCAAGATCTACATATAGCAAGAGCAGCTGGCGCCCAACATGCAGTTGTTGAATAATGTGCTTAAAATATAATGTTAATCTATATGTGTATTTCTTGTTCATCATCTGCAGAATTCACTAGTACATGAATTGATACGTGATACTTTCGCAATGTCATGGAGAAGTGGAAGATGATATGACTGGCATCATAAGAACAGATTTCAAAATCCAGGAGGACACCAATTCAGCCAGGCATTTTATTTTCAGATATTGTATCGACATGTACTCTTGAAAATAATTTGTACACTCACAAGAGGACCTCGTTTTGAACATAATTTGCTCCTCAAACATGTTCAAGTGAAAAAGCTTCTTTGAGATGTATCAAACCCAAAGACAATTCTAAACCAGCTTAGCTCATCAATTTCAAGACAACCAAAAGATAATATAGAAAATTCTAACTAACAAAACTCTGCCATAAATTCATAGGGCAGCATCTGCACAAGACAAGGTAGAACAAACAACTTCAAAAACAACCCTTCTACTAAATTCTAGTTAATGTTCATTGTGTACTTTGTCCATTTTCCACACCTAGACCATACAATACACCGGTATATTTCTCCAGTGATCCACTAAAGAAATTGTCTTTCAATTTTCTAAAAGTACAGGATGTCAACAAACTATCTGATCCAGCTTGGTGACAAATCCCCACTCTTTCCACTTCCAACAACTCTGCGAGCTTGTTCAGACCTCCATGAAGACTATTGCAGAACTTCATCAGGTGCTTGATGTCATATAACATCGGGAAATACATGTTTATCAATTTAAAGAATTCTGCTTGTGTGTTGGGCAAATCCTGACACGTCAACAGCTTGAGCAAGTACCCAAAATCATAACCGCTGTGGAAAGTCACCCAATAAACGCCATCATTCAGCACAATGCCAGATGACATCAATAACTCCCCAAATTGCATCGCATCAACGCCCTTGTCATTGTTCTTCCTGAAATCTATGCCACACTGCTTGAGAAGCTCGATAGAATCGCTTGCAAAGACATCCTCATTCAAATCGAATTCCCGAAAGTTGAATTGCCAAATGCAATACTGATCTGTCCCGCAAGTTGGCAAGTTCCCTTTCTCGTCAGAGAACGTGAGACCTAACTGAATCAGCTTCAGTAGATTGACATTGTCCTTCAATGTTTGGTAGTGGTAGTCATTTAAGCTCTTGTAACTGCCCACGGGGCGAAGAACAACACCTGGGAACTCGGTGTCCATGGCGATGTACGGATAATCATCGACTATTGCGCGGATTAGCTCAAATTCTTGCTCAAGGTTATCGTTCCACACCTCGCGGATATGAATCGAGTCGCTCTTGTGCAACAGCGACATCCCTTCGAGGCATTAATGAGGCAGAAATGGACGAAATGTCAGGCCTGTAAACAGAGACTTTCGCGATCGGCCCAACAAAGTAAATTCAGAAACGTATCTGAAAGCCTATTGGGTCGAACGGGATCTGCATAAGGTCATGTAAAGTTCTAAACTTTAAATATGAACAACGAAATTGATTGAAACCCAACAGCATCCGTAAAGTAAAAGATCAAACCCAACGCAGAAACATGGACAACATGTAAAACAATAAAAACTGGAACATGCGGTTATCGAAAGCGACCTTCCGAAGGGATTGATAAAGGGTCGACGCGGAGAGCTCGAGCTAGAGAAGATTGGCTATACCAGAGAGGAAGAACAGAGAGAGAAGCGGAGAAAGGAAATGAATGGCCTCTCTCTGTCTTACTCCCTTTCTCCATCTTTCTAGAGGTTGGATTTAAACATCAGTGCGCGTTCATTTTGAAGGCGGCTATGAGACGGGAGGAACCAAATTTTAAACAGCTTTTATTCTTTTTGAATAATCAAACATTTGTTGCCGCTGTCATGTTTCAATTGCCCCCCTGGTTTTTCTTTGTCTTTTGCTAAATCCGCCCCTATTTTGGCTTTACACGCACTCCAAGAATTTGCAATGACAAAATGACCCGAATTACGGGTTCCCGAGTCAGTTCCATTTCTTTGCGCTCTGCACGCTATCGCTTTGCTCAAACCAAGGGTGCTGAGTTTCCAATTTCCAACTCCTAGGATCGGAAGCTGAATAAGATCATCAATTTCTGTAGAATTAAATGGAGCCGACCAATTCTTTTTACCCACTAAAAAGTGATTATACATAGCGAAAGAATGACAAATTTTAAGATATTGATGGAAATGATGATAAGTGAAAAGTTATTTTGTAGTACCTTGTAATATCATTGAACGAGATAATATCTAATTCACATTTTACTATTTTTTTAAAGAAATAATAAAAAAATGTATATATAGTTGATTCGATCTAGTTCCCTCTTGGAATTAGAACCAAATCATTGGAATATTGGTTCCAATTTTTAGGAATTGAGAATTACATCAATACTCCTAAGATTCGGACTGAACTGACTGGTCCAAGCAATTCTTCATTTTAATGGTCTAATTTGCACACCCTTACTCCATAGAACCGAGAGATCCATAATGTGGGTATATTTGTCATTTTGAACTTCTTAAGGTCGGTATAGAGCCAAAATTGAGGTGGATTCAGCATTCGCCTTTTCTTTTGCTTAATATTACTAAAACCTCTTAATTTTTCTGTCGTGGTATTGATACCTCACGTCTTCTTTTACCACAAAAATGAAAGTTCCATAGACCATAATAGTCATATTCCAATTCTTTTTAGAAAAATCACTACAACAACGGTAATCAAAAAAGTCATATTCCATTGTGATATCAATAGCTCAATTTTTTTATGCTCACTAAAAGTCTTAAACTTATATTAATGTGATAAATATAACCTAAGTCATGTTGTTTTATCCAAAACAAACATTGAAAATCTTATGGAGCAACTGATAACGATAGTCAAAAGAAAATAACATGAAATCGTAGACTAAAATGACATCATTATTAGAGTTACTAATGGGAAATGATGTTGTTTGTAGTCATATCATATTATTTCCCTCTAGAAACATTGTGATTTTGGTATTACTAAAATTATGTCAAAGCATGATCAATTATCAAACAAATGGTAAGTGGTGGAATACGGGTCATGTGGCTAGTTACATGGCGACTATAAAAGAAAAAATTAACTATCACGTGATGAGTATTAAAAGTTAACATTTTTGGGTTCCGATCTTATTATAATAAATATAATGCAGATTAATTGATTTGGGCTCGCAAGGAAACCGTAAAAGAACCGAAATTCAGAGTCCAACGAAACAGTGATTGGGTCCAAAATCCTGGGGAAGAAAAACTAAAAGAGAAATGCAATGGCAAGTGAAATTTGTTCTCCAAAGGTCCCCCAAGGATTTGACATATATACCTTTAAAGCTCATATTTTTATTATTTCTCACTCAAAAGAAGCAAACGCGAAAGCGCCAATGAAGAGCACAGTCCCACAGTCGAAGGAGCCGACCGAGAAACCGAAAATGGGAGCGGATTCAAAACCCAAGAATTCAGACCAAATTCACAGTATTGGCGGATTCCGAATTTGGGTGTTCCTTAATTTCGTTCTTGGGTGCGTCCGCGTGCATGGTCTACACTTCGCCTCGAATCCCCAATTACTGCCTTTCCACTCTTGCTCTCGAGTTGCCCAGTTTTGATTCACCTTTAAATCCACCACCATGAGTCTCGGATTGCTCTCCCTGGGAGGCCTGCAAGAAAATATCGGTGATCTCTGTGTTTCTTTGAGCGTAAGAGTGTGTGTGTGAGCGACCCCTACGAGCAAAGAGAGAGAAAAATGGCGTCTTCTCCTTCCTCGTCTGACAAGAGTTTGGAAGTGAAGCTCAGATTGGTTGGCAATGGCCTCCTCAATGCCCCTTCTTCCGTTGATGAGCTTCTCGCTCTTCTCGAAGTATGATGCCCAATTTGCCCATTCATGCATTCGTATATGATGATCTGTTGTGCAGTGTTTCTTTGCCTTACTCGCATTGGGTCTTCTTGCGTATGCTGTGCTCATTGGGATAAAAATGATAGCTTGATGTTTGCTCATCGGCGTTCTTTGCCCATGGAACTGATTGTCATTTCTGTTCTGAATCTGTTCCGTCGTTCCTGTGTCACCTGTACCGATTCTTCACATGGTTTTGTAGATTATGTCCTTTTCCTTCCAAGATTGCAGCTTTAGGCTCATTTGATCGCCTTTTGGCTACAGATGATGTCTCTTGTCATCTGACGTTATGTATCCAGTTCCCATCGTGGTGATTCGTATGGTGCATTTTTGGGTGAAATATGCTAACTTTGTTTTCGGCTACATATGATATCTCTTGTCATTTGATGCTATGTATTCAGTCCCCATTGTGGAGCTTCATATGGTGCATTTTGGGGTGAAATATGCTAACTTTGTACTTCTAGTTACTCATATGTTAATTATTATGTGTCAAATGTCCCCTTTCTGTCTTGCTGGGTCTTCTCTTGCTAAACGCTGGCAATTGGGACATGTCGAGAATCATCAGGAAATTATCTAACTTATCTGGTAGAGAAACTTTTACTCGTAGGCCTAGTTCAGATAATATCTATTTTCTACTTTAAGGTCGTATAATGGCTTTCAAACTCTGTTCTGAATGATAAAATATCAGATATGGTGTTTTATCTTTTATTTATGTATTCTTTGTAGTGGATGCACGAATGCTTTATTTACATTGCTCGTCCTGCTTAATGTTTCTTTAGCATTTGCTTTATTTACGTTGCTCGTTGTGCTTAATGTTTCTTTAGCATTTGCTTCCTTGCATGATTAATGATGTTTGTGCCACCATGAACTTCAAAACTCTGTTGCTAATTTGATTTTTCATCCCCGTCATAAACTTGATGATCTTTTTATTTGTTCAATGACATCACTTATCCACCTCTTTACTATTTTCAATGAGTGTGCCTTTTCTTCTTATGATTTTGGAAGGAATTCTCTTATCAGCTAATGTTATTGCCATGACTTACATGTTCCACTGCATTTCAGGATGCTGAGGATCTTTTAGCCAACGTGGAGCAAGGACCATCAGACCCTCTCCAAGATTCCCTTCTTCCACTTATGAAGGCACTAATTGCTGATTCTCTTTTGAAACATTCTGTTGAGGGTGTTAGAGTTTCTGTAACATATTGCTTTAGTGAGGTTCTGAGGATAAGTGCGCCTCAAGAACCGTTCAATGATGACCAGATGAAGGTGTAATATCTGATATCCTACTTTAAAATGGCTATTTTGGTGCAGCCAACACCTTTTCATTTTACTCAAAATTAGCCTGTTAGTATCAAATGGCTTTTGTATTAATTCATTTCATTGACATGCAGGTGATTTTTGAGTTAATTGTGGAGGCATTTTCTAAGTTATCTCAGCCATCCATGCAATATTACGAAAAGGTCCTGTCCATTCTTGAGACTGTTGCAAGGGTCAAAGCAGGCCTTCTTATGCTTGACCTCCAATGCAATGCGCTGGTTGTGCAGATGTTCCAAAATTTCTGGGCAATCATTAGGTAAAAGGCTTACTGGATACATTTGTTTACTAACTTACATTCTAAATTTTGTATAATAGTTGGACTTATTTTGAGAGACTGAAAGCTCTTCTATTGATGAGAATATATGCGATACTTTTGGAATGACTGATATTCTAGATGATAACATTGCTCTTCTGAGTCCCTCAAGTTGACTGAAGAAATTTGGCTCGTCTTTTTATCTAGTAACCTTACTATTGACTCGAATCTGTTGAGCATGATGCTATGATATTTGCTGATTACATTCACCAAAGCTAATCTATGAGGTAGGTTACTTTTATGGTTGGCAAAAAATCTGGTTAATCAGTTCACATGGTTTTCCTTGGTACTTATGACCTTCTGTTCGGTAATATAGGCACAGATTCTCCTGCTAAACTCAATTAAGTGGGGTCTGCACTAAACATTTGGTCTTAAGCCAATTATAATGGCTAAATAATTCCATTGTAAATGACATGCAGTGGCTGGGTTATCCTAAAATCCAAAGATTGAAGTGCAAGAAATAGTAGTAAAAAAAGTCTCTCTTCTTCTTTTGATTCTGGGGTGGAGGTTTTGGGGGGTGGGTAGGAAGGTGTTAAGAACAAATCCTACCTCTTTGGAGAAGGTGGATTCTATTCTGTCTTCCTGTTTCTGTCATATATTGGCTCTTCCTATCAGGCGTGCTTTTGTTGATGCTAACATTGAAAAATTAAGTTCACCTTTCACTAGTGTGAAATGAGGCAATGTCTACTATTTCTATATGACACTTTTTTGTCATCTTTGGCAAGAAGAGTACATGTTTTAACTGGTAAGATGTTCTGAGCATGAAGAAAATACAAGCGGAAGGTTTATGAAAAGGAAGCAGTTCTCAAGGAAGGATTTTGTAGTATATTGTGCATTAAGTAGTGATCCTGTTCATCTTGGAGAAAAAGGTGACTTTCTAGTGTAAAAATTAACACTTCTTTGATAGGACACTCTTTCAATGCTTTCATTTGATGGCTTACTTTAATAAAATTGAAGTTCTTGACATATTTCCATTTTTTCTCCTTTTTCTTTTCTGTCATGTTCACCTTTGATACCCTGTTCTTGGTTAAGGTCGGATCCCACTGATGATGTACTGTGGGCTGTGGAGCAAATCATGACAGACATCCTTGGTGAAATTGAGGAGATTTCCTTGGGGCTTCTCAGTCCTCTTCTTGCTAGTGTTCTAAAAGAAAATAAGGTAATTGTCTCGGTCCTTTCTGCCATTTCAGTGTGGTTTCTGTGTGTTTTAGTTTCTAATAGGGTGTATACTGTCATTTAGAATGTGGCACCTTTGTGTTGGGAGCTTGGAGAGAGGGTCATCGCCAGGTGCGCAGCTAAGCTTGGACCTGTTCTTCATGGAGCGGTGCAATCCAATGGCACCACTGTGGATGATTACTCTCCTGTTGTGGCTTCCATATGTGAAAAAGAGTCTACAACAATGGAGAATAATTATGCTAATGGTTCTTCACAACCAGTGGTGTGTCTCTTGATTTTTGTAGGACCCCATCCTTTTTCTTTATGCTGAATACAATCGTATTGCTTCTGATTTGCCATCCTTCTGGGGAATAGGTTCTAGAAAAAATGGAACTTCAGTGCTGCCTGTTTATTGTCTTTTCCGATAAAGATTTTCCATTGCCTAAGATTTTCTCATTGTCGTTCTCTTGGATGGTGGATATACAATGCTTTACCATACAAAAGCTGATTTACAGGGCTTGATTTCTTGCAATTGTCTTACTTCATGTCTAGCTTTGGGCATCTTCTGTTGTTCATGCATATTGAGGTGCTTCATGTGATATTAAGTGGCTGTATGAGCCAGAAAAGACTTTACACAAAATACAAAAGTAGGTAAAAGACTTGAGACAAAAAACAATAGAGAAGTATGAGGAAACATACCTTTCTCCAGCACATATCCACCATTTGTCTAATGAGCCCTCTAGGGTTGGCTGTTAATAATCAAATACCTCATTTAGGCTCCGTTGTTTCGCGGAAAATGTGACATATCTTGAGAATGTTTTCCTGGAAGTTATTTTCCAAGAAAGTGACAATATTTTCTGGTGTTTGGCTGAAACCTAAAAATGAATTAGAAAATATTTTCTGTTGTTTGGTTTGGAAAATTTGATTTGATTTTCTTAAGTAGACATATACTATTTGGGCACTAGTAACTTGTGCATGGGTAGTTAGGAAACTGGGTATGGGTACTAGAGTTCTTGGTTAGCCGCGACAGACCTCGACCTAGGTGTCGGGGATTGGTGCACGGGCACCTGGGTCTTGGGCCCTGCCTTGATCAATCCAAGCGCGGGCACTGGCGTCTTGAGCCCAATCTCAATGCAACTGGGCACAACCTTTATGGACCCGAGCCTTGGTGTTGTGGATCTGAGTTTGGCTACTGGGATCTCGCACTTGGCCTTTGTGGTGCCGGGGTCTTGGGCTTTGCCTTGATGCATTCGAGTGAGGGTGCCAGGGATCTGGGTATAGCCATTGGGATCACGAGCCCAGCCTCAAATTGCTTCAGACATCGGGGACCGGGAATCAGTGTTGGGGTTTTTGTGCCCATGCTTAGAGTTTGGGCTTGAGTGTTGATATCTAGTTGTGTTTTTGGAAAATGATTTTCAATTTTTTAAAGAGAATCGTTTTCCTGAATTCAAGCATAGTTTTCCGTTGACTTATGTTCCACAGCGAACCAAACACTGAAAATGAGGAAAATGTTTTCTCAGAACAAATGGAGCCAATTTTCTTTTTAGTCTTCTATTCCAGTAGGCTTTCTCTCTATCTAGTCCTTCCCCTCGTTTTCTTTTCCCCTTGGTTGAACTGAACCTATTAAATGGCTATTGTCTCATTCGACTTTTTCCATCAGGCAGCTCATGGGCTTGTGTTTTCCCCTGGAGAAGTTGTTCCTGATCTGGATAGTGCCCCTGGATCGAGTACGAGTGATGCTGCTGCCCTTTTCCCCAACATTGTCCCTGTTGCTAAAACAACTACAGACAAGGCTGATTCTGCAGATTCCAAGGGTTCAACTAAGCTAGAAATTAAATTCAAAGCGCTTCCAAAGAAAAGGGAACGGAAACCAAACAAGTTGATGAACCCCGACGAAGGCTACAAACTTTCTTGGCTATGCATAGATGGGCAAAAATCTCGTCGTAGAAGGGTCCTTATGAATGGACATGGTCCTTCAACTGCCCCTAAAATTTCTTGGAGAAAGAGAAGAACCCCACAAAAGATGAATGTTGAACCAGCTGCAGGTGAGAACACCGTTGCTTGCGATGAGGAAGCTCCGGTCCCTAGTGATCTTGCAGGGAAAAAATCAAAGCTTTCGATGGTAGGGGTAAGGATGAGCAATTTTAACGAGGCTGTATCAGAGGTATATTTGTAATTTTGGTTTGATGCTTTACTTTTATTATCTTTTTTTAATTTTGAAATCTTCCTTTTTTTATGATTAACATAGTGAAGTATATTGAAAAGTTTTTGTTGAACTTCTTAATACAGTCAACAAAGAGTCTGGAACTGCTTCTCTTTTTCTTTTTTTCTCTGCAGAATATTCATTTCCCCTCAGTTTGATTTTCACAAATTCAAATTCCTTTATTGACTTTATTCAGGGGTCTGGGGTGCCTGGCAGACGATTAGTGGGTCGGAAAATAAAGGTTTGGTGGCCATTGGACGAGATGTGAGTACTCAAGGACCGTCCTGGGATATTACATTTTCATTTGGGTTTTGCATGTTTATTTCTTTCTCAATCCTCTTACTCTAGCACCTGCTACTGCTGTTGCTTTATTGTGATGGTCAGTAGCACTAAGGGTAGTTATCAATTACTTCCTATTGCTTGTTTTACAGGTTTTATTATGGTGTCGTTCAATCTTATGACCCATTTAGGAAGAGGCACAAGGTGAGATGAATTTCATATGTTGAAACTTCTTCAACTGTCATTTACCATCTGTTCTTATCAGTTCAGTTAGCTTCTTGTATGCATCTGGATGGTGCAGATCAATGTTTTCTATGGTCATCCTCAATAACTGTCTGATAGGTTTCTTTGAAAAAAGACATTTGCCAAACTCGTCTATCTTGTCCCCTGTGCTGCTAGTCACTACCTCCTAACTTTGCTCCCTCCCTTGCAATCTGGCAATCGCACGTTCTTTGATATTGAAGTATGTGTCACCTGATTGTGGACTGTAGGTCTTGTATGATGATGGGGATATAGAAACGTTATACCTTCAGAAGGAACGGTGGGAGTTTGTCAAGGATGATTTGCCAGATGAAGTAAGCGTTCACTTTAAGTTGTGCTCTCTATGTTTACTCACTAGTTTGAAACTTAAACTAATTGCCATGTAATGTGCTTTTTTGGTTGTTTGATAGCCCCTACAGGAGGCTGATCTCCCAAAACCCGAACTGTCACCCATCAGGTAAGTTTTGCCTTTCACTCCATATCTTTGCCTGCTTTCACTTGTTGTTTTGGTGGTGATATCACCTATATTGTTTGCTTGTGATTTCCATCAGGCGGGAATACAAAAAGAGCAGTGACAAGAAGTCACACTCACCGAGGAAATTAATGATCAAACAGAACGTTGAAAGGTCTGATCTGGATACTGTATTGCTTCTGTCGTTCACTTCACTTGACTAGAGACTTATCTCCAATGCTTTGATTCCAGGGCTGAAGCTTCCTCCAGAGTCCCAGAAGTTAAAGTGCCACAGTTTGGGAATCAAAATGTGGGCAGAGACGAGTCCAGTGACGACGAGAGCACTGAAGATAATTTATATGAGATCAGGGTCCGGTCCAAGGATGTCCGGCGAAAATATCCTAGCTCAAGCTCATCAGATGATTCGACTCCTGAAGCTAGCCCTCCTAGACCTTGGTGGCTGAAGTGAAGCTTAGTCGTTGTCAGCTTAGAAAATTTTGAGGCTGCTTTGGAAGTAGAATAGCTTTATGCAGTGGTAGAATTATTGGAAGTAATGGGCAAGATCTTACAAGTTTGGTTCCTTACACAAAGTATAGAGGTCTCTGTGCAAGAGCTTGTAGTCTTTTGGCCCTTGTATAGGCATCGGCAATCTGTCATTGCTCCGGAAAATGTCTGCGACGACGGAAATGCAAGTATTTGTGAGGCTTGGAAGAGCGATGGCTTTTGTTCATTGCATATGGTCTAGAAATGGAAGTTGTATTTATTCATTCTTTGGAAAGCTAGGAGTGTGGATCAGTTTCCTTAGTCATGTTGCTTGATCTCTTTCTCCCCGCATAATTGGGGAAGCCTCCGGTATGATATATCCCCAGTTTTCTTGATCCCTGGTAATGATGATACACTCGAAACGAATGGTGGTTTATTTTGAAAATAGTACGGGAAAATTTTATTCAACCTCTTAAAGCGCGGCTGTTTTCTCAAAATGCTCTGTGAACCTGAGTTTGTCTTAAATGAAGTTCCGTACTCGGTAAGTGCATCAAATAGCCCCTGCATAAAAATATGGGCCGACCATGGAACGTGGGCATCTCATGCGTACATTTTGCCCCTGTCGGGGGCATTCTTTGTTTTAGAATAGAAAATGGCCAGAACATTAGAATAAAAGAATGAATCCTAGAGATAGAAAGGGGGCGAGAGGGGTAGGGGTAGGGGCCGGTTGGACGGTGATTTTGTAGGAGACTTATCGTTGATGCTCGGTATTGGAGTAGGGCTCTACTGGGGTGGGCGAGTTGCCACTTTGGAACGTCTTTGTTAGTGGGGGATGGATGCATCTAAAGGAAATGACAACCAATGAACTGGTCTTAGTTTCCTATAATCATGACCGGTTCCTGGAATTTCTATTGGTCTTTCCTTGTCACTCTGGAATTGTGCTGCGTATGTTCCTATGGTTTATTGATCTCCTGATTCGAAGCTTTGACAACGACAGTGAGGTTACACAAGTCTGGTGAGGTACTCCGTCTTCGGCTCTTGGATAGCGTCTCCTCTAACCGGCCCTACATGCCCCTTTCCCTCTCTCTCTCCTCTCTCTGTTCTAGGCTTTATTATTATTATTATTATTATTATTATTATTATTTTCTGTGCAAATTTATTAATTTAATTACAGACGAAAATGCCCCTAATATTTAGGCACAATGTGCAAGCAAGATGCACATGACCATTTATTGCACAGTGCTGTTTGATGCACACTTTTATCAGGTACCTGGGGTTATTTGCAAGAAACTCAAGTTCAGGAGCCAATTTGAGAAAAGAACTGCACTTAGGTAGCTAATTGCATTTTACGAAATAATAACGGGGCCATTCTCCAAAATAATGGGTATGTTTTTGTAGCTCTGAAAAACAAAATCCCAAAGCAAGATTTCCTATGGGCCGTGTTACGATCTGAACAGGCCCATCTACTAAAAATAATGAAAGATTCGAGAGAACCTCTCTCTCTCCCTCCACTCCAGAGTCTCTGCTTGTCTTGCATGAACTCGTGCAGTCTTTCAGAACAGAGGAAGACGATGGCCAAAAAACGAAAAAAGAAGAGAAAAGACGAAGATGGTCTCTCGGTCGACCGCCTCGTTCCTCTCTATCTATCCCGAGGTTCGTATTCTTCAAATGATGGTTGTCAATCCTTTTCCTTTTTTTCTCTGTTTGTCGATTGGCATTGCAGCTTGGTTTCATCAGTGTCGGGTACCTTGGTGTTTTTTTAGCTCCTTTTTCTGGAAAGAACAAAAAAGAACAATGCATTCATCTGTTCATGGTTCAAAACGAAAATATACCTCTCTTCTGCTAAAAAATTGCTGATGTTTTTGCTATTTGCAGATAAAATTGGGTTTTTGCTACTTTATTATTGACAAAGACCAGCTGCAAAGTTTTCTAATCGAGTATGCTCCAACATGTACCTGTGCAAGCTTAAGTTGATTTTTTTCTTTTTCCTACTGAGTTCGATGGAGTCGTTCTCTTTCTTGTTTTTATTTGTGCGTCTGCATAACTCGTCAATGGAAGCTTCATCGATTGCAGACCATCGACATTTGCTTTTTCGCTAAACAAAAAAACTTCACCCATATAGGACTACCATGATATGAGTAATCACAATTGCATGTCTCCTTTGCGGGTTGATGTTTTGCTTCTCAAAGTCAAAGGTCAGTCCCTTTCTCTGTGGGCTGTATTGCATATGATTTTTTCCTGAGAATTATGAAATCCCTTCTCACAATGGTTTATGGTTTTGAGGAAAAGCTGATGTGAATCTGCAGCTTGGCTAATTTAATAGTATCTTACACTGACCTATAACAGACAAACTTTTGGGTTGTAGCAGAGTCTTGAAAAGGTCTATCCAAACCTTTTAGTGAACTGAAATCTATTGCGTTTTCAGATGTGAATCTCAACAAAAACCTGAACAATCAGGTGTTTGTCAATATTAACATGTAAACCAATGATATAACGTAGTTAGTAGTGATCAATGCCATGGGACTTAACTCGAAGAGCAACATTTATGCATGCACCTTTAGCTTGAAACTTTTGCAACTAAGATACCTCTACTTGTAGTTCAATTGCACTTGCCTTTCCCCTCCCACAAGCATAGCATTTTTCTAGAAATGGTGTTGATCTATTTCACAGTCTGAAGATCTCTTTTTCCAGTCACAATTTAGCAGGAGCCATCAAAATTGGAATTCTAGTGAACTTTAATAGGGGTTAATCGACCCATGCATAATATTTGCAAATTGTTTGCTGCACCACCTTACCTCTATCACCTTTATGTAGGCAGTTGTATCTTTTTGAGTTTTGGATATATTGTTGTGTCCGATCATTTCACTCAGATTTCATCATTCTTCAATTTTCTTTTCCAACTACTCTTTTTTTTTTGGTCAGATTTTAGAATATTCATTCTCTTTTTTGGATGTCTTCTAGCTATAATGGGAAAAAAAAATTTCTTGCTCTTAATTAACATTCTTTTCTATGTAAGAGCCTTGCATATATCCCTTTAAGTTCTTCTGAACTTTGGATTCTGCAAGCCAATCCAAACCCAAAAGCCAAACTCTTTAAAGAGCCAAGACCAGATAAATGGGAAGAAAGCAGCTCTTCTTATTTGAGCCTTGTGCTTTGGCGTCTACATAGCAAAAATTTCTATAGATGGTAAAACCTTTGTAGAACATTAGATTATCACAAACTTTATATATGATCTGCAGTTCTGCATTATTTGAAGAAAGATTCATAGAGAAAACAGTTTTGGGGGTTAGAATATCTGGTGCCTAAATAGATCTCTTAAATATTAAGGTTATGATGTCATATGGGGATAAGAGGAGCAATATTGTCACACGTCATAAAAGATACTTGTACAGAGAACAGAGGGGGATTGATATGAATATGTGGAATAAGAAAAAAGTGGTGAATGAAAAAAGTAAAAAGGGTAGTATGGATACTATTGGCTGGCTAACTGTAATTCTTCCTTCCCACCACTGGCACTACTGTTATGTGCTATTATTGCACCAAGATGTCCACTAGAATTGCCAAGTCCTCCATGTTGTGGCTTTCCCTCTGCACCACTACATCACCACTCCCATGCACCGATATTCTCCAAACTAATGGTTTTGACATGATAAACACCTTAATTTTTAGTTTTGGGGTCACGGGGTTTGAATGTGTGACCTTGTGTGGCCATAGCAATGTCCCTGCAATTTGGCCAAGTGCCTAGCACATGGATTTGGAACAGCTATCCCTATTATTAATTTGCTCACGAAATACTCTATGCTTCATTTTTCAATACTTGGAGTTCCAACTATACATATTCGTTTTTGCATGTTGTATCTAGAGTATGGAATTTCAAATTAGAAGGATGTAGAATTATAATTGAATAAGGATCACATAAAAGGTCACAGTTTTTTGTGCTGGGTTTGCCTGAGGAGGTCATATTATATATGCATATATACATGTGTATATATGTTATTTTTATTATCATACGGAAATATAGAGAATTTATCTGACTGTGAAATGAGTAACTTGGTTGTCCAGGCCAATGTGAAATGGACAAGTACTAATTCGAGCTTTTTCCAGTTGTAGATATTATTAAATACCTTCTTGATATACTTTCGTGGTTTTATCAATTTTGTTTTGATAATAATGAGGTTTCCTTTTGAAATGAGTTTACATCCAAGCAGGTCTTCTTCATATTATATCACCATATCACGAGAAGGGAGAAACATTCGGATTTGATAACAAAATGAGAAGGTATTATTCCTTTTCATACCTACCAGATAGGGTAAGCTAGAAATCAACCAGTGATGAATCTTCCAAGAGTAGATGATGGATAATTTTTCTCTGATGCGGCTTTCAAATTTGTCATAAACAATGAGATTTTATTCTTAATTGATGGTATATCCACAACGATTTCCTCCTAATACCCTCCTTGCCAATAAAAGGTAGGATTGCCAAGATCTTGAACCCGTGTGAGACTTTGTCACCTTTCAATACTTGCTGGCTTCCTTCATAATCTGAACAAAAAACTAGAGGAAATTTTATCATGAAAATGTTTATACAACATGTATAATAAAGAAGTTTATCCTCTTCAACAAGTTCAGGCTGTGAGGGAAGTAAAAAATCCTCAGCATGTATAATAAGGCGAATCATCTAAATTTCATTGAAAACCAACATGTATTATAAGGCTTAAAAAGTTTGGACAAGCATTGAATAAAATCATAAGGTGCTAAAACTAATCGTTCATATAATTGACTAATATCATCATCAATGTTTGGTTTCATCTAGGCTTAGAAAGACTAGTCCTGATACCTAAATTTGCCGATGAAATACACTAGCAGGAGGAAGTCTCGTTTTAACAACTGGCTACTTTTGTAATTGACAATCATCTTGGGTTATGATCTTCAGAGTTTCTCCAATCACTTCCTATAATATGCTTTCTCCTTAACTTTCAAATCCTATCCTCATTCTAGCTGTTCTTTTTTTTTCCTTGATGCAACTGATATAAATTTTGTTATACATATTTGTTGCCCAAAAAAAATAGCTAATGTGGGCTAGTGTCACTTTGTCTTAGTTGTTAAAATAATATCTTTTCATGGTATTTTTAGTTGAACTTCAAAGAAGCTAAATAAAATATGATTTATCAATGCAGTCACATGACATGTCACGTGCGGTGTTAACCTACGAACAATTTTAACCTAGTTTTGTCTTGAGAAATCTCATTGGAGGTGGCGGCGCCCTATGGCATTTCATCCCCTATAAATACCTGTGTGTCCTCACTGTGTCACCTCATACATAGCACCTTCGATAATCTGCTAGACTGATCTAGTTTTTATTCTTCATCCTAGGTTTTGTATTTGTTTAGTTTTAATTGAATAATTTTGCTGAAGGGCTCTGTTGATTGAAAATCCTTCAGATATAGGAGGAGTTCTATAGTTTATCATCCAAAAGCAAGCAAGAAAGAGTTTGCAGATATTTGGTTGGAGAAAAACTTGAAGGTGAATGTCTTTGTTATTAGACGAGATACATATGTATTTTCATTCTTGTTCATTGAAATGTTACTGCACTGATCACACTTTTTTTTTAATTTCTCTGTTTTTGCAGCAATTCTCCCTGTATTACAAAGATAAGAAGAAACTCTCTATGAGCAGGTATCTACTATTTTTCGATTTTTCGATTTGGAAAAGTGATCAGCCTAGAGAGCTTTTGTTTATTAACAGTGCACCATGTATATAAATTGCTATTGCTTCCAATGCATATTGAGATCACTTTCAGATCTACTTGTTTTCAGAAACTTAACATGATGTAAAAACCAAATCTAACAACTGTGACTGGAGTTATGATTTTTCAGGATTTGTAAATCATTTACACATGTTCTAAGGTCGAATGGAAATTGGGAACTTGGAGGTCATGTGCATCTCTAAGCAAGAAAAAGAATCTGATTGATTGAGACTATTACTGTCCATAATTCAGTAACTGAGGAAATTGAGGTGACATATAATATGGACCTCAAAATCTTCAGAACGCCGCTTAAATCTAGAGATGGATCTGATTGAAAGTATGGTCTGAAAATTATACAAGTAATAGTTCATTGGTTTTCTGATATGGGACTCACTAAGGCGAAGGTTAGTTTATTTTTATTTTGGTGCAGGAAGGCAATAACAAATTAAACTCTGCTATTTAGGGGTGTAATTGGAGTTGATGCAATGCGCTGCTTGAGCTTAAAAACCTGAACAAATAATGTTTAATTTCTCATTTACGTGCTCTATTTGACGATTTAAGTTGAGTTGAGATGGACTGGGATGCAACCTATCTTTCAAGTTTGAGATTGATGCGATCTGAATTGAAATCCTGTTTCTTTGTCATGTTTATTAGCTATTTGCGTCATATCCTTTGGCTTTATTTAGAGCACAAATATAGCACATGGTGATGATGATTTTGTTTGAAAGAAGAAAGTCAAAATTGAATAAAATCATTTAAATCGTGAGTCATTGTGCTCATGTTATGTTAAAATTATATTTGTGTTTGTGGTCATTGCTGTACTTATCTCCAATTTGGTTGTACAATTGAATGTTCAGAACTATCTGCTTGGTAACAATATTCTGTAAAAAAATAAATATTATAAACATGTTGAACGGAAACACTTTTCATGCTAAGTGAAGTTGGTCATACGAATCCTTTTATGTTCTTTGCATCTTACCTTTTAAGACACGTATATTCACATGAATTAAAATCTAATGCATTAGTATGCATGAAAAATGCACATTGAACCAAACAACCAAGTTAATTATCTATGGAGTGAGTTCTAGTTGTCATGAGCAGCTTGATTTGTTTGCACTCTGAGGATTGGCAGAAAGTAAAGCATGGAGCAACTAATTTTTGCAGAAAGTACCTGATGACAGAGACCTCATGGGATTGCCTAAATAATCGAAGAAGCAGCTTGTGTGAGTTTCCTGAATTTTTCTCTCTTAATGTTGTATACATATATTGCATTTGGTGTTAGATCAAATAAGTTAGATATAATCATGATTTGTTTGTCATTTGAAAAAGCAGCTGATGTAAGTTTTTGTGACTGAAGCCCCATATGCTTTCTTGTTATTGTTTATCTGCATTCTACCCGGACATACCTGATAAAAAGGGATGAATGATTGACCTGTATTGGGGTGGAGAAAGATGTATGACACAATGCTGCAGGTATTGGGGCAATAGAACTTCATTGAAGTGTGTTTGTTTCAAAATTTAGGTTAAGCAAAAGCAAAAAGCAAAAAGTAATAGTCTATCTACACATGCTCTAAAATAAGACAATCCAAATATTGAGGAATGGTGAAAATTGAGATAAAGAGAATGTTTCTCCTGGTGAGTGGCTTAGAAACTTTAAAGACATCCTAATCGTAAACATCCACCAAGTTTATTGGTTTTTACTAGTACTATGGTGGTTTATGCATAAGGTGTTCTTTTCAGGTTATAGAAGAAGGTATTCTACTTTCAAGTGAAAAATCCAGCTATTTTGATTATGATGCTCAGTTAGTGGAATTTCAAAAATTTGTCTCTTACAGGAAAAATAAATTGGAATGGTAATTGCATATAGATCTTTCAGATATATATATAAAATAACTGTTCTAAAAAAATGGATCAAGAATATACATATCTTAAGCTTATTTTGGAAGGTTGGTTCTTGTAATATACATCAAACTTATCCTGTCAAAATGCATATGAATCAAATCCTGGGGAGCCATTCCTTCTTTACCCTTACCAAATTTGTCTTCCCCTCCAAAAAAAGAAAACATAATCTATTTGATATGATTTTGACCCTATAAGTCAATCATCACATATACCAAATTGCAATACTTGCACCCACCTGGGTGGCGTTGCTGGTTCGCGCTCTCTTCCTCTCGCAAAAGGTCGAGAGTTCGAATCCCAACTTCGTCATAGGGTGACTTACCTGGTTGCATGTGTGTGGTGGCTAGCACGTGCGGCCCCCAGGGTTTACTCCCCTAGCTGTCGGCGGGGTGCGGGGTTCCTGGGCCATCAAAAAAATAAAATAAAAAAAATACTTGCACCTATTCATGTTTGGCATAATATGTCAAGCTAAAATGGCATTGCCTGCCAACAATCTTTCAAAACATGAATTTATTGGTTGCATGTCTAAGTGTTTTCTTCGGTGATATTATATACTTTTTTCTTTTTTTTACAAGCTTGTATTGTTTTATCATCATATCATGTGGATTTTATAATTCTATCTCACTCATTAATATACCTTTTTTTTTCTTGGTCAGTCTATAGAAACCAATATTGAGCAGGTTAATAATTGGGAAAAACCAGAAAAATCAAAATATGGAGTGCAATTTAAGAGTGATTAGGTACAGAATCCAGTGCAAAAGCCAATGGAATGGCAAGTAATTGGTCCTCCTAAGTTCCCAAGATATGAAATACCATTTGAAGCTATTATGTCATTATTGTCACGATAGCGAAGAACACACAGTCAGAGCCCAACCACAAAACCAAAATTGACAGCTAAATCGGAACCCAAGGAACAGGACCAAGTTCATAGCATAGGTGGAAATTTAATGTGTTTCCATTTCTTCCTCTGAATTGCCAAGTTTTGTTTTCCCTATAAATTGTAGACGAGTTTCTGACTACTCTGTGGAAGTCGGCAAGAGAATACTAGTACTCTGTGTTTTTTTGAACTGTAAAGCGTTTGTGGCTACCCAAAGTAAAAAGAGGAAAAATGGCATCATCTTCTTCTTCATTCGAGAGGACTTTGGCAGCACAGCTTAGATTGGTTGGCAATGGCCTCCTCAATGCCCCTTCTTCTGTTGATGAACTCCTCACTCTTCTTGATGTATGCTGCCTCGATTTACCAATTCATGCATATAATGATCTACTGAGCCATAAAGCTTTACTTGCATTGGGATTTCTTGTTTGTTTTCTATTGGGATAAATTTGAATGCTTGAGGATGGTTGATGTTTTTTTGGGGGATGATTGATCTCCTGTCTTTGGGGTTCTCATCAATTTGCTCACCAGGCATCTTTGTTGTTTTAGTTGGCCCATGTATGTTAATCCATTTGGTGCTTATGCTTGTAGGGAAAGGCATCTAGTTCATATGGAACAGGAGACTGAGTTCATATAATGGCTTTCAAACTCCTCTCTAAACTATAGAACTTTGGTTTTAGCATACTACTTTAAGCGAGTCAAATGGATATCGTTTAAGCATTGCTCTTTGTATGTGGTGTTCTCTGTGGTTGACTTCTCCATCTGCTGGATGATATTATTGTGCTACCATGAGCTTCAAAGTCAAATCTCTAGTTTTTATCTTTTCCCTCCCCCTTTTCTTGACCTCTTGAAGGACATATATCACCAGTTATTGGAGCATCTGAAGGGGGTGTTCTCTTTCTACGTCTCCAGAAACTTTTCTGTACTCTTTAATATTGTTTATTTAGATATAGAAATTGACTTTTGCTTTCATCTACATGTCCCCCCTACATAGAATGCTGAGGATGTCTTGGTGAATATGGAGCAAGAACCATCGGACTTCCTCCAAGATGCCCTTCTTCCAGTCATGCAGGGTCTAATAGCTGAAGCTCTGCTCAAACATTGTAATGAGGATGTTAGAGTTACAGTGGCATCTTGCCTCAGTGAGATTCTGAGGATAACATCGCCAGTACAACCATATAATGACGATCAAATGAAGGTATACATAAAACAAAACTCTGGAGATTTGCTAATACAATGAACTCACTCCACTCTAGATAAAATTTTGTTCTTTCACAGTTTCTTAAGTATCCATTCATGGGCAGGCAATTTTTCAATTGATCGTGGAGGCTCTTTCGAAGCTATCTCAACCGTCGACACGGTGTTATGAAAAGGCCCTTTGTATACTTGAAACCATTGCAAGGGTCAAGGCATGTCTGCTAATGCTTGACCTTGAATGTGAGGTGCTCATTTTTCAGATGTGCCAACATTTCTGGGTATTTACTAGGTAATATTATCATCAGCAACATATTATGCCTTCTTTTTCTTCTTTTTGCATGATAGTTTACCAGATACCATAAGAAAGGATAGCATTCTTAACCTTTGACTAATAACGGTAGTTAATGGAAATATCTTTTTTGAGTTTCATTTTAGTTTCTACAATCTCACAATTTGGCTTGTCTTGCTGTCTAGTTACCTTTCTTATGACTCAAAAAGATGATATTGTAGTTAGTTAATTGCGGATGATTTTCCATGTGCATCAGTGTTCATTTATAAGTTAGTTTGCCTTTCATGATTGGACGCATCTTTGACTATTTCATGTGGTTTGGTTTTAGCACTTTATACCTTTCAATTTTGTTGAAGAATCTCCTGCTAAACTCAATGTTCTGCTTGGGGTAGCAAGGACTTTTTATATAAGGTGTTACACTGCTATCTTTACAAGAGAGATTGAAATAGTTATATCTGTGAAAGCTCTTGACCCTAATTCTAGGGTAGTGAAAAATAGTGGCACCTAGATGGCTTTGTGGTAGTTGAATTATAACTTTGCTTAACAGTTTTGTTATGACAGACCGCAGCAACACTCTTATGACTTTACTAAATGATAGTTCTTAACATCATTTTATCTTTGACATTTTAGCATTTACCTTTTGATACTCTCTTATTTATTGATGGGTTCTTTTTTTTATTAAGGTCAAATCCATCTGCTGGTGAATACTGGGCTGTAGAACAGATAATGGCCGACATCCTCGCTGAAAGTGAAGATGTCAGCCAAGATCTTCTGATCTGTCTCCTGGCTAGTGTGCTTAAGGAGAATGAGGTTACTGTCATTTTTTACGTTTCTGCTGTTTTAGCTTGGTTTTAATTTGTTTATTCTCTAATAGGGAATATACCATCTTGCAGAAAGTGGGACCTTCCAGTTGGAAATTGGGTGAGAAGCTGATTTCGGATTTTGCAGCGAAGTTGAGACCTAATGGTTCTCTTAAACACGGCATTGCTGATTTCCTAGACTCTAAGGGTTCAATACTTCCCAGGAAAAGGGAACCGAAACCCAATTCGCTCCTGAGACCTGAAGAAGGTTATGATATTTCTTGGCTGTACAGAGATGATCAAACTACTAAACAGCCCCATAAAAGAAGGATCTCCATAAGCAGAACTAATCTTTCAGCTATGCCTACAGTTTCTACAATAAGGAGAACTACGGTGAAGTCAAATGTGGAGACTGTGCGAGGTGAGGCAGCTCTGCTCCCTATTGATCTTAGAGATAAAATAATGAAGCTGGCAACTGAAGGAGGAAACGGCATGAGTGAAGGCACCTCAAGGGTATGATTGTAATTGTTGCAGTATAATTTTCCTACACTGATTGGATCTGATATTATATATCTATTACATTCTTTGTCGTTATGCCATTAAGTATGCCTTCTTCAATTTTTGTTATTATCATTGTCATTATAAAACCGAAGTATCTTGCAAAGCTCTGCTGAATTTTGTGTTTGCGGTTATTAAAGACGGTTGGCACTCAGTTTATTTCTTACTTTTTCCTAATTGCTACGTTGCAGTCTTTGTGCCTTTTTTATTATAGTTTTCATAATTCTTAAACAATTTTCAGGAGTCTGGGGTGCTTGCTGACAGAATAATTGGTCGGAGAATAAAGGTTTGGTGGCCATTGGATGAGATGTGAGCACCCTAGAACCCTCACTTGGAATACTTTGTTTCTGTCTCGGTTGAGCTTGTTATTTTTCAATTCTCATCTCCTTCTTGCACTTGCTACTGCTGTTCCTTCAGTGATAGCTAGCTGCTGCTGTTGCTTCAGTGTTGGTCTACAGCACTAGGGCTGTTTCTATCATTTTCTTCCTATTCCTCATTGGTTGTTTTACAGGTTCTATGATGGCCGAATTCAATCTTATGACCCTATAATGAAAAAGCACAAGGTGAGATGACTATCATAGTCTTCGGAAGCTTCTGTAACTGGGACCCACCATTTGTTTTGATGAGCTCATTTAGCTTCCTGGATGTATCTGCATTATGCAGATCAGTATTTTTTTTATCCTAGTCCCATCCGATAGCTAACTTTTTGCAAATTATGTTATTGTTTGAGCAGGCACTCTTGCTCTATGTGCTGCTACCTCTTTTCTCTAACTCTGAGATCTTGCAACTGCATGTTTTTTTATATTGTGTTAAATTTATATGGCCCGTTTGGGGACTATAGGTTTTGTATGATGACGGGGACAAAGAAACCTTGAACCTTGTGGAGGAACGGTGGGAATTTGTTGAGGATGATTTGCCAGATAAAGTAAGTGTACGTTTTAATTTGTTTTTTCTTGCCGGGTTTCATATCATTTAGTCAGAGGTAACTTTTTGCTTATGTGCTTTTCGGATGTAACATCGACAGGAGGCTGATGATCCCAAACCCATTACTTCACCCATCATGTAAGTTTTTCCTTTAATTGATATTTGTGCCCACACATTTCTTTTTGTCCTAAAGAAATTATTTGTTTTGTTTGGTCCTGATTGTATTGTCACATCAGACTGACAAAGCAGAGTGGGAGTGGCAAAAGTTCAGAGTCAATGAAGATATTGAACTCCAAAGACTATGTTAAGAGGTTAGATTTCGATAAGCTCTATTGTACCAATTTTTATCATTCACTGGGCTACAAACTTATGTCTCGTGTTCCTTTCCAGGGCTGGAGCAGCCACCAGATTACCAGAAGTAGAAGCTCGCAACCTAGGCAACCAAAATATCAGTGGAGATGAGTCCAGTGATGATGAAAGCAATGACGTTAATGTCTTCGAGTTTAGGGCGAGATCAAAGGATGTACAACTTAGAAATCCTAGTACAAGCACATCCAATGAATCGACTCCGGAAGGCAGTCCACTCAGATATATTGGGGCAAAATCAAAGGATGTCCAACTACCAAGCACATCCGATGATGTTAATGGCTTTGAGTTTAGGGCACGATCAAAAGATGTACAACTAGAAAATCCTAGTATGAGCACATCTGATGATTCGACTCCAGAAGCTAGCCCACCAAGAGCGATAAGGGTTCGATCAAAGGATGTGCAACTCAAAAATCCTAGTACAAGCACATCCAATGAATCGACTCCGGAAGGCAGCCCACTTAGATATACAAGGGTGAAATCAAAGGATGTCCAACTACCAAGCACATCCGATGATTCAACTCCCGAAGGTACCCCACCTTTTCCTTGGGGACTGTGGCAGAGTCGGCGTCACTAATTTGAAAGTCATGGTTGCAGAGAAACACTGTGGCAGAGTTGGCGTCACTAATTTGAAAGTCATGGTTGCAGAGAAACAGCTACAATTTTGTTATAATCATAGAAGTAATAAATCTAAGAAGTGAAAGTCATGGTTGCAGAGAAACAGCTACAATTTTGTTATAATCATAAAAGTAATAAATCTAAGAAGGCATAGATATGCAAGAGCTTACAATTTAGGCCCCTGTACATAGATACAGAGGTTGAAGAAGTTCCTGATGTCGAGGAGCTTTTAGTTATCAGCCCTTGTATGGACAGAGATTCTTTTCTTGCTTTTGTAAATGTGAGTTGATTTTATAGTTCTTAGCAACAAAATAGAAACGCAAGAATGTAAAGAGCTATGGCTCAATTAAATTTTCTTTATGATGGAATCTATATTCTTTTATTGGTCTTTACTCTCATCTTTTCCCCTCCGTAGTCGTGGTTGTGGATCATAAGATGATCCCTGGGAATGTAGCCAGGGGCTTTGAGAATACTTCCCTGAAAAATAATAATATGAATATGTACTATCTCACTTATTTCTGATCATCGACGGAAAAAAAAAAAACTTTTTTCTGCATCGACACTGTAAATTCAGCGTTCCACGCTTCCTAACATGTATTTTTTAATTAGAAAGGAACCTTCGAATATTGGAAATTAGTACCTCTTCTATTTAGTAATTTCTCCACATGGCAAATATGAAAATATTCAATAACAAAAAAAAATATGAAAATGAAATAAAAGCATGAATTCCCCAAACTTAAGTTTTTTGTGGTGATTATTCATTAACATTTTTATAATAAGAATTTTGTTATCAATAACCGGTAAAATTTTTGTACGTGGTTGGTAATGTTGAAATAGGAATCATGTAATTGTGTATAATCAATAATAAATAAATCATAATTATGATAGCAACTTCTAACATAAAAAAAAATAATTTGACAATTTCGATATAAAAGGTCGAGAAATCAAATCTTAGTTTCGTCATAGGGTGACTTACTTGATTGCATGTGTGTGGTGGCTAGCATGTGCGGTCCTCAGGATTTACTCTCTCTAACCGTTGGCGGGGTGCGGGGTTTCCTGGATCATAAAAAAAAAGGTGAAGTTTATTTATATCCCGAAATAAAAATTCAACATTCTCTCTTCCCGGCTCTTGCATGAAGGAAGATGGTCATCGGTCAACTACTTGGTTCCACTCCAAATTCCGAGGTTCATATTCTTTGCTGATGGTTATGCATTGTTTTCTTTTCCTGAATTTTGCTATAAGCACTCTTCTATTACGGCAGATTTCATAGAGAAAGCGAAAATTGGAAATTGCCACTCGATCCAATCACCTTTGAAATTTGATCTTGATCTCACACTATAATATCGAATGGTTTTTGATTCGCCGACAAAATATCGCAGCTCCATTTTGTCAGACTGTCCAATAATAATCTGATATGAATTTGCATTTTGCATAGCAAATCACAAGCCGGTCCATCCTTCGTAGGTTATTGCATATGATTGGTCTCCAACGGCACTCTCTCTCAATGTTTTGTGTGGAGCACCCTCAAGTTTTCATGAATTGTGGATTTTCCAGCTCACCCAAACCTAAAAGCCGAACTTCATGTAAGGTCAACACCAGAAAAATAGGGAGAAAGCAGCTCCTCTTATTTTAGCCTTGTGCTTTGACTTCTCGGTAGCACGAATGTATGAAAATGAAAATGGTCAACCTTGGTTTAACCGTAAAAATCATCGCCTATGTTATGTATGGCAGACACGAAAGGGGGGAATTCACTAGAAAACAGAGTTTCTTTTTCGGCCCCCAAGGCAAGACCGCCATTTTATTACGCACGATTTCCCACGGGCTGTGTTACTATCCAAACTGGCCCATCTACTGAATATGCTAAAGGATTCAATGGAGTCTCTCCCCCCACTCCACAGTCTCTGCTGCTCTTGCATGAACTCGTGCAGTCTTTCGGAAAAGAGGAAGACGATGGCCGAGAAAAGAAAAAAGAGGGACGATGGAGATGGTCTCGGTCGACTGCTTCGCTGCTCTCTCTCTATTTCCAGGTTCGTATTCTTCTAATGATGGTTGTGAATCCTTTTTTCTTTTTCCTCTTTCTATCGATTGGCATTGCAGCTTAGTTTCATCGGTGTTGGGTACCTTGGTGTTTCCTTGGCTCCTTTTTCTATGAAAAAAAAAGAACAATACATTCATCTCTTTATGGTTCAAAACGAAAAGATACCTCTGTTCCGTTAAAAATTGTTGATTTTTCTGCCGTTTGCCGATCAAATCAGGTTTTTGCTACTTATTATTGACAAAGCCCATCTGCAAAATTTTCTAATCGAGTATATGCTTCAACCTGTAGCTGTGCAAGCTTAAGTTGATTTTGTCATTTTCTTACTGAGTTTGATGAAGTATTCTTCTTTTTGTGTTCGCGGCTGCATAACTTGTCAATGTAAGTTTCGTTAACTGCAGACCATCGGCATTTGGTTTTTTCCCCTCTAAGCAAAAAAACTTCACCAATATGGGACTACCATGATATGGGTAATCATAATTGCATGTCTCCTTTGTCGGTTGATGTTTTGCTTCTCAAAGTCAAAAGTCAGTCCCTTCGTCTGTGGGCTATATTGCATGTGATCCTGAGAATTATGAAATCCCTTCTCACAGTAATATGGATTATGATTTTGCTCAAGTGGTTTGAGGAAAAGCTGATATGAATCTGCAGCTTGGCTAATTTAATAGCATCTTACACCGACCTATAATGGACAAACTTTTGGGTTGAAGTGGAGTCTTGAAAAGTTCTATCCAAACTTTCTAATGAACTGAAATCTCAACAAAAACCTAAAGAATCGGGTGTTTGTCGATATTAACATGTAAACCAAGAAATAATGGAGTTAGTAGTAATCAATGCCATGGGACTTAACCCGAAGAGCAACAGTTCTGCATGCAACTTTAGCTTGAAACTTTTCTGACTAAGATACCTCTACTTATAGTTCCATTTGCACTTGCTTTTTCCCTCCCACAAGCATTGCATTTTTTTAGGATTGGTGTTGATCTATTTAATTGTCTGAAGATCTCTTTTTTTGGTCACAATTTAGCAGGAGCCATAAAAATTGGAATTCTAGTGAACTTTAATAGGGGTTAATCGACCCGTGCACAATATTTGCAAGTTGTTTGCTGCACCAGCTTACTTCTATCACTTTACATAGGTAGTTGTATCTTTTTGAGTTTTGGATATATTGTCATGTCCAATCATTTCACTTAGAGTACATCATTATTCAATATTTGTTCCAACTACTCTTTATTTTTTTTATCAGATTTTTGAATATTTGTGCTCTTTTTGGATGTCTTCTAGCTATAATGGGAAAAAAAATACTTGGTCTTAATAACATTCTTTTCCTATGTAAGAGCCTTGCATATATCCCTTTAACTTCTTCTGAACTTTGGATTTTGCAAGCCAATCCAAACCCAGAAGCTAAACTCTTTAAAGAGCCAAGACCAGATAAATAGAAAGAAAGCTGCTCTTCTTATTTGAGCCTTGTGCTTTGGCGACTACATAGCACAAATTTCTGTAAATAGTCAACCTTTGTAGAACATTAGACTATCACAAACTTTATATATGATCTGCAGTTCTTTATTATTTGAGGAATGATTCATACAGAAAACAGTTTTGGGAATTAGAACATCTGGTGCCTAAATAGATCTCTTATTATATTGGGGTTACGATGTCATTTGGGCATAAGAGGAGCAATATTGTCACATGTCATAAAAGCTACTGATACAGAGTACAAAGGACGATAGATATGAATATGTGGAATAAGAAAAAGATGGAGAATGGAAAAAGTAAAAAAGACAGTACATATACTACTACCTGGCTAACTGTAATTCTTTCTTCCCACCACTGGCCCCACTGGTCTGTGCTAGTATTGCACCAAGACGTGTCCACTAGAATTGCCAAGTCCTCCATTTTGTGGCTTTTCCTCTGTACCACTGCCTCACCACTCCTATGCACTGGCATTCTCCAAAATAACAGTTTTGACATGATAAACCCCTTAATTTTTAGTTTTGAGGTCATGGGGTTTGAACTTGTGACCTTGTGTGGCCATAGCAATGTCCCTGCAATTTGGCCAAGTGCCTAGCACATGGATTTGGAACAACTCTACTTATGATTAATTTGTTCACAAGATAGTGTATATTTCATTTTTCAATACTCAGAGTTGCAACTATACATATTCATTTTTGCATGTTGTATTTAGAGTATGGAATTTCAAATTAGAAGATGTAGAATTATAATTGAATAAGGACCATATGAAAGGTGACTGTTTTTTGTGTTCGGCTTGCATGAAGAGGTCATATTAGATGTGTTTGTGTGTGTGTGCATGTGTGATCATATGGAAATATAGAATCTGATTGTGAAATGAGTAGCTTTGTTGTCCAGGCCAATGTGAAATGGATGAGTACTGATATGAGCTTTTTCCAGTTGTAGATATTATTAAATACCTTCTTGATATACTTATGTGGTTTTGTCAATTTTGTTTTGATAATAATGAGGTTTCATTTTGAAATGAGTTATACATCCAAACTGGTCTTCTTCATATTATATAACCATATCACAAGAAGGGAGAAACATTCAGATTTGATAACAAAATGAGAAGGTATTTTTCCTTTTCACACCTACCAGATAGGGTAAGCTAGAAATCAACTGTTAATGAATCTTCCAGGAGTAGATGGTGGATAATTTTTCTTTGACGTGGCTTTCAAATTTGTCATAAACAATGAGATTTCATTCTTAATCAATAGTTTATCGACAATGATTTCCTCCTAATACCCTTCTTGCCAACAAAAGGTCGGATTGCCAAGATCTTGCACCCATGTGAGACTTTGTCACCTTTGAATACTTGTTGGCATCCTTCATTATTTCAATAATAATAATAAAAAAACTAGAGGAAATTTTATCATGAAAATGTTTATACAACATGTATAATAAAGAAATTTATCCTCTTCAACAAGTTCAGGCTGTGAGGGAAGTCAAAAATCTTAGGCATGTATAATAAGGTGAATCATCTAAATTTTACTGAAAATCAACATGTATTATAAGGCTTAAAAAGTTTGGACAAGCATTGAATAAAATCATGAAGGTGCTAAACTAATCTTTCATATCATCTAATAAAATCATCATCAATGTTTGGTATCATCTAGGCATAGACAGACTAGTCCTGTTACCAAAATTTGCCAATGAAATCCACTAACAGGAGGAAGTCCTTTTTTAACAGCTGGCTACTTTTGTAATTCACAAACATCTTGGGTTATGATCTTCAGAATTTCTCCAATCACTTCCTATATTATTTTTTCTCATCAACATTCAAACCTATCCTCATTCCCGCTGTTCTTTTTTTGTTTCTTTCCTTGATGCAACTGATATAAATTTTGTTATACATATTTGTTGCTGAAAAAAGAAAAAAAATGCTAATGTGGGCTGGTGTCACTTTGTATTAGTTGTTAAAACAATAGCTTTTCATGGTATTGCTAATCAAACTTCAAAGAAGCTAAATAAAATGTGATTTATAAATGCTTTCACACGTGCCACATTTGCAGTGATACTTATTTACATGAGCATGTCACGTGCCACGTTAACCCACAAACAATTTTAACCTAGTTTTATCTTGAGAAATCTCTTTGGAGGTGGCGGCGCACTATGGCGTTTCATCCCTTATAAATACCTATATGTCCTCACTGTGTCGCCTCACACATAGCACATTCGATAATCTACTAGGCTGATCTAGCTTTTATTCTTCATCCTAGCTTTTGAATTCGTTTTGTTTGAATTGAATAATTTTGCTGAAGGGCTCTGTTGATTGAAAATCCTTCAGATATAGGAGGAGTGCTGCAGTTTATCGTCCAGAAGCAAGCAAGAAAGAGTTTGCAGATATTTGGTTGGAGAAAAACTTTAAGGTGAACGTCTTTGTTATTAGATGATATACATATCTGTTTTCGTTCTTGTTCGTTGAAATGTTACTGTGCTGATCACACTATTTTTTAAATTTCTCTCTGTTTTAAATGCCCTTGCAGCAATCTTTCTTGTGTTACAAAGATAACCAGAAACTCTCAATGGGCAGGTATCTACTATTTTTCAATTTTTCAATTTGGAAAAGGAAATAGCCTAGAGAGTTTTGTTTATTAACAGTGCGCCATGCATATAAATTGCTATTGCTTCCAATGTACATCGAGATCACTTTCAGATCTAATTGTTTTCAGAAACTTAATGTGATGTAAGAACCAAATCTAACAACTGAGACCAGAGTTATGATTTTTCAGGATTTGTAATCATTTACACGATCTCAGTTTGAATGGAAATTGGGAACTGGAGGTCATGTGCATCTCTAAACAAGAAAAGAATCTGATTGATTGAGACTACTACTGTCCATAATTCAGTAACTGAGGAAATTGAGGTGACATATAATATGCACCTTGGAATCTTCATAAAGTAGCTTAAAGTCTAGAGATGAATCTGACTGAAAGTAAAGTCTGAAAATTATAAAATTAATAGTTCATTGGTTTTCTGATATGAGACTCACTAAGGCGAAGGTTAGTTTATTTTTGTTTTGTTGCAGGAAGGCAATAACAAGTTAAACTCTGCTATTTAGGGGTGTAACAAAGTGGAGTCGATGCAATGCACTGCTTGAGCTTAAAAACCTGGAGAAATAATGTTTAATTTCTCATTTAGGTGCTCTATTTGACGATTTAAGTTGAGTTGAGGGGGACTGGGATCCAACCTATCTTTAATTTCAATGAAGTTTGAGCCAAGTTTGAGATTGACACGATCTGAGTTGAAATCTGGTTGCTTTGTCATGGTTATTAGCAATTTAAGTCATATCCTTTGGCTTTATTTAGAGCACAAATATTGTACATGGCGATAATGATTTTTTTCAAAAGAAGAAAGTCAAAATTGAATCAAATCAAATCACGAGTCATTGTGCTCACGCCATGTTTAAAATATGTTTGTGTTTGTGGTCATTGCTGTACTTATCTTCAGTTTGGTTGTACCATTGTATGTTCAGAACTATCAGCTTGATGCTAATATTCTTTAAAAAACAAATATTACAGACATGTAATGGAAAGACTTTTCATGCTAAGTGGAGTTATATGAATCCTTTTATGTTTTTTGCATCTTACCTATTAAGACATGTGTATTCAAATGAATTAAATTCTAATGCATTAGTATGCATGAAAAATGCTTATTGAACCAAATATCCAAGTCAATTATCTGCTGAGTGAGTTCTAGTAGTCATGAGCAGCTCGATTTTTTGGTATTCTCAGGACTAGCAAAAAGTAAAGCATGGAGCAACTAATTTTGGCAGAAAGTACTTGATGGCAGAGACCTCATGGGACTGCCAAAGTAATTGGAGAAGCAGCTTGTGTGAGTTTCCTGAATTTTTCTCTTTAGTGTTGTATAATATATTGCATTTGGTGTTAGATCAAATAAGTTAGCTATAACAATGATTTGCTTGTCATTTGAAAATGCAGCTGATGTAAGTTTTTTTGTGACTGAAACCCCATACACTTTCTCTTTATTGTTTACCTGCAATCTACCTGGACATACCTGATAAAAAGGGACAAATGATTGACCTGTATTAGGGTGGAGAAAGATGTATACAATGCTGCAGGTATTGGGTCACTTAAAAGTTGTTGAATGGAACTTCATAGAAGTGAATTTGTTTCAAAATTTGGGTTAAGAAAAAAAAAAAACAAAAAGCAAAAAGTAAAATTCTATCTAGACATGCTCTGAAATAAGACAATCCAGATATGGAGGAATGGTGAAAATTGACATAAAGAGAACGTTTCTCCTAGTAAATGGCCTAGAAACTTAGAGACATTCCTAATCGTGAACATCCGACAAATTTATTGGTTTTTGCTAGTACGACAGTGGCTTATGTGTAAGGTTTTCTTTTCAGGTTATAGAAGAAGGTATTCTACTTTCAAGTAAAAAATCAAGTTATTCTGGTTTGATGCTCGGTTAGTGGAATTACAGAAATCAGTCTGTTACAGGAAATGGAAATAGGAATTGTAATTGCATACAGATCTTTTAGATATAAAAAATAAGATAAAAATTAAGCTGTTCTAAAATAATAGATATTTTGGAAGGTTGGTTCTTGTAATGTACATAAAACTTATCCTGTCAAAATGCATCTGAATAAAATCCTAGGAGCCTTTCCTTCTTTACCCTTACCAAATTTGTCTCCCTCTCCAAAAAAAGAAAACATAATCTATTTGATATGATTTCGACCTTATAAGTCAGTCATCACATACACCAAATTGTAATACCTGCACCTATTCTTTTTTGGCATAATATGTCAAGTTAAAATGGTGTTGCCCGCCAATACTCAAATGTTGTACATGGATGTAGGTATATCACTGTGATTTTTAATAAATATTTCTTAAAAATATAAACAAATAATAAAAAAAATTTGATTTGCATGTGCATAACAATCTTTCAAAACATGAATTTATTGGTTGCATGTCTAAGTCTTTATTTTGGTGATGTTATATAACTTGTTCTTTTTTGACAAGCTCATATTGTTTTATCATCATATCATATGGTTTTTATGATTTCATCTGTGTCATTAATATATAGATACCAATTTTTTTTTGTCAGTCTATAGAAACCAATATTAAGCAGGTTAATAATTAGGAAAACCAGAAAAATCAAAATCTATAGGGCAATTTAAGAGTGATTAGGTAGAGAATCCAGTGCAAAAGCCGATGGAATGGCAAGTAATTGATCCTCCTAAGTTCCCAAGATATGAAATACCAATTGTAGCTATCATTTTCATTTTTTGTCACAATAGCAAAGAGCACACAGTCAGAGCCCAACCAAGAAACTAAAATTGACAGCTAATCAGGACCCAAGGAATATGACCAAGTTCATAACATAGGTGGGAACTTACTGTGTTTCCGTTTCTTCCTCTGAATTGCCAAGTTTTGTTTTCCCTATAAATTGTAGACGAGTTTCTGACTACTCTGTGGAAGTTGGCAAGAGAATACTAGTACTCTGTGTTTGTTTGAGCTGTAAAGAGTGTGTGGCCACCCAAAGTAATAAGAGAAAAAATGGTGTCATCTTCTTCTTCATTCGAGAGGACTTTGGCAGCGCAGCTTAGATTGGTTGGCAATGGCCTCCTCAGTGCTCCTTCTTCTGTTGACGAGCTTCTCAGTCTTCTTGATGTATGGTTCCCAATTTGGCCATTCATGCATTTGAATAAGATGATCTGATGTGCTGTGTTTCTTTCCCTTACTTGCATTGGGTTTTCTTGTGTATGCTGTGCTCGTTGGGATATAAATGATAGTTAGATAGTGTTTATAGATGTTTGGTGCTGTGCAGTTTTTGCGCCGAATTACTCATCAGCATTCTTTGCCTTTAAAAATGATGACCATTTCTGTTCTGAATTTTTTTTTCATCATTCCTCTGTATCACATGTACTGTTTCTTCATACTGTTTTGTAGATTATGTCCTTTTGCTTCCAAGGTTTGAGCTTTAAGCTCATTTAATTGCCTTTTCGGCTGCATATGATATCTTTTGCATGCTGATGTCATGTATTCAGGCCACATTGTGGTCATCCATATGGTGCATATTTTGGGGTGAAATATGTTAACTTTGTACTTCGAGTTACTCATTTGTTAATTCCTATGTGTCAAATGCCTCGCTGTTGCTTGCTGTTCTTGGCTCTTGCTAAATGCTGGCAATTGGGACATGTCAAGAACCATCAGGAAATAATCGTGGCAGATATGCTAATGTATCTGGTTGATGACGTTTTATTTGGAGGCCTAATTAACATCTACCTTCTACCTTAAGGTTGAATAGTGGCTTTCAAAATCTGTTCTAAATAATAAAATACCAGATATGATGTTTTTTATTATTTATTTATTTTTGTTGTGGAGGTAACTGCATTCCTTTTTACATTGCTCATTGTGGTTAGTGTTTCTTTAGCTTTTGCTTCTTTGCATGATTGATGATAATTTGTGCCATCAAGAGCTTCAAAACTCTAGTTTTTACTTATGTTTTTCCATCACCCTCATACACTTGAGGATTTTCTATCTGTTCAACAACATCACCTATCCACCTCTTTGCTATTTTCTATGAGTTTGCCTTCTTGTCTCATGATTTTGGAAGCATCTCTCTTATCATCTAATGTTGTTGCTCTATTGACAAAAACAACCGTTTGCTTTGACTTACATATTTCACTGCATTTCAGGATGCTGGGGATCTGTTAGCTAACATGGAGCAAGGACCATCAGTCCCTCTCCAAGATTCCCTCCTTCCAGTCATGAAGGCACTAATTGCTGATTCTCTTTTGAAACATTCAGTTGAGGGTGTCAGAGTTTCTGTAGCATATTGCCTCACTGAGCTTCTGAGGATAAGTGCACCTCAAGATCCGTACAATGATGACCAGATGAAGGTGTAATATCTGATGTCCTACTTTAAAATGGCTGTTTTGATGACGCCAACACTTTTCATTCTGTAAAAATTAGCCTGTTGGTATTGAATGGTTTTCATAGTAAATCATTTCATTGATGTGCAGGTGATTTTTGAATTAATCGTGGAGGCATTTTCTAAGTTATCTCAGGCATCCATGCAATATTGTGAAAAGGCCCTCTCCATACTTGAAACTGTTGCACAGGTCAAAGCATGCCTTCTGATGCTTGACCTTAAATGCAATGCACTAGTTGTCCAAATGTTTCAAAATTTCTGGACAATCATTAGGTAAAAGGCTTACCAAATACATTTATTTTTTAACTGATATTCTTCTTTTGGTATAATAGTTTGGACTTGTTTTGAAAGACTGAAAGTCTTCTACTGATGAGAATGGAGGGGAACTTCTTGTAAATGATTCGAAATTCTAGAGGATAATATTGCTCTTTTTGAGTCCTTAAAGTTTGCTGTAAAAATTCGGCTTGTCTTTTTTTTCTAGTAGCCTTTCTTTTGATTCAAATTTGTTTAGCCTGATGATATGAATTCTGCTGATTACATTCACCAGAGCTAATCTACAAGGTAGTTTGCCTTTTATGGTTGGAAATATCTGGTTAACCAGTCCAAATGGTTTTCCTCAGTACTTAGGACCTTCTGTTTGGTAATATAGCATAGATTCACCTTTGATACATTTTTTGACGATTTGTTCTTGGTCAGGTCGGATCCCACAGATGATGTAGTGTGGGCTGTGGAGCAAATCATGACAGATATCCTTGATGAAAGTGAGGATATCTCCTTGGGGCTTCTCAGTCCTCTTCTTGCTAGTGTTCAAAAAGAAAATGAGGTGATTTTCTTGCTCTCTTTTGCCATTTCAGTGTGGTTTCTGTTTGCTTTAGTTTCTAATAGGGTGTATACTGTCATTTAGAAGGTCGCACCTTCATGTTGGAAGCTCGGAGAAAGGGTCATCGCCAGGTGTGCAGCTAAGCTTGGACCTATTCTTCTTGGGGCAGTACAATCCAATGGCACCACTGTGGATGATTACTCTCCTGTTGTGGCTTCTATATGTGAAAATGAGCCTACAACTTTAGAGAATAATCATGCTAGTGGTTCTTCTCAACCAGTGGTGCGTCTCTTGATTTTATAGAGCCCTATCCATTCTTATTATGCTGAATACAATGGTATTACTTCTGATTTTCGATCCTTCCATAAAATAACTTTCTAGATGAAATGGACTTTGATGTGCCGACCTTTTATTGTCTTTTCCCAAAAAAAAAAAAAAAAAAAATTCCATTGCCTATAACAAGCCGTTAAAATCTGGATTGTTCACTCCGGCTTCTTCATGTCACTGCTGTTCTCTTAGATGGTGGATATACAATGCTTTGCCGTACAAAAGCTGATTCACAGGGCTTGATTTCTTGGAGTTGTCTTACTTCATATCAAGCTTTGCACCTCTATCTATCATTCATGTATTACTTCCCTCCATACTAAACTGATTGGGATAATAGTGACTAGTGGGGTGAACCTTGCTTCAGGTCTATTGCATGGTTGATGACAATTATATTTGTTGTTACATTCATCGGGCTACTTTGATTTTGAGGTGCTGCTATGACATATTAAGTGGCCATATGACCTGAAAAGGCTTTGGACAAAATAAAATAGAAGGTCAATAGAGAACTATGGTGTAACTTACGTTTCTCCAGCACATGTCCACCATTTGTCTGATGTGCTGGGCTTGGCTGTTAACAATCAAACCCCTCATTTAACACAATTTTCTTTTTAGTTTTCCATTCCAGTTGGCTTTCTCTCTATCTGTTAGCCCTTCCCCTTGGCTTACCTGAACCTACTAAATTGCTGAACAATTCCATTATTCTCACATTCTAAATCTTTCCTTCAGGTGGCTCATGGGGTCTTCTGTTCCCATGGAGAAGTTGCTCCTGATCTGGATAGTGCTCCTGGATTGAAACACAAGTGATGCTGCTGCCCTTTTTTCCCCAATGATATTGCTCCTGTTGCTAAAACAAGTACTGACAAGGCTGACTCTGCAGATTCCATGGGTCCAACCAAGCTGGAAATTGACTTAGAAGCGCTTCCAAAGAAAAGGGAATGGAAACCAAACAAGTTTATGAACCCAGATGAAGGCTACGATCTCTCTTGGCTATATGTAGAAAGGCCAAAATCTGGTCGTACAATGGGCCCTGCGAATGGACATGATCTTTCAGCTGCCCCTAAGATTCCTTCAAGAAAGAGAAGGATGCAGGAAAAGGTGAATATTGAGGCAGATGCAGGTGGGAGCACCATTGCTTGGCATGAGGAAGCTCTGGTCCCTGGTGATCTTGCAGGAAAAAAATCAAAGCTGTCAATAGTGGATGGAAGAATGGGCAATTTTAACAATGCTGTATCAGAGGTATGATTCTATTTTTGCATTATAATCTACTTATATTAATTAGTACAATGCTATACTTTTATTATCTTTTCTTAATTATGAAGTCTTTCTTTCTTTCAGTTAACATACAGAAGTACTCTTTTTCTTTCTGCTGTGCAGCATATTCTTTCCCCCTCAGTTTGATTTTGACAGACTTAAATTCCTTTTGACCTTATTCAGGTGTCTGGGTTGCCTGGCAGACAACTAGTGGGTCAGAGAATAAAGGTTTGGTGGCCATTGGATGAGATGTGAGTACTCTAGGACCTTGACTTTGGAATATTATGTCTTTATTTGGGTTTAACATGATTATTTCTTTCTCAATCCTAACTTACTTGCACCTGCTACTGCTGTTGCTTCATGTGATGGTGAGTAGCACTAACAGCATTTGTTATTGATTACTTCATATTTGCTTATTTTACAGGTTTTATTATGGTGCCATTCAATCTTTTGACCCGTTTACGAAGAGGCACAAGGTAAGATGAATTTCATATAATGAAACTTCTTCCATTGTCAATTACCATATGTTCTTATCAGTTCAGTTAGCTTCCTGTATGCATATGAATGGTGCAGATTGATATGTCCAATGGTTATCCTGAACTCCTGCCCGATGGGATTTCTTTGAAATAAGTCATTTGCCAAACTTGTCTATCATGTCCATTGCGCCGCATGCTGCTATCACCTAATTTTGCTCCTACCCATTGCCATCTGGCAATTGTCTGTTCTTTGATATTGAAGTATTATCACCTGATTCTGGACTGTAGGTCTTGTATGATGATGGGGACATAGAAACATTAAATCTTGAGAAAGAACGGTGGGTGTTAATCAAGGATGATTTGCCAGCTGAAGTAAGTGTTCGGATTAATTCGTGTTCTCTCTGTTTCCTGACAACTTTGAAACTTAGAACTAACTGCCATGTGATGTCCTTTTTTGTGTATTTTATAGCACCTGCAGGAGGCTGATTATCCCAAACCTGACCCTTCACCAGTCATGTAAGTTTTGCCTTTCATTCAATATGTTTGCCTGCATTCACTTCTTGTTTTGCATGGGGATGTCACCTATTTTGTTTGGTTCTGATTTCCATCAGCCTGGGATGCAAAAAGGGCAATGGCAAGAATTTAGAGTCACCAAGGAAATTACCAATCAAACAGAACATTGAAAGGTCTGATCTGCTTACTGTATATATTCTGTTGTTCACTTCACTTGACTGGGGGGCTTATTTCCAATGCTGTCATTCTAGGGCTGAGACATCCTCCATTTTCCCAAAAGTTGAAGTTCCTGTGGGCAGAGACAAGTCCAGTGATGATGAGAGCACTGATGTGAATGCATATGAGATCAGGTTCCGGTCAAAGGATGTCCAGCCAGAATATCCTAGCTCAAGCACCTCAGACAATTCTACTCCGGAAGGCAGCCCACCTAGATGTGTTAGGGCAAAATCAAAGGATGTCCGACCACAAAGCACATCCAGTGATTTAACTCCGGAAGGCAGCCCGCAAAGATTTATCAGGGCGAAATCTAAGGATGTCCGACTACAAAGTGCATCCAATGACTCAACTCCAGAAGGTAGCCCGCCTAGAGCTTGGGGACTGGCATGGAGTCACTTTTGACGTCCCTAATTTGAAATTGAGGGTTAAGAGCATAACAGCTATAGTTTTGGTAAAATCTTTTAAGTGTAATTTAAAGAATGCATATGCAAGAGCTTACAATTTAAGCCCCTGTACAAACATACAGAGGGTGAAGTTCCGGATGTCCAGGAGCTCTTAGTTATCAGCCCTTGTATAGGCCTAGATTTTTTTTTTCTTGCTTTTGTAAATGTGTGTTGATTATAGTCCTTAGGAACAAAACAAAATGTAATGGGCTATGGCTCATAATTCATTTTGTCTAAAATGGAATTACATTCTTTTATTGGTCAAAAAATAACAAGTGTGAGTCCACTCATCCAGTCATTGCTTCCAATTTTTCCTCTGCATAGTTGTGATTGTAAATCATCAGATGATCCCTGGTAACATGGCCTGGGGCTTTCAGAATGATGAAGTCCTTCCCTGGAAAATAATGACATGTATATATTAGCTAATATATTTCTGCATTGATATTGTAAATTCACCACTCTTTCCAATGTATCGTTTTATTAAAAAGAATCCTTCGTTACATTGGCAAATTATTAGCTCTTGTATTAGCCTTCAATTTTCTTCAGGTGATACCTGAACTTAAATTTGTCTGAGATGATCTCCTGTTTTCGTCAAGTGATGATGGTGATTTTCCTCCTCGGCATGATGCACCCTTATCAAGTAGACGGGGTCGTCAGAGACTAAGTTTAGAAAGCACTTTGAGAAATTGCCTTCCCTTCACAAGTTCGTTTACTGAAATACTGGGTTTGAACGAGAAACTCCATTTAATGAAAGCTTGTCGATTAAAATTGCAACTTAATTTCAGCCGCGTCGGGTAGTTTGGTGTTTTCTTAGCTCCTTTTTCTTTTTAAGAGAAAGAGAAATATGTTCATCTTTTTATGGTTCAAAACGAAGAGATACCTCTATTCTGCTAAAAAAATTTCTGATTTTTGCTATTTGCAGACAAAATCAGTTTTTTGCTACTTATTATTGAGAAAGCCCATCTGCAAAATTTTCTTTCCAGTACGCTTCAACATGTACATGTGCAAGCTTAAGTTGATTTTGTCATTTTCCTATTGAGTTCGATGAAGTTCTTTTCTTTTTGTTTTCGTGTCTGCATTACTCGTCAATGCAAGCTTCGTCGATTGCAGAACATCAACATTTGTTTTCTTCATCTAAGCAGAACAACAACAACTAAATAGGACTATCATGATATGAGTAATCATAATCTCCTTTGTGGGTTGATGTTTTGCTTCTCAAAGTTAAAAGTCAATTCTTCCTCCATGGGCTGTATTGCATATGATCTTTTTCCTACGAATTATGAAATCCCTTCTCACAATAGTATGGATTCTGGTTTTTCTCAAATGTTTTGAGGAAAAGCTGATATGAGTCTGTAGCTTGGCTAGTTTATTGGTATCCCCTGTCCTTACGCGGACTTATTACAGATGAACTTTTGGGTTGAAGTGGATACATAAAAAGGTCTATCCAAACTTTCTAGTGAACTGAAATCTATTAATTTTCATGTGAGTTTCAACAAACACCACGATAAATGTGGTGTTTGTTGATATTAACATTTAAACCGATGATTTCATGGAGTTAGTAGTAATCAATGCCCTGGGACTTGATCTGAAGAGCAACGGTAAAGCACAAAGCTTTAAATTGAAACTTTTGCGGCTAAGAGACGCTTTTTGTCATTTTTTTCAGAAATGTTATTCGGCTATTATTAAGATCTCTCTCTCTCTCTCTTTTTGGCCACAATTTAGCAGAAACCATAAAAGTGGTACATCTAGTGAACTTTAACAGGGGTTAATCGTCAATACACATTATTTGCAAATAAGCTACACCACCTACCTCCAGCACCTTGATATAGGTTGTCATATCTTTTGGAGTTTACGAATCAATGTCGATGCTTGAAGCTTGTGTAAAACGGCAGTTTGAATAATTGCCGAGTCCAATCTTTTATTTCAGATTACATCATTCTTCAATTTTTCTCCGACTCTTTATTTTCTTGTTATATTTCAATTATTCATCCTCCATTTTGGATGACTTATTGCTATTGTGGGAAAAAAATTTTCCTTGGTCTCCAGTAACATTCTTTTCTGTATAAGAGCCTTGATTATATCCCTCTAAGTTCTTCTGAATTTAGATTCTGCTAGCCAATCCAACCCAAAAGCCTAATCTGGAAAGAGCCAACACCAGATAAATAGGAAGAAAGCTACTCCTCTTATTTAAGCCTTGTGCTTTGGCTTCTACATAACACAAATTTCTTTAAATGGTTTATGCAAAACAAATTATCATACTTATACTACCACCTGGCTAAATGTAATTCTTCCTTCCTGCCACTCGCACCACTGGTCTGCACTAGTAAGATTCATCCACAAGCCAAGTCCTCCATTATGTGGCTTTCCCTTTGTACCACAGCCTCACCACTCCTATGCACCGATATTCTCTAAAATCATGATTTTGACGTGACAACCCTGTTGATGTTTTGTATTGAGGTCATGGGGTTTAAATCTAGGACATTGTATGGCCAAATCAACTTTCCTGCAATTATGCCAGGTGCTTAGCACATAGTTTTGGAACAACTTATTAGTAGTTTTTTCACTAGATAGCCTATTTTCAAAACTTTGAAGACACCCGTTTTTGGATTTCAACTATGTATATTGTATGTTGTATTTAGTGTTTGGAATTTTAAATTAGAATATGTAGAATTGTAAATCGAAGGTCCACATGAAAGGTCACAGGTTTTTGTGTTGGGTTTGCATGGAGCGGTCTATGTGTATATAATGTATATAATGTATATAAGTATGTATGTATGTATGTATGTATGTATGCATGCATATGGAAAAATAGAGAATTTAATCTGACTGTGAAATGAGTAACTTTGTTTTCAGGCATATGTGAAAAGGAAAAGTATTAATTCGAGCTTTTTCTAGCTGTAAATATTTAATAATACCTTTTGTTTGGATATTAATTAGGTTTCATTTTCTAAATGAGTTGTATATCCAAACTGGTCATCCTCATATTATACTACCATATCAAGCGAAGGGAAAAATATTCAGATATCATACTAAAATAAGAAGTTATTTCCTTTTCACATCTACCATATAAGGTAAGTTAGAATTCAACCATTGATGCACCTTCCAAGTGTAGATGGTGGATAATATTTCTTTGATTGGGCTTTCAAATTTGCCATAAATCATGAGATTTTATTTTTCTGTTGATGGTATGTGCACAAACATTTCCTCCTAATACCCTTCTTGCCAACAAAAGGCCGGATTGCCAAAGTGTTGCACCCTTGTGAGACCTTGTCACCTTTCAATATCTGCTGACATCCTCTGTAACATAAACAAAAAGCTGGAAGAAATTTTATCATGAATATGTTTATACAACATGTATAGTAAAGAAGATAATCCATTTCAACAAGTTTAGGATGTGGGGCAAGTCGAAAATTTATCAGCATGTATAGTAAGGCGAGTCATCCAACTTTCAATAAAAATAAGGAGGAAAAGAATAGCCAAGTATCAAAATTTGGCATGAAAGAACATTTAAGTGCTAAAAGTTATGGAATGTACACTTAAGTGTCACTTTTTTTTTTATAAATTGGATTACTTTAGTGCCAACTTCAACAACCCCTCCTAGAAATCCTACGTGGCAGTTTTTAAATAATTTTTAACACCTACATAGCTCGGCGGAATTCCATGTTTGCTTACTTTCACCCAAAATGATATCGTTTTGACTCAAGTTTAATTTTTAATATAAATATTATTATTTTTAAAAAAAGGTGGTAGTAACAGCACAAGCGGGAGGGGGTCCCTCACCTGTGGTCATCGCTCCATTGCTTATGGGGAGGTAGCGATGGACGGCAAGGGTAGCTGACGCTTAGGTGAGGGTCGGCAACACTTGCCACCCAGCAGCGACCCTTGCGGCTAGCATTGTCGCCCACCGATGATGGGATGGTGGCCCTCCTGCCTGTGCTGTGTCCTTTTTTTTTTTAAATTTCATTTTTAATATTATTTAATTCATATTTATATAAAATTCTAATTAAGGCCAAAAGCGGCATCGTTTTGGGCTGATATAACCACGTTAGAATCCAAAACAACGTTATTTTGGGCTTATTTGGACATGTCGGCGCCCAAAACAACATCATTTCAACCTCAATTGGTCGAAAAAATGTCATATTAGCATTTTGACTAGATTTTCTCGCCGTGAGTACTTAACTGATCATTTTTTTTCGATTTTGGTTCTTGAGTGTACATTTTCAAACTTTTGATACTTAAGTGTCCCCCTTGAGAAGTTTTGGCACTCCAGGGATCTGCACATCCAAAATCACGGCTTAAACAATTTGAACAAGCATGGTCCTCTAAATTTCATTGAAAATCAGCTTAGATTTTGAGGTAAGTTGAAAATATTTTTGACCCAACCAATGAAGGTGCTAAAACTAATCTTTCATAAAGTTGAATAAAATCATTATTGACGTTTGTTATCATCTTGGAATGGAAAAACTAGTCTTGTTACCACAATTTGCCGATGAAATCCATCAAAAGGAGGAAGTCTTGTTTTAACAGTTGACTACTTTTGTAATTTACAATCATTATGGATTACGATCTTCAGAGTTTCTCCAATCACTCTCTATGCTATGCTTTCTCCTCAACTTTCAAAACCTATCTTCATTCCTCCTGTTCTTCTTTTTCTTGATATATTTTGTTATACATACGTTTTACTGGGAAAAAAGAAGAAGCAATGGCTAATGTAGGGCATTGTCACTTCGTGTTAGTTGTTAAAGCAACAGCTTATCATGGCATTGCTAGTTGAACTTCGAAAAAGCTAAATCAAATGTGATTTTTAAATGAGTCACAGGGCATGCCACATTTGCAGCAGTACTTATTGACATGAGCATGTCACCTGCGGAGTTAACCAACAAAAAATCTTAACCTAGATTTATCTTGAGAAGTCACATTAGAGGTGGCGGCATCCTATGGCATTTCATCCCTCATAAATACCCGTATATCCTCACTCACTAAATCACCTCACTCATAGCACCTTCGGTAGTCTATTTTACTGATCCAGCTTTAATTCTTCATCCTAGGTTTTGTATTCGTTTTGTTTGAATGGCATAATTTTGCTGAAGGACTCTGGATCCAAAATCATTCAGATATAGGCTGAGTACGACAGTCTATCGTCCAAAAGCAAGCAAGAAAGAGTTTGCAATTACCTGGTTGGAGAAAAATTTGAAGGTGAATGTCCTTTTTATCAGACAAGATACATATCTCTTTTCATTATTGTTCTGTAAAATGTTACTCCACCGATCACCCTGTTCTTTTTAATTTCTCTTTGTTTTAAATGCCCTTGCAGCAATTAAGAGATACATATCTCTTTTCATTCTTGTTCAGCATAATGTTACTCCACCGATCACCCTATTCTAACCAAGCTGGAAATTGACATAGAGGCGCTTCCATAGAAAAAAGAATGGAAGCGAAACAAGTTGATGAACCCTGATGAAGGCTAAGAGGCAAAAATCTGGTCCTAGAAGGGTCCTTGTGAATGGACATAATCTCTCAGCTGCCCCTCAAATTCCTTTGAGACAGGGAAGGACGCAGCAAAAGGTGAATGTTGAGCCAGATGCAGGTGAGAGCACTGTCGCTTGGGATGAGGGAGCTCCGGTCCCTGATGATCTTGCTGGGAAAAATTCAAAGCTCACGATAGTGGGGGAAAGGATGATCAAATTTAACAATGCCGTGTCAGAGGTATGATTGTAATTTTTGCAGTATAATCTGCTTATAGTAATTGGTTCAATGCTATACTTTTATTATCTTTTCTTAATTAAAAGGTCTTCCTTTCTTTTAATTAACATAGTGAAGTATATCAAAAAAGTTTCGTTGAACTTTTCTGATAGTCATCAGACGGTAGCGGAACTGCTTCTCTTTCTCTTTTTGCTGTGCAGCATATTCTTCCCCCCTGTTTGATTTTGACAAGCTCAAATTTCTTCACTCTATTCAGTTGTCTGGGTTGCGTGGCAGACGATTAGTGGGTCAGAAAATAAAGGTTTTGTGGCCATTGGTTGAGATGTGAGTACTCTAGGACCTTCATCTTGGGATTTACATATTCGTTGGGGTTTAGCATGTTTATTTCTTTCTCAATCCTCTTATTCGTGCATCTGCTACTGCTGTTGCTTCAAGCGATGGTGAGTAGCACTAAGGGTAGTTTTTATCAATTACTTCATATTGCTTATTTTACAGATTATATTATGGTGCTCTTTGATCTTATGACCCGTTTAGGAAGAGGCACAAGGTGAGTTGAATTTCATATAATGAAACTTCTTCCACCCTCAATTATTATATGTTCTGCATCCATCTGAATGGTGCAGATCGATATGTCCTTTGGTTATCCTGAATTCCCGTCTGGTGGGATTTCTTAGATAGACAACATTTGCTGAACTTGTCCATCTTGTCCCTTGCGCTGCTAGTCGCTATCTTCTAACATTGCTCCTACCCATAGCGATCTGGCAATTGCACGTTCTTTGACATTGAAGTATGTATCACCTGATTGTGGACTATAGGTCTTGTACGTTGACGGGGACATAGAAACGTTAAACCTTGAGAAGGAACAGTGGAGTTAATCAAGGATGATTTGCCAGCTAAAGTGTGTGTTTAGTTTAATTCGTTTTCTCTATGTTTCCTCACAAGTTTGAAACTTAGAACTAATTGCCATGTAATGTCCTTTTTGTGTGTTTTATAGCACCAGCAGGAGGCCGATGGTCCCAAACCTGACCCTTCACCCGTCATGTAACTTTTGCCTTTCATTCAATATCTTTGCCTGCATTCACTTCTTGTTTTGCAGGGTGATATCCCCTATTTTGTTTGGTTCTGATTACTATCAGGCTGGGATACAAAGAGGGTAGTGGCAAGACGTCAGAGTCACCAAGGAAATTATACACTGAAAGGTCTCATCTGGATACTATATATTTTCTGTTGTTTGGTGCAATTGGCTGGAGGCTTGTTTCCATTGCTTTCGTTGTAAGGCTAAAGCATCCTCCAGATTACCAGAAGTTGAAGTTCTGCAGTTTGGGAACCAAAATGTGGGCAGAGACGAGTCCAGAGATGATGAGAGCACTGCACATAATGTATATGAGATCAAGTTTTGGTCGAAGAATGTCCAGCTAGAATATCCTAGCTAAAGCACGTTAGATGATTCAACCCTGGGAGCCACCCCGCCTAGATATATGAGGGCAAAATCAAAGGATGTCCGGCTACAAAGCTTGTCCCATTCAACTCCAGAAGCTAGTCCACCTACACCTTGGGGACAGTGGCAGTGTCAATGCCAGCGTCAAAACTTGAAAGTCAAGGGTGCAGAACATGGAAAACAGCTACGGTTTTGGTAAAATAATAGAAGTAATAAACCTTACGAAGGCATCAATATGCAAGAGCTTAAAATTTGGCCCCTGTACAAGGATACAGAGGTTGAAGAAGTTCCTGATGTCCAGGTTCTTCTAGTTATCAGCCCTTGTATAGGCCTAGATTTTTTTTTCTTGCTTCTGTAAATGGGTGTTGATTATATTCCTTAGCAACAAAATAGAAAAGCAAGCTTGTAATGAGCAATGGCTCATAATTCATTTTTTCTAAAATGGAATCTATGTTCTTTTATTGGTCATAAATAGGAAGTACACTAGTCAATTCATTCAGTCATTACTCTCATCATTTCCCCTGCATAGTCGTGGTTGTGGATCATCAGAAGATGGCCAGTGAAATGGCGTGTGGCTTTGGAATGGAGTCGTTTAATGTGATCAGTGATCTTAAATTAGGAATTTTATTCAGTGAAAGTATGCATAATCAATAATAAAAAAAAAGGTAACCAAAATGATAGTCACTTTTTCAGTTAAAAGAAAAAATAGTTTTAATACTTGAGTATAAGTAGTGAAGCTTATTTATACCCCAGAGTGAAAAATTCAGCTCCCTCTCTCCCCCGCTCTTGCATGCACTTGTGGACTAACAGGAAAGAGGAATATGATGGCCAAAAAGAGAAAAATAGAACAACGAAGAAGATGGCCATCCATCGACTACTTCGTTCCCCTCTAAAATTCCCAAGTTTTTAATCTTCGGAGATAATTGTGTATTGTTTTCTTTTCTTGTATTTCTCTTCAATTATAGGAGATTCAGAGATAATGCTAACATTAAGAATTGCTACTTGATTTAGTTATCTTTGAAATTTGATTATGATCTTATTTTGATAATTTTGTTATAGTGTTGAATGGTTTTGGAAATATTGTAACTTTATTTGGTCAAATTGCTCAATGATAGGGTATGAATTGACCTTTTTCCTAGCGGATTAGAGTCATTCATGACATTGATGTATGTGGTTACATATATGGACTTGACTTACTATATAATTAAAGGTGAGGCTAGAGCGGAAATATAATTGTGTCTATTGTACCGTAATGTTTATGTGCTTGCATGCTTGGTCTCCAACAAAATTCCCTTTCCCTCCAAGTGCCTTGTATGCATCAGCTGCTGGTTCGTATGAATCGTTGGTTTTCAAGCCAACCCGAGCCTAAAAGCCGAACTTTGTGTAAGGCCAACGCCGGAAAAAATCAGCTCCTCTTATATTTGCCTTGTGCTTTGACTTCTGGGCAACATAAATATATGAAAACGGTCAACCTTCGTTTAACAACAGATCATCTCCTGGCGTTATATATGATATACACAAGCTGGGGTACTCTCTAGAAAAGTGGGTTTCTTTCTCGGGCCCCAAGACAAGACCATCATTTTATTATTGCGCGATATCCTATGGTTTGTGTCACGATTCAAATTGGCCCATCTTCTGCTAAAAGATTCAAGGGTCTTTCCCTCCACTCCATGGCCTCTGCTGCTCTTGCATGAACTCGTGGAGTCTCTCGGAAAAGAGGAAGACGATGGCCGAAAAAGCAAGAATAGATGAAAGAAAAGAGGAAGATGGCTGCCTCAGTCGACTGCCTCGTTCCTCTCTCCATCCCAGGTTCGTATTCTTCTAATGATGGTTGTCAAACCTTTTCCTTTTTCCTATTTGTCGATTGGCATTGCAGCTTAGTTTCGTCCGCGTCGGGTAGTTTGGTGTTTTCTTAGCTCCTTTTTCTTTTCAAGAGAAGGAGAAATATATTCATCTTTTTATGGTTCAAAACCAAGAGATACCTCTATTCTGCTAAAAAAAAATTCTGATTTTTGCTATTTGCAGATAAAATCAGTTTTTTTCTACTTATTATTGACAAAGCCCATCTGCAAAATTTTCTTTCCAGTACGCTTCAACATGTACGCCTGCAAGCTTAAGTTGAATTTGTCATTTTCCTTTTGCGTTCCACGAAGTTTTCGTCTTTTTGTTTTTGCGCCTGGATGACTCGTCAAATGTAAGCTTCGTCGATTGCAGACCATCAACATCTGTTTTTTTTCCTCCCTCTAAGCCAAAGAACTACACCCATATAGTACTATCATGATATGAGTAATCACAACTGAATATATCTCCTTTATGGGTTGATGTTTTGCTTCTCAAAATTAAAAGTCAATCCTTCCTCTGTGGGCTGTATTGCATATGATTTTTTTTTTTTTTCTATCAATTATAAAATCCCCTCTCACAATAGTATGGATTCTGGTTTTTCTCAAATGGTTTGAGGAAAAGCTGATGTGAATCTGTAGCTTGGCTATTTTAATTGTATCCACTGTCCTTACACAGGCCTATTACAGATAAATTTTTGGGTTGATATGGAGGCTAAAAAAAGGTCTATCCACTCTTTCTAGTGTATTGAAATCAATTATATTTTTAGATGTGAGTTTAAATGAACACCTGATAAATCTGGTGTTCGTTGATATTAACATGTAAACCAATGCTTTCATGGAGTTAGTAGTGCTCAGTGCTGTGGGACTTGACCCGAAGAGCAATGGTTGCTTTAGATTGAAACTTTAGTGGCTAAGAGACCATTACTTATAGTTTCAGTTGAACTTGCTTTTTTATTCCTTCAAGCATGGCACTTTTTTCAGAAATTGTGTTCAGCTACTCTTAGGATCTCGTTTTCTTTTTGGTCTCAATTTAGCAGAAGCCATAGAAGTGGAATGTCTAGTGAAATTTAGTAGGGGTTGATCCTCCAGACACGATGTCTGCAAATTTGTTTGCTACACCAGCTACCTCCATCACCTAGATATAGGTAGCCATATCTGTTGGAGTTTACCAATTAATGGTGAGGCTTTAGGCTTGTGTAAAATGACAGTTTGGATTATTGTTGTGCCTGGTCATTTCACTCAGATTACATCACTCTTCAATTTTTTTCCAACTACTCTTTATTTTCTTATCAGATTTCAATTCATGCTCCTTTTTGGATGTCTTCTTGCTATAATGGGAAAAAGGTTTCTCCTTGGTCTCAAGTAACATTCTTTTTTGCACAAAAGCCTTGCATATATACCTCCAACTTCTTCTGAATTTTGGATTTTGCAAGCCAATCCAAACCCAAAAGCCCAAATCTTTAAAGAGCTAACACCAGATAAATAGGAAGAAAGCGGGTCTTCTTATTTGAGCCTCATGCTTTGGCTTCTACATAACACAAATTTCTATAAATGGTCAACCTTTGTAGGACATTATATTGTAATACTTACCTAGCTCAATATGTGACAAGTTTCTTAACAATCAAAAGGGCATACTGAAATAGCAATTAACTATGATGGTAATTGCCTCAGGACAAATTCGTGCTCTGACTCATACTATTGTACAAATGATCAAAGTTAGATGAACTCTTTAGAGATGAGCTTTAAAACAACTTAAATGTACTGATATCTAGGTACTTTAAGGGTGTAGAGTCATGGTTCTTAGGACTTTACAATCAATATCCTGCTAAGTTCAAGACTGGCCTAAGAGGTATTCACAATTTTTGAAGCGTATATAAGTCAACTATATGATAGGGCAGGTTGATAAACTCTATATCACATCAAACAAAACCTTAATATTTGTTGAAGTCCATGATGTACAAAACCAAGTAAGGGCTTGTTTGTAAAGGATTAAGTAAAAGCAAAAGGAACAATTTTCATTTTCCACCAAAATTTAAGACATTTTCTGAATTTTAAAATATTACGAAGAACTTATAGGTGAATCTACATGTCAACATTCAAATGTTGTAAACATTTTGTGTGTTTCAGCTTAGAAAATGTTTGAAGTGTGTTTGTTGGAAAATTTAGATTAAGCAAAAAGCAAAAAAAAAACAAAAACAAAAACAAGAAGAAGAAGAAGAAGAAGAAGAAGAAGAAGAAGAAGAAGCAGAAGTTTATCTAGACATGCCCTAAAATAAGACAATCCAATATGGAGGTGTGGCAAAAATTGATATAAAGAGGTCGTTTCTCCTAGTGAGTGGCTTAGAAACTCTAAATGCATCCCTGACCTTGTACCTCCACTGAGTTTATTGGTTTTTGTTAGTATTACGATGGTTATGTGAAATCCAGTTCTTCTCATTAGGATGCTTTGTTAGTGGAATTGCATAAATCAGTCCCTCACAGGAAATGGAAATGTGAATTGTAATTGCGCATAGATCTTTTGGTAATAATAAAATTTATATGCTGTTGGACCAAGGATATACTTAAGTAAAGCTCATTTTGGTAGGTCGGTTCTTATAATTCTGCGATGAGTCATAGACCACGCATAAAACTTATCCGGTCAAAATGCATTTGAATGAAAAAAACTTAGAAACTTCAATGCCTTTCTTATTATCCTCTTACCAAATTCATCTCCACCTCCAAAACAAGAAAATATAATCTATTTGTTAGTCATTCATCCCATGATCCAAGTTGTAACACTTGCACCTATTCATGTTTGGTGCATTATATCAAGCCAAAAAAGTGTTGCCTGCCAACCTTCAAATATTATACATGCATATGTGTATATCACTGTTTTGACATATGTTTCTGAAAAACAATCTTTTAAATATAAATTTATTTTTTGCATGTCTAAGTCTTTATATTGGTAATATAATATACCTTGTTCTTCTTTGATGAGCTTGTTTTTTTTTATAATCATATCATATGCATTTTAGGATAAAATATGGAAATAACATCTTCTTCTGTCTCATTCGGAAATATATCGAAACCAGTATAGAGAACGTCAATAATTAGGAAAACCTGAAAATCAATATCTGGAATGCAATTAAAGAGTGATTAAATAAGGAATTCAGCAAAAAATCCAATGGAATGGCAAGTAATCCTAAGTCGTGAAGATTTGAAATACCATTTGAAGTTACCGTGTTTATTTTATGTCATGAAAGCGAAGAGCACACGGTCAGAGCCCAACCAGGAAACCAAAATTAAGAGCTAATCCAGAACCCAAGAAAGTTGAACAAGTTCATAGCATAGGTGGAAACTTACTAGATTTCCATTTCTTCCTTTGAATTGCCCAGTTTTGATTTCCCTTTAAATTATAGATGAGTTTCAGATTACTCTCTGTGCAAATCTGCAAGAGAATACTAGTACTCTCTGTTCTTGTTTGAGCTTTTCAGTGTGTGGACCACCCAAAGTAAATTGAGAAAAAATGGTGTCACCTTGTTCTCCATTAGAGAGGACTTTGGCAGTGCAGCTCAAATTGGTTGGCTACGGCCTCCTCCTTGCCCCTTCTTCTGTTGGCGAGCTTCTCGCTCTTCTCAATGTATTGTGTCCAATTTGCCTATTCATGCATTTGCATATGATGATGTGGTGTGTCGTGTTTTCTTGCCTTACTTGCATTGGGTTTTCTTGTGTATGCTGTGCTAATTGGGATAAAATGATAGCTTGATAGTATTTGATAATCGTTTGGTGCTGTGCCATATCTGCACCGAATTACTCAGCAGTGTTCTTTGCCTTTGTAACAAATTGTCATTTCTGGTTTGAAATTTTTTTCCGTCATTCGTCTGTATCATATGTACTTTTTCTCATATGGTTTTGTAGATTATGTCCTTTAACTTCCAAGATTTCAGCTTTAAGTTCATTTAATCGCCTTTCTGGCTACATACAATATATCTTGTCAGATGACGTTATGTGTTCAGGCCACATTGTGGTGATCCATATGGTGCGTTTTTTGGGGCATGAAACAAGTTAACTTTCTAGTGCTCATCTGTTAATTCCTATTTGTCAAATGCCTTATTGCTACATGCTGGGTCTTGACTCTGGCTAAACAGTGCCAATTGAACATGTCAAGAACCATCAGGAAATAATTGAGGCAGATATGCTAATTTATCTGGTAGATAGATTTTATTTGGGGTCCTGATTCAGATAATATCTATTTTCTACTTTAAGGTCTTATGGTGGCTTTCAAACTCTGTCCTGAATGATAAATATCAGATATGGCGTTTTTTATTAATAATTTATTTTGGTAGTGGAGGCACCTGGCTGCTTTATTAAATTGTTTGTGTGGTTAATGTTTCTTTGGCGCTTCTTTTCATGATTAATGATAGTTTGTGCCACTGTAAGTTCAAAAATCTAGTTTCTACTTCTGTTTTTTCCATCCTCCTCGTACACTTGATGATATTTTCTTTGTTCAGTGACATCGCCTGTCCACCTCTTTACCATTTTCAATGAGTTTGCCTTCTCTTCTCATGATTTTGGAATCAATTCTCTTATCAACTAATGTTATTGCTCTACTCATTAAAACAACTGTTTGCTTTGCCTTACATCTTCCACCGCATTTCAGGATGCTGGGGATCTGTTGGCTAAGTTGGAGCAAAGGCCATCAGAACTTCTCCAAGATTCCCTTCTTCCTGTCATGATGGCACTATTTGCTGATTCTCTTTTGAAACATTCTGTTGAGGGTGTCAGAGTTTCTGTAACACATTGCTTTAGTGAGCTTCTGAGGATAAGTGCGCCTCAAGAACCATACAATGATGACCAGATGAAGGTGTAATATCTGATGTCCTACTTTAAAATGGCTATTTTGATGGAGCCAACACTTTTCATTCTATAAAAAATTAGCCTGATGGTATTGAATGGTTTTCATATTAAACCATTTCATTGACGTGCAGGTGATTTTTGAGTTAATTGTGGAGGCATTGGCAAAGTTATCTCAGGCATCCACGAGATATTATGAAAAGGCCCTCTTGATACTTGAGACCGTTGCACGGGTCAAAGCTTGCCTTCTTATGCTTGACCTTAACTGCGATGCACTGGTTGTCCAGATGTTTCAAAATTTCTGGGCCATCATTAGGTAAAATGCTTACTAGATTAATTTATTTTCTAACATCTATTCTTGTTTTGGTATAATAATTGGACTTTTTTTGAAAGCCTGAAAGCTCTTCTATTGATGAGAATAGAGAAAAAATTATTGTAATTGATTGATAATTCTGAAGGATAACATTGCTCTTTTGAGTCCTTTAAGTTTGCTGTAGAAATATGGCTTGTCTTTTTTTCTAGTAACCTTTCTTTTGACCAAATATGTTAAGCCTGATACTATGTTGCTGATTACATTCACCACAGACGATCTATGAGGGTGGTTTGCCTTTATTGGTTGGCAAAATCTGGTTAATCAGTTCACATGGTTTTCCTAGGTTGTTAGGACCTTCTGTTTGGCAATATGGGCATAGATTCTCCTGTTAAACTCAATTAAGGGGGGTCTGCACTAAGCATTTGGCCTTAAGCTGATTTTCATGATGAAAAAATCCATTGTAAATGACTTTGTGGTGGCTAGGTTATCCTGAAACCAACATATTGAAGTGCAAGAAATGGTAGTGTGTGTGTATATTTTGGCTCTTTTTTTTTTTTTTTTGTGGGGGGAGGAGGACGAGGAGGAATTGTGGGGGAGGTGTTAAGAACAAAACCTACCTCTTTGGATAGAAAAGGTAGATTCTAGGCTATTTCTGTCAGCACCTTCTTTGACTTGTTATTCTGTCTTCCTGTTTCTGTATCATATATTGGCTCTTCTTTTCATGTGCCTTTCCTTTTTTTTTAATGCTAACATTGAAAGATTAATTTTACCTTTCACTAGTGTGAAATGGGGCAATGTCTATGATTTCTACATGACACTTTTTGTCATCTTTGCCAAGAGGAGTACATGCTCTTTTTTTCTTTTTTTCGTTGGAGTACATGCTTTAACTGGTAAGATTTCATGAGCATGAAGAAAATACGGGTAGAATGTTAATGAAAAGGAAGCAGTCTCCGAGTAAGGATTTTTTAGTAAATTGTGCACGAAGTAGTGATCCTATCAATCTTGGAAAAAAAGGTGACTTTCCAGTGTTAGTGTCAACAGTTCTTTGATAGGACACTATCAATGCTCTCATTTGATTGCTTATTAAAAAAGAAATTGTAGTTCGACATATTTCTATCTTTTCTCCTTTTTTTGTCTGTATAGTGTTCACTTTTGATACCTTGTCATTTTTTATGATTTTTTCTTCATCAGGTCTGATCCCGCTGATGATGTATTGTGGGCTGTGGAGCAAATCATGACGGACATCCTCAGTGAAAGTGAGGATATCTCCTTGGACCTTCTCAGTCCTCTTCTTGCTAGTGTTCTAAAAGAAAATAAGGTAATTGTCTAGTTCTTTTTTGCCATTTCAGTGTGGTTTCTGTTTGCTTTAGTTTCTAATAGGTTGTATACTGTCATTCAGAATGTTGCACCTTCGTGTTGGAAGCTTGGAGAGAGGGTCATTGCCAGCTGTGCAGCTAAGCTTGGACCTGTTATTTATGGAGCTATACAATCCAATGGCACCACTGTGGATGATTACTCTCCTGTTGTGGCTTCTATATGTGAAAATGAACCTAAAACTATGGAGAATAATTGTGCCAATGGTTCTTCGCAACGAGTGGTGCGTCTCTTGATTTTTATAGGTCCCAATCCTTTCTCTTTATGTTGAATACAATGGAATTGCTTCTGATTTTCCATCCTTCCATGGAATTCGTTTCTAGATGAAAATGGACTTTGATACTGACCTTTCTTTTCTGATAAAATATTTTTCCATTGCCTATGATAAGCTGCAAAAAACCTTAAACTTTTTACTCTGGCTCCTCCATCTCATTGTTGTTCTCTTGGATGGTTGGTATACAATGCTTTGCCATACAAAAGCTGATTTACAGGGCTTGATTTATTGGAATAGTCTTACTTCATGTCTAGCTTTCCGCATCTTTCTGTTGTCCACTTATCACTTTCCTCCATTCTAAAATGATTGGCATAATAGCGACTAGTGAGTTAAACCCTGCTTCAGGTCTCTGGCACGGTTGATGACAATTATGTTGTTACACTGGATTATTTCGATTTTGAGGTGCTGCTATGACATATTAAGTGGCTGTAGGAACCAGAAAAGACTTTGGACAAAATAATAATAAAGAAGGTAAAAGACTTAGACAAAATAAAAGGAGTATGCCGTAACGAACCTTTTTCCGGTACATTTCAACCATCTGTTTAGTGCACCCTCCAGGGTTTGGTTGCTAACGATTAAATTTGATACAATTTTCTTACTAGTTTTCCATTCCAGTAGGCTTTCTCTCTGTCAGTCCTTCCCCTTGATTTCTTTTCCCCTTGGCTGAACTGATCCTGTTAAATTGCTGAACAGAATCATTATTCTCACATTCAAAGTCTTTCCCTCAGGTGGCTCATGGGACCGTGGGTTCCGCTGGAGAAGTTGTTCCTGATCTGGATGGTGCTCCTGGATCGAACGTGGGAGATACTGCTGCCCTCCTTTTCCCCAATGACATGGTCATGGTTCCTGCTGCCAAAGCCAGTGCATACGAGGCTGATTCTGCAGATTCCAACGGTTCAACCAAAGCTGGAAATTGACTGAGCGTGGCATCCGGAGCTTTCAACATTACTTAATAATATTTAGGGTATTTTAAATAATAAATAATTCTCCTGGATTTTTGGATGATGTGAAGTTTCAATTGGGTCACTGATTATGCAACATGCAAACAATTCGATATATATTTTTGGTGTGCGCGGTTTTTCCAAATACAGTTTCCTTTGGGTATAAAATTGCGAGGAGTTATAATTCCAGGAAATAAATTAGCAATGCATATATTTTTACTAACTTTATATGCTTAAATTATTTGATGTTAATATGTACTTGATTATGTTGAGCAAAGATGAAAAACTTCGCTAGCATTTGTTGGAGGGAATCGATAAGTTCCGAAACACGTACCAGATAATTTTCAAAGTCGTGATTCACTATGTCGAGGATTTCTAATGTTTGATAACTTTTATTGATGATTTTTGTGGGTTCAACATATTTTTTTGACTTACTGATATTTAAAAAGGATATCAATTTCCTGTTTGTTTATTGAGATATGAAAAATTTGGTAAATAATCATAACATATTATCAAATATCTTCAGTTTTCGCCATAGTCAAGTCACTTGTCACATAAATTACATGTTTTTAATTTGTGACATTTGACTTAGTCATCAAATGCATGACAATTTAACTTAGCCATGCTTTGAAGTAATCATCAAAGGTGAAGATAAGAAAAGAGAACAAATAAAATCATCCCGTTTCCTTCCTTGGATGAACCAAAACTTCTCCATATCAACATCAAGTTTAATTGCTCTTACCTTCCAATCTTCAACAAAGAAAGATAGTTTTAACTCAACTCCCGACCAAGCCCAAAGTTCGTTAAATTTGCGTTGTTTCACCCCTCAAGTGTGGTGTAAGGTAAATTTATGGACCTTTTTAATTTTTTAATCAAACCGGTGTTGTTGCGAAAAATAGATATTTATTCTTGTTTATTTTGCTTTCAAGGTGATTAAGGTTTTGATTTGTTTAAATCTTTTTACTTAACAATAGTAAAATGTTTAGGGATTTAGTTAGGTCAATTGACGTAATCTCACAATCTTGATTAGTTAATGTTTATCCATTTATCTTAAAATTTGAGAGTTAGAGTAAGATAGATAAAAGAGAAAAAATTTGTCTTGATCCATGAACTTAAATTTGTCCCGGATGGATCCACTGCACTCGTTGAGCGATGATGGTTTTTTTTTTTTTCAATCAGCGATTATCGCAAGGGCTATTTGCCGATGCACTCTCTCATCAAGTCTATGGGCTCGTTCTCTGGAGCGAATGGAGCAAGATTTCGTATGGGCTGAGTTACGACCTGAACTGGCCCATCTGCTGGAAAGATCCAAGAGCGTCTCTCCCTCCACCCCACCTCCTCTGCTGGCTCTTGCATGAACTTCGCGGAGTCTCTCGGAAAAGAGGAAGACGATGGCCAAAAAAATGCAAGAAGAAAGAAGAGAAAAGATGAAGATGGTCCCTCGGTCCTTTTTCCTTTTCTCTCTCTTTGTCGATCGGCATTGCAGCTTAGTTTCATCGGTGTCGGGTACCTTGGTGTTCTCTTAACTCCTTTTTTTCAAGAAAAAGAGAAAGACATTCATCTTTTCATGGTTCAAAACGAAAAGATGCCTCTGTTCTGCTAAAAAAATTTGCTGATTTTTGCTATTTGCAGATAAAATTGGGTTTTTTGCTGCTTATTATTGACATAGCCAAGCTGCAAAATTTTTTTAATCGAGTGTATGCTTCAACATGTACGTATGCAAGCTTGAGTGGATTTGGTCATTATTTTTTATTGCGTTCGATGAAGTTTTCTTCTTTTTGTTTTGGCGCCTGGATAACTCGTCAAATGTAAGCTTCCTCGATTGCAGACCATCGACATTTGCTTTTTCGCTAAGCAATGAAACTACACCCATATAGGACTACCATGATGTTATTAATCATAATTGCATCTGTCTCCTTTATCGGTTGATGTTTTGCTTCTCCAAGTTTAAATGTCAGTCCTTCCTCTGTGGGCTACATTGCATGTGATCTTCTCCTGAGAATTATGAAATCCCTCCCCACAACAGTGTCTCACAATAGTGTGGACTATGGTTTTTTTGTCACGCGATTTGAGGAAAGGTTGACATGAATCTGTAGCTTGGCTATATAGGTAGGGGGAAATCCCTTCTCCACTGTTCTTACACCATCCTATTACAGATGGATCTTCGGGTTGAAGTGGATACCAAAAAAGATATATCCAAACTTTCTAGTGAACTAATAACTCTTGAATATTCAGATGTGCATGTCAACAAACACCTCAAAAATCAGGCGTTAGTAGATTTTAACATGAAGAGCAACAGTAAGGCACAAAACTTAACTGTTCCTTCCCGCCACTAGCGCCATTGGTCTGCGCTGGTAAGATGCATCCACTGGCCGAATCCTCCATGATGTGGCTTTGCCTTTGGACCACTGCATCACCCCTCCTGTGCACCGATATTCTCCAAAATGAGGATTTTGACGTGACAAACCCGTTGATGTTTAGTTTTGAGGTCATGAGGTTTAAACCCGTGACAGTATGTGACCATATCAACTTTCCTGCAATTAGGCCAACTGCCTAGCACATGCTTCTGGAACAACTTATTCGTGGTTTGTTCACAAGATGGCCTATTTTCCATACTTTGAAGACATATTCATTTTTGCATGTTGTATTCAGCATGTGGAATTTCAAATTTGAAGATGTAGAATCATAATGAATTGAAGGTCCATATGAAAGGTCACAGGTTTTTGTGCCTATATGCATAGATGTATTTATGTATGCATATGGAAAGACAGAAAAATAGAGAATTTAATCTGACTGAAATGTGTAACTTTGTCCAGGCCTATGTAAGAACGATGAGTACTAATTCAAGCTTTTTCCAGGTGTAGATATCTAATAATACCTTCTTGATATGCTTATTTGGTTTTCTCAATTTTATTTTTATAATAATGAGGTTTCATCTTTGAAATGAGTGGTATATCCAAACTGGTCTTCCTCTTATTATATTACTGTATCATGCGAAAGGAAAAATATTCAGATATCATAATAAAATGAGAAGTTATTTTTCCTTTTCACACCTCCCAGATCGGGTAAGTTAGAATTCAAACATTGACGAACCTTCCAAGAGTAGATGGTGGATAAAGTTTCTTTGATGCGGCTTTTAAAATTGCCATAAACAATGAGATTTCTTTCTTGATTGTCCACAAACATTTCCTCCTAATGGCCTTCTTACCAATAAAAGGCCGGATTTGCACCCTTGTCAGACTTTGTCGCCTTTCAATATTTGCTGACATCCTTCATAAAGTAAACGAAAAGCTGGAAGAAATCTGTCATGGAAATGTTTATACAACACGTAGAATAAAGAAAATTATCCCCTTCAACAAATTTAGGCTGTGAGGCAAGTTGAAAATTTTCAGCATGTATAATAAGGCGAGTCATCCAAATTTCACTGAAAATCAAGGCTTAAACAGTTTGTACAAGCATTGTCATTTAAATTTCATTGAAATCATCTTAGGTTGTGAGGCAAGTTGAAAAACTTTTTGACCCAACCAATGGAGGTGCTAAAACTAATCTTTCCTAAGATTGAATAAAATCATTATCAATGTTTGTCTCATTTAGGAATAGAAAGACTAGTCTCGTTCCCAAAATTTTCCGTAAAAAACCACTTGAAGGAATTCTTGTTTTGACAATAGATTGCATTTGTAATTCACAATCATCCTGGATTACAATCTTCAGAGTTTCTGCAATCACTCCCTATGCTATGCTTTCTCCTCAACTTTCAAAACCTATCCTCATTCCTGTTGTACTTTTTATCCTTGATGCAACTGATAGAAATTTTTTTATGCATATTTTTACCCAAAAAAAGGGAGCAGTAGCTAATGTGAGGTAGTGTCTTAGTTGTTAAAATAATAGCTTTTCATGGTATTGCTAGTTGAACTTCAAAAAGGCTAAATCAATATGATTTATTTACAAGTCAATAACATGCCACATTCACAGCATTACTTATTGACGTGAGCATGTCACATGCAGAGTTAATTAATAAACATTTTTATACTAGATTTATCTTGAGAAATCACATTGGAGGTGGCGGCGCACTATGGCATTTCATCCCTTATAAATACCCCTATATTCTCACTGTATCTCCTCACAAATGGCACCTTCGATAATCTACAAGGCTGATCTAGCTTTGATTCTCCATCCTAGCTTTTGTATACATTTTGTTTGGATTGCATAATATTGCTGAAGGACTCCATTGATCAAAAATCCTTCAGATATAGGAGGATTACGACAGTTTATCATCCAAAAGCAAGCAAGAAAGAGTTTGCAGATATTAGGTCAGAGAAAAACTTGAAGGTGAATATCTTTGTAATCAGCCAAGATACATATCTCTTCTCATTCTTGTTTGCTAAAATATTACTCAACTTATCACACTGTTCTTTTTTATTTCTCTTTTAAATGCCCTTGCAGCAATTCTCATTGTGTTACAAAGATAAGAAGAAACTCTCTATGGGCAGGTACCTACTCTCTTTCGATTTTTCAATTTGGAAAAAAAAAATGGCACAGAGAGCTTTCGTTTATTAACAATGAGCCATATATATATTGCTATAGATTTCAATGTATATCAACATCACTTTCAGATCTAATTCTTTTCAGAAACCTAACATGATGTAAGAACCAATCTTGCTACTGAGACCAGAGTATGATTTTTCGTGAAATCATTTACTAGTGTTCTGAGTTCTATTGGAAGTTGGGAACTTGAGGTCATATGCATCTCTAAGCAAGAAAAGGATCATATTGATGGAGACTACTTCTGTCCATAATTCAGTAACTGATGAAATCTAGGTGACACATAATATGCACCTTAGAATCTTCATAACATAGCTTAAAATCTAGAGAAGAATATGATGAAAGTGCAGAGCTAAAAACTGTACGATTGAATATTTCATTTGTTTTCTGATATGTGACTCATCAAGGCAAAGTTAGACTATATATGTTTTGTTGCAGGAAGGCAATAACAAGTTAAAGTCTGCTTCGGAGGGGTGTAACCAAGTGGAGTCAATGCAATCTGCTGCTTGAACTTAATACCTGAACCAATAATGTTTGATTTCTCATTTGTGAGCTCTATTCAACAGCTTAACCTGACTTGAGATGGACTTGGCTATCCAACTTATTTTTAGTTTGGATGAATTTGACCTGAGTTTGAGATCAACCGCATCTGAATTGAAATGAGTTGCTTTGAATGAAAAGACTTTTCATACTAAGTGAGTTGGTTACATGAATCCTTTTATGTTCTTTGCATCTTACCTATTAAGACATGTACATTCACGTAAATTAATATCTTATGCATTAGTATGCATAAATAATGCACATTGAACAATAATCCAAATATCAAAGTCAATTATCTACGAGTGAATTCTAGTAGTCATGAGCAGCTCGATTTGTTTGCACCCCTCAGAATTGGCAAAGTCAGCGTAAAGCATGGAACAACTAATAAAGTACTTGATGGCAGAGACCTTCTCATGAGATTGCCAAAATAACTGGAGAAGCAGTTTTTGTGAGTTTCCTGAAATTTTCTCTTTTAGTGTCATAACACACGCACGCACGCACACGCATATGCATGTTACATCTGTTGTTAGATCAACTAAGTTAGCTATTCCCTTGAATTGCTTGTCTTTGAAAAAGCGGCTGATTTAAGCTTGTTGTGACTGAAACCCTGTATACTTTCACTTTATTGTTTATATGCATTCTACCTGGACATACCTTATAAAAGGGACAAAGGATTGACCTGTATTAGGGTGGAGAAAGCTGTATGACAAAATGCTGAATAGAGCTTTATTGAAGCATTTAGGCTGTCAATTTTCTACTGACACAGTTATATTTAATATTTACCTAGCTCAATATGTGATAAATTTCTTAAGTATCAATTATAAGGACTTACTGAAATAGCAATTGAATATGATGGTAATTTCCTTAGCATAAATTTGTACTTGACTGGCACTGTTTTACAAATGATCAAAGTTAGATGAATTCTTTACAGATGAGCCCCAAAACAACATAAATATATTGATATTTAGGTACTTTAAGTGTTTAGAGTCATGGTTCTAATGACTTTGCAATCAATATTATGCGGCATTCAAAACTAGCCTAAGGGAGTTAAATGGATATCGCAGTTCTCGCTCTTCTCGATGTATGGTGCCCCACTTTACCAATTCATGCATAAATGAATTAACTGTGACGTAAAGCTTTACTTGCATTGGGATTCTTGTCTGTGTTTCGTTGGGATCATTTGAATTCTTGATGGCGGATCTTTGTTCTTTTAGTTGGTTGATGGGTGTGAATCTATTTGGTGGTTATACTTCCATACTGAGGCATCTAGTTCATGTGGAGTAGGAGAGTCAATTCATATAATGTATTTCAAACTCCTTTCTAAAGATACAACTTTGGTTTCAGTATATTACTCCAAGGGAGTTAAATGGATATCGTATGTCATTACTCCTTGTAGTTGGTCTTTCTTTGCTGTCCACTTCTTCATCCGGTTGATGATATTCTTGTGCTATTATGAGCTTCAAAGTCAAATCTCTAGTTTTGTCATTTCATCTTTCCATCCCCTCTTTATTTGCCTCTTCAAGGACATACATCAATCATTAAAGCATCTGAAAGGGTGTTTCTTTTTACGTTTCCAGAAACATTTCTGTACTGTTTAATGCTGTTTATATGGATATAGAAACTGACTTTTGCTTTCATTTACACCCTTACATAGAATGCTGAGGATCTCTTGGCGAATATGGAGAAAGAACCATCGGACTTCCTCCAAGATGTCCTCTTTCCCATCATGAAGGGTCTCATAGCTGAAGCTCTGTCCAAACATTCGAATGAGGATGTCAGAGTTACGGTTGCATCTTGCCTCAGTGAGATTCTGAGGATAACATTGCCACAACAACCGTATAATGATGATCAAATGAAGGTGTATAAAATAAAACGCTGGAGACTTCTCCGATACGATGAATTCACTCCACTCTAGATAAACTTTGTTCTTTCACAGTTTCCTAAGTATTTTTTTCATGGGCAGGAAATGTTTCAACTGATTGTGGAGGCTCTTTACAAGCTATCTCAACTGTTGACACAGTGTTATGAAAAGGCCCTCTCTGTACTTCAAACCATTGCGAGGGTCAAGGCATGTCTGTTAATGCTTGACCTTGAATGTGAGGTGCTAGTTCTTCAAATGTGTCAACATTTCTGGGTTATTACTAGGTAATTTTATGAACAGTAACATTTGTGTTGTCTCTTCTCTTCACGTAATAGTTTGTCAGATATCTTTAATATTTGGGGATTGGGAAATTTTGTATTCCTAAGAAAAAGATAACTATGTTAATATTTGATCTATGACACTAGTTAATGAAATTGCTCTTTTGAGTTCCATTTAGTCTTGTGGAATATCACAATTTGGCTTGTCTTGCTGTGTAGTAACCTTTCTTATGACTCAGACTATGATATTTGGAGTTAGTAAATTGCAGATGAGTTTCCATGTACATCAGAGTTGATTTAAAAATTAGTTTTCCTTTTAATGATTGGATAAATCTTTAAACTATTTCATGCGGCTTTGTTTAGGTTTTTTACAATTTTCAATTTTTACCCCAAAAAAAAAAAAAAATCTCCTGCTGAGATCAATATTCTGCTTGGGTGTACTAAGGACTTTTATACAAGATGTTGCACTTCCAGATTCTTTTTGGGAGAGATTGAGAATAAGCGATATCCGTGCAAGTTTTTGACCTTAATTCAAGGTTAGTGAAAAATAATGGCACTTAAATGGCTTTGTGGTAGTTGGAATATAAGTTGGCTAGTTATGTTATAACAGACTGCAACCACACTCGCTTGATGACTTTTCTAAGTGATAGTTCTCAGCCTCTTTGTATCTGTCATCTTTTACAGCATTTACCTTTTGATACTCTCTTATTTTTTGCATCCTTTTTTATTAAGGTCAAATCCCTCCGTTGATACATACTTGGCTGTAGAACAAATAATGGCCAACATCCTCACTGAAAGTGAAGATATCAGTCCAGATCTTCTTTTCCCTCTCCTGGCTAGTGTGCTTAAGGAGAATGAGGTTACTGTCTTTTCGACATTTCTGCTGTTTTAGTTTGGTTTTAATTTCTTCATTCTCTAGTATAGTATATATCGTCTTGCAGAAAGTGGCACCTTCCTGTTGGAAATTGGGAGAGAAATTGATCTCAGATTGTGCAGCTAAGCTAAGACCTATTCTTAGAGGAACATTACAATCAAAAGGCACCACTTTGGATGATTATTCTTCCGTAGTGGCTTTTATATGCCAAAATGAATCTACTACAGAGTATAATCAAACTAATGGTTCTCCTAAACAAGGTATTACTGACTCTGGAGATTCTAAGGGTTTAATACTTCCCTTAGAAAGGGAACCAAAACCCAGTTCATTAATGAGACCCACAGAAGGTCATAATCTTTCTTGGCTGTATGGAGAGAGTTGAACTACTAAACAGCCACAAAATAGGAGGATCTCTGTTAGAAGAAGCAATCTTACAGCTGTGCCTACAGTTTCTTCAAGAAAGAGAAACGCACTGAAGTCAGACATAGAGACCGTGCGAGACAAGGCAGCTGTGGTCCCCAGTGATCTCAAGGATAAAAGAATGAAGCTACCAACCAAAGGAGGAAGCAACACTAATGAAGGCACATCAGGGGTATGATAGTAACTGTTGCAGTATTGTATTCATACAGTGATTGGTATCTGATGATACATATTGATTACATTCTCTATCATTATATTGTTAAGTATGCCTTCTTCAATTGTTATTCATTATCACTATTATTTTACTATAAAACTGAGGTATCTTCGAAAACTCTGCTGAATTTTGTGGTTACAGTTATTAGAGTGCTGACACTCATTAAGCGGCATGGTCTTTGCGCCTCTTTTTGATCTTTTATAAAATTGTGTATTTTCTCAACAATTTTCAGGAGTCTGCAGTGCTGGCCGGAGTCTTAATGGGTCGTCGAATAAAGGTCTGGTGGCCATTGGATGGAATGTGAGCACTTGATACTTTATTTCTGTCCTGGTTACTATTTTTTTTTTTTGAATCCGCATCTCCTTGCACTTTCTACTGGTCTTCCTTCAGTTATGAGCAGCTGCTGCTGTTGCTTCAATGATGGTCTAGAGCTAATGGTTGTTTTTATCATTTTTTTCCTATTCCTAATTATTTGTTTAACAGGTTCTATGATATTCAATCTTACAACCCCGTAATGAGCAAGCACAAGGTGAGATGACTATGATAATCTTCAGAAGCTTCTGTATTTGTGACTTACCATTTGATTTTATCAGTTCTGTTAGCTTCTTGCGTGTATCTGCAATATGCAGATCAATCCTTTTGTTATCCTCAAGTCCTGTCTGATAGCTAATTGATTAGAATTATGGAATTGTTTGAGCAGGCGTCTCTTGCTCTATGCGCTGCTACCTATTTTCTATACCTCTGAGATCTTGCAACTACACGTTCTTTGATGTTGTATTAAATATACATGGCCTGATTGGGGACTAAAGAGTTTGTATGACAATGGGGACGAAGAGACTTTTAACCTTGAGAAGGCACGGTGGGAGTTTTTTGAGGATGACTTGCCAGATAAAGTAAATGTACGATTTAATTTGTTTCCATATCATTAAGTCAGAAGTAACTCCTTGCTTATGTGCTTTTCGGATATAGCATCTGACAGGAGGCTGATAATCCCAAATCCGTTACTTCAAAGTTTTGGCTTTCATTGATATATGTGCCTGCATATGTTTCTTTTTGTCCTGAAGAACTTATTTGTCTTGTTTGGTCCTGCTTGTCACATAAGACTGACAAAGCAGAGTGGGAGTGGCAAAAGTTCACGGTCAATGAAGATATTGAACTATAAAGAAAATGTTAAAAGAGGTTAGAATTTGATAAGCTTTATTGTGCAATTTTTATTGTCCGCTTGGCTACAAGCTTATGCCTCGTGTTTCTTTCCAGGGCGGGAGCAGCCACCAGATTACCATAAGTTGAAGCTCCCAACTTCAGCAACCAAAATATAGGTGGAGATGAGTTCAATAACAATGAAAGCAACGACGATAATGTCTTTGAGATCAGGGCTCGATAATAGGATGTACAACTGGAAAACCTTAGTACAAGTACATATGATGATTCGACTCCAAAAGCTAGCCCACCAAGAGTCATCAGGGTTCGATCAAAGGATGTGCAACTCAAAAATCCTAGTACAAGCACATACGATGAATCAACTCCAGATGGCAGCCCACTTAGATATATTAGGGCGAAATATACAGATTTCTGACGACAAAGCACATCTGATGATTCAACTCTAGAAGCTAGCCTGCCTAGACCTTGGGGACTGGTGGAGTCGATCTTGGCATCACTAACTTGAAAATCGAGGGTGCAGAGCAAGGGAAACACCTATAGTTTTGGTAAAAATAGACATAATAAATCTTAAGAATGCATCAATATGCAAGAGCTTACAATTAGACCCCTGTACAAAGATACAGAGGTTGAAGAAGTTCCTGAGATCCAGGAGCTTTTAGTTATCAGCCCTTGTATAGGCGTAGATTTTTTCTTGCTTTTGTAAATGTGTGATGAATATATAGACCTTAGCTGCGAAATAAAAATGCAAGCTTGAAATGAGCCTATTGGCTCATATTCATTTTGACTGAAATCCGTCTATGTCTTTTGATGGATCATTAAATAGCAAGTATGAGTCAACTCATTCAGTCATTACTTCTATCTTTCCCCTGCATAGTTGATGAACAAAATGAACTAGTAATCTTTACACTTGAAAGCACCTCGTGACATGCTTCCTAGGCTCTCCCCCCGGACTCTCAGAATTACCAACATAAACTTGCTCACTCGGGAAGGTACCGAAAGATGGTGGGCATACAAACATAATACCAGAAAATAGATATGTTAAAGACTGATCACTATCAGATTGAATATGATAACTGACATGCTGGACTTCTTCCAAGCATCAAGATTGGATCAATATTTGCGTCAACAACCCCTTTTACAAAATCAGTGCTGCCTCAGCCTAGAAACACATGGTCACCGCAGCAATACACCTATGATTACAAATCTGGCCTATGGGTACTACGTCTCAGCAATTCAACAGACTCATCGAGAGTCCCAGCCCTTCAATTTCTTGCTTCCTTTGGGTTTCGCAATGGGAACATTCATTCTGGCCATCTTCGCATTGTACTTTGCCCTGAGAGGGTCATTGTAGGTCCACCTGCGTCACAAGCAAACATCAAATTAAGTTCTAGCAGCATTATGAAACATATTGAATGGAAAGACTTTTCATGCTCAGTGCCAATACTCGGTAAAATCCAAATATAAGAAACATATTGAATGGAAAGACTTTTCATGCTAAGTGGAGTTGGTTATATGAACCCTTTAATGTTTTTTGCATCTTACCTCAAGACATATATATTCACGTAAATTACGATCTAATGCATCAGTATGCATAAAAAATACACATTGAACTGTAATCCGTATATCAAAGTCAATTATCTGGTGAGTTCATTTTAGTAGTCATGAGCAGCTCGATTTGTTCACACCCGTCAGAATTGGTAAAGTCAGCGCAAGGCATGGAACAACTAATTCTGGTCGAAGGTAGTTGATGGCAGACACCTCATGGGATTGCCAACATTATTCAAAAAACAGCTTGTGTGACTTTCCTGAAATTTTCTCTTTTAGTGTCATAACAATAAATATATGGCGTTTGTTGTTACATCAATTAAGTTAGCTATTATCTTGATTTGCTCATCATTTGAAAAAGCAGCTGATGTAAGTTTGCTGTGATTGAAACCACATATACTTTCTCTTTTTGTTTATCTGCAGTCTACCTGGTCATACCTGACAAAGGGATGAAGGATTGACCTGTATTAGGGTGGAACAAGCTGTATGACAAAATGCAGCAGGTATTGGAATCACTTAAAAGATCTTGACTAGAACTTCATTGAAGCTTTGTCAGGCCTTCGATGTTCTGACAACACTCATGTGATACTTAACAAGCTCAAAATGAGACAAATTTCTTAAGAATCAGTTGAAAGACATACTGAAATAACAATTGACTACGATGGGTAATTGCCTCGGAACAAATATGTACTGTGACTCGCACCATTGCACCGATGATGAAAGTTAGATGAACTGTTTACAGATGAGCTCCAAAATAATGCTTAGAGTCATGGTTCTTAGGACTTTGCAATCAATATTATGGGAAGTTCAAAACTAGCGTCAGAGGTCTTCATTCACAGTTTTTGAAGCATATTTAGGGGAGCCATGGGTTGATGTCGTTATACTTGGCTTTAACCGAAACCTTAATATTTGGTGAAATCCGCGATGTACAAAACCAAGAAAAGGCCTGTTTGTTTAGGATTAAGTGAAAGCATAAAGTGCATTTTTGTTTTCCTGCCTAAATTTAAGACATTATCTAAATTTTAAAAAATTCTGAAGAAGATATATGTAAATTTCTGTGTCCACATTTAAATGTTATTGATTTTTCGGTGTTACAGCTGAAAAAATATTCATAGTGTGTTTGTTGCAAAACTCAGATTTGCCAAAAGCAAAATGTGAAATCTATCCAGCAGACCCTGAAATAAGACGGTCCAAATATGAAGGAATGGCACAAAATTGACAAAAAGAGAATGGTAACCTCCTAGTAAGTGACTTAGAAATATTTAATACATCCCTAATCACGTAACTCCTCAAAGTTTGTCGGTTTTTGCTAGTGTTAGGGTGGTCTATGTGTATGGTTTTCTTTTCAGGTTATAGAAGTAGTTAGTCTACTTTTGAGTAAAAAATCCAGTTATTCTGATTATGATGCTCAGTTAGTGGAATAACACAAATCAGTCGCTCACAGAAAACGGAAATTTGAATTGTTATTGCATATAGTTCTTTTGGTAATAAAAAAAGTTTTTAAGCTGTTTTTAAAAATGGATCACGGATATAAATATCTTAAGCTAATTCTGGAAGATTGGTTCTTGTAATTCTATGATGAGTCACAAAGTATGCATAAAACTTATCCTGTCAAATTACATCACATCTGAATCAAAACCTAAGGACTTTAATGCCTTTCCTACTTTACCATTACCAAATTTGTCTCTCCCGCCAAAAGAAGAATTTATAATCTATTTTATATGATTTCAGCCTTAAAAGTCAGTCATCACATAAACCAAATTATAATACTTGCGCCTGTTCATGTTTGGCGTAAAATGTCAAGCCAAAAAAGTGTTGCCTGCCAATATTCTAATATTGTGCATGGATATGGGTATATTGCTGTAATTGTTGATAAATGGTTTCGGAAAATATAACCAAAGCATACAATAAAAAATATAATTTGCATTTGCATAACAATCTTTCAAAACATAAATTTGTTGGTTGCATGTCTAACTCTCTATTTTGGTGATATTATACGCCTTGTTCTTTTTTGACAAGCTCATATTGTTTCGTGATAAAAAAAAATGGAAATTATGTCTGCTTCAGCCTTGTAATATATAGAAACCAATCTAGAGCAGGTTAATAATTAGGAAAATCAGAAATATTTAAAATCTGGAGTGCAATTTAAGAGTGATTAGGTACAGAATTCAGTGCAAAAGCCAATGGAATGGCAAGTAATTGGTCCTTCTAAGTCCCCAGGATTATTACCATTTGAAGGTATCATGTTTATCTTTGTCATGAAAACGAAGAAAACACTGTCAGTACCCAACCAAGAAACCAAAATTGACAGCTAAATCAGAACCCAAGAAATAAGACCAAGTTCATAGCATAGGTGGAAATTTACTGCGTTTCCTTTTCTTCCTCTGAATTGCCCAATTTTGATTTTCCTATATATTGCGGATGGTTTTTTTATTACTCTGTGCAAACCTGCAAGAGAATACTAGTACTCTCTGTGTTGTGTTTGAGCTTTATAGTGTGTGTGGCCACCCAAAGCGAAGAGAGAACAAATGGTGTCATCTACTTCATTCGAGAGGAATTTGGCAGTGCAGCTTAGATCGGTTGGCAATGGCCTCCTCAATGCCCCTTCTTCTATTGATCAACTCCTCACTCTTCTTGATGTATGCTGCCCCAATTTACCAATTCATGCATATAATGATTTACTGAGCCGTAAAGCTTTACTTTCATTGTGAGTTCTTGTCTGTGTTTTGTGGGATAAATTTGAAACGCTTGATGGTGGTTGACGGTTGTTTATTGATTCCTGTGTTTAGGTTTCTCATCAATTTGCTCATCAGAGATCTTTGTTCATTTAGTTGGTCAATATAGGCTAATCTATTTGGTGATTATACTTGCATTCAAAGGCATCTAGTTCATATGGAACAGGAGAGTGAGTCCATATGATGGCTTTCAAACTCCAAACAATACAACTTTGGTTTCAGTATTTTACTTTTAGGGAGTTCGACGGATTTCTTATGACATTGCTCCTTGTACTTGGTGTTTTTTGGCTGTCCACTTCTTCGTTCCGTAGATGACTATTGAATGTTTATTTAGATATAGGAACTGACCTTTGCTTTCATCTACGTCTCTTTACATAGCGTGCTGAGGAACTCTTGGCGAATGTGGAGCAACAACCATCAGACTTCCTCCTAGATGCCCTTCTTCCTGTCATGAAGGGTCTCATAGCTGAAGCTCCGTTCAAAAATTCTAATGGGGATGTCAGAGTTACAGTTGCATCTTGCTTCAGTGAGATTCTGAGGATAACATCACCACAACAACCATTTAATGACAAGCAGATGAAGGTGCATAAAACAAAACTCTGGAGACTTTTCTAATACAGTGAACTTTCTCAGCTCTAGATGATATTTTGTTCTTTCACTGTTTCCTAAATATTCATTCATGGGCAGGAAATTTTTCAACTGATTGTGGAGGCGCTTTCCATGCTATCTTACCCATCGACACCATGTTATGAAAAGGCCCTCTCTGCACTTGCAACGATTGCAAGGGTCAAGGCATGTCTGCTAATGCTTGACCTTGAATGTGAGGTGCTAGTTCTTCAAATGTGTCAACATTTATGGGTAATTATTAGGTAATGTTATAGTCAGCAATATTTTTATGCACTCTTTTCTTCTTTTCTCTTAATAGTTTGACAGATACCTGTTATATTTGGGGAACGCTTGTATCCATAAGAAAGGAGAGCTTTCTTAACCTTTGACCGATAACAGGAGTTAATCAAATTGCTCTTTTGAGTTCCATTTTAATTTTATGGAACATCAGAGTTTGGCTTGTCTTGCTGTCTAGTAAACTTTCTTATGACTCAAAATTATGATATTTATTGTTAGTTAATTGCGGTTTCCATGTACATCAGTGTTCATTTAAACTTCTCATGATTGGATGAATTTTTCGACTATCACATGTTTTGTTTTGGTACTTTAATCCTTTCAATTTTTATGAAGCTAAACTCAATATTCTTCTTGGTGTAGCAAGGACTTCTTATTCAAGATGTTACCCTGCTAAATTTGTTACGAGAGAGATTGAGAATAAACTATATTTGTGCAAGCTCTTGACCTTAATTCAAGGGTAGTGAAAATTAATGGCATCTAAATGGCTTTGTAATAGTTGGATTATAGCATGGCTTAACATTTGTTTTATAACAGACTGCAACAACACTCTCTTGATGACTTTTCTAAATGATAGTCCGTAACATATTTTTATATGTCATTTTTTACAGTGTGAACCTTTTGATACTCTCTTATTTTTTTGACAAGTTCTTCCTTATTAAGGTCAAATCCCTCTGCTGATGCATTTTGGGCCGTGGAACAAATAATGACTGACATCCTCACTGAAAGTGAAGATATTGGCTCAGATCTTCTCCACCCTCTCCTGGCTAGTGTGCTTAAGGAGAATGAGGTTACTGTCTTTTGCGACGTTACTGCAGCCGTAGCTTGGTTTTGATTCATTCATTCTCTCATGGGGTATGTACCATCTTGCAGAAAGTGGCACCTTCCTGTTGGAAATTGGGAGAGAAGCTGTTCTCCAATTGTGCAGCAAAGCTGAGACCTATTCTTAAGGGAGCACTTCAATTAAAAGGCACCACTCTGGATGATTATTCTCCTGTTGTGGCTTCTATATACCAAAATGAAATCTCCATCAGCAGAAGCAATCTTTCAGCTATGCCTGTAGTTTCTCCGAGAAAGAGAAGAAATGCACTGAAGTCAGACGTGGAGACTCTGAGAGATGAGGCAGCTCTGGTCCCCAGTGATCTTAGAGATAAGAAAATGAAGCTGCCAACCATAGGACGAAGCAACGCTAGTACAGGCACATTCAGAGTTTGATTGTAATTGCTGCAGTATAGTTTTCGTGCAGTGATCAGATCTGATAACATATATTTATTATCTTTTTATTATCATGTCATTAAGTATACCTTCTTCGATCATCATCATCACTATCAAACTGAAGTAAGCCCTGCTGAATTTTGTGGTGACAGTTATTAAAGAGTGTCGACGCTCAGTTTCTTCTTACTTCTCCCTAATTGTTTCGTGGCATAGGCTCTACGCCTTCTTTCATTCTTAATTAATGTCATTTAGTCTCTTGACAATTTTCAGAATTCTGGGAGTGCTTGCCAAAGGATTAGTTGGTCGTTAAATATAGGTCTGGTGGCCATTGGATGAGATGGGAGCACTCTAGGAATCTCACTAACTTTATCGCCGTATTGGTTGAGCATGTGATTTTTCAATCCTCATCTCCTTCTTGCACTTTTTACTGCTACTCCTTCAGTGATGGCCAGCTGCTGCTCTTGCCTCGATGATGGTCCACAGCAGGGTGGTTTATATCATTTTCTTCCTACTCTTAGTTGTCTGTTTTCCAGGTCTCGTAATGGCCCAATTCAATCTTTGGTGTAATTTGTGTAAATCATTAGGACAACCATTACGGTTTTTTTCTTTTTTCAAATTATTTGAAAATGTATTTATATTTCAATTAAATTTAACTAAACTAATGTTTATAATTCAATTTCCTCAATAAGTTTATTATCACATTTCAAAAGAAAAGGTTTGATTTTTTGAAAAGAAAACCAGGCCATGCCTTGTTTCCAGCCTGGCTAGCATTCTCTTCCTCCATGAATTGCAGTTTTTCAGGTCGGAAACAGAATCCATCAAGAGAATCACTTTCAAAATAAACCAAAACCATTCTCAATTATCCTTGCAACGTTCGGAAGCACCATGTGACATGCTTCCTAGGCCTCTCTCCCCTGGTTCCCCCAGCTTACCGGCATAGACAAACAAAATAATAAAGGCAGTGAAAGTTGGCGAGCATACAAATGTAAACGCCAGAAAATAGATATGTCGAGACTAATCGTAATTAATTAAATATAATATCTAACAAGCTGGACTTCTTCCAACCATCGAGAATGCATCAATGTCTGCATCTTTGGGCCAGTCAACCCCTCTACATTATCCAGTGCTGCCTCAACCTAGAAACACAGCAACAAACCTAAGGATACAAATCTGGTCTATGGGTAATACTCCTCAGCACTTCAACAGGACTCATCGAGACTCCCAATCCTTCAATTTCTTGCTTCCTTTGGGTTTCGCAATGGGAGCATTCATTCCGGCCATCTTCGCATTGTACTTTGCCCTGAGAGGGTCATTGTAGGTCCACCTGCATCACAAGCAAACATCAAATTAAGTTCTAGCAGCATTATGAATCAGTAATAAATTGTTCTTTTCAAACTTCCGGTCTCAGGTAGTGCACTTGAAACAAAATGCAATGCCATATTCATAGAAAGATTACATGAATAGAACCAGAACAAACTTACCTATGCAATTAATGAGTTCTCACATACAATTCCACTCGAACAACATTAGGTCATTGCATATACTAAAACTTAAACATTTGCAACAAAAATGAGCAGACCAATGAGTAAACTTACCACGCTTCATATCAACAGCCGCGTTTTATCATAAAACAATGACAATATAAATCAATAATTACGACAAGCATAATATCCACTTAACTTTACAGTAAACACCCTACATAGCCATCAAATTACTATTAACGCACTTCAATCTCAATTATGCAAACAAGAGATGGCATACACAAGGTGCGGATATGTAAGGAAGAGAAATAGGAGAGTTGTGTCAGAGTGAAACAATCAATAGATAAGTAAGACTTACGGATTGTTCCAATCAGTTGTATCTTCGCCAACAAGATGAGTCCACTTCGTCCTTCCACTCCGACCAAAGTGCTTAACTTGCATGACTTTTGGCAAAATAGTTTTGTCCATTCTATCCTCTCCAGTTGGAGCAGAGAAATCGCGGCTGTAAATGTGATCCGATCCAGCTGTTCCAGCATGGTCATCGGCTTCTGATTGGAAGAAGGGACCGCTGTGGTAATACTTCTGCATGAACCTCCACTTCTGCTTTGGTGCTGAAGAAGGTTTGGGATTCTTTCGTTCCCACTCCCTCCTTTCCTCCTCTGTCATGTTCCTCACCTTCTCAATCTCCTCCTTCGCCTTCAACATTGCTTCACGATCCTCTCTATCCCTCTTGATCCTTGCAATCTCTCTTGCTTTCCAAGCTTCATACTCTTCAGCCTCGTTAAGCTCATCATCAGTTTCCACATCAGCAATGTTTGCCTCCATTTCCAGATTCTTTTGGATTTCTTCATCTTTCCGGATCTCTTCAACCACTATCTGCTTCGTCTCTGCCTTTCTCTCCTCTTGTCTCCTCTTTATTAGCTCCTCAATGGCTCTTTCTTCCGCCTCAAGCCGCTGTCTTTCAGCAATGGTATCCCTCTCCGATTTGACTACAAAAACCGGCTTCACCATGGCAATACCTTTCGTCTCTTCCTCTGAGTCTGTCTCATACTCAGATTCCTCTTCTTCCTCCTCCTCTTCCTCCTCCTCCTCCTCTTCCGGAAGGAGTGCCGCCTCTTCCTGTTCCCTCAGAAGCAACTTCTCCCTTATCTTTCTTCTCCGTTCTTCTAAAGCCTCAGCATCCTGTTCTTCTGCTTCCAGACCCTCCTGTCTTCTGTTTTCCTCTTCTATGGTAGAAACGATCTCAGCTTGCCGAATACGACGGTGATCAGCTCTGATCTCATCACGGTTATCTATTCTGCTCTCGGCCAAACGCCGCAACCTGGGATCATCTTTCTTGCTAATATCTGAACCTTCATGAGTAGGGAAAGCTTTCTCCAGGGCAACTGCCCTGGCCATCCTGATATCCCCATCTTCATCAGCTTCATCTGCCCACTCAGGAACTTTACCAGGCCAATATCTTTTGACCTTAGTCTGTCCAATTTTACCCCTAAGTTTATCCCTAACAGCAATTACAGTGTCACTCACTCCTGCCGTCACAGACATTGTTGTGAATATTGTACGGCACAATATGAACAAGAGAAAAATTTTATGACCAGCAAACCACTTGGTGCAATTACTCCTCCAGGACCCAAGTTATGCCTCAATCACAGCTGTTTCTGTGCACAATGAAAGAAAGAATCTGTAAATATACAGGGGATGATACAGCAAATGAACCTCATTTTCAACAAAATAAGAAATTTGAAGGAAGCCCTAGCTCAGCAAAGGGGAAGGCTACCAAAGTGTATGGACTCCTATTCATTTTCAAGATTTTAGAGCATCGTGGACTGGAAATTAACGCGAGATTGCGCTGTTCTCGACACGAGCAACTTACGATTAGCGTTACCATACAGTCTATGATCAACGACTGATTCCACGAGCAATTCACGATGCAGAAAGTATCAAAGAGCACCCCGAAACCCTAGCATCGGCGTCGCGGGCAACGGTCAGAACCGCAAGTCGCCAAAAATTAAAACTAAAAAAGACTACAAATTCGCCGCTTCACAATGATCCATGGGGCATTCGTATGAACGATTCATGTCTACCAGATTTCGAAAAATCGAGCTTACCTGATGATGCAGAGTTGCAGATCCTCCTCTAATTGGCGCAATGAGAAAGAGAGAGAGAGCGCGAAATCAGAAAAGGGCTCCCAGAAGAAGTAGGAGAAGATGAAGAAACGACGACGGAGAGAGCGGGCCAAGCCCGGTTCGGTTCGAACGCTCGTTCTGCTTTAGGCCCAACTGCGTGATCGAATGGAGCGAGTTCGCTTTAATCGATTTTCTTTTTTTTATTGGATGAACGCGATATTTTTATTTTATTTTATTTTATTTATTATTAATTTCTAAACATTGGGAAATTTTAAAAAAAACTCTCTGTATTAAATCTACATTGCATGTTCGAATAACTCAAGAGGATATATTCAATCATCTTAGATTTCTTTGAATATCAAATATTCACGAGAAATTATTAAATTCAAATAGTTATTGAATCGGAAAAAAAAGGAAAACTTATTTGAATAGAGTTTTTACTAAAGGTTGCATTTATCATCATAAATGATCTGTCTTTGAATTAACCTAAACCTCGATGATTATAAAAATATAGACGATAGAAAAAGAGATTTATTTCCTTTTTTCACAAAGTGCATAAAAGGGAGTTGATGTAAAGGAAGATGTATGCTCTGTTTCCTTCTTTCTTACTAAAAAATAAAGTCATAACCCATCAAGTAGTCGTTGGAATGAATTGTGAATATTCATATATAGAATATAAGGGTTTGTAGGAATCTTCTTGCATGTCTTGCATTCACACATGCTTATGTTGGAATACAATGATAAGCCCAAACCTCCATGAAATTTGAAGGCACTCCTCATGATGAGCCAATCCTGACGATATTCAAGTAGCCCGTTGCTCACGGACGTTTGATCAAATAGCGGATAGGATAGTCAAAGCCAATGGCCAAAAAGCTTTAGATTATAATTGGATCGAGAAAATTTCAATCGATTTTCAATCGGGCCTTTCTTCCAATAGATTGCGATCACCCGCCAACCTTCAAATCAATCACTCGCATGCGGTGGTGGTTGTGCGTTGAAATTATAGTAAAAAAGATGGACAAAAATTCCGAAACCAAAAGCCATCAGAAACAAAAATGAAGGCGAAAGAAGAAAAAATAAGGCATCGGGGTTGACTTGACCGGGCCCTAGCTCTCCGGGTCAATTCTTAAGACGCCGAACCGGCTCACCCAACCCAATATCACTAAATTAAAATTCATTGACTCGCCGATCGGGGGTTGGTGTGGCGAGGAAGGTGTGTGTCGAGTCTTCCCAATTCACCAACCATCAATTTTCAAACCGGTCCAAGAACTTTCCCGGAAAAAAATTGAAGAAAGGGAGAAAATGAATCCCCCGGGGAAGGAACGAGGAGAAGTGGCGCGACAGGTGGAGAGATGGGTGCAAAGACCGCGTAAAAGGAAATTGTTGGGTTATATCATGGTATGGTATGGGATGGGATGGGATGGGATGGGATGGGAGGACGGGTCAAATAGGGACGCACGTACCGAGCTCCAAGCCTCCAACCTCCACGCAAGTAGTAAATCGATGGTTTGTCTCGTTTCATAAAATATTAATGTAAGAGGGGTTGTCGTTGGCCAGTGTAGATGCTGATGGAGATTGATGGAGATAATAGCAAAGCAAATCGAGCAAGGTGTCTACCACAATATTTTATTTCCCTCGTGACGTCGTTGGACAAAATCCCTTTGTTTTTGTTCATAAGAAAAGAAGAGAAAATTACTTGATCATAAACTTTCATTCGAAATCTCAATATAGTCTAACAATTCACTTGTAGCCAGTTATCATAATGGCACACCGTCACATTAGCAATTTCTAACGATAATCGACATAAAATATTATATCGGAATTTCATATAAAGATTTATGATTAAATTAACTAAATTTTTAAAAAATGACCAAATTGATTTCCTTATAATAGATTGAGAATTGATTGAGTAATTTTTCCAAAAAAAATCAAATCTGACTATATAAGCGTGCATGATGTTGTATGCTATTGCCCTCCTCATCACGATCTTCTCCTGTATCCCTCGATTTGATGAGATATGATATAAGATTGGTCATTGTCGTTGAAAATTTCAGACACTAATTGTTGTTGGAATAGGATACCCTCGACCTGAATCCGGTTCAACAAAATCACTCTTTACAGACGAATCAATCGAGGGGTCATTTCATAAAGAGAATCACACCTGACTACATAACTTCCATGGGGTTCTACGATAGTGCCCTCCCCCTCACGGCATTCTCCCCCATCACTCTATTTGATGAAGTGCCATCTCGCCCTCCCACCAACAAAATCCAGGAGACTTGAGACTTGCGAAATTAAAAATGCTCATCTGATTCCGGCTCCAACCCGCCACGACCACAACTCATCTTTCACTGCCCATCCATCTGCATTGTTTTCGTGTCCTCCGAACTTCAGACAATAATAAAAATTTGCTGATTGAAAATGAAAACCCACACTTGAAATTAAGATGTCTCTCTCCCTAGCCTTCTAAGAATATAGACAATCAAACTTCCCATCTTTTCCTTTTCATGTAAAAATGATGATCACCGAGATAAATCCCAATAATTAATGTGGCAACGATTGAGCTCTTGCTCTTTGATTTGTCTTCGATGAAATGCCTCTTGAAGAAATCCCTTCTTTTTAAAATGCTCACTCACCCTCCATTTCTTTCTTTCTTTCTTTCTTTCTTTCCTCGCTCGCAATAAATTTCGAGGATTCAAGTGATTATATCGAAGACCCTAGCCATGTCGAAGGGAGCATGTATATACTCAGTCGTTTGAGCACTAATGAAACACATGAGGTATTATTTTTGGTCGGATATCGATGACATTCCTAGAATGCTTATGCAATTTGATCGATTATGTGAAATTCATGCCATGAGTGCAGTAAAAGTCGCTCCAAGTTTAGTTCAGTTTTGTCCTAAAGCCTTAGATTGTGCAATTGAATATTAAAAATGTGCAAGTTTCACTCCCAGATTTGTCAATTCCTTTTGCGACCAAACGAATCTATATTTAAGGTTTTTTTTTCCTTCTCTCTATTCACACTTAGTTTTACTTTTGAGACACTAACTTGAGGAAAATGACTAATTGCATTGTACCAATTCAATTTTAAATATTTCAATTGAATTAATTTAGTGTGTCCATTTGGCCAATTTTAGTCAGAAACCGCTAATATAAATGCCGTCATCCTACACGACACAGCCGACAAGGGTCGACCGACTACCCTTGTCAGTCCTCGATCAAAAAAAGAAGAAGTAAATATTAGAAAGGAAAAGAAAATAAGAAAAAATCAATAAAATTATCAAAGAATTAATTTTAAAAAATGCCCATAATAGTGCAAATCGCGTCACGTACGGTAACTAGTTTATATTATTGAATTGACACAAATCAAATAATTTTTACGATTGGACACTTTTCCCCCACCGAATTTATCGATTTGATTTGTGGAACCCACGACGATGACTCTTCTTCAACCGATCTCAAAAGCCCCGTGGCCTCTTCTTGTCCATCCATTTCAGCACCGACGAAAACAATTATAAGCTTATAGGACTTTCTTCCGGAACTCAATTTAGGATCATTTAGGGGCAGTGATTCGAGAAACCAATCCAAAGAAAATGCGCAGGTAACGTCAATTTTTCACCAACCGAGCTATTTCCTATTGATAAAAAATATCGAGCAGCTTTACCGTCCCTTTTTGTTCTTTCCACGTGAAGGGTTTTTTTGCCATTTTTTGACTTGCAAGTGACAGAAGGGGCTTGCCCAAGATTGCTTAAAATGTACGTTGTAGAAGCCAAGCGACCATACGAACTCCTCGGGAACCAAAATGACATACCCCTACCTAATCAGAACCGAAATGGCATAAATGCGCACGCCTCTTCATAAATAATTTAGGCGAGGCGAGGCTCCTGATAACAGAATCATTTACAGCATGGCATCATTTACTGTCTTCGAGATGACCCCGTGATGATACCGTTCGAAAGTATCGAATCAGTAAAAAGCATTCGACTCGCTTTCCCTATATGCTGGACCATCCATAGTTCCAAAAGAGTTCCAACCCTTTCTGCTAAAACATGGGCTTTTTCTTTCCATTGGAACCTTGCTAACAAGCGTCCGATAGCAAAGTAGTAAAAACACTTTTCGAAGCACCTTGAACATTGGAAATCAACATATTTAGCGAAGTTAATTTTCTTACAACAAAAGTTGTTACATTTTAGAGCAAGAGTACTCTGTAACCTTTTTCTTTTGAGTAAATTGCCTTTTACTCCTCCAACTTACCTAACAAATGGGTATGGTTTAACTTATACGACATTGATCACACAATAAATAAATAAATAAATAGTCTATCCTCAAGAGTAATAACCGTATCCCAAGTCATTGCTGAACACTTATAATTAGGACATTAATGAAAAATATAGTGTGTTTGTTCCATGTAAAAGTAACAATTTCGAGAAAATACTCTTCATAAAAATGATTGCTTATACCATTTTAAAAAACACACTCAATGAAAATAATATTTCATTTAACAATTACAATTTAAGTTAATATCACAAAAAACTCCAAACTAATACATTTGTGATAAATTTACCCCAAATTAATTTTTTAACTACAAAAATCTCAAATCAGTATGTTTGTGTCAAATTAACCATTCTTTAGTTTCTATTAAGTCTTGTCATCAAATTATTGAGTTGAATGACATGTAAACATTGATGGGAGCACCAGTTTATGGTTTTATCCACTGTTTGTCATATGTATGCTATTTTGATGAGTTTTTGTGGTATTTATCCAACATAATGTAAATTAACGGAAAGTAAATTTGTCACAAATATATCGATTTGAGTTTTTTGAAAGTCAAAAAATTAGTTTATAGTAAGTTTATCACAGTTGTATTAGTTTGAAGGTTTTTGATGATCAAAAAATTAATTTGGGTTAAATGTGTCATAGGTGCACTAGCTTGGAGCTTTTCATGGTTATTCATTCTTACAATTTATACCTCGACATTTTCTTTAATAACGAAAAAGTTATTCGTTGATGGATTATTTCAAACTGTATAAGCAATTATTTTTAGGAAAATATTTTTTAAAATCATTAATTTTTCATGAAACAAATACACTCATGAATGCGAATGGGAAAAAGCTATCAAAAACCCCAAACTTTATCGACTATAACACATTTATCAAAAATTATTTATGACACAAAAAACCTAAAACATGTATATATGTGACACACTTACCCCAAATTTGTATATTATAACATATTTATCCCAAATTTCTTCTTGTGATACCAAATACCCCAAACTTGTAATCGCTTGACATATTTACCTCAAAAATTTGATATCAAAGAAAAAAGTTTGGCATTTTCATTGTCATGGAACAAAAGTTTGAGTTAAATATGTCACATAAATAAATAAAAAATGTTTGGGGTAAACACATCACACATATACGAGTTTGGATAAGAAATAATTTATGGTAAATATATCAAAGCGGACAAAGTTTAATATTTTTTATATCTTTTATCCTCGTTTTTTTTTTCTTTTTCTGGAAATAAACATGCCCATGAGCACGAATATGTGGAATACCCTCTCTCTCTCTCTCTCTCTCTCTCTCTTCAAGAGAGTTCTTAACGGGGGAGCGGGTCATTTCGTGTGGTAGGTGAGTCTTGGTAAGCCTTGTCTTTTTCCCTTATAAATATCCCGGTAGTGCTCGCCAACTTCGACTAGAGCCAATCCACGAAGTCCTGCTTTTCCTTTACATGCCCGACAAGAGAGGTGCCTCCCCTCCTCCTCATCTCTCCCCTCTCCAACCAATTCTCAAAAGGCAGCATCTTCCTCCTCCCTCCCCGGAGTCCCACTCCCCCATCGCCCGAAGACCCACCATGCCCGTCGACGCCCTCCCCGGTTCCGGCCAGACCATCTGCGTCACCGGCGCCGGCGGCTTCATCGCTTCTTGGATGGTCAAGCTACTCCTCGAGAGGGGCTATGCGGTGCGAGGAACCGTCAGGAACCCAGGTTAGATAACCGAAAAAAAAGTAGACACAAATTTCGATGGCGGTTGATACGTCAGATAGAATCTATCGGTGTTCCGGCTTTGTTTATCCGGAGATAATCGGTGTGGTTATGCATGTAGATGATCCGAAGAATACGCATCTGAGAGAGCTGGAAGGAGCCAGTGAGAGGTTGACGCTGCACAAGGGCGATCTGCTGGACTACGAGAGCTTGAGAGAAGCCATCATGGGTTGCGACGGCGTCTTCCACACCGCCTCTCCGGTCACCGACGACCCTGTGAGTGCCCCCGTCCTCCTCTCTTAGCTACTAGCGGTCCTACTTCTGGTTCTAGCCACTGAGTCCTTGCAGAGTTGGAGTGAGGTGTTTAAGCTCGACACATGGCATACGGATGGCCGAGACATGGTCCTGTAATCCGTTCCAGTTCACGGGGACCGCGTTTTAGGATTAGATCACGAGAATGGGTAAACTGCTGAATTCGCCTGAGAATTGGGTCTTCTTTTGGCAATTGCAGACGACCCTTTTCGTTCCACGTTGCTTCTGACGAGCATCTAGACGATGATTCGGATCGATTTAGGGTTTGGTACTATCATCATTGGAGAGGAAACGGAATGAAGTAAAAGGTTCAATCGCGATTTCCTGTGTCTTCTGTTTTTAATCTCCTCCACCAACCCCAACCAGTAAGGACCCTGGACCAAACCATCATAAGCGACATCAATCCTAGTACGTGTCGGCGCTTGATTGGCTTTACCTCGAAAGGTGGTCCCCACTTAAAATAGATACCGGCATCTTTCACACCCATCGATCATAGTCATAGTGGCGTCGACGTGAGAGACGTGTACTGGTACTGGCATAGCCTCGTCTCCACGCGTTAGTTGCATTTCATTAATTCCACGTCACTCGTTACGGCCGACCATTTATACAGATGTTTTCGCTGCATTTATGACGTTTGGATGATCTCGATTTATTGACTTGTTCGAATGCGAAGGAACAAATGGTGGAGCCGGCAGTGATCGGGACGAAAAACGTGATCGTCGCAGCAGCGGAGGCCAAGGTCCGGCGGGTGGTCTTCACCTCCTCCATCGGTGCAGTCACCATGGACCCCAACCGCGGTCCGGACGTGGTGGTGGATGAGTCTTGTTGGAGCGACCTCGAATTTTGCAAGAGCACTAAGGTCATATTTCTTTTATCAATCCTCCTTAATACTCGCATTCATGTCTAGGTTGAAGAAGTCAACGCGTCACTCGAGCCATCGTTGACCAAAAGGCTTCCCCGTAATTAAAGATAAGAACCCGTGTTTGACCTCGCAGAACTGGTATTGCTACGGCAAGGCGGTGGCGGAGAAGGCCGCGAGCGACGAGGCGAAGGAGAGAGGGGTCGACCTCGTGGTGATCAATCCCGTGCTCGTGCTCGGGCCGATGCTGCAGTCGACGATCAATGCAAGCATCGTCCACATCCTCAAGTACTTGACCGGGTCGGCCAAGACCTATGCCAACTCGGTCCAGGCGTACGTGCACGTCAAGGACGTCGCGCTCGCCCACATCCTCGTCTTCGAGACCCCATCCGCCTCAGGCCGCTATCTGTGCGCCGAGAGCGTTCTCCACCGCGGTGACGTGGTGGAAATCCTCGCCAAGTTCTTCCCCGAGTATCCATTCCCGACCAAGTGAGTAATCAATCTTCCATGGACGGTTCACTTATATTCTCAATGCTTTCGCTATGACCCGCAACAAGCATTTCAATAAGAGATTGCTAAAACTGGGTAATCCTGAAATGGATTGCTGTAAATGTACATGATATTTAATATTAAGGATATATGCACTTAAAGTTCTAAAATGCAATTGAGTCATAAAATTTTCAAAAAGATCAAAATAGGTCTTAAAATTTGTCATGGAAAATGTAATTGAATTCTAAAATTTTCAAGAAGTATAATCGAGTTTTAAAATTTGTAAAATTGATCTAATTAAGTCTTTCCGTTAGGACTCGATTGTAATCCGTGATAAGTTTCTGGACTTTTTAAAAGTTTTATAATTCAATTGTATTTTTATAATGGGTTTTAAGACATTTAATGCTCTTATTCCTTAATATTAAAATGACTCCAATATTTAAAAAGCTTGAACGATAAGTTCTTAGAATTACTCGAGATGACGTGGTTCAAGTTTCAGATTTTGCATACTTTTGGAAATAATACAAATGGAAGATCTGACCAACTGCCGGCGTGGGGTGCCGGTTCATTTATATAAGAAGTTTTAATTGTCAATTGGTGTCATTTTATCTCTCTTTCTAGCCCCAGATAATCTAGTTGGTGAGGGCGACGGGTAGGAAAATTTGAGAAAATTCTGCTGAGAGATTCATGACGCAATCCAATCATCACTATTAAAAGTGAAAAAAAAAAAAAAGATTTGGACAAAGAGACGGAAAACAAAAGTGGTAAAAATTGAAATTTCAGAAAAAGGGAAAAAGATGTGGTGGAAGGACAATGATTTTCCTAAGGACACCATTATGGTTCTGTCTCTTAAGGTAGTGGGGCGGTTGGTGTGCCAACTCTCTTGACTTTCCACAGAACAGATGAAGGACGAGGCATCAACGCACGGTCTGTATATGTACGTTGTGTGGAGGGGAGTGTCCTCACCTACTTTCCCAACCCAACCCAATCCATCTCTGTCTCTCTCTAAAATTGGGCCCTACTGAGGATCTTCAACTATCTGTCCCGCTTCTTCCCAGACCGTAGTTTGGGTGGTGGTGCTTTGGACTTGAATCGCTCTGATCGATCACTCTCTTTCCTTCTTCTATTATTATGAGACATCACATGTTTGTTTGGAGTCACTTTAATTTTTGTTTGTTTGTTTGTTTGTTTGTTGAATCCATGTGATATGGTTGAGATTAGGACTGGGTAATTCTCAGCTGAAGTTGTAATGGCCCCTATGTGCAGGTGCTCTGATGAGGTGAACCCAAGAGCAAAACCATACAAGTTCTCCAACCAGAAGCTGAGAGACTTGGGGCTCGAGTTCACCCCGGTGAAGCAGTGCCTGTATGAAACCGTCAAGAGCTTGCAGGAGAAAGGTCACCTACCCGTCCCTCCCCCGCCAGAAGATTCGGTTCGTATTCAGGCATGATCTATTGATCCGTCATGGTGCACATTTATAATTCGGAGAAATGAGATCGATATGTGGAGATGCGTTTGTACTTTTCTTAGTCAAATCTGGATATATCTACCCTGAGTTCTGCATTGGAATGGAAGTTGTCAATTGATCAATCTTTGTACGTTGTGGTTGGCAGAAATGGAATGTCAATTACCATCCCGAGCAGCATATTCACACATTAATTTCTTATCTTTCATGTACGCCGTGTAATGGGATATGGCAAATAAAATGATCTCTAAAGGTAATATCCATGTTGAAGGTCAGTCTATTGTGTTCTTACCTACTGTCCAGATATTCTTCCTGAGATCTAGACCTTGAAATTCATGCGATTCGCCACCTCTATTTGTCTGTTCATGGAAAGCATTTTCCACTGTTTGGGTCTATGAAATCGAAGAAGGCCTCTGGCCACGGCTTGAATCCTAATCTCTCAAACATACCACTATAATATATCGAGTTAAGTGGTCGAATGCTGACTAAACTTAAAATCTAAATTACACATTCATAAGAATGTCTGGACCTCATTTTCAGTAGTTGTCCTCGTGAAATAGGTCGTGTTGGTAGTTGAAAACGTGATTAGGACTATTGAACGGCAAAGACAAGGCTATACCCGATTAAACAATAAACCACAGGAGCTCCATTCTGAATAATTTAATCCCATCATTATCCATTAATTTATGTTATTGATTTATAAGGAGGGTTGGTGGGTGAGCGTGTTAAGTGTCGTATGCTCCATCTGACGGTCTTTGACATTGTTAGCATAGAAGGAGCAGGGTGCCCGCATCTGCCCCCAAAGAATCTAGAGTGCAGGGTTTCAGGAACGAGGAAATGTTCTCTCAAAGTGAAAGGACCCTGGTTTCTAACAGATATGATACTCATTGATTGCCTCTAAATATACTGCCAAAACAAGTTAAAAAAGAGTGGAACAGGTCATTCAGAAACTAAAGAGGAAAAACCATGCTACTTCATATTAGAGTCAACAATGACTAATGTCATGTTCATCTTTATTCCTAGAAGTTAGAACTATATTCTCTCTACATTCCAGCAATGATTAGTCAAGATCCACTGGAGTCCTTTCAGGCAACTGCATACTTGCTATGTCTTCTCGTCTGTACATCGATGTGTCACCTTGTCCATTGTCCGATTGCCGGCTTTCAGCCATTGTCAATGCCAGAAGATGAGAAGCCTCCTTATTCTTGCGGAGTACCAAGTATATGATTCCAGCCAAGTACACAGCCATCCCCGAAAAGCCCAGAATTCCGCAAACAACCTTGGCCCCGAGTTTCAAATGGCTATTAAGTAGCAATTTAATGAAGCCAGTCACAAGGTAATATACGTTTATGCCCATTATCAGAGAACCGATCATCCAAGTGACTGCGGCTACCTGGAGAGAATACAAAATCAATGAGAGGAGGAAGACAAACCACGGGGTGGGAAGGGGGATGGCAAAGGTTGAGCAGTCTGTAGCTTCTCTGATGCCTAAGCGTGAGTAATCGAGGGTACTAGTCACCTATATCATCATGCTTAGTACAGGTAAACATACAGACTTCTATATTTACTTCAGAGGGAGATTATTAACCTTCCATTCTAATTAATAGTAAAACATCCAGTATAGTAGTAGCATTTATAGCTGTCTCAGGCCATTAGGCTTTACCACTGTTGAATTTGCATATTGCCCCATCGTGGTCTTGCTGCTGGTGAACTTCAGAAGTGGAATGAGAGCAAAAGGAAGTTCAAATGATAAAATCATCTGCAAGAACAAATCAACCAATCGAATATGAGACAGGCACCTAAAGAATTTCATGCACATCCACTCTCTTGGGAGTCCAAAGTTGTGATGCCTCTAGGACACCTCATCAATTGGCTAAACTTCAAAAATTTAAAGCCAGTTATTTATTATATGACCAGCGTATTAGCAGTCAAATAGAACTATAAGGCAAAGGATGTTACCGATGCAATAATAATTAGTTTTCCAGCTCCAGCAGAGCCACCAATTAGTGCAACAATCAAACTGGGAATTATTGCTAAGCATCTTGTTAGAAAGTTCCGAACCCATGGTGTCAATCGCAAATCTAGAAAGCCCTGGCAATGATATACAATAAACAAAGATTAGTAGACAAGCTAGAGATTCAATAAAGGCCACTAAACAACTCAATCACAATATGCATAAGAACCCGCAGGAAACAAAAAGCTTGTCAATGGCAAAAGGTATCTTTAACTGCTCTAAGCCCTAATATTTATTCAAGACTGTTCAGGTAAAATAAAAATAATCCACAAAAAGTAACAATTTACTGCCTGATAAAAAGTAGACGACTTTTCCTAGCCTTTGTATTACGCAAATATAAAGAAACTATTATTTTTTTCTGATCTCTCTCATATACTTTGACCAACCCCAACACCAAGTATATTCGAATTTACAATGGCAACACTGAACTTCAGAAACAGAAGCAGAATCAGATTATTTCACCTCCATACTGTAGAGAATCGACTCGCAAATACCTGCATTACATACTGCCCTGCATATGTTCCTGTTATAGTAGAACTCTGACCCGATGCCAGCAAAGCAATTGCAAAGAGTTTAGAACTCCAACTACCTAAAACATTCTGCAAAAATTCATTCAAATTATGGCTATATATCCTTCAATTGACAGATGCATAACATAAAATCCAAACAGCACTTGGAAGATATTTCTTTTTTAATATCTGCCATTGCTAAAATCACGTACTCTTAGCAAGAAGGAGGCTTTGTTCAAGTCCAAATCCTGGCAGCTAGCCTGATCTTGTGGATTCAAGCTTGCTGAGTTGCAAACTGCACCACTTACAGATATTACTGAGATATTAATGAGAAATGCCACCATGAGAGCAAAGGCGCTTTCTATCATATAAAACCTGCAAGCTTCCTGCCCGAAAGTGCCACAAATGCTTATCATTAGTTTGCTGAGCTAGCTATCACAGCCAGAAAAAAAGACTTCGAGAAAAAATATGAAATTTTCTATTTCTCTCAATTAACCTGCTATGTGAACCAAAACAAGTGACGGATCCTTTTGGGGTCAACACATGCTTGTTTGTATAATGATGTACACAAATTTGTCAGCAAAGAGCAAAGCGAATGACTAGATTTGAGTCAATCTAAGATATTTGGAAGAAATGGAGTAAGACGGAGATATTAATTGTCTTAGCATCTTGGGGAGATCAACATGTACTTTACCACCCACATGGGTGGCGCTGCTGGCTCGCGCTCTCTTCCTCTCGCAAAAGGTCAAGAGTTCGAATCCCAGCTTCGTTATAGAGTGACTTAATTGGTTTCACGTGTGTGGTGGCTAGCACGTGTGGCCCCCAGGGTTTACTCCCCCGACTGTCGGCAGGGTGCGGGGTTCCTTGGGTCATCAAAAAAAAAACATGTACTTTACCTTTCACAAAAAAAATTCTATGAAAGACGATGCGTCAAACAAGCCTTTGGGAAAATTAAAGAGGTTCAAGCTAAAAAGGAAAGATGGTCACACACTTATGGCATCACCACATGAAATTACTACAATTACATGGTAGAGACTGTAGAGTTACAAAAGAGATTACTTTGATGCCACGAACAGATCGTGGTATTTTCCGTGAAAGCACCAATGCCGAATGGAGGAACAGATTATGCCTGAATAGAACCCAAAAGGTATCAGATGAATTTCGAGCAGAAAAAGATCATGAATATATCTGCACAAGTAAGAAACTTACGGCATAACCATAGCCCCGAGCAATGATATTGCAAGTCCTGTTGCGCCATTTCCTTTCAGTTGGGGAACAAAAGCCCATCAAGAACTTCACTAGCAACCGGTTTTGCATAGCCAAGCTCCCCAAAAAAGCACGCCGCAATTGTAAACACAAGAAAAGCAATAAAGAACTCAAGTTTCCTGACCTGTAAGATGTAAACCCCATGAATGGTGAACCCAAAATCAAGTTCGACCTTTTTAATGTATGATATTCTCACAACATACACTTGCCTTAACGTATCTGTTGCTGTACTTTTTCCTATCTTATTAGGCATCAAGAATTAAGGAAATAAACTCTAGCCTGAAATGAAATAAGACATGAGAAACTGTTAAATGTACCCCATACTGCTGTAATGCTAGTAGCATCAATGTGCTGAGCCCTGTCAATAGAACACCACACCATACTGGAATTTTGAAGAGCATGTTTAATGCGAAGGCAGTTCCAATCACTGAAAATGTATAAAAAGACACATAGAAGTCCAGTTTATGAGCTGCATATCCAGAGAATTATATATAAGCGACAAATGTTGAACATGCAATGTGCATAGGTGTGAAGCCATGGTAATTGCAACCTTCAAAGCCTGTGACTAGTGCCACAAAGTAGATCCACTAAAATCTTTTGGGGCCAACAGAGAATATTACCTTCAGGAATGTCACAGGCAACTATAGAAATTTCAGCGAGAACCCATAATATGAAATTTGGCACCTTAGGATATTCCATCCTGAAATGTTCTGCTAGATGCTTCCCTGTGGTGAACAGTTTAAAAAACAGAATTTTTCTGAATTCACATAAGGGGACATGAAAGAAAAGCATGCCAGCATTCAGAAAGATGCAGAAAGTAACTTGTATGGAGATCATACCTGTAACAACCCCTAGTTTGGCAGCAAGAGATTGAATAATTAGTGCAGCACAAGAAGCCACTAAAATGATCCAAAGTAACTGCATAGAATGAAGCAAATTCAGTTATATATCATGTACAGATGAACCATACAGCAAGCTCCCTCTGATTCTCTGCAGGCAACATCATTGTTTGATGTATCAGGTCATCTTATGTCTCATCAATGGTGAAACCTAAGACAGCCATTCAATCATCAGTCAGCATGAAGTTGGCAGGGACTTCATGCTTACATACCACTCTAGCAATATATTTATTGCTGGGGGATCCTCACTCTTGGTTTTGAAGACAACACTACAAGAAGTTCCCAAGTTTCTAAATTTGGAGTCAGAGTTCAACAAAAAGAGGGCTCATGGTTACACATACCCCATACTTGTATTGGGCTCCAGCCTGTAGATCCGTTTCAACTGCATCATTGGACACAAAAGGCCACTCTAAGTACCACAGCAGAAGAGTTCATAAGTTGTGACAAGAAGATTTTCTTGAATGATAATCTTACAGTTTCCAGGATCAATATAAGCTATTGATACGAGAAATCCTGGACCGATATATGCAAATATGTTCTTCCAGCTCTTCCTCTGCATGGAAAAATTGCACATGGAGCAGTTAAGTGACATCAAATTTATTGTTCCTAGAAGTTGCTAGGAATAAATGATTGATTGGGCACGCATTGTCCTACCAGGAAATCATTCCTTTTTGAACTCAGTAAATTAATTATAGACAAGCTAAAACTAGTGCATGCCTCACACAAAAACTCTATCTGCTTTAAGAGTGTTTTTTAAATTGAGACCTTGGCTAGAGTTCTCCTCCCCTCAAGGCGACTCACTGAAAGATGTGGACACCGAAATTTCCGCTTTGTTCACACTATATGGTTTATCTCTTCAAGTTGGAAATTCATCACCTTTAGCATAAATTCTGCAGTGGACTTGATAATGAGAATGAAAACACAACAATCTACCCGATGGATGCTATTTATATTGACAAGAATACAAAATTCTTCACAAATTAGTGCTTCACCATTCTGAGCTACAGATCGGATGAAGGCATAATATTTAAGTTCACAGTGAACTGTAAGCTGAGCACGCATCCCCAAGCTGGAAACTTTAAAAGATGAAAATAAAAAGCAAAATGGGATGAAAGCTAGTATTGACTCTCACATCGGGTACGATGATCTGATCTTCGGAGTCCTGGATCAACGGGGCATTGGAGAAGCTGTGATTACCCGTGCTCGCGATGAACTGCGGCTGCCCAGGTGCCGAAGCCATTAAAGACGGTCCCTTTTGTTGCTTTATTCTGTGAAGCCCAAGACGATGAATCAAGTCCAGGGAAGCAAAGTGTAAGAAATTTCCCAATTAAACAGGCGCCAGACTTCGATCAAAAGAGAAAGAACATTAAAAAAAAAAAGCGCCAGACCATGCAGTACGGCTAAGCTTTAGTCAAATTACCCATTGCTCTATCTAAAAGCAAACATGCGAACAGACTCGCTCGTCAATCGATATATCCTATCAACTTTCGCGGGTTCAACAAAAATATGAAGGCCCAAAACCAAAGACCACAAAAAAAAAAAGGATTCTCTTTTTGCGACTCTATCGACGTGGAAAAACGCGAACTAGTTATTGCAAGCAAAACCCATGGGAACTGAATCGGCATTGATTGACCAGAATCAGAAAGCGGTGGTTACTCCGGACAGAAAACGTCGGAAGGGGGAGGGGGTGACACGGACCTCGATTCTGCGAATGGAGGAGGAGGAGGAGGAGGAGGAGGAAGAGACCGCGACGCTCAATCAACTGAAGAGAGCCAGGTCGTGTTCTTCGTCATCCTCGTCTTCTTCTCCGCCTCGTATTTGAGAGCACTGCGACTCTCTCTTCTCTCTCTCTCTCTCCTCTCTCTCTCACTATATATATTTGTGTGTAACTGGAAAAACCTATCTGGGATTCGCTCACTCTTAGAATGCTCGCAGGAGTCGGAGATCAGGTCTCGCCTGTCACCGTCACGCGCATCGTCTCCTCCAGCGTCGCCACGGGCTCCGCTCGCTCGCGTGCGTCCCGCCAGTAAGAGCCCGCCACGTAAGCGACGCGAGCAAATCCGCCACGTGGGCATAATATAATAAAAGAAGCTGGACGGTGGGGCCCGGGGCATGCGACCCCCGGGACAAGACTAGTGTTGTAAGCAAAGTCAAAAAGTTCTTCTCTTCTTTTCACTTCATTCGCTGGCCGCCTCTGAAGTTGCGCATCCGATCCTCCCAGTCCCTGCAGCACGGCACTGTCCGTCCGTATTCCCGCGAGGGTTGGGGGCGGGGCCCACCCGATTTGTACTTGGGCCAGCGGACGGGCCATATTGGGCCCCACCAGCGCACCGGGTCCACGGACGACGGGCGCGCGAATGATCCGAACCGTGAGATCAGAATCGGTGTGGGGGCCCAGATTTGGCTGACGAGCGGCGGTCATCGCGTCTCCCGATTTGATTGTTACTGGGCCGCTGCGTTTGTTATTGGTCTTGTCACGTCACTACATTCCTTCTTTCACATATATTCCTTTTATGTCTATCGTGCCTTCATTTTGGGTCGACAGCGATGAAGAGCACGCTACACGTCAGAACCACGAGCGCCAAAATCATAATGATAGGGCGGGCCGTGGGGGGGGAGTGGTGCCACTTTCGTTATAATATTTGGACAAGTTTGAGATTCTCCAATCACTAATATAGTGGGTGCAGTGCATTGTGCACTGTGGACTACAATCGCGGGCATGTGGAGCGTTAGGAAATTGGGGCATATCTCTGTTCGAAAGCTACCTGACCTCGTGACTCCTTGCTGTAAAGATTTGGGATATCGGAGTGATAGGGACGCCCCCCACTTAAATGCAAATCGATGCCTTCAAAGCTGAATGCGATCGCGAATCTCATCTTTGTGCTCTCCTCTCGAATCTGCCCGCCAAAAGCAAGACCCATTTCGCAGGAAAATATTCGCATTAAAATATGGTTTGGACCTGTGAAATTGTCTGCTGATGTTTTTGGAGCTGATCGCCGAGGTGGAACCATGAAATAAGTTGTTCTATAGCATCTGAGGCAGTTAAATCGATCGGCCGGTTCATGATCACGTTCCTTCTTTATTAGTTGCGTGGCCTTATGATTGCAATGCCTGCTTCATGGTAACCCTTTTGAGGTCCAATATCGTATGGGCCGGTAGGATGACTCGGCCATCGGCCCATATTAAGATGTTTGGGCCGCTTCGACTCCTCCGCTTCCCCCGTGGCCCAGCCCAATGGAAAGGAAGGCCTTGTTGGGTGGCCTTCCTCTCTTTTTACAGCGGATTGAGTGTTCAAAACAGTTGGCGCTTTCGCTAATCTAGTCTCATCGAGAGAAAGCTCCATGTGGCTGTTGCGTTATAGGATAACAACTACCTTTCTTGTTTAAAGAAAGAGAATCATCATTAACTATTGCACGTCATGATAAGGGACAATAAGGAGATTTGTTACAATTTATTGGTCATCAAATTATATCTAGACATGAAATGCTACTCATCTCATGTCACCAAATAGTATTTTGCACTCTAACCTTCGAACTTTGATTTCAATCTAACTTCACATATTTGACAAATTGGTCACAATTTTTAAGTCACAATTAAGAGATTCATAGAAAAGAAAAGAAAAAATCACTTCGATTCAACAAGTTACTCAATGGGAAATCAAATGCAAGATTCACATACGTACCAAATTACTGAACTATACAATAGGTCGACCGACTTTAACTAACCTATTATGTCATTTGGTTCTAGGGTTACACATTTTGCCAAACGCCCCCAATTGAAACACAGGCATCAATGTCGATTTCTCTCGGTAACATTGGCCCTACTCATTTGTTATCGCATTATTTAGGTCGGTCGCGATTACACAGGTGGCAAATACACAAAGCCCTGGTAATCAATCAAAGGAGCTGCTGCGGTCATTCTTCTTCTTTGTAATCAAGGCAGAGCCATCACAGGTGGCTTTGTCGTCTCCCCCACTTTCCTAACTTTTTTTTTTCTTTTATTCAATGCAATCAACTCAAAATCTCCTCGTTGCCGCCCTGTTCCTGCAATCATGCTTGCTTGTCTTGATTCGTTTCTGATGAACCCTTGGATTAGCATCTTTTTTCAATCAAAAGATTCACTGATTCTAGTGCGCCAACAGGTGGCAGGTCCACGTTAACTCCAATAACGTTCGATTCTGCCACGCCTTGTGTAGGGCCTCCAACGTCAATATGTCCAAGCACACCACAACACTAATTGACTCGAAATTGACACAAATTGACATGTGTTAGTTTGACAGATTGATACATATAATCGACACAAATATGATTGGCAAACACGAATTATCATATCACATGTGTTGCATTGCAATCTCGCCAAGTGTTTGCTTTAGTAGTTCCATGATCAAAACTTTGAGAACCATCATTATTAGAATACAGTGGTGCCCACGTTAGAAACGCACCTTCCTCTGATCAGTGAATTCAGGGAAATTGTTTTGTGTTCATCTATACTCTTTCCCTCGTTCTGTCATTTCTCTTCCCATTACACAACTTTCATGAGTTACATATCTGGTAGGAATTTTGTTGGAATCTGGTAGGAAGTTACACAAAGCAATATAATTTGGAAAGATGACTCAAATTTCACTCTCGATAGAACCTTAATGCAAAATGTAATTCGACAAGATGACTAAACTATCCTAAAGCAGATTCACAACATTCATATAATTAAAAATATCATTTTTATTAACTAACGTTATATGAGAATTTACTTATACGACAACAAAGCGCAAACTCTTCTAGCGTACATTAGAGGAAGATAAATTTTGATTCGACTTATTTTGGAAAACAGACTTAAACCCTAAAGATGGGCGCGAAACCCTTGTTAGGAAACCAACTGAATATCACTTTCAACCATAAATTCCAATTGAAAATGTTCAGTTACATTCAGGGTCAATATCCTTTCATTTTAACGTAGATGTATCTTTTCATTCTGAGGTGATATTCAGTTAGGTTTCCAATGTAGAGACACGGCACATCTCCTCTGCAGAAGTGAAATAACCTTATGAAGCTGAATGCCATGGCGCAATCCCCGTCCTAATGAAGGACTGTAGGAATTGACATAAGAAGACTGTTCAGAATTCCAAAAAGAGAAACCTAATTGCAGTCGTGGCTGGCAAAGCTGGGCACCACTTGTCTTCAGGATAAGCAAAGTAAGGCCAATGCCGATGAGCCTTTCCCACTGACTTCCTCTGGCTTCTTTTTCCCACACGCAGCCATGGACCAGACAGGGATTGACAAATGAAACGCCTCTTTCATGGGTCCCCTTTTGCAGGGTCCAGACCCTTTTGGTAAAAGCTTTGATTCTCTGGATAATCAGTGGCCACCGCGAAACAAGGATAAGGAGCAATTATGGAGGAAAACGAAATGGAAACATTAACTACCAGTCAATCCTGCAGACTCTTACTGTAAAAGTAATAGCAACTACTAGTCATGGAGACCAGTGTCTCTCCCCCCTTTGCTTTTTGTAAGCCCTGGGAAGGAACAGGACAAGGCCAGACCAGATTGACTGCGTGCTGCTCTTGTTTAGAATCTTCCGGGGAGGTTGTCACTAATAGTTAAACGTAAGTGTTGTCACAAATATGGCTGCTCTAGATATGCATTAGATTAGAGGTATATGCGAAAACACTGCCATGACCAAAAGCGACCACCCGTTCTACGTGCCGACTGAACAATCCTTCCAAGAAGCTGTGAATGATGTCTAAGCAGAGTAGGACAAGAAGATAGCAATAAAAAAAAGGTTAGCAGAAAACAGAAGTCATCAATGATGTGATCAGCACCGCCCTTGTGACTCTGAGATAGTACGATTAGCTAATTACACATTAACAGCTAGGCTTTGTGGAGCCATATCTTTTTCTAATTTCCTAACAGTAAGTTTGTCTTCAGGGGCATCATTTTTCAAACCAGCGTTCTTCTTCAGGAGATCTAATCCCACCACACCCACTGAAAGTTTGATTGATAAAGACTGAGCCCTCCATGGAGGCCCCAGATCGCAACGCGAGACAAAGCATCTCAGCTTCATCCGTCGGCAAGTCAGCCAACGCCAAAGATACCAGATAAGATTCACATGACTTGGGGGCCAAACTTAACGCCGAAAGAGAGCTATCATCCACAACTCAATTTCCCAAAAAAATACAATACATTACAATGAAGGTCACCCGAAAAAGCTATATTCCCATCCCCTTGGAAAATCTCCGCTGGCTTACTGACCAAACGAGTTCGATATGAACAATACCTGATCGCACGGACCGGCATGAGAGCAATATTTACACAAAACAGAACCACTGCACAATCTTGGATAAAAATGAAAGTCGAAATTCCTAAGGAAAGGAATGTGAACTGTTTATATCCGGTCTACTTTAACCTCCTGCTCTAATGGATGGCCCTTTTGAGTCTTGACCTCCCAGTTAGTTAGTCACAGTCATTCTCCCCCTGCCAGCTCCAGACAATGTCCTTGAGCGCAGGCCTCACATCCTCCTCGCATAACTTCTTGTACTCGAAAGTGTCGCCGGCGGACTTTGACAACTCGACCACCACGACCTCCGGCGCCACCTCGAAGACTTCCGCTGTCACTGCCAGCTTCCCTTTCCTCCCTTCCTTCTTCCCCTGCAGCTTCAGCTTGAAGTCCTTCAAGCTCACCACCCCGAAATTCAGCCTCCTGGCCAGCGCCTCTAGCTTCCCAACTATCGCCGAGGCCGAGCACTTGGAAGTGAACATCGAGCCCGACTTGCGTTCTCTCTCAAACATGCTGGACAAGTCGAACCCCGACGACATGGACGATATAAACTCGAACGCGTTGTAAAAAGGCGGCTTTGAGTTTGATCTCACCAGCTTCGACTCGCAACTGCAGTTCTCATCATTGTTCTCCAGTTCCAGTTCCTGCTCCTCAAGAGAGAAAGCCACTGGCCTAGTGAACCCCTTTTGAAACCATGGGGTACTCATAATCTCTGGAATCGAAATTCTCTTTTCGGGGTCTGCAACGAGAAGCTTGGAAACTAGTTTCTTAGCGTCAGGCGAGAACCAAGGCGGAAACTCATACTCGGCCTTGAACACCTTCCTGTACATTCTCATCACGTTCTCCTCCTGAAAAGGCAAATACCCTGCAAGCAGCACGTACAGAATCACCCCACAAGACCACAAATCCGCCTTCGCCCCGTCGTACCCCTTCCTCCGCAAGACCTCCGGCGCAACATACGCTGGAGTCCCACACTGCGTGTGCAACAACCCGTCATTTCTGAGCTGCTCCGGCAAAGCCGAGAGGCCAAAGTCGGAGACCTTAAGGTCCTCATTCTCATCCAGCAGGAGATTTTCGGGCTTCAAGTCGCGGTGCGACACGCCGCGGCTATGGCAGAAATCAACGGCGCTAACCAACTGCTGAAAGTACTTCCTGGCCACATCCTCCTTCAATTTGCCTTTGGCCACTTTGGCGAACAACTCGCCGCCCTTCACATACTCCATCGCAAAGAAGATCTTTTGCTTGGTGGCCATGACCTCCTTGAGCTCCACTACGTTGGGGTGACGCACCATGCGCATCACAGAGATCTCGCGCTTGATCTGGTCCATCAGACCTTCCTTCTTGACCTGGTCCTTGCTGATGACCTTGATGGCCACGCTCTCTTGGGTCAGCAGGTTCTTGCCATAGTAGACCTTCGCGAAAGTGCCCTTACCCAGCAGCCTCCCCATCTCGTACTTCCCAAACAGAACGTTTCTGGGAGACTCTGTTTTGCCATTGGGTGCTCCACCGGGCTCTCTCTGGTCACCCATCTGGGGTCTTAAGGTGGACAAAAAGCTCAAGAATTCTTAATGGAGGCTGTGTGAAAATAAGCAGAAAGCTGATGGGTTTTCAGTCTCCAGGACAACAAAACTGGACACGAAGTTCATCGACGGCGGATGTAAATCATCCTTTGGTGGAGAAGTGGATATGGAGCGAAAGAAACGGAGCGACTGCTGTCCTGTATCCACTGGAGGACATGGTTTTCTAGAGCGGCGGGCGAACCTGGAGGCTAGCGGGGAGCACACAGAAATATCTCATCATTTATAATTGGAGGAGAAAATAGACAATTTGCCCAATCGGGAGGTGGACGCTCGGCTGTTGGGTGGGACACGAGTGATTTATGACGTCCTTGGACTCTGTTCAGCCAATTTATTAGTTCTTCTGGGTCTGGCGAAGCTTCCTATCTAGTGGAGGGAAGTTGCATTGGATGCCACATCCCCGTTATCAGAAATAGAGGTGTCAAAATAGGTCATAAATCCATATTATTACTCACTTTTAATTAAATTGGTCAAATATGAGAAAAATGAAAATTGAATATGGGTCAAACATGGATCAAGTGAAAATTGAATATCGGTCAAATATGGGTCAAGTGAAAGTTGAATATTAGTCAAGTAAAAATTAAATATATGTCAAATATGAATTAGGTGAGTAATTTAATATAAAGCTTCGAGTAAGTTTGAGTTTTTCTATAATAACAATGGGTTTTAAGCAATACGGATCGGGTCGGGTATGGGATTCAAATGGGTGGGTTGGTCGGGTTAAAATGGTTCGACCCATTTAACCTATTTTGACATATCTTCATGTAATATAATTTTGATGACCCATACCCAACCCATACCCGATCCATACTACTAACACATATTAATATTTTAACTTAATTTAAGAAAATTTACTCCCACTTATTTAGTCCACTTTAAACTTTTCACATATAAAAATGCAAATACCTCTAAATTGAAATAGTTTTTGAAAATAATTTTAAAAAAATGATTTTTTAATTATTTTTAAAAAATTGATTTGTTTATTATTTTATTTTATTTTTTCTTTCTTTCTTTTTCTTTTTCTTTTCCCTTTCTTTTCTTTTCTCTTTTCTTTCTTCTTCCTTCTTCTTCCCCCTTTTCCTCTACTGGTGTCGCCCGATGGTGACTTGCCAAGACGCAGGCCAGCGAGCCCGAACTCAACCAAGGCCAACGAACTTGAGGTTCAGCCGATTTAGGCTCCACCGAGGTCACTAGCAGTGGTCAAGCTCGAGTTCGCCCAGATCTGACAAGTCACGAACTTTGATGTGGCCAGTGAGTTCGAGGCTCGCCTACCTAGACTCAGGCGAGCCGCGAACTTTGTTGCGGCTAGCAAGTTCGAGGCTCGCCTACCTAGACTCAGGCGAGCTGCGAATTTTGTTGCAGCTAGCGAGTTCGGATCTCACCTACCTAGATTCGGGCGAGCCGTGAACTTTGTTACAGCTAGCGAGTTTGAGGCTCGCCTACCTAGATTCGGGCGAGCCGCAGCTCAGCCAAGGCCGATGATCTCGCGACTTGCCTATCTAGATCTAGGTCACCAAAGATTTCGTTTTTGTGGACATTTCTATTCCTCGGTTTTGGTTCTGAAGTGCTTCGGGTTTACCATGACAGTTTACTCCACTTCATTTGGTACTATAAATTTTGGCCAGGAGTTAGAATTAATGTACAGCTCTCACTTGTTTGCATCATCATACTTTTCATGCTATCCGGACATTTCTATTCTTTCTTTGACTTTTACTTTTTTGGTACTATAAATTTTGAAATAAGCTCTCACAAAAAAAAATCTTCTTTGACTTTCTTTTTTTCGAAGTAACAAAAAAAAATGGGAGGATAAAGCTCGTCTTCACCTTCTTTGGACAAGTAAAAGTCCAGTTCCGTCCACAATTTTTGTTCTTCCTCTTTGCCCTTATCAGAAGCTTTGGTCTTAGTTGAATCATTTCATTTTATTCAGCCAAGTTAACCCTGCAAAAGAAACATAGTATATGCAACAGAAAACGTGACTTGGAAAATGGTTATGAAATCTTCTCCCCAACAAAGACAAAGACCAGCCCTCTGACATTGGAAGTGCTTGTTAAGAACTCCTGTTGCTTACATCAATTAGCTTTTAGCCATCTGTCATGTGTGTCATCGTTCACCATCGCTCTTGATTGCTCCCCACTTCTGATGGGGCCCTTTGATTTAACGTGGGAGCCCATTCACGTGATCATGTCGATAAGCTTTATCACAGCTGAAATTTTGAGTCATCATTACACGGCACCTCCACGTTTAATGACGCGTTTAGCTCAACATTTCGAAAAAGCTCGAAAGCTTTTTTAAAAAAAAATACTTAATCATTTGATAATAATTTATCAATAATTTTTAATTGAAAGTCGATCTTGAAAATATTGAAAGTCCAATACTGATAAGGATTAAATTTGAACTTTAAGCATTTCGCCAAATGCTTAAATTGATTTTTTCCTTCAAAAATTATCATCAACAATTTCTCATATTTTTGATTTTGCCCTTAGTCAGATTTTTTTTATTATTATTAAAGAAAAAGATAACCCTTCGTTATTGACGACAGGCCACAATTGTTGGCAAGCCAGATTTGGTGCCAACGGCTGTTGATTGAAATCGCCCAAGGTCATGTGACCTCCAACGACTCTCGGTTAGATCGCGCGACCCTCGCTGAAGGTTGCCTCACCTTAGGTGACCTCAATCGACAGTTGTCGAGAACTAGATATGACTCATCGGTGGCTATTGCCCTTTCACCGGACTGGCAAAAAGTTCATTTTTCAAAAATATATATTTATATTTATATACCCCAAAGCCATTGCAAAATTTTTTTTACCAAATATACATTCAATTCAAAACTCATTTGCCAAAAAGTTTTACTATACATAATTTGTATTTCTCCAAATAGTTTTGGATTTTCAGCATTTGCATTATACTCAAAATTCATTTGCAAACCTGAACCAAACACACCCTAAATTGCTAATAAATGTTTAATCAAATGGTGAACTTGGATATAGAAAGTTGGGTACTCTCGTATCCTAATCTCATGCCACGTACCCTCTAAACTTTTAGCCTTGGAAAGTGAGATTGGACTTAAAAAGGTCGATGCCAATCAAAATCATTACTATTTTTTTTTGTCTTTTTTTTTTTCTATCTTACACTAATTTTCAACTTTTTAAAAATTTTACCATATTTTTTTACAAAGCATGAAAGTCGAACCCTATGTTTAAAACTAAATATCCATAGCTCTAGTCCTTTGAAAAGATGGGGAATCGAATATTCACACCTTCCCCTTTCCATGCGATGAGAGTGCCCACTAAGACAATTGCAATGATTAAAATCATGACTATTAAGGGTGATTATGATAGTTTAACTCTAGGGCATCATCTGGGGAAACATATTTGTGGCATGTCTGGGTGAGTGAGACAATAGTATGGGGCATGTCTTGGACTTTACTGATCGGCCCACGCATTTATAACCGGGCCCAATACGGGTGCTGGGGCAAAACATCTGAAACACCGGTCGCGTGCCAGTCTAGCGTAAAGACCATGTTGGGACAACTGAGAGGATCGACGACGGTGGTAAGAAAAGATGTTAAATCTGAGAAACTGATCTTCACTTTTCCCCGGCAAATGTTCCTCCCTAAAGCATATCCACCTCGAAAAATGAGCAGTCTTTATTGTCAACAGACGGAATTATAAGGACTTGGGTAAAGGACCCCATGAAAGCATATTCGACGCACGCGTCTACTGATGATAAAAACGAAGGACTCCATCAAAGAAAGGATAGAGCACGAGTGAAAGTCCAGTTCCGTTCATAATTTTTGGCTTTCCACTTCGCCCTTTTCAGAAGGTTTGGTCTTTGATGTATTAGTTGAATCATTTCATTTCATTCAGCCAAGTTAACATTGCAAAAGAAACTTACTATATACAACGGATAACGTGACTTAGAAATGGTTATAAAATCTTCTCCTAAGCAAAGAGAAGCCCTCATACATTATAAGAGTGCGTTTGATTCAGTATTTTTGAAATCCATTTAGGAAATGCAAAGCAATTTAACCTAAAGAGTTTGGAGGAAATATAAAACCGTTTGATAAATTACACTCTGAGAAGCAACTTTGAAAGAAATACCATTTGGTAGAAAACACCTTTGAAAAGCCATTTAGGTAATTAGTATTAGTTTTTAATTTTTATTTGTTTAAATTTTTTTTTAAAAAAATCATATGCTAAAAAAAGAGAATATATAATTTTTTTAAAACAAAGACCAAATTCTTCGCTAGCTACGGCCGTCGACAAATCAGATCTAGCGTAAGCAACCATCGGTCGAGGTGTGCGACCCGGGAAATTGCCACCTGGGTCTCACAGCCTTAAGCGAACAGATCTTATGAGGGTCTTGTGACTGACAGTCGCTATTCGCAACCCTCTCGAGATCCAGGGGACGGCTACCTGAGTGGCAGGCACCCTCATTGAGGGTCACTTGAGGTTGGGCAATCTTTGGTGTCCCTTGCTAGGGTCATGCGACCCTCACCAAAAGTCATTCGACCTTAAGTGACCTCGACTGAAGGCAGTCGCAACCATATCTAGCTCGCTAGCGGTCATTTCGGCAAAGGGTTTGGTCCTTTTTAAATTATAAAAAAAAACAAGGGAAAAAATCAAAAATTGAAGAATTGGTAAGAGTAGTTTTAGAAGAAAAAAAATGATTTTCAGCATTTGACCAAACATTGAAAGCCCAATGCTAGTTTTTGGATTTTCAGCCTTCCCAATGCTGGCTTTTAATTGAAAACTACTTCAAAACGGTTGCCAAACGATCCAACATTTCTCCGGAGGATTTTGGAGATTCAAAGTTACTTGGGAATACCGAATCAAAGACACCCTAAGTGTTTGTTTGTTTACATCAATTAGCTTTTTGCCATGTGCCGTGTGGGTCATTGTTCACCATCGCTCTTGATTGCTCCCCACTTTTGATGGAGCCCTTTGATTTAACGGGAGAGCCCATTCACAACTCATGTCAATAAGCTTTATAATAGCTGGAGTTTTGAGTCATCATAACATGGCACCTACACATTTAAGTTGCTCGTAAAGGTTTAATAGAATGATGAACTTGGATATAGTAAGTTGAATGTCCTTGTAATCCCAATCTCATGCGAGTTACCCTGTAAACTCTTAGCCTTTAGATGAGATTGGACATAGAAAAGTGGATGCCAATCGAAATCATAACTCTTTATCTATTTATTTTACTCTAACTCTCAAATCAATCTTAAATGTTTATCCTACTTATTTAAAAAGCATGAAAGTAGAACTCTATATCTTAAATTAAATTTCCCCATCCCCAATACCCTAAGAAGGTGGGGGAATCGAACTCCCTATCCCCATTCTCATGTAAGAATGGTGGCCACTATGTTGGCTGCAAAAAAATGACACCCAAGATCTTCATAGTTAGGAACAAGAATACGTATAATCAAGTAGAAAGATTTATGCACCTAATTTGGAATCCATCATTCTTGATGCGAAATAGTAACAATCCAAAGCTCAAGTGTTTCTCCTCTATTGCCCTCTATATCATTGGCTCAACATGTCTGCCTCAAAACTTTTTTCTTATGTGAGGATTTGTATGTGTGTTAGGATTAGATGAGAAACCTACGTACTACTTATTAAGGGTGTCAAAAAGACCCATGCCGACCCAATCCGACCCGATCCTAAACTTAGGGTATTTTCGAGTCGGGTCAAAATCTTATCCAAATATGGAGCCGATATCATTTAGAGTCAGGTCGGGTCGGCCTTAGCCTTTTTGATAAATGTAATATATTCTTAGAGTTTTGCTAGAAAATACCCAAATACCCGATCCGATCTGGTTTTTTTGTTCGGGTCTAATGCGTTTTGGGTCAAATCAGGTCGAGTCAAAGTGTGACCCTTTGCGATTGGGGTCAGGTCGAGTAACAAAAAAACCTGACCCGACCCAATCCATTGACACCCCTACTACTTATAGAGTTTTCAATTGGACTCTCTCATTATAGACGTGGTTAACTCGGCTCACACTAGCCAGCCCATATTAGACTAATTAGAAACCTTATATCTCATTTTATTTGACTAATTACTATTAGACCATATAGGAAAACTCTTACACACCAAAGTAACCCTCAATGATAAAAATCATGACTATTAGGGGTGGTACTGACGGCTTAACTTTAGGGCCTCATATGGGGAAACATATTCATGGCATATTTAGGTGAGTGAGACAATAGTATAGGGCATGTCATTGGACTTTACTGACTGCCCCACGCATCTATAACCCGGCCTTGGGGTCTCAATTCGAGTGTTGGGGCCAAGCATCTGAAATGCGGGTCGAGTGCTGATCTAGCGTATTGACTTATGTTGGGGCAACCGAGAGGATCCACGAACCACGATGGTGGTAGAGATAGAGGTTAATTTGAGAAAGTGATCTTCACTTTTCCAAGGCAAATGGTCCTCCCTAAAGCAGAACCACCTCAAAAGATGAGCATTCTTTGTTTGTCAACGGATGGAATTATTAAGTACTAAAAGTAAAGGACTCCCTAGAAGCATGTTGGGCGCGCCCGTCTAATGATGATAAAAGCAAAGGGCTTTACCAAAGAAAGGACTCGCGCCAACCATGCGCAATTTTGTTCTTTTGATTTAGGCCCCATCTTTCTATTAAAGAAAAAAAAAGGACTCACACAATGTAAACCTATTAATAAGGGATATGAGCAGTACTAGTACAATTAAGTCATAAAATTTTCAAAAAGTATAATCAAAGTCTTCAACCTTATTGAATTAATACAATTAAGTTCTTCTGTTAATACTATCAATTTGTTTGATCGAAAATGATAACATGACATTTTAAAATTAATTTCTCTCTCCTACATGAAATTTGTATATTAAAATTTTCATTCCAATTTGATTTAAATAATGTTAAAAAAATAAAAAATATAAAAAAAATTTTGGAAAAAAAAAAAAGGCAAGGACTTGTGGTTGGGTGCTATTATCGCCACCCATCACTAGAGGGGCTGGCGAAGGTTGTTGGCCCTAGGCGCTTAGATTTGGGCAACACTAACGCTCCCTTAAGACTAGCGACCATTGCCCGCCTTGAGCAAGGGCTGGAGATTGTTGCTAGGCTCGAGTGAGGCCTTACCAACCTAGGTGAGGGCTAGCATCGCTCACTAGGTCTGAGCGAGGCCGACATTGCTTAGATCAAGGATGAGCATTGCCTGAGGCTAATGAGGGGCAGCAGTATCAATGCCCATTAGTAAGTCCCTATCCTTTTCTCTTTATTTTTTTCCAATTTTTAAAATATATTTTAGATTTTTAGATTTTTTATTTAAATAAGATTTAAATTTAAAAAAGTAATAAAAAATGTCACATAAGAGAGAGAAATTAATCTTAAAATACCACATTAGTATCTTCTATTAGGCAAATTGACAATGTTAATTGAAAAATTCGATTGCATGAATTTGACAAGTTTTATGATACATTTTGAAAGTTTTAAAACTCACTTATATATTTGTAATAAGTTTTAGGACTTGTAATGCTCATATTCTATCGGTTAATTTGAAATATGGAATAAATCTTAGTATCTTCTGAAATTTAAATTGGATAAAAACGTGGATGGTTTTGGTGGATGGGAATAGTGGATCGAAATAAGACGTTGATAATATTTTAGTGAGGAAATAGGGATAGAGCATCCCGGAATTAGTGCAAAAGAGGTGACTCCAGTCTCCACCAACCCAAAAACAAGCTATCAGATTAGGAGCGGTTACTTAATTGTTTATTTATATACGATTATGCTTGTAGGAGCGGACCCAACATCGATGGATAGATGCAACAATGAACCAATCACTAAAGAAAAATCATCTGAAATTCAATTGGGCCAGGCTGACCAATGGGTTTGGTAAAGCCCATGAACGAGAAAAGGCCCATCTAGAGTCCCTAGTCGAGAGCCAAACTTCAGAAAATTCAGATCCTTTCTGCTTCTACTTCTCTAGCTCGTTAGAAATTCTGCACTTCATCCTGTAAGAAATGTCGGATTATGCCATGTAATATGTCCTTGGGAGAAGGCGCTTCCATATGCTTTTTATTAGGGCAATAAGCACTCCAATCATCATGAGGAATGGATGGGTTAGGACAAATCGACATTGAGCGTTTTCAACTTGACATCGGCGCGGCATATCATGTCGTTGCCACACCCTCTATGGTCCCAAATACGTCTCATGCGCTCGAACTAAAATATCTGTATATGCGCTTACACATCATCGAATAGTTGCTCGTGTCCAATGAGAAAGGAGGTAGCGCGTCTCGCTCGCTAATCCCATCATGTAAGATGTGGATGAGGACCTCGTCCACCCCACCTAAAGAAGACATGGCTACTATGTAACAACTATATGTGGACTAGAGGAAGCACCTGCACTTTCCTTTGTCGAAGTTTTGGACTGTCCAAACAAAAATTGCACCGCTCAAGAGATTTTTTCTGGTGCTCCATGCCTAACGAAAATTTAAGTCTCAAATGTTAAAAGCCCTATATTTTTATACTTGTTCGCCTTATTTATTAGTGACTTTTTTAAAAAAAAAATTTAACCCTTACTATTTTTCCAGCCAGTTGGGACTTAATTGGGTGCAATTCAAATCGAAGTAACAATCTTCGTGGAAATCCTAAATCACTCACAAGTATGAACCACAGAGTGACCAGATATGAGTATGCTTATCAATGAGATCTGAGCACATTTAAAGCTCTTGTCTAAGTTCAATCAAGCAACTTTCAATCATGAAACCAATTGAGTGGCGGACCGGGTCACTAAAGCCCTAAGACAAAACGTTTTTTCCTTCAAGTCGGCTTTCTCCTTCTCCCTCAAGCTTTTATCCATACGCTCAAATTTAAGCTTTTTAAACGACAATTTCCTTTATGACCCAAAAAAATAAAATTTATTGGGTGTGAGCGAAACCTCCGACATCAGTCAGCAGCAGAATGTATGCATATCTTCCACAAAATTTCACAATTTTAAACAAATTTTTTTTTTTGGTAAATTTTAAAGGGAAGGGAAGACAAACAGTACGAGATGGCTGACCTTATCCACATTCAAAAGAGTGATGCTGAATTTCTGCAGAGGTTTGATTTTCAATTGAACCTTTTGGAGGACCACGGGTTTTGAATGGGAACGCCCCCCGTTTTTTCCTCCGTTGCCGTCCTTTTCAATCGAGGAAGGTGGATCGGCCACCAACTTGGCCACTTGCTGGTGCGGTGGGCGTCACTGCTCGGTGAATTGGGGGGACCCGATCTTGGTCTTCTTACGACTTTTTCACTCCGCAGCAATTGGGAGGGCATGGTTTGACCAATCAATTCAAGACCAACGGTGGCCTCCCTTCCTACGTCGCGCGACTTCCACACCGCCCATTTTCATTATAATTCGACGTGAATCGCGCAGTCTCCGAAAATTGCAATCTCGTTGTTAATTGGGGCTCGATCCGGTCTTCTCACGACTTTTCATTTCATGGCGACCGGGAGGTGATGGTTTGACTCGGGATACGAAATGATCGATCAATTCAAGACCAATGGCGAACTCATTTACTACATCGTGCAACTTGAGCACCGCCTATTTTGATTATAATTCACTATTTGGCGAATCAGAGCTCGATCTGGTCATTTTACGACATCTCACTTCATGACAATCGAGAAGGGCGGTTTGACCCGGGATATAGACTGATCAATCAATTCAAGACCAATGGTGAACTCACTTCCGCCGTTGCGCAACTTCAGCACCGCCCATTTCGATTATAATTCACTGTTTAGTGAATTGGGGCTCGATCTAGCCTTCTTACGACTTTTCGCTTCATAGCGATGGGGAGGGGATGGTTTGACTCAAGACTTGGATGATTTGACTCGGGGTATGGAAGAACAATCACCATTAAAATATCGATTAATACCTAGGGTGTACTTATTTCACAAAAAATGAATGATTTATAAAGTATTTTCTTAAAAATAATTACTTGTGTCGCTTACGATAAATGAACGAATGAAAAGTATTGCCATTGACAACAAAAATATTCAAACATAAATCATGGGTCGATAATGGAAATATTTTTCATTGGCTAAATATTTCAAACGATACGAGCGGTCATTTTCAGAAAAAGAAAAAAGTCTTATATGAATCATTCATTCTAAATAAAACAAAAGGACCCATTTCGCCAAAAATGAATGATTTAAAAAATTAATTGTCAGCATCATTTACATAAATAAATAAATGAAAAATAATTTTCGATGTTTACAAAAATCTACTATTGTTGACGATGAAAACAATTATCATTGATTAATTATTATTTCAAATAATACAAGCAATCTTTTTTTTTTGAATAAAATTTTTCACTTCGTCCTAAGTTTAATCTGATCTTTTTGCCTCCTAATAAGTGCCTGGACATATTTAACTGGAGAAACAAATGAGAATTTCTTTCAAATTTAAACTCATGACCTCCACTTCCGATGCCGTAAGAGATTTTTGCAAATATTCTTCTATCAAAACAAAGCCTTAAAAGGATTCAAGTCCACGGAGCCAAAAGGTGGAGAAACAACAACATAAAGAATAAGACACGTTTAAACGGCTAAGTCAAGATTAGGGCGCAATGCAAACCATGTTGGTCAAATTGGACAATAAACAAAAGCCCATCCTCTGTCTAACTTCTTCATTCCTGGAGACGAACTCATCGCCGGAACGGAAAAATAAAAAAATAAAAAAAGTCAAGGTACGATCCCACGCGACCTTTTTTGCGTTTACTAAAAGGAGAGAATTGAAGGAGCAACCGACGTAACGCGAAAAACGTTGTGGAAAAGGGAACGTGCGGAGAAAGCACGTGCTGTTGTCGTCGGCGTCGTCGCCATCCACATTGCCCAATTCGCGTTTGGCCTGAATCAGCCCGTACGTCAGGTCAATGCTTGAATTCGCCCCAATCCCGTCCCATCCCATCCCATCCCGTCCATCGAATCGAAGAGCGGCAGCGCATACTTGTCTCCCGTGTCGTGCTTGACTTTGACTCTTCCCTCCCCTCACGTCCCGAGAATTGACTCCACCGACTCGTCCTTTCCACCTAATCCTCCTCCCCTTTACCTTCCTTGAAACGAATTTGTCTATGAACGTCTTACCACGCCGACGGGAATTTTTCTTTTTTTAAAAAGTGAAAAGATTTTTGCCCATTTAGATCGATGTTATAAATAATCACAATTTATACATGTAATGACAAAACTACTCCAAACTTCTTTTATGCAATGAAAAAACTCAATCTTATATGTATGTGACATATGTCCTCTATTTTAATTCTATATTTGTCATATTAATATAAGTTTGAAATTTTTTATAACGAAAAAATTTGAGGTAATATTTATGTCATAACGGTCAAATTTTAAAAATTTGCAGCGACACAAAAAAAAAAGTTTAGAGAATATATGTTGCTATGGACATAATTTGATATTTCTTGTGATATTAATACTAAAAAAATGTAATTGTTACTTATAAAATAATTATCACAGCCCATTTATGGAAATTCAATATATAGAATGACGTGATATATTGTAGATAGAAATTTATAACAATAGACCATATTTAACTTGAAATATCATTTTGTCATATGACTCGGTATACTTATTTAGATCTACTAAGGAATGTTTCAAAACATTTGATTTTTGAATATTTGATTACTGCCACAAGAAATATTTATTGACAAAAATGTATTAGTTTTATAATCGAGTCATTGTAATGTAAGTACATATATATCTAGCAAATCGCTCATAATTTTATATGCAAAAGGTTGACCCGAAACAATCTCGTTTAGATAAAGTTAGGATTTAGTAAATTGGATTCCTCCTCTTTAAGTTCACATGGAAATTAAAGCGTTGACAGCTCTTTCACAGCTCTCATCTTTATCAGTCTTACCTCTCTCTCTGTCTTTCTGTCTTTCTTTCTCTCTCTCTCTCCTTCCTCGGTCGTTCCTCAAAGCCAGCCATAGACTTTTTTTTCGGCTTGAACTCTATAAAAATGGGGGTTTCCACTTCAGCTCCGCACTTGGTCAATTTGAGACAAATTCGGCGCTTCGGGCATTCGAGAGGATTCTGTCTGGAGAAGTTTTGAGCCTGCTTTTGCTTGGTCATCGTCTTTGCCTGCCTCGCCTCGCCTCGCCGGTGAACAGCAAGAAACCTTGCTTTTCGCGACCTCCGTCTGATTCCGCAACAAGAACAAGAACACCGACCGTGCTTTTTCCATGGGTTCTTCTTCCTGGATTTCTTCTTCTTTGGATCTCAGCATTAGGCCGTTGCAAGCCCCAGATGAAGCTCCGGTAAGCTGCTCGTGCTGTCTCCGCTCAAGAACATCTTGGCAATTGCAAAAGCGTCGGCCTTTCTTGTTTCTTTTATACAAATCTCTGATGCTTTTTTCCTTCTGGGTTCTTGCTTTTTCAGACCAAAGTGGTGGAGAGCAACTTTATGGAGTTGGGAAGGACTAGTTCTGGGAACAAAGATCAGGTTAGCTCCTTCTCTTGCTGGATTTAATTTGTCGTACTCGAGTCTTAGCCCATAATCTGTATGTATGTTATGTTCCTCTTAAGCATCTTAATTACTGGCTTTCCCTGATAGAAACGATATTTGCAAGAACAAGAACATTAAGTATACTAAGGTTCTCTTTACCAAAAAAAAAAAAATGTATACTAAGGTTCATGTTTTTACTCAAATCTGCTTTGAATCAATGATAGTGCGCGCTCTCTGTTTGAAGTTATATCCAAACGCCCGTTGCTGTAGCGATTTCTCAATTCTTCAGAGCAGCAACTTGTGTCAAGTCCTTGTTTTTGTAATTTCGCACATTGCTAATTTTATGTCATGTTTTGTTTCCATATTCCAGAGTAGTGCTTTACTAGAGGAACTGAATCGGCTGGCTGCTGAAAACAAGAAGCTCACTCAAATGCTGATGACGGTGTGTGAGAACTACAATGCCTTGAGAAACCAGGTGATTGGAATCGTGAGCAAGAATGCCAAGAGAGAGATCAGCCCGTCATTCAAGAAAAGAAAGTCCGAGAGCATCACCAACGACAGTGGCAATGAGATAGTAGTTAATAGAGCCTCGGAGAGCAGCTCGACAGATGATGATGATTTGTACAAGAAACCAAGGGAAGAAACAATCAAGGCGAAGATCACGAGGGTTTATTATAAGACCGAAGGGTCGAATGCTAGCCTTGTAAGTCAAAAGTGCATTCATCCAGTCTTGTTCCAGAGTTGTGCTCTAGCTTCACAAGCTTTTGCTCATCGAGCTATCTTGTTGGTGTTGCAGATTGTGAAAGATGGACACCAGTGGAGGAAGTATGGACAAAAGATCACCAGGGACAACCCTTGTCCCAGAGCTTACTTCAAATGCGCTCACGCACCAAGCTGCCCTGTCAAGAAGAAGGTCAGCCAAGAAACATTCCCAATTTGTTCTTTTTGTCAAATATCAGATTATGACAGCGCACAACTGTTTGCTAGCTGCTTGCTTTTTTCTAATTCAACATGCAAATATTATGTTCCTAAGAAGAGTACTCAAAGAATCACTCTTGGGATTTCAGGTGCAAAGAAGCGCTGAAGACCAATCAGTCATAGTCGCAACTTATGAAGGCGAGCACAACCATCCAAGTTCATCTCTACTCGAGGCAACATGCGGTTCAAATGCCCGTGCTACTCTTGATTCAGTTCCGCGCTCAGCCTCCCTTAGTTCATCTGGACCGACTGTAACTCTCGACTTAATGAAACCCGAGCCAGAAACTGATGTCAAAAATTCACAACCAAAAGTAGATTCACCAGAACTGAGGCAGTTTCTGATAGAACAAATGGCCTCTTCCCTGACGAAAGACCCAAGCTTTACGACCGCTCTCGCTGCAGCTATATCAGGGAAAATCGCTGGCCCATATCCAACTGAAAAATGGTTATAAAATGGCAAGAGCAGGATGATCTTCTTATTGTTTCTTGAAAGGAATTCCAGGATGTTTCTGTACATACAACATTAGGAGGGAAAAAGCTAACAGGAAAGTTCTCAAGCTTCAGCTTCTGTCCAAGTTCACAATTGACTGCTGCTTGGGTTGAAAATTTCAAGTTGGAATTAGTTGAAGTTGTATTTCAGAACAGAAGTCAAATTGGTTCTTGCCATTGTTGGATGTTGAATTTCCAATTCATAGATTATTCATCACGTGGAGGATTTTGAAACTTGAAAAGCACCACTTTGTGTACTGCCTTTGACATTCTTCTTATGTATCTGGCTAAGCGTGCCCTCTTTGACATTTCCGTTGTCTTGTAGCATTTCCTCGCGTTGAAAGTTGAAAGTTAGATGCATGAAGGTGGCAAACACGACTTCTAGACTAAGAGTTCAACTTGTTTTTCCTTTTTGATTTCATCAGTCTTTTCTCCTGAAATTAGACCATTATAAATTAGTTTTCGCGAATCCCTGTTGCAGTCATGGATGAGTTACCTCTAATTGGATCGAGAAGTGGATAGTAGTTTATTGAGAAAGGACAATGTTACCAATACATGTAGATCCATATGGGAAGGATACGTAAGGTATTGAAATTTATCATTGATGTAGTGTAAGAACTAGATGTCGTAAGGATTCACATTGCGACCTCTATAAAGAGAGATATAGTGAGGACATGGATGACACATGGGCAGTAAAGTGAACAAATTAATGCGTTGTCGTCCATGTTAGCTAACAATATTAGTTCTTTTGACATAAAGAGTACATTGAGCGAAACTCGAAACATTGGAAGAGTAAATTGAAAAAAGAAGAAGAAAGAACGTTAATGTATATTTAGTAAAAGTTTGGAAATTAGCCATAACATTACTCCTTGGTAAAACATAATAAATGTTGGAGAAAAATTATGAGATACCAACTCTTATCAATATTAGTTGCCATAAAGCAGCAATTTTTTTTTTATCTCCCTCTCTCTTCTTTGTCTATGATCTTCTTCAAACATCATATATGGGAGATGGTTTGAGCTAGTTTCACCCTCCACTCCATCTATTAATGATTTTATTGGAGTATTTTCTGCACTACTCTTTTTTTCTCTCCCGATCTAGATTTGTCAACTCTTTCCTCCCAATTTAGTTCTAATTTTGATGTTTGAATTTTCATAATCTAATTCTAGACCTAGAAATCCTTCTCTTCCGATTGAGATTTGAGAGTTTAATAATGTTTTCGAGGATTCGATACCCCATCTCTATCTGTGTACAGATCATCCGTCTCCAAATTCAATTATGATCGCAAAAACTATGGTGGCTCACTAAGCTATATAGATTTTCTCTTCCCAAGGTTAGATCTATGTTTATTCAACCTATTTTGGTTGTCTCCATACAACAATGGTGTCGAGGAAATCAAACCTAAACACACACCACTAACAAATAACATCATACTTATTGAAAAAGGAATTTTCGACGTGTGCTCATTATTGACGATCTTTCTCATTTACTAGATTTTGCTTTGTTTTGTAGTATTATGGCCTTTGCTTGGCTTGGGTTTGCTTTGCAATGAAAATTTATGTACTTTTCATGTATCCTTTCAAGTAATTTTTTTTTAACCCATATCATTTTAAGCAACGAATATAACTTTCTTTCGACAAATAAATAATAATAATAAACATCTAGAGAAATTATGACGATGTTGTCTATGGTACCAAATCTATTAGAGTTCCCCCTTCCATATTTCGAAGCTAACAGTCTATGTCATTTATACACTACTTTAAAAAATGTTTCTTGCTTCAATTTAGAGGCCTAATTTCCCTAAAAAAAAATTTCAAATTTTAGGTCTAATCCCAATTTTGTCTCTGACTTTTTTTTTTAACCCAACATTCAACTAGTCCCAAATTTGGTCGCAAGTCCAAATATTGTCATTGATTTGTTTAAGATTATCAAGATTAGGGTTGGTTAAAAGTTCATTATCAGAACATGCACTTTTCATCAATATACTCATGTTCATTTGGAAGAACAACAACAAGCTCCTAATATTGATAATCATGAAAAAACAAGTAGTGATTATTGGACCCGTGGACATATTTGAAATTAGAGTAAATGTTGAGGTTTGTTTTTAGAAAAAAAAAGTTCGGAATAGAATTAGAATTTGGGTTAAACTTGGTTTTTTTTTTTAGAGAATTAGCTCTTTTTAATTGCTAACCCTTCAAAGCATTTCCCTTGTCAACATTGATCTTCCTTTTTCATAATATTATTGTTCAATCTTTCACGCGATTAAATTAAGGCTTTGTTTGTTTTGTGAAAAATATTTTGTCACTCGAACAAGAAAATCTAATTTGATTTTCCTAATTAAACATACATTATTTAAGCACAAGAGTAGTAGGGGAATTAGACACGAGCATTAGAAACCTGAGTTCGACCTTGATGGCCTTGGGCGTAGGCGTGGAGAACTAAACATAGGTGCCGAGGTCATAGGCTTATTGTACCTAGTTTAAGGCTTGCCCTTGATGGATCCGGCCTCAATCTCTAGATCTAGGCCCACTGCAAAGGGCTTGAGAATGAGTATTGAGCTTCTTGTGCCCAAGTGCAAAATTTTAGATTATCTAATCATATTTTATAAAATAATTTTTTGAAAAAAATCATATTCTTAAATTTAAATATAATTTTTCTGTTAATAAGGAAAATATTTTCCCTAATTTATTTGCTTAAACGATTCAAATGTCAAAAAAATGAGGAAAATGTTTGCCATGAAATAAATGGAACCTAAACCTAATAAATCGAGGTGCTTTAGATATTTCAAATTCTTAATAATTCGACACATTCAATTAATTTTGGGTCACATGCTACGACATTATTATTCTCATATGAAATGTGGACTTCACTTTCAAGTAAAAACAAAATTATATAAGAAGATCGTTCGTAGGTTTGATGTTTATGAAAAAAAAAAAACTTATATTCTTCTAAATACTTACAGAAACACAAATAAAAAAAAAATATCTACTAAATTAAAAATCCATGGTGATTTTGATTTAACCAAATTTCCCCTTCTTATCTTTTTATTTTTGTCCCACGAAATTCATATTTGGCTGAGGTAGCTTCCATTTTCGCTTCCACCAAAACAAACCCTGGCTCAGGCGAGCGAAGGTAGAGAAGAGAAGTGATACCCAAAAATGGCGAGCGAAGCGAAGACCAACGGCGGAGGGGGAGCAGGTGGTTTCAGGACGAGGTTGGAACACGTCTTGTACAGCGGCGACAAGAAGCACGTCCTGGCCGGCATCGCCGTCGTCGCCGTCGTCTTCGGTGCTCCCTGGTTCCTCATGAATCGAGGTTTCATTCCTCTTCTTTCTCTCTCTAACAGCTTCCCATTACTGATTTGGTTGCATGTGGGGCGTCATAGTGGGAAAATTTGAGACCTTTCGTGGTTTCTAATCCCTTGTGTTTGGGCTTGATTGGCTTCTGGGGTTCCCGTTGCTCTACGTAATTCTATGTGTAGCATCGAATTAAGGTGTTCGTTGGAGGGAGTGTTATAGGTGGGAGCTTTAGAACATCCTTTCGGATGGATTGGATTGGATTGGATTGATTTGGAGGGAGGAACTGCAATTTGAATGTCCTGTGCAGAAGATGAGGCAAAAAGCTGCTGTATTGGCTTGGGTGACCAAACAGAAAAGAAAGATTCTTCTTCATTTCTTCTTCAGCAGGACGTTTGCCGTTGCCCTGGGTGCCCCGTATTTATTGTTGATGGTTTTTACTATAGTTTGGGGAAGATAAAATTTTAGGTCATCAGTAGATTTTCATATATTTATCTGGCTTCATCATGGCCATTCCTCAATGGCTTTGATTTGCATCGAAGTTTTCAGAGGGGAATTTGTGGGTAGGCGACTAGAGATGTGAAAGCTCTCTTAGAAGCAAAATGTAGCTCAATGTTGGGCTGAGGAGATTTATATAAAAGCAATTAGGGTTGGAGTTCACGTAGCTGTTGAAAATGGCACAGCATTTCTCTGAACTCCTGGATCCATACTTTAATCCTAATGAGTCAAACTCTTGTTTTTCATGAATTGGCCCCGAAATTCCATGTTGCTCATACTTCATTTATATCACTACCGTTATTGGAAGTAAAATCAAAATACAAATACTGGGATTCCATTCTCTCTCTTGCGGATATCATAGTCCTGCTTTTGTAATGTGCTTTTATGAGTATAAACAATGAATATATCGGGCAGATGAGAACTTTTCAGCTCAAATGCTATTCAACTCTCTCATGCCTCGGATGTTTTATTGTTTTATGAGTTGAAATGTCCTTATGTTGTCAATATTTGCCGTGCAACTGTTTAGATGTTTTGATATGAACTTCATGTCTTCTCTGGTTAATAGTGTGAAATTTTTGGGTGGTTCTACCTGAAAGATTTACTAAGCAGGGTAATTTTCTCAGGAATTTTGTGATATCATTGATCCTGTTAAGTTATGAAAACATGTGAGTGTGATAGGAAGATATCCAGCTTTCATCCCTTCTTCTTCTATTCAGCTAGAAGTCTGTCATTACCGATATAGCAAATTATCATGCTGGACATTTGTTGGAGAAAAGTTAGCTGAGATCCACGAAAAGATGGCTCCTAATCGTCTATTTGGTATGAAGAAACTATGTGCGGAGTCTAATAATTGGACTCGTAATCATATTGGAAACAAAAATGGTTTAGGGCAGGTATGTGGTTGCTACTATTGATTGGTAGACCGAGTATTCATACTGTTATTAACCTGGGGAAACTTTGTAACATTGGGATTTGGCTTGTTTGTTTGCTCAATTTTCTAGATGAGTTGTATTTTCTAATCTGTTGGTTTGTTTGTCTGCTCGATTTTCTGGATGAGTTTTATATTTTCTAGTCTGGTGGGAGAGAAGAAGGATAGCTTCAGATGATTTCAGCCCAAGATTCTATTCATTGTCATGATGGTTTTCATGGAGGCTTTGATTACCATTTGGAATTCAATCAAAGCATATTGTGATTCATTGCGTGGACTCCATGGCTTTGAATGCAGATAAGAAACCTGTAGATATAAAACCTCCAACGCATGGTTACCATTTTTGTCATTGTTGCAATGTGTTTCTCAGAACTGGGCCTCATGCATGTTGCGATTGCTATTTGGACATAGGTGCTGTTTATTCCCATTGTATTAGTGGTCACAGATATTATTCCGTTTGAGCAACTTGTTGTACATACAGAACCACCTGATTGTTGTGGACTGCAAACCTGATATACTGACAGCATTGAACTTAATTTTTTTTCTTTGCGAACTAACCACAGGAAGACATCGCCTTTATGTTTTTGAAATATATTCATAATATCAACCTAACAAGTTCACTTTCTATTGTAGGGTCAAAGCACCGGTCCCATCAAGATTACATGGAGAAAGCTGACAAGGCTCGGCAAGAAAGGCTTTCTTCATCTTCGAAATGACACTGTAAAACCAGTGTGTTTCACTGACCAGTTTTGATTGTTGAGGATGTAGAAGTGTCTGTTGTTAGAACAGGATAGAAATGATGAAGGTTTTTCCAATAAGGTTGTTTTGGCACTGTATTTGCGAATGGCTATTGAGGCAGGTAGCAAAGCTGTTTCTCTTCTTTCGTACCTTGGTGCAATAAAGTGAGAACACCATTTTAGTGTTCTACCATTCAACTACCTGCACTTGCTTGTGTCTGGTATTTCCCTGTTTCGATTTAAAAAGCCCCAAATCGTTTTCAAAAAGTGATCGTCTGGAGTTCTTGACCATCAAATTGTGAACTTAACAGCAAGTTATAAATTTCAGTCTGATTTAACATCAATGTAAACACGTTAACTGCCATAGCACAACAGCGGGACGATCTATTCAATGGCCCACTGAAACATAATGAGCTAACATATAGGAGCAAGTTGACGACGGCCCCCACTGACATCAATCGTAAAATTGTACATTGCTACCGAACTGTCATGTCTATCAGCACTTTCAAAAAAAATTCGCCATTATAGTAGGTCGAGTATTACTGAATAATGTCGTATCTCTGTGACAAACAAAACACGTTCACCTCGCCTGAGACAAAACACCAGCAGGACTGCCGCACATGAAACTTTACAACAATGGTGCATGCTGTCTCGGATGCATCAGTCATCTGCTTATCCCTGTTACTGGCAATTGCTTTGCACACTGCTGTCATCGTTTTCCACTCCACACTTTTATAATTGAAGAAATGAGTATATGAATCAAGTTTGACTTCAAGAGCTCGACAAATGCTCTTTTTCTCATGTTGGCACAGACTTCCAATTGCAAATTCTTCGACACTGTCATTCATAGACAGGAAATTGCTTGCTCAGTGAAAGTTTGACATCCCTCATTCAAGAGGTGACCAAATTAAAAGTAGACCACAGGATAGTCACGACCAAGTTGACAGCATTTATGCTCAAGAGCATGGAAAACTGCCCAAAAAGTTGCACCCATTGCATGAATTGTCTACACTGAGCAATGAAATATAAACTATTCCTCAAGAATATATGCACATTCACCTCTCATTTTGTTTCAAGACAGCGCCTCCAGTGCTCAGCATGCTTGGTGATGGCAATTTGTCACCACACTGTTGGCATGAAGTGCTTCTTTCCCCATAAGTTAGACCCCAACTTTAACCTCTGATTAGGCATCGACATTTAATTTGGAAACTCATAAACTTTCTTTGCTATCTCGATTTAGTTCCTTTCTTAATGTTCACACCAGCCCCACTATCATCTTCTCCAGCATGCCTTTCCCTTTTATCCTTCTTACGTCTTGCAGTTCTGTACAACATTTTCTTCAACTTTGGATCATCTAAGAACCCTCTGGCTCTCATCTCGGAATAAATTTCCTTGGCTTTAATGAGATAACCAGACGTGGCCAATCCATGCACCACTTTCAGGTAGTGTGCGGCAACTGGCACTATTTCATATTGCCTCATTTCAACCCAAATCCTCAAAGCATTCTCCACTTGGCTCAGTTTGAAAAACTTTTCAAGAATTAAGAGGAATGTATCTCCAGTAGGACCTACCCCAGCTTTCCTCATTATAGAAAGAACTTCCAGTGTCCCTTCAAAATCGGTGACTTCAAGAAACGAATGGTAGGTTTCAATTGTGGGCTGAATGTTATCACCTATCATGGAAGATAGAACAGCTCTTGCCTCATCTAGCCTTTTGGCTTCACAAAGAGGATGTATCATGGAATCATAAGTGGCGTGATTAGGCTGCAAACCTGCTTCTTTCAGTTTCTCCAACATTTTAAGGGCCTTACTAAAGCAATTCTCCCTAGTAAGCACGTAAATTAGAGAGTTGTAGACCTCAAGTCCAGGAACCCAACCTCTTTTCTTCATCTCATCATATAATCTCAAAGAGTCGAAAAGGTTACTAACCTTTGAGAAGCAAGAGATCATGTGAGTATATGAAGTTGCATTTGGTGTGATGCAGCATCTCGACATCTCTCTCCAAATTCTCTTGGCTTCAAGCACGTCAACAGTAACATTAGACCAACCATTTAGAATAATGTTGAAGCTCTCAGTTTCCAGGGGGAAGAGCTTCTTATTCAGAAACATGAACTCTTCGGCTTCTTCAATGTTTCCGTTCTTACAGAGAGCAGTCAGGAGGGCGCAGTATGCTTCCTCATCCGGAGCAGTTCTGAATTTCTCCATAACGTGAAATGTCCAGATTGCCTTTGTTGGATTGTTTGCAGCAGCATACCTATAGAATGGCGTAAGGGAAAGATCCATAATCAATTGTTAATCAGAAGGTCTTGGATTTAACTTTCTGAGGCTTAATTCAGACAAAAAAACAGTCTACGGAATTTAAGCAACGCATCAGTCATTGAAAGAAACAATTGCATAACATTAAAACTTCAAGCTTGGTTCTTTTGCACTCGAGTTGTGCGACTGAAATACAAAAGTAATCGGAAGAAATCCATCTCACCGATCAATCATAACTAGCATAGCCTGCCTCGTATTCACCGACGATCGATGAGAATCCCGTATCAAACACCAGGCAATACTGAACTTTCCGTGACTTCCCAATACCCAAGTCATCAAACTGAGAACTTTCTCGTCAATGCAGCCCCACTCATCGCCCCATTTGAAAGACCAAAAAGCCAGCCTCCACTCTTCCCTCAACGTCCACACTACCGAATATACCAAGTCCCCATTCGGGACAATCCCAGAAGACTTCAAAGATTCCATAGCCTCTGCTTCCGTCGGAAGCAGAGCGACATGTTTGAGCAATTCGATCACGGTCGACTCTCGGGAGTCGGTTTCTGCAGCTTGCCGCTCGGGGAAGACAATTGGGTGGCCGAAAATCTGGATGGAGAAGAACCTGAGGCAAGAAAGATCGGAACTTTGGGAGTAGTCACAAGGTGTTCGACGAAATGCCACAGAGAGCGAATGCCCAAGTTGATGGTACCCGGGAGGCGAGCGAGGCGAAATTGATGGAAGAGTGGAGATGCGGAAGATGGAGAGGGAACGGAAGACATGGGGAAATGTCGCTTGACGCAGTCTTCTCGTGAGGGCATGGACTGCCATCAGCTTACCATTTGCAGCGACAAATAGCTTCTTCGCCGGTCGATAAACGCTAACGCTGCAAAGCCATTATGGTTAGGAAGGTCAAACGGAAGAAAGCATTATTCCTATGGTAAGCTGTCCGATTTTCTCCTTGTACCAATCAGACGGGTGCGATTGTTTCACAAAAAAAAAAAAAAACTTTTTTAAATGTAATAGCATATATCACCTATAAAATGAACAAATGAAAAATATTTTTATTATCTATAAAAAAATTATACATAAATTATTATCGATAATGAAATTACCTTTTGTCAACTACTCAATCATTTTCCAATGCATTTTTATATATATAATGTAATTTATATTTTGAAAATCAAGTAATTCTTGAAATATTGACTCAGATGGTATCGAGTTGAGTTTGGATTTGTGGACACCACTCGAACTCAATTGACATTACTCTTTGTAATCCGACATTTGTTAGATCTAGCCAAATTAGATTAAAACTAATCAGGAAGCTTATGAGAGTATGAAGTGAGCCATGAGAGATAATAGCATAAGTGTTTTATAAATTTTAGTCCAATGCGCAACGTTATATCTAAACTTTTAATTTATACAATATAATCCCCAAACTTTATCATAATATATAACATCTTTCTCACACTTTTAATATACTCAATGTTATTCATGACTATTGATAAATGTGAAACGTAATCAAGAGGTCAAATGAAAAAGTAAGTTCAAAGATCAAGGACAATATTATGCATTGAACTTGAATTCAAGGATAATATTCCACGTTAAATCAAAAAATCATATCGAACAAATTAAAAAGTTAAAAATGATGTTGCATATTTAATTAAAATTCAAAAATCATTTATGTCATTTTCTTGAATCATGATGATGTGCTGTCTTTAAAGTGCCATCAAATCCATCTCATTCGTCCACCCAATTTTGAGATCGCAGGACATAAGTAAATCAATTGTGAGACATTGTGTTTGTAGTACATGATTTGATTCAGGAATGACATTTTGCGCCGAGTTACGTAGGGCGAAACATTCTCCAGCCTGCTATAATGAGAAAAATGAGTAACATATTCAAAGAATCGCCCCAAGAAAGAAGCACATTCTCATTTCCAATTATGCTGTTGATGATTTACACATCGACTAACTATAAGAAGGATGCCGATGAATGATTATACAATTCCTTTAAAGGCAAATCCAATCCTTGGATATCTGTCTATAGCGACATTAGTCTTCGGTACTTGAAGAACCAACAGAATGCTATGAATATGATGATCCCAGTCGCTCCTGTAATTATGAGGACCCACTCAAAGGCCCTTGCATTGTCGAATAATGGTATCGGAAAGTTCATGCCGAAGATCCCAGCCACCACACCAAACATGGCAACTACAAAAGTCGCAGTTGTCAGCAGCAGCTCGAATTGGATTAGCTGGTTCCGGACATTGTCCTACAAAATTTTCATATGCACCACGTGAAGTCAAAGAAGAGGAATTTCCAACATCAAATTATGTCCTTCCACGGGATATACTAGTATGCTTCTCTGAAGATTAGCACAAGAGTCTTTAAGGCAGTAAATGATCAGAATGATCCAAAGCCTATTTATTTATTTTTACAAGGCTTCGATGATGTAAAGATGAGCGAATTACATGATATAAATAGCATTGACCAGGGATGTGTTATCATCTGCTGATGTCTACTTCAGTGATCTATGCCGTAGGGAAATTTCAATCAGGTAATAAGCCACCCTAAATAAATACAAATCGATGAGATGCAACAAGCAATGAGAAGAGGACAGAAACAATTACCAGCTGAATATTGATAAAATCTTCTGTGTCATCTATGTACTCCTTCAGCTGAAACAAGAGGCAGTAAGAAAGTTCTGTGAGTTCCCGTCCTTCGAAATAAAACAAAAGAGAATCATTCAGTGAAGATGACGGTGAGGCCATACCGAGGTCAACTTGTTTAATGTGCTATCGATCACAACAAAATATGCTTCCAGCAACATCTCAAGTTCTTCTATGCTCTCTGTGGCACCTTCTGAACTCCTCGTGCTCTCGTGCCGGCTCCTGGCAATACTCAAGCTCTTCTCCAGCTTCCGCCCATCTGGAGGGGAAGCAATGGGAGAAACTGGTGCAGAGGCAGATAAAGCACCATCGGTTGATCTGTATCCCAACAAAGACTGATCACCATAAAATGTTGACTCCATCCTTCGTTTCTTTTCAGTGAGGTACATCTCTGCCATGTCTCCATCATCATCCATCAGCTGCTCTATCTCATCTCTAACCTACATTAGGACATTCAAGAGGTAAATGATAGAAACCATTACTCCCAATAAGGCTGAGAGAGAGAGAGAGAGAGAGAGAGAGAGAGAGAGAGATTTGATATCATTCACCAGCACAAGTCGTCACAAGAATAACAGTTACTTCCCGGTACCTTCTGCACTCTCCTAGTTAATGCAACAAGTCTGCTTTTCAATCGACGGGCACGCTCCAAATTCAACGTGCTAATCTTCGAAGTAAGCTCATCTAGCAAAGGATAAGCTTCAATCTCAAGTTCTGCTGCCTATGGAATATGAATATGATGGTGTTACTACTTTGCTCAGCTAACTTTGAATCAATCAGAATAGTTTAAATTAGCATCAAAATTAGGAGAAGCAGATCTTCAAATTCTAATTCAGTATGAAAGTAAGTGCAATTATGATAATCAAAGCAATGCCTTCCATGACAGCTTTTAATGAAACTAAAAACAACAAAATCAGCTTAGAAGATATTGAGAAATGACTCATGATTCATTTAAAGCAATTCAGTCCAGACACGATAATAACATTATCTTAACATAAAAATGAAGTATGGATCTATGCTTCAATCAGCATCTTTCGCAAACCTGAGAATCAAGAAAAGTACAGGCAGCTTCAAGTGCTACTTCAAGTGCCCTAAATTCAAAGGGAAGATAATCTGGGGATGTATTCCCAAAAATACCATCAAAGCTTCTACTTCCTCTTCTCCGGCTCAAGTCAGCACACTCAGAATTCCAGACTCCACCCTCCCCAGCTGTGGTCAACCTGCGCTGTAGCTCCACAACATACTGTAGAACATAGCTATCAAGGGAATTCAAAAGCAGAACCTCATCTGCTGTGATGATACACCGAATCTGCTCCAAGTTAACCACAATTGCCTTCTCTCGACCAAGAATGGTGGAGGGGTACACAAACAATGGATCGAGCAAGCGTAAATCACGGGCAGGAAGATCACACCGACGCATCATTGTGAACTTGTCCACCTCAATAGCCTCTGAGTTACCAGAAGTGTCGACACGAATCCAAGAGCGAAGGCCTTGGCCCCGCTTTTTCAGCCCTAGAACATCCACAGCATGGAAAGGTTGGCGTCCAGATGCAGATGGTCTATAACATGACTCTCTAAGGTTTATAGCAGATGCTGGTTTTGGTGGGAGGAGACGCTCCTTCAGGTCTGCCACTGATGCTGGTTTAGGTGGGAGGAGACGCTCCTTCAGGTCTGCCATTGATGCTGGTTTAGGTGGGAGGAGATGCTCCTTCAGGTCTGCCTTTGATTAGCTCCAGAGCTGAAATTAAGCAACAAGCAAGAGCATAACTCGCCAAAATACAACCCTAGGCAAAACAAACCATATATTGTGGGGCCAATGAAAAACCAACCATTTGGCCTTAAAATGAGCCTAGCCATTAGCATATAACAAAGTGGAGGCTCAAGAATGAAAACACACAAATGGGGATCACCAACTGACAACTAGCATGAAGAATAATCCGAATATCAGTCTACCTCAAATGATATATCTAGCCTTGATGGCAGGAGCAAAATAGAAGAGCCAGTGATTATGGTCCAAAGTGCCCCAAGTACCCACTACAATTCAAGAGAGAAAACAATTGTTAACAGATGGTTTGTTCTCAGAAGCCTGACCAGAAAAATGAATCTCAATGGCCTCAAATTTTATCAGCCACATTGACAGCTTCAGAGAAAATTCAAGTATCAATCTAGAGCACAGGCTAACATCTCCTCTTTTCCAACTGACCAGACTCATTGTCTTCCAAATGTCATTCCAATTCTTAGCCTGCGAAAGGATGGATTCACTTTCTCACCCATTCCTGAAAATGAATCCAAAACTTTCCCGCATCCCTCCTGGGCAAAGCAAACAGAATCAAAACCATTTCTCCTTTCTTTTCTACACGGAGATCTTTCCACTCTGCGATTGAACATCACCAAATCAACTTGACTTACACTTGTCTTTGAATTGAATTTGTCGCGTTCTCATTGCTCATATACGTGGTGCCAGCAATAAAGTCTTGGCAATATTGGATCATTCCGTGTTCACGCACGGTGCCTTTTGGTCAAGGAAAGTGCTTAACTGAACAAATCACATCCCAAGAACAGATAATTCGGATACGCATCCATAGCAATCCACAACATTTCTTTCCAACGGATATCTCAGACATCATTCAGCTCAAGCAAACTATAGAACCAGACCAAACAATGATCGCCCCATGAATCAACAGAAAAACAAAAACCAACAGGACTGATCAGAAAAATAAACAACACGGAGCACCGCCCACGACACAAAGAATCCAAATCAAGTCCGCGTACTCCAAAGATCGAATTTTTAAATGAAAGAACAGGACCCCGACTCTGTAAGTACCTGTGAGACAGAGACAGACGAGGGAGTTAAGGATGATGGAGCAATCAAGCGAGCACGAGGTGTGGAGGAGAGAGAGACGGACCGATCCCAGAACGTCGGGACGAGTACGGTCCCAATGCGGTGGCTTTTTCAGGAGCGGAGCTGATATGAACCTACCATTTCGTGGACAAAGACAAAGTCGGAATTTTGACGTCGGGGGTCTTTCGAATTCGAATGAATCTTTTCCAAATCGAATCGAATGAGAAGTAACGAAGCAAAGGCATGAAGATTGAAGAACAGCGTTCCTGGTAACGAAGACGACGAATGCGAATTCGGCAAAAGGGAATGGTGTCGCCCCCGAAAGACACCCAAGACAGCAACAGCAAGCAATCGTTCTTTATGAATGTTTTGTTTATAGTTTGAGATTAGAAAAACAGGCAGGCACTATAGTTTTTATAATATTGTAATTTTGGAGTGGGGAGCAAAAGGTTTTCCGGAGAAGATCCAATTTGATACCGTGAAAATGATATAAATAGCGTCCAAATCATACTCTACCACGTATCATCTCTTCTGAATTTTTAATTTATTCAATATGATCCCTAAATTTTATTTTGATGTGCAATATCATTTCTGAATTTTGAATTTATTCAACACAGTCCCTAAGTTTTTGTGACTTATTTAATCCACTTCTTGAATTGTATGAAAATGTTTAATATAATCTCTGAATTTGAATAAATGAAATGATAATATTGAATATTTTTATAACATATTTTATATTAAATTAAAATTTAAAACTATTTATGTCATAATCATTTGGATATATTAAGATCGGTGCAAATTAAGAACTAGTCAGTCTCGTCAATTTTTTTGTAAGCACGTTACAGAATGAATATTTTGCCAAAGTTTTTGCCCCCATTTGTTCCACCCCGCACAAGATTTTATTTTAACGAGCCCTGTCTTAGAATTAATTCCTTTTCTTTTAGAAAATATTGCATTTACTTCAAGGGATTACACAACATGTACAAGAAATAGGGAAAAATTATCCAAAAAGCTCTAAGCCTATTGCACTTTTACCAATTCAGTCATCAACCTTTCAATTTATCAATTCAATTCTAATTTTTTTCATTTCATATCAAAGGCCAGCCACCAACAAAAAGAAGAAGAAAGTAACAAGAAAAGAAAGATAAAAGAAAAAATCATAAAAAATATTATAAAAAAATTGTCCATGTCAGTGTCAGTCGTCATCCTATGTGGCATCACGACATCCACGTCAACGATTTTTAGCCAAAATTGACGGGATTGACTCAATTGATAAAAAGTGAAAAGATTTAGGATTGAATTTGCAAAATTGAAATGTTCAAGACTGAAATAGCAAAATGTAATAGATTTAGAACTTTTTGGATAATTTTCCCCAAAAAATAGGATATATTTTGGCTACTTTTGAAAACACCAATTTTAGAAAATGGTTCCAATTCTAATCCAAAACTTTTATATCTCACAAAAAAAAAACATCAAAATTTTTTTCTGTCTTATAAAAAGAAGCGCTAACTTTAGATTGGGTCCAATTCTAACCCAACTTTTTGTTGTCTTATAAAAAAGTACTGATTTTCAGCTAGTATCAAATTTAGCCTCTATCAAATTTCCATCATAGTGAAAGATTCGACATATCATTCAATATGTACTCGATGTAAACTGAGAGAAGTTAGATTTGAGCACTATCCTAAACTTATGAGACAGAGAAAAAAATTTGCACTAGAACCCACCTGAGTTTTTTTTAGTTCATATGAAACAAAAAGAATGCTGAGTCAAAATTCGGATTCAAGCTAAAGCTGGTTTTCATAAATGAATTGGGCCTTAATTTTATCATAATCAAAGCTAATCCTAGAATTAAATGTGCCTTTTTCTTAAGCTTCTTTTTGCATCTTGTTTGTTAGTTTTTCATGGTGCTTAAAATTGTCAGGCATTTTTACCTTTTATCCCACTTCAGGTTCTTGGCGCATTTCCCTGAACTTTCCTCAACCACGAAAAACGATGAAGAAGCTACAGGTATAGCCTCTTCCATTGAAGTTCCAATGTCAAGCATGTGATTCGAAACCAAGTCCAAGTCAAAATCAATGAATCCCAGTAAGTCCAATCTACCGAGGGATCAATATAAAAGAGTCTCCATTAGAGAATTTGTGAATCTGGGAAATGACACATCGCTTTTTCGTGATTGTTAAAGCATGATAAAAGATCAAAGAAGAAAATTGAGGGCCACATTACGTTGACGAATTCTCCATTGCAGTCTCATCAACAGCAATAATTCCTACCGAAAGGCCAAACGACCCGATGACGAGGGCGCATTATAGAGGAAAGCACTACCGGTGAGCTTAACCAACGAAGAGGTAGCAGAAAAAAAAGAGCATCAAAGTTCGGTACACCGAAATGTGGACAAGAATGTGATCGTGGAGAGTTGGATATGGTCGATCATAGTTCAGGATTTTTATCTGGTTTATATTCATACCTGATTGCCAATCAATTAAATCTAATTGAAAGACCGACGGTTCGAGCTCACTATCACTAGCCGCACAGACGTGGCCAAGCAGATCATCCCAGGAGTCTACAGGACATGTGCACTGATTGCCAAGCCTGCCACTTCTTGAGATGAGATTAGACTCAATTATTGATAGGCAATTTGGCAGTGAACCTTCCAGCTTCAAAGTATGATTGGGGAACATGGATCAACCTCATAATTGCCTCTGGCTTGTCTGAACTTGCTTCTCATCGAAGCCCATTTTTTTCTGCATAAATTTGTTGAATACATTCGGCCTAGAGAACCATCAAAAGAGGTTTGGTTCATCCAGTGTCCATAGACCCTTCATCCAGCAAAAGAAGGAACGTTCCTTATTTGCAGCTACCCTGCACCGTGTTTGAGATTGTTTCCAAATTCCCACCGGATTTGAAAATCCATGCCTGGCCTACCCACATTCTCTCTGATTTGCATGGAATGGAATAATTCCAGGACCAACTCTCATGCCCAAGTTCAAGCATCTTTTCACTTGCAATCAACTTGTAAGGACACAACTAGCGTCTACAATGACCCAGATTAAAGAAAACACACACCAACTCGAGTCTCCCTTCAGAATATCTATAGTTTCATGAGCAGTCCTTTTGATGAATAATGCAGAAATAACAATGGGAAGACAACAAACGAGTCTCTTCGATACAAGATTTAACCCCAAATCATATTATGCTTTGGGGACTTCTTCCATTAGAGATTGCATAATATGTACAAAGAACAATGACCCCATCACCCAACTTCTACTACATACTCACAAGAAGACCCCATCATTATTTGGGTGGGGAGAAATGCGGGCCACCATTCATGATCGAGACACAAAAAAAAAGAGAAGATCCGAATAATTTTTAGATGTAGGGATTGACGTGAGAGGAGTAATCACGAATTCCAGCACCCTCCCATCCCATCCACTCCTCCCACATGTCCCATTCAGGATCGTTCATCCCTCTGAACTCCTCATCACCTCCTTGTTCATATGCACGTGATGATGATTCATACATCTCTTGCTCACTCGATTCGCCCCTCAAACTGCTCATCACAACCTGCACACATTTACAAATCGGTACAAAAAAAATTCAGGCAAGCAATTCGTATAGACATAAAGCAAAATCCCCACGGGACAAGAAGCAATTCTTGTAACTCTTGATGTTTTTTCTTTGGTCTTGTTCATTTTCAGCTTGCCGTGGGAAAAAACTCATCTCCAATTAAGTATAATCACCTTCGTTTGTTAGTTAGAGAACTGATTAACCTCAGATATCCTCCAAGCTTACAATCGTTTTGAGTGCTCATCTAATTATTTGTTCGAAAGTGATTAATCTTCAAAATCCCCCAGCCAAGCTTATAAACCTTTTTGAGTGTTCGTCTCTGTATTTAGCATCGTTAAAGGACTTTCTAGTGCAAATTTATAGTCAAACACCCATGAAACATTTTTTGGCAACATGCTGTATCATCAGAGGAGTAGCGAAGTCTATCGACTCTGCACGACTTAAAATTCCATTGATGCAACAAGGCACTAACAGAATAGAAAATTCCATTGATGCAACAAGGCACTAACAGAATAGAAAATTCCATCGATGCAACAAGGCACTAACAGAACAGACCACCAAGTACTCCTGACCCACCATTTTCAGGGAATACTAAAACTTTAAAAGATGACCCTGTTGGTTCATGACTCCATCAATCAACCACACCTAAAACCATTACAGATAAAATAGCTCGAGATTCATAGGGATGGAACGAAAGCTGTCGGATAAATGTCCGACCCACCTCAAACGACATCTATTGATCAGATACAGACAGAAAAGAAGGCCCAAAGAAACATGACAGGAAAGTGGAAGCCTTACATCGTACGCCTCATTTATCTGATGAAACTGTACCCCGCAATTGCTTCCTCTGCAAACGTCCGGATGATACTGAAAATGAACCAAGAACAGCCGAACCTCGATCAAACATCACAATAAAGTTCCAAACTTTAAGCCAGATGTCTCCTAGAAAAGATCCGGGAAACACGGGACGGAGAATGACGGGGACCAGAAAAGCAAACCTGCAGAGCGAGCCGCCTGAAGGCCTTCTTGACCTCAGACTCAGAAGCGCCGGGTTGAATGCTCAGGGTCTTGTACGGATCCAGCACCGAAGAAGAGGAATAAGAACAGGAAACTTTAACCCCACCATTCCTACCAACTCCGTTCTTCACCTTCTTCCGGTCTCCGACCCGAATCCACTGAGAACCGGTCTTTCCGATCACGCCGACAACAGAAGCCGCCATTGCTGCAACGAGTGTTTTTTTTTTTTTTTTTGGAGGGGGCTTCCTCTCCCAACCAAAACGACCAAAAGGAGCAGCAAAGACGATACCTTCAACTCCAACCACACAACGGGGAGGTCCCTAAAAATGGGTTCTTTGAATGGATCCGCGAGAACGAAGGATGCGGGGGCGCCGGGGACAGACACAATGGGATCTGGTCACAACGATGGGCAACGGGAAACGGAGAGATGGGCTGTGGACAGAGAAGGGTCTGATTTAAGGGAGGCGTGTCGCTGGAGCCTGGATATATAGAGAGAGTAAGCGAGAGAGAGAGAGAGAGAGAGAGAGAGAGTGAAGATAGGGGGTGGCTTTCTTATCTTAATGCCTGACGTGTGATGTCGTGTTTTGTGGAGCGAAGAAAGCGGTCCCCCTCCTTTCTTTTTTTTTTTTCTTTTTTGTTTTTTTTTTTGGGGGGCTACTTATCCGGGCTTTTGTTTTTCGTGGGGTGCCGAGTCAGCTTCGTATCGGAAAATGACTCTTCTTCTTTTGAGATGGGGTTTTTAGTTTTCTCTTCCTTCTTTTTTCTTTTCTTCTTTGCCTATAATTTTGGGGAATATTCCTCCGAATTTTTACTATTTTATTGTGCTCGTTTGCGCGTAACGATTCTTCACCGAAGAAAACAGAAGAGGAAGAAAGAAATACAACGCTTTTGTCGAGACGGACGGCACATTATGGGCACGTTTTTCTTACTTTTAATTTAACGAAATACACTGCACACTAGCTTGGAACAATTCCACACGTAAAAGCATAAATGGTCAAAAATATAGAGCCTTATGTCTCGGAAAAAATACATTAAATTTAGCGTATGACAATTAATTTAATATTAAATCTTTTAATTTTATCAATTTAATTCTACACCATTTTAATAGTATGCCAATACATTTTCTATTATTAATTTTTGTCTAAATTGCTGACGTGGGGTGTTGACCATATCATGTATGGTCAATATTGATTTTCGGTCAAAATTAACTAGAATAATTATATAAATTATATTTAGAATTTTTTCAATAATTACTATAATCCCCTTATAAGGCGGCACCTTGGTGGTCTAAGCTTTATGATTGGTACCCACGGCTCTAATTCTTCCTCTCTTTGTTCTTTTGCCGGGGTGCCCCCTACATCATATTGTTTATTCATAAGTTGATACCGTTATGTAGATGGGGGTGGGTGCCGCCACTCTATTAAAAGAACCAAGTAAATGCGTCATTTTCAACCCACTGAATTATCTATCTATTCGAGGCTCATGATTATAAAATCGAAAGAAAGAAATCGGATTCACACCGCTTCCAACATTCGGGTCTTTGACTTTGTAAAACTAACGTATGTATCCGTCGATTCCACGAGGTTTCTTTGTATTTGTAGTGTTTTGTCTTCACACGCCCGGTCACAATCTCACTGGTAATTGTTGGAGTTATTGTTTTTTCTGGCGACTTCGGGGTAGGTCACGTTCATGCAGTGCTTGATTGAACATGTGCATGGAAATAAAAGGAATCGATAACATTATAATTATATCAATTCAGTACTGAATATTTTAATATAATTTTTAACATTTTTACATCTTGTTAGTTAAATCTATCAAGTCAATCTAGCGAGGGTCATGATGCCTTTGCCATGGCCGACAAGGGTATCATGTGAGGTCTTGATGCCCAAAAAAAAAAAAAATGTCATTAAAAATTATATAAAAAAATGTCAATAGTAATTTCAGTTGCCTAGAGCATTGAGTGTGGGTCATGCCACATTTGGTAAAAAGAAAAAAAGTAAATAAAATAAAATCAAGTCAAAAATCAAAAAAATATAACATATATGATGTGCAATGTCCAATTATTAATTCTTAGCTTAAATTGATTGACTGATTCAATTAGTAAAACTTAAAAGTTTAAGATTGAGTTAATATTATCAAAAAGTTTTGTATTGAATTAATAAAAGCATAATAAATTTATAATTTATTTGGTAATTTTCTCATGAAACTCGTGGGTGACAAACCGTAGTTAGTCTACTTCTTTTTTTCTTTTCATTTAAAAAAACTGTAGTTAGTCTTAAATAGGTGCTTTTGAAAACGGGGGCCTTTTTGTTCGTTGGACAAGCGAAAAACGTGACGCGACAAAACAAAAGAATACAGGGTTTTGTAATGCGGGCCGAGGGCGGGAAAAGGTCACGGTCGGCTCGGTTGCTAGAGGGTTTTCTTTTGAACAAATAGATAAGAAGGAAGGACACGTGGATCCCGCATGAGGGATAAGTGTGTTGTCAGATCAAGCGGTCTGTCTGAATTTTCTTTTTTTTTATTTTTATTTTTGGGTCAGAAGCGGTCTGAATTGGATTTCGGCTATTGTGGTCAGACGCAGAGCCAATGGTCATGGTACGTCGTACGTTGGTAGGGTCAAAAGCCTATGTTTTCTTCTTCTTTTCAGATGCTCCAATAATGCAAGGCGGCTTTTTCGATTGGACTCTTTCCTCCTCCTCGTCTATTAATAATCGGTTTGTTTCTTAACGGATCCATATCTCGTCCTGTAAAATCGAAATTAATTTGCCTTTAATAAAAGGAGACCCGCTAAAAAGAGAAAAATTGGGAAACTGGCGAATTGGGATGAGATTCAGAGATGACGAGTCTTCCACCGCAGCGAGTCGCGGATTGTTATCCGTCTGGGGTTTTGCGCTTTTCGTGACGGTGGGAATCGGATGGATAAGGAAGAGGGGGAACGTACATCGACACGTGGATCCAATGCGGATCTCAGCCGTGAACAGCGAATATTTATGTACGCGGAGATCGACGCCACGTGTTGATGTTTAGGGCCACCTGTACGTCCTTCTAAAAAGAAAAAAGAAAAAAAATGAACGAGGAGCATCGAAATGGGAGCCCTTGTCCTCTTCTTCGAACCTGGCCGATCAAATCGAAATTGCTTGTACGTTGAAGTGCTGACTTAGTGCAATATTATCATGTGTATGAATTAGTTCTATTAGAAGGTGCTTTATTTGCTAGAAACATGTGAGGAAATTCATATCTTATTTAAAAGGACATGCTCACATTACGTTTAAAATATACATTGACGCACGAGTATGTATGGTCGCGAAACTACACCGCCACGCTTTCGTTGTAATTTCAAGTGTCCGGACGTGAATATTCTCGGTGGAGACGCTTAAAATATATCCTTGATGGAGAAAACAAAATATCGAATGATAACAATGAATACCCTCCACAGATGCGTGCCTAGATTTTGATTTTGATTTGATTTCGATGTCCGTTAGAGGAGGGGGAGGCAACCCACCAGCCAAACGCCTAGTCGGAAACACCACCTCACCTCAATAGATATTTGTAACAAACGCAAAAGGGCCTATCTTATAATGAGAAAGATCAAAGCCATCGCCCTCCACAGAAGAAGACGCTGCTCCTTTGCTACTACGATAAATTAACCCTTTTCAACCGGTCCGATGCATCCGATCCAATAGTTCTCAACTGGGCAACCCAGCTTTTGTGCTTTGTTTTCATTAGGCTCCTCTAACGAAGATGAAATGAATTCGCAGATACACTCACAAGGCACAAAAGAAGCAAAATGCTGATGAGAAAATAGAAAAACCATTAACATCCGTAATGTTTCTTCGACCGGGGAGAGTCTTGTCCTCCGAATACCATTGCACTGATTTTTGTCAATGATTACATTATCTCGTATGGAGTTTCTTTGAGAGTTGAGCAGCGTAATCACAAGCTTAAAACCCCCTCATCTCCAGACTAATTAGCCACTCTTATAGTGATGCATGAAGGAGATGCAACCTTGGCAGGACTTCTCACACATGCTCTGCTGCTACTCAAGAAAGGAGAAACTGATTTACAGAAGTGCCATAATTCACAACCTGAAGGTGTCGGATCTAAAAACCATGTTCTCCTAGACCTTCTGGACAGGCGGCCCTTCCATTCGTTTAAGTGCTCAGTCCGACTCTTCCAAACACATGACAGGCTCGGAGAGTTGATTGGACACAGCAGGTTGCACTTCCACAGAACTGCTGGATGTAGATGATTTCTTAAACTGAACCAGAATCATGGTCATGTTGTCGCATCCTTCACCGCCAGCAGAGGGTGCCAAACATCTATCAAAGACTCTCTCACAGATAGCTGAAAGTTTGCTTTCCTGCAGAGTTTTCCATTTAGCAAATGCCTAAGTTTTCTTCTCGAGTTTTTCAGGCATTGCCATCAGTTTGGGAACCTAATATCTCAAAGGGTTAAGAATGTACCATGTGTAACTGTTCCCTAACATAGTCCACCAGTTGCTGGCTTGTCATGCAATCCCTGGTGAACAAGATAATTTTCGTCAGACAGGATTCCCAAGAATCAGCAAATTACAGACAACTTGAATTAAGATATACACCAACAATTCCACCAAGTCATGTAACTAGCTGATTAGATAATTATTGTATAGAAAATAAGAACTCTAGATGGAGGGGATAGATTTTGAAAAGGATACTCTAGTATGGCTCCTTGACTTCTTAATTTAGCTGATGGGGAATTTGGTTGCAAAAAACCACAAGCCGTAAGGTATGAAAATTGCAAGGAAAGACGTGACAACTTTTTCATGTGCAGCACTTCTGTTTCAAGTCCACTTCCTCATTATAAACGGAGCTTATGGACACGAAAATAGTTGGCTGTGAGATTATTGTCGGTAGAGAAAATGATATCAGCAGAAGGATGCGATGAAGTACCATATTCCGTCGCATGCTAGTACAAGGAACTCATCATCTTCGCAGAGCTCAATCTACAAGATTGGAGAAGAAAAAGGAAAAAAAATTAAAAACACAATAGAAGCAACTGCAGGTGTAAATAATAATGTTTATAATTGGACAGTAATAATGTTTATAATTGGACAGTATCATCTAAAATTCATGCATTAAATCAACAGGAGTTCAACCATCTTGATTAAAGAAATGTAGATAAGCTCACAAGACTGCAAGATTATATCTAGATTAGCTATCACGTACAGTAGTTATGTCAGGATTTGCAGTTACAATCTGTCTTTCAGCTGGGAGTGATTTGTTCTGCTTGAATTCCACATCTCCTGCAGCCAACAGACGTTACATCCCCAATTCACATTAGACAGTGTGTACCAAATAGATATCCACAAATGCAAGTGCATAAGTGGGCGTGCACACATGCTCTGAGAGAGAGAAAGAGTCTCACTCCACTCTATCAACTGTTCATCAGGATTAAAATTTAGTAGGAGTACCAATTGCTCTTGCTAGATTCAGACTTCCATTGACCCGTCCAACTTGAATGAAACCCCCAGCTTGAAGAATTCTCTCTCTCTCAATCTCGAGGTCAGGCTTGTGATCTTTAGACAAATTGTATGCCTGCATAGAGCTAGAAACACTTGCCTTAGTTACTGTTCTTTTTTTCTCTAATGAAGGTAACAAGAGCATCATTATTCTATCATAGTGCTGGCTACTAATGATAACATTGTCCACATACTACTGCACAAAACCCAGGTATGTTTGGCAGATACATGGTTGATGCATGAGTTCTCCTGGTGTCAAATTACTGCACAAAAATCAATCACAGCATTTCCAAGCTCCCCCCAGAAATCAAGTTTTGTATCCAAAGCAAAGATATGATGTTGGAATTAGCTACTTCTCTTATAGCGGGTAATTAATTGAGTGCATGAACTTGGCATGGGAAAATTGATCTCATCTTTATTCATCTCCATCCTTGACAACAAGCATCTCTTTTTTCTGTGCTTATCAATGTTTAAATCCACAGGTCTCCAGGGTTTGCACCCATATCTTGCCCCTATCCCCTCCCCTCACTTGCCACCAGGCGTTTGGTATGATTGACAGCAAGCATCCTGACTTAACTCAGCATTACTATCCTCTTTCCTTCCATAGATGAACAAGTGCCAATTGAACGTACAAATGAAAACCTATCTCATACTGCAAATACATATGCACTTTCTGGTCAACATGACTTCATACTTAAAACCAAGTCTACATTTCTTTCCCATCTACTCAAGGCGAGTAATAATTGAGGGAGATACATTTACCATTTGATGTCCTAGAGACGGTTCTCTGAACATGCTCAAATTTTTCCAATCAAATGCAGAACTCTGATGATTTAACTTATACGAAAAGAATTACCAGACCCTTCCGAGATAGCACGCAACGAGAATCGCCAGCATTTACTACAATTATTTGTTTGTCTCGAATGATCGCAACACAAGCAGTGCTTCCACAAGTGGGTCCAGGAAAATCAGAGTGAGGCCCCTAGTTTTGACATGGAAATTGAACAAGTTAATTTATAAGCCCCAAAAAATTCGGAGGCAGAAATGAAGAAAAAAAAGGAAAATGAAACACTACAATAGTTTATAATAACCTAACAGGAGCTTTTGAATATGCTCATCATCCAAACAATTTTCATCTAATATTTACTCAATAGTAGAATTTCTCATTTCTATTTACAGAATTTGATCATTTCTTGTCAATGAACAAGATTAATACGGAAATAATGAGGTTCAGCATTTACAAGAACTTAAAGGCTCTCATTATAAACATAGTCAACACTCAATGGCAAGTTCATTGATGAGATAGTTATGATCCCAATACAAAAAATGGATCATGCCATAAAAGAAAAAATGTATGCTGGTCCACACTTAGGTCTAGCCTGGGGGAACAGAAGAAATTGTTGTGTAAGATGCAATAATTGAAGACAATGGACCAAGTGATGCAGTTATAACGCAAGCAAGTTTAGCTCATCAAAAAACTGGTTCCGAAGATAGGTGGTAAATATATTAAGAAGCAAGAAGCCTGTAGGGGTCTTCCTGGGCCAGGCTGCCCAGGATCAGGTGAAATTTTGTCCCGGCCTGAACAGTAGGCCTGGCACTGATGGAAGGGAAAATGGTCCACCCAAATAATCACTGTTCAATCGGTCCAGTCAGGGCCTAGCCCAAACAATTACATGAAAGATCAGCAGGTGTGGCTAATTAACTCAAAATAACCAAGACACAACGTAAATTAAAAGGTCAAGACCTGATCATTTTTTAGGCCAGAACTAAGACATGATTATCCCCTTATTCAAACAAAATAATGAGAATTGACAATTGATTCACCAACAGGTTAACTGCATTCAATATTTGATGCACTAATAGCACAAAAGAACAAAACTAAAGCCAAGATATGCAGATCATGGCTTCATAAAACACCAAATCCTACACTTGTTGATCAGACAATTAGGGGTGAGGTGCTGTGCTTTTTGCGTATTCGAGATTCAATAATTCACTCCTTGCATAAGGGTTAGTGGGGCTCTAGTAGGAGGCGAAGAGACGGCTGAGAGTTTGATTGAGCGAGACAAGAGGGAAGTTAGAGATCAGAGGGATTCGAAAGGATGGAGTCAGAGAGATGAGAGGGAAAGAAACACGCATGAGAATGAGAAGATTTGGGAGGAAGTGTTAAGTTCTGGTGTTATACACATGTTATTTTGTACCAAGGCCCCTTGTTTTTCAGGCCTATGTCCTCAAGGGTCCAAAATTTGAACCAGCCTGAAAGCCCGGAACTGAGTTTTTCTGGGACCGAAAAATCAGGCTCGTCTGGTTTAGGCTAACTGGGTTTTCGGGCCAGCAGGCTTTTTTGAACACCCTGCTTTGAAGTACTTCTTTAAGAATCCAACACCCTTTCAACTAAAAAGTTGTACAAAATATGTAATTTTGGAAGTCAGATACACAATATAAAACCATCGCATTAGCCTTATTTACTTTTTGCTACTGTTTTTTTAATGGAGGCGCAGAGGTAGACAGCAAACTTGATGTGTGACATACCTCTTCAGAGTGCCAATCATCAGTCTGCTCATTGGTGTCAGTACTCCTGGGAGACCAAATGAATCCTTCTATCATTCCAGAAAACTTGTCTATCTTGTCTCCCAATATGGCTAATTCCCTCCACCCTCTTTGCCCACGCATCATCTCATCCATTCTGTACCAATTAAGATCATTTGGTGAGAAGCATGAAATCAGAAAACCAGTAGATAGCATGAACTGTTGCATGCAGTCATAAAGCCATTGTAACAATTTAGGGAGACACAGAACCTTAACAACTAACAATTTAGGAGATGATACGAAATAGCACTCTTCTTAATGACCAAGCAATCCTAAAGACTCCAAAAAGACCTTGATCATAAATTTTTTGTTATGGTGCAATTAAAGGTAGTGTACGAACCTGAGAAAAGCTCTCCGTGCAGGAGTGCTCAAATCTCCAGCAGCATAAGATTCATGCTTGAGTACCTGCTTATGGAGATACTTCGCACAAAACTTAGCAACTGCTTTGCCTGTGAACAAATTGCTTCCATGAGTATACAGTATGGTCAATAACACCAAAAAAAAAGGGGAGTGCAAGCTTCATCAAATGCTTTTTTCAGATTAACTCTATTTGAATGTGAAATAAGCAAAGATGGAGTCATGATAGAGTTGAACGAAATCACACTTTGAAAGGAGTGCAGAGCTTTTATGAGAATGTAATAAGGTTTTGGGCGGTTGGTGGTTATGGGGACTAATCTGCGAGGTATGCTTTTGTAATACACAAGAAGTATAAAGACCTAATTGTGGTAATCCTGATTGTTAATTCATAGAATGGGTTCCAATTGCTCACAAGAAGCACCAATCACATTCAAAAAGGAAAGACATACACAATGCTTAAACAAGGCATGCAAATAGATTAATTCCCAACAAGGGAAGTGGAATATGCATGGCCATTCTAAACCAATCTACTTTCAACACAACGTCTTGTGAACACTAGAGATATCAAGACCTGCCTGCACTTTGAGTAAGTTCCTCTATTCAATATAGTCTGATATTGATTAGAGAATAGGAAAACAAGGGTGAATGTCAACAAGATATATAGAAAACAGCTTTGATCTAAAATGATAGTGCACGTGCAGGAAGAAAAATATGAAATGTAGCTAGGCATTCTTTTTGGCCAGATAACTCGGCATATGTTGTATTGGACTCGAAAGCATATAAAAATAAGAACCATGTGAACTAGTTCTAACCTCCATGACCATCATAGACTCCAAAGAAAGATGTGGAATCATCAAGATCTGGATAAGCTGCATGCTGAGAAGACTACATATCAATGCATTGTTGTGGGCCAAGATTGAGAAAGCTTGAGAGTGCATAACATAATGAGTTCATGAATAACTAAAAGTAAGCTCCTGCTTGGGAGTTGGGGGCACTAAAAAGGCCCAGCCATGGCTTCTGGCAGAAAAGGTGGAAGCAAAAAGTTACTTCAAAAGCTGAAAATTAAGGCCACAGCTACAAACCACAGGCAACCGAAACAAAAAATAAGCCAATCGTTGGAGAGACACTTCACAAGTGGTATTGACCAATTTTAGTCCCCTCACCTCATAATTGCAACTTCACAAGCAGTTTCAATACTTGTATTATGACCAAAACAAAGGGCACACCTAGGATGCAGCATTTGCAGTAACTTTAGAAAATTTTGAGCTACAAAGAAACAACTACCAAGAGTCACCAAACTAATTTAAAACCAGGAACGCTGCTTTGAATAAAAGGCAAACCAAAATGTCGGACCTCAGCTAGCAATATGCATCTTAATTAAGAGCATAATGATATGGAAAGAACATTGAGCAACATAGAAAGAATATTAACTGCATCTTCCATGGTTGCACGCCACCCTTGCATGGAGGACAGCCCATAAGAAAGCCTATCATTCCCACCATCTTCTGAGAACTTGTCAGTTTTCGGAGAGCTGAGGTATATGCCCATGTCTAGCTGCAAAACACATAAAACCTCGGCAGCCAATTAAAATGCAAAAAGAAGAACTTGGAAACCGACTTTCTCTTGTTAGTAATGAAAAACCAAATACATTTCCACGGCCCAGACACTTTTACATGTAGGCATAGGAACGGAGGAAAGCAAGCAGCTAATTCCCTCTTCTATTTAGCCACATCGAAACTGCTTTTCCTTTTCTAAATAGGATGGAAAGTAGCAATGAAAATTGGTAATCGAAACAACTTATGGAGTCAATTTTCAGACTTGAGCAAGAACCTCGAAGGGACTAATTTTCAGACTTAATCGACTCAACTCCCCGAGAATCTTCAATCGAGAGTCGAACTGACTGCTGGGTGCCAAGGAATAATTTCACCCAGCAAGCCGGCACAGCTCCAAGTTCATTATCCCTACACACATACATCACATCCAAAGCTGCGCATTCAACGAACGAACTCAACATCGTACTTCAGCTCAAACCAAGAGCCTCGGAGCGGCCAAATGCGGACCGAGAAATGTTCGAGCCGATCCAATCCGCGCATTCACCCTATCTGCTCAACTTGTTCATACAGTCACCGCAAACACACCAAAGTAAGCTAATCCAGCTAAGACCGAGCGATTGCCACAGCCACAAATCGTCATGGGACGATTGAGGAAACTAAGACGCGCAACAACCGCGCGAGGCGTCCAAAGCTATCACGAAACCCGATGCAACGAGATGGAAAGCAAAATCCAAGGGCGGGGAGGTGAAATCACATGGATAAGAGCAAAGGAGAGCGAGATTTTCAGGGTTTGAAGAAGAACTGACTCGCCAGATTGAAGGACGCCGCACTTCTTCCTCGAGGAGAGCAGAGAGAGAGGGGGAGATCTTCCCGTTGGCGGAGGAGTGCGGAGTGATTTGTGATTTTCGGTGACTGGCGATCTGCTCGTCACCTTTTTACTTGCCACTTGCCTGGCCAGTGTGCAGTCTCAGTGGCTACTCCGCCCCCACGCGAGTCCCGATTTTTCTAACCTCGGGTCGAGATCTGGCCCTGACCAATAGGCCCAATGGGCTTGACTGTAAAGCCCGTTCTTATTGGGCCATCGGTTCATCATTTTGTAGAATTAGGACCCCGAGTAGCCCTTTGCATTTACGAACCTCTTCTCGGCCCTCGAGCTCGAGCCCCACTCGATTACGGACTTGCGTGATCGAGAACTTTTTGCTGATCTGGAGCGATTGCGTTTTCGAAGCTCTCTTGGCCCTCGACCTCGACCTCGACCTCGACCTCGATAAAGCTGGGATTTTTTAGCTCGAGCTCCACTCGATTATGTTATCCCTTTTATCTATTTATCTATAATTGTGAATGAATTTATGTCGATCTAATTATGATAAAAACAAAATTTCACGATTATGCTATTCGAGTCATGGGGTGAAGCATTATTCGAATTTTACGTTAAACTCAATCGGGATCAACGTCTGCCAATGGGTTGTAATGAGGATTTCGTTCTTCATCAGTACGCCTCCATTTTATTGAAAACGGTTTCTTTAAAAGGAGGGAAACTAAATAGTCGGAACGCCCAACCGTTATTTAATTCTCGCCGTCCAATCGAAGGGCTTTACTTTAGGTTCCTAAAAGTGGGTTTCTCTTCTCTAGTCTACTACGGTTGGGGAGGTCGATAGGAGCGGTAAAGGTAAAGGTAAAAGTCGGATTGAATTCCGGATCCACAACGTCTTTGGTGGGTCGACCATCTTCCCCCATTCATTCCAACTTAAATTCCCCATATTGAAGACCCTTCGACTGCCCCTCTTCCCTTCCCCTCCCCACGTGTTCCTTGTACTTTCGTCCATGTGCTTGTAGATACGTCAAAATCGAATTGAAACACCGATTCTAACTCATCTGAATTTTCATGCTTTTTTTCAATTTGACCAAATGGAAAATCACCTATTTTCTTAATATTATAATTTACACAAATTTCTCATTTTTCGCTAAACATCTTTTTTATATTTCAAAAAACAAAACCGAAAAAACTCAATTGATTTAATCTAAATGGAGTATCAATTTGAGCCTTTGATTCGATTCAAAGTTAATGTACATATCCAAAAGGTTCAATTTAAATTTTCTTGAAAATCCAAATCGAATTGAACTGTTAGCACTTCTACACGATATCGTATAAGGCAAACTTTACAGGCACCAAGTCATCTAGTAGTAGGGTTTGCCCACTTGAATTGTCGCTAACAAGCGTGGCAAGCATAACGAGTATAAGAGAATTTTCGACACGCGATGCTCAGAATGAATTGCCTATGGAGTAGTCGCGAGTAACTCAAAATACCTCATTTGAGGAACATCATCCTCGTCTCGGGTTATCTTCTTTATGCTGAGGTTTTCGTCTTTTCTTTTTTAAATATTTTTGGTCGGTTTACGCTGAGGTTGAGTAAGAGATTGAGAAACTCGGTTTTGGTTTTGACTACTTCCCCTCTCGCACCGAACTTGTGTAAGTCCCATACTTCACCTAAAGTCTCGGGCAGCAGGTGAGGGGCGGATAGGCGTTAGGGACGACCGATTAATGCTTTGGTCTTTTGTTGACCAGGTTCTAGTTGACTTCGTCAAATCTTCTGTGCATTCCCGATTTAATGCGATTGGATTGATTAAGGTATTGTTAAGGTCACCATGCTCGTGTGTAAACTTCATCATCCCCACTAGTTTATTCTTTTATCTTTTTACTCATATTTTTTCCCCGCCATCTTTTCCGGGTGATGATATAACTTGAATTCATAAGCAATCTTATCCTGTAACAGCAATTCCAAATGCGGAGCTTTGACTTTAAAAATATCGATCATGATTAATTACGCTATTTAAGTTTGACACGAAATATTTATTTGTTTAGTTTAATCTAATTGGATATTATTTTCGGTCAAATTCTGTATGTCGTACTCAATTCCCAAAAATAAAAAAGTAAAAAAAATAAAATAAATCGAAAGCGATCGCCATTTTGTAGTCATTTTCGTTAAACTCCAGCGACTACAGCTAGCGGTAGCTGGGACGTTCGAAATCTCGAGTGTTCATGACGAGAGGAGAAAAGAGGTAAAAAAAGAAGAGGAAAAACCAGGGCCTTTGACTTGATGACGTCACCGATGATCTCACGAACGGGCCGACCGTGGCGGCGACCCACCAACCGCCGTTACGACGGATCCAACACGGATGCCGCAACCGCGCCAGGATAGCGACACGTGGCGGGGGGAGAAGCCTGATTGGATTAGGGGCTCGGGGAGATCGATTGGTCGCCACCAACCCCCAGGTGGGGCCCCACCCACCAAAGACCTTTTCCTTTTCTTTTCTGGGTGCCCGGGTGGGGGTGGTTGGTTATAGGTTCTGTGGAGTTCCCGAGGTGATTGCACTCAATGCCGCGCTGGGGTCCACTTCCCCTTTGTCCTCCAACAATCCTTATACCAACTAGGGTTGTAAAATCAAATTCGAACGTTCGATTCGATTTTTTCAAAAATCGAATCGAACCGAATCGAAACCGTCCCGAACCCAATACGAACCGGAAAATTTAAGTAAATAAAACCAAAAATGTTGTTCGGTTCGATTCGAGATGGTTTTTCGATTTTCCTATTTTTACTTTGTTTATTAAAATTTAAGTAAAGAAGATATGATAAAGAAGAGAGATTATTCAATTTTTATTAAGAATTCTATTTTCGGTTTTGTTAGCCGAACGAACCGAACCGAAAAGGTTAATGGTTATTTTTTGGTTAACCAAACCGAAAACATACGAAAATTCGGGTCGGTTCGATTCAGTTTTATATTTCGGTTCGGTTTTCGGTTCGGTTTTTGATACCCCTAATACCAACCCCGACACAATTCATGTTCCGACGCACTTGCAATCGGAAACCATGTTCAGCGACGAAAAATTGAATTTCCCTAACGCCATCAAAACATATTAGGTGAGCATGATTTTAAGATAGTATTCGAAATCAAAATCGAACCGTTAGTAATATGTCCAATTCCAAAATTTATAATTATGCAAGGTAATTTATATGTTCCAAAAATTTGGGAACTTATTTTGATGAATAGATTATATATCATAAGTAAATGGAATTTGGAATCTGAAATAGATTTTATAATTTTTCTTAATTCATGTCTTCATGCAATCTTATGGTCTTCCATAATGTTCAATGATGAATGTATCATTTAAAACCATTAGTTTCAGCCTTTATTTTATGATCAAGACTTTTATTTTATTAATATTTCATATTATTTGTATGGTTAAATATAAGTTGTGATTAATTGTGGTCATTAAATAGAAATGTGATGATTCATTACAATCGTCAATTAATAATACATATAGAACCTCGGTATATATTGGAACCGACCTAAGAACTTGGAATAGTATAGGTTACAAGTTTAAGAATATGCAATGAATGTTTTAAGTTCTAAAAAAAGGAGAAATCTAAATTTTACAGGTTTTAAGTAAAATATGTATAAAACTTGAAATTACATACCCCTAGAACATATGCTATATGGAGATATTATATAGTTTGAATCTACTTTCATTGTTTTTGAGCCTTGTGGGCTAATTCTTTCACAGTGATTTTTGAGATTTCTTATAGAAATGCATCGTTTTAGTTATAAATGGAAATTTCTTGTGATAAGGATAAAATGGATCTAGCTAACATAACAAAAAAAATAAGTCACAAACTCTTGAACGAATGAGTTCTATAATTATTTATTATTTAATTTGTTATGATCCAAGATAAATTATTATTTTCATAGTATATAAAAAAAATTGTCACTCAAGTATTTAAAAGAAAAATGTAATTTCAGATTGGCGCAACGATGTCACATTGAATGATTTTGCAAGCGTGTTGCGGTCCGCCGATGGAACTGCTTCGGACAGGGGGTGGTACAACACGAAGAACACGGACAAGTTGGGGGAAGTTCATGTTGGTGTGGGGCCCGGAGCATTGTGTTGGGGGCGAAGTTTCCGATTTGGTCGCTGTCTCACCAACTTCCCTGTCTCTCTCTTTCTGTCTTTCGTCTCCCACGAAGCGTCCGTTCTCATCATCCATCGTGACCAAACTCACCGATGTCGATCTTATCTTTAGCAATCACACCCCAACCCAACCCAAAAAGAAGGTCAAATTCCCCACTCTTTTTCCAACCTCCTCCACCACTCCATGATCCCATCTTCCGTTTTGACCCTCCTCCATTCATCTCGTGAATCGTTCCCTCCCTCTCTCTCGGGGATAGCAATTGGGCTCCCCTCCTTTAAAAGCACACAAATACTCCAAAGATTGCATTTACACATCACACGTGATCAATGTAATTTCACCCACATGCCTTTACCCTTTCCTTTCCCCTTTTTTTCCTCCTTGATTGCAAATGTAAATGTACATTCATTTACGAATTAGACTGGGACAGTAAAATTAAGATAAAGAAGAAGAAGAAGAATGCATTTTTATTGGATTATAATAACGTAAGCTGAAAGTAATCAAGATTTTTCTTCCCCGAACCGACCTAGTCATAGTACTAGAGACTTTAGGATTCATCCATCATAGGCTATTGCTCATTTATTTTCTCATCCACAATTACAAAATAGGAGGGGTATATTTTGAGTCTCTTTATACACACTTAAAAGATCTTATCTTTGATTTTATTTAGACATGAATATTTCGTATATGATGAAAGTTTCTAATGTCTCGAGAATAGAAAAAGTCCACGTGGCTTCATTGCAAAATCTAGATTAAATTAAAAAGAAAAAGAAAAAAAGAGGCCTATTTGGATGTGCGTATTACCGTTGAGAGTTATGAGAGGGAAAACGACTGAACAATAAACGAAAATTGCATTCATAATTTTCTAATTTTCAGCGTAGGAAAAAAGCATCGGAGAATCATGAGTAGAGAGAGAGAGAGAGAGAGAGTCTCGTTTTAGTTCTAAAGGTAGTTAAAAAGAAGAAGAAGAGAAATGACGTGGCGGCTGGGCAGTGGTCAACGTCAGTTGGCGCGGTAGGTAAGTGACAGTGCTGCGCCCCCGAGCTCGACTCTCCTTCTTCTTCCCCACCCCACCTCCTTCAATTTATATATTTGCTCAGACCAGGACAGTGCTATTCTCTCTTTCCCTCTCCCTTCCTCTCTCTCTCTCTCCTCCCTCTGTCTGCAACGTACTCTCACCGAATCAACAACGATCTTCGCCTGCCCCGTTATCCTCCTCTTCTTCCCTCTCCGTTCTCCGCTTCTCTTGGTGATCTCCGCCCACTGCCCATCAGCTCGCGGCGCTTGCAGGTAATGCTGCTCTCTGGGTCTTCCTCCCCCGTCGCTTTTTGTTCTTTTTTGCGCTCGGTTATCGCTTGTTTGCTTGGCATCTGGCGCCCAAAATGTGATCTTCGAGCTCGCGTGAGCAGATTTTGCTCAATGGGTAATCAAAAAACCCCTTTTTCTTCTTTTGGGTTGTCTTTAGAAAATGAAAAAGGTGGCGGGACTGCTTTGATTGGAGCCTAACGGGTCGATGACGATGTGACGAATTTAATTAAGGTATTAGCAAACGACGGTTGGGTGAATAGTCGCCTGCAAATGCACATGTTGCTGATATTTGAGGGGGACCGACTACTTGCTCAGGTTGGCCTCACCTGCAAAAAAGAAAGAGCCTTAATCATGAGAAGATATTGGGGGAGATGGGCGAGCTGCTTGCATTAAATGCTGAATAGGTTTTAACTTTTGGACAAGTTGTACCCAGTTCGACTGGGCTGTAATAAAGTCGGAATTTTTTTTGGCTGAGCTTTCTCCTCTGGGGAATTCGCAGGACGTCCGGTCGATACTAGGGGAAACATCGTCTGGTTCGAAATGATCGTCAACGTGCGAGAGTCGACGATGGTGCGCCCGGCCAGGGAGACACCGATGCACGCCCTGTGGAATTCCAATGTGGACCTGGTGGTGCCCAGCATGCACACCCCCAGCGTCTATTTCTACAGGCCGAACGGCTCCCCTGACTTCTTTGATCCCAAGGTGCTCAAGGAAGGGCTCAGCAAGGCCCTTGTGCCTTTCTATCCCATGGCTGCGCGGTTGAGGCGGGACGAGGATGGTCGCATTGAGATCAACTGCAATGCTGAAGGTGTGCTCTTCGTGGAGGCAGAAACGAGCTCCACTGTGGATGATTTTGGTGATTTCGCCCCAACATTGGAGCTTCGGAAGCTCATTCCAGCTGTAGACTATTCGGCAGGGCTTTCCTCTTATCCTCTTTTGGTATTGCAGGTATTGTCCTTTTCCTGAACGTTTTCTTAGCGTTATTGATTTCGGGAGATTGTTTTCCCCCTTTTCTGATGTCTGATAATCCGTGGCCGCCGTCATTGTTAGGTTTAATTTAGATATTCAATCAATTTAATTTGTAGGAATCAAAACATATATTCTCATCTAATTTTGTGAAATATTTGTGAAAGAGTTATGTTCTATTGATCCAACTTACAATTTAGGAAAAAGCGTGGATTCGAACGAAGAAAAGCCTTTGCATGGTTCTCACTTGCATTGATAGCACTTGTCGGTCTATGGATAAAACTCGTAATAAAGGCTGGAATTGTAGTTGTGGAGATGCCGTGTAATTATGTGGTGGGTCCTTCTTCACGTATTACTCAAGCAAGTTTTTGCCTTTAGGAAAAAAAGAATGAGAAGGGATGAGAAATCAAATTGTATATTGTAAAGTTCCCTTTTGTCTCATCAGTAGCATCTCTAGAGATCATCTGTAAACTAGAGCTCCATTGGAGGGGAAAAGCTGAAGGATAAGTCTATGGTGGTTCTTAGTGCTTGAGCCAATGCCATGTGACAAGACAGCTATTTCAAGTACATGGGTGCAAAAGGATACAATGGAACGTCACTCCTTTATTGGTTTTGCATTAATAGCTTGAGGCCAAGTTAGTTATAGATTTGGACTGTTCAATTGTTCCACATAAACAAGTGGTCCTAGGAGAAAATAAATGACTGGAAGAAGTCAAATTCATAGATATCTTAGACTACTGGCAAAAGAAGTTGGGGTGCCGACTGTTCTGTCTGCCTTGAAGGCAATAGTTCTAATAAATTCACAAAGGTGAAGATTGATCATCTCCCTCAGTTAGTAGAATTCTTCTGTACTGTGTAAAAAAAACTTGGTTTACCCAAGCTGAAATATGATGCACTGATTGGAATGTCCTGCTGGGGATGTGAGATTTGTGGTGCTTATTCACTGCAGTGACCTATGAACTAGTTGGTCACCAACCATTCTGTGTAGGGGTCATGTCATGTGCATTACCAACTCACCTAGAGTAAATGTCCTAGTATGACTACTTCCGCATTGCATCAATTAGAAATGATTCTCTAGCATGAATGATCCTTAGGACCAATTTTATCATTGCGCTTGCATATATTGGTTTACTTAGGTCTAACTAGTAAAACAAGACATTCTACATACGTTACTTGAGAGGATGGTATTTCCTGTCCTGGCATCTTAGTACTGTTAATTTGCTCCCAGCATCTCACCTTCTACAGTTAATTGCCTGAAAAAGGATTTTCACAGCAAGAGCCTGTTAATGGGGTGACTGGTTTGTGAATGTGGTGTCCCTCAGCAAACTTAATGATATGTCATTGCAGTTCTTCTCTTAGGAAACTTTTTGTTCTCAATTATTCTTTACCACTAAGTTTTTCTCTCACATTAATCTTCTTTTGACGGATGCAGAAACTTATTATACTGTATAAGCAAAGTTTCTTCACTAGTTAATAAGCATTTTCCTTTGGTTGTATGAAGAAGGCCACAACTATATTTTGAGGTTATAAACCATGCATGCAGCTGTCTAAATTTTGTTATGCTGGGCGTGCACTATGTTAGACATTTGGAAAGACATCATAACATTTTTTGTGGCTAAAATATGGTAATGAAATGCATGGATATGCAGTAATTGGGTGTGTCGCATTTATCACTTGACTTGATTGGTAAGACAGATAATTAAAGAATAAAAAATTGAAAATTGACCCTTGTCCTTTCGCCATCTTTTCTCATGCAAAAATAACATTTTAAGAACTTGTGTCGAGTTTGTGTTTGGTTATTATAATTTTCTATGTTTTTGTTTGCCTGCTATCTATATTTCATCTCTTCATTGACCTATCTTTACTTATCAGAAAAATACTTTTTTAGTCATCCCTTAGGCTCGATGCTTGCTTAAAAGCAAATACAACATGCATAAGAGACCAACCATTCATAATAATAATCCGTGCTTCATACTTAATTTATTATATGAAATTTCACCATCCGGAGACTGAAAATATGGCTACAGATTGAATTGCTCGAGTCACAAAGCACTTCATAAGAATTCGCTTATAACATAATTATCTTGAACATTTATGCAGGTGACGTACTTTAAGTGTGGAGGAGTTTCGCTTGGTGTTGGCATGCAACACCATGTAGCAGATGGATTTTCTGGCCTTCACTTTGTTAACACATGGTCAGACATGGCTCGTGGTCTTGACCTCTTGACTCCACCCTTCATTGACCGCACCCTATTGCGTGCCCGTGATCCGCCACAGCCTCAATTTAAGCACATCGAATATCAGCCTCCACCTGCCCTTAAAGCACCGCTGTCACAAACTGCTAAATCCAGTGCTGAGAGCACAGCGGTCTCCATCTTCAAAGTAACTAGGGAGCAGCTTAGCAAGCTCAAAGGGAAGTCAAAGGAAGATGGAAACACTGTCAACTACAGCTCTTATGAGATGTTGGCAGGTCATGTTTGGAGAAGTGCATGCAAGGCACGTGAGCTTGCCGATGATCAAGAGAGCAAATTGTATATTGCCACTGATGGACGGTCCAGATTGAATCCACCCCTTCCGCCCGGTTATTTTGGCAATGTGATCTTCACCGCGACGCCACTTGCTGTTGCAGGTGACCTCCAATCCAAACCAACATGGTATGCGGCAAGCCGGATCCATGATGCTTTGGTTCGCATGGACAACGACTATCTCAGATCTGCCTTGGATTATCTAGAGCTCCAACCCGATCTATCAGCCCTTGTTCGCGGGGCCCATACATTCAGGTGTCCAAATCTTGGCATAACTAGTTGGGTTAGGCTCCCGATCCATGACGCTGATTTCGGCTGGGGCAGGCCTATATTTATGGGGCCTGGTGGAATCGCGTATGAAGGATTGTCGTTCATATTGCCAAGTCCCACCAATGATGGGAGCATGTCGGTGGCCATCTCCCTGCAAATTGAGCATATGAAGGTGTTCGAGAAGCTGTTGTATGAAATCTAAGGAGGGTTCAAGGGAACCCTGTCTGATTGGATAAATTGTAGCTGGGCGGATCAAGTGCATCAATTTTTTTTTTCCACTGGGCAACTGGGTTTGTTTCCTAATACCTTAAAGATGCAAACTTGATGCTAATTCTGTGAGTCCAAATGTTCCTGTACGACAGACTATTTTTGTCACACGAAGTGCACATTTAAGGGCACATGAATCAATTGTATTATTATTTTACCTCTGCCGGTTCGGTTGGTTCTTGTGTGCGCCTTATTTACCTGTTTGATTAATCCTTTTGAGGACCTCTGGTCACATGACACAGTTTGTTCCTTGAATAGAAAAGGCCTCGGAATCACTCTTCTCAGGAGAAAAAGCTGCGAAATTCAGATGGAGAAGCAACCGTAGATCATCATTGAAACTTATAACCAAAGCAGGAATGAGAGAGCATGACACGCCAGACCATTGATACAAGGAGAACAGAAGACGGAAGTAGCCATCGAAAAGATGGTTCACTTTGGTGTTCTGCCGATGAACGATATTCCCACTTCCTTTGCCTCCCTTACCAGCACACTTCCCTTTTCTTTAGAAGAAAATTTTGTGCCTTCTCTCACATCTCAAGTTAGCTCTCTTGCATGTTGCAATCCATTACCTAACCTGTTTGAACCTGCATATGTAATGCAGCATGTTACTGGCCCGAAAAATGGACAACAAAACGTGATCGTTAGCAGGTGGGTTGTCACCCAAGGCTCCAAGAATCTCGGTCTAGAACAGCTTGTTTCATACGTGTTATGCAAGCAACCATGCACACGGAAAAATATTATTTCAAACTCATAGTCAAATTAACATAAGCAGAGAAGAGAGGCGGTCACATACCAAAGCGCGAGCTTCTTGTACTCTCGTGGCACCAATTGAGGTGGTAATGTTGCCATTGGAATTTGAGCTTGGATTAGAGAAGCTATCAATGGTCAAGCTAAAAGAGGCTGATTGGATGAATAATAGGCATGCAGGGCATAATCCAATTCATTTTTCTTCAATTAGCCCAATAATCACCTACCATCAACTAGTCAAAATTATGAATCGTCCTTGCTAAGAGTAGCAACTTATGTCCATCCAAAAGGTCAGTAACAAAACAAGAAAAGGAATAATTTTGAAGTCACGCCAACGTCTTCTAAAAGGATGCTTTAGTTTCAGCCTAACATCTGGCTAATAATCTGAAGAGTTTGCAGGCATGCAGCTGGATTCGTGTTGGGCCTTTTTCTGCCTAAGAAGCCTCTTTTTATTTATGGGTCAAAGCCTATTCATTTGCTCTCTCGAATTATGATAAAAAAGGCAAGAAAAGCTTGAACCTTTGCAACGTAACAACATGACGGAGGAGATCGAAATTTCAGTTCCGATACCCCTGAAGGAGTCATAAAGATGACTTTATTTCATACAAGGTAAAACTTGAGATTACAACAAAGCAGAAGAAATTACAAAGAAGAAAGAAAAACTCCTAGTTGCTCACATCACACCGCACACCGCACTCACATCATTTCTTATACGTTACACGAAACCACTCGGAAGTATATACGTTTCAAGGTGCCTAAAGCCCGAGACAGAGCAATAGCGGCAACCCTTGGCAAAAACTAGAACAGAGCAGCAATTTCTAGACAAATGCTCAGTCGACCTCTTCAATCTTGGGGCCAGCACCGCCGCTGCTGCCTCCAGATTTTGGCTTGCCGTAACCACCGCTGGGCATGTCCGCACCGCCCATCGGCACACTGCCGCCGGGTCCACCTTGGTACATCTTGGCAATGATCGGATTGCACAGCCCCTCTAGCTCCTTCAATTTATCCTCCAACTCATCCACCTCGGCCAGCTGGTTCCGGTCCAGCCACTCTATCGCCTCGTCAATTGCCTTCTCGATCTTCTGCTTATCCGCTGGGTCGAGCTTCCCGGCGAACTTGTCGTCCCTCACCGTGTTCCTCATGTTGTACGCGTAGTTCTCGAGCGCATTCTTGTCGTCGACCTTCTTCTTCACCTCCTCATCCTCTGCTTTGTACTTCTCTGCCTCCTGTACCATCCTCTCAATGTCTTCCTTGCTCAACCGCCCCTTGTCGTTCGTGATCGTGATCTGGTTCTTCACTCCTGCCGTCTTATCCTCCGCTGATACATTGAGGATCCCATTCGCGTCGATGTCGAAGCACACGTTGATCTGCGGCACGCCTCTCGGCGCTGGCGGAATGCCCTTTAGCTCGAACGTGCCCAAGAGGTTGTTATCCTTGGTCCTGGCCCTCTCGCCTTCGTACACTTGGATCAGCACGCTGGTCTGATTGTCTGAGTAGGTCGAGAACACCTGCTCCTTCTTGGTTGGGATCGTGGTGTTCCTCGGGATCAGCACCGTCATGACGCCACCCGCGGTCTCGATCCCGAGGCTGAGCGGGGTGACATCGAGGAGCAGCAAGTCCTGGACTCTCTCGTTGCCCTCACCGCTCAAGATTGCGGCCTGAACTGCAGCTCCATACGCGACGGCCTCGTCAGGATTGATGCTCTTGCACAATTCCTTCCCATTGAAGAAATCCTGCAGCAATTGCTGCACTTTTGGGATCCTGGTGGACCCGCCGACGAGGACAACGTCGTGGACCTGGCTCTTGTCGATCTTGGCATCCCTCAGGCACTTCTCGACGGGCTCCATGCACTTCCTGAACAGGTCCATGTTGAGCTCCTCGAACCGGGCCCTTGTGATGGTCGCATAGAAGTCGATGCCCTCGTAGAGGGAGTCGATCTCTATGGTGGTCTGCGTGGTCGAGGAGAGCGTCCGCTTCGCCCGCTCGCAGGCAGTCCGGAGCCGCCGCAGGGCCCTGGCGTTCCCGCTGATGTCCTTTTTGTGTTTCCTCTTGAACTCCTGCACGAAGTGGCTCACCAATCTGTTGTCGAAATCCTCGCCGCCCAGGTGCGTGTCGCCGGCCGTCGCCTTCACTTCGAAGATGCCTTCTTCGATCGTCAGCAGAGAGACGTCGAACGTCCCGCCACCCAAGTCGAAGATGAGCACGTTCTTCTCGCCGGTCTTCCCTGCTTTCTTGTCAAGTCCGTAGGCGATCGCAGCGGCCGTCGGCTCGTTGATGATCCTCAGCACGTTCAGGCCGGCGATGGCGCCGGCGTCCTTGGTGGCCTGCCTCTGAGAGTCGTTGAAGTAGGCAGGGACGGTGATGACGGCGTTCTTGATGGGGTGACCCAGGAAAGCCTCGGCGATCTCCTTCATCTTGGTAAGCACCATGGAGGATATCTCCTCGGCGGAGAACTGCTTCTCCTCGCCCTTGTAGGTGACGACGATCATGGGCTTGTCGCCGGGGCCGGGCACGACACGGAAGGGCCAGTGCTTCATGTCGGCCTGGACGGCGGGGTCGGAGAAGCGGCGGCCGATGAGGCGCTTGGCGTCGAAGACGGTGTTGTGGGGGTTCATGGCGACCTGGTTCTTGGCGGCGTCGCCGATGAGGCGCTCGGTGTCGGTGAAGGCGACGTAGGAGGGGGTGGTGCGGTTGCCCTGGTCGTTGGCGATGATCTCGACGCGGTCGTTCTGCCAGACGCCGACGCAGCTGTATGTGGTGCCAAGGTCGATGCCTATGGCTTTGGAGGCCATTGTCACAAGTGAAACAGAGCTTTGGTGGTGGGTTATGGCTTGGCAAAGAGAGAGAGAGAGAGAGAGAAAGAGAGCTTGAACTAGCAGTGATGAGATTTCTTTGGTTCTTTCTTACGTGTTTGATGGGAATGGGATGAGGTGTTGTGGGTTGTGTGTATATATATATGGAGATAAAGCGAAGGAGGGGAAGGTTATGGAGAAATGGAGATGGTGGGAGAGACTGCTGGTAGGACGGGGTGGAGAAGGAGAGAGACTTCCTTGGAGTCCGTGGACTTGATGGAGGGGACAGCGAAGCGGGGACGAGAGTGTTCCAGAGAGTCACCGTTGTTTCGGGCCGAATCATCCATGCATACTGGGCTGGTCGAACTGGCCCAAGTTCTCGATTGGGCTCTCTATTGGGCTGGTTGAACTGGCCCAAGCTCTCGAATTAGGTTCTCTCTCTCCTCCCCCCATCCAAAAAAAAAAAAAACTCAGAAGATAAATCTATAATCCGGAGATTAATACATCATCAAATAAACAATTTAGTTTCTGGTATTACTGGATATATTGTCAATTGGGAACACATTTATGAAAATAATTACAAGGACCCGTAAGAAACATGTCACGAGGTATTTCAATGATGAAATTACCAAAGGTATAAGAAAGAAATCTAATCATAACATTATCCATCAAGTGCATTTATTTCAAGTGTATAAATAAGGACAAGTAGTGTGCATTACTTCATTGCAGAGCCCTCCCTGTCCAGCTTAATCAAACCATCAACCATTCGTCACTCTGTGGAAACTTGAACCCCAAAGGAATCATGAAGCAAGCCTCTAAGTTGATGTTGGTCTTCCTCTTGGCACCTCTAATTTGTAACATACTCTCTCTCTCTCTCAATTATGAAACCCTAATGCATGATTTTCTTATGTCTTTATGTAATTGATCTCATCTTGATAGCCGTTAGAGGATATTTAACATTTCCGTTTCACAAGCAAACGCAAGGCTAGGGGAGGACAATGAATACTCATCTATTTGCTAAATTTTTTAACTGCTTTCTGTCGTGTGCAATAAAAAAAAAATGACAATATCTCGAATTTTTGTTCTTATTTTTATTTTCCTTTTTCAAATAAGTCATGAATAATTATGATAGTCAAAGCATCTTGCCAACGAGACATTGATTGCTTGTTTCAATGTTCGAAAGGCAAGGTGGCACTTTGCAATACGTTCACTTACAAATGTTCGTGTCTTGGATACATAGTGATTGGTTACTCTAATGTTGATGTTGAAATCCCTAATTAGTCAGTGCGTGGAAAGCAACTCTTGTTGATGTCTCTCAATAATCGAATCATCAATAAATTTGCTTCATCATTTGAGCTTGCATAAGTCTTTGTACTACTTTTCATTTTTTGACCTTTCTATATAACTTTAATTGGAAGATGCTTTATATGATCCGTGATTTATTCAAACTCCATATTTTGACAACACCTAAAGAACAATGAAAGGGGAATGTTGAAACATGAATCATTGGTTTGATTTTTGTTTAATAAGGGTATAAGGATGTATGCAATCATAAAAATTGTCCAAAAAGTCCTAAACTTTTTGATTTTGTCAATTCAATTCTAAATATTTTTACCTTTTGCCAATTAAGTCAATTTGATTTCACTAATGTGGATGACCAACATTGACGTGACATTTTTTAAATAATATTTTATGATATTTTTCTTTGCTTTTTTTGGGGGGGGATTTTGGAGTTAGAGCCGGCAATCTTTGTTAGATTTGGGTGAGGGTTACAATGCCTCACCATATCTAGTTAAGTAAAGGCATCATGACCCTCACCAATGCCGAGCAAGGGCTAGCATGCCTTCGCTTTGGCCAGCGATGGTTGGCTGGCCACCTTGCCGGCCCTAACTCCAAAAAACGAAAAGAAAAAGAAAAGAAAAGTAAAAAAAAAAATTATAAAAATTCAATATGTTATTAATATATTATTAAAAATATCTATGTCAACGGTGATCATTCATATTAACAATTTCTAGTCAATTTTGGCTGGATGAATTTAATTGATAAAAGATGAAAATATTTAGAATTTTATTAATAAAATTGAAAAGTCTATAACCGAATAAACAAAAGTACAATAAATTTATAACTTTTTGGAACAATTTTCCCTATAACCCTCCACAAGATGGCCACATCACGTGCAGGTTCAATCATTATATTTTTAAAGTGATATTTTCTTCTTTTTCTACAATTTTTCGATTCAAGTACTTTAACTCGGTATTTTAATTTGTCGTATTAATTTCTTAGTGGAATTAAATTTCATCAAAAAATGAAAGTGCCAAAATTTTGAAAAAGAAAACAAAATTAAGAAAGAGCCTTAAGATACCATGCTTTTAATTGCAATTCAACAAATATTTCAGTGAAATGCTTATGCATGGCCATTCGGTAATGATATAATTTGGAGTTAACGTCACCAAAAAAAATTTAAATTAATATACCCATGATAAATTTATCACAAATTAATTTTTGTACCATAAGAAAATCTAGACCGGTACACTTTTGACAAATTGAACTCAAAGTGGTATATTTATGATCAATTTACCTTTCTTGAGTTTTCGTTAAATTTTACTATTAAATTGCTAAATTGGTTACACATGAAAGTTGACTTATGTATTATTTGAGATTTTACTTTCCGTTCTTAACTAGGGGTGTCAAATGGGTGGGTCGAGTCTGGTTTGGGTTGGATAAAAAATGGTTCGACCCACATCGACCCATTTAACCCGTTTTGACCAATTTTCATGCAATGTAAATATCATTTTTCTACTTCTACTTATTTAGTCCACTTTAAACTTTTCACATATAACTCATTTGAATATTTTTTTATAAAGAAAAAATTAAAAAAATCTAATTTAATAGATGGTATTTGACTTTCATTTGACCCATAAAAACTAAAAGTGTACCGACACATCTAGTCAAGAATTTAATAAATGGTATATAAAAAAAATTAAGATTTTTGACGATAAGAAAATTAGTTCAAGATACATTTGTTATAAATGTACAAGTTTAGGGTTTTTTGTGATTATTTGGGGTAAACATATTATAGATATACTAATTTGAAGTTTTTTGTTGTCAACAAATTAATTTGAAGATAAATTTATCACATAATACTAAAAATTCGGAGTTTTTCGTGATATTAATCTTATAATTATTGAAATTTTTTTACAACAATATAAAAGATCCGGGATCGAGCGAACAATGTAATTAATTGTGCCTCCGGCCGGGAATAATAACCCCAATTTAATAATGTTATGCTGAAATAAAATAAAAAAACTAATTTGCGAATAATCAATTTCCTTTTATTTTCCGTTCTTCCCCTTTTTTGCCCTTTTCTTCCTCCGACTGCCCTTCCTCGTCCTCGAAAGCCGACACCCATCAATCGCTCATGCGCAGATCTCCTTGGATATCACCGCCTCGTCGCAGCGCCGCCGCCGCCGCCGACCGCTGTCCAGGCCACGGGGCATAAACATCACTATCATTGCCTGCATTCACGAGCTTCCCAGTCCCCTCGCCGCCAGAGAGGCAGAACAATGAATCCTCCCGCTGCTCAGTAGCTGAATCTGCAATCACAATACCGCAGGGGGCAGCTTGTACAGCCACTGCGTCATCTGATCTAGCATGGGTCCAACGCCATTCGGAATTTGAAATTACATCAGAAATCTTAGCATCGATTCGCACGGAGGAGTCAATTCATAGGACCAACAAAGTATTTAAAAGAGAGGCGCATATTTGCCAAGTTTTTCGTAGGACATTCACTTTAACTTGTTGCAAATGCCATATTGCAAAAAAGAATTGAAGTTGCCATCGTCTCAACTTGATTCTACTGCTATTGCTGTCACACATTACTTCTTTTAGAATCAACTTTGACCAATGCATATGCAAGAGGTTGTAACAATCTGAACAATGCCACTAGTACCTTTTCGACACTGTACAAGCATCGTTACTTTGCGTTCAACTAGCACTAAACACCGTTGCAAGTGGTCCAAATTGACAAGAAATAGTTTCCTTGCACGAGCTGATGTATTTTCATACGGGTACCCTTGTTCTTTACACGAAATTGTCCTTTCGAACTTCGTGTAAAGAGAAGTGTAATTAATTAAAGATGAAGGAGAATTGCTTTATATTTGCATAGGGAATTTCCTACTAGACGGATTTAGGACTGACAGAGAGACTTGGTCAAGCAGTACAAGAATTAGCACAAAGATCAGCGCTGTAAAGTTTGATAGTCGATTCGCCTTTCAAAAACGATGGCATTGAGAGTGCTGACCTGTGACCCTGGGTTCATACATCAAATAGTTTATCCAGAAATTCCTGGGATTTATGCTGTGATTTGTTTGTTGCTTAAGAGATTTGATCTGTCAGAGCTTTGTTCCTATTCCTGTTAAAATTGCAGCAGCCAAACTGCTCGACACCCATGGTTTAGCACCCCTGGTTTTTTAGAAACTTGGAGCTGAGTTTTGCCTTACTTGACTTTTTGATAAAATTTAATCATTTCCGGTCTAAAACGTCAACAAAATTGTTTTTAATTATTGACGGTCGCACTAGTCTTACTTGGAGGGCTCCTCCAGCAAGACCCTTTGACCACAAACTACGTTCATCATGTCTCTTCTCCTCTTCATGATTTAGACGGACCAAAATTGGTTATTCAGCATGATCCTTTTGCTGATCATGGTTTATTGAGAAAATTACTTAGGCAATAAAGCATTGTTAAAAGCTCTGATCCTGTGCTAATCATGATCATTTGCATTTGTTAGTAAACTTTTTATAGAAGGCACTAGTAAATCATGGATTTTTTTTTTTGGGGAGGGGGAGGCATTGTCATTCCGATTTCTGGTTTTCGAATAATACGCTTGTGATTTTTAAGGAGGGAAAAAGAAAATGCCTAATCGAATCTATCTGTAAATGCTGGTATTGGGTAAGTTCCCATATAGAATAATATTAGTGTTAGGTGAATGAACAACTTGATCACAAGAATATCCCAAAACCAAGCCATTTTCTGCTGTACGTGCGCCTATAAAAGGCGCCAACTTCAGTTGAAAAAAAAACTGAACTCAAAACTTTGTCATTCTCTCAGTGCGAAGTACTAATCTTCCTTGATCTTGATTGATTTTGAGATGGAGTTTCAGTATGTAAGTGGAGCTATCGTGGCTCTTCTCTTACTAGGATGCGGTTTTTCGTGGCGAACGTTGGGGAGAAAGAGGCGAAGCAAAGGCGGCTCAATTGGGTTTCAGAAACATGGGAATGGAGACGGACATCGGGACATTGCTGCAAGCGACGATGTCCTTATTGTTGGTGCCGGGGTGGTTGGCTCTGCTCTTGCTTATGCTCTTGGCAAGGTAATATCGTGACCCGAACACGATCATCTACATGAAATATTTTGTGGTGAAAATCTGCTATACGAACAGAGCGAGATATCAATTTTCACAAATTCTCTCATTAGGCATGTTTGCGGAGCCCATGAATGGCAATGGCAATTTGATATACAGACACATTTCCCGCATCTTCTATACCATAAATGACCATTTCTACTGGTTACAGGAAGGGCGTCGGGTTCATGTGATCGAAAGAGACCTGTCTGAACCAGACAGGATTGTTGGCGAACTTCTTCAACCGGGAGGCTATTTGAAATTAGTGGAGTTGGGTCTAGAGGGTAAGCCGGAATTTTAAAGCACCCTTAAGAAGCGATTATGGAACTTCTCATCTTTAATTTGCGATACTATCTGACATGAATGTTTCTCTCCAGATTGTGTGAACGACATCGATGCACAACAAGTTTTCGGGTATGCTCTTTTCAAGGATGGAAAGAAGACAAGAATCCCATATCCCTTGGAGAATTTTCGCTCGGATGTTGCCGGGAGAAGCTTCCACCATGGAAGATTTATCCAGCGATTAAGGGAGAAAGCATCGTCTTTATCAAAGTACTTACTTTCAATTGTCAATTCATTCATTTTGCATTATTTCCTTTCATATGATCTTCGTCTTGTTCAATATATCTGTCCTGTGCGATCATCAGAAATGGCTGTTTTTATTTTCTTACATATAGTTTTAGCATTCGAATAGTGGTTTTTCTTGTCTCCGGCAAGTATCTGATCATTCTGTCCCCATTGCAGTGTGAGACTAGAACAAGGTACGGTAACATCCCTGCTTGAGGAAAATGGGATGATCAAAGGGGTGAATTACAAGACAAGGAATGGTGAAGAATCGACTGCATATGCTCTCCTTACGGTTGTGTGTGATGGTTGTTACTCGAACCTCCGACGGTCACTTTGTAATCCTAAGGTCAGGGAATTAGGTTGATCTCTTAAGAAAGACTTTTTTTCGAAAATGAATGTCATGGATATGCCGACTTGCGCATTCGCCCCTGAAAATGGCGTTGTCTTCATGCAGGTAGATGTGCCTTCGTGTTTTGTTGGTTTAGTCCTAGAGAACTGTCGACTTCCATTTGAAAATCATGGGCATGTCGTTCTGGCAGACCCTTCGCCCATCCTGTTTTATCCTATAAGTAGTCATGAGATTCGCTGTTTAGTTGATGTACCTGGCCAAACAGTGCCTTCCATCGCTAATGGTGAATTGGCACAGTATTTGAAGACTGTCGTGGCGCCACAGGTACTTACTGATCACTAGCATTTTTCACTGGCAATTGCTGAGATTTGGACCTATCAGCAATTGTGTTGGCAATTTTCCTTCCAGTGGTCTCTGAGCACTTGAACCTATTTGCATATATGGAATAAGTAAAGAGATCTTGTTCTTCAGGTGCCTCCTGAGCTGCAAGATTCCTTCATCACTGCAATTGACACAGGGAATGTAAAACCAATGGCCAACAGAAGCATGCCGGCCGATCCTTGTCCCACTCCCGGGGCGCTTTTGTTGGGAGATGCATTTAACATGCGACATCCTTTAACTGGTGGAGGAATGACTGTGGCTTTATCTGATGTTGTTGTTCTACGGGATCTACTCAGACCTTTAAGCGATTTCAATGATGCATCAACCCTGTGCCGATATCTTGAATCTTTCTATACAATTCGCAAGGTGAGCAATGAGCGGCAGGCTTTTAGGATAAATAGCTATGTGACAAAAAATAGTTCTATTCCTATTTTTTTGGTCTCTAATGACTGCATAGGGTTCATATTTAAGCAACATTAAAACACCTTGTATGTCGTCATGGAAAGATGGGATCAATCTCAAAACATTTTGTTTTTGCAGCCCGTGGCATCAACAATAAATACACTAGCAGGTGCCCTATACAAGGTCTTCTGTGCATCTCCTGATCCAGCAAGAAAGGAAATGCGCCAAGCATGTTTCGACTATCTGAGCCTTGGAGGCATATTTTCACTCGGACCGATTGCGCTACTCTCTGGACTCAATCCTCGTCCACTGAGCTTGGTTCTCCACTTCTTTGCTGTGGCTGTGTATGGATTTTGGCGCTTAATGCTGCCTTTTCCTTCCCCAGACCGCATTTATACCGGGGCAAGATTGATTTCAGTGAGTGATACATTAATCCATGTTTAGACTTGACTAAGAATTTTCCCTACAAATCATGTCAGATCTCTCAATTTTTTGGTTTCTGGTTGCTTGTGACAAAATCATCAGGGCGCATCGGGCATTATCTTTCCCATACTCAAAGCTGAAGGCATTAGGGAGATGTTCTTTCCTTTCTCAGTGCCCGCATACTACAGAGCTCCCCTGTCGAGGCAAACCATACAGAAGAACAGAAGCAAGCATGTACTCGCCGAGAAGTCCCATTAGTGATTCTTCTATACTTGTGTCCATCTGGGAATTTGTTAAAAGCACAGTGGCACACGGCTTGAACAAAGAATTTAGTGGGGGTCTAGTGACTTCATTCTCGGAGCGGATTTAAATTCTTAGTTCTCAATTTCTAGGATCAAAGTACAACAGAAATTTCTGCCTGTTATGTCTGGCTTGTACAAGTTTCTCGGCACAAATGCAAAGAGGTTCTGGATCATTCGATACTACCAAAAAATAGAAGATCTTAATATCAGATTGCAATGGTGCATGCTGGCTGGTCAGTATTCCCGTTAGCTAAAAAGAGGGAAGCTTGTCTTCTACTCACATCAGGAGCAGTAAAATTGCGAAGCGAATGACGACTCTGGAAATAACTATTTGGAGGAATATGACGAGCCAATAGCCAAATTTCGGGAATTTTTCCACAGCAGAAAAGTCATATCTGAATGCTGAAAGAGCCTTTTAATAGAGACTGGTTCCGACAAGTATTGTGCCTCTTGCATAATTCGATTTTAGAAAGTGTTTAATCGCTCAGACAGACACGTGATACTCAGAGAGAACATCTCTGTACTCTCGGCTGTTTCTTAAAAATCGAGGACAATGACAGTCGTAGCAACGGCTTGCATTTTTTGTCAAGACAAGTCATCCTCCCTACAGTTGCGAGGATACTCTGAGAAGCCACAGCTTATGTTCATAGGCAATTGTTCACAACTGGGTATTTAGACACTCGTACCGATTGAACTATTTTGGGGAAAAGTACAAAAAAAAAAAAGTCCTAAATTTATTGAATTAATATTAATTTGATCTTAAACCTTTCAATTGGATGAATTTAGTACTAAATCTTTTGACATTGGTACCAATTCAGTCTATTTGGCTAATTTAGGCTGAGAATAGGTGATATGGACATTGGCAATGTTACGTGGCATCGCCGGCATCGACATGGATATTTTTAAAAAAAATTAAATTATTTTTGATTTTTTATCCCTTTTTTCTTATTTTTCCTATTCATTTTCTTTGGCTTATGGCCAATATCACCCATGGTTGATAACTGGCCACATGTAAGGGAGGGTAGCCCTCGTCGGATCTAGCAAGGGCATGACCCTTGTTGCCTGGGCGAGGATGGCCCTTGTCAGACTTGGCGGGGGCAAGGCAATAGGGGTTGAGCCCTCATCCAATTCAATGAAGGTTGCCTTCGCCCAAGACACAAGGGTCTCGCCCTTGCCAGATCTGATGAGGGCCACGACAGCCTTGTCGGCCCTTGCTTATGGGCGATGAGGGCCATGATGGCCTCACCAGCCCTTGTCTGTGGCTAGTCGCCAATTATGATTAGTACCCGCTACAGGCCAAAAGAAAAAAAAAGGAAAAAAAAAAGAAAAAAGGAATTTTTTTAAAAATAATAAAAAATAAAAAATAATTTTAAAAATGTCAAAGCGTCAGTAATATCACATAAGATTGCCAGCGTCCATGTCATTAATTTGAAATTTAAATTAGATTGAATTTGTACAAATGTGAAAATATTTACAACTAAATTGATCAAATTGAAATGTTTAAAATTGTATTGGTGTCAATGCAATAGGTTTATGATTTTTTTGGTACTTTTCCCAAGTATTCTACAACCAACAATACCGGACAAAGTTGGATTGTTTCATGCACAAAAATAAAGATATTTTGTTCCGTGCCGATATTTTATCATTTTCGATATATGTCGAGAGTTGTTGGTCAAAAAATAACATATGGCTTTTTTTTTTTTTTTCAATCAACTAGTTGGTAATTTATCGATATTTACCAATTCTTATTTAAGTTACTTACTTTTTTCAGATTTTATCTCATTTGTCGACATTTTTTTATCCTATAAAAACTTTCGTTTGCATCTTTTAAGCAGCGGCTTAACTTTACCAACCTTAATTGGAGTCATTTACCATGTTTTTTTGAGGAGTGGACGATATAGTTTTGAATTAATAACTTTCATTTGAGTTACTTTTTAGTATATTATCAACTTTTTTATCTTTTCCCAATTTTGTTTACCTTCCTAAATTACATCTTATATTTACCAACTATTGTATAAATTATGAACTTCCATTTAAGTGATTCATCAACTTTTCTTTAATTAAGTTATCAACTAGTTTTAGACTACTAACTCTCTTTTGAATTAATTACAAATGTTTGTTTGTTTCTTCTCGATTTATCAACTTTTTTATTGTGTTATTTTTTAGTTTGGGCGGATCTATTGTGTTACTTAATTGGGAATAAAATTGACAAGTCACCAAATAATAGTTGATAATTTCATATAATAGTTGCTGATTTTAAGGTGCTTGTGAGAAATTTAGATAAAAGTTGATAAAAAAATAAGATAATTTTTCTTGTCATAGACAACTTATTTGGTAATTTAAAAAAAAGTTGGTAACTAACTCAAGTAAGAGCTAGCGATGCAAAATTAGTTAATAATTTAATGTAGAAAAGTATTGGTAAGTAATGTGAATTAAGTGGTAACTCAATATAAAATTTGATAAATAATAAAATATATAAAATGAATGTCAATAAGTAACTTAAATCAGAGTTACTAATCCAAAAATAGTGGTTAACTTAATAGGAGAAAATGTCACAGTTCACACAAAATTGTTGGTAATTTCATATTATAGTTAGTGAATTTAAAGTGTTATTGAGGCTTTGTTTGTTTCTTTGAAAATGTGATATTTTTCAAAAATATTTTCTAGAAAGTTAAAGGAAAATTACATTTTAATGTTTGGATGAAACTTGAAAATAAATTATAAATTTTTTGTTGTTGTTTGGCATAAAAATTTGACCCAAGGAAAATTACCAACAAATTTGAATTTTTTAATTATTTTTTATTTTATTTTATTTTATTTATGTTTCGTTTTCCTTCTTTCTTGACTAGTCATGGATCATTGGCCTTAGACAAGATTAGCCGCAGGTGAGGAACGAGCTCGCTTGCCCAAGACTGATGAGGTTGAGCTCATCTCTTGCTAGTGGTTGGTCATTGACCGTTGTTGTGGCGATGACAAGCCAAGGAAGAAGGAAGAAGGAAGAAGGAAAAAAAATTAAAAATTTAATTTTTTAAAAATATCAAATGTTTCATTATGTTTCCTTTTCCTTCTTCCTTGGCTAGTTGTGGGCCATTGGATGTAGGCGAGGGATGAGCTTGCCCAAACTTGATGAGGTGGAGCTCATCTCTCGCTTGTGGCTGATTGTCAACTATCGCCGCGGCAACAACTGGCCAAGAAAAAAGAAAAAAAGAAAAAAGAAAAAATATAATTTTGATTTTTTTAAATATAGAACGTTTCATTAATGAAGGACCCAAGCCCGAATGGCGAGGGCTTGCACACGGCCTTTGTGAACTCAAGCTTGATTGCCAGGGACTATAGCTCGAGCATCAAAGACTTGAGCATGGCCTTTATGAACCCGGGCTCGGGTGTTGGGGCATGGGGCACAAGCACTAGAGCTTTGGGCTCGGGTGCTAAAAACTTGGTCCTAAACACCAAAACCAGCGTTGGGATTTTTGTGCCCAAGTGTAGAGTGTTGGGTCCAAGAGCTAATACCTAGTCATATTTTGGAAATGTTTTCCGATTTTTCAAAGAGGAAACCATTTTGCTAAATCTAAGCTTAGGTTTTCCGTTAGACTCATTTTCTCAAGCAAACCAAATGTCAACTGATGTTTTTCGCGAAACAAATGGATCTTAAGAAAAATAAATAAAAGTTGGTAATATTATGGCCTTTGGTAAAATTGGTAAATTATAAGAGAAGTCTTTTCGTCGTTAGAAAATAAAGAAATTTATATTAAAAATAACTAAACATTCGTAATAAGTCAAATACGAGTTTATAATGCAAAATTAGGGGGTAACTTAATTGGAGAAGCTAGCAATCACTCGAATTGAGTCTGACAATTCCTAAGAAGAGTTAAAAAAATTAAAAAGTTGGCAAGTAAAAAACAAAAAAAAGTGGTAATTCAATTGAGATATTGATAAATAAAAAAATAAAAAATACAATTGGCAATAAGCGACTCAGTTGATAATCTAAGTAACTTAATGGGAGAAAAGTGATAAGTCATTAAAATGAAGTTTGATAATAATTGGTAAAAAATTTATGGCATTAATAAGAAAGGTAAAGAAAACATCGTCAATAAAAATAATTTTTTTCTTTTATAAAAAATGAGAGAAGTTGAAAATATTTATAAAAAACCGCAATCAATATCTTGGGGTCATAATTCAACTCCTGATTTGATTGATGTTTCCATGACATGGCCCAAAAAGAGGAAAGGCCTACTCATGATGGGACCAGCGGGCCAACCAAGCCGAAGCCAACGTGCAAAACAACTTTGTTGGAACCGAAGCGCCCCCGTTCTGAATCAATTTCAGTCATGTGCTGTACAAAATTGCGCGTGGGAGAATCCATGCCACAAGACTTGCAGAGCAGCTGACTCCATTAGGAAATCACATGATTAGGTCCGGTGGCTCCCCTAGCCAGCAAACCTTCTTACTTTCATCCGTCAGTCTTAAGATCCAGTGCATTTATAGGGTGCATCGAATTTATGTGAGCACATCCTATCATAATCGTTCCATTTCATGCTTCTCAAATGAAATTAAACAAAATCAGAGTCAAAGAGCCTATGCATTGTGCATGAATATAAGCTACACTTAAATCTATTTCTTAATTTATATATGATGAGCTGAGTTATTATATAAGTAAGTTATATTCACTAAATGAATCATAAATAAATGAATTTTTAAATGGTAAAATTGAAAATAATGCAAGTGTTAAATGGGTTCACAACTTATTTAAACCCAATTTACCTCTATAACCTTCTCTTGTTGTGATATTGACGAGCATACCAACTTTGCATCTTGCTCTTTCTACTTTGTGATTTTTCTTGGTATTAATCTAATTCATGAAAATTAACGGGATTTTTTGTGGTTAAAAATTAATTTAAAATAAAATTTTCGTAAAACATTAATTTAGAATTTTTTTTTAGTATTAACTCAAGAAAATAAAGTAAACCCTAACTCTCCGGCGTCATATGGTGATAACCTAGCCACATATAAAAATGCTTGTGCACCTCATGCAAGCATAAAGAGAAGGGAATGCTGTCCTTACAAGCATCGAAATATACTATTTCTTATACAATTCTCAGCAAAAAAAAAATAAAAATGGATTTATCAATTAATGACATGTGATTAAGGAATGGTTGGTAACCCATGTGACTTTCTGGTGATGCGCCTTTTTCTCCTGAGCTTGTAAGGGAGCAAACCCTTTACCGGCCACCATTCACAAACAGATGAATTTGAGAACCGTGTCTTCTCTTATTTTCTTTCCTTTCAGCGACAACCAAATTAGTGACATAGGCGTGTTTATTTTATGAAAAATGTATAATTTATAATGAAAACATTATCAATTGGTTAGATATAAATATTTATAAATAATAAAAATATTTTTTATTAATTAATTATTTCAAGTGATATAAAAATTATTTAAAAAAATATTTTTCGAATTATTCGCTTCATGTAAAACAAATGAAATGCGATAAATGGTCTAGACTTAAGTAAAATGTTCTTATAAAAAGGTGATAAAAGAAACCTTAAAGTAGAGACGGAACACCCGTACGTACCTTTGTACATCTTTTTTCCTCGTGATGTGAGAATTGGGACCATTGTCGGATCTAGGGTGTCATACCTTTCTTCCTTTCTCTTGTCTTTTTCCCTCTACTTTTTCTTCATCGTCTACTATGGACCAAAATAAGTCATTAGAAAGTTCAAAAGAGAAAATACAAATAAGAGATTCACCCTAAAGTAAAAATCCTATAATGTCACATCTTATATTTCCTTTCTCACCTATTAATGAGAGAGTTGAAGCATACATGTACCGACATATTAGAATAAGAAATGCAATTTAATATGTTACTTAATTAATAAAATTACAACAGGTGACCCTAACAGGTGGGCAACCGCTCGGGTTTGGTGTGAGGTGAGGAAATAAAACATGAACCTTTTCTTTATTCACCAACTGAATGTCTAGGGTTTCCTTCCTTCCTTCCATGTTTTTCCCTTTACTTTGTTCATCTTTATTGTAGTGTCTATGTAAGTAAGATACCTACTGAGTGATGACCGACTTCACATCCATGTCCTCATGCATATGGCCAGGAGCAAGCGGGAGAAGATGCCGACACAAAACATCAGTACAATCTAAAAAGTTTGTGATAAAAATAATTGAGAGGAAGTATTTTCTTAGCTAACTGTGCGGTCCATAAATCCCATAATCTCTGAGCTAGCAGTAGATAGATATGGTTCTATATTCATTGGCAATCTGTGGACCTCATCAGCCCTGAGCTCTGTTGTTTTGGATCTTCTGACATTCGGAGAAGATGGATTTATAATTGTTCCCATCTATAAGAGAATTTTCTCGATGCAACGGGATAGAAATATTGTATTCTAATGTAGAGAAGACTATAAATTGCTTGCTTGATGCGAATTAAGTATTTTGAGAAGTGAGTGCGTAGTAAAGGATTTTGGACTTGTTTATATACCGTTCATATCACCTGGTATGTTTTGTATTCCATTCTTACGTACCATCCATGTCCGTATGTGTCTGCATACACACACACATGACGCATGGCAAAAAAGAAATATATTAATATTAAATAAGTGTTTGGCTTCAGTGCATTTGTTAGAAACTCCAAACCACTAATCGAAGGGAGAATATATATGCAAAAGGCATCACATAAAGTATTTGAGTGGTTTGAGATCGTATTTATCGAATATTTAAATTTGTGAGACTGTGCAAAGTGATTAAGTTTTCAACACATATCATTGTAGAATCACGCAGTAAAACAATTCTAATAAAATATTTTAACTTTATAGCATTTGTTGATGAGAGTTTTCACTTCATTACTATTTACGTAAATAATACTTTATACTAGGGGTATACTGAATATAATCCTTAATAGATTTATGCGCCTTTTGTGTAGGCTTGTTTTAGAAAGAAATGGTTGGGATGACGAAAGGGATGACACATTTCAATTAGTAAAGGTAATGCCAATTGGTTTTTTATTTTCTTTTTGGTCGGTCTGCCAATTGGTTGAGATGTTATACTTAGTCAAGAGCATCATCAGGACCAGAAGTGCTCGAACTATCATTATAGATGGATTTGTAAATATTTTATAGCTAAACAAAAATTTAAAATAGTACATTGAGAAGTGACTATCTAACAGCCACTGAAAAATTAAATCGTAGCACAACAAAAAGACAAAAAAGGCTATATGATAAGATCGATTCGATAAATCATTTGTTAGGAAAACATTTGGCCTAATCAAAATCCTAGGATATGTGATCAATCAAATCAACATCTACCACCCATATTTTTGGGATAATTACTAAAAAAATCCTAAATTTATTGTATTCATACAAATTCAGTCATAAACATTTTAATTTGGTTAATTTAATTATAAACATTTTGATAATTTATCAATATTGTTCATCTGGCCAATTTCAGCTCGAAATTGCCAATGTGGGAATGCCATTCGTTTTATGCAACATTATTAATGCTGATATGGACAATTTTTTTAAAATTTTTTATTTATTATAGTTGGCAAAGGCCCGGTGACCCTTGCTAGCCACTGGATGAGGATCTACAAGTCCTTACTAGCTGCAAGCGAGGCTACCTCACCTAGATCTAGCGAGGGCCAGCCTCACCTAAGGTTGGCGAGGGTGGCCTCACTTAGATAAGGCAAGGGCGACCCTCGCCCAACTCTTTTAAGCCATCACTTGAGATTGGCCACATTCAAAAAGGAAAAGAAAAGAAAAAACAAAACAATTCATAGAAAATTTAAAAAAATTGTTCATGTCAACTCTAGTTATGCTACAAGGTTGATACTGATTGTACATCATTAGCGTTTTCTAGTCAAAATTTGATTAGAATGATTGTATTGGTAAATTATCAAAAAGTTTATAATTGAATTATCACAAATGTAATAAGTTTATGGTTTTTTGTGTGTGTAATTTTTCCATGTTTTCTATGTTGTAATTAAACTGCTAATGAAGTCATCACAAGAGTGAGTCTGGCCATACCCTCCTATTTTCTTATAAATCACATACAGATCATGAGATATATGGACAAGTCGATAATGGGTTTCTCCCTAAATCTGTTTCGTTCTAAACGCTGGAAAGGCGAATTAATGTCGCCAAAATTGAACAGAAGCTTTAGTATGTAATGACCATAATACAAGACCAAAAGACGACGCATGTGAAATGCACCACGTGCCGCTACGACCGACTGCTGGTTCCACACGTGGTGCGACACCTAACTTCAAACTCAACCCCGTCCAACTTGCTTCTCGTTCCTCCATTCCAACCAAGATCAACACGCAGAGACATTAGATTCTGCCCCAAAAGGCAGTCAAAGAAAACACCAGCGCCGACCGGGACTATTGGCGGGTTCTCATTTTCCAAGGTGGTGAAAAAACTTAAAAGACTTTAGAATGGGAAAGCAGGAAGACCGTGCACCGAGGACAAGGACTTGTTGACCGAGTGATTGTCTTCATCCAATGAGAGAGAGAGAGAGCAGGTATTTGTATTACCAATTTGATTCAGGGTAGGCTGCGCACGATAATAAATGCAATCCTCAGTTCAATACTGGGAAACGGAACTTGATTAATACAGTAGGGGGAGCCACAGAAAATGGGGGAAAGAAGAAGACCAGGAAAAGGTTTTTGTCTCCTGGGGCGACTCTTTGTTGAACTGAGAACATGGTTGCTGATTTACAGCTTTGACGTCAACGTTTACCTACTACAGATGAACGCTCTCGTCTCTATATATAGCCACTTGGAATTAAACTTGATGCCACCATTAATGAAGGAGCGACCCCCCGTTTGGGACGTAAGGGTTGCAATCATGAGGGCTTCTCATTACTCTTTTGCTCGCTCACTCTCTAATCTCCTCCTCTTCCTCCTCTTCCTCCTCTTAACCATTGCTGCTCAAGTTCGAGCAAGACCTATGCTTGGAGGTAGCCCTTCCGACTTTGTCCATTTCGCTTCCACTTGCCACGGTTCGCATTAAATGTTTTTGGTGGACGATGCTCTCATTTTAGCTGGGGTTCTTTGCATTTATATTACGAGAAAAGTTTCATTCATGATAGTCTTGCTGCATGCAGTTTTTCGCAATAAACAAGAAGAAGAAATATCATCTTTTACATATAAATGACTAGAAAGAAGATCAAAAGCTGGCTTGGCCGCTAATAAACAGCTTTTGATTTTTTAGGACTATCTTGATTTTCATTGGAAAAACTGAAAATGGTAGCTGAAGAATTATTGTGAACCGCAGAGAGGTTGAGGATGACAATTGAAGACTACGGAAGGTCATTGATGTCACTGCCTCTGCGACACGCGGCATCACCACCTGTAATCAGGCCATGCAAAGAGATGCCTGCAACAGCGGCGACGACGACAACAAACAATGATAGTGATGACGCACTTCTGGGAGCGACGTACTCTCCACCCCCACCTCCTCCAAAAGTGTCTCCACCGATCCACCGAATCACAAGCTTAAACTCTCCTCCTTCAGACGACGATTTAATCATATCAGTGGTTACTGATTTTGATTTTGAGGCAACATCAAAATCACCACCTCCCCCTCCAAGAGTATCCCCTCCATCGAAGCAAGTGAAGGATGATCTTGAGGCGCCGTCGAAATCACCACCTCCACCTCCAAAAGTAGCACCCCCGATCCACCCAATCACATGCTTAAGCTCTCCTCCTTCAGACGATGGTTTAATCATATCCATGGTTACCGATTTTGAATTTGAGGCACCATCAAAATCACCACCTCCACCTCCAAAAGTATCTCCTCCTTCAAAGCAAGTGAAAGATTATCTTGAGGCGCCATCAAGGTCACCACCTCCAGCTCCCAAAGTAGCACCCCCACGGACACCAGGGACTGGCTATATTGAGGCGCCACCAAGACCACCACCTCCAGCTCCACAAGTAGCACCCCCACAGACACCAGGGACTGGCTTTATTGAGGCGCCACCAAAACCACCACCTCCAGCTCCACAAGTAGCACCCCCATGGACACCAGGGACTGGCTATATTGAGGCGCCACCAAGACCACCACCTCCAGCTCCACAAGTAGCACCCCCATGGACACCAGGGACTGGCTATATTGAGGCGCCACCAAGACCACCACCTCCACCTCCACAAGTAGCACCCCCATGGAAACCAGGGAACAACGATTTTGAGGCGCCGTCAAGATCACCACCTCCACCCCCGAAAGTAGCACCCCCACCCCACCGTATTAAAAATTCCGAGAGGACATATAAATCTCCACGGCCATCTCAGAATTCATCGCCTTCGACCCGCCAGTTAACCAAAGAACTTGGTCGACTTATTATGATTAATTCCGAAAGATCCCCGCCCTCTGCTGAGTCTTATTATTCAGCTTATTAATTCCCTTCATAGTCCTTAGTTCTAAGACCTTCCTTTAATTTTGGGTGTGCTGATTAGTTGATTCTGTAGCTGCTGGACCTTTTTTTTTGCATCGAGTGTAATGTGAATATGAAGTGTTTTCACGGTCTAATATTGTAAAGTAGTAGCTAATCACTGTACTTTGTAATCGGATGGAATTTTTTTTTTTTTTTTTGGTCAGAATCAGATGGAAGTTCAGCTGGATCAGTTCATATCTGTATGAAGCTCCAAATTACAGTTAGTTGGGTACATATGTCAGAGTTGACTAAGATTCTAAGGGTATTTATCCAGCTAAGCTGCGTGGCTCATGCCATTATTATATATGTTTTCACGTAACTTGCATTAATAAAATAAAAGCATGCTTCATGGATTTAGATACTCGCTCCCCCGGTTATACCAAGAAAATCTCCATCATCTTCTAGATATCGACTCGCTCGTGGTTTGGACTTTCAAGTACCTAATTAGACTTGGAGTTGAGGAGCTCTCATTGAATATTGTCGATTAACTGAACTCGTATTTTGAAACACAATCACGTGTTTGCATCTTGATCTCAATGTTCTACTCGGCGTATATACATACTCTGGATCCCATTAACGAATCTCCAACCAAATGTTTGTCTGAATCTTGTCCAAGCAGAACTAGTTTTTGAGCTATGGATTGAGCGAGGCTTGAAATGTTCATGGTATTTTACCAATACATAATTTTTCACCATTAGCAAAAACAATAAAAGTGAGCAAAGAAAGAAGAAACTTCATTCCACGAAAGGATTAAGAGTAATTGACCATTCATCTTTTGACCTGCGCTCGCCGACAAAGGGGACGCAAAAAATGAAAAGGATGATTTTTCTTTGCCTTCTTTACATTTTTTTAGTGAGTTTTGCGGTCAAAGAAGTATAGCTAGATCTATAAATTATTTGTGTTATTCCATGTTTGCAGTAATTTGGAGGTTGGGACACCGGGAGTGCCATTACTTTCGTACGGCGCTCACTTTGGTGTCAAAACTTTTTTTTCGCTCACTTGAGTGCCACATTGGAGTAAAATCGATCACTTGAGTGCCACATCGCCAGAAAAGTTGACGTGGCCGCCAAAATGCTGACGTGGCAGCCGGAAAACATTATTTTAATATTTTAATTAAAATTTTTTTGATTTTTTTTAAGGCCGGCGAGGGCCACCGTTGACCCTCGTCGGCCACCGAACTCCCGCCCAAATTGGGCGAGGGCCCCCTCGCCGTCGGCCGCGAAGGCCTTGGGTGAGGCCGGCAAGGCCGTCGAAGGCCCTAGGTGAGGTCGGCGAGGCCATCGACGGCCTCACCCGCGGCGGCGACGACGAAGACTAGGTGGCCCTTGCCCAAATTTGGCCCTGGGCAAGGCGCAATGGCCATCGGCAACCACGGGGAGGTTGCGACGGCCTCACCCAAGGCCTTTGCGGCCAATGGCGAGGGCCCCCTCGCCCAATTTGGGCAAGGGTTCCACGGCTGGCGAGGGTCAACGGTGGCCCTTGCCGGCCTTAAAAAAAAAATCAAAAAAATCAAAAAAATTAATTAAAATATTAAAATAATATTTTCCGGCTGCCACGTCAGCATTCCGGCGGCCACGTCGCCTTTTCCAGCGATGTGGCATTCAAGTAATTAATTTTACTCCGATGTGGCACTCAAGTGAGTGAAAAAAAAGTTTTGGCACCAAAGTGAGCGCCGTACGAAAGTAATGGCACTCCTAGTGTACTTATGCCCAGTAATTTGTCATAGTCAAAGTTAGTGCATCAGTCATGAGTTAGCTAGCAAATTTTCAAATGCAAAAGTAAGTAATCTATAATACAAAATACCTTTTTCACTTAAGTAGTAACTTCATAAATTTTAAAAGTGATTTCTCTCCGTGGTAGGGGTGTCAAAAAAATCCATTCAACTCAACCCAAACATGACCCGAATACGAAATAAGTATGACACATGTTTCGGGTCTTAATAATGTTTGGGTAACAATTATAAACACAAATTGAATACATGTTTTGGGTCAAGTCAGGGTTGGAACAATGTTTCGACTCAAACACATTAAATGCTTCAACTCAAACACACCCACCCAAGCTATCTCCTTTACAACTCTTTTTATTCACAACTCATCCAGCGACGTCTCATTTCACAGGTTCGTCGTTGTCGCCCCTCAGGTCGGCCCCCATCAATCTCTCTCCCTCTCCCCCTCTCTCTCTCCCCCCATCTTCCATATGATTTTCTTCTTTTTCGCGGCCGACGCAGAACTTTAGAGGAGGGAGTATTATCTGTCTGCAGAAATATTCACGGACGAGTTGAACGAGGCCTTGCGGTGTCACGTAAAAGCATTTCGAATTCCCTTTGTCATACTTTTTATTAAAAAATTATCTGCCTGAGGAGATGTTCATGGACGAGTTGGATGAGGCATCGCGATGTCACGTAAGAATATTTCGAATTCCTTTTGTCATAATTTTTTATTAAAAAATTATCTGTCTGCGGAAATGTTCACGGACGGGTTGGACGAGATCTCGCGACGTCACGTAAGAACATTTCTCATAATTTTTTTTAAAAAAATTATCTGTTTGCAAATATGTTTGTGGACATGTTGGACAAGGCATCGCGACGTCACGGTTCATAGACAGGTTGGACAAGGTCTTGTGACGTCACGTAAGAGCATTTCGAATTCCCTTTATAATATGTTTTATTAAAAATTGTAATACTTTTTAATAAAAAAACCTGAAACCCAACCCGACCCGACCTGATCCGTTTTTTTTGCTTCATGTTTTATGCATTTCGGGTCAGGTCGGGTCGGGTCAAATGACATGACCCTTATTGTTTGGGTCGGGTCGGGTAACATTAAGACCCGACCCGTTGACACCCCTACTCCGTGGTGAAAATTAATGGTAACTTTACAACTTACGTAAATGCTAATATTATATAAAATCATTTCTTCACCGATGCACTTGAAAGAAATACTCTAATCATAAGCAAAAAGAATGTCTCTTTTTATTGCACCACACAAGATTGAAGAGATAATAAAGAAAATCAGACATTTTAGAATAAAATATTTTATCAGCAGTTCTTATAAAGCACATTTTAAATTCAGTAACCTTTTCTTAAAAAGAGAAAAGTCGGATCTCTTTTCATTTTTCATTTTTCTTTTTCAATTTTTTTATTATTCCTAAGTATAATTACAATAAGCGGGCATCATTTTCATAAGTAAAAGTAATCTCATGTACTTATGAATCTGTGCTCTCCCATCTTCACTAAAATTAGTAAAAAAGTAATGCCATGTGCTTCAATAATTTTCTAATGTAAAGTTGAGTTTATAGTGTCTAAATGAAAAACGGGTCAGGAAAAAGAGTGAGGCTCGCAGTGGTTTTGCCCCGCGTTAGAACTTCTTAATGCAATTATAACAACGGGACTATTTTTGTTCAACAATGTCAAAATGAAAAATCTTGATTGTTGAAATTGATGCAAGTAGCACGACAATTGTTTTTACTTATAAAGACATTAAACTTTCGACTCTACTAATCTCAAAATATGAATGCAAACTGCTCTTTTTTACATTTGTCGATGATTCTGCTCAAAGGCCAATCGATGGGGGCATAACCCCATACATTACTATGAACGGGAGACTCTACAAGAAGAGCTGTTTCCAATATTAAGTGCATGACCACTCATGTATGGAACTAAATTATCTATAGTCTATAATTGGTTAAGATCGTGTACATTGATCATGTATTACAAATATGAATATATTATAATAAATGGATAGGTTGACGAGAATGACTCTTAAAATCACTATAAGTAAGAAATGTGTGGTTCAAGCATAGGATTCATAATAAAAAAAATCGAATATATGACTACTTAAACTTGCTATTTTATAATCTATGATTGATTATTTTTGTATATGGCAATAGATCTAATGCTTTAGAAATATATAAATACTAAAATTAGGCCGGGGCTATCACTAATTTCTTATATGATGAAGTAAAGTTCCTAAAAAAAAAAAAAAAACTAGCTAGTATAAAGATTTGCATGGGCACGTGTGAAAATCCGTGGCAAGCTCCACGGCTTCTTAGAATTGGCCGTTGATTCAAGCTGGCTGTGCCTGGTCCCGCCTAGTCTGGAGACTTGAAATGGACCCGACACGACCGCATCGACAATCGTCGTCCTCTCTCTCTCTCGGGTTTTGGTGAGCGCAGCTGAAGCTCCAAGAACGCTGATGCGGAAGCAATCTGCACAATAAAAATCCGCTTTTTAGGCGCTTTTGTATGAACTCTTTCGTGGAGCACGAAGTGGGATCTTTGGATTTTGTTGCTCTGATCTCGTCAAATGGAGCAAGCGTCTAGTAGCAGCCCGAATGGGACTCTGCAAGGCTTCTCTCGTGTGACCGATGCTCCAGTTCTTTGGAAATCTCGAAAGAGATCAGGTCTCGACTGCCTAAACAGTACAATTACTTATCTTTGTTTCTTCTCTGTTTCTGGAATAAGGGTTTCAGTTGAAGAAAACTGATGATTGATTGACGCATGCATGCCGGGTGGATTTCGTTCGGGAACTAACTGTAGCAGAGCCCATTTGGGTTTTCAAATGGGGCGAGGCATGATCGCGGAAGATAGGATCTTGTGGAGGATTCTATTATGGTTTTACTTGCTTTCCTACTTGCCGTTAGCTGAATTATGTTATGACTGTTTGAATAGGGCATTGTATTGCATCTTAATTTGCTTCCACAATGGAGGGTAATGATCTTACTCAGAAAATTCCTTCCACCCGGAAAATGGAAAAAAAATAGATAAAAAAGAACTATCTCTTGCTGAAATATTTTCTGGTTCACCTTTTATTGTTCCCTCTGGAACGCTGGTGCTTGAAAATGTGCCTTGTCTAGGACTCTGTCTGTCATGCTGTGCAACTTACGTTTTATTGCTACATTTTCTCTGATTCGATCTGCTGTATAATAGCAGATAACATTAAGTCACTAACGGCCGTGTCATTTGAGTCATCTTGACAATTCAAGTGCAATTTCACAAATGATGCAATTCTCCTTTAACTTTATGCCTTGACAAATTTTTGTCATGTCAATAGATTACGAGTGCTCTGCAGTTGCAGCTACCCGGCTCCTTAGTTCCTTTCCTCTGGACAGATCAATGAATTTGTTAGGAGTTGAATATTTAATAACTTTTTGGCGTCCCTCCATTTTCATTACGATGACTTCAGTATGATGTTATTCTGAGTTCTACTAAATTTAGGCTATTGGAGTGCAGGATGAGACTGACAAGTGGCTGGATTGTCTACTCATCACCTGCACTTTTCATGTTCTCCTTTCATGTGATTCCTTAACCTCATAATTGGGAAAGTTTCCCCATTTTTTAAACTAAAGCTGTGATGTTCCTAAAGAGATACGGATTCCACCAATTTCATTTGTTTGCGAGTCTTTGTGAAGCGTGACCTATCATGTCATCACATCTTAAGCTGCACGATCTTCCATCTTAAGCGTCAACATCTCCTGAAGATTCTTTGAAATCTAAAGCATGAAAAGTCCTTTTGTTTTTAAATATCTATGGGGCATTCTCCTTCATGAAGATGGCATCAAGTCGATGTGGGTCTTGAGGAATAGAATATAAAACGAAGACATTTTTCATCAATGTTCGCATGTTCTCAGTGGGATTTTTCTTTTGTAATTGTTGGGTACGGAATAAATGGATTGCCCAATCATCATATCTGTGATTATTCCTCTCATGAAATCTCTGCTCACTTTTGCCCACACAGAAGAACATATGGTGTTGATACTTGGTACCATGAAGTATACCTGTAACAAATATTATGGGCACTCTATATGTTGCTTGATTGGAGTTAGAATTGATTCTCAATTACTTGGGACTGTGAATGCTATAATTTGATTTCCACAGCAAATGCCTGCAATTTAGACAAGGCCACGGCCGACACTGCTGATAATACACCTACTAAACAAGAAAAGATGACAATGGAGGAGAACATGCAGGATTCGACACCATTCACGGTTCTTTCTGTGAAGCGCAAGGCTCTTTTTGAGCCATTAGAACCAAAAAAGGATATCAATGGTAGAAGACCATCTGCTGAATCCCTGCTCCCACCACCAGATTTTGACGCTGCAAGCTATCCACGTGGCTGGCTAGTTGGAAAGAAGCGCAAACTAGTTAATGTGGATGTTGTTGAAAGCATGAGAAGAATTGCCATTCAAGAGATGAATAGAAAGGTGCGACTCCTCTTTGTCTCATAAGTCATCCTCGGTCTTGCTTGTTCATTATATTAGAAGGTCTGAAACAGAGTACTGAGGAGCACTTGCCTGCAATTTCTGTGTGCAGGACCGGGAAATTGTTGGTTTAAATGAGCAGCTGGAAGAGGACTCTCGGGTACTGGAACATCTTCAGCTACAGCTCCTGGAGGAAAAGAGGAAACGCGTGGAAGTAGAGAGGGAAAATGCAATGCTGCAGGATCAAATATCAATGCTGATGAATATGATACAGGATAATGACCCAATAGATGAAGAAAGGCAAGGCGAGCCATAATCACCGAGTCTTAGTTGATGTATAGTTTTCTCAATTCTGGGTAAATGTTCTTTAGTTTTCATCTTATATAGCTTAAATCGATCTTGCATATGTTAGTAATATCATCAATGGATCCTTGTGCATATCATATCTTTAGTGAGCTTGTATATGCTTAACTCTGGTAGTAGTCCAAACTTACATCTGTCGCGCTGTTGATTTGTGTATTCTGTACCTGGTTTCATTGAATCCCATGTAAATATTCAAATTACAAGGCAAGTTGTTAGTTTCCTATGGATTATCATTCTTCTATGGAACGACAAGAAAGATAGATCAAATAGCATCTTCTTCCACTTCTGGACTTACATTGAGATTAGGAAGTCAAGGAGAGAAGACCTTTCTAGTTTGGTTTCTGGGACTGCCTGTGATATGAATTACTATCCAGACTCCTTCCTTGACTTCATCTGTACTACACGTGACTAGTGATTCTTGTTTTGAGAGCTAACGTCCTGCGCAAAGAGAATTTATGGTACCCCAATGGTACCAGAATCTTGGTTTGAGATTCCATCCCTTGTGCGCTTTCCGACCATTTGGCATCATGAAATGCACATGTAACGGTGAATGGTGATATAAATAGCTTTATCAACGTGAAGTTATTTTATAAGTCCCCTTTTGGATAGCCATGGCAATTCCAGTGCGTTTCAGAGTTGTTGGTTTCAATTTTGCGGACGGGGTTGCATGCTTGGCTGAATTGCCGACAGAATGCATGGACTTGCGAAAGCGTCGGTCGAGGGAGCCATGTGTGATTAGAAGTAAATTTCTGTGAAGCTTGGGAACCGAATGGGGAGGGTATTCACGACTAGATATGGCTAATGCCCTACAGATGGAAAGTGTTTATTGCTTTCATGTTGCTCGAGAAGGTGAAAAGAAAAGGGACTTTTCATCACCCTGCGAGTGCTAAAATGGGCCTGCTTTTGCCATTGCAAATACTAAAACTCAGGAAAAGTTAAGTTTCTATTGGATGACATAAACCTGTTCATTCCTATTATTGTTTGCGTTAAATGAATGCATTTTTACCTTCTACTTTTTTGGTTAAGATACAAGATATTTAACTTTTTTCTTTTCTTTTTTCCTTTTTCTTGAATCTCAACCTCCAGGCCGCATTCGTTTCCTTAGGAGCTCCAAGAATGGAGTTCACTCTCTGAAGCACTTGGGCTTTCGGATAAGAACCATGAACTGCTACTTTCGGTCTCTTTTATGCTCCTTCTATTTGATAGAAGCTGTACCAATGGATGGATTCTCATCTTTCTTTTTCTTTTTTATCAGAATAATGATGAAATTCTGTTGTGAAAATAGTCATATGAGAAAGTTCAGTTCTGAAAAATATTCTATAACTTTTTATATGATGGGTCAATTAATTCTCCACAATTTGGACATCACTAATCCCATAGATTGCACTCGGGCTCTGATAATGCTCGAAACTGAACTTTGATTCCTCAAAGAATCCTCAACGGCCTGCACTGAAACTTTCCGAGGATTCCTTTGGGAAGATCCTTCGATGCTCGAGTCCCCAAGAAGAAGAGAGCAACTCTGAGGGCTTACCTGCGCCCTTCTTTGCTTATTCCACACGTTCGGCTGATTCTATTACTGGGTTGGACATCACTTCGTTTTGTAGCAAGAACAATCCTCATTACCTTTTCTTTTTGGTTGGTAACCAAACCTCATTATGTAACAAGATCAAAGTTCTTGCTAGGGAAGCAGGTTGCCCATAATCTGTATCTTAATCTGGAAAAATCACTTTCAAAACAGATGTGCAAGTAGTTGAATTATGAAGCTGTGCCGATATCTAACAGCCAGGGGTTGACTTTATTGCATTTCCAATCCAAAAGCAAAGCATTGAATGAACACAAAAAAGAGTGGACAATATGCTCAGACTTATATTAGAGCTTTCCCCACCTCTCAAGCTCTAAACTCATCGTATGTCTATGCTTAGGCCTGAGAACTTTTTCACATACAATCATGAAAGAACGTTCTGAGATAAAGGCAAATACAACCAATAAAATCACAGATTCATCATCAGCGAAGTTCTCGAGGCAAGGCAATCCAACCCACTTTTTTCGCATCACTTCCATAGCCCAAGACAGAGCTTAGCTAGGCCTATCATCTAAAGTAAGACTTTTATGCTAATTTGGATAGGTAGCAGACAAGGCCTCAAGCACCGCGAGAGGCTTAAAACCATTAAATTGAATGACTATTTATTTACTGTATCTTCTCATAAATAGGGGCAAATAAGTTATATGGAAAATTGGTGGGTTTTTTTTTTTTTTGGTTAGAAGAAAAAATGGCGGTTCAATTCGATGTTGGATAAAGGGAAAATAGAATATAATTTTGGGTCAAGTAAATCAATTGATAAGTTTGGTGTCTCTATTAAAAAAACCACTGAAAGTGAAATTTTTTTTATAATGGATACTGATAAAAATATTCATAATTGCTTCTAAAATTGATCAATTTTCTTCGGTTATCATTTCGATATGTAATTTTTTTTATGGAAAGTATTCCTTTTGGCCACATTAGATGGCCCTCTCTCCTGGCTAATTGTGTAATGAAATTTTGAAATTTGCTTGGATATGAAAGTATTTTTAAACTCTACTTAATGGTAAACATGTAGCACCTTTAAAATTCAAGAGAATTTTGGCTATGTTAGAAGAGCCACACCTCCTGTCTATCCGACAAAGCAAATTTGGCTTGAAGGCTGTCTTGCACTTGTTGTTTAGTGGTGGTACTTGTGGTGCCACTTCCGCACCAATCCATCATGGCACTCCCAATCCCAACAAAAAATTTATTCGCCAACCTTTATCGCTGATACTGCAACCCTAGAAGCTGCCCCTAGCTTATCCTTCGCATCAAGATATGGTCCAATACGAGATTACACATGCAGTACCTCCAAAAGATCTGTGTAGTCATCATAGAAGAAAAGAAAAGGTGCCGCGTGATACTCTCTCGTGAAATTGTTCTTTTGTGGGGGCCAATCAAGACTTGGTAATGAAATCTTTGCTCTCCCTCTACTGGCTTCAACTCCTAGAAACTAACAGTGACGACCACCTGAGGGACAATGGCGACTGCAATAAAGATAAGAAATGTAGATTTGCTTCAAGTAGAACAGTCAAGAAATATACAATCGGGACCTTGGAGTTTGATTTCACAACCCGTCATACATAGGATTGCTTGCAACTCATGAAATAGAACGTTGTTAAAGTGATGATGTAATATTCCTGATGTAGCGGTTGTGTCTTGATGTAATTTACAATGATTTCATGTGTTGCTGATCACAATTATAGTCATGTGCAGAGAAGTACTGTGACAAGCATGCGATTGAAACGGACACATTTCTCACGGATAAAATGCAAACTAGATTTGCTCGTTTCCCACTCTCATGAGAAATCTGCTTGCTGTGTTACACATTTCATTTCATGAGTTACCTGTCTAGAATTTGTGAGGGAAGAAACATCATTGATAATGGACACTGTAAAGACCATTACAGGCGACTTCCTCCATGACGGGTGAAGAGAGAAATCATTGTCAATGCATCACTACGAGGAAATGAGGAAAAAGCCAGCCCGGGGTCATATTTCTCTCTCTTGATGGAGAATGAAAAGACCAATTCTTGAGTTCCAATCAGGGTGAATCACGAGTAGATCGATCTCTATTTCGAAAATGAAGACAAATTTGACACAGGACAAGAAACTCATTGCATGGGAAAGAGAAAAGCATGAGCTCACATTCCCTTATCTTTAATAGTAATCCAGATTCTAATGTCAGATTTGAATGCATTGATTGGATTCTTGCGATGAAATACAAATATTAAACTGAAGCAAACAGTGCATTCATGGAATAATTAATTATCAATATTCCCCTCATGCCTGTCAAGGGAATATAAGGACCAACATGGTCTAGAGCTGCATGCAAGTCAAGTTGAAGCAAGGGACAAGCTCAAATGCCCTCGCAGAGTGGAAGTTGTGACAGTTGATTCCGTGAAGAGAGAGAGAGAGTCCTTATCTTTTGAAAGCTCAGTAAGCACAATAAAATTTACTTGAAATCACAAGCGCTCAATCCCACTTGACAATAACAAAGAAAAACACAAAAAGCACCGTACGAGTTTTTTTATTTATTTCTTTGGATCAATGGTGGAGGATGCATAAATTAGATTGAGAGGGGGCAAGGAACATTAGGAGGTGGCGAGATGAGAACTTTTCCGTGACATTTATCTTGAAAAAATTTGTATATTCACGATGTAAATTTTAATGTATGAGTCAAGGAGTGACGACATCTATGAGCCATGTGTTCATTATCGTTGATAATATAAAATATTATCTCGGCGATGTAACATTTGAAAGAGAAAATTAGTCACAAGCAACACAATGTGGGTTATGCCATGCATGTGTAAACTCAAATGTCATTGTTAATGGTTGTCATTAAGTGTTTTTTGATATTAAATTTTCCTTCTTTTTTCTCGCAAAGAATGTGCACGTGAAACCCCAATAATTTCTCATGCACCCGTGGGTCCTCCATCCAGCCCTTCTTCTTTTGTTCTCGTCCCAAACTCCAACTTCTAAGAATCTCCCTCTCCCTCCTTCCCCCACTGCCCCCACCACCACCCCCCCCCCGGTCCCTCTCTCACTCACTCACTCACGCACAAACACCCAAACAGACACAAAGAGGGAAGCGCTATTTCTTCTTTTGCTTTTGAATGCATATCTGCACATTGGGAACTCTTGCACTGTTCTGAACAATGGCACAAGCAACACCACCACCTCAACTAGAAGTGTCTCTCCTTCTTCTCGTGCTCCTTCTTGGCACTGCTCATGAGGTTCACGGTCATGAAGGCATGAAAGCTCTCAGCTTGAGGAACTTTTTCTGGGATCAGATGACCAGCACTCCAAACTGCTTCTCTCAGAAATCAAGTGAGTTCAAATCTGAAAAGAAGGCTGGTATTCAGTGTTCGTGGACATGGCTTTTCTGTCTCTTTTTCTCATTTTATTCTTCCACTTCGGGATTTGCAACGTAGAACCGCTTCTTTTTGTTAGAATGTGAGCTTTGTTCATCATTGCTTGCTTTTATGGGTGAAACGCAGCCACACTGCTCTCTCTCTCTCTCTCTCTCTCTCTCTCTCTCTCTCTCTCTCTCTCTCTATGCGCGCGCGTGTGGGAAGTAGGAACCAGCTGTATTTGATAAAGCAATTTTGGTTTTTGCTTTGCTTTACCATTTACTTAGCAAAGCACCGGCTGTTCTCTTGCTTCCTCCATTTACATTTACTGTTTTGCATTCACAAAACATCAGAATGGCATGCTTTTTCAATTAATTCACTTGTTGCCGCATGTCAACACAATGTCTACGGTTTAAGTAATTAATTGAAGAACTATGTGTAGTTATACCTTTTGCTACTATTTCCACATCGTGCAACTCATAGTCCTCATAATCAAGAAGCCTTTCTCAGAAACTCTTGTTTGATTGTTTGGAACTGTAGTACAAAAGAATGGTGCAAACATATTGGAAATAGTACACCAGGATCACTGCTCAGGGAAGACCGTGAACTGGAACCAGAAGCTGCAGAAGCGCTTAATCCTGGATGATGCCCAGGTCCAAATGCTCCAACGTCGTATCAAAAATGCAAACTCTGGCAACATTAAAGAAGATGTTGCAAAAACTCAACTTCCATTAACTTCTGGTGTACGCCTTCAGACTCTAAATTACATAGTCACTTTGGAACTGGGTGGTAGAAAGATGAGTGTGATCTTAGACACAGGGAGTGATCTCACATGGGTCCAGTGCCAACCTTGCAGAGCATGCTATAACCAACAAGACCCTCTATTCAATCCTTCAGCTTCTCCTTCCTACAAATCAGTTCTCTGCAATTCATCGACTTGTCAGTCCCTAGAATATGCCACTGGGAACTTAGGAGTGTGTGGTACCAGAACCCCAACATGTAACTATTATGTTAGCTATGGCGACGGTTCCTACACTCGCGGCGAGCTTGGTGTGGAACGTCTAAACCTTGGAGCAACTCCTGTGGACAATTTCACATTTGGGTGTGGGAGAAATAACAAAGGCCTTTTTGGAGGTGCTTCTGGTCTTATGGGTCTGGGGAGAAGCTCTCTTTCAATGGTCTCTCAAACTTCAAACATCTTTAATGGTATTTTCTCATATTGTTTGCCATCTGCAGAAGTTGCAGCATCGGGGTCTTTAGCTTTCGGTGGTGACTTTTCAATTTACAAGAACTCCACTCCCATTTCTTACACTGCAATGATCCTGAGCCTGCAGCTGCCTACCTTCTACTTCCTTAATCTTACTGGTATTAGTGTTGGTGGAGTGGCGATTCAGTCTCCGAGTTTTGGTAAAGCTGGGATTCTGATTGATTCTGGTACAGTGATTTCAAGACTTCCTCCCTCAATGTACAGGGCTCTGAAGGAAGAATTCCTGAAGAAATTTACTGGGTATCCTCCAGCGCCAGGCTTCTCAATCTTGGATACGTGCTTTAATCTGAGTGCATATCAAGAAGTGGAGATCCCTACAATAGACATGCACTTTGATGGTGATGCCAAATTGAAAGTTGATGTGGAGGGGATATTTTATTTTGCCAAGACTGATGCATCTCAGGTGTGCCTGGCCCTTGCAAGCCTCACATATGAAGATGAGGTCGGCATCATTGGTAATTATCAGCAGAAGAACCAAAGGGTTGTATATGACAGCATGGGATCTAAATTGGGATTTGCAGGGGAAACTTGTAGCTTCGTATGAAAGGACCTCGAAAGCAATAAGTACGTGGTTGTGAATATATTCAAGAGGAAAAGCCAAGAAGCTTGTTGGCCAAAAAAGAACAGGAAGTGGTTTGCCTCATTCCACAGTAAACTAAAGTGGTATTGATTACCTACTGAGAACGTATTAGAAACTCGAGTGGAGTGTGGTTTCTGTGTGATGTCTTTGACATACAATATTACTTTCCAAAGCAGAGTGCAAGTTATTAACATGGAGTACATAAAATGGTGGTACTATTCTTCTTCTGCATATGAGACTGCTTTACAAAGTAACTTAGAAAGATAGTTCAAGCTAAAAAGAATAAAGGCATAATCTATGATCATGAAAATAAGAAGGTTTTAACAGCTATAGTATTATAGCAAACAATAAAATTTCTTATAGACGTTTACATTTTGTAAGGTACTATGGAAATATAAATTGCTGTTGTTTGCGGGATCACCAATCATTATGCAGGATATAGAACATTTCATATCGCTAAGAGTTATATATGCAAAAGGATAAAAGGGGAAGAAAATCTCTTTTGCAATGCTTTTACATCAATAGTATGCTAACCTGCTAAGAGCTTCTTGGAAAATTGCGATCACTTGAAGAAGCAATCATCCGATACTGAGAAACAAGAATTAGCACATCCTCTTTACACGTATTATGCAGAAAATGGCCCTGTCATTACTGGGTTTCTTTCGGTAAGGAGATGAGTAAATTGACAAAGTACTTCTGCATTTCTTTCCAAATCCCAGAAGATCCTGTTGAAACTAACACTTGTTGTAGGAAAAGATTTCGATCCTAACTCAACAGAAATTGTGTTCCAAGTATTGTCAGCTCATTTCAACACATGGCACGTTACAAAATGAACCAGGGAAGCCATCCTACCATTCTGTGTTCCCAAAGCTCCTCCTTGGCATTGCACATTACAATATTGACCTAGAAAGGCGTTTCAACGACATCACTTTTAAGCCAATTGTCCCCCCTGAAATTCCTTAATGTTCTCCCAGAAACAGATCGTCAAGTCCTGATCACTTCTGTGAGTAAACAAGTGAAATGGAATTACTTCATCTCAATGTTGCTAGAGCCAGGTCTTCTTATGACCCTAAAGTCAATCATTTCACCTCTCAATAGTTCCACATCGCCCCATCTTTGCGCTTCAGAGTAAATGTTTGATAAGAGTACGTAATCACCATCCTGAGTAGGTTCCAAATCTGTAAGCTCTTGGAAGGATAACTCAGCCAACTGAACATTGCCATATACCCTACAGGCACCAAGTAACGTTCTCCACAAGACACAGTTTGCTTTGAAGGGCATATTCTTGATCATCTCATAAGCTTCACTTAACAACCCCCATCTGCTTAGTAGATCAACCATGCACCCATAGTGTTTCATGTCAGGCTCTATCTTGTACTCCTTCCTCATGCGACCAAAGAACTCACGGCCCTTATCCACCAAGCCCTTATGGCTACAAGCAATGAGGACTCCAATAAAGGTGACCCGATTTGGTCTAACTTCATCAATCCTTCTCTCCATCTCTGCAAACAACTCCAAAGCTTCGTCAGAATAACCATGGATGGCCAAACCCACAATCATTGCATTCCAGCAACTAACAGGTTTCATTTTCACTTGACTGAATACTTCCCAAGCACGACTCAAGTTTCCGCATTTAGAGTACATGTCAACAAGTGCAATACCTAAGTAACCTTCAATTTTATATCCCTTGGCTTCTAAGGACTCATGGATCATCTCACCCACTTTCAGAGCACCTGTCTCCGCACAAGCACCCAGAACAGAAATAAGTGTTATCTCTGTAGCTTCAATGTTGGCATTTGACATTTCACGAAACAGACTTAATGCGCCATTATAATCTTTAACTTGAATGTAACCTGCAATCATTGAGTTCCAGGAAACCGTGTCTGTCTTGGGCATCTCCAGGAACACCTTTTTTGCTGCTGCAAGATTGCCCATCCTGATGTATCGTCCCATCAATGTATTCCAAGAAACCGCATTCTTTGCAGGCATCAACTCGAGAAGACGATCCGCAGATGCAAAATCACCCAACCGATCATAGGCCAATATAATTATGTTCCATGAAGCGACAGTCCTTTGCGTCATTTCATCAAAAAGGCAGCGGGCGTGACTCACCGACCCACACTGAGAATACACATGGAGCAAAGAATTCTGAATATACTGATCCTGATCGAACCCCACCTTCAAGACTCTGCAATGAATCTCAGCTCCCTTGGAATCAATATCAACGCGCTCAACAGCCCTCGCATCATCTTTAGTGCACCAGAGTATTTTACCACAGGCCTTGAGTACGAAATTGTAGGTGAAGTGATCGCATTCAACGCGCGCGCTATGCATGTAGTTGTAAATGAGTATAGCTTTGATGGGAAACACGCTCTTAGAGTAAGCTCGAATCATAGTATTACAAACGAAGGGATTGTCCATGCTGGTTTCTTGAAAAATTGCTTGGGCGTGCGAGAGGCTACCTGCGGGAGAGAGACAAGCGAAGGATATGAGCTTGGGAACGATACCAGAGTGGTCCCAGAGGGCCGTCTTGATGATGGAAGCTTGGGCTTGTTCTGCTTCCTTCAAAGATTGAAGCTTTGAGACCACCCGTATCAGCCTGCTCCTCACCATCGCCCATTGACGTAACTCCGACTCTACTCTGCAGCGATATCGTATTGCTCTCGCACACACGAGTCAAAAGCAGGGTCCAACGTTCGGGATCCGGACCAACCGTCGAATGATGGACCCCCGACGAGCGACAGTGTCGCTATTGGTCGTATCGTTTGATAAAATAGAATTTCATCTCAGTTTCACTTTCTTTCTTTTGTTTTTTTCCTTCTGCTTGAAAGAATTATCGAATGATTTCAAAGTGCTAAACCAGGTTATGATTTAGTACAAAATTCCTTGTACATTAAATTACGGCAACTGCAAGTTAAGGCATTGCTAAATTAATTGATCATCTTCACCCGAATGCTTTGGCCTTTCCGGGAGTGGTAACACCGGCAATCATCTCTATAAACGCCTCTCTAGGTCCACTTTAAGGCCTTTTCATTCTTTATAGCATCTAACTCTGAAAGAGGATTGCAAATTGTAGGCTCATTTGATCGACAGACATGAGATGCATAGTAAACAACAAAAAGGAAAATGAGAAGGAAATGTCCTCTTTTGATTTGGGAAATGGGACGATAAGAGATACATGCGCTTTGCATCTAAAACGGCCCATAATTATCCTCTCGACATGTTTGCCTCTACAAAAAATGGCGCCATTCTACTTCTGTATGAAGTAGTGGGATGGCACCGAAAAGATGAAGATGCAACATCTGACATCTGTATTCAGAGATTGAACTACAAATGCAGGAGGGCAGGCATAGTATCGTCACACTGTGCAGCATAGCTTTGTGTCTATGGAGGCCAAACAAATGCAGAATGCCTGATAACCTGTCAAAGGGTACCTGCATGACGAGAGATAATTTGCTAAAATTTTCATTTTTTTGGTTGTGTAAATTGGTTTAAGTCAAAGTACCTCAAATTGCAATTTATACCTGTAGTCCATGACATATTTAGATTTTGCCACCCGTCCGAGCTGCAGGATTGTCTGCTTACCATTCTCCTGAAGAAAATGTGTCAACATCAGCCATCATAATCACCTGCTTGGGACCATCTTGCACATTCTCTTTGCATTATAGACCATAGATGAGGTGCCAGCAGGTGTATAAAAATCCATGAGCAAGGTTTGAGTATATTCATTGTTGGATGTGAGGCATGAACATCTATTATTATTCCTCGCTCACTTTCGTGGTTCTCCTACCAAAAATAAAAAAATAAAATTCCGGAGTTGTGTATACCTCCAACTTAAGCTGGAAATTCTTGACCGATCGCTGAATTTTAAGTCCAGCTCTTCCCCTGTCTCTGAAATCTAACTCGTATTGCTTAGAAATCTGAGATTGCAAAAAGCAACAGAAGAAACTTAGCTACCTAACTCAAGGCAAAGAATGAAAACTTTGATCCAAGCCGATCACTTCAAAAGAACATTTCCCGTACACGTGCAACCCTCTTTATTGATAAAAAACAGAGGACACGCTATATTACCTTATTGTAGTGTGGAACCCTTGAGACTAGCTGATGGACTCTATCTGTTCTTTCCTCCCAGTCCTTCGGGAGTCCACTGATGTGTGGAACCTGACAGCAGAAAAAAGATCAACACTCTTTTTCAATGGAGATCAAGGAAAATAGTAACAAGCAAAAAGGTATAGTTTGTCAAAAGAATTCCATGAAGCTCACTTGAGTTGTGTTCTTCAGCTGCATTGATTGATGCTTCGGTATGTAAGCTCTCATAGTCCTGTGGCTTCCTGTCCAAGTGGCTATGGTAGGTACAAATCTGCATAACCAGAGGTAATCCGACTCTCAATTTTCAGTTTTGCATTTTCAGTGCGCGCGCGTGCGTGTGCATGCATGCATTAGACAGAGAGAGAGAGAGAGAGAGAGAGATTGCTCACGTTACTACTGCTAAAAGAGCTTTAGTTCGCCTAGCTACAGAGTTCAAAGAGACCCCCTGAAAAAAGGACCGAATTAATCCAAGTTGCCCAATTTATTCCAAACAAATATGGTACTTTGAATCTATTAGGGAGTCCACTGAGCTTTGGTTATTGGTGTTATGTTGGCTAAAGTTTCAAGAAGATGAACCTGATCCCATATATGGTACTTTGAACCCATGATATTGGCTGTTACTGCACCAATGTAACTATCATCGCCATTGGATAATAATCCTTTTACGGACTGAGCTATGGTGAAGATGGATTTTCCATTGCGTCGCTTGCAGAAGGCAACAGCTAGTTTTCGATCTTGTCGTCCCTTACCTTCCTGCAAGTGTATGTCAAGTTGACAATGAAAATCTAGAATGAAGAAATGGTTAATGTGCACCATCACCGAGATAATCATATGCTCCGCTTCAAGAGAAGCTATGAATATTCACAGTTCTTTTACTTAGCCAAAGCTGCAAATGCATTAGATCTTCAGATTTTATCAAGAAGGATTGGCATCTGTCCAATATACAAGTTATAACCAATTAATACTGCTACCTTTTAAAATCATTGTTTGGATGTTCCTCCGTTGGTTGTCAGAGCAATCTTCAATGCAACTAAGAAATTATAAACCAATGGAACATCCAGGACGTGATGAAAGTATGCTCAGTTCAGCAGAATCTGAGCTGATAAACAAAAACAAGCATACGGTACCGCATTTAGAAACCCATGGTAATGCAGATACATGCCAATCTAGCAGTGTCATTATGAGAAAAGCACAAGGTTTACCTATATCATAAGGACAAATTGATTACCTGAAAAAGAAAATAAAGATCCATTCATGCATGTGGTGGATTAATTGTGCCCTGTCTGCGATTGTGAATAGGGCAAACCTATGAATGAAATTTTTGGAAGCTTCTGATAAGTACCCAAAGTACAGAATCATTACCCATCAGAAAAATTTAGTTTATAATGCGGCATCTAGGAACATTGAACCCGGGTAAACTAGAAATTCTATGGGTCCGACTTCGGCAAAGCTACCTTAAACTTCTCATAGGTTGTGTACACTATGGTCTTAACAGTATTTCATTAGTCCAACATGATTTTCGATTTGATTTGACCATGTCTTTACTTCCACATATTAAACTTCATCCAACAAGTTGACCATAAAAAGAAAAATAGAAAACGGAAAACGAATCTTAAGCTTAAAATATCAATAAAACAGGGACATACACAGAATGAAGCTCATCAAGAAAATTTACTTACGTTGGTATATAGAGAATACAGAGTGCCACCACTAACTCCATCTATGGAAGTTTCCTTCACAATAACACAAGTGCACCTCCCAATGTCCACAGGCAATGGTCTGCACAACAAAGTCCTGAAACCACACCAAACATCAATTTTTCCATCAACTCACAATTTCTGACTCATGAACACGAACACATCACTCAAATTCGAGACTTCAGGGAATAATAAACGGTACTTTTTATCTGAGCCGAGACTCACCTATTTGGCAAGGTAGACCAAGACGAAGCTGGAGCTGCCTCCGAATCAGAGTAATCCCAAATATTCACAGAGTGCGAGTTCTCCGACCCAATTGGGTCCCTCAATTTGGACGCCAAATTCAGATCTTTGTCTTGCATTTGCATGCAGAACTGGAGAGAAGACGGCTTCAAGTTCAAAGATTTTCCGGTGGACAAAGACTTGAGATTCGAGGAATGCTTGGAAACAGCCGAAGACCAGGTTTTGGGAGCGGCGTTTTCTTTATCATCTCCAAACGCCGCATTTCGTTCTTGGTTGGGATGGGCGTTCTCCTTGCGGTCGCAGAGCTTAACAGGGCTGTGATTCGAGCGGCCTTCGAGGGCGATTCCTTCGCTGCAGCTCCGGACATGCTTGGTGTCGTTCAACGGGTTCACGTAGAGGGTGTTGTACGAGAATTGGCGAGGGATGGTCTTGGTGGTAGTCATTCTTTTCCCAGAGAAGGACAGAAACAGAGTATCCGTGGCCGTGTGTGGTGAGCGTTTTCGGAAGGTGAAAGAGAAGGAAAGAAACGGAGAGTGTCTGTGTCTGTGTCTGTCTATGTGGTGACAATCAACGCTTTGATTGTTGACCCTGTTCTGGGGAAAGAAAGAGATCAGTCACGAGGCATCTCCTTCTGGTGGGGTTGGGCTTGGGGTGTGATGTTTCTGCGTTGGAAATGAGGAGACTTTTGGATGGGTCTTCAGATATCTACCCAGGAACAAGAAGCCATTTTTGAAATTTTTGAAAAGCAGACGCTTCGAGAAAAAAGAAGAAGAAGGAAGGCGAAGACTTTACTGCAAGCCGCTACATGATTTATATAGAATGATATCATATCAATCATTAATTATGGAGATTTTACTGTAAGATGTGTAAACAATGTAGGAAAAAAATCATTATGAGATTTAAAAACCACATGAATAGATATAATATGATTGGGGTGAAATTACAAAAAAGCGGGATGGTATCTATTCGGGGAGGGGCAGAAATCTGGGGCCGGTCATCTTTTGCCACGTCGGAACCCGCCTGGTGGGTCCCGCACGTCAATCTGACATGGCGGTCAAGAGGCGTTTTTTTGGAGGGTCTGATGTGTTTTATTTATTTTTTGGGGGGGGCAGTTCAATGGAGTTTAAATTTGAAAATGTATGGAAAACTGTGCATGGATAATTGGAATGCGGCTTTTGGATGCGGGCGGGTTTTGCGGAGAGGAGAGTTAACGGTCGGTAACCATTGGGAACTCGGCGTCGTTTCGTGCGTTTTTGAGGACCGAAACGACTGGGCTTTTTTTTTTTGGGTCTCTTTTTGACTCTGGTGCGCATCTCCTTGGAAGTTTGCGGGTTGAAACAGCGGGAGCTTCGTTTGAATGTTTTGATGTCTCTTGACTCGAGTGGAGTGAAGTAAAGCTGCGGGAATGGAAAAGTGGCCACAATTATTGGGGTTGCGGAGGGGTACCTGACGTTTTGGCAATGCATGCAATGACTTTTAGAGAGTGGTTGACAGTTTGGCACTTTATTGCTAAGCAATTACACGGGCCTTCAAGGCATGTTTAGCTATTGTCGTTTGATATGAGCAGTACTTATTACGCTTGTCCTAAGTGCAAGACCTCAAAAGAATCCTACTTTTTTTATTGTTACGCGATCATGATAAGCATGCATGTATGACTTGCTCGATAATTTATTGGACTTGCCAACTAAAAGTTCCAGCTCATAGGCTTTTTATCTTGCTAAGTGTGAAATTTCAAATTCAACTTTGACCTCTATCTGAAAATTTCATCAAAATTAACTAATAATTAGTTGAAGTTGGGAAATTGCTTTCCTCGTGGGAGGGATGGCGAGTCCTTTGCATGAATAAGATTAACTAAGATATGGAGGTTCTATACCACCGAAAAGAATGAGCTAATGGAATTTCTTCATCTTCATTTCCATACTCACTTTATCCATGACAAATTTTAGGTTCAATACTTGTTTAAGTTCCTCTCGACAATATAGCATTAGCAGTTCTAAGCTACGGTACATCAATAATTTGGGTCATGTAAGTATTGAATACTTAAATGAGCCGAAAATCCATTAGGTATATTTCATGATAGGCTCAATCAAAGACCTATGTTTGCACCGTGCTCGTTTAATGTTCACTTTCCAAATATTTGCATACACATTGTGACGATACCCTCGGGCACTTTACTTAATTTCAAATAATTCACTTTTCGAAGTAATGATCGCATTATAACAGAGGACGATTCATGAAACTGGAAAATTTCCTCCATTGAAATCTCAATGAGTGCTTGGAAAACTCGTTATCGAAATGCTTCGTAAAAACGCCATATCATTTATCATTCTAGTGATTTGCTCAGGGTTTTCTAAAACTAGTAATCTAACTGAACATGTAATGTAAAGACATTCCCCCTCCTACACTTATCACAAATCACTGTATTAAGCATGCCAATTAACTGATGGAAGATGCCACAAGGTCATTTGGAAGGGACCGAGGTGGGGGGGGGGGTGTGTCGATTCTCATGAATTAATATAAAATGCCACGACAGATGCGAAGACAAGCCGGGCAGCCAGTACTCCTTTCCTTTCACTTCTCTTCTCTTCACTCCGATGCCAACCCAGCTATTGGAAATATGGGAGCAATGTCTACTGGGACCTGAAACCATTACGCAAAGACACGTGAGAAGTACAACAGCATACTGAAGAATAGTCTCAACTCATAAAATGGCGGACTGGTGTAGAATGGCGGAGTTTCAAAACCTTGGTTATTAATGTTAGACAGAGCATCACCTAGAAATCACATCATAATAGATTCTAGAGGGACATTTTTTTTTACTGCTCCGTACATGGTCCCTCTCTCTTTATTTGGCTGATCTAGTGCGGCTCATTAACATCATAGGATGTCCATATTGAACCCAAGGAAAAGCATGACAAAGTTCATAGATGTGAAGGTCATAGAATTCTACCTGAATGTTTTCAAGTCTCTGCAAAGCAACTTTGAGTGGATCAGTCATTTTGCAATATCTGTTGGTGAGAGACCTTGCAGCCGGCTTGTCACCTTTTGCTTGTATGGTGAGTATCTCCCGGCTCAAGCTTTCTACAGCGCCTTCAACCTTACAAAGGATTCATAGCAATCAATTGGTTATTCTAAACAGAAAATGACATTAAGGATGTGGAAAATGCCGACCATAGTACCTTTGTAAAATCAACACTGAATTTTTCATCATGATGCAACATGAATGCTCCTTTCTCAAATAACCAGTTGAACTGCAACGCCTGACCTTTTCTGGTAATATAGCAGGACCATAAATGGCTCAATGGGTGTTGTCCATATGACAAAACAAGGATCCATGTATAACTAGCTTACCCATGAGCTTCCTTTAAACCAAAACGAACTGAGCGAAAGCATCCGGCCAAAAAAGAGACGTACATTGATTTAACCAAATCCTTTGGAAGCAAGTCCTGAATGCCATAGCAAATCATAACAGTAAGAAATCAGCCTTACTTTAGATATTTCAAGAACCTGAAACAACATCATTACCTGGTCAATGAAAAACTTAAGTGCCCAGAGACCAACTATATCAGCTTTTGCTTCTTCCAAAGCTGAGTGAAGTTCTTGAAGCTCCTGCATTTGTAGATAGAAGAACATTACTCAAGCCGAGAGAGAATAATTCTGGAATTCTTACATGAAGTTCATATATCATATATGGAAGGGTCTGTCTACACTCCCTTGTTGACAAGCACACGATAGTATCCCACGGCAGTAATTTTTTAATACGAGCAATTTACACGGTAGTGTCCCACAGTATATATGGACATGAAATCATATGAGTTATAAGATCTATTGGTGAAAAAGAAATGAGGATAAAGTAGCTCTTGAAGTCTATACTTTCACTTTCTTGGGTGTACTTTGTGAATAAAAGAGGTTTCATTAAATCAATCCTACTTAAAATTGCCTAGGCATTTTGGAGCTGCTGTGCAGGACCCTGAAAGTGGGATTCTCTTCACTGTCTATTGCAGTGTGTAGCATCAAAAGCACAATCTTCATTGTTTATTGCCATGTGTTAGCCAAAAAACACAATTTACTATTTCAAAATCTATTTAACCAAGGATTTATGATAACAATGAGAAGAAAATGGGAAAAAAAGTATGCCAAGGTAAAGTTGAGGGGACTAACTAGTCTAACTGTAGACTTCTGACCATTTGGGAGAGTTATGGTATGGGGGCCAATTCCATGGCAGCACTCATGGCAAATTGTGTGAGTAAAGAAAGAATCAAAATCTACTAGCCCACTTTGTTCCCTTGAAATGCATGCAGCTGCTATGGGCTGGAGAATATGCTTGAACCTGGTTTTAATAAGAAGAGAGTTGAGAAGCGAAACAAGCAATCAGGGCATAGAAAATCAGATGCAGACATAACGCTGTAATCTAAAGGAAATACAACAATCACAAAGACAACAAGGAAGTCATACTTTGCTTCTGAAACATTCTTGAGCATAACCATCGACGTTCCTCGATCCTTCACGATACGCTCATCATTTGGTAAATTAAAAGCAACAGTTTGAGGGCCCTTGACATCCTAGATATCAATCCATCAATCAGTTTTCAGAAAATGAAAGCATCGGGGTGTCTAAGATAACATAACTATTAGTCAAAATGTCAAACGATGAGTAGAAAATTGTTACTATTTAGCTGGCTAAGGGAAATACCTGCTCACAATCTTATGCCAGAAAGAGATGATCATTAACAGGAGTTTAAGACCATTATATGAAAAAGAAGTCCAGAGGCAAGTGTAATGATTCACATTCTGCTGAGTAACAAAAACTCACCCCTCCATTGTAAACGAGCTGAATGACACGTATTGGTGCAGCAATTACATCTTGTGATTTGTAAACACTGTCCAGAGGGAGATTTTGTTCCAATACCTAGTGCGATGTTACAAAACATAAGAAAGTATCCTCCTTCAGTCAAGTTGGACTACATTTGTTGTGTCTCTGTGGAAGAACAAGAATACCTGAAGATTATCTCCGAAGAGTTTTAATTGAGCAGTTGCCTTGTCATCTCGTATACCAATAAATGCTTCAAACGTCGCCTAATGTAATTGTGAATTGTTAGTAGCATTGCCAAAGAAGTAGAGACAAATATTAGTATGAGACCATGAACATTTTAAAGGGCATTAAGTTGCACCTAAAGTGTGCCCAAGCATTAGCACAAGGCATATCGACAATGTAGCATATGGTATTCCCTGCTATATAGACAAAAGTGGGTACTCTTTTTTGCACATTTTCTCCCTTTCCTACTTAAAAATAATTCATGTCTTGCTTTGATAACTGTGCTATTAGATTGAGGACAGATACATGAAGTAGAAAGTTTTTAGAGAAAATAAATAATAAGCAATAAGTAGTCAGTCAAAAACAAATCACCAGTAACATCATAACTTTTGCTTCCCTTACCATACTTCTCTCACTCTCACATATTATTTTGCACCATTTACACGTAGTCACATCAAATATTCTTTCATCTTTAATATTTCAATCATGAAAGTACTTTTTTTCTGTGAATGTCTTTTATGTGCATGTGATTGGGACACATCTAAAGGCTACTGAGGAAATAAATAACAACCAGTGGAGTTATTACGATGCATGAGTAGCAACATCAGAACTTCCAGGAAGAGAAAGGGACACAATTTAAACAGAACTTCAGAAAGTACTGAGACATCAATGTGAATGTTATGCACATAGATTTCTAATGGAAGTCTGGTACTGTCCAATGAAGGAATGTCAACAATTTTATCAGCTACACAAATTACAAATTTGTACATAATAGGTAAAGACAGGACTTTAGGAGTCCAGACTCCGCAGGCATCATTTACAAAGGTTCCAACCAGTTTGGCGATTGCATGCTTCCGAGGTCAATTGCAGTAATTTTTCAGATTTTTCTCATGTGATAATAGCAAGAGATGTTTTTTCTTGTCTGCCTCGTAGAAGTATGAATATCAGAAGATCATGTTCTTCTTTGTTCCAAATCATATACCGAGACCTATCATAATATGAATAATGTCATGGTCTACTATTCATCTCTGAAGACAACCACCTCATTCATTGCTGTTCCATGAAGAAAGTGGACATTTTTAGACTGCTAATGCAATTAAAAAGTTGTCCAAGGTCAGTATTCAAAAATGTTATAGGTTAAACAACCTTTATGATCTGAACCAAAAAAAAAAAACACAGCCTTTATGAGAGTGAATCATAGGCAGGCTCTATGACGTACATGCACGACGAACCTAAAATGCACGGATGAAAATGCAAGAAGAAAGATTCAGGGTGAATAATACCTTGTAGCCAAATAGTGTATCTTCATAAGTCTCGTAAGGACCAATAGTCACATCCAACTCGGAGTCCTTCAAGTTAGGAAAAAGTGAAAGTATCAATAAATTAGTAATGTAGGAATACTTCCAGAACTTTATTTTAAAAGATAAGCATCTTCATTCTTTCCCAGCAATTCTAGATGATGAAATACCCAACTTCACAAAATATCACCACTAAAAATTGAACAAATGACCATTTTTTCGATTGTCCATGCAGGCCATAACCTGGCTAGTGCTCAAGCTGAGTAAAAAATCAGTATAACTACTAGGCCAGTGACCTTCACAATCAATCAAACATTGCAGCATTAAACAACTGAGAACAGAACCAGCTCTAGACCATAAAAATGTTCTCTAAAGCATTCATTTCTCAACACCAACAGGAGAAGTGACAAAATCATCACTGGTTTGCAGCAAAGAGCTCTGAGAATGGGATGTGATTAGAAGTAAACTGACGAGCTTCTACTCAAAGACTTCGAGAAAGAATATCATCTCAGAATTCCATCCAAAACACTTTCTCAATATTATCAAATTATCACCCTACTCCTAAATATGGTGGCAAGCAGTCTAGGCAACCTTTATTTCTCTTAGTTGAGCTTCTACATTTTCTGGTCCAGATATTTAACTGCTAAGGTGAACTCCATACTTCCTAATTCCTAATAGCTGGAGATTGACAGAAGACTCCCTCTTCCCCCAGTAGAAAAAGCTCACAGGTATGCTAAAATGTCATCAGAATACTTGTCCAGCCAGAACTACATCTTTCGCTTGCTAGGTCCTCTCTCCCATTGTAGATATACTATGGCCAGCTACCACAAAATTTCAATCTCGGAAGTAACTCGTCTATTCACGATGAGAATTACAACATTAAAGATGAAACAAAAGGCAATATATACTAACCAACTCCATCCAGGCAATGTCTGAGTCATAATAGTCATTGGACAAAAAGGCTTCAGCCTTGCTATGCAATAGTCTCTTCAAGCTACACAAAACAAGAAAGTACAGGTGTTTATGAACAATTAAGCCAGTATTAGCATATTCATGTATAAAGAATGACCTGACAATTCATAAATGGTAATACTTCAACCAACAATACCTTGGGGAGCTAGTTGAATTTCCAGCTTTATGCAACAGTTCAGCAGCTTTTGTAAGCAAAGCTCTATACTCTTGCGAATAAGGGACAACAAAAAGGTCATCATTACTACTTTCATCAGAAGCTATAGGCAAGGCTTCGTCCAAACTAAATTGACTTTTCCTCTTAATAACGTTAAAAAAGCCAGTTGCCTCCTCTTTTTCATCTTTGGATAAGCTACTCTTCCATAAATCAAATTCCTGTTTCCACGCAAGCAGTTAAAACAACTTCTGGCAGATATATAAGGAATAGACAGCTTCAATGATTACAAATTCCTATCTTGGATGGATGTTAGCTGGCGTAGGTCATTCTTGAATTTGGATCAATTTAAAGAGATACCTCTTTGTCCATGTCAGGAGGATAAAAGTTTGCACCAGGTGGCTTTTGCATGGGAAATGCAGCCTTATATTCGATACCCTTCCACCCATTTACTTGCTTTGCGGGTTTAGAAAGCAACTTAATGGCTGAATCTGCAGTTGTCAAAAATGCCTCATTCTCATCAAGGCAAGACCTGTGGACATAGAATAGTTGAAACAATCATTCTTTGACAATTCTAGATGTCATAAAGGACATTAAAAATTAAAAAGGTGACCCCCAATGCAAAATCAAATGGAAGTGTTTTAAGGATGCAATTAACATCATGTCAGTCCCCTAATGAACACTCTGAAACTTCCATGGAAGAAAATTATTCGTGGCAATAACCTCTTCCAAGACCAACACAAATATTATAAAGATCATCTAATGAGTTTTAATAAATCGAGTATGGCGCCTGTACTGGATAAATGTCTCTCAACTGATCACTAGTCTTGACTGGTTCTTATCCCTCCGTATCATCAATCAAGCTCAAAGGCGACTTTCTATCTCAAACTTACACCCAAAAATTCCATGAAAGATAAAATGAATGAAAGCTGTATATAGGAAAAATAATAATTTAAAAAGGTTGACAAACTATTACTTCATTTCATAAATCTCTCACAAACTCTAAATTTAAATTAACCTTCACATCCAACAAGCATTTCAATGGATTTCCTAAAATAACTCAAATCACACTGTCTCTTTCCTTGTCAAAATTTGCACACATGTATGAGACTGCCATTTTTGCTAGCCAAGAAAGAAATAAGAGAGACATGAATTAAAAGCAACCAGAGACATGTCAAGTCAGAGCTTTCCATATTGGTTTACCAGGGACTTTTATTTATTGAATAGTATATCCATTTAAGCTTGTCCAGCTCTGACGAAGCAGCATGCTCCTTCAACCAATCTCTCAGAGCTGGGTTGTTGTACCATACCTAAAATAATACACAAAAAGTTACCCCGAAATCAAATCAAGCAGAAAGCTGCTTAAGTTGTGGTATAGAAGGATTCTCAACCCTCTTAACAATTTAGGGATTGAGAAGTCTGTCTATGACAATAAGTTTGACTAGAAAAGAATGGCTATTATCTTCATGATCCTAGCGCTGTACACCAACCTTGCCTTTTAAGAACTGAACAAGGCATATAATGATTTATGAAAGCAGCCAAAAATATGCAGAATCATTCAGCCTGACAGTAAGGACTATATTCATAGCATTTGAAATTTATAGGATATCCTTTCACCAGTCTAAGTAGATAAGCAATTAAATTATGACTCATCAAAGTTTTTTAATGATAAAAACAACAAATCTTTTCCCCCATAGCTGCATCAACTATATATCATGCCATTGAATGTCTTCGCTGACATTATCTTTCTCATTATGCAACTATTGAAGCACCCTTTGATGTTGCAAATGACTGAACAGAAAAAATGATACCAGTACTTGACTCAAGATAGGCTAGTTCCTTTAGTCTAAGGGTCCATTTTATGGTGAAGAACTACCAATTGATAGAAAGAACACATGCACCATATCTTAACATTTACCAATCAAAGGTAGAGGTAAAGTATGCTTCACTTAAGAAAGTTCAGCATCAATTCAGATATAACTGTAGATATACATGTCCAGTTTTACCAACCTGCAGGCAGAAGATCTCATCGATAACTTTTGCAGCCTCAATTACTAAAAGCAGGGCTTCCCGTTCTCCCTTTGAAAGCCCTGAAAGCTGCACAAGAAAATGAGAGAATGAAATGAAAAGGTGAATATCGTCTCTTTTTTTATAAGAGTTGAATACTGTGCCTTGCGTATGCAAGAAAAAAGATGTAAAAAAGAATCTTGAAGAATAAGAAGTAAATTCCACTACTACTTTTGAGCAATCTAGTGCAAAGGACATTTTGGCTGACACCATGTAACCAAGACTGAACTACTCACAAGATTTTTCCCCATATAAGATACATAGATATGAAGAAAAAGTCACCTAGACCACTGCAAATTACACATTGCACTCTTTCTAAATTCTCTAAGAGAAGTAGAAAATGAGCTTCTTTGTGTAACACCCAGGAATTCTAATCATCTTATACTGGGATTGGGTGGCATGTATATAGTCCTTCCTAATGAACATGGTTGGACAACAGAACTAAAAACAAGTCCTAATCATGGGCAATAAGCAAAAAAAGTGAACTCACATCAAATAGCAATGATGTCTACAATTAGCGCAATGAGTTAGTAATAAAGTAAAATAAAATTAAAAGAATTGCAAGCAACTTCTATGGTTCTTTATCCCCTTCGAATATAAAAAAAAAAAGACATGAGAATCATACAAACAATTAGATCCAGAACTAGCTGTCACAAATTATGAAAGATATGAAAAAAGAGATCTACATAAATTCCACCAAAGGGATTACAACCTCTGCCTTGAGAGTAACAGAAGCATAGCGTTGGATTTTCTTTTGTAGGGCCAAGCTGCGGTCAATGGCCTTCTGGTTGTACCTTCAATAAATTTAGATAAAATAGATTATGTAAGTGGTATAAAACATTGCAGATGACCATAAGGAAGATTACCCGATATTTTTTCAATTACTTCTCAAGTTAATAATTGGAGTTAATAAACTAAATGATAGGATATCTAGCCTAAACTTAAACTTCTCCAGATAAAATAACAAAAGTTCTTTAGGCTTTCTCAAAGCAAGCATCTATTCCGAAGCTTACCTTTGTGTAATTATGTCAAATAGTTGCCAGTATTTCCCATTTATGTCATATGGGACGTACTCAGGATCTTCTTTAGCAAGGAAACTTCTATACTCATCATAAGATAAGTATTTAACAGCAGATACTTCGCTTTCCTATGCAACAAAAAGATCTCAGATGGTATAGTTCTTGACAACCTCTTCCATAGCAGATAATAAGAAGGTTGCTAAGGGCACTTATCAAACATCTCAAATTAGAAAAAAAAAAGCCATTGAATGCATTTTCATTTTTGTGTTACAGGTAAGCAGTGCATTAGAAATGAAAAACATTTCCTTATAAAGCAATGTTAAAAAGTGTCTCGGGGGCACTTGTTAACGAGACCCTAACAACATATATGTCGTGAAATTACAGTAAACAAGTACTCGAATTAATAGACTCAATTAATGTGAAAGAGCAAAATCCTGGAGATGCCAGCAATCATTTCAATATGAAGCTCTGTTCTGGGGATAAAAAAAATCGCCGTTCTCCATTAAGTTCTCCATGAAACTGAATAACCCTGAACAGCTTAACATTCTAACAAATAACAAATTGGCAATGAATATGTTCCCATCTATATTTGTAGGTTTCCATGCAAATGTTCATCCACATATCTACCTAGATGCATAATGATTATAGTTCATACATGCTTTTATCGCAATGATTCCCCAATTTATACATATACACCACTATAAGGAAGACCATCTTCTAAGTGGGCAAGTACAAACCTCACTTTAGACAAAAGCATGGTACCTGCAGCGTAAAGGCCTCCAATGGAATTGGATCAAGAGTGGTCACCAGGTAGACATCATTAAATTCATTATTGATGAAATCACCATCATTTATCACACTGCGGGGGAAAGCACTATAAGAAGTCAACAAATTGAGGATATCCTGGATTTCTGATGAGCAAAATAAAAGAGAATGTTAAGAAATATTATTGGCTGGCCAAAACCTCTAAAATCATTTGTTATTGAAGATCTGGAGAAAACCGACTTTTCACACTTTATCTTAAATTAACCTCATGAAGATATCATATATGTGCACAGTGCTCACTAAATAGATAGGATGCCTTCTACTTATTTAGTTATTGATGATGCAACTTCTGGATCCCATGCTTCTCGTAATATGTAACCAGATTTCTTCATTCTAGGTAATAAAATTTGGTTTTATAAATTCTCAACATAAGAATATTAAATTTCAATTGACCAAATGCCAGAAGCAAGATCTTGTACAAGTAAAGAATGGAAATGGAGGAAGACAGTCAGAGTATGACTGCCAAAAGCAACTGTGCTGCAAGTGAGAAGACATCAAATGACTAGCCAACAGAGCACTTAAGAGAGGTTGTGGAAGTATTAAGTGTGTCTTTTTCAAATAAAGTCTAAAACTTAAACCAACAACATGACATCCTATCTTGGAACTTCCATTACATGACATGAACAAGTCAAAACCAAGTAACCCATAGTTTATACACAATGTTCCGTGGGTACCAGCACTACAGTTATTAACTTGAAACATGAGAAAATGCTTTGATCCATTGACATGAAGAGGAATGAATACAGAATTTCAAAAATGTCTAGCCTGGTTGATGCATCTTCAGAGGGAAAGGAAACAGTTGCAGAAATGGAGGTAAGGGTCACTAACCACTCTTGAAGATAAATAAATAACAACTCAAATGCATCTTTCGGAAGGACTATCCCTAGCTCCTCCTCGAGTTCCCTCCTGAAGCATACAACGTTTATCTCAGAATAAGCATGATTGAACAAGCAGGTAATTCTTTTTTTGGTGGCCAGAGCAAGCATAAAATTTAAAGACACTAAAACATGAAGCCAGGAACATATAAATTCAGTAAATGTAAAGGAAATGACACGTATTTCTCTGTATATTTAGTTTCTTCTCTACTCTAAATATTAAATAGATTCTGACTGATAGAATTGTAAAAAGTTTCTTCACAAGCAGGTCTGCAACTCACAGGAGCCTTCATAAACAATCATAAGCCAGGTCTCCAAATTCAGTTTTTACAGTCATATACAAAGCATCTTCTTGCCACAATCGACATTATCGCTTTATTGAAGGAAGAAAGTACTTGACTTCCTGAATTCTCATTAGATTTCTAAGACATGGTCTTATACATAATTGAAGCATTCATGGTTGTAAAAGCCTTGGCCAAGGTGCATCCTCTTATTCTTTCCTTTTCTGCCAGGCAAAGTCAGAACTAGAGCTCAGTCGGTTTAGAACTGCACTTTCAGACTCAAAGACAGATCATTTGGCTTGGGCATCAAGATAAGAAGAGAAATCATGCATATTTTTTAAATTGCTAATAGCTAACAGTAAGTTAGTTTCTAGAGTGGCAGGAGTACTTTAGTCAGATATAACTATTTACAGATGTTATCATGGGCACGGCAAGATGAACAGCAACTGCAAATAGTCTCAAGAAAAAATGCTAATGAATGAAAATTATGAATATGTACACAAAGTGAGTTAAAAAATTGTAATGGTGGTCATCTACATCAAAAGCAGCTCTATCAGAATCGTCGCCAGTAGAAAAACATGATTACAAGAACTTCATAAAATATAGATCAAACTGGTGTTTTTTAAGGCTAACTAACTTTCTCCCAAGGTAACCTGTAATTGCTGGATAACAAACTATAGCCTCACTTCTATCTAGGCAACAATACTGTGGGGAGCATTGCGTGTAGAAAATAGACCCAAGTAAGAACTAAACACAACTTGCTAGAAGTCATGTATAAAACTTGAACCAAATCAAGATATAAGGCCCAAATCTTATTGTAGATGCCACACAGATGAAAGCCCTAATAGGAGTTCCTTCAAAGCATAGAATTGCTCTAAACCCAGAAGCAGAGAATGAAGCGTATTTTAAGGATTGAGGTTGTTAACTGGGCTGTCACAAGCGAGGAATCGCCGGCAGATATATGGCCAGCACTCGAAATATCCCATTGGCCTGGCCACGAGTCCTTGCAGTCAGCGCGCTTCTGGAGGAGAAGTTCCTGTGTACTCTCTGAATATATCCACACATGAACTGCTCGATGGTAGTCCCCGTCACGATGAACATCACCCCTGTACACGATAACAGCAATAGTATGCAAATAAGGGGAAGGGAAAAAGGGTCAAAAGGACCAGTCAATAAAGATGTTTGAAGCAATGAAAATAAAAATTCTTCAATAGGATGTCTTGATGTTTATGAGCAAACAATGCTGATTAAGATGAAAGCTATTGCTTCCAGTAAAAAGAAAAAGGTACCGGACAGTAAAGCTATTAACTGGTAAAATGATTTGAATACGTAATGGTAGAGACAAGTGTAGAACGAACTGGTTCTAGCAGTTAAATTACCAGCTTGATCGCCCAACATAAAGCAGTGCTATGATGAGGAATAACAAAAAAAGAAAAAAAGATAGCATGGTTTCACCATCTATGATATCGAGACTAGAGAAAAACTACGGTTTGTCAGGACTCAAGATACACTCAAAGCTGAGTACTTTTTCATAACGATCCCGTTTTCCATGTCTCATTAGCATTCGAAAAGAATCGCATCATCAAGAACCCATCACTGAACGGAAGAAAATCATATACGCGTTCCCTCATCAAGTTCCCGATCAATTTTCGAGGCAGCAAACGAAGAACTGAAGAAGGGTTGGATGAAGAGAGGGAGAGGCGCGTGCCTGGGTTTGCAAATGCCGGTTTTTTCGCCGGTCCTGGTGAGGACGTCAAGGTACTCAATTCCAGAGTGTGCTGAAGCTTCCGCCATGTTTCAGTATCCTGGGTGCACCACTCAAACCACCGTCTTCCAGCGTCTCAATGTTAGATACGCGAGAGCGAGAGCGAGAGAATATTGCCTGGCGTGTAATCTGGGCTGAGTATTGATTCGGGTTCAGGAGGGGGAGTCAAGTCAGACACAGCCGAGGATGCTTCCCCAGAGAAAACAGTGTCCGGGTGCAATCATTGCCTTCATGTTTTCAAGTTGGTTTTTACTTCACCCGTGAAATTCTGCCTATATCTGTCTCGAGCAATAATCGCCTCTCTATTTGCCAAAAATGGGTCGACTGAATTTGAATAATCAATCATAGATTTTAAATATAATTGGTACGAATCGATAATTTGTCAATATAGATTAATTATAAAATAAATAATAATTTTTTCCGTCTTCAAAATCTGATAATGGATTACCGATTATTTTGAATTTTACAAATGATAACCCTATTTGTTAATAAATTACTTACAAATTTTTGCTAATCGCTTAGATGATTCATAGTAATGTCCGTTAACGATTATAACTTACAAACCAAATAACTAATTTATCATTATGAATTTTTATTGTACTAGAACTAATGTTTTGGTCTTATAAGTGCAAATGTTTATTTGTTACTTACATGCTAGCGAAATGATCGATTTATCATGTTGAAGTACTCATATAGATCACAGGCAATCAACCGTTTATACAAATGAACTTGTTTTTCTATTAGTAGACTACGAATTGCGTACATGCCTTTCCCCCTTGCGTATTGGTCAAACCATACACATTTGGACTAGCAGCATGAATACCAGCCACTGTACACAATTACATCGTCGTCTTCAGTCACCATCGTTACCACCAAACTTGAGGGGAGCTTTACTCGCCAGACAAGCTTTCTAATGCCAAGACTCTCAAAGCAATCCCTACAAAAATGACCATCCAGGAAAAATCTAATCTTGGCCAGGCATGTCAAAATTCTGCTTGGTCATTAACTGCTGAGAAAATTCTCTTGAGCATCAGCCTCATGGCTCAGGAATACTATGATCTGGAAAAAAAAAATACTAGTCGAATCAGTTCAACAAGTTAGACATGGCAATGGCCTGGGAGAGCATGATGGTCAGGCCTGCCTCCATGCAACATCGCTGAAGTATGCAGTTATGCCCTTGAAATTGCCATCCACATAATTTTCTTCAATCTGCAAGTCTTTACTATCACGTTATGCAGGGAAGACAAATCAAGTCCATCGAAAAGGGTTATAATCTAACAAGGCAGTACCTCAACATGTAAAGGAGGAGAAGAAAGCCAAGAGAGCTCTTCCACTTGGTCTAAGTCCATGTTGCGGGGAAGAAACATAATGATGTTTGGTGTTATCCTCTGAGCAGCTTGAAATACTGAATAGCTGTCATTAGATGGATATCAGATACATTTTTTTTTTTTTTGGGAAAAGGAGGTCATAATTTTTTGCCTAACCACAATAATGGAAGTCTCAGAATTAGGAGACAACAGAACTGCAGAATTGTACTGCCTACAGACCATATTCATCTTGATTGAGTTTCGTGATATCACTCAGGCCATGCACACATGAGAGAACTATTGACATGTAAAGAATGCATCTGTAGTTAGTTCAGAGGAAATAGCGTTCGACCTCCTTTCTCCTTTCAGTTATTCATACCATTGACCTATGACACTACTACAAAGAATAGAATTCCTCTTTCTTTATATAAAGAAAGAGAAACATTTGCCTTACCATTCGTATTATTTTCAAGTAAAAATTGATGAAGATACTTTTACTCCTCTAAGTTACACGCAATCAGTAACTTTATCATCATGTGAAAAGGCCTTTTCACTTAGAATTGAACAAGAGAGTGCATGAAGAGGTTCTGCATACCCGTCTTTTGGCCTGAGCAGATCAAGATTAAATTGCTGAATCATTTTGTATGATGGGCCACCCCATGGAGGTGAAAGGTAAACAATATCACCCTGACAAAATAAAATCAAGGGGCATTTCATTTATAGTTGAGCAAAATGCAGAATAAAGTTTTGACCCTGAATATAAGAACCCCAGCAACACACTCAAGCCTTGAGCACAAAGAAAGAATTTTAACTGAATAATTACGCCAGACATGTGATTGCAAAGCGATATTGGAGGACAAGCATCAAAGGCACCAACCAACCATTATATGATGCATTCATAATACAAAAGCAAGGCTCAATCTGAAGCATCAAATCATTGCCAGAAGCCACCTGCCAAATGGTTGGCATTACTTGCTGTATTTTTTCTTATATTGCATAACCATTATTAATACTATATAAGTGTTTCCAACTCAACACAAAGCTTATTCTAACTACATATGGCATGTAAACAGCACAGTAAAACCAGACTTCCTCGACTATAATCGCAATATGGATTAACACGTGAAAACTGAACATGATCAGAATGAAGTAGCATCTCTTGTATATCATATCATTACCTTCAGTGATGGAGCAAGTTGGAAGAAGTCCCCAACAATGAAATCAATACGGTCTTCTACCCCATATATTTTGGCATTATGAAAAGCCAATGCAATTTTTTGAGGATCAATGTCAATTGCAACAACGTGGTGACATCTACAGCAAGTAAAGGCAATCTCAAGTCATAAATCTAAGAAAACCCCCACTGATGAGATGAACTAATTCAGCCTAAAAGTCAAAATATCACAAACTTTCTCAACAGAACATTCAAGAAAGGTTATATAAGTATCTCGAGCATGTAAACATTATCAAGAACGCTAAAACTTCCATTGAGAATTAGTAGATAAAAAGCGTAGCAGAGCAGTGGCTGTAGAACTTACAGTAAAGCAAACTGAATGGCATTGCCACCAACACCAGCAAAGCAATCAATCACGGTTCTTCCACGACATCTCTCCGCATGTCGGATAGCAATCTCCTCAGGAGTGACGGAATACCAACCCTCCTCGTCCAATTTGACACCTTCATCATACCTCGAGAACAGGTGATATCTTTGTAACCAGTACTTCTTGACCAGAGGACTGATAGTGGCACATTCCGCGCGCTTTCCTCTACTTCGCTTCAACTTAACTGGAATAACATGGAATGAATTGACCTCAACCCCGATTGATTATATCAACAAAAGTAGTGACAGCGAGCAACAGAACAAGGAGAAGACATTTGTTTTTCCTAGGGTCGCCATTGAGAGAGAAAGGCCATTGCTTTGAGGGTTTTCGCCTGTAGCAACTAGCAACCGAGTCGGTCAGATCATTTGGGTTTCCACAAAGGAGAGCGTTTTCGACATTTTCTGCTCGATCAACTGAGTAAACCGAACCCAGAAGAGGGGAAAAGAAAAGGGAATAGCTTTGCTTGAGAATTCACTCCAGGAAAAGCTAAAATGGAGGATAGCAGAAATTGATAAGCGAGCAAAGTAAGCAGGGAAAGTGAAAATAGGAGTACCTCGCTTGCGTTTCTTAAAAGGACGAGAATGGGGAGCTTGAGCGGCAACTCTCTCGTTCCCCATCATCCACAGCTTCCCGCTCTCGCTCTCGCTCGTTCGTGCCAAGTTGGGAGGGTGGCCTTCCGGGTCGAGTGGAGAGAGAGAGCTGGTATTTGTTCGTTTGCGCAAGAACAATGAGTGATTTTTCCATCGAGAATCCACTACGTTTTTCTTTTTTTTAATCGTATAGCCGGGTTAACTTCGGTCTGAGATGAGACCCGCCCATTACCCGGATTGGCAGCCGCTCTGATCACAGAGCAAAAGGGGGTGTCTCGTCCAAAGTTTCAGAAATAATATAGTTATCATGACTAGGCTACTGCCGCATCGTACTTATGATCTCTCATGGCTCCCTCCAATCTTGTTTCCAGATTAGGTCATTCTAAGCAGAAAAAGATTTGACGAAGCTTATATGTAAGCTATGACGTCTAGTCTTGCTTGAGGCTTCCCTCATAGTTACCGCATGCATAGTGATTCACCACAATTATGTCCAAACGTGCTCTGGTCTTACACATTCCAGGTCGCTTTTCCCTATATTCCGGAGCAAAAGTCCGCCCTTCATGCTTCATCCATGTTATAACTGCTTTGAATAAATGAAGTGGTTTACGGCTACGAAGGAGTAAGAATAGACTTTCAGGGTTTGTCATAACTAGCTTTGGTTTGGAGTCTTTCGATCTTTACGACTACAACAAGCAAGTGAAACTTACTCTCCTTCTGCTGATCTCAATCCGGGTCCTTCGCTATGTTTCTGGCTTTGCTTAATTAATGCATTTCGTGATTATAAGGAAATGAAGCTTCATGCAATAAAAGAGAGTTAGACCTGAGCCCTTAATTACGTGATAACTCTGGAGGGGAAATTAGCTCCTATCCAATTGCCTAACGAGAAAGGAAGCAGCCCATGGGACGGGTGTCCCCAAACCAATGGTCCCGCGCTAGCACTCATAACAAAAATTTGCCAACTGGTCAACCCATCGGTTGCCTTCTCTATAGGCATGGGCCACTTGCAGACATGGAAGATCGGCGACCAAACTCAGATTATTGCTGCATAGATCCTCTTGCCGCCGATGTGGTAACATCGCCAGTAAAGGTTGCAAATCCACTTCAAGATTATGTTCCTGAAACCGATGGAGATGGCTAAGGAGGGACCCAAAAGAACAGCCCAGAGTCCAGCCTTGACTGAAGAACAAATGCCTACAGATTTGGCCAAGCCTCTTCTCCAAGTCTCGAACGAGCCCCCCTGCTGAGGCATTATTGCCCGGGTTGCCTCGTGTGGCCCCCTTTGTATCGAGTTTAACAGATCCTATTTGAGGTGAGTCGCCAAAAATACCGATCCTTGTCTCTTGTAAACTCATTTGAGAGGATACTTATCTAGCCGTTTCAGCTTCACCAACATACTTCTTTGTAACAATAGAGGAACAGGGCGGCCCACATAGATCACTCTCAAAGACTTCCTCATACCTTTACTGCCACATACACAAACAATCCACATCAAAAATAAGTGCCCAACCATTATCTCGATGTTATTGTGAATTTTGAGATTCGGGAAATTAATTATTTAGCACTCCTTGTAGGCCAAAGGGTGCACATCAAATTCCAGGGCATATACTCAGCAGGAGAAACATGTCAAATCAGGCAGAGGCATCAAGACTCGGGCATGGTGACTTGATATCCAGATCAAAAACAGAATTCATTGATTCAGTGTAATCTCCAGAATTCTCATATTTAGCAGTCATGTAGACACAAACTAGTCCAACCAAAATGTCAGGTTGGCAACATTAGTTCACCCTTTAACAGCGCCCAGCAAAGATGAGTCCCTTCATCGTTTACTTGTCATCCAGCATGAAACTAAGGACATGAATACTCAGCCTCATGTGACCTCTTCCATCTTTCCTTCATCAAAAGAAGAAGTCCATCGAATCATTCCATACATATCCAACTAAATCTTCCAATGCCAAGACCAATTTGAAAGCCAAAAAAGAAATTCAAATTGCCTTTGCCCTCCCCCAAAACCAAAGAAGAAGAAGAAGAAGAAGAAGAAGAAGAAGAAGAAGGAGGAGGAAGATCATCCGGACAACCAATGAAATGCCAAGTAGTCAACACGTTAGACCCAAAAGAAAAAAAAATTGAGGATATAATTTACTCTAAGGAAAAACTATGAGCCTGAAGGAAAGAAGTCGCTGCTCAGTCCTCAAAATCTCCAGCATGCTCCAATAGATAATTCGCTGCCAATTCCTCATTCCGGTCACAAGCCAAAAATGCCTCAATAACAAGGGCCCTGTCAAATCCCATTGCTTCAAGCTGTGAACAAACAAAATTAGAACAATGCTATGACAAGGTGCGATGGCAAAACTGACAAAGCAAATCCAAATTGGAAGCATACTCGCTCTATGGCCTCCTGCTCAGCTGGCGTTACATTTATAGCATGAGGCATATCTTGATCAGGCTGATCAAATATATCCCTACAGGGAAGTCAAACCATCAGAATTTTCCAAGTGAAACCCCCCACTGAATATATTCAAAAATAGGTAGTCTCTTTTCAAACGCAAAGGGGCACTCCATAGAATTCTCTGTCAGCAAATGATATCAAACAGGCTTCACAATGCTTCAAAATTAAGGTGAACGAATGCAAATTAGTCCACTCTATGCAAATTTATTAACCCAACTCCTAAACAACATAAGAATGAGAAGCGAAGTCACTTTTTATTTGTAGGCAAGGGAGGGGAGATGGGGCTAATCTCAGAAACAAGGTCATCGTCTTGTCTCCCAAGATTTGGGTGTTGCATTCTAATCTGGCAAAAGAAGACCTATACAAGCCCAGTTACCTGAACATCTATTACTTACCCTTCAGACCCATCAAGAGGTTCATTTATCAACTGAAGAAACTCTGCATGGTGCTCTTGTATCAATCGTAAGAGTTGAGGGTTTTGCTTTCCAAGTTCCTGAAGCATGGGCTGTTATCAAGCACAAAAGTAGATTGCGTCATTATCTTACAAGAATTACTTTACTAGAACTGTGTCCAATAGAAATTAATTAAAAAACAAGAAAATAGCATATTCAGACCTGCAAAATCTGGGGATTTGCTTGCACCATAGAACGCAATGCTTGGAACTATAATGCATAAGGAAAAAAAAGAATCATATCAGACCACTTCAAATATCCTAATACCTTATCCATAACTACCGATCAGTACTATACATATTTGTACCTGTGTAAACTTTTTTTTTTTTTGGGGAAAAGGAAAAGATGAACACCATATGACCAACCTTCGATGTTTGATATCCAGTATATAAATGCACAAGGCTTACACATTATGTTAACATAGATTTTATTTTTCGTAGGCTTCCCCCGCTGTAAATTATATAGTCACTGACCATTGACAAAATAAAGACTAGTGAAAAGAAAAGTTTAAAGCTTCAGATCTTCAAAGTGAAACTACCAGTACTTTTTTATACATTAGGAGATGCTCAATGGTAATGATACCTGTTGATTGTTTCGAAGAAAATCGAGTGTTCCAAGTCCACCAGCAGCAGCACTTGAAAGTGCTTCCTGCAAAACAATTTACTTTCTGGAAACTATTGTGCTTCTGAAGCCTAAATTGTCCTGGCACAATAAGAAAATGAACTTTACCTGGGGAAACAAATTTAAAGGAGATGTATTTGGTGCACCAGATGCAGGTGTGGGTGGTGCTGCACCTGCTTCATTTGCCTGACTAGCAGGATGAACCCCAGGGACAGCAATTTCAGCTGATTCCGGTATACCCTGAAAACAGGAAGACATTAGAATTGATTGAAGACTAAAAATAGGGCAAAAGCATCATAAGCCCAATAGACATACAGAATATAGATAATCCACTGCTCGCTCTGGATTATTGTATGCAGCTCGGAGAGCACGTACAACTGTCTCTCTGTCCCAGGTCCCACCACCCATGTCCATTATTTGCTGGATGCTTTCCTCCAGATTATTGCCAGCAACTAAATGGGAAGCAGCTTGACTGTAGGCATCAGAAGGCACACTGCAACAAAGAGATAACAGAGTGATTTACAAGTAATCAGGCAAACCTGTGATAAGGCAATTGTAAATCAACTATGACACCGATCACTGCCTCCACATATTCTCTTTCCATTATGAATTTATTGTATTCCCCATTATCATTCCACCTATTATTAACTAATCATGCTTGGCCAAAACGGACAGCAAAATTGATTATTTAAATCCGTAATTGCTCCTCAACTTCTGATCCTCAAACTACCTATGTTGCGTTTCAAGGATATGCTAAAGCGTTCATATTCAGCTTCTTTTCCATTGAATTCTAACATGAAACCCCTTTAAACTATCTAGCAGTCTCTCAAGATGCGAGAGAGACAGAGGCTGTGAGCAAGACAAGCACCAAGCTACGACCAAACCAAGGTAGCATAAAACAAAAAGCCATGTTGTCTTACGACAATCTTTAACAAGGATCTGGATATTAACTCATCTTAATGATTGTGCCAACATTAACCAGCTTCACAGGAATTAATATCGGGAAGTTTTAATTATGCCAGAATAACAACTGGTATCCCCATCAATATCATGAAAGCTGCTCATTCACAAATATATTTAATTTCGCATGTCGCCAACTACAATGTCTATGAGTTTGCAATATTAGAGGAATCAGCGTATCATATAGAGAGAGAGAGAGAGAGAGAGACAGAGAGACAGAGAGAGACAGAGACAGAGACAGAGACAGAGAAAGAGAGAGAGAGATCTCCCATACTTAGCCGTTGACCCTTCTGAAGTGGAGTTGCTCTTTGAAGCACTGTAAACATTGTCAAACAGGGTATGAGCTTGATTCAGCAAGTTGAACAAAACATTACTGTCAAGCAACTGTAATCTTACGGTGCTTGTGCAGGGGCTTCAGATACTGGAGACGGGTTAGAAGTTGGTGCAGTCGTTGGTGCAGTGGTTGGTGCAGTGCTTGCCGCAGCAACCGCTGCAGCAGTTGCTGCAGTGGTTGCTGCAATGGTTGCTGCAGCGGTTGCTGCAGCGGCAGAAGCAGGCTGTTTTGACCAAAAAAGAACAAAGAAAAAAACCCTTCATATACCAAGCACTGAATCACTACATTATCCGAAAAAAAAAAAAGACAGACAAGAGTATACCTGTGAGGACGAAGTGCCAGTTGAGCCTGAATTCTTGCTCTGTTAAACAAAATGACAATGAAAAAAGAAAAAGAAGGAGAAGAAGAAGGATGTCATAGGTCATTCAAGCTGGAGCTAGGAGATGACAAAACTAGTGTCGATATTGCTCATCGACATAATAACTCAGATCAATCAAAATGCAAGATAATGTTCTGATTAGAAAGGAAGAAGACGAGCACACAAGACAACATGCAAATATATCTATAGATATTTAATTCATCAAAAGTCAGGAAGGAAAGAAGAGAAATCAAGATTTCTCATATAGCACAAATTATCCTGCAACACCAAGTATGAGCCAACGTAGCTACAGCTGGCAGCTTCCTACATAACCAAGGAAGATTATGGTGCAACTTTGTTGCAGAAAGGACTACCCCACCCAAAAAGAAAACGGTCATGTCTCATTCACAGCTTAGAAGTCAAGCTCAGAGGACATAAGTTTGAAGCAAGACATCATGATATAAACATGCTACCCCACCCTCCAGCAAATCGATCCATGGAAATCTTCCCAAATGCATGTGATGTGAACATACTAGAACATCATATACCTAAACTGGCCAGACACCTCCACTCAATATAATAAAAAATAAAATAAAATAAAATAAGAAAGAGCCAATTCCATAATCTCCTGATAACTCAAAAGGAGCTGTTATCTTGGACTTCGCTAAAACCATGTTTAATGGACTACAATTACCCAGCGATCCTTAAGCTCAAAGAGTAACTAAACTTCACTTCAAAGATAAGGCAAAGGGAGCAAAACAAGAAGGCTGGCCAGATTATAGTCGCAACCACACCAACATTACGTAAATCAATTCTATGCGACTTACAAATGCTGGCACATGCAACGCATGAAACATAAAAAAAAATATATATATATATATATAAATTGCTTCATATACTTAAACTTAAGGCAGGTATGATGTACCTTGCTGAGCATGACAACGAGAAAGCCAGCTTCAGAGACCTTGTTGTCAGCCAATGTGGTCTCGTCCTTCAATACCTTACCGTTGTGAATCAGCAACTGCTGCCCACACGGGTAGTTGTCCTTTCCCTGTACATCTTCAATGTTCTTCTTGACAGCCATTATCTACATTAGCCAGGAAAAGAAAGAAAAAGGACTCTCAATCAGAACACAAGCAACAACAACTCACAAGGCAAAACTACCCTTATGGCAAATCCACGCGTACCAATGCAATACCCGCAAAAACATCAATTACCCATTGTCCCCACCCAGCAATTGCACTGATTCGGGGAGGCAAAACGATCTTTTGCATCCTCTTGAGTTAAAAAAGAAAAAAGAGAAAAAAAACTCATTTTCCGGCGGACGTCCGAGAATTCTAGATTACGGACAACCTCAATCTTTCTCGAAGCTCGCATTTTCCCGATAGGAAATCAACGGAAACAAAGCGAACCCACGTCCAGGCAGCGGGAATTGGAAAACCTAAGGAAGGAAAGGGGGGTCGGGGAGAAGAACTCACGGTGTCGGTGGGCTGCACTTTAATTTCAAAGTTGGTGCCTTTGAGCGTCTTCACAGTGAGCTTCATGGCGGCCGAATCAGGTGGAGAAGGGGATCGACCGAAACGGGCGCAATTCCGCTTGCGGGTTTGGCTTGCTATGGAAGTAAGTAGAGAACCCTAGAAACTCTCAGTCCCACAGGAGAGAGAGGAGAGAGAAGGGAGAGAGAGAAGAGGAAGGAGCGCGTGTATGTTGTGTATGTATGAATGTATGTCCTTGCCATGTGTGACCTGCCCCCCCGCTGTGACAAAGAAGCAGAGGAGGTCCCCGCACGTGCCGCGCACGAATGCACCATGCCATTCGGTCCTCTTAGGGCAATTGGAACATTACATTAATTAATTACAACAGATCAAGTCGACACCTTTAATTGATTGAGGCTACATTTTATTTCCCGAGGAATAAATAATTTGAAAATTATTTTTTCAAAAATTATCATTCGTGTCACTTATAAAAATGAATTGATGAAAATGAATAAACTGATCGATTTAATCAATTATCTTTCTTTTCTTTTAGAAATAATATCTAATATGGTTTGATTTGATCACAGAGATTCTAATATTTTTAATTGAGAGGATCTCTTGAAATTACATTCTTGTCAAAAACAAAAAGAAAAGAAGAGATTCTAAGTATCGATTCATTTTGCATGAAAGAGTAGGATTAAAACTCACTTTTTTTTTTATCTGTTTTTTTAGGCTTGCTGCTCGTTCTATTGCGTGACTAATGAGTTTATCAACATTTCACCATACAAAATCATCACCACCACCTTCTTGAAATGAATGAACAAGTATGTACTTTGAGAGCGAGATTTCGATACCAAATGAAGCATTCCAACAAGGATTATCATCCCTAATTGGGACACCATCTTTGTAAGAATGTTCCAATTTTGGAGGGTCTATAATTGGCTTATCAAGTTCAAGACATATTTGATATGCATAAGTTGATTTCCAGCCACAAGTATACCTTCAAATATCATATTCAATGATAAATCTTCAATGGACTCAGTTGTCATAAGATGCGCGCTGCAGTCTTGTGACCAGTCCATGTCCTAATCCTACAATAGCGTAATCCTGGAGGAACTATTTTGACATAAGCTCGAGAGTCCGTGGCACGGCGGATTCAAATCTTCTGACGAAACATCCATACAATTACATGGTTTCCCACGACTAATCATTCTTACCTATGGAGTGATTTGTGGCATAAGTGGAGTCCTTACAAGTCGAAAGCGCACTGTGACTTTAATCCCCGCATAAACTCATGGGCAAGTTTCTTTAGGATGGTCTGCAATCCGCAGAAGATAGAGGTCTTTATCGATTAGGCTGCGGAGGCCGGTGGCAACTGTTAACCAAGTTTTGCCCAAATGTGCAGAACTTGCCCCACTCGCCGCAAGTGCACGTTGCATTACATTGGTTAGGTTATCATAGTTTTGCATCAAATGGTGTAGTATTGCGGAAGTAAATACGGTTCAAAACCATCCTGCTCATACACCATTATGCGTTCATTTCGTTGAGGGTTCTGGCTCGGCGTTTAATTTTTTCCTTCCACCTGGTGTCCCCGGCAAATTATCGACCTGACTGTAGGAGGACGACATGGCAATGGATGAGGTGCTAAAAGTAGAAGGTGGATGAGTTTCCATGGTCAAGATGGCTTATTTTTAGGTGGTAGTTTTGAACGAACTTGTTGAATGGCCACCTGGCTTAACTACCTAAATAATCTCCATATCTGCTCATTTTAATCCGGACAAACTTCCTTCGTATTCGGCATAAAGAACTAAAGGAGCTCGTCTTGAATCCACCAATTCCAATATAAAGCTTGCCTGAACATCTCCATCATGCTTTATCTCCTCCCCTTTACAGCGAATTTTAAACATGTCTCTCAATCCCTTGCATTCTTTGCTCTTCCTATTTTGCCTTCTCCCATCTTCTACAACTGCCTTTAACATCAGCAATATCCTAAGCAAATACCCCGAATTCAGCACCTTCAACAATGACCTCACACTATCTCAGGTTGCCAGTGCGATCAATGCACGACAATCCATTACTGTCCTGGTGGTGGACAACAGCGGCCTTTCCTCATTGTCAGGGCAACCGGCGGAAACTGTCAGAGACATCTTGAGTCTCCTTGTGGTGCTCGACTATTACGATCCGCAAAAACTTCAACAATTACCAAATAAAACAGCAATTCTCACCACGCTTTTACAGGCAAGTGGACGGGCTGTTGGCCTACAGGGTTTTCTCAATGTGACCAGTTCGAGCAGCGGTGGGATTGTATTTGGCTCGGCCGTACAAGGATCGAGTGTTCATTCGAACTTAGTGAAATCTGTCACAGCTCAACCGTACAATATGTCTGTCTTACAAATAAGCAGTACAATAATGCCTCCTAATATGGGGAAAACTAATTCTAGTTCTGGCTCAAACTCAACTTCCTCACCGCCATCCCTAGCGCCAGCAAGTCCTAGCCCAAGTAAGTCCCCAGTGCCAGCTTCAAGTCCAACAATGTCTCCTGGGGCTGCGCCACCAAAGTCTGGAAAGGCACCAACTCCAGCTGCAGCAGCAACACCCCCATCTAACGGGAGTGGAGCAATCTCACCAGCCACCTCACCCGCCACCTCACCATCGGGTGTGGGTGCTGGTTCACCAACAAATGCCAATGCTCCAGCAGCAGATGCTCCGGTTGGTTCACCTCCCACTCCTGCAGGTGCCGTTGCCGATGGCCCTGCAGGTGCCAATGGGCCTGCAGCAGATGATCCGGCAGCCGATGCACCAGGAGGAAACAAAGCTGGCGCCCCTAGAGGTTATGGTGTTGACCGTGCAGGAGGTGGACTGTTTGCCACAATGACTTGGTATCTGGCTTTGACAATGTGGTAGAATATGTAAGGAAGAAACATTAGAAGATGTTGTCTCCTGCAGTAAATATGGAGCTTAGTTGCTTGCCCTTTTTACATTTCAAAGTGATGTAGTCAGCTGTTACAAATATCGTTATTAAAATCTTCCGAATTACATGTTTTTCCTAACGATTTTTCATCTTAGAAGTACCATTCCTGCAAAAACTGCTACCGCTAATTCAGTATCTTTTTGGTCATTGCCATGTGTTTGTTTTATCACCTAATGGCGTCTCTTATATTTCATGATGAATGTGAAAATCCATGTCAGACTTGGAGTGACTGCTAGCAATAATGGCAATTGCTTATTTACTTCCTAGTTGTTTAAGATTACAATTAATCATCATGGAGAAACTAAACAGGACCAAAGACGGATTAGAAAATGAGTGTTGTAAACTATTCAAAGCTGACTTTTAACATGGATTTTAATGATCTCTAATGATTGCAATCAAACTAAAAGTTTGAAAAGAGGTGGACATGCGGATTGAACATACACAAGTGTAGTGAATTATCAAAGGCAACTGTAAGTTTCAAGGGAGGAATTACTTGGAGTATACAAAGATCTGTGCAGGATTTATGCGGGAATGCATAGATGCATCTTCTTGATTTTAGAAGGAATTTATTCTGTACTCCCTCCTGATTGGAGTTTGATTTGCTGTTGAAATGCGAATCTCTCTCTCTCTCTCTCTCTCTCTCTCTCTCACAACAATGGTATGTATTTTATACCAAAAGAAGTACACATATCGTCAATACTATCTTTGTCAGCTACAAGTCGAAGCAGCGGAGCTGATGTCTTCTTTCTAGCACAAACTAACTCTTTGGCGAGTGAAAGGGCAAGAAAAGAAGAAAAAAGTTCTATGCTTAATCTACTTGACAAGTCCAGGCCTGTGTAAACTTCTAGAAATCCGCAATAAAGTTCATTGACTTGGAAAAAATCTTGCACATAGTCGGTGCAAGTAAATTTTTATATCAGGTGGATGCGATCTTAACTTGATGTCGTTGTGAACAGGGAGCCGGCCCCCAAAATTGGCTTAGAGTTTTATACTGCAGAGCGTTTTATATTTTGTCTGCTGGTTTTGCTGTGGTGTTTTTGTTTTTTGTTGCTCTAATGTGAAGCAACAGTGGTCATATTTCAGGTGTGCTCGTCTGCATATGATATGTATGCAGCTTTCTCGAGTCTCTGTTCTCTGCCGAACTTTTGGCCCATTTGTGACCTGTTCTCTGGATTTGCTCCCTTACCAGTGCAGGCTACGGTGCATTAGACTTAGGAAGATATATAACTTCAGACGAAAGTATTGGCTTCAAAACTTCTAAAGAAAACTTTCCACAAGCAAGCCTGCCTTGGTTGCATATTATATCTTGTATGCTCTTTACTTTCATGTATTTTGTTTTTTCTCCGGTCAAGTCAAAATGACAGATTGCTGAACGGTGAGCACTAACGCTGATTGTTGCAAAGAAAATTGAAACATTTAAGCTAACTTGAAGTGGTGCCAGTGATGGTATGCTAGTTGTCTGCACGCACTTGCTGTTGCTTCTGTTCTGTGATTTTCAGTATACGGCACTAAATGAATGGAGTTTGTAACAAACCACTTCTCAATGTGTGTGGATCAAGTTGAATGTGCACTTATGACAATGTGACATATATATCTACAGAACTTTCTCTCTTTCACATATATTTACAAATCTAATCCATAAATACAGTGTACACATGTCTCAGTTCTCTCTCCTGTGTCAAATGGCGATGTTGCCATGCCGAAACTTTGTTATAGATGAAGTTTTGTGCCTGTTAAGCATGATCTGCAGATAATGCTATCGATGAGCTGTGGCTAGACCATACAAAGACTCTCCAGAAAGGGCGTTGCTTGCCTTTGGAATTATTTGCAATCTGCTCCAGTTCTGATCTTTGTAGCATTTCCCACATGACCTGCACGTCCTCGTACTCACATGTTTGAATGTCGTGGTGAAGCTTCAGAAGTCCATCACCTGATTTGAACCAAAAGAAGAAAATCTCCTCATGTGCTTGAACTTGAAGTCAGGGAGAGCAAAACTTTTGAGTGACCAAGAAAAACGAGTACAACTTATCCTTGTGGTTGAGAAACAACTTTTGTCCGCATTTTTTCAGTGTGTTGTTTATCAATCGTAACAAAAGATTGATCCTGATGCACAATATATAGTCTCAGAAAAAGTGAACAGAGAAAAATCTGGGAATAGTAGCTGGTCTAGGAATTTTGCCGATGCTCATCTCAGAATCCACCGCTTTTGGTGCAATCAAGCTAAGTTCCTTCATCTTCTTCTTTTGCATATGTTCCAAGGATTTAGGAAAGATTCTACAAACCCACCATTTTGCTAACAAGTCCGAAACTAATGGAACCACTAACATGGAATTACTAGGACTTTTGAGAAAATTACAATAATCTATTGGAAAGAAAGAAAGAAAGAAAAAACCGTGAAGGATAAAGATATTGGTGATTTCTGCTCACGGATCAGTAGTAACTTCCAGGGGGTATAGTCAAATACATCAGAGGCACAGATATAGAAAGTGGATATAAATGGTCATTACAAGAGTTTTGGGGACACAACATGCAACTCAACCGAAACCAGCGAGTTTGTAAGTCTAATTCCACGGATAAATAGCAATAGGCAAGATGATACTTTTGAGTTCAGCTCAGTGGCATTTTGATTTTTGACACAACAGGTCCTTTTTCTACAATGTGGATTTTGGAGTTATTAACAGAAGCTGCTTATTCTTTACCAAAAAAAAAAAAACAGAAGCTGCCTACCCATACGCTACTCATGTTAAGTCAACACGAAAGTCTTTCTAGATCTTCAATATTTATTTCCAGAACAGAATATACTCAATAAAAAGAAAAGGGGAAATATGAAGAGATTACTTTGTGAAGAAGTAAATGATTTAAATCTTTCTTTCTTCTTCTTTTTTTCAAAATTTACAGAGTTAAAAGACTGAGCAGCAAATGAAACCAGAAAAACAGACATCAAGATCTGAAGCATGTGTTAAACTTGTCTGTGATCATACCACCACACCGAAACAACAGTGGGAGAGAGAGAGAGAAAGAGAGACTCACGGCGATGGCGAGGCTTGAGGCGAGAGGAAAGAGCAAGCCAAGCCCTTCGGACAGGGGAGAGGAGCTTGTTCCACCACTCCATCCCACCTCTTTTCCTTCTCCTTCTCCTCTTATATTGATCTCCACCACAACACCATCGATCCCACAGTTTCAGTTCATCAACTATCACCCAACTGTTTTCTTCATCCTCCCAAAAGACATGCTCTCTCCCTCCCTCTCTCGGCTAAAACAGAGACTGGGGAGTCTCCATCACCCTCTGAATATATATGAACTCCAACCCCAAGATAGCTAAGGCGACGAGCTAAAAAGAACTTGGCATCTAGAGAGAGAGAGAGAGAGAGAGAGACTGCCTGTCACTTTCTTAGAGGGGCTAACCTCGCGCTCCTGTTATAACCGAATTTCTTTCAACAGAGACATGTCATCTCAATATTTTTCAGTATCACCCATGGATATTTTTGCGCAATCTCATTTGAGCCCCTATATTCTCAATTTTCTCAACAAGTACCATCCCGTCCTTTCTAACTCTCGTTCTCTGTCTCGATGAAGTTCAGAATCAAGTTGTTTTGCCAAAAATGGATGGTCTAAAAAATATATTTCTAAAAGTAATTGATTCTGTTACTTAATATAATTAGTTAATGAAAAATATTTCATCATTCACAATAATTTAAGTTTAAACACTTTTGTGAATGAGGATTTTTTTCGTTCATTCAATTTTATAAAACAATACAGGTGATTACATTTTAGTAAAATGTTTTTCAAATTATTTATTTTCCACGACATAAACACATTATAAATTTTAAGATAAGTTATAACAGAAACTGAAATGCTCTCTAGGCTACCCTATCATTTGATAGCATAGACAAGTTCGGTAACAATTTTTTCCCTTTTAACTCTTTGGCACGACTCGTTCAATTACCCGATTTCAACTCCACATTCATCTCCTCATGCCTTAATAAGTTCTGGCTTGATTGAGATAGACTCGTAGAGTACCGGGGGGCTTTTTGCAAGAATTAAAATGTGGGGCACAAGTAAATTTGTGATTATTCCTTAATATGGATAAATATAGAATTAATTATACCCTTCCATGGACCATAAACATAGTTAGAATCATTTTGCTTTTTTAATTCAAGTTGGAATTTTCACAATTTCAAGAATTATTTATCAATAGATCGAGAGATAAGCAAATATCGATAACTTGTTTCGCTATGGATTGAAGTATCGTATCGATTGCATATTTTACTTGTGATGGACAGATCGAGCCCTCTCGTCAAAATTCAACTCTATAATAAAACACTAATTAACTGCTTTTGTGATAATTATAACAAGCCAAGCAATTCCAAACTTAATCAAATCGAATCATCATGACTTGTCTTGTCGATGCAGCTTCCTCCTAAATAATTTCAAATTAAAAAGCCACACGTGGAACAATATTTGTGGACAACCTCCTCGTTTGGACTTCCTTTTCTCTTTAATGTCTTAAGGGCTATTTAAAGTTAAAATTATTGATGAGAGATCAAAGCAGGTCTTTGTATTCAAGGGAAAGTTCAACAAGATGCTCAGTAAAGGGCGGTTCGGCTCCTCTTATTTTAAAATTTCGGACGACAAAATATTCAAGTTTTCTCACTATTAGTTTATACATAAGGTGTAAGATGCAGTGTCGGCAACAGCCGGGTCCAAGTAATGGTTTATAAAACAACAAAAAAAGATTAGTTGAATAAACGGAGATATTTTTTGAGGGATAAAAAAAATTACTCATGTGAACCAATTTCACGGTGACGTGATGCAGTCATCTAGCATGCTTTACCCTCCTTCTGAGTGTTGACCTTACCCCATCTTTCCCCTTTTTTCTCTGCTTTGGTACCATACATTTCTAGCCGTTATCTATGGATCTTGGGACAGAATACATCTGACATTAAAGTTACAAGATAAAAAAGAAGCAGCAACTAGCGTTAAAGAGTTGATAAGAGGAGAGATCCTGGAAGTCCAAGAGAGCAGGTGTCTGTTCTCCCACGAGTTTTGAAAGTTATTGATATGGTATTGGCGAAGCCAGTAGGGCTTTAGAAGCTTGGTGCACATGAAACTGTGGGCGGTGAAGCGATTGAACGTCAGGGGGCACTGAATCAGAGGACATGGTGTGGACGGCAAGGTGCACGGTTTTTCAATGTTTTCACAACAGGAAAGGGACGTACTGTGGAATGTGGAACGGTGTGACTTGGGAGGGAAAAGGCAGAAGAGCTTCTCGAGCGTAGGGGGGGAAGGTAGGTTAGGTGGTGGTGGTGGGTTGGTGGGGGCTTAATGAACTTTTCAAACCTTCGTGCCTCTATTCTACGGCATAATCATCACATTCCAGAAACTTATGTGCATTACTTTTTGTATTTGAATGCGAGTGTCCGTTTGGCCCAATGTCTTTGATCAGCATAATCCGAGTCTCACGTCTGCATATGAACTCCCCATAATTAGCCTTAATAATGAATTCGAAACAAAAGAGAATTTATGTTGGAATATTCCTGAAGAACATGCAAGACTTTCAATACCATCATCGACTTGTCTGATTTTTTTTTTTTTCAGTAATCGGCAAAGGGGATTCTAGTTTTGGCATATGACTGCTGCTTGAGATTGAGATAGAAGACGAATAGTTCAGATGAGACATCATCCTCCACCAATTCATCTCCTTCCCTCCCTCTCCCTCTCTCTCTCTCTCTCAACCACAATTGTTAAGTTTAAAATAGCCTCAAAGGTTGGATGACCACTAGGAATAATAGAAAGCAAATTCCACCTACCACAAAGTAAAGATCAGTGGATATTAGAGGTGCATTAAGAAGAAATATGCCATTTTGACCGGTCACTTCATTTAGAGGTCAGAAGAGAACATAAGCCCACTATCCCAAATCTGATGGCCTCGGTTACTGGAATCAAATTCACGCGAGCACCCCCCCATCTTTTTTTTATTTCTTTTTTGTCAACCAGAATCTTCCATCTCCCTATAACAAGCATCATATTCAATCCTTTAATCCAATTCCAACTAAAGTAAAATGAACAAGATAAGAACCGTCATTAGTGCTCCCTCTTTCCTACTTATTTTGGCATCCGATCAAGTAATGCTATTCTTTCCCCCAACTTTTTATCTCTAAGCCAACCATTGGTACAGCAGTTAATAGTCACAACTCATGAGGAGTGGATAAAGATCTTGTATCCTGCAAGTGACTGAGAGGCTTTTGCTTATTCTTAAGTACTCTTCCATTTCGGTTATAATTAAACTAAATGAGTCGTCAACCTTCAGCAGTTTCCCGAAGAATCTTTCTTTGCTGAGACCACCCACTTGCATCATTACCCCGAATGAAGTTTTAAAAGTTTAACTCCATCTTTTCATTTCCGTGCACATAAATTTAATGAGGAATGATACATCAAGAAGAAAAGGAAGTGGAACATTAAAACAGAATGATAATGGTAAAGATACAGATGGATGTACAGCCCATGCAGGCACCCCAAATAATACCACTATGCAGGTAGATTTCTGCAGCAGTCGCTTGTATTTTGGCATGTAAATATTGCACCAACAAAGTGAGCATACTCGGAAGAAAGGGGAAACAATTTTAAATAATGAGGGAAGACATTATAAACACCAGATCCTAACATATAGCAAAATCCATTCACGGACTGAAATTCTGCAAAGTATCGTGCAGCTCTGACTACCCTTCAAGACTATCATGGTTGAGAAAGATGTATACTCGAGTGGTAATATCAAAACCATAAGGCCTCTTGCCTTCATAAAGCAAGCGCTCATCTAATATTTCCATTACCAACATCATCATTTCCAGAGCTTCCGATTCAATCGGATTTTCTAGTGCAATGTTTGCAATATCGGATGCATATATTGAGGCTATTAGCAATAAAAATGAACTTCATTGACAGATGCAAGAATACTTATGAGGACAGGAACTTTATCAATGGCTAAAAATGAATAAGATGCATGGAAATTGCAATTGCTGCTTATCCGCTAATCATCTATGTTCTTCATATACTCCTTAGAAAGTTTAGTCTCCATTATCAGCTGCTGCTCTTTCAGAAGAGAATACCCAGACTCAAGTAATGCCTCCAGTGTTTGCTGCTCAAACAAGCAACTAAACCCATTTAGGCAATGACAAATATCAAGTTGTATCCATTAAAACATTCACTCCCTTAAACAACATATTACTTTGATTTTAGTGAAGTAAACTGCCACCAAGACCAAGAATAACTCTTACCTTTGGGGGTGTAAACACTGGAAGCTTCTCATCTTTTCTTCGTTTTAGGAGTTTCTTTCCAAGATCTTCAAGCCCACCATTATCTTCAACCCACTGCGATCCAAAAGGAGTTAAATAACACATAAAAACTCTTAGAAAAGAACGTGGAAAAAGAATTTTCCCTTCAGAAGTATTTAGCCTCAAGCCTAAGCATTAGTCATGCTCATGAGAAACATGAGAAAAAATTTAAAGTTTACTGAATTACCAGCTGTTTAAAAACAACAGCCAACACTCTCTGCACAAGTGATGGGTCTGCTGTCCGGTAAAAGAATATACCACAGATATTTAATTACCTCAGCCATCCAATCACTATGAAAACAAATTGAGGCCATCTAAAGTACGAGAGAGGTTCATCATCCCCACGAAAATCAACCAAAGGTGATTTATACATGTATAGAGCATTAAATGTCTCAAAAAGATAAGAAAATAGCAACTTAAGATCCACTTAAGCTAACTGGCTAGGTTGTCAGAGAATTTGCCTCTTCATAGCACAGTACAAAGTTTACACACAAAATTCACATCTGAATGTCCTGGTGATTGGTTTGTTTGGGACATAACAGAAATTCAAAGCATATTTGCCACATAGGCCACAGTTCCTCCATCAATCAATTGATATCTACTGGGTAAAGAGCAATGGAACTTGCTCATCTATTTCATCACATCAAATTCAAAGTTTGGGACATGGATTGTTCAGTCTCCTCAATTGGACTTGCATTATTTTATACCTTCAAGATTGACCTGTCATAAGTCCGGGACCTAAGAGCTCCATAGAAGTCCAAAGCTGCATGAATACATAAGAAATTTGAGAGGAGTATGGTGATATCATGGTGTCAATGATACAAAAATAATGGCAAGAAAAGATAGCATGCTCTAAGATTGTTACCTTGATTAGGAAAGATATCAACGACATGTACAACCTCCTTCCTTGAGATGCCATCCTTCTCATACATTCTGTGAACAATATTTACAATATCTTCATGCGTAGGCTGCCTAATCATGAAAGAGATATAATCACTAATGTGTCCACCAATAAAACAATCAGCACCAGCATCCAAATATTCAAAAGTAACTAGAGGAAGGGCTGCACCCTAGCTTGCAAAAATCACGTACCAGTAAAACTTTTCCATCCTTCCATCACGAATCAAAGGAGCATATATTGTTGAAAAGTCATTCCCAGTAAAAATAACAGGGATTCTATTTGTGACATCTGATTCTCGCCAGTCTTGCCCAATGCTTACTCTTGTTGGATTGTCCGACAAATTCATGAGTGTGCCAACAACAATTTGATTATTCACAGTCATTTGAGTATTTCCTGGATGGGGGCATGGCATGTGAGATTCATATGAAAGGACCAAGACTAGATGAATGGATTTTTTTTCTTTTAATAAGATGACAGTTGGGAGACTTAGGATATAACCCCATTACAAGGCTTAGAGGTAAGCTGAAATTGAACCTGCCTAAATGAACTGTAGCTTACCAAATCTACCAAGGCCAGCATCAATATCATTGATCATTAAACAGCTCATTTTACCCTGCATTTCCCAAGGAAATCAAATTAGACTTCCTTGACAACTTATTATAGGGCTTCGCAAACACCAGTGATGGAACTTCAGAAACGTGATATACCAACTAGAAGGTTGCATTTCAGTATAGCGGATTAATGATTTATAGTAAACTTCTTGAACTCCAAAGCGCATTCATACAGAGCAATTAAGTACAACCAGGCTGGAAGAACTACTCCATCATTTTAAGTTTCTCTCATGGAATGAAATTATTATCTAAGCTGTCATTTTAAATCTAAGTGTCATACTTTGTAGGAAACGATGTTGTGAGATTGCTGCATGGAACAACACTTGGTGCTTCTCACCAAGCTGCTAGTATGCTATCCCACAGTAGGATGGCATTAGAACTTTGAAAGTCAAATGCAGCAGTATATAAAAACTGCCAGGATGTCAGTGAGGAATAGACTAGGTAACAGGCAGAGAAAAAGAAATAAATGAATAAACTAATTATTCAGCATGGCACTAACAGTTTAAAAGATGCCACAAAACAGGTAGATAATGACAATTGATGAATAGCAGAAATGCATTAATCTCCAGACATGAAAAATAGTCACACGACATACATAAATTGATAGTCAAAAAGTGGAAAAGCTTCTAACTTGGTTCTGAACCACTTGAGAAGCTGCTCTATAGCGTTCACGTATCAATTTTCCCGGTTCTCCTGTTCATTCAAAATAGACATTTAGCCATAGAAAGAGCAAAGCTTCAAGAAATCAGCAATGCAACAAGAAGAAGTAACAGTCCCAATTCGCATGCTAGAACACTAAAGGATGGAAGAAACCATCTCACCAGCTCTTTCTGATTCTAGTTCCCCAGCAGACATGATAATGGGCTCAACTCCCATGGCCTGAAATATAAGTTCTGTCTGGAATGATTTTCCTTGACCTTTTCCTCCCCAAATACCTGGGAAGTAGTATTATCATGCTTAGAAAAACAGAGAATGGAAGTCAATTTACCCAGCGTCATAGAAGGTTCCCTCTATATCATCTGAAAAAGAATCATTCTTCACTAACACACAGTTTTTCATTTTTACGTCAGGAACAATGACATTTTTGTGCAAAAATTTGATTACAAAGAAATTGATAAATAAATAAGGTTAGATTAATGTGGTGATCAAATCATTCATTTGTAACCATACATACCAAGGATCAGGGGAACTTTCACATTGAGAAGATGGGCAATGTAGTTCTTGACAATGTGACACACTGCAATATCAGCAAGAACATGTATGAAGAAGACAGAAAGGAAGACAAGAAAGAGGAACACTAGAATGTCAATCAGAATTAATCATTTTTATCCAGGCCAAAGAATGCACTGTTCCTATTTACTAAAATGCAAACAGAAAAATAAAGGACAGGATGGTCACCAGGGGAACTCATTTCCATGTGTTGTTCTTACTGCACAATATAAAGTTTCATGGAACTTACCAACTTTATCCTGTGAAAAAAAGGCAAAATATGTCACAACAAGCAAATTATATTCAAGAACGGGAAACATAAATAGGAGAAAGGAAGACATGAAGCAAAAAAGAAAGTTAAATGACTTGCTGTCCATATTTAATAGTAAGACAGCAAGTTAAGAAACCATTGACAGGCTTTGGCTTAAATAAATGGTCATAATGCAGTAGCCTCGGTAAGTACAAGTGCGAATACATGAAAATGTCAAATGCCTCTCCACATAGCCTTATCAATAAGAAGTTATGCTATAGTTCTAGTATACCAAGACCCGCGAATGAACTAAAATAGCAACTGGCATTAGCTAAAACGTTTAACAAGTAGCATGCAAAAGGAGCTAAGCAACAGCACAAGCCTCGACATTAACAACAGTGAACTTAGGAAATATTGTAGGTAAATGAATGAAACTTTATCAGAGAGAAATATAAACGACAGTTGGGGGATATAATTTACCATGAATAGAGGAGCAATATAATAATCTCCTTGAAGGTACTCAAATGACCTTGTGACCTTCTGCCGGTAATCGAACACAATGTCGGCTGCAACAATCATTGAAAAATCACTCGACTGATTATTACACTCAGGAAGAGGAGCAAAATTCAGCTACATCTAACTCGCTACGTGATACTTTCTTTATCAACTTCATTTATCACCCACGGGCTTACGGACTGTCCTCTTTTAGAATCCTCCAAATGTAATCTTTTCCTGTAAAATTCTTTGCTGTGCAATCCATACTCCTACCCTCCAAAATTCTCTCGACCTGTTAAATATATCTAATTTACCTGATCGACATAGAGCAATCTTAAATGGACGCTAAAAAGGAAAACAAACTGAAAACCTGCTATACCGACAGAGTTCTAGTTTAGATGAACTCGGCAAACACGATGCCCTAGCCCTGAAGTCAAAACACTGCATCACGTGTTGCAGCTATAATCCCATCTGCGGCAAAATTGAAGGGAGAGCGAAACGTACAGTCTTTGCCGAGGAAATCGCCGGTGAAGACGTCATCGACGACGCCAGCCCTCGCACCGACGGCGATGTTCATGTTGTCGGCCTCCTGGCCGAGGCGGTACAGGTAATCTCTGCCCTCCGCGTCCTTGGCCTCCCACGACGACTGCTCCGAGAGTCTCTTGGGCTTCAGCTCGCCGGACGTGTCGCCGTCGCCGATGCTCTGGGGTTGCGGGGAAGAAGATATGGAACAAGAGAGGGCGAATGGAGAGGAGGGCGGTGGAGCTCTGATCGGAGGAAGCGAGGAGGGAGTGAAGTTGAAGAGGGATGATCTGTTGACGACGATGTTGCAGAGCACCATTTCCGGTGGCGAGGCGAGCGCGGACGTTGGATCAACCGACGCCGCCTTTTCTTTTTCTGTTTTTTATCGTTAAAGCTTCGGTGGATTTGGCGCCACAAGTTCAGCTCCGGTTTTTCTTTTTCTTTTTTTTTTTTTTGGTTTTATTTGGAAGTCAGAATATTTCGTGCATACATTTTGATTAAATGAATTTTGGGCACTCCAACTGTGCAGTCAAGACAACTTTCGAATATTTTGTTGCGTAACTGCCCTTATCAGAACTCTAAATTAAATCAATTAAATTGAAAAAAAATCCATTATGTTGAAATGGGAAAATATCAAAAAATCTGAAGAAGATCAAACTTAAAAGAATACGTTTCTAATCTAAGAAATATAGTGACGTTGATCGAATATGAGAACAAATTTTCAAGGACCGATCTTATTAAGATGAGTTAGCTTTTGAAATGTAAAGCTAGAGACGAAATATATAAAATAATGAGCTCAAATTTTGCTGAATACAATGTATATTTACTAGGAAGTGAACAGCCCAGCGAGTCCCAATCTCAAACTCAAAGAAGAAGTCGGAGAGAGCTGGATGATGCAAACAAGACATCGTTTGATCAACCACGCATGCAAAGGAAACAGTGCGTCTAAAAGGACAAGTCCATCCGGAGTTTCTTGTTCATCCTAGCTTTTATCGCACAGAGAACGGCCATCAGCAATCCCACCACATCTAGGATGAAATGACCGTGAATATCTCTCAGACGCGACATTCGTTGTCTGAAGCTTCGGTAACTCTGTAATTGCAACGAACGCCGATTCGTCCTTTCAATTAGTTTGAACCACAGCTGGAGTCCGTTCGACTCAGGAATGTGATGATGACTGATGGCACAATGTCGCACCTTCGGAAGCTCGAGGAATGTGAAAACTGGACTGAGGAATAAAGTAGGAGAAAGGGACTACGGTCCATGACATGAAAGTAGTCGAATTATTTTTTAAAGTTACATTCATGATTAAAGGGAGGTGAAAGGAAGGATGAAGGCTGTTCTCCATGACGACGATCTTAAATCTATTTAGGTAGCTATTAAAGCATGATGAGGGCGTCGTTCCCGCTAAATCAGATCAATCCCCGTTGTAGGAAATCCAGTTGACGCCAAGATCCTTCACAGCATCGGGAGGAATATCCTCGATCACCTTCTCTTGGCCCTTGGGACAGTATATGCCTGTCCGTTCATGGGGAACCCAGCATCCCCCATCGCTGCTCCCGGCGTTGCTTTTGCTCTTCACTTCTTCGCCTTCCAGCTTCACTGTGTCCCGCATTGTGTCGGCTGAACTCTTCCGGTGGTAGGCTTTCCGGAGCATGGGCCTGCCATTTCGAAAGTTCATCGTCAACAACAGGAGAGAGGAGGAACACCTAGTGAAAGAAAGCTTTACAAGCCTTCAGATTGTGCTCATCCAGAAAAAAAGGGTCTATTGGCTGAAGAGGATCAAAAGCTGTCGGCATGCGCAAAAAGTTTGTACAATGAGTAAAAGATTGAGAGGCTTGCTTGAAGAAGATGGAGTTCATGGTCTGTGCTCCCCTGGAGAATGTCCCCGCCATTTCTGAATCTCTTTCAATAATACAGAAGGATGGAATCCCCGGAGAAATCATCAGTTGATATATAAAGGATGAAGAAATGGATAAATGGGTCATGGGGTTTTATCCATTTCTCTCTTCCCAAGGAAGGTGTGAGTTTTGGCGGGGTTCCATATCCGCCTTTTGAGCCATCGGTTTTATGGTCGAAAATGCAGTTTCCTGGGGTTACATAGGGATGTTTGCCCATACTCCCTTCAATCATGCATGTATGGACCGTTGCCCCTATGTCCTTGGGGCAGCTTGTGGCATTAAAGTTTGTAACGATGTGCACCGTATTTGGCCATATCTCGATGAAAGATAAAGTGGACCTTCAATTTTTTTATTTTTTTTTTATTTGGAAACTGCAAATCATTTAGACCACATTTGCTGAATATGAATACGTCCCCCTTCTTTTTGTCCCTGACTAGCCTTCTCATTTTGCAAACTTAAATCTTGTTACTAAATGGGTGCATCCTACTTGTTGCTCAGGATAACCGCACAAGAGGCAAAACTAACCATTCTAAACGTCCCTAACTTCCCAAATAGCTAGCACACGAGCGTCGGGATTCCTATTTATGACAGCGTTGGTCCCTCAGTGTACGTGTGTTCCTCTTAAATGAGTTAGATGCACACAATAATCTTTGAGAAATTGCTATGACGAATTCTCGTTGGATTTCACAATCTTCATCCAATACAGAACAGGTGATAACAGAGGACGTAGGGAGGGATGCATTTTGCAACTTGAGCAACCTCTTGGGTTCAATAACTGCCATTCCTCAACATATCAAGAACAGCTTGCAGTTCAGAGCATGATTTAGCAGAATGAGCATTCGCTGAATGCATAATACCAATCATCTGCTTGTAAAGATGATGCTGCTGCTCTCGTGCGCACTAAATATGGATGTCTCCCCCGTCAGAACAAGAATTGTACTTAAACTTTTATAAATTCTCCGAAAGTAGGATTCGACGTTGTATAATCACATTTCAAGCCAACAGGACAATGCAACTGATAACAGCTAAAAACGAAGGGTATGGACCTAGTGTACAACAGCATTCATTCGGAAACAATTTGATACATAAAGTTACAGGTCACTGCTGAAGCAGTTTAGTAGAAGCTTATTCCTCTACATTTTTAATTTTATGCTCTGCATACATATCATCCTAGTGAGTAAGAAGACTGAAAAATGTAACTATGATGGGCCCAGATTCAATGTTGAACAGAATGATCAATGCTTTACACTCCCCCATTCGTACCCCGCAGTACAATAGCTCAAAAACTCGCCTCCTCAGTCGATGGACGTCTCAAGAAGTACCGCAGACTATTTGCAAGGACCTGTAAAATCACCAAGTGAGGAGATCCCCGTGCATGAAACGGGTCAACAAAACAATGTGTGGGGGATAAAGAAAATACTAAGCTCTATTTGTTTCATGGAAAATGAATAATTTGAAAAACATTTTTCTAACAATGATCTCTATATTGCTTATAAATATAAATGAACAAAAAATATTTCATCATCTACCAAAATGTTTAGATATAAATTATCAACAATAATGAAAACAATTTTGATCGGTTAATTATTTTGAATAATAAAAACAATCATTTTTAGGAAAATATTTTTCAAATCATTTATCTTCCACTAAATAAATGGTGCCTCTTTTCCTAAAAATGATCACTTTTATCGCTTAAAAAAGTGAATAAACGAACAATATTTTCATTATTAACGATAATGTTTAGACATGAATTGTTGTTAATAAGTAAAACGTTTTCCATTGATTACTTATTTTACGAAATACAAGTGATCGTTTTGAGGAAATTATTTTCTAAATCATTTATCCTCCACAAAACAAACAGAGAATGTGGTTTGAACAGTCTCACTTTAATTGCACAGATAAATCTATATTCATTTTATGGCAGCTTAACTCAAAGTCAATTTCCTTTTCTCTGTCCACTTAGGAACTCAAATCAACCCATATCTACTCTGGCAGTTCAACTCAGGTAAACTTCAAAGACTAGAACACTATTTTCACGTGAAAATCACCCCCCCCCCCCCCCTCTCAAAGATACAAATTTTCGTGCACAAGTTAGCGCATAGAAATAAGCAAGCACGGTCACATTATTCATTAGGCCCAAACATACATCCATGCACTCATGGATGCAACACTTACATGTGAAGATGCCCATAAGACACCCAAAATTCACTAATCTCAAAAGCATTTCATTATGGGCACAGCCTCTACATTAGCATCATCTTACCTGCTGGAGAGGCTTGATGATGGCTTTGCCCTTGTAGCTGACATGAAATTTTGCCTTAGCCAGCAGCCCCTGGTAACAACACCAAAGATATTTTGAGTTTGCATTTGTTATGAGCACTCAAGGAAATAAAAGTTAAGCGATGATCTGAATAGTAACCTCAGTGTCAAACTCTCCTGATTCCACAGCAATATTGATGTCAGTTATGATCTTCACAAGATCCACCAGTAAGCCAGGACGATCAGCCGTCTCCACCAACAGCAAACTGTGATGAGATATATTTTAGGGGTCAACAGACATTTCCAATGTCCTTGCTTGCAAGAGACATTACCTAACTTGGCATAAATAAATGAGATGCAACTAATAAAAGAAAGAAAAAGGAGACACCCTACCTTCGATCAGGACCATCATCGACAACATTTATGCGCGTAGCTATGTCTACATCAACCTGAGGAACACAAAATGGCATCCTTACAATTGAGTTAAAAGCTTGTGACATAAGCTTCATCTGATGAGCAGATAGTTTGTATAATTAGATTTCCTGGACCATGAAAAGAACACAATAAAAAGGATAAAAGAACACAACAGCATCATCACAAAACCTCCGACTTATCTTCCCATTACGGGAGCATAGGTCCATGAACATTGACGCTGAGTGGAATTATGCCAGGGATCAATTGCAATCAATTCAAAAGAACATTCAATGCAGTGCTATAAAACCAAGCAGACATCTCCTTTGAACATGCCTGCTGCGTTGGCGGTACAGCTCCGAATGCAACTCCCATTGCTAATTGAGCACTTGATTCCTGAAGCAGCAGTAGAGGTCTATCAAAAGCTCATAATATAGGTCCCAAGCCAAATTTTAAGCTAGGAGGTAGTTATGATGAACAGAAGAAGATAGTGGAAAAGGGGGTTACCGGGTGATACTCTATGAGATTATTGATAACTGTTAATCGAATAGCCTCTAGCAACTCCGGCTCCTCAACCTTTCTTCCAGTATCACTGCAAGCAAACTCAAGATAAAACCAGTTCATGGGAGGTAAAGAAAATACAAGGTAGTAGGAGCTAGGAAGTAAGCACTATTGCTCTAGATCAAGTTAAAAGAAATTAAAATTTCCATTTACACATGAGTTATACCAAGAATATAAAAGATTTTCCCACCTCTCCAGGTAGTAGGTGCCTTATGCAATCAAACTTGATTCAAGTACATTTTAATTGGCATGGAGTAGAGAACCATGTAAAGAGAAAATTTCGGACCCCATATTAGGGGTAAATAAAATGGCTATAAGCAGAAGCAGAACACAGAGAGACTAAATTGAAAGTGATCCTGAAATATGACCAGATGGCTTCCATTGTAACTTATGTCAGACAGTAACTATATGATGGCAGCAGTTGACACTGATGCAAGCGAAAAAGAAGATCAAAGCATGACAGTCCAAGGAAATTGCCAAGCACTTACACTTTGGTTAGGGCAAACTTGTTGTGCTTTCCTGAAGAATCCAAACATACATTTGCCTTGAGAACGTTCAGGCCAAGGTTCTTTAATGCATTCATCTACAGGCGAAATACAAAATTTCAATGTTTGAAACATGGAGTTGAGCCTAAACAAACAGGATTAAGCAATTGCCAACAAATGATCATTCCACTAAGAAAAGGGCAGTTAATGATGCTATACAGTATCAAGGAGAGCTCCAAGGCGATCCCCAAAGGTAATCTTTAGAATAGTGGCATCTGGGTCGGAGTCCTGATCTATGATAACTTTAGGGGTTGGAACAATGTCAGCTTCACTCTGACTTCCATCCTGCCAGTAGCATCAAACTTCCCATCAATAACAAAGCACCGATACTGATCAACAATGATAAAGCACGGACACTGATTGACAACATGATATGGTCAATACCTCCAGAGTAGTAGCAGCTGATGCCTGTCTAATGACTGTTCTTGAAGATGACAATCTATGAAAAAGCAGATAGAGCTAAAACTAAGCAAATAGGAAATCAATGGCACAATATGGCGCAATACTATTCCTACTGGGATAGAATTAGAGCGTGGAATGCATAATAATGAGTCAGCCATATCGATCCTACAAGGATAAGTGAGAGAACCTTGTGACATAAAAAAGATGGAAGAATCAAATCAAAGCAGAACACACTTACCTAAAACAAGGATGAAAATTTAAAGATCAACAAAGAACGGTTGACGTCAATTTCCACATAGCAGTCCAATATAGTCAAATCAATAGAACCCAACATAAGTCAAGAAAGAGAAAAAGGCGGGTAGTCAAACTATGATGGAATGGCGCTGGCAAGATCAGCACTTCGAGTTCTCCAGGCATTGCGAAATTCATACACAACATAAACCAGAACAGGCAGAGAAACTAACCCATTGGCAGTAAAACTAAAATCTAGAAGCTCAATGAAAGATTAGCTTAAAACAGAAAACAAGAATTCAGAGAAAGCCATACCTTTGGCCATGAAGAGGGCAAGAACGAGCAGTCTTCAACCCAGAAGAGGAAAACTCAGCAACCGAAGCGACACTCGATCTGGAGATTTCAAATACTTTATTAAGACCGGAGAGGGTCGTGGCGAGGCTAGCAGAGGCCATAGCGACAGCCATTCCCGAGACCTCCCAACTCCACCACTCTTCACCAAACCAAACCAACCCCAGCCAAGTAATTCTTTGCTGGAGAGGAAAGGAGAAATTTTCACTAGAGAAAACGATGCAAAAGATCAAAGGGTGTCACGATTCCCGAGAGGAAGTGAGAATGTGATCCGTTGGTGGAGGAGTAGGGGAGAGCTCTTGCAATATCTGCCATGTGATGGAGATAGAAAAGGAGAGCATCTCCCCCCCTATCTATACAGGCAAACTGGGTGCGTTCCCTCCGTAGATAATTCCCTCCCATTTTTTTATTCGCGCAAACGGGAAAACCGTAGATTCGTAAAGAAGCAAGAAACCAGAAATACTTTTTACGACGATGACGACACGAATTCTCTCTCCCCATTTTGTCTGCAAATCATCTTCGTTCGATGGATAGCGAGCTGGTGATTGGGGTGCGATGGCGACGCGCTTGGCTAAGAATGGACGCTGTGGTCTGTCCGATCGTGCGTGTGCCCATCCATCCGCGATGTCGACGTTCTCACGTGCTGTTGTAAAAACATCATTAAATTTCGCTAACCATCGTCATACCACTAGCTATAATTTCGTATAGAACAAATACATTTTAACAAATTCTTAACATTAAAGATAGATGAACCACTCAACAAAACTCAAATGCAAATAGAAGAGTCTGCGATCGACAAGATGTTGATGAAGCTGGATTTAAATTGGTGACTTTGCTAGGTTCATATCAACAATATTTATATGTCTTGAAGGTGATAACTTAAATTTTTTTTTTTATCAAAAATAGTGATCAATTATACAATTTGCCAATTATCTTGTATTTATCAAAAGAAATTACCATTGCACCAAAGGCGTGCAACTGTACGGACTGACGGATTTGTGAGACAAATATTGTATCGCACGACACGACCAGATCCTCAGCCTTTCCAAGGACTCCTATCTTTTAGCCTCCAGAAACCATTATATAACTCTCGGCTCTCGGAAGCTTTCTGATAATCCTCAAAATATGGCAAGTAGAAAGCTTACTCGCCATCTTATTTGATAATTCTTTTTTGCATACTTCATTAAATAAAGATTATTACCTTGAAAATCAGAAAATATTAGCATGATCATGAGGAAGAACCATTGAAAGACCACCGGTTTCTTTCCATAGGTGTCGCATCAAACCATCAGTTTCACATGTTCTAACAATCTTGTAAAATCCGGAGTCACGTCATCACGAACGCGTACTCCCCACTTGATTATTGAGTACTCGAACAGAAGTGTGAAAGAGGGGTAAAGAGACAGACAAGACTTAAAATCAATTGGCCGAAGAAGACGGGAATGCCATCCAACGTAGATGCCATTCCATTCTGCTTGGCTCATCAACTCTGTCTACCCTTTTACTCAGTCAGCAGTGACCCAATTAATACAGAGCCAGGCATGTCCCTTCAACTCACTTCCACCATCTAAATAATCATTGTGTTGAAAGTCCGCAAATTTGGTGAAAAAAATCAAGCTAACTTTGGATCCTGCACTAACGCCTTAGTGGCCCTGTAACTTCACCACCTCGTGACCTAGCGCAAAGCATAGGCTACTATGAAAGGAAAAGATGACGAAGTAACGAGAATTGAGAGGGATGAATACGATGATTCTTGCTTAATTACGGGATTCACTCTAATGTACAAGAGCCTAAAGTTTCCCTTCCTGCCTGGAATGCCGCTGCAATCATCGGAGGTGGAAGGTGGAAGAATAGCATGGCAGCTGTTATGCGGGCATACACAGGAAGCTATTGACTGCGTTGCGGGCAATGCCATCCTTCGTTAATCAGTCATCATCTGCACATAAGTAAAGGGAGAATGACCATTATGATGGCATCAGATCTATGCAGTCGAAATTACTAGATAAATGTTGGTGTTAGATTATTTAAATAATAAATCATCCCTCCATCTAACAACTTAAACTTTTAGAACAATTACCAATGGTCCCATTAAAATTTTATATGGTATCAAAACTGAAGATCTTGAGTTAGAATCTTTACGAGCCCTATTTGCCTTCCCAATTAAATTTCCACAATTAGTAGTAAGTAAAAAAACTAGACTAAGCGTGAGGGGCAGTGTTAGAATATTTAAATAATAAACCATGCATTCATCTAATAACTTAAACTTTTAGAACAGCTTCATTAAACAACTTAAGTTATTAGAGCAGTTGGCAAATGTCCCACCAAAATCTTACAGTTGGAAACGACATCCAACACTCTAGGAACGACTAAAGCGCTCATTTCCGGAGGCACCAGATTTATTTCCAAAAGACTTATTCAGTGTAGAACCACATTTTCACTCCGATTCAATGAGACAAGATATCTTATTGATGAACGAGGGATAGAAAAAAAAAATTATACTCACCATTTGAAGGGTCCACATGCACAAAAAAACTCGCTGCAACAATGAGATAGCACAGGATAAGCATCAAGCCTTTCAGATAATTTGACTTCCCTTCCTGCAAGAAAGAATGCAAAGTTTGTGGAGTCACAAATTATGATAAGCCTATTATCAAGCTATATGGCCTAACATGCAAATGTCAAAGGCCCATTTATGAGCCCTAAAAAAGAATTTAATAATATTAGTAGACCATTTAAAATTTAAATCTGTTAGCTTAAACTAATAGATCAGCTGGCAATCTTCAAGAAATTATACAGAATAACAGCACAGAAGGTCCTGCATGTGTATAGCCTGTTAGCTTTCATCCCCAATTATCAATCTCAATGCTCTAATCTTAGGCCAAATATCAGCCTAAGGGGTCGTAGGGAGTGTCGGAGCATTTTAAAATTAAGCCGCACTTAAGTTTATAGATTAGTTAGCAATGATTGCACAAAATTATACTAATATAAAGGGAAATAGAGTTGGGGTTCCATAAAAATATAGTCACATTAGTGGAGAGAAGAAAACAAGAGAACTCAATAACTAACCTGCAGCATAAATGTCACTACTAGCACAGCTATGAATAGTGTGGCAGTCTCAAAGAGTTGAAAGTTCAAGTCCATTGGTTTCCCCATCAACCACCCAACAACAACACAGAAGGGTATCTGTAATTATCAACAAACAAAGATGTCACAGGCACAAAGATTAAATCACGGCAAATCCTGCAAATATACTATTTAGAAGTTTAATAATGAGAACTAAGATACACATCAGTATGGAGGAAGTACCATAAACATTGATATTTGCGTAGATGATCCAATTGCCACTCCAAGTGTAATGTCCTGTAAAAAGTTAGCAGGTGCAATCAATAGGCAGCAAAATAAAATAAAACAAACATTTTTCAAGCAAAACTTACAAGCTTATCCTTCACTGCAAACATTATAGCGCTTGCATGCTCTGCCGCATTTCCCACAATTGGAAGAAGGATGACACTAATGAACGCAACAGGAATGTTCAATGCATCAGATGCTCCCTGGAAAGTGGAAGAAAAGCTTTCAAATTGATGAATGAATGTTCTGGCAAATGAAAACGTCACACACCAGACTCCACATGATTGTGGTCAATGACTTCCTCTGGTCCAATAAGCACCAACTGAGTCTCTAAAGAGGGTATCAACAGAAGGTGCAAACCCAAAGCCTAAAATCAAATGCAAAGACAAGATGCTAATCCAAGGGATAAGTTTTGCTACAATTGCCTTCTAGAACTGCAAAAATAACTAGACGGCTTTGTGAGCTCAGGCTAACTTGTCCTTCCTCCTAGACTAGTGTATGCAATGATTTAATCCCTAGTGTCAAATTGAGTGATGACCAAAAATCCTACTGCCAGATTTTTTTTTTTTTTAAAAAAATCCATGTCCTTGGCAAAATAAATGAGAGGGCACAATAAGTGCAAGCAGTATTGGAGGCCCATCAAGAGACAATACCTCTATTGCATCTACTAGGTAGCCAGACAATACAGACACCCACAGGGTCAAAATAGCTAGCCAACCAATTGCTTCCCACTGGGTTATTTCAGGAACCTCCTCTTCCTCAGAATCTTCTTCACTGACTCCTTCCTGTTACAAAGGCAAGGAATAATGACAATTAGGTTCTTTCACTTGAAAGTTCAGTAGAAAGTGGTTTGAGTTAATAAAACTACAAAAACCATAACAGTCAATTACATGCCAAATTATCGTGAAAGATTAAAAAAGACACCGACCTCATTGACATTGCAAATGAGGTGGGGTTGATGTTTTAGCTGGAAAAAGATATAGCTTGCATATGCAACGAGCATCACACAGCTGCTAAACCTCGACAGAGCAAGCTCTGACTTTCCAAAGTGAGCCTCAGTATGTGTGAAGTGGAGAACAGCTGGAAACATTATTCCCATTACTGCCATCAAGAGCAATCCGGAGTTCACCAAGGCAGCAGCCTGTTGCAAAGGTAATCCCGTCAACTTCAAACTTAGTGCATCAAACCAACAAGGCATCTATTCTCAACTTCGACATAGATAAACAGAGCAACACCTGAGATCTACCTCATTGAACACCTGAACCTTCTTATAGTGTACGATCCCACCAGTGAAGAAGGAACATCCAAGTACTAAAAGCATGTTAGATAAAATAGAGCCAAGCAATGATTGTTGAACGATCCTTATCATTCCGTTCTTCAATGCATAAATTGATATAATCAATTCTGTGGCATTTCCAAATGTGGCGTTCAGAAGACCTCCAACTGCAAAATTGCAGGAGTTCTCATAAAGATCTAGAAAAAGGATGAAGGTCAATCACACTACAGCTTATGTAAATGCCAAAAAATCAGCCTGAAGACATGCATATTATTGTCCTTCATCTAAAATTGTTCAATGGCTCATTATCCTACTTACTTTCTATATCCTTATATTTACATATGTTGAGCAAACTCCAGTCCAATTTTGAAGTTGACAAACTTTCTAATAGTTCTTAAAACACTAATAATTGTCTTGAAGTTTGTGGACTCAGGTACACAGTAGTAAGAGAACGTGTTCAAGCTTAGAAAGACTATTACCAAAGTCTGCACTATCCTGGACGCATTCAGACGTACATGTTCAAACCTAAACACTAAGAATCTACATCAAGATTACATTTGGAGATGAAGATTGAGAATAATATTCTCACTCCCATCCTGATAAGGTTCAGAACATGGCTGGTCCAAAATGAAGCCAGTTCAGAACCAAGACAGGTCCAGAATGAGAACAGTTCAGTTTGAGTAATGGCTAGTGCTCTGTTCTGGATTTCACTTCCACAAATAAACTTGATTGACTCAATCTATTTATTGACAAAATCAATCCTAAGACAAGAACTTTCCAAACGAAGAAGCTTCATTTATGGAAACTTAGATTCGAATTGTATGAGCGACCTGAATTAAATGGGGATTCAGCTTATGTCACTCAACGGCCATTTAATATCCTTGATGTGGTTCTTTCCAATAGGTAGATTGGAAGATAATCTTCCAAAGATTGTCCAGCTGCTAGTGCGCAAATGGAGGAGTATTTAAGGAGACCAAGGCACCAAGGAGTAAAGTAAAGACGAAGACTAGAATGTACAATTCCAACGTTTGGGCAAACTTCAATTGTACACTTGTCTTTTGTGAGCTTAAAAGTTTGTGATCATAAGAGAAGTACACAAAGAGTGACTGAGTAAGATAGTGTGGTCTATCATTAAGTGTTTGCACCAAATTTGTAATCTCTTGTTGATCATACAGTAAAATCTAGCCGGTAGGCTGTCATTATGGGAGAATGGATGTAAGCTTGATCCAAGCCAAACCACTATAAACCTTGTGAGCAATTTTCTCTCAGTTCTGAACTCCTATTATTAATTGCTATAGTTTATCGCACACTCGCAAGTTATCTTCAAAGTCTGTTCTACTGCATTCCAAAATCCGACCTTATTTAGACTTTAATCTTGACTAGTTCTATTCCGCTTTAATTTGTCAAGATTTTGTAATATCACCTATTCACCCCCTCTAGGTGATTCCTGCTAGCTATATTAACATTCACACATGAGTATTACTAAAGATATTCAAAATGTGCATGTATATGTATTACACATACATGAATACACATCTGTGTGACAATCAAAGAAATTGTTCATTACATTACAACAAGACCCATAGGTGGTCTAATTATTTAACAGCACCCACCAATTGACAACCTAACATACACGCAGATCAATTTCGAAACATGCAACTTTTAAATGGAAATATCACAAAAGTACTGTAACAAAAGACAAAGACGACTCAATTACCCGTAGGTCCTGTGTAGAATGCAAGCTGCCTGCACAAATGACAGTGAACAGCTTATAAGCATCGCCAAAAGCTAACAGAGGCAAAAGAGCCATTCAATGCTATTTACTATTTCTTGTAATTAGTGATCCTTACTCAGTTGCATAGCCCAACCGCTCTGCGAGAGGTGTGATGCCTAGCATACTTAAGAAGAAGACCAGAACCTACATCAAATGAAGTAACTTGAGATCCAACTTTAAGACTGAGATCATCTTGGATTAAACTCAGAAGCGCATTTTGCTTTTGGAAGACATAGAAGGCATCTATCAACAAGCATCAGAAGCTTAGAACAAAGTAAAGATGGTCAGAGCTCTGCTTACATGCTTTCCGGTGAGGTAATGTAGCAGTATGGCCAGTGGGCCAAAAGGTAGCAATATATTTATTTTTGCTGTCATCAACACAATATGGATACTTCTGAGTGGTCTGATCCATGATTGCATATGAATCCATGAGTTCCCAACACCTATGCGTTGTGCTAAATGTAATTTCTCAAAATGTAATGGATGAACTTTCCCGGCATTTGGAGATGAACTTAAAGGGGTTTCCTCATCAGAATCAAGGTTAACTCTCTCCTCCATGTGTCCCATCTGCAAGCACAGAATAATAATCAGAATTCTCGAAATTTAAGCTCCTGCACTGGAGTTAAAGATTTCAGCTATGCATTCAAGGGCATCTCCACCACGTTCAATCTAACAATAAATTCCCCACGATATGGCATCATCAAGGTGCATTTAAGACAACTTTTCTAAAGTTCCTATAATGGTATGTCAAAGGGCAGAACAGCTATAAATAGGAGAAAGCACTAGATGAAGATAAATTTGTAGGCCATCATGTCATTGTTCAAACCAAAGCTTCAACTTCTGCTAAGGCAAACAAATTGAGGTATGTTTAGCTTGCTACCAAACGCCACAGGATCCACATGAATATAACTTGCCATGACATAGGAGGTCTGTGATGACTCCTTGCTGCAAAAACGAACTGAGTACTCCTCTCCTGACTATACATGCGTCCTGCCTGAACTATTAGAGGTCTCACAAATGGAGGGTTGGCTGTTGATATAAGTATGTTGGGCACCGGGCAACACTTTTTACCATTATCAATCCCCACCGTTGCTATTTTGAAGATTGAACCTCCTCTTGAACTTGACATCACTCCCGTTTAAAGGACAGCATTATTCACGAGCAGATGTGAGATTTGTAAATCCTACTCGCACCATCTTAGCCAAGATGTGCAAACATTCCACCCTTTAAGTTCAAGAACCCCACCAAGAAGGGGCATTAGCTAAAAGCACAGTTAACTAGAAAATGAAAATAAGAACCCTTGACCGGAACTACATGCCCACGCAATCGACGAAATCGAGTTCCCTTCGTATGCAAATTGGCACGACTTGAGCTCTCACCATCCAAATCAGACGCTTAACCTCACGGCAAATCAATGCCTCATTTTGAAGATCCTTACATTGGCCACACACTGGGAACATGAGGAAGCTCATTAAATTCACAGCACGTGCGCCAACAGTGGCAAGACAAGTCGTACGACACCATGACTCAAAGGAAAAGGAGAGGCCTTTCATGCCAAGATACGGACAACAGATGAAGCAGAATCTGGAAACAGCAAGTTCGCGCCCAAGGGTGGCAAATGGACACGCTCTAAATCGACCTAAAGCAGACAAAAGAAAAACACACACAAATGAGCCAACGAGTAATTTCTCTAGAGAGAGAGAGAGACCAACCTTTTGTGTTTGAACAAGGACGAGAGAGAGAGAAGCTGGGCAGATCAAGAAGCGAATCCGCAAGGCATCAAGCTGGGTACAAATGGGGCCCGGTAACTGAACAAGAGGATAAAGGAGGAGAAGGAGATGGGTTTTCTACAAAGGGCAGTTCCAGTTTGCCAAGATTGACGGATGCTGCAATAATATCTGCATCAATGTCAATCGTGGCCGAGACATTCGATGGGTTTTCTTCTATTTTTCTTTTTCCGGCTGTGGCAGGCGAGAGCCAGCCGGGTTTCGAGCTGAAAGAAGAAGCTTCCACGAAGCATCCTCGTCCTTTGTCTCTCTCTCTCTCTCTCTCTCTCTCTCGCTGTTCCAATAATAATTGTTTTCGTTTAATGCTATTGATTACGAAGCCGCACGCAAGCACAGAACGGCGATCGGCGGAGTGGGGCTCCATCACTGTCCTAGAGCAGTAGAAGTACAGCGCAATCCATTTCCTAATTCACGAAATCCCCCTTCCCCCCCACTCTGGATTCGGTCTGGATTCCAAATCGGACAGCTCGGACATGCGATGCCATTAGATCCGATGGAAGCCTTCCCACAAACAATGCCAAAAAGAGAAACAAACTTCGTCCGGACAAGGTGAACTGTGTCGAAACTTCCTTATGACTAGTAAGCGGCGTCAAAGTTGGCGAGTCCTCTCATGGCCGGAACCATGGACTTTTCTGAGCCGCCTTGTACTTTCGTCAAAGTCTCCTTGTTTTCACGCTGAAAAGATGACGAGATAAATTTCTTTGATTAAATATATAATATCATTTTTAAAATTTTAATTTATTTTATTTATACTCAATCTAATCTCTAAAATATATGAAAATATTCAATATTAAATTTTAATTCATAATCTTAAATTAATAGAATGATAATATTATATATTTTCATATCATAGAAATTAAATTGAAGATGTTATCAAAAATTTATGAATCAAATTAAATAAATTTAAAGTTTAGAAATTATATTATACATTAAGTGAAAGTTCAGAATTTATGAATCACATTATATATACATTATTTTCTCTTTCACAACAACTTAAGAAAACTAAAAGAAAAAAAATGGGTTTTTTCTCTCTCGAGTGACTAGCGACGTTCCAGAAGAAATATAGACGAGACAGCAATGATTTCGATGGGGGGTTGGAATCCGAAGATGTCAGCCTTCAAGATATTTTTGTTTTGGGGAGATATCATCATCCAGGCTGAATGGGCGAGGCTTGGGCTTTAGTGAATGGGTTCTTCTTTCCATAGTTGATTGTGTGGTACATGGGCTTCTTGCCCAAAACCCCCCAACCATTCCTCACTTTGCCATACTTGGACGCATCCAAAGCTCGTTCATCTTTTAATCATCTTTCAGATCCAATCATCTCTCGGATGCTCTGGCCCTCATCTTTTCCGATGTTCGTGCCATGTTTTCATCAATGGAGGGAGATCCATTACAAGGTGTCACCAATTTTGTGAAATTTCAACTTTAACTTCATACGTTGAAGTTTACATATTGATGCCACGATAAAGTTACAGGTCGTTCAATGCAATCGTTACAACTACACCTTAAACATTGACCATGGCCATAAAATCTGACTAAGCAGCACACGGGGATCGTGAATCATCTCATCTCATTGCATCGTCTATCTATTAGAAAGATGCTTCGCTCGGTAGCTTGCTGCTCGGGCCTATGACCTTTTGAACTACAATAAGCCGATAGTGAAAATTACTCAGTGCCCGCCTTGCTTTAGCCATATCTGCACTGCGAACGTGTATTTCCCACTCAATTATTGAGTACCAGAACAAAGTGTGAAAGAGGGGTAAAGAGAAAGACAAGTGTCATGGCCCAAAGAAAGGAGTGATCCAAGAGGGTTTTGTACGACGGGTGTAACCGATCCTTGGAACGAGCAACTCTTAACCGATATCCCTAAATCCTAAAGTTTTTTCGAGTGTTTTAGAATACTCCTAAAGGTGGGCGATACAATGATTATACATATACGTAATAAATGCCAGTAGATGGTAATTAAGAATATACGATTTCCACCCATATGATCAAGAAGAGATCTATTCACTAATTTCATGAAATTAATGATCCTTACTCAGTTGCATAGCCCAACCTCTCTGAGAGAGGTGTTATGCCTAGCATACTTAAGAAGAAAACCAGAACCTACATCAAATGAAGCAGCTTGAGATCCAATTCAAGACCAAGATCATCTTGGATTAGACTGGGAAGCATGTTTTGCTTTTGAAAGACATAAAAGGCATCTATCAACAAGCATAAGAAGCTTAGGACAAAGTAAAGATGGTCAGAGCTCTGCTTACATCCTTTCCGGTGAGGTAATGTAGCAGTATGGCCAGTGGGCCAAAAGGTAGCAATATCTTTATCTTTGCCGTCATCAACACAATATGGATACTTCTGAGTAGTCTGATCCATGATTGCTTATGAATCCATGAGTTCCCAACACCTATGCGTTGTGCTAAATGTACTTTCTCAAAATGTAATGGATGAACTTTCCTGGCATTTGGAGATGAACTAAAAGGGGTTTCCTCATCAGAATCAAGGTTAATTCTCTCCTGCATGGGTCCCATCTGCAAGCACAGAATAATAATCACAATTCTCAAAATTTAAGCTCCTGCACTGGAGTTAAAGATTTCAGCTATGCATTCAAGGGCATCTCGACCATGTTCAATCTAACAATAAATTCCCCACGATATGGCATCATCAAGGTGCATTTAAGCCAGCTTTTCTAAAGTTCCTATAATGGCATGTCAAAGGGCAGAACAGCTATAAATAGGAGAAAGCACCCGATGAAGATAAATTTGTAGGCCATCATATGTCATTGTTCAAGCCAAAGCTTCAACTTCTGCTAAGGCAAACAAATTGAGGTATGTTTAGCTTGCTACCAAACGCCACAGGATCCCCACGAATATAACTTGCCACGACATAGGAGGTCTGTGATGACTCCTTGCTGCAAAAACGAACTGAGTACTCCTCTCCTGACTATACATGCGTCCTGCCAGAAATACTAGAGGTCCCACAAATGGAGGGTTGGCTGCTGATATAAGTATGTCGGGCACCAGGCAAGACTTATTACCATTATCAATCCCCACCGTTGCTATTTTGACGATCGAACCTCCTCTTGAACTTGACATCACTCCCTTCTAAAGGACAGCATTATTCACAAGCAGATGTGAGATTTGTAAATCCTACTCACACCATCTTCGCCAAGATATGCAGACATACCACCCTTTGAGCTCAAGAACCCCACCAAGAAGGGGCATTAGCTAAAAGCACAGTTAACAAGGAAAGGAAAACAAGAACCCTTGTCTGGAATTACATGCCCACGCAATTGACGAAATCGAGTTCACTTCGTATGCAAATTGGCACGACTTGAGCTCTTCACCATCCAAATCAGACGTTTAACCTCTTGGCAAATCAATGCCTCATTTTTAAGATCCTTACGATGGCCACACACTGGGAACATGAGGAAACTCAATAAACTCCCAGCACGTGCGCTCACAGTGGCAAGACAAGTCGTACGACACCATGAGTGAAAGGACAAGGAGAGGCCTTTCATGCCAAGATACGGACGACAGATGAAGCAGAATCCGGAAACTGCAAGTTCGCGCCCCAAGGGTGGCAAATGGACTCGCTCTAAATCGACCTAAAGCAGACAAAAGAAACACACACGAACGAGCCAACGAGTAATTTCTATAGAGAGAGAGAGAGAGACCAACCTTTTGTGTTTGAACAAGGACGAGAGAGAGAGAGAAGTTGGGCAGATCAAGAAGGGAATCCGCGAGGCATCAAGCGGGGGACAAATGGTTGGGACAAATGGTTGGGACAAATGGTTCCCGGTAACTGAACAAGAAGATGAAGAAGGAGGAGAAGGAGATGGGGTTTCTACAAAGGGCAGTTCCAGTTTGCCGGGATTGACGAGTGCCGCAATAATATCTGCATCAATGTCAATCGTGGCTGAGACATTCGATGGGTTTTCTTCTATTTTCTTTTTCCGGCTGTGAAAGGCGAGAACCCGCCCGGTTTCGTGCTGAAAAAGGATACCTGCATCCTCCTCTCACTCTCTGCTTCCACGAAGCAGGTGCATCCACCCCCACTCTCTGCTTCCACGAAGCATCCCTGGCTGTTCCGTTAATAATTTTTTTCGTTTAGTGCTTTTGATTACGAAGCCCCCCGCAAGCACAGAACGGTGACCGGTGGAGTGGGGCACCCTCACTATTTAGAGCAGGAGAAGTACAGCACAATCCAATTCCTAATTCAACGAAATCCCCATCTCCCCACTGGATTCGGCCTCGGACACGCGATGCCATTAGATCCGATGGAAGCCTTCCCACAAACGATGCCAAAAAGAGAGAACAATCGAAGTTTTTGGGAGGGTTTCGTTCGGACAAGGCGAATTGTGTCGAAGCTTCCATACAACAAGTAAAGCGGCGTCCAAAGTTGGTGAGGGCTCTCGAAACCGGAACCATGGACTTGTCTGAGCCACTTTCTACTTTAGTCAAACTCTCCCATCATGCGATGATAACACGAATTATCTATATATTTTAATTTAATATATAATATCTTTCTGAATATAATCCTTAAATTTTATGTTTATATTCAATCTAATCCCTAAGATATATGAATATATATAATGTTATCTCTAAGTTTAGATTAATAAAAAGATAATATTAAATATTAAATATTATTTAAAAATTAAATTGAATATATTATCAAAAATTTATAAATTATATTTAGAGTAGTCATTGCATATAGATCGCATTATTATATATCAAGCTGAAATTCAAAAGCTATATATGGCGTTTTCTGTTTCACAAGATCTTGAGAAAAAAAAATTAAAAAAAAAGGGGTTTTTTCTCTCTGTAATGACAAGCAATGTCCCCAAAGAAAAATAGACGAGACAGCGATGATTTTGACGGGGGTGGAATCCGAAAATGTCAGCCTTTGAAGATATTTATGCTTTGGGGGAGAAATCGTTTAGGCCGATTGGGCGAGGTTTGGGCTTTACTGACTGGGTTCTTCTTTCCATATTTGATTTGCGGTACTTGGGCTTCTGGCCCAAAACGGCCCCAACGATTCCTCACTTTGCGATACTTTGGGATGTATCCAAAGCTCGTTCATTTTTTTATCATCTTTCAGATCCAGTCTTCTTCCAAATGGATCATCTCTCGGATCCTCTGTCCCTCATCTTTTCCGATGTTCGTGTCATGTTTTCATCAATGGAGAGAGAGACCCATTAAAATGTGTCCCCAATTTGTTGTGAAATTTCAAATCAACTTCATACGATCAAGTGTACATATTGATACCATGATAAAGTTACAAGTGGATCAATGCAATTGCTATAGTTACACATTAAACATGACCATGCCAAGAAATCTAACAGAGCAACACATGGGGATCGTGAATCATCTCATCTCATCTCATCATCAATCTGCTGAAAGATGTTTGGCTCAGCAGCTCGCTGCTAGGGCTCGAGACCTTTTGCACCACAGTAAGCTAAAAGTGAGAATTACTCGGTCCCCTTCTTGCTTCACCCATATCTGTACTGCTTATAAAAAGAGGGAGATTTTAAAGAGCGATTCCTCCTTAAATGGACCATCTTGCACCTTACAGTTATCTCTTTTGAGTTCCACTTTGATCATGTAACTTCCATATATGATTCTCAGTGCATTAATCTCGTTATCGTCCAAGTTTTTCCTTGATAACCATTCGCATGAGCATGAGCATGAGCATTACTGAAAGAATACTAAACTTGCACCCAAGGCACCCGTAGGAGTTGTTGTCTGGGTTGGATACAAAGATTTCGACACAAATTAAAATGCATAATCCATCTCCCGCCTGGACAAACCTTCCAAAGATCCAACCCACACTCAGGAGCTCCAGCCCACACCCAGGAGCAGCAACAGCAGCAGCAACAGCAACAGCAACAAGCAGCAGCAGCTCATGAGACACCGGACACACAAGTTTGCACAGCTGGAATCTCTGCAACTTTTCCCCATGAAAACGTGATGACAGGACATGTACGCTCCAGATTCAAAGAGTTTCTACATGGGATCGCGCCGCTCCTTTGAAGATCCTCAACACCAAAAATCCCATATTCCTCATAAAAACCTCCCCGCAAATCCTTCACTCATTCTGTGAACCCTGATGCTTACAGCTAAATTATGCGAAACTGATTGGGAAAAAAAATAAAAAAGCTGAACTTTGCATCATTCTTTTTATCTGACAAATGAGCATTGCCTCTTATAGCAATGTAGCTGGATGTGTCATCCTATCAAAATCAGTTGCTAAATTGATCCTGATTCCCCAATGATTCTTCCCCCAACACCCCAAAAAAAAAAAAAAAAAAAAAAAAAAAGGTAGAAAACTCTACAATCTACATTACTGACACCCCAATCCAAAAAACTTTGTAGTAGAAACCAGAAGAGCAAATTCGACATTTTTATGTCCCAAAGAAATGAGAAAAAAAGGGAGATGCTGCTGACAGACGACGCCCTCCAGAGTCCGAGAGAGAAATCAGAGGGTGCGGGGTGGAGGCATCAGCATATGCAGATTGGGCTGGTCGTTGCCGTTCCGCGAGACAAACGGGTGCCTCAGCAGCTTCTCCGCCGTCCACCTCCTCGCCGGGTCCCTCTGCAAGCAGCACGCCACGAAATGCCTGAACTCCGATGACGCGCTGGGCGGCGCCTGCGGGGGCTCCGCCATGCATATGGCGCAGAAGAGGCTGGACCAGTCGCCCGCGACCCCGAAGGGGAACCTCCCCAGGTAGACCTCCAGCACGCTGACCCCGAGGCTCCATATGTCCCCGCGTACCCGTCGTAGGAGCCGTGGTTGATATCGGTGTCGATCCTCTCGGGGCTCATGTACGCGATCGTGCCCACCGCGGAATTGCAGTCCAAGGTCTGCGACAGCGCTCGGCTGACCCCGAAATCGGCGATCTTGACCTCGTTCCTGGAGTTGATCAACAAATTGGAAGGCTTGATGTCGCGATGCACGATCTTGCGGGCGTGGAGGTAATGGAGGCCCTTGATGATTTGGTAGGTGATGCCGGAGAGGCGGTGCTCGTCGCCTATGTGGGCACCGTGGAGGGAGCCGCCGTCCATGTACTCGAGGAGCACGTGGATCTCGCCGGCGGAGGTGCCGTGGCTGTCGGACATGTCGTGGCAGCGGACGACGTTGGGATCGTCGACCTCGCGGAGGATCTGGACCTCGCGACGGATCTGGCGGAGGACGGACTCCTCGTGGTGGTCGCCGTGGATGACCTTGAGGGCGTAGAGGCGGCCGGTGGGGCGGTGGACGACCTTGTAGACGGTGCCGCCGTTGCCGCTGCCGATCCGGCTGACGCGATCGAGGTCGGAAAGTAGAGGGGGAGGGGGTGGGGGTGGGGGTGGGGGTGGGGGCGGGCGGCGGAGGTGGAAGTGGAGGTGGAGGGGGCGGAGGAGGGGGAGGGAGGGGGAGGGGGACGGCGAGGTTGGTGTTGCGCTGGGGGAGGGGAAGGGTGAGGTCGGTCCGCCTGCGGGAACGGTGGCCAGTGCGGCCGGAGCCGGAGCCGGAGCCGGCCGGTGGGGGTGGGGGCTGGACGGGTCTCATGGCTTGACTGAACAAGCAGTCGATCAAATGCTAGGCTAGGCTGCTTGATGCTGTCCGTCCGCGTGTCTCCCTCTGGTTCGAGTTTTTATGATGATAAAAACCGGAAAATGAGATGGAGATGGTACAAGTCAAAAACGAGGGAAGGGAAGGGGCGAGGAGGTGTATATATAGATACCGTCGCGCCTTCACACTCCAATCTAATCTAACCAGAGAAGAGAAAAGCATCAAATTTGTAGAAAAGTCAAAAGCACGAGATCCTTCCCCTTTTCCCCCCATCCATTTTGCCCTCCCTTCCCTTCCCTTTTCTTTTTTCTTTTCCTCTTTAGAAACTCTTTTTTTTTTTTCCGTCTTCTAGGCACGACGAACTGGAAGAGTTGAGTGGGTGGGGGCTCAAATGATGGAGCCGATCCAACGAGTTTGATCTGATTTCGCCAAGAACTGCGTGTTCTCATATATATATAAAAAAGTAGTAGAAGTAGAAGTAGTAGAAGAAGAAGAAGAATAATAGAGGAGGAAGAGGAGAGGGACGCGTTTCAACGGGGGGGCAAGCGGGGTGGCGTGATTGAACCGGCGGAGAGTCAAGGGGCTCATCTCCTCTTACTCCCCAGCATCGATGTTGGGTTAGATTGTATTTGTCGAGATGGCGACAATAACATGGGAGGGGTGGGTGGGTGGGCGGTGGGGATCGAATTCCGGTAAATACCGAGAAAAGCGTGGATGATGATGATGATGGTCCAGTTTCATTCCGGTGACCCGCTAGATTTTCTGTGAGATTTTTTCCTTTACTTCTTTTTTTTTTTTTTTTTGTAAACCCCGTACAATGATTGGAGGGGACTGAAAGACACAGCATGACGTTGTCAAATCCAGCAAAAAAGATAGGAAAAAAAAAATGAAAAAGATGGGGAGGGAGGGAGGGAGGAGGAGGAGGTCAAATCATCAGCAGCAGCAGCAGCAGCAGCAGCAGGAGGAGGAGGCGAGGCGAGACGAGACGGGGTCAACTTCAGTGGAGGACGTACGCCGTGTGCATGTGCGTTTGAAAATGTTGTTCGTTTCCTTCCTCCTCTTCTTCCTCTTTCCCACCCGCGGGAGCCCCCCCAAGGGTCTAATTAATCATCTCTTCACGTCCAGTCCAGGACATGGAAATTACGACCGACATTTTTACATGAGAGTCCTCCGTTTGATTGATTGAATTAACTCGACTTGGTCTCCGTGTCCTAAAAACCCACGTCCCAATTTGAATCTTGTTCAATGTGTCCCTCGGGGTCAATTTTGCATACTCCCCTCAAAAACCGTGTACCTCTTTGGAATAGGTAAAAAAACACAACAAGGGTTCCTGCTCAATTTTGGGGATTCCCAATTTAACCTAAATTCGAACACAGGATTGATTAGATGAGAACGCCATCATTTGCCATCTAAGGACACCCCGTGGAATTCAACCCAAAATTTCCCACAACAGGAAAATGCTAGATTCTAGAATCCCAAGATTGTCTGGGGCCTAGACAAAAATCTATGGTTGGTATTTTTACGTACCAAATGAAGTATGTAAAACTTTTTGAACATCCAATTAGTTTTTGCCGACTGTGACATGACAATGATTTCATTTTCAAGTAGACCTGTTCAAAAATAGGTTGAACTTAGATTGCTATGGTTCATATTTGTCACTTCTCCCTAATATTATTAAGGTCTAGTTCGACTGCTAGCTCAAGCGGCTCTTTGACCATGCTTGATTTATTGATTGAGATGATGTCATGACTTGTCAACTCTATATTCTCTATACAAGTTTGTGGGCCCCTTAAGTTGACAACGAACAAATCGCAATGGAGGTTAAATTATCGGAGCACTATAATTGCAGGAAAATATTAGAGATCTTGTCAAGCGTGAACAATTTTTTCATGATGAGTGCTACACCTCGCACTAAGTGACATGAGATCAATTAAAACTTTGACATTGATCGAGGACGATACATGTCGGGTGAGTCATTTATTTATTCCTTTGTTTTCTTATCAAACGTGTAATCGCATGCTTCATGACCTAGGTTTTTGGAGTACTATGCATGTACTTGTTAAATGAACGTACTTTTTATTTTTATTTTTTATCATTACTCATATTTTTTTTTAAAAGATATTAATAAGGGTTAAATAATTTCATTTTTTATCATTATGAAAGGGTTACAATGAAATATTACTGTGTTAATATATGTCATTCCTGAACAGTTTCAAATATTTCACAAAATAAAAGTCAAATTGTGGACATGAGGAGATCTTTAAAAAGGTTCAAGAGAGAACAAATGAGTAGGAAATCTACCTTAAGGTGAAATACCCCCACAATCTCACCTTATGTATTCCCTCCTAGGGGAGGAAGAAAAAAATCCACCTAGGAACAAGAGGGTCTTTGGTGGTAAAAGTAGACACCACTTTAGTATTTTAATATCGGTTATTGATGAATAAGCAAGTACGGTTGCTTGTTGTGCCTGAGTTGAGGAGGTGAAATTTGCAAGAATTCTCTATAGGTTGATATGTGCTTCACATAATGTCTTATAATTGACTTTTGACTTTAACACTCTCGACTACAAGATGCTATGCAAATAGTGCCTTTAACACTCATGAATAACAGTTAAAAAGGGAGACATGGGCACTTTTAGAAGAAAAATGACAATTTGATAAATAACTAAATAAAAATGCTAAAGTCAGTGATGCTAGATGCAATTTGAAGTCATCTAGGTGCAAATTGTGAATTTTGGAAGATTAATGATACAAAAGGTGCAATCGATAACCACAAAGCAAAAAATGCACCTAAAATTATTTACAATCTAGAAGGAATGGTAGGAGAGGTTGATTCTAAGGATAGGGATTCTGATTCCAAATCTCATGTCACACATTGGAACACGAGAATCCTCCATGCCGATGAATTCTCACCAATTAGGTATATTAATTAACTTATTATCTAATCGATCGATACAGTGAATCCGTGATTATAATACATAGGAGTACAAGTAGCTTCGGAAGTTTCGATAAGTTAAAAAGAAAAGAAAAGGAAAATTTATAATAAACGAAGAGAGGAGAAAATGACGGGTTGGGGATTGGTGGGGGAAGAGGAGGAAATGGCGGTTCTATCCATTGAGAAGGCGGTGTCTTAATTTTGACGTCGAAACGGACACGAGTGCTCTTCTTCTTCCACGCACCTTCGCGGCTCCCGCCATCCTACGGAAGTCAAGAAGGGAAGGATGACGCTCCTCCTTCCCTCACTCTGTACAAAATTTGGGGGGAAACGTGTGCCTTCGTCGTTGGAGCTGAACGCCATTTACGACAATCGAATCAGAAGTCGGGATTCCCTTCTCCATCCATCCAAAAGTCTTTTTCATATACCAAGTCGCGTCGCCCCCCCGGCGAAAAAAAGGGGGATTTGTTTATCATCCCATGACACGTCCAAAGACTCCTTCTCGACCCATCATACGCATGAGCATGTACGCTTGTGAATTGCGCTGTTGCGCATCGTATTGTCGGGCTAATAATCATATGATGTTTCCCATGGGCCCAAAATGACACAATTTAGATTTATGGAAAAAACATGAATCAAAAGACTTTCCTTAAATTATCTATATAAATAAAATTATCCATTTTCCTTTTATCATAAAACATCCAGTAAAACAAACGTACTCTCTCAGAAAATGTACCATATTTGGAAAGTACTTTTCAGAAAATTACTCTCTATGAAAATCACTTTATTTTTTGGTGTTTGACCAAAATAAAATAAAAAAACAAAAAATCATTTTCCGTCTTTTGATTAGAAAAATTTGATGGGGAAAATTATCAAAAAAAATGTTTAATGATTTTTATTTTAAATTATTCTTTTATTTTTTTCTTATTTGGCCAATTGCCAATCATGGAGAAGCGCCTCCTTTTAGGAAGAGTTAGTGCTTATTGGGTATTTTGGTTTGACATTACTTTACACCCAAAATGAGGAATGGCTGGCAAGCTTGAGCCTTGTCAAATCAACGAGCTTTGAGCTCAATATAGGCTGACGAGGTTTGGGCCTTACTAGATCAGCAAACTCAAGCCTTGCCATCGACTAACGACTGTTTGCTTCGACACATCAAAGTCCCTAGATTGCTTCTACATGTTAGATTTAGTTGTTTTCCATCTTTATGAGTGAGCATCATTTCTTATCTCGTAGAGACCTCTACTGAGGCTCAAGCTTGCTGCAACTTGTGAGGCCTTGAGCAAGTTCAACCTCACCAATGGCTAGTTTTTGATTGTCACCGTGGCTGATGATCAATCGAGGAAAGAGCAAAGAGAAAAGAAAGAAAAGGATATATAGAAATAACATATAAAAGTTCCATTTTTTTTTTTTTTTTTTTACAAATGAAAATATTAAAAATTCGATTTTTTTTTTTTCAAATGTTTCATTAACCAAGGATGAGTTCAAGCCTCAAGGAACCGTGTACAAACTTTGTGGACCTAGGCCTAAGAGTTGAGACTGGAGCTTGAGTGTTAGGACCCGAGCTTGGGTGCTAGAACATTATGTACAAGCACCAGCAACTCGAGCTTGGCCTCGATGGGCTCTAACCTAAGCATTGAGGCTCAAGCCTAAGCATCAAGGCCCCTAGCCTAGCCACCGAAGACTTGGTCCGAAATGCCAAGACCCAAAAATCAACATTAAAGTTTCTATGCTTACGGGTAGAGTTTCGGATCCAAACGCCAATACTTAGTCATATTTTGAAAAATGATTTCCGGTACTTTTAAAAAGAAAACCATTTTCCTGAATTTAAGTTTTGATTGGAAAATATTTTTCGTTAACTTATTTTCCTGGAGCGAATCAAATATTGAAAAATGTTTTCTACGAAACAAATATCGGAACGATTGAGCAGCTTCAATTTGACTATCGGGGTAAAAGAAAATGCTTATGATCGTGAATTAGCGCACTAAATAGCATCATCATTGGCTAAATAATCACTCCATGCATGCATTACCACACATATACATCACCCAAAAACGAGTGTCAATGAGGACGAGGACAGAGAGCGGTCGCTCCCTCCTCACCATTTGTCAACAAGCTTTCACGATCCTCCACCTCTGCTTCCCATTCTCCCCTGATATTCATCAATCACGTTTATTAACTAATAACTGCATCAAGATCAGAGGCAGTTGCAACCGCCATCAACTGTTCCCGCGCTACGTGTTGTTTATAAACAACGTCCTTTCAACTGTATCTTCAAGAATGCGCACCCACTTAGGCACTTAGCAGCCAGCGAATTCAGAGCCAAAAAGGATTTTGCGAAAAGCTCTCTTCTTGAATGAGTCTGATATTGAGACTCCAAGAAGCTCCATTGATGGCGAGACCCTTGAGCCTCTGCTTCCTCCTCCACGTCGTGTTCTTCTGGGTGCTCCTGAGGGCAGCCCTCTCAACCAGGCCGCATACCCAAGAAGGTCGGTCTTAGGTCCTTCTGATTTCTAACTTGCTGATATACTCAACTTTGTTCCGTCGTATCTGGCTTTTCCTCTGTTTGATTGCTCAAGAGCATTGCATTCAGAGGAAGCGGATGTGATCGGTGGAAGAAGTGGATGACAGATGGCTGTCATCTTCAGTTTCCTAGTTATGAAACATCGTGCAGTCTTGAGCATTTGATGGATTAGTGTAATCCACAAATTTAACCCTGAGATATTCGAGTTCATTCCACTCTTCTAGTTCTTTATGCTCTTCTGAGTATGCGAGGAGTCAAGAAAACGTTTTTTTTGCGATATTTGTTGCGTTCGTTTTGATTTGCTGGCAAATTGTTTCGAAGAAATGGCAAAACGCATTAGGGTTATTTACGCTTGTGTTTGTTCACTATCACCATCGGCTACTTCTGTGCACATTTTGAAGTGCCTTCTGTCGATCTTACTGTGAATTCTCTGTTCTTCATGTGGGCAGAGCCACTGTATCTCAAGTTTGTGTCGAATGCCACGGACTTCCCTATGGAGGACTACTACGACTACATCATAATTGGAGGCGGCACTGCCGGGTGCCCCTTGGCGGCAACGCTCTCTCAATCCTACAGAGTCCTCGTGCTCGAGCGTGGAGGCATTGGCTATGGCAATCCCAACCTCATGTCGCAAGAAGGCTTCATCAGGACTCTGATGGAAGTCGACACGTTCCATTCGCCAGCTCAAGCATTCACATCCGAAGAAGGAGTCCCCAGTGCCAGAGGCCGTGTTCTTGGCGGCAGCAGTGCAATCAACGCCGGGTTCTACAGCCGGGCCGACACCTACTTCTTTCATAACTCAGGGGTCGAGTGGGATCTTAGAGCCGTCAACACGTCTTACACTTGGATTGAGAAGGCTGTCGTGTTTCGGCCTAAGTTGAGGAGCTGGCAATCCATTGTCAGGGATGGACTCCTGGAGGCAGGGGTTAATCCATCCAACGGGTTCACTTTCGATCACGTGGTCGGGACCAAGATCGGCGGTTCCACATTCGACAAGTTCGGGAGAAGACACACCTCCGCTGATCTATTAAGCTACGCGAAACCTTCCAACATTAGAGTGGGAGTGCATGCTAGTGTCGAAAGGGTGCTGCTAGCTTCAACTTCGGCGAATCCAGGACAAAAGATATCTGCAATCGGAGTCGTTTATCGTGACCAAGTAGGTCGCTACCATCATGCGATGGTGCGTGACCATGGTGAAGTGATCCTCTCTGCTGGTGCGATAGGCAGTCCACAGCTGCTGCTACTCAGCGGCGTCGGACCTCGACCCTATCTTTCTTACTGGGGAATTCCAGTGGCTCGCCACCTTCCATATGTCGGGCAGTTCCTGTATGACAATCCAAGGAATGGGATTTCGATCGTGCCTCCGATGCCGTTGGAGCATTCTCTCATTCAGGTTGTTGGGATCACCGAATCAGGAGCCTACATCGAAGCAGCATCAAATGTGATCCCTTTTGCGTCGCCTGCTCGTGCAGTTTTCCTGCACACACCGTCTTCACTGCTGAATGTGACCGTGGCCACTCTAATGGGGAAGATAGCTGGTCCACTCTCCAGGGGCTCGCTGAGGCTCGCTTCCACAGATGTGAGGATAAATCCAATCGTCCGGTTCAATTACTTCAGCAACCCGGCGGATCTCGAACGCTGCATCAGCGGCACACGCACGATTGGTGAAGTGCTGAGAAGTCATTCCTTGGATTATTTCAAGTTCAGGGATTGGTACGGGAATAGAGAATTCAGGTATGTGGGGCCGCCCCTCCCGGCAGATTTATCAAACAACGCACAAATGGCAGAGCATTGCCGGCAGACGGTGACGACCATATGGCACTACCACGGAGGCTGTGTGGTAGGGAAGGTGGTCGACAAAGAGTTCCGAGTACTTGGAGTTAATGCACTCCGTATTGTGGATGGTTCCACGTTGAATATATCTCCCGGGACTAACCCCCAGGCGACATTGATGATGCTTGGAAGATATGTGGGGTTGAAGATGAGAAAAGAGAGATCGGGACCAAAGTGATTCCAGAAGAATAGTCAAAATGCTCGTTAGCTCTCATGCTGCTTCAACCTTAAAGCAGGGGTATCTTCAGTGCACAAAACTGTCATTTGGCATTTGATTTCACCAATTCTTTCTTTCGAAAATAGGGAATAGTAGGGATGTTTGCGCTAACGAGTGATGTGAGCATATGGAGAAGTAAGTCGGAACTCCACCATTCATGTTGATTCTAAACAGACGATTGAAATCTCTCTTGAGTAATGTTCTCTCGGGTCTCTCGTTCACTTCCTCAGTTCATGTTCTTACACGGGTTCATCGGAAACAACACACATAAGATGACAATGCAAAGGAACCCTTAAACTGTAATGTTGGCATGGGCACCTATGTCCGAGTGACCAGTGACCCTTCCATCTAAAATGGTCTGACGAAGAAGAAGCACGATTTGAAATGCACTTCCTGTCCTAATGGCTATTTGGGTTGTCAATTGCCAATAGCTACAAAATGCATAATAACATCCCTAGTAACAGGACGACACCCACTGGGCACAACTCTTAACTTCATATTCATGGTGAAGTGATGCTATTCACTCATCAATATTTAAGTGAGGCAGGCACGGATAGACTTGCTTGTTACTTGACAGTGCCATTGCTTCCCATTTAACTACAAAATCCAAGCTGAAGTTCAGCAACCACTTTCAGCCGCAAAAGAGCACTAAAGAGTAACCGATGCAGATACATGTACAAACTAATACAAGTTTGATTTTCAGGAGATTGACAAGATCGAAATCAAAACTATTTAAAGATAGAACTCCCACATATTCTGGGTCCACTGCCTCAACAGCTCCACCCAAGTGGCTGCCTCATGTTGATCATTTGCCGCTGGAATACGTCAGGCGGTAAGTAAATTAGAAGAGAACTCAGAGTCATACCCATGGAGATATCATATATTTGTACAAATGCACATCTACTTATATACATGAGAAACAGAGAGTTCACTTACGTGTTCATCATCAGCGTTATGTTATCCCCTTTCAATAAGATCCTCCCTGTGGAAAACATATATAGCTCAGGCAAGAGAACAGAAAAACTGAGCAAGCAGAAGAAAAATATATATGATCTCTCCATGACCAACCTAAAGTCTTTCTGGTCTTCTTTTTAACATTGACTTCTTCAGCATCATCCAAAACCAGATTCATGTATTCATCAAATCCCTGAAAAAGTTTTTCATACTCTGGTATTACTAAACACAAGAGGATCAAAAAAGGAAAATATAAAGGACCTATCAAAATAGTCAATCTGTAATGTTCTTAGAAAAATGACTACTTGCAGCTGCATTAATAAAGATCATTAAGTGCAAAAGCAATTAACCTGGTAGCATCTCTATTTAGTGGGAAACAACAGGTTGTGGGTTCTATGCCTAAAATACATCTTGCATAGCATCAGAATTTGCCCACCTTTTCTAATGTGAGTACCGTGTTTCCTATTATATATTCTTAAACAAGACAACAGATTCATTTTTGTTCCCCTCAAATAATCAAATTTGGTTGATTTTCAGTGAAAGAAAACCTAGGTCAATCTCTGAAGGATACTAATAGAATCCCCATGCCAGTGGATGACAATATCAGCTAAAACAAGCAGTGTTAGGCAGCTCTTTTTTACTTCATCTTTTTCACCATATATTCTCTATTAAACGGACTCCACAATGATAGATGATCATTATATCAGACTAGTAACTAATGAGGTTTGCTGGGCATAATTTAGCTCTGCACCATACTCCACTCTACATATCCTTCACTCTGCAATTCTGCCAAGCAGATGAACCTCAATTTACTCGGCATCCCAAGAGGCCTTGTAGCCATAAAATCAATCTCTACATTTCGCAAGAAACAAATTACTATGGTAAAGGAGTCCCAGCATCGAAAGGTCTAAAGTGTCGGCTGAAGCTATCCCTTTTTTCCCCCCCTAAGTAGGTGAATCCATCAAATACATCTATAATATAATCAAACTGATCCTTACCAATTTACTTCACTAAATAAACTCGAAGAATGCACTAACAAGATTTATTATCACGAGAAACCCCACTTCTGAACAGTATCTGCAGCATTAGCAGTCACCAAACCCCGGCCCAAAAGATGCTTGGTGGGTGACGAGTAAAGTACTAATTCCTCAACTCGATATAGCTAAACATCTGATCTCATCTAGTAAGCAAAGGCAAGGACCAAACGCGAAGCGAATACTCACAATTATACGGCCTTCGATTCTCAAATCCTTCTGTTCAAACAGCCAAATCTGAATCCGCGCTTTCTGCATCAGCACAACCAATCGAATGCGCATCAGCAAATTCATTTCCAATACTCATTTTTTTATCGCTTCGAAGTAGCAGAGAAAACAAAACCAAACGATCCAGCAGAGGAACAGAGTACTTACACTCTGAAGAAACCTGAAGATCAGATTCTGAAACGAAGAAAAACGCAGCATATGTCATTGCTTCGGACAAACGAAGAACAAAAGAGAGCTCAAAGCACCCGAAAAACCAGAGAGAGAGAGAGAGAGAGGAGTAAAGAGAAGGTACAATGGGTTGGGTCATGATTCTCTGCACTTTGGAGGACGCCATAGCTGCGGATTGCTCTTCCCCCTCCCCTTCTTCGATTCAAAGGCGATGCAAAAATCAGGACTTGAAAGAGGGAAACTGAAACTGGAAGCAGAGCAGAAGAAGAAGAAGGGGAGGGACGTGAAAAACCCTAGCGGATGGGGAAGTAGTAGGATTTAGGGCCGAGCCCATGATGGGAATGTTTATAGAGTTCAGGCCCAACCCATGTACACAGAAAGTAGATATTTGAAAGATTTTGCAAAATCTATCTCGTTGCAAAATATTTGAACGGTTAGGTAATGCATAAATTGTATTGTACAATATTAAAATAATATGTACATATTTAAGAAAATAGAAAATTATTTCAATAAATTAAATTTATTTGTTAGTTTCTCATAAGATGGAAAACATTTGAAGTTGAAGATTAAATTATACTAGACATAAAACAGAATTACTAATTGATGTGTTTGTTTTTTATTAAAATGTTTATGAAATTACTAATTGACAATGTTTTGAGGAGGAAAAAAAAAACAATGCTCGTGTTTCCTTAAAAGTAAGCAATTAATGGGGATGGACTCTAAATTCATTGGTAATATATCCTCACTGTTTCAAATTCAGCTCGGACCAAGAATTCGCTCATCCACCCAGTGGATTGTACTAATAAGCATGCCCGTTTGATTGAGAAAAAACCCGACCCGACCCTAAACTTAGGGTATTTTCGATACCGGCCCATCCGGACTCGGACCCGAAAATACCCTAAATTTAGGGTCGGGTCGGGTCAAAACGGGTTGCACGCAAGCCTTTTGACACTGGTACCGTTCGTGCGTTTTGGTTCTCATCCGTTGAGGGAAAATGGTAAAGTAAGATAAAATAAACAAAAGAAAATAAGTTTTTATCTCTCTCTCACGCGTTTTGGCTCTCAACTCTCTAGAGTTTTTGAGCTAAACAAGAAATTAAAACCAAACTTGTAAAAGTCATGCTTTGGCCCGACCCGACCCGACCCGACCCGACCCGACCCGACCCGACCCGACCCGACCCGACCCGACCCGTTGACACCCCTATGTACTAATAAGCACGCTCGTTTGATTGAGAACAAACTCTTTTTTCATGACGACAGTAGCGATTAAAAAGGACGGGTCCATAAGCTCTATATCAACAAGGGGGCAGTTTCCCTTTGTCAACTCCTGACTTGTGTTGTTGCCTTCGTCGACCGGGGCTTCCTAACCCAGGGCAATCCGGAAGGAAACGTGAGGCCGATCGACGGAAACGTTTAATAAGTAACGTAGGAAGCTCTTAACTTATGTGGCCTATCTTGTTCGTAGGTTGCATGAAGGACGAAGAAGTCGTCGTGCGCATGGAATCGAAAAGGATTTACATGGTTGGTCCATGCACCCGACCAAGTACCAGCAACCCATTTTACAAGTGGTGAGATGCTGTCCCTTCCCACCAACGATCCACTTCGTTGCCTGCCAAACATCTGAATCAGGGAAGAGCCCCCCGAGTATTTGGATTCCATGAGAAACCACTGCTCATCTATCTGGTATTTGCTACGTTATGCCGCATCGGTGATCCAAAAGTTTCAGTCTCGGGTGGCTCGTGATTGTTCATGCTCCTGGAATGGCCATTTGGAAGGTTCCATCCAACTGATGCTTAATCGACTATTCTCTTTTAACAGTTGAAGGAAGGGATGCGTTTGGTCTTTGGAGCTGTGAATGTCTTAAGTGTTTAGATACTCTTGTTCTAGCTGAACTGGAACGTGAAGGAGATCGTTTTCGAATGAAGATGCGAGATGTGGTCAGGATATTCAATGAACAACACAAGTGACGTGCATAGTTTTAGATGCAAGATGATGCAAGGCAAGTAATTTTTCCAGAGGCTTGTTTCTCTTCATTCAGTTTCGATTTTCCACCTCAATTGTCCCGACAGCATTCTAACTGCGAAGACGCATGAACCACTATGGCTTCCTCGATTTATCATGCCAACTGTAAATCATTAAATATCTGAAGAATGTAAATGGAAGATTCACAAGAAAAAAACCTTTGCCCCTGATAACTATGGACACTGCTCTGCTATTGGGGTCAGATCAATTAGATTTTATCATACAAGAAAGAGTCGGAGTTGGAGTGAAAAGAATACTATCGGTTCCCAACATCTTCATTCGTCCCTATAACAGCATACTCGTGATACGGCGTTCCAGGTTCCGCGGATGATAAGCCCTCATCCGCTGAGAACAGCCCTTCTTCATGATTGGAGAAGCTGGTTGCACCTGGGGCGAGATGGATTTCTTCTCTAGCAGCCATTTCGATTCCTTCTTCCTTGCTCTTTTCCTTCTTCTTCGCCTCATGGGCGTCGTCCTTCCTCTCGTCGAATATCTTTGCGATGGCTGTGACCTTTTGCTCCACTGGTTCCTGAGAGGCTAAGATGCTTCTGTTCTCGTTGAAGAAATTGATCAAGAAGATGCAGAGCGCAGAGGTTGAGGCAAGTGCTGAGATGAGGAAAAGGCCTCTGAAACTGTCCAGCGGGAGGCTGTCGGAGGCTACAGTTGTCGTGTCTTCCTCTGAACACTTGTCCACATCGCCAAACCATGCTCTCGTAATTAAATTCATATCGGGCGACTCCATGACTTTCAGGACTGCCCTCGATACGTCAGGAAGTAATGGTGAGCCCTTTGGAAATGCCTGAGGACATAGAAAGGGGAAATGGACCGCCTTTGATCCGTTAGTAAAGGGGCAGAATGAGCAAACTTCATTAGTAAAAAATAAAAATAAAAGAAGTGTCTAGAAAGTATTGTCTTCTTTGAAATGTTGCGGGCTAGTCATAATCCTAATAACTTTAAGTGGCCATTATTCATACAAGCAATATATGATAGAGCAGACTTCGGATCAATGCCACCAAAAAAGTTTAACCGAGCAACCTTTTGCTTCGGTAATCTTTCAGCAGTTGTGCAAGTACTTATTCATGGGCGCATGTCTGCATGTTGAGTGAGGGACTGAGAACGACTTACAAATCCAAAACCTGCAGTCTTGTTGGGTTGACTGACCAACTTATATTTTGAACAATTCTGAGCGAGAAGCAACCTGAGATAAGGGAGTTCATCCACAATCGCAGATACACCATCATTATTACTGCCATTAGAAAGTTTCTCATCAAATTCCTCTAAAGTCCTCAAGGGTATGAGCTTGGACTCGTTTGCCTTTAAGCTTTTCAAAAGGTCCAGAATGAAAGAGCCCTCCTGGTACCCAATGGGCTCTCCATTCCTTATGAGAGCATTGATATCTGTGATTGTCGGTTCGAGCCGTTGTACCGTTAATAGAGAGGTCAAGCTTGCCGTGTAACTTGACGACAGTACTAGGACAGCAAAGATCCATATAATCAACACAAATCTCGACAAGTTGCTGACTACCCTTTCCTCTGCACAATTTATGAAGCTACAGTTAGAGAGCCACTCCTTGTATCTGCAGTATCCATCAGTTATTCTGCTTCATTCATCAAAAGACAATTATAGTAATCTCTCCTATTTTATCATGATTGGGTATAAGGTCGCTTGACCTATAACTTATTATCTAGTAGTTTTCATTTATTAGTAAAGACATTGCTTCATACAATAATATCTCAAAGCTTTACTGATTTTTCTTTACCTCTCTTTCAAACAATTAATTTGACTAGAAAGATGGATGAGGTGACTTACTGTGTGCATAGACCATTGTAGAGAAAGAGAACCACAAGATCATTCCAACTTGTTTGCATGGAGGTCCTCTGAATTCTTCGTTCACCCGGTGCTCAAGAACCCATACTACAATGCCAATGTACAGAAAGTAGGCTCCCATGGTTATCCACAGTTCCATCTTCAGGGGTTTCAAGAAGATCCATGCACTTTTTTTTTTCTCCCTTGGTTGGAACAATCATGGCCACACCTGACTCTGAGTAAGGAAGGGTGAAATTTGCATAATTGGTCCGGTTTTCCCTAATGGTTATATCGCCAACAACAGCATCGTATTCCTGCATGTTGTTCCGAAAAACAGAAACGGTTTAGTTGAGAATATGAGCAAGAGGTTGGAAACTGACATAGGGGTCATGAAGCAAACTGTTTTGAGTAAAACATGTAACTTTGATCTAATCATGTATGATCTGAGTTCAGAATTATTACCTCAGTAGAGACCTTTTTAACAAGATCATCATAATTTCCTGCAGGCTCCCCACTGCCTTCACTAGTCTCGAAGGGTTCATACTCATACAGAACAGCATACGGCAATGAATTCATCACAGCTTCGAACACGTCTTTGCAATAACCAGTAACGATGGGAGCATTTGTCAGAGGATCTCTTGTCACATTAATGAATTGGCTAAATCCTCTTTTTACCGGGACTCCAACCCTCAGCTTCTTCTCGTTTGCTGGAATATCCCAACCTTTAGGAATTATTCTTGATTTACCAGGCCAAACAATTTTCTTCAGATAATTCTTCTCTCTGATTGAGTTCTCATTACTGGCAGGAAGTTGTTCTGCGATGCCATTCTCCGTCCAAAGTCCAACTGGTGCTGTATCATTGCCAACCAAGTTAACTATCTGAAAGGCAGATTTTGGTATTTGTCCATATTTGAAATATACTTTGCCGCTTAATCCGGTGAATTTAGTGTTCAAAACTGAATGGAGGAGCTTTGGCCCCGCCTCTGAAACACCAATGGTTTCCAGGTCAGTCATATTTTCCAGGATGGCTGGTTTACTAAATTTTGAGTTTGCTATATCAGCCTTTTCTACTGCCATTGCTAAAGCAGAAATGCTATCATAGGCGCCTAGGCCATAGGCATTGAGCTGAACATGGTGAATCCCTGGATATTCTTCATGAAATCGCTGTTCCCATCTCTTTGAGAATTGGTCTACCTCTTTGGTCTGAGGAAGGTAAGTCTTCACGCCTATAACTCCTTGCATAGAATTGATGACATTGGAATCCATGGAGCTGAGAAGGCTTGCAATCCCATCTGTGACTATCCAGGCGTATCCTTTGCTCATCATTCCTGCTTCCTTTGCCATGAGAAAAAGTCGGCATGCAAGATCTGGCAACATATGCACGATGAAAACACGCGTTTGCATAGTCATTAACTTGTAGAGCTCTTTCAGGATCTGATCATCTGTAGCAGAAGGAGAGATTCCACACCGGTACGGTATCCTTGTGCCGATTTCTTGCATGGCATCAGCAAGATGAGAGATGATCCCACTTCCGTAATGAGAGCGTTCATAAATAGGTACAACTTCACTCCACTTGACGGCGTTGACAACGGCAGCTATAGCTTTTAGCTGAGAGGTGTCCAATTGTGCCATTCGGATGAAGTAGGGAATTTCAAGGTGCAAGAGCAAAGGGCTTGTCGCAGTGAAGGAAATGATAGGGACCTTAGTTGTGTTCCCGATGTCAGCTATAAAATCTGCTTGTCTTGATTTTTGAGGCCCCAGAATGGCCTTGACTTGATAATTCTTTAACAATTCTATTGCTGCAAAATCAGAACTCATTGAACTTCAGGTTCTATGTTTGTACTTGAAAATTAGTCACATTTCCATTCATACCTCTTTGCTAGCATCTTAAGACATTAATCTAAGGAGTTGTTTCAAATGCTTCACCTAAAAAGAAGCCTTTGCTGTGAAAATTTCACAGATTTTTATGGAGGCGATAACAGATATAAATGCATTTTCCAGCAGTGATGAACGATTTCTGAGTAATTGCATTAGCTGGAAATCTCATTGCTACACTTAATTGGATTTTGTTTGTTTATAATATATAACACCAAGTAACAAATAGGAACAGAATCAGGGGAGAAAGAACTTTAACAGAAAACTTCACATCCTGTACCTGCAGATGTAGCCACGACAGCATTGCCCATTGCATTTCTCGTGTGAAGGACTAATCTTGTAGTGTAATTATCATGTGCAGCATAGAAATCCTGGATCGCCATCTCAAGGCATGTTTTGCTCATCTTCCCAACATATGTATCCATATCTAAGATGACCCCGACGTCTATCTTTTTTGCTGTCACTTTCTGACATGTTGATGGTGTCATGAGCAAGCATATTAGGCTGGACAATAAAGAAATGGAAAACAAGGATCTCAGGCTCATGTTTTGTGCAGTTTGAGGTTTGGAGTAACTGGTGAATAGTCTGGGAATGAAAAGAATATAATTGATGTAGGCGAATGTAAGCAACGAAAGTGAGATAATATAGGGAGAGATCATTTTTAAGCCATATAACTGAAGATAGGTCAGGGGAAGATGTCAGGCTCAAGTTTCTTGAATCAGAAGTGAGGACGATGGAGAAATCATAAGAGAAGGACTTGTGGTTGTGTTTGTGTTTGGCTTAGTCACGCTCTTGCCAGCTCTTGACTATTCCATAGTTTGACTACTATGTTAACGAACACGCAAAATGCACACCCTAATCTGGGTAAATTCCTTTCAATGGAAGGCACAATGACTTGAATGTGCAGTTGACCAGGAGTGGGTCCTTACAAGAAATGCAACTATCAAGAGAGCAGAGATAAGGTCTTAACATTCATTATATCAACCGAACGGGACAAGTACCATTACACTGAGTTCATATTCAAATGGAACTTCATTCTGCAAGAAAAAACGAAAAGTCGTAAATGTTTGGCTGTAATTTTGTATAATCTAACCTTACTATTCTGCCAAAATTAAAGCTTAAGCTTAGAATGTAGGGAAATGCCATGCCATGCCCAAGAGATGACAATGATTATTCTTAAATGTTTGGATTTTTCGCATAACGGCAGTGGCCTGGCCCGGAAAAAGATACAGCTGTCATTCAAATGATAGCAGTCTGATTCAATATTTCTGGGACCACATCTCCAGAATCCAGTCCTTTTCCAAAGTCTTCGCTTAACATTACTTGCTTGGTTGGTCCGTGACACTTTTGACGTACACGGCGGGTTATAGCCTTATTGAACCGAGCCAGACGCACAAGAGAGATGATATTGATAGGTACATTCTCATGCCATTCTATTCGGACTTCATCCCAGGAAAATTCAAAGTCTCCGTTATCAACTGAATTAGGCTATCAAAAGGACAAACTAACGCCATTCCTAAAGACCAAAATGAGTGATTCTCTTCACACGGCACGCCCTTGGCTAGATGAAGAGTCGATCACGACCTCAGCCATGTTCGCTTCACATTAACACTTGAAATTTTGGGGAAAACAGCAGTTTCCCATGTTTTGCATCTCCGGTCTTGTGCACGACATTGTTGACGTCCTTACACGGTAACTTGCCGAGAAATGCTACCGAACGGTACCTAATCAGGCTACGCTAGCAGGGGCATCTTCGCTTGAGTATGCTCCCTATGGGGTTGGGTTGCGTGAATTGGGCTGAGTCGGTACATGATGGATGCAGACGGCTTTCTTGAACGGCTTCCTTTTGAACTTTCCCGATTCAGTCCGGAGAAGTAGGATTATATGAGTTCTCTTTTCTGAGACATACGGGTCAAGGTTGCACGTTGTCCATTATTATAGCTTAGTAGTCTTATCAATTCACACAGGTTTGGTTAGAAATTTCCTCTGCCTTAACACTCTAATTGCCTCGTGCTTCCTCTGGCATTTATGAATATTTATAAAAGTTAATCTGATTTTGTTAGAAGCAGCATCACTTTTTATGTTCATATAGATGAAGTTCTTAACTTATATTGCCTTGCTAAGAACACCGTACTTCACCAAGAGTGTTTTCTTACATCATCTAACTTTCCATGAATATAAACCTTGTGCTCTAGTACTCAATCATTGACAAGATATAGTAGCTTGTTGTTACCCATTAAACTTTGATATTATGTTAAAAATTGTAAAGTTGGGTTTTCATTATACTTAACTACTATCAATTGGTATAAGATCCATTCCTTTAGCAGTGCTGCTAGCTAAACCTCTTGAGAATCCCTTAGCAAATGAATCGGTCATGTTATTATTTGTCTAAACATAACTTATTGAAATAATTCTATCAGTAATTAACTGTTGAATATACTCATGTCGCAAGTCAATGCCTAGATTTTCTATTGTATATTTTACTATATGCCTTAGACATTGTATTTGATCTCCAAAGGATTCCAAATGTCTCTAAAATTTGTGTAAAATCGAAAAATTTATATAGACGATTTGATGGAGTATTGGGAATTCTTCCCTAGCATCTCCCTTCATCATCATTTCTTGTCAAGATTATCACATGATGTCATACCACTTTTATTCATTTCAAAGTACTATAGCCAACATGAGATAATCTATTATACTACAAGGAAGATACCCAAGCATATAAACGGAAACAAGTTTCAGTAATACTTATCAGTTAAAATTGCGAGCAATTGATGCAACTATCGTTTCCTTCTCCATGAAAATAATAACAGTAGATTGATGGGGAAATTTGATGTGTGATGAAGATAAAGCAGTAGTAATAGATTTTTGATACTTTGATGTGTGATGATGATCACTGTCTTTAATATATAATTTGCCCCCATCATTGTTGTTGCCGCAAAGAAACAAGTTTAGCAATTGCTTAATTTTTGTCTTGGAATTTCACTTTGAAATCAAACTTGTGTGTAAAGAGAAGCAAAGAGAATGTTGCGAAAAATTCTTGGGAATGGATATCTTATCTCGCCATCACCACTTTTCATGATCAAATCATCACCCACTTTATGTCAAAAATCACTTCTTTTCACAATAACAAACTATTTCAACATTATTCTCTTTAACAGGTAAAGGAATGGACGTGATCGGTCCTAATAGCTGCAAATGTTAGGTGTTTAGATGCTCATATTCTTGCTAAACTAAAATAAGAAAGAGATGTTTTGCATGGAGATGCAAGATGAGATCGGGATATGCATGAACGATATAAGTGACATGCAAACTTATTTTAGATGCAAGATGATGGCAAGTAATTTCTCCAAAGGCTTCTCTTCAATGAGTTTGGATCTTCCCCTCAATCATCCTGAGAGCATTCTATTTACGAAAGAATCAACATGGCTTCCTTGATTTATCATGCTAATTGTTAGAATATTTAAATAATAAATTACGCATTTATCTAATAGCTTAAACTTTTAGAACAATTGATTGTAGTATTACGAAATTTCACATAATATCAAAACTAAGGTTTTTAGTTCGAATCTTTTCATTACATTTGTGAAGGGAAGTATTAAAATATCTTAACAATAAACCGTGGTATCACGATATATTGCACCAACTACAAATCATTACATCTGTGAAGAATATAAATAGAAGATTGAAAAGAGAAAACCTTTGACTTGATTATGAAGGGTAACTATGGACATTGCTATAGTAGCTAGTGCAATTAGATTTTGTAATACAAGAATGAATCAGAGTCACACCAACTGTAAATCATTACATCTGTGAAGAATATAAACGAAGATTGAAAAGAAAAAACCTTTTGCCCTTGATTATGAAGGGTAACTATGGACACTGCTATAGTAGTTAGTGCAATTAGATTTTATAATACAAGGAAGAATCAGAGTTGGAGTGAAAAGAATACTTTCTCTGCCCATCTTCATTCATCCCGACAACAACGTACTCGTGATCCGGGGTTCCAGGTTCCGTGGATAATAAGCCCTCATCCGGTGAGAACAGCCCTTCTTCATGATTGGAAAAGCTGGTTGCAGCTGGGGTGGGATGGATTTCTCCTCTAGCAGCCATTTCGATTTCTTCTTCTCTTCTCTTTTCCTTCTTTGCCGCCTCATGGGCATCTTCCTTCTTCTGGTCAAATGTCTTCACAATGGCGGCAACTTTTTGCTTCACCGTTTCCTGGGAGGCTAAGATGTGTCTGTTCTCATAGAAAAAGTTGATCAAGAAAATGAAGAGCGCAGAGGTTGAGGCAAAGGCTGCGATGAGGAAAAGGCCTCTGAAACTGTCCAGCGGGAGGCTGTTGGAGGCTAAAGTTGTCTCATCTTCCTCCGAACACTCGTCCTGATCCCCAAACCATTTTTTTGTAATTAAATTCATGTCAGGCGACTCCATGACTTTCAGGACTGCCCTCGATACGTCAGGAACTAGTGGTGAGCCCTTTGGAAATGCCTGAAGACATTGAAGTAATATACAGATGAGAGGATCGCCTTTTATCTATCAATAAAGAGAGAATGAACGGACTTTTTGAGAAAAAGATTTCTGTCTGAAAGTTTTGTCTGCTTTGAAGTGTGTAGAAGAGTAGTTATAATCATAATATTTTAAGTGGTCATTGGATTAGATTATTGTTATGGCAACTATTTGTACGAGCAAATTATGATAGAGCACACTTTGGTTCAATGCCAACAAAAAAGTTCAATGGAGCAACCTTTTGCTTCAGTAATCTTTCAACAGTGGTGCAAGTACTTAAGTATATGTGCATATTGAGCGAGAGAAGAACACTTACAAATCCAAAGCCTGCAGTTTTGTAGGTTGGACCCACCAACTTATATTTTGAGCAGTACTTCGCGAGAACAAGCCTGAGGTAAGGGAGTTCATCCACTATCGCAGATACTCCACCATTATTACTGCCTTTAGAAAGATTCTCATCAAAGTTCTCTAAAGTCGTCAGCACTCTGAGCTTTGACTCGTTTACCCCTAAGCTTTTCAAAAGATCCGGAACAAAAGAAGCATCCTGGTACCCAATGTACTCTCCATTCCTCATGAGAGTATTGATATCTGTGACTGTCGGTTGGAGCTGTTGTACGGTTAATAGAGAGGTCAAGCTTGCTGTGTAACTTGAAGACAGTACTAGGACGGCAAAGATCCATATGATCAACACAAATCTCGACAAGTTGCTTGTTACCTTTTCCTCTGCAAAATTTAAGAAGCTACAGTTAGAGAGTCACTCTTCGTATATGCAGCATCCATCAGTGTTTCTGTTTCATTTATCAAAAGACAAAAGGAGTAATCTTTCCTATTATTCAGTATAAGGTCGCTCGACCTAAAACTTATTATCTTGCAGTTTTGCAATTATTATAGAAGAAATTGCTTCTAGTATAATATCACCAAGCTTTAATGATCTTTTGTTCTCAAACTTTCTTTTTCACGACTCATTTGACTATGTATCTTGAAGAAAGAAGGATGAGGCAACTTACTGTGGGCAAAGACCATTGTAGAGAAGGAGAACCACAAGATCGTTCCAATTTGTTTGGATGGACGTCCCCTAAACTCTTTGTTCACCCGGTGCTCAAGAACCCATATTACAATGCCAATGTACACAAAGAAGACTCCTATGGTTATCCATAGTTCTGCCTTCAGCGGTTTCAAAAAGACCCATGCACTTTTTTTATCGTCACCCTTGATTGGAACAATCATGGAGACACCTGACTCTGTGTAAGGAAGGGTGAAATCCACAAAATTGGCTCGGTTTGCCCTGATGGTTATGTCGCCAATGACTGCATCATAACGCTGCATATTGGTTTGAAAAACAGAAGCGCTTTAGAAGAGGATAAAAGCAAGAGGTTGGAAACTGAGATAGGGGTCAGGAAGCAAACTGTTCCAAGTAAAACACACAACTTTGATTTAATCATATGATATGCGAGTTCAGAATTCGTTACCCCAGTAGAGATGTTTTCCACGAGATCATCATAACTTCCTGCACTCTCTCCACTGCCTTCACTAGTCTCGAAGGGTTCATACTCCCAAAGAACAGCATACGGCAATGAATTCATGACAGCTTCGAACACATCTTTGCAATAACCAGTAACATTGGGAGTATTTGTCAGGGGATCTGTTTCCACATTTATGAATTGGCTAAATCCGGCTTTTACTGGGACCCCAACCCTCAACTTCTTCTCATTTGCTGGAATATCCCAACCTTTTGGGATTCTTCTTGATTTACCAGGCCAAACAATTTTCTTCAGAAAATTCTTCTCACTGGTTGAGTACTCATTACTGGCAGGAAGTTGGTCTGTGATGCTATTCTCTGTCCAATATCCAATTGATATTGCATCGTTTCCCACCAAGTTCACAATCTGAAAGGCAGATATTGGTAATTGTCCATTTATGAGTTCAATCCCGCCACTCATTCCGGTGAATTTGGTTTTCAAAACTGACTGGAGGAGCTCCGGTCCCAACTCTGAGACGCCAATGGTTTCCAGGTCAGTCATATTATCCCGGATGACTGGTTCACTAAAATGTGAGTTCACTATATGAGCCTTTTCTACTGCCATTGCTAAAGCAGAAAAGCTATCATAGGCACCTAGGCCATAGGCATTTAGCCGAACATTGTCTATTTCTGGATATTCCTGAAGAAATCGTTCCTTCCATCTCTCCGTGAATTGGTCTAGCTCTTTGGTTTGAGGAAGGTAAGTCTTCACCCCTATAACTCCTTGCATAGAATTGACGACATTGGAATCCATGGAGCCGAGAAGGCTTGCTATCCCATCTGTGACTATCCAGGCATATCCTTTTCTCATCATTCCAGCTTCATTTGCCTTGAGAAAAAGTCGGTATGCAAGATTCGGCAACATATGCACGACGAAAACCCGTGTTTGCATAGTCATTAATTTGTAGAGCTCTTTCAGGAGCTGATCATCCGTAGCCGAAGGAGAGATTCCACATCTGTACGGTATCCTTGTACCGATACCTTGCATGGCATCAGCAAGATAAGAGATGATCCCACTTCCGTAATGAGAGCGTTCATAAATAGGCACAACTTCCCTCCACTCGACAGCTTTGACAATTGCAGCTATAGCTTTTAGCTGAGAGGTGTCTACTTGTGCCATTCGGATGAAGTAGGGAGTTTCAAGATGCGAAAGCAAAGGGCTTGTCGCAGTAAAGGAAATTATAGGGACCTGAGTGGCATTCCCTATATCAGCTATAAAATCTGCTTGTCTTGATTGTTGAGGCCCCAGAATGGCCTTGACTTGATAATTCTTTAACAATTCTATTGCTGCAAAATCAGAACATATTGAACATCAGTATGTATATTGGTTTTTGAAAATTAATCACATTTTCGCCCACATACGTACACTTTGCTAGCATCTGAAGACAGTAATCTAAGGAGTTGTTTCACGTATTTTACCTGAAAAGAAAAGCCTTTCGCCATGAAAATTTCACGCTGACTTCTATGGGTGGAAGAATAGAAATAAATTCATTTTTCAGAGATGATGAATGATTTCTGAGTTATTGCATTAGCGGGAAATCTCATTGCGGCAGTTAATTGTATTTTGTTTCTTCATAAGTTATACCACCAAATAACAACTTGAAACACAATCAGGAGTTTAAGAGAAGAAAACTCCACACCCCGTACCTGCAGATGTAGCCACGACCGCATCGCTCTTGGCGTTTCTTGTGTGAAGGACTACTCTTGTAGTGTAATCATTGTGTGCAGAGTAGAAATCGCCGATCGCCATCTCAAGGCATGTCTTGCTCATCTTTCCAACATATGTATTCATATCTAGAATGACTCCGACATCTATCGTCGTTGCTGTTAGATTCTGACACGTTGATGGTGTCATGAACAAGCCTATTAGGATGTACAATAGAGAAATGGAAAACAAAGATCTCGGGTTCATGTTTTGTGTAGTTTGAGGGTTGGAGTGATCGTTGTGTTAGCTAGAGGAATGAAAGCATCAAGAACAAGATAATGTTAGGAGAGGATCATTTCTCTGCCATTATATATATTACATGAAGAAATGTCGGAAGAAGACGAAAAAGCAGAGGGGATCTCCTCCAAGCAATCCAAAGACGGTGGATATAGCTGACTTCGACATTTAAAACATACACAGCGTGCTGTAGCAGTGATGGACCTAGCCATACCCTTATGCCATTTTAGACTCCCCTAATCACAGGAAAAGTCAAAGCCTCTGTAATCAACTGAAAAGGGCTACCAAAAGGACAAAATTTATGCCGTTGCTAAATGGATTCGAATTAGTACTCAGAAATTTCTGGGAAAACAAGAGTTTTCCTACTTCAACGTCTCTGGTCTAGTGCGCCGCATTCAACGTTGTCGACGCCCTCACACGTTAACTTACCGAGAAATGCTACGGAATGATACCTGGTCAGGCTGCGCTGCCACGGCAAGGGCATTGACGTGTGCATCTTCCCTTGAGTACTCTCTCTCTCTCTTTTGGGCCCCGAGTCCCTCCATGATGATGGCTGCAAATGGCCTGCTTCCCTTTTGAACTTTCCTGATTCGGCCCGGAGAAGAAGAATTTCTGTCTTGAGAGTTCTCCTTCCTGAGACAAATACAGGGTGGGTCTTAAAAATCACGAAGGTCGCGTGATACCTTTGTCCACTATAATACAGTGCTTGTGTCATATTATCCTTTTTCGTACGACGTCAGAAAAAACAAGCGAGTATCTGGGCTCTTTTGGTGTATCACGTGCTGAGCCCATTAAAAGGAGACCGAAGAATGAGCCCATATATGATAAAGTCTCCACCCTCATTGTGAGGAGAAAATAACCATTAAATATTTTCTCCATTGTGAGGGAAGTCTCGAAGCACGGCGACTAGGGCCAAATCCCACCTTTGGTGTGTTCGGTAACTATTTTATACTCGAAAATAATTTCTGCTAAAAAATATTTTATTTTATTTTATTTTATTCCTTTGACGAGTTTCTGTGCATTTGAAGGTAAAGTAAATGTGCGCATGATAACGATTTTGTGCCCAGAAATAATTTTTGCTAAAAAATGATTCTTTTTTATTCTGCTCCCAGAAATAATTTCTGAGCATTTAAAGGTGTTTGGTAATTGTCAAAAATTTTATTTCCGGAAGAGAAATGCATTTGGTAAAACCCGAAAATTTCTAGTCCAAAATATTCTATTTTAATTTTTTAATGATTTAAATATAATTTTCTTTTTTTTTCCCTTCCCTTTTCATCTTTTTCTTCCTTAATAAATCGTCGGTGGCCAACAACCAGCCAGGAGGGTCAATGCCCTCGCAGGAGCATCACCGGCCCCCGGCAACACAAAGCCATGATGAGGCTAGGCCGCGAGCCTCACCAGCCCATCACCAGGCCGGTGTCACCCGGCCAAGCCAATGTCACCCTAGCGATGGGCCGGTGAGGCCGAGGCTCGCGCCACACCGTGCTTGGTGTCACCAAGGGTCGGTGAGGGCCGCAACCATGGCTGAGGCTAGCGACCAATCAAAAGTAAGAAGAAGAAAAAGAAAAGAAAGATGAGAGAAATTAAAAAGATTTGACTGATTCTGAAATTGTTCTCAAGAACAAATAAGTAACTTTTTTTATTCTTGATTCTATTCCAAATTTATTCCTGGGAACAAAAATTTAACAAATGGATTTCTGTTTCAAATTTACTTCCGGGAACAAAAGAATAAAAATTTTCATCGTTTGGCAAGTTACCAAATAGGCCATAACTATTCAAAATTTATATTCTCGGAATAGAAATGCATTTAGTAGAAATCTTAGATTTTTTTATAACTTACAAAATTTTTAATACTTTTATTTTTTTTCTTTTTTCATTTCCTCCTTCGACCTTTAGCTGATCACTAGCCTCGGGATGGCCGGCCATAGGCCAAACAAGGCCAAGCCCATGGTGGCCCAGCGAGGTCGATTTCATGGAGCAGCTAGGTGAGCTCAGCCGCAACATTCCTACATAAAGGCCTATTTTGGATATGCTCCAGGAAGACTGAGTTTATATCAGCTGAATTAGTAGGAATGGGTCTTTACAAGAAATGCAACGATGAAGATAGGAAAGATAAGGTCTTAACATGCATTATATCAACTGACTGGGACAAGTACTATTACACTGAATTCATATTCAAGTGGAACTTCATTCGGCAAAAAACGAAGAAGTCATCATGTTTGGCTGTAGTTTTTGTATAATCTAACCTTACTATTCCGCCAAAATGAAAGCTTAAGCTTAGAGTGCAGGGAAATGCCATGCCATGCCCAAAAGATGACAAGGATCATTCTTAAATGTTCGGATTTTTCGTCATACTGGCGGTGGTCCGGGCCGGAAAAAGATACAGCTGTCATTCAAATGATAGCCATCTGATTCAATATTTCTGGGACCACATTACCAGAATCAAGTCCTTTTCTAAAGTCTTTGCTTAACATTACTTGCTTGGTTGGTCCGTGGATGGAACAAACAAAAGGGGGTTTCGTCGTCATTGGAATGACGACGGACATAGCTGACTTTGACACTTTGACGTACGCGGCGTGCTATACCATTATCGAACCAAGTCAGACGCGCAAGAGAGATGATATTTATAGGTACATTTTCATGCCATTCTATTCGGACTTCATCACAGGAAAATTCAAAGTCTCCGTTATCAACTGAATTAGGCTATCAATCATTACCAAAAAAAAAAAACTGAATTAGGCTATCAAAAGGACAAAATAACGCCATTCCTAAAGACAAAAATGAGTCATTCTCTTTCACACGGCACACCTTTGGCTCGATGAAGAATTGGTCACGGCCTCAGCCATGTTCGCTTCACATTAACACTTGAAATTTCGGGGAAAACAGCAGATTCCCACATTTTGAATCTCCGGTCTTGTGTGCGACATTGTTGACGTCCTTACACAGTAACTTGCCGAGAAATGCTACCGAATGGTACCTGGTCAGGCTACGCTAGCAGGGGCAATGGCATGTGCATCTTCGCTTGAGTACGCTCTTTATGGGGTTGGGTTGCGTGAATTGGGCTGAGTCGGTACATGATGGATGCAGACGGCTTTCCTGAACGGGCTCCTTTTGAACTTTTCCGATTCAGTCCGAAGAAGTAGGATTCCATGAGTTATCTTTTCTTGAGGCATACAGGGTGGGTCTAAAAAAACATCATCAAGGTTGCACGTGGTCCATTATTATAGCTTAGTAATCTTATCAGTTTACACACGTTCGGTTTGAAAATTTTCTATGTCTTGACACTTTAATAGCGTCGTGCTTCCTCTTGCATTCATGAATATATACAAAAGTTTATCTGATTTTGTTAAAAGCAGCACCACTTTTTATGTTCATATAGATGAAGTTCTTAACTTGTTACTTTAATATTGCCTTGCTAAAAAACCTTGTACTTCATTAAGAGTGTTTTCTTACATTCATCTTACTTTCCATTATTATAAACCTTGTGCTCTAGTACTCAATCACTGATAAGATACAATAGCTTGTAGTTACCCATTAAATTTTGATATTTTGTTAAAAAATTGTAAAGTTGGGTTTTTATTATATTTGACTACTTTCAATTGGTATAAGATCCATTCCTTTAGCAATGCTACTAGCTAAGCTTCTTGAGAGTCCCTTAGCGAATGAATCGGTCATGTTATTATTTGTCTAAACATAACTTACTGAAATACTTCTATTAGTAATTAATTGTTGAGCATATTAATATTGCAAGTCAATGTCTAGATTTTCTATTGTATATTTTACTATATGCCTCAGATATTGTATTTGATCTCCAAATGATTCCAAATGTCTCTAGAATTTGTGTAAAATCGAAAAATTTATATAGACGATTTGACAAAGTATTGGGAATTCTTCCCTAGCATCTCCCTTCATCATCATTTCTTGTCAAGATTATCACATGATATCATATCACTTTTATTCATTTCAAAGTACTTATAGCCATCATGAGATAATCTATTATACTACAAGGAAGATACTCAAGCATATAAACGGATACAAAAGTTTTAGTAATACTTATCAGTCAAGATTGCAAGCACTTGATGCAACTTGCATCTCCATGAAAATAATAACTGCAGATTGTTGGGGAAATTTGATGTGTAATGAAGACATAATGACAGTTATAAATTTTTGATGTTTTGATATGTGATGATGATCCCTGTCTTTAATGTATTATTTGTCCTCACCATTATTGCTATTGCAGAAAAACAAGTTCAGCAATTACTTAATTTCTCTCTTAGAATTTCACTTTGAAATCAAACTTGTGTGTGAAGAGTAGCAAAGAGAGTGTTGTAAAGAATTCCTGGGAATGGATATCTTATGTCTACCATCACCACTTTTAATGATCAAATCATCACCCCTCTTCATGTCAAAAATCACTTCTTTTCATCATAACAAACTATTTCCACATTTTGACCAAAAAAAATATTTCCACATTATTCTGTTTAACAGGTGAAGGAATGGACATGATTGGTCCTTGGAGCTGCAAATGTTAGGTGTTTAGATGCTCATATTCTTGCTAAACTAAAATAAGAAGGAGATTTTTCGCATAGAGATGCAAGATAAGATTGGGATATATATGAACAAGATAAGTGACATGCAAACTTATTTTAGATGCAAGATGATGGCAAGTAATTTCTCCAAAGGCTTCTCTTCAATGAGTTCGGATTTTCCCTCTCATTTGTCTTGAGAGCATTCTAACTGCAAAGACGCATGAATCAACATAACTTCCTTGATTTACCAAGCCATTTATTAAAATATTTAAATAATAAATCACGTATTTATCTAATAACTTGAACTTTTAGAATAATTTGGTGTAGTATCACGAAATCTCACATAATATTAAAGTTGGAAGTCTTGAGTTGGAATTTCTCCAAGCCATATTTGCCTCCTCAATTAAATATCTAGAGTGAGGGAGTATTAGAATATTTAAATAATAATAAACCACATATGCATACATTCATTTAACAACTTAAATTTTTAGAATAATAAATTATGATATCACGATGTTTGTGTTATATTTAATAGCTTAAACTTTTACAATAATTTAGAATAGTCAATTGTGGTATCACAATATCTCACACTAATTGTAAATCATTACATGTGAAGAATATACATGGAAGATTGAAAAGAAAAAACCTCTGCCCTAATTATGATGGAAAACTATGGACACAACTATAGAAGTTAGTGCAATTAGATTTTATAATACAAGAAGGAATCAAAGTCACACCAACTGTAAATCATTACATCTGTGAAGAATATAAATAGAAGATTAAAAAGAAAAAACCTTCACCCCTGATTATGAAGGGTAACTATGGACTCTGCTATAGTAGTTAGTGCAACTAGACTTTATAATACAAGAATGAATCAGAGTTGGAGTGAAAAGAATACTTTCTTTGTCCATCTTCATTCATCCCGACAACAACGTACTCGTGATCTGGGGTTCCAGGTTCCGTGGATAATAAGCCCTCATCCGGTGAGAACAGCCCTTCTTCATGTTTGGAAAAGCTGGTTGCAGCTGGGGTGGGATGGATTTCTCCTCTGGCAGCCATTTCGATTTCTTCTCCTCTTCTCTTTTTCTTCTTTGCCGCCTCATGGGCATCTTCCTTCTTCTGGTCAAATGTCTTCACGATGGCGTTAACTTTTTGCTTCACCGTTTCCTGGGAGGCTAAGATGTGCCTATTCTCATAGAAGAAATTGATCAAGAAGATGCAGAGCGCAGAGGTTGAGGCAAGTGCTGCGATGAGGAAAAGGCCTCTGAAATTGTCCAGCGGGAGGCTGTTGGAGGCTACAGTTGTCTCATCTTCCTCCGAACACTTGTCCTGATCCCTAGGCCAATGTTTTGTAATTGAATTCATTTTGGACGACTCCATGACTTTCAGGACTGCCCTCGATACGTCAGGAACTAGTGGTGAGTCCTTTGGAAATGCCTGAAGACATAGAAGGAAAATACAGATGAGAGGATCGCCTTTTATCTATCAATAAAGAGAGATGAACGAACTTTGTTAGGAAAAGATTTGTCTGAAAGTTTTGTCAGCTTTGAAATGTAGAAGAGTAGTTATAATCATAATATTTTTAAGTGGCCATAGATTTTTTATTATTGTTATGGCAACCATTTTATGATAGAGCACACTTTGGTTCAATGCCAACAAAAAAGTTCAATAGAGCAACCTTTTGCTTCGGTAATCTTTCCAGAGTGGTGCAAGTACTTAAGTATATGTGCATATTGAGCGAGAGAAGAACACTTACAAATCCAAAGCCTGCAGTTTTGTAGGTTGGACCCACCAACTTATATTTTGAGCAGTACTTCGCGAGAACAAGCCTGAGAAAAGGGAGTTCATCCACAATCGCAGATACTCCACCATTATTACTGCCTTTAGAAAGATTCTCATCAAAGTTCTCTAAAGTCGTCATCACTTTGAGCTTTGACTCATCTGCCCCTAAGCTTTTCAAAAAGTCCAAAACGAAAGAACCTTCCTGGTACCCAATGTACTCTTCATTCCTTATGAGAGTATTGATATCTGTGACTGTAGGTTGGAGCTGTTGTACAGTTAATAGAGAGGTCAAGCTTGCCGTGTAACTTGACGACAGTACCAGGACAGCGAAGATCCATATGATCAACAAAAATCTCGACAAGTTGCTTGTTACCTTTTCCTCTGCAAAATATAAGAAGCTACAGTTAGAGAGCCACTTTGTATATGCAGCATCCATCAGTGTTTCTGTTTCATTTATCAAAAGACCAAAGGAGTAATCTTTCCTATTATTCAGTATAAGGTCGCTCGACCTAAAACTTATTATCTTGCAGTTTTGCAATTATTATAGAAGAAATTGCTTCCTAGTATAATATCACCAAGTTTTAATGATCTTTTGTTATCAAACTTTCTTTTTCACAACTCATTTGACTATGTATCTTGAAGAAAGAAGGATGAGGTGATTTACTGTGGGCAAAGACCATTGTAGAGAAGGAGAACCACAAGATCGTTCCAATTTGTTTGGATGGACGTCCCCTAAACTCTTTGTTCACCCGGTGCTCAAGAACCCATGTTACAATGCCGGTGTACACAAAGAAGGCTCCTATGGTTATCCATAGTTCTGTCTTCAACGGTTTCAAAAAGCCCCATGCACTTTTTTTATCATCACCCTTGATTGGAACAATCATGGAGACACCTGACTCTGTGTAAGGAAGGGCGAAATCCACAAAATTGGCTCGGTTTGCCCTAATGGTTATATCGCCAATGACTGCATCATAACGCTGCATATTGGTTTGAAAAGCAGAAGCACTTTAATGGAGGATATAAGAAAGAGGTTGGAAACTGAGAGAGGGGTCAGGAAGCAAACTGTTCAAGTAAAACACGCAGCTTTGATTAAATCATATGATATCCGAGTTCAGAATTCATTACCCCAGTAGAGACGTTTTTAACAAGATCATCATAACTTCCCGCACTCTCTCCACTGCCTTCACTAGTCTCGAAGGGTTCATACTCCCAAAGAACAGTATAAGGCAATGAATTCATGACAGCTTCAAACACATCTTTGCAATAACCAGTAACATTGGAAGTATTTGTCAGGGGATCTGTTTCCACATTTATGAATTGGCTAAATCCGGCTTTTAACGGGACCCCAACCCTCAACTTCTTCTCATTTGCTGGAACATCCCAACCTTTTGGGATTCTTCTTGATTTACCAGGCCAAACAATTTTCTTCAGATAATTCTTCTCTCTGATTGAGTTCTCATTACTGGCAGGAAGTTGGTCTGTGATGCCATTCTCTGTCCAATATCCAATTGATATTGCATCATTTCCCACCAAGTTCACAATCTGAAAGGCAGATATCGGTAATTGTCCATATATGAATTCAATTCCGCCACTTAATCCGGTGAATTTGGTTTTCAAAACTGACTGGAGGAGCTCCAGTCCTGACTCTGAGACACCAATGGTTTCCAGGTCAGTCATATTATCCTGGATGACTGGTTCAGTAAATTGTGAGTTTACTATATGATTCTTTTCTACTGCCATTGCTAAAGCAGAAATGCTATCATAGGACCTAGGCCATAGGCATTTAGCTGAACATTGTCTATTTCTGGATATTCCTGAAGAAATCGTTGTTTCCATCTCTCTGTGAATTGGTCTAGCCTTTTGGTTTGAGGAAGGTAAGTCTTCACCCCTATAACTCCTTGCATAGAATTGATGACATTGGAATCCATGGAGCTTTGAAGGCTTGCTATCGCATCTGTGACTATCCAGGCATATCCTTTTCTCATCATTCCAGCTTCATTTGCCTTGAGAAAAAGTCGGTATGCAAGATTTGGCAGCATATGCACAATGAAAACCCGTGTTTGCATAGTCATTAACTTGTGGAGCTCTTTCAGGATCTGAGCATCTGTAGCTGAAGGAGAGATTCGACATCGGTATGGTATCCTTGTACTGATACCTTGCATGGCATCAGCAAGATAAGAGATGATCCCACTTCCGTAATGGGAGCGTTCATAAATAGGCACAACTTCCCTCCACTCGACAGCTTTGACAATTGCAGCTATAGCTTTTAGCTGAGAGGTGTCTACTTGTGCCATTCGGATGAAGTAGGGAGTTTCAAGGTGCGAAAGCAAAGGGCTTGTCGCAGTAAAGGAAATTATAGGGACCTGAGTGGTATTCCCTATATCAGCTATAAAATCTGCTTGTCTTGATTGTTGAGGCCCCAGAATGGCCTTGACTTGATAATTCTTTAACAATTCTATTGCTGCAAAATCAGAAGATATTGAACATCAGCATGTATATTGGTTTTTGAAAATTAATCACATTTTCCCCCACATACGTACACTTTGCTAGCATCTTAAGACAGTAATCTAAGGAGCTGTTTCATTTATTTTACCTGAAAAGAAAAGCCTTTCGCCTTGAAAATTTTACGCTGACTTATGGGTGGAAGAATAGAAATAAATTCATTTTTCAGAGATGATGAATGATTTCTGAGTTATTGCATTAGCGGGAAATCTCATTGCTGCAGTTAATTGTATTTTGTTTCTTTATGAGTTATGTCACCGAGTAACAACTTGAAGCACAATCAGGGGTCGAAGAGAAGAAAACTCCACATCCTGTACCTGCAGATGTAGCCACGACCGCATCGCTCTTGGCATCTCTCATGTGAAGGACTAATCTTGTAGTGTGATCATTGTGTGCAGAGTAGAAATCGCCAACCGCCATCTCAAGGCATGTCTTGCTCATCTTTCCAACATATGTATTCATATCTAGAATGACTCCGACATCTATCGTCGTTGCTGTTAGATTCTGACACGTTGATGGCGTCATGAGCAAGCCTATTAGGATGTACAATAGATAAATGGAAAACAAAGATCTCGGGTTCATGTTTTGTGCAATTTTGAGGGTCGGAGTGATCGTTGTGTTAACTAGGGGGAATGAAAGCATCAAGAGCAAGATAATGTTGGGAGAGGATCATTATTCAGCCATATACATGAAGAGAAGCCGGGGGAAGACGGAAAAAGCAGAGGGGATTTCCTCTAAGCAATTCAAAGACGGTGGATATAGCTGACTTTGACATTTAAAACATACTCGGTGTGCTGTAGCAGTGATGGACCTAGTCATAACCCTCATGTCATTTTGGACGCCCCTTATCCGGGAAAAGTCGAAGCCTCTGTAATCAGCTGAAAAGGGCTACCAAAAGGACAAATTTATGCCATTGCTAAAGACTAAAGAAAAAACGAGCTAATTCATTTCATATGACACCGCCTTGGCTTGATCATGAGTCAATCACGACCTCACCCATGTTGGATTCACATTAGTATACAGAAATTTCTGGGAAAACAGGATTTTTCCACGTTCAACGTCTCTGGTCTAGATCACCACGTTCAACATTGTTGACGTCCTCATACGGCAACTTGCCGAGAAATGCTACTGAATGATGCCTGGTCAGGCTACGCTGCCAAGGCAAGGGCATTGGCCTGTGCATCTTCACTTGAGTATTCTCCTTTTGGAGTTGGGTCGCGTGAATTGGGACCCGAGTCTCTACATGATGGATGCAGATGGCCTGCTTCCTTTTTGAACTTTCCTGATTCAGTCTGGAGAAGAAGGATTGCCGTCTCGAGAGTTCTCCTTTCTGAGACGATACAGGGTGGGTGTAAAAATCACGAAGGTCACGCGATATCTTTGTCCGATATAATACTGTGCTTGTGTCATATTTTCCTTTTTCGTAAGATGGCAGAAAAAAAAGCGAGTATCTGGGCTCTTTCGGTGTATCACGTGCTGAGCCCATTAAAAGGAGACCGAAGAATGAGCCCATATATGATAAAGTTTCCACTCTCATTGTGAGGGAAGTCTCGAAGCACAGCTACTAGGGCCGAATCCCACCTTTGGTGTGTTAAGTAACTATTTTATACTCGGAAATAATTTATACTAAGAAATTACTTTTATTTTTATTTTTATTTTATTTCTTGAAGGTAAATTAATTGTCCAAAATTTCTATTCTTGAAATAAAAATGCGTTTAATAGGAATTTTAGATTTTTTTATAACTGACAAATTTTTTAATGTTTTTATTATATTTTTCTGTTTTTTTTTCCTTTTCTTTATTCATTTCCTCCTTCGACCTTCAACTAATCACTGGCCTTGGGATGGTCGGCCATGGGCCAAACAAGGCCTACCTTGCAGTGGCCCGGCGAGGTTGAGCTTGCCCAGAAACTAGGCGAGCTCAATTGCACCAAATTTGCATGAGCTCAAACTCACCCAGCCAAGGTAAGGCCAAGCCTCACCGGACCATTGCGAGGTTGACCTCACCTTGGTCGGGCGATGCCCACCTCACAGTGGCCCAATGAGGCCAAGCCTCACCCAGTGCCTAAGAGGCTCGGCCAACGAGACTTAGCCTCATTGTAGGCCGATGACCCTCTTGTGAGGTCACCGGCCACACTTTGAAAAAGAACAAAAAAAAAAGAAGAAAAAGATAGAAAAAATGAGAATTGATTATGGAGTTGTTTTTTGAAATAAAGAAGCAACTTTTTTACTTCTTAATTCTATTCAAAATCTATTCATAGGAAATAAAAAAATTTACAAAACAGATTTCTTTTCTTTTTTTGTTCTCAGGGGCAAGAAAATAAAATCAGTGATTATTGGGCAAGTTAACAAATAGGCTTGAATCTGCATGAAACCTTTGGCCATTCTTTCCCTTTAAATTCTATGCTTAGGACTCTCTGGCAGTTTCTTTCTTCATAGTGGTTGCCGATTGAGGCAGTACATTCTTCTCCAAGGGTAGATGCCTATGGATTCTGTTGATTTGTGAGATCTGAACTAACCCTTTTCACGTGCTTGTCGTTATCTATCGCATTTTGTTTGCAGAGTCATGCTTAAGTCAAGCATGGCTGCAACATACTATTATCACGTGGATCGGATCAGATCAGGATATAGGTGGAAGAACAAGATGAGACCCTCAGATCAGGAATGGGTGAGTGGTTGGTGCTGCTGTACTAATGCCCGACAGAGTTATGCGCTTCATTAGTTTTACATGGATTCATTGATGAACAGAGACTTATTATACCTACTTCTGCAAGTTCGGAATCTGATGATTAAAGAGAGACGTGTGAATCTCCTTATGAAGTGAATACACCCTCTCCAAGGAGCGAACATCATTCTTATGCATGATACTGAAGCTGGTTATCCGTCCCCATAGATGTAACTTATATGATTTATCTAAACAAGTGGAATCAGCTTACATCCGGTTGGCCGCCTAGGTCTGAGTAGCCATGATGTCCCAACATCTTGTGACTTGCCGATTTCTCACGCTAATTGGCGGTGAAAATGACAGATTCTTCATATGCTTGCTACTACTAGAATTTGCTGTTGGTGATGTGGAAATAATAAGCGAATCAGTCTGGCATACATATACATATTCCAAGTCTCCATGCTAGTGAGTGAAGATGTGGAGATCTAAAAACAAAATTCAAATTGTAGTTCATGGATAACAACTATAATATAGCCCAAGGAAGAGAAGGATCTTATTGGGCTATCGTAGGAGCCATCTTGTACCCCTGACACAGTTCCAGGTCTATTTGCTCCCCTTGATTCTGTCGACATTCATAGTAAAACACAGTGAGAACCATAAAGGAGAAAAATTTCGCTGCGCAGAAGAGAAGTGTCGCAGCAGCTCCAAAGGCAAACTGAGCAACAACGCCGAGCTTATCATCATCATCTGCCGACGTGACATAGAACACAACGTAGATCGGCATACTCATTAGCTCCACCATCGACATTAGCCTGAAAGCTTCCATTTTTTTGCACCTCATCAGCTTTTCCGCTCTTAAAAAGGCCTTTGGTCCTGAAACATCATCTTCCAAGACTGAAACAACTAAACCAAGACTCCAAAGGGCAGCCAGGAACAGATACAAAGCTGCAGCAAGTATTCCCGATATCCAACTCCATACGTAGAGATTAACCCATCGAACTATCACCAAAGCTAGAGCCCAGTACAAAATTGTCAAAATGCAAACAAAAAACCATGTGATGAATGGCTTCTTCCATGTGGACTTTATCCTTGACACCAGTTGTTTGAGGCTAATAGACTTGTTGTTATAAATGATTGCCGATCCATAGACTATCAATAGCATTCCCAGGAAAAAAATTATGCAGGAAGATAGCAAGAATACCGACTCAATTCCCACGAACGATCTTAAATCACGTGGATCTAACTCGGAGCGCTCGTAGCCATCCTCTACTTTCTCCATGAGTGGCCCTGCTACAACATAATGAAGGAGGACTAGGAAAGAGAAGGGAGAGAAAATCAGGAGCATTAATTGGATCACGAGCTTGGGATTCCTTGCTGGTAGCTCGATGGCTTCTCTAATCGTGCCGATGGCACCTGGCCGATGAGCGGACCCATCAGTGGATGCCGGAGGCGAAGTAATGGCTGGTGATGAAAGAACGTCATCTGCCATGTATTGGTTGGACTCTGCTGCTGAAGAAAAAGGTGAAGTGTGGGAGATGATGATACCCACAAGTCGTGACATTTATATGAGTAGAAAGATAAGAAGTAGATTATTTCCACCTTATTGTACAGTAAAGTACATGGAATTTCTAGGCACTTGTCCTTTTAGTGGACGGGAATATTTTGAGGTCAATGGTGGATACATCTGCCTAATATCTCAAGTAAATTAATCATGTCTTAAAGTAGACGAATTTATGAGATGGGTTATTTATGAGACACCAATTTAATATTTGGTTCAAGGGGAGGATGTTTCAGAAAACCAAAGGTTAAAGAAGCTGGATTTGATGGAGTATCTAGTGACGCTAGGTCTTCTGGGAACAAGACATCCTGCATCTTATTTCAAGTTTGATTATTAAATCAGAGAGATGGATTGATACGGCACAGAGAGATGGACAAGAAAACCATCTGAAACGACGAGAAAGGGAAAGAAGCATGCCCAACTAAAGTGATCAGTAGGAGAAAGACGCGTGTCGGTGTTGTTTTGAAAGGCTTTCCGGCTCTCTGTCCTATATCTTAATCACCGATGCGATCGAGGCACGAGATAATAAACTCTAGAGATGTAAGCGAGGAAGCACTCGACTGAGGGAGGTGCTTCCAGGGGAGAACGTACCTGATGTTAGGAATATTTCAAGGAAATCGTTGATAAAGTGGAACGTCGTGTTCGCATGCATCACCGATTTCGTCCAGCCCAGCCCGACCCAATAAGACCAGATTCGACCCGTGGACCGGAACGAGCGCGGCGTGGGCTTCCTCCCTTACACGCAATCCATCTGCTCAACTGGGTTTGCGGTCAGTTCAAGAAGACTAGGGAGTGCAATATCCAATTATCAATGGAAGGTTACAGAGCAAGCCTGGTGAGTTTTATAGCATAATTCACAGTAATTTAGCGTTTTGCAATGACATGGCTCGATAGCAACGCATAGAGTCGGCGTCCATTTTATATATAAAGATAGATTTTTCCATATGGACCTAGAGTCCGCAAGTCGTCTTTCAAAGATTTTTTACACATGGGCAGCTAACGAAAAAAACACTTGCTGTTTAAGAGCAATTAATTATCTCCATTATTCACCACGGTGGCATATCTTACTGTTTTGTTCCTTTCTGGGTTGGCAATTTCCTCGAGCATGGATGAGTTTATTTAACGGACGAGAATATCTATTGGTGGGCTTAGCTATCTGCTTGTGTACGCCGAGTCTGCACATTCAAATCACACGAAATAAAACTAGAAAGTCGTTGAAATAAATGTAATCTCGGATCACTACGCTATGCATGACCGGGAACCCTCCAATAGGTCCGGATATAACCTGCCCTATTTGTGATTTAACTGAGGGGGACGGGTCATGACCGGCGTTTTGGATGTCTGATGGTGCCATAGAAGTCCTTGCGCTTCTATTGTATACGCGTTTAATGCAGAGCTTGCCAGAAATTTTTCTGTCGTCTGCCCACGTGAAGGAGCTTAGGAAATTTAGCTTTTATCTAATTCTGATCAATTCTGACTAGACCATTTTTGAGGTGATTCGGTACAATCGAAACTCAACCATGGGTTTAATCAGACACGTATGGTAACAGTCCTCCCACTAGTCTCTGGTCGCCCCCATGGGTGATTCAACGTTGTAAGAAGGAAGGGTTAGAGACCTGCTTCTTGGTTTGATGGTATTGACTACCCATACAGCAGACAACTCTGTTTCATTCGAGGTTCATGTTAAGCACCAGAAGAGTCAATGCATAGAAAGCTACAAATGCCCGTAGGATACTCATATTAGCAGAAATTCTTATTTTATTGCGTAGTCCACGTCGATCTCGAAAGGAGTGATATAAATTTTACTTTTATGAAGTTGACTAATTCATCGCAGCACATGGGTCCATATTGAATTATATTGCGTGGAACCATGTGCTGCCATTTCTGTTAATGCCTCTATTTAATGAAAGCTTCTGTCGAAATGCCTACTCACAATTCTCTCCCATATCTTCCTATTCTAGTGTTGTTCATCTTCATCTTGACTGAATTTCAGAAGCCATGACAGGGTTGGTCTCGCCATCACCTTGTGCTCATGTGGTGGTGTTCCCTTACATGGCTCATGGACACACACTCCCATCACTAGACATATGCAAGGCCCTCGCAGGCCTCGGTGTCAAAGTCACCATCATCACCACCGCAAAGAATGCCCCACTCATCCTGTCAATGGTATCGAACTACTCTGAAATCTCCTTGCGCACCATACAGTTTCCTAGAGTCCCAGAGCTTCCTGAAGGATGCGAGAACACTGCTGATCTGCCCTCCATGGCTTTGTTAGTGCCTTTCTTGAAAGCAACCAAGTCCATGAGACCTGCCTTTGAGTGTGTTCTCAGGGAGATGTCTGAAGCCAGTTCTCGCCCGCTCTGCGTGATTTCTGATTTCTTCCTAGGATGGACGCTCGAAGTGTGTCAGTCTTTTGGAATTCCTAGGATTGTCTTCCATGGGATGGGGGTTTTGTCTATGGTCATCTCGAAAGCTGCCTACGGGAATTTCCCGTCCCTCTTGGCGATGCCCGATTCTGATCCTATCAGACTGCCAAAGAGGGTTCCTTTTGCAGTCTATAAACGAGACATCTCCGATTTGGAGCGTTGCAAAGTCCCGGACGACCCTTTGTTGCCTATAATAGCGGAGAGTGGAGAGGCAGATGTGAATAGCGCTGGCCTTATCGTCAACAGCTTCAAAGAGCTCGAAGGTGATTATGTTGCTGCCCTGGAAAGATTTTACTGCCAGGGAGCGACAGCTTGGTGCATCGGGCCAGCTTTACTCTACAATCAGAATCAAATAGAGAGGCCTGTGGGATCCAAACAGGCAGACCCATCTCCGTCCTACATCAAGTGGCTGGATGAGCACGTTGGGACTAGCGGAGTGTTATATGTATCATTCGGAACACAAGCACACTTGAGTGACGTGCAAATGGACAATATAGCTTATGGATTGGAGATGGCAGGGCATCCGTTCATATGGACGGTAAAATCAGCAACTTGGGTGTCGCCGGACAACAGGTGGGAGGATCGGTTGAAAGGGAAGGGCTTGGTGGTGCACGATTGGGTGGACCAACGGCGCATCTTGTCGCACCCGGCGATAAGCGGGTTCTTGAGTCACTGTGGTTGGAACTCGGTGCTGGAAAGCTTGTCAGAGGAGGTGCCTATGCTGGTGTGGCCGATGGGTGCTGAGCAGCCACTGAATGCTAAGCTTGTGGTGACGGGGCTCGGGGCAGGGGTGATGGTGAGAGAAGGTGGTTGTGGAGGGACAATTGCTAGTGAGGTGATAAAGGATGGAGTTAAGGAATTGATGGGAGGGGAGAGAGGAAGGCAGGCTAGGGACAGGGCAAGAGAGATTGGTAGATTGGCAAGGCAAGCTGTGGAAAAGAAGGGTGGATCATCCTACAAGAATTTGGAAGGCCTGATTAAATTCCTCCAAGAAAGAGTTAAAAAGAAGGTTTAGATAGGTTCCTTCTTTTTATTTGTTTCCAGGAACCATAAGGCTTAGAACTAGATACATGGAGATCGTATTTAAGTAAAAATAAAACATGTAACAGAGCCTGATCAAAATGTTGTGCCTTATTTCTCTTTCAATATGTGACTAGTTTTGGCAGTGGAAATCTCACCGCCATGATGTAGATATAAAAATAAAAATTACGTGCTTCCTCAAATTCATACTAATTCATGAACAGAAATTGTCGCCGGATAGCATAACTTCTCATGGACAGGAAGCTGGCCTGCTGCAAGATTAGTCAAGATAATTAAATTAGCCTAGGATTGCCCCTTGCTTAAGTCAATCCAGTTACAATGCAGTGTATGTGGACCTATGAAAATATTATTAATATGCAAATGCAAATAATCATATTTTTCTCCAAGGATTGGGATCGATCCTTAACTTCCTTACACAATGAATGATTTAATGGATCGTTAAAATTTAGGTATAATAATAAACAAATAAAACGGTCAAACATGTGTGAGCTGACAATAGCATACACATATCTGTGCTGTTCTGGAAAGCTTTGTGGCATGTGGGACATGTCTTTTTTCTATATCATAATCACTGATGGAATAATTTAATGAAATCAAATATGTAAATGAGGGAAGGTTTTTTCAGGGGAGAACAGATTGAATGCAGAGAATGATGTTTGTAATATTTCAACAAAGGGGTGACGGTAGATTTATTGATGGGAACTATCACTAACGTTAGCCCGCTAAAAATAACAGGTACGTGCATTCGCGTTCAAGTCATTTAAGGAAAGCCAAAATGACAAAAAGAATAATTCATTGAAATAATGGCATCCGGGATAACCACGCCATATATGACCGGACACCTCCCAATACAGACTTGCCACATTTGTCATTTGACTGAGGGCACTGGTCATGACTGATGCGTTTGATGTCCAAAGTCTTTGACCGCAAACGAAGCTCGATTTAGTCTATAAAAGCCATGACTGACGATATCTATGATGAGCTGAATACAAAGTAATTACTTAAGTGATGGAGACGACAATGTCGGACGTGATTAATTAGGGCATATCGACGTAGCTACGAAAAAGTGAAACCGACACAATCATCAGGTGGTGGACGTTGTGGATCCCGGAAGGCACTAAGGATCAACCGTTGAGTACAGGAATGAGAGACTTCAAAAGTAGCCGGTGATGCGGGGCAGAGAATAACTGTCGAGTAGTGTGTATGTTTGGGTGTTGATCAACCGTGTGTCAATACAAGCTGTTGAATTCTGGGAGTCATACAGAATTCATTAGATTTCTTTGTAACCATTGTTAACTGAATTGTAATCCATGAATGATACAGCCAATTAATCAATAAAAACTAATTATCTGATTTTACTTCTAATTTATCTTTACATTTCAATACCCTTTTACAAGGTTGTTCACGACTATTTTCAATATTAATATTTTTAATTTTCTCGTCAATCAAGTTTTCTATCCAAGAATCAACAAAGGATCACTCACATCCTTTGTCGATTGATTCATCAATTAATATTTCAAAAGGCATTTGGTCGATGTGAAACAATGCCAAACAAATCCTTGCGCTTCTACTGTACAAACGTTTGACACAAAGCTTGGCATAAATTTTTCTGTATTGTGTCCGCATGAAGGAGATGATGACACGCAGCTTGTATCCAAATTTAAAGAAAGGAGAGAATTCTAAGGTAACTCGATCCAACTTTGATCAAACATGGGTTCAATCGGCCACGTATGGCATCGCCCCCTGTCGTCTTCCCCTAGGGGGATGCAACCTGTTGCGAGGAAGGGCTTAGAGAAATGCTTCTCGTTCTCGTTCTGATTTCATTGATCACCGCCCAAACGACAGGCGACTTTGTCTCATTTTGAGATCGCGTTAAGCGCGAGACAGCCACTATTTTGAATACTACACGCTGTCTTATTGATTGCTTAATTCATTTGCAAAATCCTTATTTTTATAGCTTAATTCCCTAAACAAAACTCCAAACTTTGAGTTTACTCTCAAATTTGCTCTTTTTTTGTCTAAAAAAATTCCTCGATTTTCACTCTAATCCCAAATTTATCACATTAACCCGCCATTCAAAAATCAAAATTAAGTTTTCTGATATGGCAATTTCACGTCAGCACTACATACACATCATCAAACTGACTTGGAAAAACGCCACAACATTGTCGATGTTCCTTGCACTGAAGATTGGGAGAAGTCAGAAGTAATTAGCGCTTACTTCTTTGCTTCTTCAATCCGCTCTCAGAGAGAGAGAACGCTTGGTCGCTCTCGATACGAAACTGGAGCTACCGAGCTTCTTCATCCATCGTGCATCAGCTCCTTGTTCGTGGGTTAGCCTCTCAACTCATTTCTCTCAAAGGGATTCATTGCGGACGGGAGTAATTCCTTCTTGAAATCGACTGAGTGATGGAATCCAAAGCGCTCGGTCTCTTCCTATCTCGCACTCATCATGCTAGGTGGCTAGGTGAGGAAGCATCCAAGATTAGAGAAATTGATGAATCTGTTCTTCATAGAGCCCTAATCGAAGGACGATTAGCTAACTAAGTAGTGTACTCCAAAGCTGCATGGGAACTTTGGGGAAATCGTTAATTCCGTTGGAGGTTGCTCTACTACTTGGATGAATAGGTGCACATGCTATTTTAAACTAATAATCAATTTTCTTCAATACTCATTTAGATCTGTCATTGTAATTGAAAATTTTCTCCAATAAAATAGTGACCAGTAGTTGAGTCCGGCCATTTTTCTGCTATAAGCCGGCTTATTTTCGAGGACGTTGTGGAGTTACTTTGCTTAAGAATCAGCATTCTTTAGGTTTACCAAAGATGGGAGTAAGAAATCTCATGAATTTTAAACTGAGTGTTATATTATGATTTTTGTATTGAGAAGCTCATCACTGAAATGAACTTGTGCTTTAGATGATGCACGACATCTTTGTTGCTATTTTTTAGGATCTCCCCATTTTCTCTTTTCGATTTATTTGATTTTAATGTTGGTGAAATACCTATTTGAGTTGTAATCCTTGTTGATCTTGCAATACGGAAGTTACTAAAATGAAGTTGTGGTTTAGATGATGCAAAGTATCTTGTTGCTATTTCCCATTTTTGATTTATTTGTTTCTAATGTGGGCAGAAGACCTATTTGAGTTGTAATCCTTATTGATCTTGTGATACAAAAGTTACTAAAATGAAGCTGTAATCCTTATTAGGGTCTCTCATTTTCTTTTTTTGATTTATTTGTTTCCAATGTTAGTGAAAAATGAATTTGAGTTGGAATCCTTGTTGAGATTGTAATACAAAAGTTACCTTATTAATTTCTTTGTTTTTTTAGAGCTAAGTTTAGTAGAAGTTTTAAAACTTTGAAAAATTGCAATCAAGTTATTCCTTTAATTTTGTCCAATTTGATTAACAAAAATGTCGATGTGGTTTTCTTATTGATTTTTTCTCATTTTTTTTTCTTCTACATGGCATTAAAGTTAACTTAAGCACTAAAATGATATTATTTTGATCTGAATCCTAATTTTTCCACCAAATATTAATTAAATTAGGTTTAATAAATCCAAAAAAATTTCCCTAAAAAAAGGCTGAAAGTTAAGAAAAAACTGCTAAAAGTTAAGAAAAAGTACAAAAAAGAGAGGAAAAAAACCATCGACAAAAGGAGGCCCCCTTCCACCTGTGACCATCACCCCATTGCCGATGGGGGCATTGACACCTCGATGAGGACAAGCGACCCTCACCAACCACCCTCGCCAAATCAAGTGAGGGTCACGACCCTCTTCTAGATTTGGATGAGGCTCGTCGACAATGGGGCAATAGCCATAGGCAAGAGGGTTGGCCCTAGCCCATGTGCATGTATTTTCTTTTTTCTTTTTTTTTTATCTTTTATCTTTTATCTTTTAACTAAAATTTAGGTTAAAAATTGAGATTTTAGTTAACTATAACATGCTACATAGGACACTACATAACGGAGAGAATAAAAAAAATCATGTCAACATTTTTTGTTAGTGAAATTTAACGAAATTAACGGAAGGATTTTGATTTTACTAATTTGACAAGTTTTAGGAGTTGATTATATTTTTTAAAATTCTAGAATTCAATTGCTCTTTAACGACAAGTTTTTGGATTTTTATTGCACTCATCTATTTTTTTTTTATCATTAGCTCTACAAATCACTCCAGTCTCTAATGAACTATAGTCACTATTACTTCATTCCGTTTAAAAACACAGTCATAAACTAAAAACTAATAGTGATATTTGGATATAAAGAGTCAGCAATCAAATAAATTCACAGTTACTTCTTATTCCAACTAGGAATGAACACTCGAGCAAAATGACAATCAATCTGCAAATTTAATGTCGGACCCGTCACATTAATTGAGGCAAACCGTAAACAACGCAATAACAGTCAACTATCATTCCAGTGCGATCAAATTCTGTCCAAGAATCTGAGGATGTTAAGCACATCTTTTGTTATTTTCTATGCATGAAGTGATGGTGACGATCACGAAGAAACCATGAATCCTATATAAGAGCAAAAGGTGCTAACTACCAGACATCTCAAAATATTTCTAGGAAACGACAGTCCAGTTCTGATTCATGAATGACATGACACGTAGTAAGAATGGAAAAAACCGAAAACAAGGACGTATGAAAGTTAAATTTGGAGGAAAAAATAAAAGAGAGAAATACTTGGTTGTCAGAGAGTTGTTCGCAATCTCCACCACATTCTCCTCCGAGCTATCAAGCGCGAGGGTACAAGATAGGAAGAGACCAAGCGCTTTGGAGTCCACAACTCACTGTAATCAGTCCATTCAGGGAGGAATCCTTCCTGTCCTCGATCAATTCCTTCGAGCGAAACGAATCGAGAGGCTAATGCACGGAGAAGGGGACGGAGAAGCTAGCTAGCTAGCTCCAGCTTTGTGCTGTTGAGAGCTAATCTGACATGAAGAGAGAGACACTGAGCATTCTCTCTCTGAGCGTGAATTGAAGAAGCGAAGAAGCAAGCCCTAATTGCTTCTTACTGCTCCTAATCTTCAGAGCAAGGAATGTCCTAGTTTTTGTGGAGATTTTCCATGTCAGCTTGATGACATGGATTTAGTACTAGCGTGGAATTGCCACGTTAAATTGATGGTGGTTTCTGCACAAAGGGTTGATGGGACACATTTGAGGCTAGAGCGAAAGTTGAAAATTTTTATGTATAGAAAAAAAAATCTTTGGCACAAATTTGGAATTAAATTTAAAATTTGGAACTTTTTAGAAAGTCAGGCCTTATATTTATTGGGTGATCCTCAATTATTTCGAGAAAGGTAATAAATCTTGGGGACGTGATGAACATGAGTAATTCATCAAATTACGCCTCCTTATATGGAATTTTCCATCACAGCATTTTACACGCTGCCTTCTCTGTCAATGTCTCTCTATTTAAAGCGAGCTCCTGTAGAAATGCGAATTTGCAATTTCTCTCCTTCCAATATAATTTGTCCATCTTGATCTCGACTGAATTGTAGAAGCCATGACAGGGTTGCTGTTGCCATCGCCTTGTGCTCATGTGGTGGCGTTCCCTTACATGGCTCAGGGACACACACTCCCATTACTAGACATATGCAAGGCCCTCACAAGCCTCGGCGTCAAAGTCACTATCATCGTCACCCCAAAGAATGCCCCGCTCATCCAGTCAGAGGTATCGAACTACTCTGAAATCTCCTTGCGCACCATACAGTTTCCTAGAGTCCCAGAGATTCCTGAAGGATGCGAGAACACTGCCGATCTTCCCTCCATGACTCTGACCATTCCTTTCATGAAAGCCACCGAGTCCATGAGACCCGCCTTCGAGTGTGTTCTCAGGGAGATGTCTGAAGCCCGGTCTCCCCCACTCTGCGTGATTTCTGATTTCTTCCTAGGATGGACGCTCGATGTGTGTCGGTCTTTCGGAATTCCTAGGATTGTCTTTCATGGGATGGGGGTTTTGTCTATGTCCATCTTGAAAGCTGTCCACGAGGACATCCCATCCATCTTGGCGAGGCATGATTCCGATCCTATTGAACTGCCGAAGTTGAGCGTTCCTTTCACAGTCTATAAGTGCGACATCCTCATTTTGGAGCTGTGCAAAGACCCGGACGACCCTTTCTTGCGTATGATAGACGAGATTGAAGAGACGGACGTGAATAGTGAGGGGGTTATCGTCAACAGCTTTGAAGAGCTCGAAGGTGATTATATTGCTGCCCTGGAAGGATTTTACCGCCAGGGGGCAAGAGCTTGGTGCATTGGGCCGGCTTTGCTCTACGACCAGAATCAAATAGAGAGGCCTGTCACATCCAAACAGGCAGACCCATCTCATTCCTACATCAAGTGGCTGGACGAGCGTGTTGGAAGCGGTGGAGTGATATATGTATCATTCGGAACACAAGCACACTTGAGTGACATGCAGATGGACTGTATAGCTCATGGACTGGAGATGGCAGGGCATCTGTTCATATGGGTGGCGAAATCGGCAACGTGGGTGTCGCCAGACAATGGATGGCAGGATCGATTGAAAGGGAGGGGCTTGATCTTGCACGATTGGGTGGACCAGCAGAGCATCTTGTCACACCCAGCGGTAGGCGGCTTCTTGAGTCATTGCGGTTGGAACTCCGTTTTGGAAAGCTTGTCCATGGGGGTGCCAATGCTGGCATGGCCGATGAATTCTGACCAGCCATTTAATGCTAAGCTTGTGGTGACGGGGCTCAGGGCCGGGGTGATGTTGAGAGAAGGTGGTTTCGGAGGGACAATTGCTAGTGAGGTGATAAGTGATAAAGTTAAGGAATTGATGGGAAGGGAGAGAGGAAGGCAGGCTAGGGACAGGGCAAGAGAGATTGGTAGATTGGCAAGGCAAGCTGTGGAGAATGAGGGTGGATCATCTTACAAGAATTTGGGAGGCTTGATTAATTTCCTAAAAGAAAAAGTAAAAGAGAGAGCTTAGATAGATAGGTTCCCTCTTGTTATTTGTTTCCAGAGAGAACTTGGAGGTGGTATCTAATAGAAATAAAACATGTAATGAAGCCTAATCGCGCCATATTTTTCCTTCATGTGTGAATAGTTTTGGCGAAGTAAAGCCTTGCTGGCCTGATGTAGACCTAAAAGTAGACTTACATGCTTCCTCATATTCAAACTAATTCATGATACTTGAAACACTAGGATAGCACACACTGATAGATCTGGCCATCGCCATCATCATGGTAGCCATAGTGCTCTCGAGGCTTAAGGTGCTTCTGTCCCGGCATACTTTCAGCAATGGCTAAAGCGTGATCACCATCATGAAGTATCCTAGCGGCGCATTCAGGGGTGGAGTAATTAGCTGCACGGTGAGGGAGCAGTCAGAGATCGCTCTCCTCACGGTGGGAGCAGAAACCGCATACTACCAAGTGGCAGCGTTGGCAGAGTTTGTGTTAATTTCTGGGGACGAGAGGTCGATGTGGGTGATGAGGGTTTGGGAGCTCTCGGGGCAATTGGGCACACTTCTTGAGCCAAAAGAAGCCGCAGTCCTTGCGTCCATCAACAGAACCTCGAACTAGAAGAAACACTCAAAACAGTTAAATTCTTCATTTTATCTTCGTCTGACCTTCACTTTCGTTCTCTCTTTTATTCATCCTAGTGCTCAAACCCCGTGGTCAATTCATTAATCGATTCATAGAATGTGGGCTAAGCCCCTATATATATATGTAATATATTTATAATATAGCTGGACTAAACCATTCAAACAAGTTTGCGGTGGCATTTTCAAAATACGTTGTTTTCACGCTTTCAATCCAAGAATTACTAGCACAGGCTCACTGCAAATGATGAATCGATTCCCACCCCTATGAGAAAGGATGGACATAAACTATGCGAAGGTTCGATGCTGATCACATAGCTCAGCCTCATATCCTCGACAAACTGGGTGGGCATGAACATGGCAAAGTTTCAGCGTTTCATACACCAGCTCCCTTTGGACAAGGATGGAGCTCTACGTCCCCAGTGCAGCTATCCCCTCGGGGTCTGCATGTAAAAAATGGATCCAGAATTCCATGTTCTTCTGGCATGTGATTTTATCTTGTTAGTTGGCATATGCATTACTCCAAATGTGGCACAATTGATGAACTCCTGCTATAATAACACAGTCGCCACAAACATTGCACTAAAGCGGGAGATAAAATGGAAAGCCAACGATTCCCTGGTAGCAGAATATGCGGTTAAGGCCTAGTAAGTTGATGCAGAGCAGCTATTTATTAGTTATTAAGCCCTACCTTTGCCTGTGATTATTCTTGCCAGCAGCCATGCTTAACTCGTCAAAATTCTACTATTCCATGACGTGCTTTCTCTCTCCCCATGCTATCAGGTGCCGCCTTCCCTAGTTGCTCAGTATCAGAATGATGTGAATCCACCGGACAAATATCCAATCCGTACCTCACAAAATAGACAAGGAGCTTGCCACTCTATGCAAACAAGACGAAACATTGAAAGCACAACTAGAGGAATTTGTGCCCAAAATAAAGCTACTCAAAGATGAGCGTGCTCAGTATCTTCCATCTCGTCTAGAAGCTCTTGCTCATTCGGAGGGTTGAAGCAAGAGATATTTAAATTTAGGTCGTGAGGATGGTAGTAGTAATTGCTTGCTTCAATGTTCATTATGTGACTTTACTAGCAGAAGGATATATTTGCGTCTGAATAAGGCCCCACTCTGAAGAAATGCATGCGTGTTGTGTATCTTGTTTCTCATGGATGAGCTTGTGCCCACTCTGGGTGTTGAGCAGAGATGGCTAGATATTGCCGGTGATAGCCGCTTCATGCATTCATGCTTCTTTCATGGAGCTCATGCATCTCTCCTAGGAGGATGTCAAAAGGTGGAGCCTTAATTCAGAATGGCAGAACCAAGGAATAAGAGCCATTTTGAACAGCATTTCACAGTGTTCGAGAAGCTAGAGCTGTGTGCTTTCCTACATAGGTGTATAATCCCTGCTCGATTAAAGCTGACATTTGGATAAGTAGCGTAACAACATGAAAATCTGGCCATATTAATCTGTCCGCAAGATTGATATGCAAATTATAATTGTCACCTGAGCACCTAAGGACAAGTCCTTTCATAATGAAATCGAAAGTTCTCTTTTTATTTTTAGGGATAATGCCACGAAAAATCCTAAATTTTACCACGTGACAGATTTACCCTAAACTTTTTTTTGTGACATAAAAAACCCCAAACTTTACCATATGCGACACATTTACCCCAAACTTTGCCCCGTATGACACATTTACCCTAAACTTTTTTTTTTGCCACCAAAAATCCTAAACTATGCCACTTGTGACAATTTTACCCTGAATTATATTACTTATGACAAATTTATCCCAAAGTTTTTTGGGCTGAAGGGCATTTTCGTCATTTTCTATTTTTTTATTTTTATTTTTTTTTAGGGTTAATGCCACGAAAAACCCTAAACTTTACCCCCCGTGTGAGATTTACCCTAAAAATTTTTTGTGACACAAAAAACCCCAAACTTTGCCATGTGTGATACATTTACCCCAAACTTTGCCCAATGTGACACATTTACCCTAACAAAAAATTTCTGCCACCAAAAACCCTAAACTATGTTACTTGTGACAATTTTACCCTGAACTATATTACTTATGACAAATTTACCCCAAAGTTTTTTGAGCTGAAGGGCATTTTCGTCATTTTCTTTTTTTTTCTTTTTTTTATTGAAGAGGAAGCCGGCGAGGCCATCCTCACCGGCCCGAGCGAGGGCGGCCCAGTCTTGGGCAACCCTCGCCGGCGTCGCGGACCGCCCGCCGGATCCGACTCGGGCGCCGCCCTCGCCGAACGCCGGCGAGGGTCGCCTTGCCGGATTTGGCTTGGGCGGCCCTGCCCCGCCGCCGAGGGCCGCGGGCGAAGGGTCGCCCTCGCCGGCGTCAGGCGAGGGCCGCCCAGGCCAAATCGGGCAAGGGCGACCCTCGCCAGCGTCGGGCGAGGGCCGCTCGAGCCGGATCTGGCCTGGATGGCCCTCACCCGACGCCGGCGAGGGTCGCCCAGGCCTGGGCCGCCCTCACCCAACGCCGGCAAGGGTCGCCCAGGCCTAGGCCGCCCTCGCCGGACTCCGGCGCCGGCGAGGATGGCCTCGCCGGCTTCCACTTCAATAAAGAAAGAAAAAAAAGAAAAAAAATAGAAAATGACGAAAATGCCCTTCAGCCCAAAAAACTCTGGGGTAAATTTGTCATAAATAATATAATTCGGGGTAAAATTGTCACAAGTGGCATAGTTTATGGTTTTTGGTGGTGGGTAAATGTGTCACACGGGGCAAAGTTTAGGGTAAATGTGTCACACGGGGCAAAGTTTGGGGTAAATGTGTCACATATGGCAAAGTTTGGGGTTTTTTATGTCACAAAAAAAAGTTTAAGGTAAATCTGTCACAAGGGGTAAAGTTTAGGGTTTTTCGTGGCATTATCCCTTTTTTTTTATTGAAGTGGAAGCCGACGAGGGTCGCCCGGGCCGAAGTCCGGCGAGGCCATCCTCGCCCGATCCGGCCCGGGTGACCCGGCGAGGGCGAGGCCGGCGAGGGTCGCCCTCACCGATCCGGAAGGGCGGCCGCCCGATCGCCGGATCCAAGCGGAGCGAGGGCCGCCCAAGCGATCCGGGCGAGGGCCACCCTCGCCGCCGAAGGTCGGGCGAGGGCCACCCGGGGGTCGCCCGGGGCGGGCCGCCCGCCCGATCCGCCCGCTCGCCCGGCCGCCCCGCTCGCCCGACGCCGGCGAGGGTCGCCGCCTCGCCGACTAGGCAACCCTCGCCGGACTTCGACGCCGGTGAGGATGGCCTCGCCGGCTTCCTCTTCAATAAAAAAAAAAAAAAAAAATAAAAAATGACGAAAATGCCCTTCGACTTAAAAAAACTTTGAGGTAAATTTGTCATAAGTAATATAGTTCAGGGTAAAATTGTCACAAGTGGCATAGTTTAGGGTTTTTGGTGGCAAAAAAAAAAGTTTAGGGTAAATGTGTCACGCGGGGCAAAGTTTGGGGTAAATGTGTGACACATGGCAAAGTTTGGGGTTTTTTGTGTCACAAAAAAAAGTTTAGGGTTTTTCGTGGCATTAACCCTTATTTTTACAATTATGAGCTTCGCCAGGCTGAAGGCAATCCTATGTAATCAAGCTGGAAAATACTCAGCAGAGAAAACAAATGAGAACGAAACTTCACCGAACAAGATATCAAATCATAAGTCAACAAGAAGACCCCTTAGATGTGTTGCTTCTCTGAAATTAAAGGTAACATATTCTGATTCCCTGTCCATAAAGAGATATAAACTTTGACCCGTTCATCGGAGGGCTATGGCTTGTTCTTCTTCAAGGCTCTCCGCAAGCAATATGCAGAGACAACAGAGCACATCTTCTAGCTCTGTCCCTGGACAAAACAAGTATCGTTGAAGTCGCAGATTTCAACTAACTGTAATGAAGCTTCTTCAATGGGCTCTATTTGGTTTTGCTTAGTAATTGAATAAAGTTTTAGTCCGACCCAAAAAAAACAGATATGAATCTCGATCCTTAAACATGAGATGGAACTCCATTTCTTATTGAGTCCATATAGCCAGAGAGGGTAAGGCAATTTGAACAGATGGACGAAGTCCAGACTCTAACGTGCCTCGTACATCATCAGTAACTGATATGATCAGGCGGGTCACATTTCCTCTGGTGTGTTGTGTGACTCTAGGATGGCTTCTTGGCTCCAGTTCAGAGCATCCCCGGTTCGGCCCAAGACCAAGACACGCTGCAACAGTCAATTGGAGTCACTCGATCTCCTGCCACGATAAAGTTGGCTTGAAAATGAAGCGATCAGAGCTAGGCCCAGAAAAGTAAAAAAAAAAAAGAAGAAAGAGGAAGAGAGGACCAACTTGGAGCTGTAAAATCCACGGATGTGCTCCCCAAATCACATTCCCCATTTTTCTCTTGCGAAAAATAAATGCGAAAGTTGAGAAACTTTGCTTTATTGGGACAGAAGGGGGGCGGGGGTGTTTCTCGTCAGATCCTTCTCATGGGGGCATGTGATTGTTCATCCGAGTCCACATATCATAATCCTGTCTCTGTCCCCATTTTTTCTTGTCTATACCTGCCCCAAGTTTTCTAAATTAAACAAAGAAAAGCACATGTTGTCGAAAAAAATAGAAAATCTGAGGAGCCCTCTCGTCCACCGCAATAATGACGGGTCCTCAAAGATATTAAAAGTATAGAAAGAAGGATCGGAAACAGAAGATCACGTGATGGACCCGAAATTCAAATGACCATCCGGGCCACGCCTTACTAATCGTTGATGGATGGATGGATGGGATTGGTTGATTAGTAATTTCTGCTGAGGTCTTCTTGATCCGTCATGGGTTTTCTTCTTCCCCCCTTTTTATCGAGCGATGGACTGGATGGATAGAAGAAGGTTGATGAGATGAGCAGTCTCGGTCCTCCTCTAACTCCCACTGACAGCAGCAAGCAATGATGAAGCCGCTCGCTTTTGCGTTAACTCGAGAAGCTTTTTTTCCAAGTCGGTCTTGACACTCCATGGAAACTACTCTTAGATATCGAAAGTCCATCTGGATTCGAGCGTGCTTTGAAAACTACTAGTTTTTCTATTCTACCGTCTTTTAAGTTGGGGAGTTTCAATCACTCATTATTATTATTATTATTATCATCATGGTTTGATTTGATTAATCCGATGAGCCTGACAAACGGAGAAATTGATTAGTACAAGTTTGCACATACTTTATCTATGCTAATTGGTCAGATCTAGTCGCGGAAAGAATAAATTATTGATTGATATATCGCATGGTCCTCCTGTCCTAATTGATAAATTTCTAATGTATCTTGACTTGGGATCCATTGTCTAAGGCGGATTGGCAGGTGAGCTTGCCCTCCAATTTTTGACATTTCTTTCTTCGCTTTCCTTGATTTACGCCCCCTTTCTTTGGTATTTTCTTCCTGATTAGAGGGCGTTGATTTGTTTCCTTCTTTTGGCCGTTTCCTTGTTTACTCCTTGGGAGACGCTCCTTTTTGCTCAATATGCAGAAATTTGAATTTCCAAAATTATGTTAATTCTTCGCTGAGTTGATACCAGTTGACAGGTAAGAAACAATTTCACAAAATCCACTTGTTTATAAGGTCGGACAGTTAAAATGGTCGGAATACTAGCACTTTAGATGTTAATACAAGCAAGATTAACGTGATCGTAAGGCAAATCGGTAGGGATAAATTCTTAAAAAGCAATAATAAAATTTGAGATATGCACATTTACCAAAAGATCTAGCTAAGTAGTGTCTGTGATTTTATGTACAAATTTCCTATATGTATATATATAACATTTTGGTGGGGACATTATTGTCATGGGAATATTCCATGGTACACAAGCTTTGCACTCATTCCCCCCATCGTTTGGACTTGCATCGACCTGTAAAGATCTTGGATTTACGTGGCTTACCAATGCAATTAGTAGGTCGTGTCTTTCTGGTCAAATGGAATCAATCTTTAGTACATATAAACCCCTTCCGTTTCTTGGGTCAGGACCCTCTTTTCCAAGGCCAATGAAGATGGGAATTCACCATCTGGCTCTCTTGTCCAACATCGATTTCGCCCCCTTTGACACGACAACCATCACATGACAATCATTACCTTTTACATGGTTCCTCACTCATGATGGAGTAATTATCACCCAATTGTCCCGCAACACTCAAAAAACCCTTTTTTTTTTCCTCTTAACTTACCAGGTTGTACAGCTAATCCGAATTCTGTCTCTAGCTCCAGGCACCAATTGAGTCAGCAAGAATCCTTGGTCATCTGGCCTGTCTGAGCATCTAGTAATTGGAAAGTATAGGTCCATCATTAATGCCTGCTTAGTAGGTTGGGGACTGAAAGGGAGAGATGGTTTTGGACTGTTTTGGGAATTGATCCCATCACCCCATCTCCCAAGCAGGAGCAGGTACACCATACAGAAATTACACATGTCCATAGTCCAATCTGGGTCCTTGTCTTTTGGCCAGGAATTTATTTTCTCGTTGATAAAGTTTTACTTCCAGTTCTTATAGAGAGGGAAGAAGAGAGGAGACATTACATTCATACTGCATATTGTATTTATCGTATTATAGGTGTCCCCACGCCAAATCCAACTTTAGAAAAAGAGGAAAGAGAAAATATTTAATGGGGTTGATTTTTCTTTCTTTCTTTCTTTCTTTTTCTTTTTTGAAGAAAATTAGGGACGACGTTTTTTATCGAGAGATTAGCAAGAAACAAAATTGGAGCAGGAAATTTAGGCAGCCCATCATTTTCCGGGAGAGTGTCGGTGGTGTTATAAGCTCCTAAGCAAGAAAGAAAGGAACAGAGCAGACTTTGGTTGCTCTTCCCCCTGTCGTTAAACCTTTCATTCGCCTATCCCTCTTCTCTCTCTCAAGCTGAAGCTCTCCCCATTCGCCTTTCCCTTCATCTCCTTGGACTGAGAGAGCCCTGAGATAAGTGAGAGTGAGACAGGATCTAGAGAGAGAGAGCGCGATGGGTGTAGATTTGAGGCAAGTGGTGGCTGGAATTCTGACCATAACCATGTTCGTAATGCTGGGTCAGATGATCAAAAGAGACCATTTTGATTCAGTCGAAGTAAGTACGAATCCTAAGTTTGATTCTCTGGCATTGATCTCTGGCTTTCGCTTCTGTGTCTGCTCCAATAATTTTTCGGATTGCTCCTTTTTGGCGCTAGACATGCACGGGCGTGCTGTCTAGAGATTTACGTTTTTCCTCTTTTCAGGCTCTGATTCTCAGATACTCCCAAGAAATTATCTGTAATAAGCCCATAACTCACTTTTTCAATTGGCATTGCTGTGGTTATCAGCTCATGGGCGAATTAGTTGGTAAAAGTCCAGTCTTTGAGCTACGTTACACGCATCCTACTGTTTACATCTGGGTACTGGAGAGATAGTGAGGATTGCTGAAGAGATTTCGAAAATTGTCTCTTTTTTTCCCTAGAATGATTGCGTCAATGCATCAAAGGAAGACAAATGATGCACCTTGAACTGTGGGTTCCCAGTCATAAAATGAGATGTCCATATACCCATATGCAAACTCTGGATCTTGATTGCAACGTGGACATATTGGCTGCTTCTGTGTTTGCAGATAAATTGATGTTGTTTGTTATGTTCTGTCAAAGGAAAAACTTCCGGGAGTGTCAGATGATGCCCGCTTTGATGATAGCAAGTTAGAAGCAAAGTCGCTGGTTTCACTGTCTAAGAGGAACAAGGGTCCTTGGAAAGAAGACAGCCAAGAGCTGAAACAATGCTGGAGCAGACCTACTTCAGGTACTTTTGATTGCATTTAGTCCTAATGATTCACTCTATTCCTGCCATTGTGTTGATGCTGACTGAAAGTGCTTGTGTCTCTGCCTGTTTTTGCCTCTATTTCGGTTTAAAGACTTGGTAGAGGACTCAAAGGGCTTCGTCACTTTCTCATTGACCAATGGTCCCGAATACCATGTCTCCCAGGTAACTCATGCATCTAGTGGATTGAATTATCATACCGGTTCACTGTTCCATAAATATTAGTTTCTCCGTCAACTGTATACTTCATGATGTGGAACTATCTTCTCATGCAGTGCTTCCTTTGCTGGACATCTGCAATTCCTAATTTCACCACCCAAATAGTTTCGGCTAGATAATTTGTCAAAGCACTTTTAATGATGCCTTTTCTTACATTTTCCTCTATAAGTGGATGTTCAATCTTTGTGGTTTTATGCTCAACTCGTACATATAAACTGTCCATGCGCTGATGCACTCCAAGGTTCACTGGAAAGGACTTTTTTGGCCTAACTTCTTGCCAGTTCTTAAAAGTTAAAATTTGTTTTGCATTTTCAAAGAATCCTCATCTTGTCTCCATTTCTTAGCAGAGTTTCTGCTGCATTTTCAAACTGAGGTTCATCTAATGTTAGCAACGAAGACAGTATGTCAGCTGTTTTGATATTGAAGAAGCATTTTCCGAGATTATTGAGTTAAATGAGATTGAGGCCATTCCTCTTAGGCAATGCTGATTTTGGACTACATAGAAAACTGTACCAGTTAATAGGAAATAACATCATGCTCTCTCTCTCTCTCTCTCTCTCTCTCAAGTGGCCTTGTTTTGTATGAATTGTTCAGATTGCAGCTGCAGTGGTAGTAGCAAAATATTTAGGAGCAACTCTAGTACTCCCTGACATCAGAGGAAGCAAACCGGGCAATCGGAGGTTTGTAGTACTGTGCATTTGTGTTCTCTGATTTTCATGTGGATACCCCAATTCCATAAATTATTGTTGAGGAAAATAGCAATCTCTAGAAAAGCAAACTCCTTTGACTAAAAACAAAGTTAATCCTTCTATAGCACAATTATCCATCTCATGGATAGAACTTGACATATGAGTTCTCCAAATAATAGTAGAGAAAGTTTTCACTGTGTTTGTGCCTGACATGTATCCATTCTTCAGGAGCTTTGGAGAGATATATGATGTTGATAAGTTTGTAAGAAGCCTGGATGGAATAGTCAGAGTAGCAAAAGAACCACCTTCTGGAATATCAGCACGGAATCTTGCAGTTGTCAAGGTCCCAAATACAGTGACAGAAGAGTACATTGTTGATCATGTTGAACCTAAATTTAAGTCCAAGGGTAACATAAGACTGGCAACTTACTTCTCCTCAGTAAACATGAAAAAGCCAAGTCAAAAGAGTGAACTTGATTCTACCTCATGTTTGGCTATGTTTGGAACTTTGGAGTTGCAGCCCGAAGTAAATGAAGTTGTTGACTCAATGGTTGAGCGTCTGAGAACATTGAGTCGGAAATCTGATGGTCAGTTCTTAGCTGTGGACCTAAGGGTCGACATGTTGGACAACAAGAATTGCCAAGGGACAAAAAGTTGTTTTGGCGCACAAGAGATTTTGGAGTTTCTGCAGAAGATTGGTATTGACAAGGATACTACAATCTATCTAACTCAATCAAGGTGGGATAGCAGCCTTAATTCTCTGAAGAAGTTTTTCCCGAAAACTTATACAAAGGTGAGATACTTCTGGTTGTTTTCCTTTCAGTGAGCGTTCAGATCTGTTCACTATGGCAGCATTCTACAAATTACTAGTGTAAGAATTTTATATGACCTGCTTTCTTTGGAGAGTTGTGTGTTGGTCATTGAAAAATTACCTTATTATTTTGGTAGACACTCAAGTTACTAATAACGTTTTTTCCAGGCATCCGTCTCAGCTAATATATCTTAGTTTCTAGAAAGACTGTCATTGTTCTGATGGATCCTTTTTGGCCTCTAAATCTTTGAGCAGGAAGGGATAATGCCTGTGGACAAGAAGTCAAAGTTCCTTGATTCAGAAGATTCAGAATATGAGAAAGTCATCGACTACTACATATGTTCTCAAAGTGACATTTTTGTACCTGCAATCTCAGGCTTGTTTTACGCCAATGTAGCCGGTAACAGGATTTCATCTGGAAAGACTCAAATACTTGTTCCAGCCAACATCGAGGGTTCATCTGCATCAGCTGCCAATTATATCTCCACCTATGTTTCGAAGAAGAACCATTTGGCTTATTCATGTTTTTGCTAGGTGTCTGTAAAAAAAGAAGCCACAAGACAGAAGGAGGCCCTTCAGACATGGTCTTTTTGTGTGTGTGCCTCATCATTTTTTCTATAAGCAGACAGAATGATTGGTTATACTGTATGGTCCCCTACAATTGTACCAAGAAACCCTTCTGAAGTCTTTGTTAAGGTGATTTTTCAATATGATCTTCAAATGTTTAGTGATTCCCAATGACAGTGTGCTCCAACTCTATACTATGTGCCAGAACCTCCTGCATGGTTATCCCTGGCACCAACCATGCCATTCAAAAGTTATGTAATTGGAATTAGAAGGTGGTCTTACAAGACGCCATTTCTTTGATTACTTTGGAATTGAGATATTACCAAGCGTCATGCAATTTTACGAGAAATAGTTGGGAGTGTAGGGGCCTTGCAAGCTGACCAAATAAAACCAACCTCGAGCATTTTTTGATTACTCGCATCTCTTCAAATTGAGCTTAGGCGGACTCTCACTACGAATCTTCTTTCCTTAAGATTGTGAAGCCATCCTTGCTCATCCGGAAAGGCCGGTGATATTTTGATTCCTCCACGCAGCGATATGTCCGTTGTTGCTTATGTTCATTCGCTGGTTTGAGTCATGTACGTGCTTAACTTTTTGAAGCAAGTCGAGGTTTGTATTGGCAATTAATGAAGTGTCAGGATTTGCGTGACCTCGCTGGTATGAAATAACTATTTTACAGGACTAGCAAGTAGCAACTCAAAGTTGCTTTATTGTGTACATGTTGGCGAAGAAATGGCACTCCCAGTGTAGATAAAGGCAATCTCTTGATTTAAATTCTTTTCTTTTCTTTTTTTCGGTTGTGGCTAAATATTGACATCACCAACTGACATGCACCCAAATCAATTTTCTTTTCTTGTTCGAGGGAATCCTCTCATCTTGGTTTTACCGTTAGATCTCTCTAAAAATACAACACACTTGCCTTGGTATGATTGGCTTATAAATTTTCATCATCTGAGGAATTTGTGTTGAATTGCTTCCATTCCCCCACCACTTTCCATACATCTGCCAAGGATCTTTTGAAAAAGTAGCCGTTTTCACCTTCCATGTTTGTATTAGAATTCTAAATTGACCAAATCATAAGATGGATCCTACAATGTTCACTCTTAGCATTATATACAGTAGAAGATCTACATGGCCTCATCAGAATCAGAATTCGGGTGTCATTTGCTGGAGATTTTTGGTGTGCAAAATCTTTTGAGAATCTCAAATGTCGAGCTTTGGTAGGTGTGCCGCCTGCAAGTATTTGAGAAGAAAATGTCCTCAAGATTGCATATTGGCTCCTTATTTCCCTTCCTCGAATCCACAAAGATTCGCTTGTGTCCATAAGATCTTTGGTGCCAGCAATGTCACTAAAATGCTTCAGGTCAGTTCATATGCTTTTTGAGTATCAAGTCCCCAAAAAAAATGGTTCAAATCTCTCATTTATACAAGGCAACGTCTCAATGATTTGTTGACGACTTCTTCAGTACAGGTTTTCCATATTATGCTTCGCTTGTGCATATACTTCATTGATGGTATAGAAACGTCTGCGTCCATCTCTCTGGTGATAATTATGCCATGCAACTAAGCTTTCTGGCTAAAGAAAAATGAAACGAAGTTTCTTGTGTTCAACGTACAAAAGAGTGGTAATACATTTGCAGCTCTTCGTATACTAGACGATTATGGTACCCAAACAGAAGCCCGCAGAAGCTAATGATTGTCCGCTGTTACGTCTGATGAAATGGTTCATGTTCTAAATTCCAGCCATGTCCTTTAGACTAAGTAGTCCTATTTGCTGTGGGAGAGGATAGCGAAATCTACAATAGCACAAAGATGGGAGATGCTTTCTGCATCTCTTTGACTGACAATTTGTCCATCCGTTTCATAATTTTTGGTGATTAATTGTAATTCCATGGCAATGATGGAGCAGCAAGTCCCGGAGCATTTACGGGCAGAGGCAGCAGAGTGCATTTCATATGAAGCAATAGCCAGGGTTCAAGACCCTGTCTACGGATGCGTTGGAATCATCACTCAACTACAACAACAAATCGTCCAGATTCACAGTGAGATAATGAAGACTAAGGGTGAAATGGTAGCGCATCACTCTGCACACCCACAACACCACACATCGCCACAGCAACAAGGTGACCCTTCCCAGTTCATTTCCATTCATCAGCAGGAGCAGAACAACTTCCAATCGGACAAGCATCTATCTGGAAATTTCTAAGCTGGTCAAAATTGATGCACTCTTGAGTTTCTCTCTATGCATCTTTAAACTGTCATCAATTTTGCGTATCTGGTAGCATAGACCCAGTTTCCTAACAGCATCATCCTATGAAAGAATAATTTCTGCATTTGTCAACTTCATTTTAAAATAACATTTACCCTCAGATTCTGAGAGCACTGATCCCCTCCTTCCGCTGCTCACAATACGTCACCAGCTTGCACACAAGTGTTTAGATATCATCACATACAAATTTGACTAGAAATTGTACAGAGAACTCTCAGCACAGACTAAATGTTGCATGCCCCACTTGTTAAGATGTCAACACATCCTTTTCAGAAAAGGATTTGTATAGCTTCATAAAGGATATTCCATTAAAAAAACAAATCTTACAACTGAACATGTTTGCTGTCTAGAACAAGTCCTCAAGCTGAAGCCTTCATGTCATGCATACAGAGGCCAACGACCGTTTCAAGCATGTCTCAATCGGCGGAATGGCCTAACAAAGTACTTCGCTAAAGGAGTCTCAGGAACCGGAATGAGTTTCCCAACTATAGCCAGCGGCCAGCTGTTCATTGACAATAAGATATTCAGTGAAATGAACAGATAGTTAATGTTACTGAGAAAGGAAAGATGATGAACTGGGATTCAATTATCTAGCACAAGGAGGACAAGTGAAATTTCTCAGGTCCCTAATGTTCAAACTTGGGACAAAAATTTTAAAGGATCTCAAAATTGGCCTGTCTCAAATATTCATTAACTTCTCTAAAGCATGTCTGAAATAGTAAGAAAAATGTTCAATCTCCATCTTAATGGTATACAATCACCGAGCTTTTGATAAAGCTTATGAAGAGAATAACATCCCAAGTTAATCCATTCAAGATTTTGACGAATAATTCATTCGAGATTTCAACACTATACTTCAAATACCTTCCATTCTGCGAACTTTATTGGTCACAGACACATGCACGAACTCTTATTGACAGGCCAAGGAATGGAACTAACCTGATAAAGCCTATCCCAACACACACCAGCCACATCTTCCAATCCAGTTTGACTGTGGTAGTGAATTTACCAAGGAACTCAATAATGATTATCTAGAAAACAATCAAAACTGCACTATCAGTTCACAGTATATATGTATAAATATAGCAAAAAACTGACGTGAAAATGCCACCCACTTGAATTATTATGGTCATTCCTACAATGCCCGTGAACAGGTGGTTTTTAGTTACTCCTCTGAACACATTGATTTCATCAGGCTTCCGAGCATTAAATTCATTAAAGATCTGCAATCAACAACAAAAGACCAATTTGAGCTTTATGGCTAGAAATATAATAAATAAAAGAAAATTAAGATAGCAAATGCCATCCTAATTAATTACCCAAGTTAAATGGTAAGTATAAACCAAAGGAGTAAGAGCCAGGAAGTACCAAACTGTCAGTATACTTACTTGACAGAGGACAAACGCATTAAATATCACAGAATTCTTCACCATAGTAGTGCGTTGTGTACTTTCATCATTCAACTTAAGTATACTTTTCCCCGAGAAGTTCAGCACAAGAAGTACACAAACTTGATAAAATGCCTGCCAAAATAAAAGTTAACTTCAATGTAGAAAATCAATATTATCAAAAGACGAGTGGAGAGAAAATATACCTGTATGATTAAATTTCTCCACATTATGTTGGTTATGAGAGGTTCCCTGGAAGACACAAAAGTTGACATGAATGAATAATCTGTCAAAGTAAAAGTTAACCCAAATAATATATCCCTAATTTTTTCCTGCTAAGCATGTTGCTCTCCCTTTTTGTGCACCCATTTGCATATTTGACACCCCCTAGCATCTCTGTGCGTAGATTATATCTTGCAAAACCAATACAACATGAATTTCTATTTTTAATAAACCAAAGACAGAAGCATAATGGTCCGGCTACCTAGAGACTCATGAAACATCCTGCAAGTCCCATGAACTGGTTAAGTCCAGGCCTTTAGCATGGTGAATCACCTCAGTGCCAAATGTGTGTACACTTAACAGAAATGACTGACAGGTGCCATGGCAATCATAAAGCACTCAGTGCAAATTTTCAGTATCCCAGGACAATAAGATTGATAATTCAAAATCAGCAATAATAAATGGTTCGATCATAGCAAAGTCCAAAAGCACTGACTAGTGCTTTGGATATTGCTGCTAGGACAAAGAAAAAGGTATGTCATGAAAAATTGCCAAGAGCAATTGTCTTATCAAAATCCTCAAAGGACCTCTCTTTCACCCAAGTATGGTTTGGAGAATAGCAATACAGGCTATATGTGTTAATCGAACCAAGCATTGACCAGTAAACTAATATTTTTTTCAACAGGCTACATGTGTTAATTGAACTAAGCAATACAGCATTGACCAGTAAACTAATATTCTTCAACAGGCTATATGTGTTAATCAAACTAAGCAAGAGTAACAGAATGCATAATACATGAAACACAAAATGCCAGATTTTGCATTTCCCTGTTTATTCATATATAACAGCATATTGGAATTGGCCAGAGAGAAAACCTTCGACCAACTGGAGATCTATGCATAAGATGATCTGTTGGAGGTTCTGTAGCCAATGCAAGTGCTCCAAGAGTATCCATTATAAGGTTAACCCACAGAAGCTGCATTGATAAGAAAGCCATAACAAGCACCACAGGTCAATAAACTGCATTTCCAATCAAAGAAATTAGTCAATTGGCCATAAAATAGAAGTTAAATGGAATAGTGACACTTTGTCAAGGTGCTCCTCATGGTTGTTCAACAAGTTCCATATTTATTTGCAATAATGGAATCAAATACCCTAAAGACAAGGTCTCCTGGTATGCAGAAGAAATAATGTCGATATTCACTAATCCTACAGTTCTAAAAAGAGAATAAGTATCCTTTTCCTTCTGTCCATTCTACACAAAAAAATTTCAAGGCACAAGGGAATTGTTCATCTCATACATGCGAGACGGAAAAAGATAAGGAGTAATTTTCACTTTGTCATGTAGGTTTAGGAATACCAAGGAAGTAATGTTAACTTCCTTATAGCTAGAACACGATACACTAGTCATGTCAGTGGAAGAAAAGTAGCAAAAACTCTCAACACAGCCTGTGATTCTGCTTTAAGGCTAGTAGTGGTATGTAGACTAAAACAAAAGGGTCTAAGATGGATGAGTAGGCATAAAAATCTAATGCTCAGGGCCTTGACTACCTGTCAACTCAAATTGGATAGCTTCTTTCTTGTCTACCCTTCCCCATTTCATACCCCAATTCCAACATCCAAACTTTCCAAAAGAGCTTCTTTCTTGTCTACCCTTCCCCTATTTCATACCCCAATTCCAACATCCAAACTTTCCAAAAGAACCAACTTTAAGGGCTAGAAAATTACACAGTTCTGATAAATGTTACTTGTATGCACATAATTCATGGTAAATAGACAGCAGAGCTACAGACCTGCACTGCATTTAAAGGAACATCGCCAGACGATATCGATGCCACAACATTGATAACCAGTGCTGCAACATTGACTGTCAGTTGGAACTGGATAAATTTCTGAATATTCGCATATACAGAACGGCCCCATCGCACAACCTGCACAGAGGTAATGGATGTGATATTATAAATTTGGTGTACGCCAAGGTTGAGAAGACTTGGAATTAACTCAACTGTAGGGCCAAAAACAACTACAGAATTTAATCTTTTGAAATTCTAGACAAAGTCCCCCTCCATCAAATTCCTCAGCCTATTACACAGAAGATGTCAAAATTACAAAATTAAAAAGTTATCTGTTGACGTAATAATTGAATCAGCCAAAGCACAAAAATCCCAATCAGCCAAAGTACAAAAATCCCAATAACCGTTACTAGATGTAAATATACAATGATCAGCACTCATCCTTATAGAGCTGAAAGTACAGGTGCTGAAAACCAATAGGTGTAGCAGTCAAAAGAAACTGGTAGTACAGGGACACCATTTCTGTAGCTGAAGATTGTCTCAAAAGCACATGCAGAGGACGGTGCTTTTACAATTGTCTCAAAAGCACATGCAGAAGACACTGCTTTTACCTTGCCATTTCAGATCTCCGATGACTCAAAGGCCACATCTAGAGATGAGAACACCAACATTTACTGCAGATAACCTATGCCAATATCCTGAGGTCAAGAGTTAACAGTTTGCTAACCTTAACAACAGAAGCGAAATCATCATCCAAAATTATGATGTCTGCACTCTCTTTCGCAACTTCTGTCCCTTGAATGCCCATGGCAAGACCAATATCTGCCTAAACAACAATATAGTAAAAATACAATCACTAAGATATTAAATTACTAAATTAACTAAAACATAACATTTCAAACTTGATAAAAAAGTCCCACACATAAAGCACCGAGATAGCAAGAGAGGCAAGATTAGGATCAGAACAGAATGACCATATTCATCTGCATAAATTCTTCCATGGAGAAAAAGAGAGACCATTTCACACCAATCAGTTGTCCATCAATACTAATTAATGATAAGGAAATGGACTTTTATTTATAGAACAGGTATTCACTCACGTGTCTTAAAATTTAACATGTTTTAGACTTCATCCAACTGTTACTCATCTTCCAAACTAAAAGCTAATAAGAAGCAACAAAGTGGCCCATAAATGACATGTTTTTTCTGAATATTGGCACACGATTATATATACAAGCATGCATGCAGGCTTTTTACATCAAGTTACTTGTTGTCAGACCTCATGTAGAGCAGGAGCATCATTGGTTCCATCTCCTGTTACAGCAACAACATCACCTCCTTTGCGTAATGCTTGCACGAGTAACAGCTTGTCATTAGGAGAAGACCGCCCCATCACCTAAACATGAATACGGAGTTAAAATGCCCTTACAACCTTACTAGAGAATCTATGAAGTCATTTATACCATTATTTTTCTCGCAAATTGCTCTCGTTCCTTCTCAGACAAAATCACGGAATGCACATCCTTCAATAACATTAGGGTAAGAGGCATCATCGCTAGGACCAAGTATTCCACACTCCAAAGCTATCGCTTTCGCTGTTTGGATATTGTCTCCGGTGACCATCCGCACCTATTAAATCACATGCATATGGTTACGGCAGGTCTCACCACAATTAGCTAGCTGGCACTTATCTTCATCAATTAAGGATCTCATTCTTCATGTACACAGAGCATATACATATCATATGCCATAATATATCACTATCCTCGTGGATCAGGAAGGTGGACCACCACTAGGCCGAATCTTGTTTCTTAAGTGATTAGTGACAGAAATACTCAGGGTTAAAGAGTTCTCTTCCGATCAATTAGATAAGGGTTTCCCAAGAATCCAGATAATGTATGACACCCCCATTCCTTTTATAGATTATTCCTTTTATACATTCCTTTTATAGATTATTCCTTTTATAGATTAGTTTTTATTTTATTTCCTTTTACATAATAAGGGCATTATTGTCATATACAATTTATGTTTAGTATAAATATATCACAATGGGTGTTAAGCTTCTGATATACAGAAACCTAGAGCCTCTTTTTGGCTCTACAATCTTTTTCTCTTCTCTTCTCTTCTCCTCTCTATTTCTTCTCTCTTTCTTTTTCTCTCTTGATTTTCATAGCGGGTTCTCTAATCAGCTTAGTGACATGGTATCAGAGCATTCTGACTACTTGATTCCTTGATCTGATTGCTAATTTGAGAATCCCCTAATAATCATTTCCTTCTTTGGTGCGCAGCCACCTAAATCTGCAATTTTTATCTATTTTCTCACAAAATCTCGTACATATAAGATCAGTAGAAATCAGATTCTTCAGGTTCTATTTATGACTATGGGTTACAACACTTACTGATCTGCGGATTCAAGAATCAGACTACTCCGTCGATTGTGGCTGATTGGTATTGCTGGATTTCCATCGAAGTTATGGTTAATTGAATCGAGATTTCTGGTCAGATATTTTCTTTTTACAGCAGTCTATATTTATGAGATTTCAGCATCCCTTTGTTTAATTGGTGAAGCCAATCGCACCTGATTATATGTTGGTATTGCATTGAAGTTTCAGCCCTCTTGATCTGTGGTAGATATATATTTGTATTGAAATTATCACCATAAGTGACACTAAGTCTTCCATAGACAATCTCAATGTTCAGATTACCACAATTAAATTAAGTGGATCCTCCAATTACTTGTTATGGGCTCAAGCTGTGAAAGTCTATATTAATGCCAAAGGGAAACTCAATTATCTTACTTCACCCTCCCGCTGAAAACTCGACAATTATAGTAGTTGGACGAGAGAGAATGATACACTTTTTGTGTGGTTATGGAATAGCATGGAACCATCTATTGCTGCTAATGTCATGTTCCACAAAACTGCTAAGGGAGCGTGGGATGATCTCAAGGAGAGTTATTCATAAGACAGAAATATGTCTAGAATCTATGAACTATATGAGAAGATCTTTAATTTTAAACAAGGGGAAAAGTCTCTTGGAGAGTATTATAGTGCTTTGAAAGGCATGTGGGAAGAACTCAATCTTTATCAGCCCATCACTACTAATCTTGAGACACTGAAGACACAACGCGCTGAATTTCAAGTGGCTAAGTTTTTATCCGGCTTGAATGCTGACTTGCAGCCTGTGAAAAGTCAACTTCTTGCTGGAGAGAGAGTTCCTTCTATGAATGAAGCATTTTGTCGGATTCAGCGCATTGTTCCTCCGTCTTCTATATCATCTAAAGACAATTCAGCATTTGTGGCTAGTAGTGGTGGTCGTGGTCGGGTGGATTTTCTAATAGAGGCCGTGGTGTAGGGGGAGTTCGTGGTCGTGGTGGCGGACGTAGTGGACAAAGTTCTGATCGAGATAGCCGTCAGTGTATGTATTGCGGCAAATCTGGTCATACTGTTGACACTTGTTGGGCCAAGCATGGCAAGCCTGAGTGGGCTCAGCGATTAGTTACTGCAAATATTGCTATGTCTGAAGGAAGTGTTGGAAATATCTCTTCTGGCAACACAAATCCATCTATCCCAACTGGGGGTAGTTCTTCTGAGTCCTCGGCTCGGGATGATATGGTTACACAACTCATCAAACGTGTCCAACAACTAGAGGCTTCCAATTTTTCATCCACTTTGCCACTCTTGCACATACAGTAACATGGCCCTTCTTTCTACCTTGTCTCCTCACACTTCTTGGGTCATTGACTCGGGAGCTTCTAATCATATGACGAGTAAGCAAAACTTATTCTCTTCCCACAATAACTTTAGTCATTCATCTGAAGTTATTTTAGCTAATGGTTCCTCTACTCAAGTCATTGGATCAGGGGTTGTTCCACTTACATCTTCCTTGTCTTTGTCCTCTGTTTTACATGTTCCCCAACTTCCTTTGAATTTGTTATCTGTTAATCAGTTAACTAAAACTCTTGGTTGTTCAGTTACGTTTTACCCCTCTTATTACATTTTTCAGGACCTTCAAACAAAGAAGAAGATTGGTGGAGGGGATGAACGTGATGGACTTTACTATCTGGATGGTGTCTCCACTGTTGACGCTAATGGTTTAGCTGCTAGTTCTGTTACTCCCCTATTATGGCATTCTCGTTTAGGGCATTTATCTTTATTTAAGTTACAACAAATAATTCCTAAGTGTAAATCAATTTCTACTCTTGAGTGTGAAGCTTGTGAACTTGGGAAACATCATCGTAGCTCTTTTCCCAGTCGTAGTGATTCCCGTGCATCTAATTTACTTGAACTTGTCCATTCGGATATTTGGGGACCTTCCCGTATTGTTAGTCGAAATGGTTTTAAGTATTTTGTTACTTTTGTGGATGATTATTCTCATCTAACATGGCTCTACATGCTTCATGACCGTTCTGAATTTTTACATGTTTTTCAATTATTTCATCGTGAGGTTACTAATCAATTTAATACATCCCTTAAAATTTTGCGAACAGATAATGCTCTAGAATATTCACAAAAATCGATTTCTTTATTTTGTTCAAATCTGGGCATTATACATCAAACAAGTTGTCCTTATACTCCTCAGCAGAATGGTGTGGCCGAGAGAAAGAACCGTCACCTTTTAGAAGTTGCTCGTTCACTCTTGTTTCATATGCATGTTCCAAAATCTTTTTGGGGCGATGCCGTTCTTACTGCTTGTTACCTCATAAATCGCATGCCTTCCACTGTCCTAAATCATCAATCACCAATAAGTATTTTATTTCCTGATAAACCGTTATTTTCTCTTACCCCTCGTGTCTTTGGGTGTATTTGTTTTGTCCATAACCTACGTCCCGGCGCTGATAAACTATCCCCCCGTGCCACTAAATGTGTGTTTCTTGGATATTCACGTACTCAAAAGGGATATCGATGTTATGATCCTACGACTCGTACCCAATATGTTAGTGCTAATGTTACCTTTTTCGAGGGCACACCATATTATTCTGCTGAGGGTAAAGAGTTTTCAACTGACATTGTAGTCGATCCTCCTATCCCACAACATATACCATTAGATTTTGTTAGTCCTTCTCCTGCACCTCCTCACTTGCAGGTTTATCAGCGGCGAAAGCAATCCACGGCACCACCAGTCTCCACCACTTCCATGCCCTCCATTCAATCTCCCTCATTGTCTCCTGGTTCAAACGATTTACCGATTGCCCTTCGCAAAGGTACTCGTTCTTGTACACAAAAATCCTCTTTTGCTTACCCTATTGAGCGTTATGTGTCTCTTTCACATCTTCCTTCTCCAATACATGACTTCGCTCTATCATTACATACACACACAATTCCTACTTCTACCACTAAGGCGTTGTCCCACCTTAAGTGGAAGAGAGCTATGGATGAAGAAATGGAAGCTCTAGTGTCTCGCCAAATGTGGTCTTCGGTTGATCTTCCTCTTGGAAAAGATGTGGTGAGGTGTCGTTGGGTGTACACTATCAAGTACAACCCGGACGGCTTAATTGAACGTCTTAAAGCTCGGCTTGTCGCTAAAGGTTTTACTCAAACTTATGGAGTGGATTATTTTGAGACATTTTCCCCTGTAGCACGTCTAAATTCTGTTCGCGTAGTTATTTCTCTTGCTGTGAATTTTGATTGGCCATTATATCAATTGGATGTCAAGAATGCTTTTCTTTATGGTGATTTGTCTGAAGAAGTATATATGGAGCAACCTCCTGGATATGTTGCTCAGGGGGAGAATAGTAATAAAGTATGCCGATTGCATAAGGCCATTTATGGGTTGAAACAGTCTCCAAGAGCATGGTTTGAAAAATTCAGTACAGTGATATCTAAGTGTGGTTTCCACCAATGTTATTCTGATCATTCTGTTTTTGTTCGCAAGGAATCAGGAGTGGTCCTTCTTGTTGTATATGTGGATGATATCATTGTTTCTGGCAGTGATGTAACCGGCATTTCTTAGGTTAAATCTTTTCTTCAACAACATTTTCAAATTAAAGACTTGGGAGCTCTTAGATATTTTCTTGGTATTGAAGTTTTAAGAAGTAAAAAAGGCATCAATTTATCTCAGCGAAAGTATGTTCTTGATCTTTTGTCTAAGACCAGTACACTAGCTTCCAAGCCAATTGATACTCCTATGGATCCAAATCAGAAGTTTGGAGTTGATGATGGAGATGATATTGAAGACAAGCATCAATATCGACGTCTAGTTAGGAAACTAATTTATCTTACTGCTACACGTCCTGATATTTCTTTTGCTGTTGGGGTGGTTAGTCAGTTTATGGAATCACCCAAGAAGGCTCATTGGGATGCTGTTTGTCGCATCCTTCGCTACCTAAAAAGTTCTCCAGGAGCTTGGATTTTCTATTAATCAACCTATTGATATGATGTGTGATAATCAGGCAGCTATTTATATTGCTGGGAATCCTGTTTTTCAAGAGCGAACTAAGCATATAGAAGTTGATTGTCACTTTGTTCGTGATGCTGTGAAGCAGAAGTTGATTGCTACTCCTTATGTTGCCTCTAGAGATTAGTTTGCTGATATATTCACTAAAGCACTGTTTCGTCCTACGTTTGTTGCTGGCTGTTCCAAGCTGGGCATGGGTGACCTATATGCTCCAGCTTGAGGGGGAGTGTTACCTTCCTTTTATAGATTATTCCTTTTATACATTCCTTTTATAGATTATTCCTTTTATAGATTAGTTTTTATTTTATTCCCTTTTACATAATAAGGGCATTATTGTCATATACAATTTATGTTTAATATAAATATATCACAATGGGTGTTAGGCTTCTGATACACAGAAACCTAGAGCCTCTTTTTGGCTTTACAATCTTTTTCTCTTCTCTTCTCTTCTCCTCTCTATTTCTTCTCTCTTTCTTTTTCTCTCTTGATTTTCATAGCGGGTTCTCTAATCAGCTTAGTGACAACACCCCTCCTAATTTTAATTAAGCAGCCATTTATAAAAGACTTGCCTTGACTCCAGCTTCTATGCAAACTTTCACAGCATCTTTGACCCCTGGACGACAAGGATCCTGCAAGTGACATCATAGTCAAAAAGGCATTGTAAATGCAATAATATGCATCAAAGTTGAAAGCTATTGAAAAGTTAAATCTGTTAAATGGCATGCAGATGTGCATAAATATATCACTACCTAATCGACATAGGATGGAAAATCTAAAATGGAATAGGTAAAGTAATAAGCTAATGATATGATTGTATATGCTATGATATGCCTGCTTGGTCTGGTCCCAAAAAAAAAAAATGATGTAACAATACAGAAACAAAGCAATGGATTGCCAAAAGCTAAGCACGTACTATTGGAACGTTCTCTATATCTCTGTCACAGATTAAGTATGTAGCAGCTTCATATGGAAGCACCGGAAGTTGGTTCAAGGAATTCACTGATTACAATTTTTTTAACCTCAAGGTACTCATCCAAGACTGCCAATGTCCACTCTATGGTGGTACATACTCCAACACAAATATTCAGAAAACAATGTAAAGGGAAGATCCCTGTATGTAGAGATGTAACTGTTTGTGCATACCTTTATACCAACAATTGCCAGCAAGACAAGGTCTTCCTCAGGGAGCACCCATTTGTCAAGACTCTCCTCATCTGCTGGAACGCCGTCAAGATCATGTTGCCTAAAAGCAATGGCAACACAACGCAAGCTTCTTGCCGCCATGTTATCAATAGCTTGCTTGAAGAAATCCTGCAACAGTACGTATTAAAAAGCAAAAGTTACCAATGAAAACTCCATGCACATTTTGTTGCTTAAAACATCAAAAAATAATGAAGCATCACTATTAATCCTCCATTTCTTAAGCAATAGAAGGATGGAATGGCTATTTCTCCACGTAACCTTGTGACATGCCTTCACAGAGCACACAAAAGCTTCAACATAGTTACTAAAGCATCACATAGATATCAAACAAACTATTGCAGTCTGAAGCTAACCAAATAAATTTCCTGGCCACTCCATGACATGCAGAGACAGGCTCAAAAGTAGCTCAATTTATGCTGAAACGTGCTAGAAAATTTTATCAAATACACTAATCCACTGCTAATCATTTACACAATTAGACAGCATATACAAGAAGTGACTTGTAACTGATATAAAAGAAATTGATGAGGTAGAACAGCAAATATAGGTAGATCACAACCAGAAGATTAACCAAAACTTGTCTTTCCCATATTGTAGTGACTTAATGTTTCAACTTGACTAAGACAAAAGGACATTGTTTCAACCTTTTTTTGATCAATGGGTTGGAATTCACCACTTGAATCAATATATCTCGTACATGAAGCTAAGACCAACTCTGCTGCTCCCTTCCAATGTATATAAACTTCAGAGTTTTTCTGCAAAAAGACAGGTATGATAGAAATAGAATCTCAGTAGTAGAGTCACAAAATAAAACCTACACTTCCAAAGATTTCAAAACATCATCTGGTTTCCAACTGACGACATCTTGAACAAATTTCACACGCCAATTTTTTTTTTTTTTTTGGGGTCTGTCACGAGCAAATCTTTATTAAAAAAGCAGGAGAAAAGAATGGCCTTGTTTAATCTCTAGATCTAGATACAATGAGTTCCCAATTGATGAAATCTTGAACATGCCTAAACTCAAATGCACAAGTGAAGAGCACCAAACGACATAATTTGCGCCTCACTAGCTCCAAAAAGCCAGTGTAACCATATTGCAGGAAAACAAGTCTCTGTGATCAAAGAATTGTTCTGCCATTTTGGCTTAGCAAAATGTCATGTCTTCTGTTTCACCAAGGATCATGTTCATGTTGTTAGACTTATTGATCAAAATGTGACAACATTCTAGCAAAACTTGCAAAAAGTTATGGTATCTAAACTCAAATTCACCTGGTTGATTAATCAACATTAGATATTTACTAAATTAAGTGTTTATAGTAACATCAACATCACCAAGGATCATGTTTATGATGTTAGACTTATTGATCAAAATGTGACAACATTCTAACAAAACTTGCAAAAAGTTACATTATCTAAACTTGAATTCAACTGGTTGATTAATCAACATTAGATAATATCAAATTGATGACTTTTGGTTAAATCAAGTGTTAAAGACAATATCAAATGTAACAGACTCAAAATCCTAATTCTCCCAAATTACAGAATATAGCAATTTCATGAATATAAAATCATAAGCTTGAAACAATAATTCTGACTTAGAAGAGTCTAAATAACATCATTGTGAACTTCATCAGTCAATTTTAGAATTGCTAACGAAATCAGGGATGGAAACAGTAATGTTAGCAATGAGCCAAGAACCTAATTCATTCCATCAAAAAGAAAGAGAGAGACCAGAACAAGTGCTCTTTCACAAATGGAGAAGAAATATGGAAAACTTCAGTATGCTAGACAGGATAACATGTTTCAAAGTTTAGTATCTTTAACAAATGTAAGGATGAGGCACCCTTGATGGAAAAAAGTACCAAATATTATCACGCGTTAGATGAATGAGATAACCACAACATGCATAATCAATTTATCTTCTCCCTTTTTTTTTCTTTTTTTCTATTTTCTTTTTTGCAATTTTCCTCTCTTCTTTTCTTTTTTGGCCAAAGATGTATGCTTTCTACTCATAACAATGAGTATCCAACATTATCTCTGTTCTCAAAAAGCACTAAGCTAGAGTGAAAAGATCCTACTGGCCGTGTGCTATTCAACAACAACACCTAAAATCTCCACTGTCAGGTAGAGTTTGCTCCGTGAATTATTTTTCCTGTGCCTGTTGAATACCATGTTATTTTGGAAATTACAAACCATGAGTAAACTCTAACATAAGGTCTAAATTCTGGTCATTTCACCGCTTTTCATTCAGCTTGTTGAAAGTCATTTTTGGGAACTAACCATATCCATTATTCTTAGAGAGCTCTACTTATATACAATGGTTGGGGCTTCAGAATGGTGCTAATGAGTGCAATAGTTGCAAAAATGCCTCCTCAAATGACAATAACTCCTCAACTAAAAGAATTCCCCCCTCTGCTCAATAGTCATATCCAAGTGGCACCCTGTGCCACAGGACCTGACATAATTCCAAGGAAAGATATTTTGATGCTTTAGCCAGCCAACATTCCTGGATCTATCGTATTTGAGAAAATATGAGCAGCGGGAACCACACATAGATTACCAAGAACAAAGGGTGACATTGAATGACTAGGGAATACCCGTTTGATGGCAACACCTCCACGTTTCTTGTGTGAGTTGAATGGGACAACATGGAGAACTGTAGACTCTGATCTGCTTACATCAAACTTCATCCCCAACTGCACCATAATTACAGACAACCTCAACAAACTCCCAAGTAAAGCATAGCAGAGACAAAAACAAAAATGCTAAACATCAGTACCTTAACTGCCCACAAAAGAATAGCTTTTTCTGTGGGCGATCCAGAAATCTCAACATCCTCTCCACCCTACAAACAATGAGCTTGAATATATCAAGTTTGCTGATGCAAGTTAAACACGGGATGCTATCTCCTCTCTGGATTGTTTCTCTCTCCGGTTATTTTTTAATTTCAACTCGAAGTAAATTCAGAGAAAGGCCCCTCTCATTTACAATACGGCATGAGGAAAGCTTCATTTTTCTAGCACTAAAAGCTGTAGCATTATCAAGAAACCCAGACCCAAAACCAAATATTAATCAGCTGTCAATGCTTCAGTTCAAAGAAAAACGACCGTTAATTTTCACTAAAGAAAATGGAAGCAGAGGGATGTTGCTGCAAACTAAAATGGAAACCCATTGTCTCATAAGCACTTCTAGAAGCAAGCATGATTTCTTTTCCTTCACAAGTAATGAAAGTCTAGCTCATGCCCATATCACAGTTGTAGGACTTTCTTCTGATTCATAAATAATATTGCTTCTCCAAGTCTCATGTAAAAACAGGTTTTAAATCAGCCATTTCAATTCTAGCCTCTTTAAGATTTAACAAATGTAAGCATGTGTTTGTCTGTCGACTGGGCAACACTTCCTCTTATGTCATTAGAGTAAACCAGACATGTTAAGCTAAAGGAAAGCTCCACAAAAGACATTAACAGAACAAGGAAATGGGCAAATTGAAAAACAATATTGTGAGGTTCTCACAATGCCTTCTTAACCAGAAAATATAGCTAACACCAGAAAAACAAGAACAAAGAAGAATAGTCATAAATGGTTGGTCCTATTTGAATAATTATTAAAGTTAAATGACAAATAGAGCATGTCAAAAAAGTTAAACAGCCTGATTAAAAATCCACAGGCAATGATTCTGTGGAATTAAACTACCTTCAACAAGGGGGAACATCCCATTATATATTACAATTGATTCCAGATAGATAGCCATACCTTTGGTGCAAATACATTGCCTGGAGTATTTTGTGCAACACCCTCATTTAACAGAGATGTAACCACTTCATGCAATTGTGAGGAGTCATTTGGCGGATCCAGTTTCTTTTGACCAGCATAAGCCTCAACCACTGTCATCTATACAGGACAAGGAAGCTGAAGATTACTCAAAAATGTTCTGATCATCAATAAATAAAAGAAAGGAAAAGGAACACAAACACCCTCCCCCCCCCCAACCCAAAAAAAAAAAAAAAAGAAAGAAAGACAGAAATACAAATTTAAAAGAGCAAGAAAAAACACACAAGCACACAAACCAAAAATGCACCCTAAAGGTAAAGGAGGATGAGAACTTCAGGAAATAAGCAGATGGTGTCAGAAGAAGGATTCCAACGCTAACCTGATTCAAGGTCAATGTCCCAGTCTTGTCGCTGCAAATGGTCGTAGCCGATCCCATAGTTTCACAGGCTGAGAGTCTACGAACCTATGGATATAATACTGTTTATAACTGTACTATCGAACAGCACTCCCATCTATAATCATTAAGCAAAGGAAAAATCACTAGTGTCTCGAGGAAATTGGACTTGCCAGGGCTTTGTCGGCCATCATTTTCCGCATCGAATACGCCAATCTGATATACATGATCAATTGTGCAATAAACCATAGTGAGAATTTAAAAACAAATAAGAAAAAGGAAAAGGGAAAAACAGGAGTGACAATCCTTTCTTGCTGTAAAGTTTCTATATATCTAATAGCAATTTACTTACGTCAAGGTTACAGCCAAGGGAAGTCCTTCGGGCACGGCGACCACCACAATAGTGACCTGAATACAGTTTGTCAGTGAAGTAACATTACAGAAGTTATTTATGTACATATATGGGAGCAAAGACAACTTGTGTATAAATATAAGTGTATAAATGAACAAAAGAAGAACAAGGCATTGTTCTTACTGCAATAGTAACAATCTTAATGATGTCATCTACAACATGACTGATGCTGGTCCGTCCCTTAATAAATTGGACATTTCCATTAGCATCTTCTGTATTTCCAGTAAAGTACCTGAAAACTCAGTATCATATTAAAACCAGAAATTTAACGAAAATTTGATATTTCCTAACTAAATTAATAAACTTGGCAAACTATAACTGACCTCACCAAAAGGATTACCAGCACAGAAAGAGCTACTGCAAGACCAACAATGCCTATAAACGTTGCAACACCATTCAAGCGCACCTAGTGAAGGACATTTAAAAGAACAAATTAGGATGGGATACAAGCACGTTAAAATATAGGGATTGATAATTTGCTAAGCTAGGATAAATGCTAGAAAACCTGCAATGGGGTCTCTTCACCAGTATCCTCTGAGATGCTCGCCATTAGCAATCCCCATTCAGTATTGATTCCAACACCAGTTACCTGAAGATAAGTAAGAGGTCAGAAACAAAAAACAAAATGAAGACCTGAAAGAATATCTAGTGAACTTATCTTAGAAATGTAAATGAGATGATAGTGCAAACAGAACCTACAAATACCACATGCCAGTACTCACCTGACTAACAGAGAGCGTAACAGGAAGGGGAGGTATTTTACCCAATTCTAAGATAAAATAATTGTTACCGCAAAATCAAAACAGTTCAGCAACAATAAAACCAGCTAAATTGTTTTTGACCAAGTTAGACCATATCATAAATATTTAATTTGACATATTTCAGTTAAATCAGCAAATAGATCTGTTTTAATTCAGTATCTTGACTCAAAAACAATCTCAATGGAATTTTGTGTAATAATATGACACCATCTATCACATTCTATGGCAGAGGAAATTGCTCATGCACACAATTCTCACTCGCATGCTAGCGCACATACAGAGTAATGATCAAAGTGACTGCTAATGATGAAAGGGTGAGAATTAAAGGCGGTTGGTCTGTTTTATGAACACTACCAGAACCAGTAGATGGAAATGCGAGTAAAAATAAGCCACACCAAACTTGCAGTTATAAGTACTGGTACGTGCTTTTATGACCAAATTATTGATGAAGAGGATGATATCTGGCCATTAAACAGACTAAAAAGAATTTAAAAGGCAAAGGACCACAGTTAAATCGATAGTCACAAGACAAAGGAAACTGAAATTTATTGCAGACCATTGGCTGGTGGAATGAATAAGATTGCCAAAACAGATGGTACTTGCAACCCCTTCCCCCAAATGAAATCATTAATGAAAAAAAGATCCCAACATATGCTATCTGAGTGAATAGATCTCCAATTATTCAATAGCTTATAACTTTAAAGACAGGACAACATTGAGAGACTGGCACTCCAATAAACAGCATGACTTTTCAATCCTATTCCTGACAAAAATTTTCAAACTTGTTGTAATGTGTCACTTGCTAGCTATAGAGTTGGCTATCATAGCTAGTAATTAGTGTTAGTTGTCATCCGGCTATCAACTATCTGTTAGCTACCAACTACCTATTAAATAGGTTTCATCTCTAACTGAGTTCCCAACTTACATAAATAGAGACTTATTGTAACTATAAATAACAACTAATACATATGTTAGTATTTTTTCCTTCAGCATGGTATCAGAGTCCAAAGGTCCTTTAGCTATTTACCTTGGGTAATTTTTTCTCGTCTTTCCCTTTGATCATTTGATCACCATGTTAGAAGAATCATTAACCAACCAATCTAACCCCCCACCACTTCTCACAAAAATTAGTCTTTCCCTTTGATCATTTGATCACCATGCTAGAAGAACCATCAACCAACCAGCCTAACCCCCCATCACTTCTCACAAAGTCCTTCAACCCTCACCCTATTCAGATCACTTCCATAAAACTAAATAGAGATAACTTTCTTTGGTGGTCTCAATCTGTTCGAATGTTTATATGTGGCAAAGGAAAGATAGGCTATTTGACTAGAGATATTGCAGAACCAACAACAAATGACCCCGCTTGGACTCTTTGGGATTGGAGAATTCTACAATTATGAAGTGGTTGACCAACTCCATGGAAGAAGATATTGGTGCAACCTATCTAAGCTATCATATTGCCAAGGAACTCTAGGATGCTGTGTGTGAGATAATTCAGATTTGGGCAATCATTCTCAAATCTATGAGTTAACCTTGAAACTGGTGAAGATGTGGCAACGAGAGGAAACTGTCACAAAATACTTTCACTCTTTCAAACATTTGCTGTAGGAGCTGGATTTATTCAATGACCATGAGTGGAAGTGTATTGAATTGGTATAGGAAAATTGTAGAAAAATAATGTGTTTGCACTTTCCTGGCAGGGCTTCGAGATGAGTTTGATGAGGAACACAACAAAATAGATGGGAAGCAGCCTCTTCCATCTACTAGAGAGGTCTTCTCAAAGGTTCGGAGAGAAGAAAGCAGATGAGGAATAATGCTCAGCAAGGCAGCTATTGGTGGAAGGATGGATCATTGGAAGGTGCAGCATTGGCTACCTCCGAAGACAAGAAGAGCTGCGGTCCTGCAATGATGGTCTCCAAAGCAAATGTAAGCAGAATCCCTACTAACTTGCGAAGATCAAATGGGAGACCTCGTGAATGGTGTGATGTCTACAACAAACCCCATCATACACGAGAGACCTATCGGAGGATTCACCAGCTTCGTTCAGCCGTGATAATAAGCCATCTCAACGTGTGCCTCCTACAGCTAATGAGGCCACCACATTCCCTTTCAGCAAGGAACAACTTGACTATCTTTTGTAGCTCCTTCAAGCTAGGTCAGTATCAGGTAATCCTACAACTTCAATTGCCCACCAAGGTAGAAATCTAAAAGTCCTCTCCTGTTGTTTGCAACCCGCACTGTAGATCATTGATTTAGAGGCATCTAACCATATGACTTATATTCCATATATATTCACATCCTCTATTCCTTGTCCTGGCAACCAGAAATTTCGGAATGCCGATGGGAGTTTTTCATCTATTGCAAGCAAACGATCAATTTCACTTTTTAATTCTATTACACTTCATAATGTACAACATATTCCTAAGCTAGCTTGAACCTATTGTCCATTAATAAAAAAAAGCTCAGGCGTATGGAACTTTAAGTTCTTCCCATGTTCAAGAAAAATTAATGGTTTGGCACCATATAATAGGCCATCTTAGTTTTGGATACTTCAAACGTTTGTTTACTCATTTGTTCAAAGGAGTAGATGTTTCTTTACTCTACACTATGACAATTGTCTTTTTCTAAAATTCATCATGCTCATTATAGTCCAAAACTATTGTGCATCATCCCTATTTTATTTAATCCGTAGTGATGTTTGGGATCCTTCACTCGTGCCAACAAAAACCATGAAACGATGGTTTGTCACCTTCATAGATAATCATACCCATTTATGTTGGACATACTAGATGAGTGCCAAGTCTGAAGTCAAGTCCCTATTTAAAAAATCTTATCAAATAATTGTAACCCAATTCCGCACTACTATTAATATCCTTCATATCTATAATAGTCTAGACATTATAACTCGTATTTGGGAAGTTTGTTGCGAGTAAAGAGCATCCTTCACTAGTCAACTTGCTGAATTACAACCCAACAAAATGGCATTGCCAAACGCCAAAATTGTCTTCTCCTTTAAGTATCCCGTGCCCTCAGTTTTTCAATATATGTACCTAAATACTTATGGGGATAAGTTGTGTTAACAACATCTCATTTAATTAATAGGCCGCCTACTCGAGTATCAAACTACACTACTTCATTTGAATGTTTCAAACGAGTATACCTCACAGCCCATATTTTTTGTGAGAGAAGCTAGCTTAGGAGTTTGAGGTTAAGGATATGGGTGTCTTGAAATATTTCCTCAAAATAGAATTTGCGAGATCTAAGAAGAGCATATTTGTAAACCAACGGAAATATGTGCTTGATCTACTCAAAGAGACGGGTTTATTAGGATGTAAAGTGACAAAGACACCCATGGAGCCGAATTTGAAACTCGAACCAGCCAAGGCTGAAGAAATGATAGATCGAGAAAGGTATCAAAGTCTTGTTGGTCAACTTATCTACTTATCTCAGACTTGACCTGACATAGCATTTGCTGTTAGTATGGCGAGTTAGTTCATGCACTCACCAGGGCCCAAGGCATTTTGAAGCTATATACAAAATTATATGCTACTTAAAGGGAAGTCCTAGTAAGGGTCTAATGTTTAAGAATCATGGACATTTGGAAATTGAGGTGTTCACCAATGCAAACTAAGCTGAAAGCATTTATGGATAAGAGATCTACTTTAGGCTACTGCACGTTTGTTGGTGGACAATAGTCACTTGAAGAGTAAAAAGCATAGTGCGATGGCAAGAAGCATCACCAAATTTGAGTTTCGGTCAATAGCACATGGTGTTTGCGAAGTTATGTGGATTAAAAGTATCTTCGATGAACTACGGATCCCCAATTCCACCCCAAAGAAAGTGTATTGTGATAATAAGGTAGCAATTGCAATTGCTCACAATCTCATGTTACATAAACAAACAAAGCATGTGGAAATTAAACACTTCATCAAAAAAAAAAACTTGATAGCGGGCTTTTGTATGCCATATATTTCTAGTGATAAAATAAGCTGCTGACATTATAACCAAGGGACTGCATAGAAGGCAATTTAACCGTCTAGTGAGCAATCTGTTATGGAAAATATCTTCATGCTAGTTTGAGGGGGAGTGTTGAAATGTGTTAGGCCCCGTTTGGTTCAGCTTTTCCAATGGGCCCCTAAAGCCCCTCGGAAAAAAAATTGTGTTTGGTTCAACATTTACCAAATGCTAGCATTCCAAATGCTCAATGCTCAATGCTGGGGACCAACATTCAGCATTTGGAGAAGGCAAGTCAAATCTCATTTGACTTTTTTTTTTTTTTAGAAATCAAGTGGAGCCAACCACCGCTGCTGGGCGTGACCCCCGGCGACCACCGTCAGCAGCGGCCGTCACCCGCCCGAGGTCGTGCGACCTTCGGCGGGCGGCCTCCCCTGTGTCGCAGGACCTCCAACAAGCGACACCCTAGGTCGCGCGACCCAGGCACGCCGAGGTCGCCCGACCTCGGGCGGCCCACCAGGTTGCTCGACCTCTGGCGGGCACCACCCTGAGTCGCGCGACCCAAGGCGTTGCCGGAGGTCGCACGACCTCAAGCGGCATCCCCTAGGTCATGCGACGACGGGTGGCAGCTAGATCTAACCGCCGCAGCTAGGTCACGCGACCCAAGAGAGGTTGCTCGGCGGCCAAACCGCTATGCCTAAGGTTGTCCGACCTCAGGCGAGCTCCCCCATGACCAAATTTGGCCACCGCCGGCTTGGCCAACAGTGGAGCTCCACTAGATTTTATAAAAAAAAAAACTTTCTGAATGCGATATTACCAAACGGCATTTTTAAGCCAAGGCTATTTTCCAATGCAAATTTGCCAAACACGATAGCATTTTGAAAAGTCTCATTAGGCTAAAGGTATTTGCATTTTCTTTAAGTCCTTTCCCCAAAAGCAAACTAAACGGGGCCTTACTTGCTAGCTATAGAGTTAGTTGTCATAGCCATTAATTAATGTTAATTGTCATCCCACTATCAACTCTGTTAGCTACTAACTCCCTATTAAATAGGTTTTATCTCTAATTGGGTTCCCAATGTATATAAAGAGACTTATTGTAACTACAAATAACAACTAATACATACTTCAATATTTTTTCTGTTGGAAAATCTCCTATAATCTCTCCCTAATTATTTGGGATATTATTTGATATTATGTGATTTGATTTTGTTAGCTATAAATTAACTACCGATAGAGATTAAGGACAAATTAGGATCTATTCTTACCTAATGTGGGTCCTCTATTCCTGTATATATACAGCTTGTAATTACTTAATGAAGAATAAGAAATACAAATTCTACTCTACATGGTATCAGAGCCTAGTTTTCTGAATTTCCTGCCTCTATTTCCTTTCTACTACCGCTGCCTCATTGCAGCCTTTTTTTTTTTTAACCCTTATCACTGCTATTCTGTTTCAGCCTTATTGCTGACTTAACCAAGCTTATTGCTGGTTTCAATTGTGTGATAACCACCTTGTTACTCGATTCCTTCTTTGTCTCCTACTATAATCTGTCCTTTCAAGTTGCTGGAATGGAAGATTCAGGGAAGGCTATCTCCAACCAAACCAGGTCCTCTCTTCAGGATCAATCCAACTCATTGATTTGGAGATTTTCCCAACATGAAGGAGTACTAACTGAATGGAAAAAATTATCTCCAGTGGGCATAGATTGTGAGGACGTTTCTTAAAGGAAAAGGGAAGATCAATTATCTAAAAGGCACTGGTCTAGCACAAGGTGATCTCAAGTTTCAGGCATGGGACGAAGAAGATTCCTCAATTATGTCATGGTTGTGGAATTCAATGCAACTTGAAATCGGCAAAAACTATATGTTTCTCCCTACTCCCAAGGACATATAAGAGGCTGTTCGTCAGTCTCATTCAAAAGTTCAAGATGGTGCAGCAATATATGAACTCAAGACAAAGGCTTCAAACACAAAACAAGGTAATCGTTCTGTTACAGAATACTACAATCTCATGAGGGATCTCTGGCTTGAAATAGATCACAATCTGAATATACAGATGAAGTGTGCTGAAGTCACTATTACTCTCCAAAACCATATGGAGAGAGATAGGATTTTTGAGTTTTTGGCAGATCTAAATGCAAACTTTGATCAGATTAGAGTTCAGATTATCGAAAAGAAGCGACTGCCATCCTTGAATGAAGTTTTTTCTACTGTAAGAGGAGAAGAAAGCCGACAGACTATAATGCTTGAAGACCAACTTACCGAAGGATCCGCCATGAAAGCAATTCAGGAGGAAACAACTTCCAATAAAAATGGAAGACTGGATCTAATTAAGACAATAGACAATGATGGTTTATGGTGCAGTTTCTGCAAGAAACCACGCCATACAAGAGAAAATTGCTTCAAGCTTCATGAGAAAACACAAGTGCTCAGCAGGGTTAAAAGACAGCCACAAACACACGACCAGTGAAACTGCCCCTATGGACCAATACAAATGTGTCAGTGAGGAGATATTTAACAAAGAAGAAGTTGGTAAAATTAAGGCTCTCCTCGACTCCCTATCTAAGTCTTTTGATAAGTGTTCATTAGTCCAATCAGATGCATGTCTAATTTCCAAAAACTCAACAGCTTTTCACTACTACAAGTGGGTTCTTGATTCAGGAGAAACCAACCATATGACACACGATCCCACTAAATTTGAAACTTATAAACCATCACCAGAAAATGGGAGTATTACCATAGCAGATGGATCTCCTGTGATTGTAGCTGGCCAAGGAACCATAGCTCTAAATTCCTCACTTAAACTCGATAATGTCCTTCATGTTCCTAAGCTATCCACCAATCTCCTTTCCATTCATCAACTTACCAAAAATCTGAATTGTAAGGTACTTTTCTCTATTGACCATTGTATTTTGCAGGACCTGAAAACGGGGAGGACGATTGGATTTGCTAAGGAACGGAATGGGCTCTACTACCTTGAGGATTCGAGCAAAACTAGTTGGTCTCTTGTGGGTTATAACAACTCTTACAACTCTTGTAATCCCATCCACTCATCTCAAATTTGGCTTCACCATTTTCGGTTAAGACATCCACCATTTAGTCTTCTTAGGACTATATTTCATTCCATTTTTAAAGATATTGCTGTTGAAAATCTTCATTGTGAAGTTTGTGAACTTGCAAAACATCATCGTGTTTCATTTCCTTTGAATAATAATGCTAGAGTTTCAACACCATTCTCTCTTATCCATACTGATGTGTGGGATCCATCTAGAATTGCTAATTTTACAAGAGCTAGATGGATTGTCTCTTTTATCAATGATTGTACTCATACTACATAGCTATATCTTATGAAAGACAAATCTAATATTCAATCTATCTTTCAAAACTTTCATAAAATAATAGTTAATCAATTTGGAGTGTCAATCAAGAAACTTAGGTCAGATAATGAAAAAGAATATTTCAATTTGATCATTTTTTCCAAACTCAAGGTATTATTCATGAGTCTTCCTAAATTGACACGCCACAACAAAATGGAGTAGCCGAAAGGAAAAATAGGCATCTCCTAAATGTTACTCGAGCTCTCCTCTTTCAAATGTTTGTCCCAAAGCATTTTTGGGGCGAAGCTATTTTGACTTCAACCTATCTTATTAATCGGTTCCTTCCAAAACCTTAGGAAATAAAAGTCCCTTACAACTTCTGTCTATCTTTTATCCTGATGTTTCCCATAAATATCACATTTCCCCTCGAGTCTTTAGCTGTGTTGCATTTGTGCATATTCATAATCACAAGCGAAATAAACTCGACCCTCATACTCTAAAGTGTGTTTTTATTGGGTGCTCTAATACTCAAAAAGGTTATAAATATTATGACCCTTTGACACGTCGAGTTTTTTTTTTTTTGGTAAAGGTTAAGTGTAATATAACTATCAACCAGAATTTACAAAGATAGTGCAACCCGGCATTAGACACGCACTCAGCAGGACAACAAGTCACTGGAGCGAAAGGGTACCAGGTTCACTAGAAAAACCAAAAAGAAGGTTACAAATATACAATCAAAAGGACTGGGAGATGGCAGGACCAGCTTTTCCATTAGTCAAAGAAAGAAAATACAAGGGTCAATCCCCCAAGTACGCTGTAGTCTCCTGTTCTTAGAGGAATCAATGACGGGTTTACAAAAGAAGGCTTTGTCCTTTACTGCTTTAATCAGGTATTGCTTCATTGAGGCCATACATAAGTTGGTAGCTCGGAAGATCATGTCATTCCTGGACTTCCAAATGGTGTAGCAGAGAGCCCCAAAGGAGAACCTGACGATGTCATAATAGAAGCTTTTGTCCGTATTGCTGAACAACCGACGGAGGATTTCAACCCAGGGAAGACTCCTCTAAGAAAGATTACACACGACACTCAAAAAAGAGGTGATCTATAGAATCACCTCTATGGATGTCACTTTTAATGAAAACTAGTCGTTTTTCACTTCCCATTACTATCTTCCTAATGAAGATAGTGGGTCTGATGACGATAGTGGGTTTGAACCACTGCCTCTATTGCCTAGTGCGTCATCCAATTCTACTTCATCTAATTCAACTTCATCTCCTTTCCCATCTCTGTCTAATCCTAGCCCTCTTAATTCACCTAGTCGTTCATCGAGTCCATTAAGTCCCCCGTCAAGTCCTTTGCCTTATTCATCATCATCTTCATCTAGTCCTCCTAATAATGAACCAACTAAACAGAAAGTTTACTCAAGAAGGACGAAGCTCAATCCGGAACTTGATCAAGTCCCATCATCCGAACTGTTGACGGGTAATGAAATCACTCACCCTTCTTCCAATGAATCTGAGTTAAGTGATTTGAATTACCTATTGCCTTGAGAAAAGCTACCAAGAAGTGTACCCAACACCCTATCTCCCAATTTGTGTCATACCATAGACTATCTACTCAACACAAAGCCTTTGTTACTGCTCTTGATTCAATTACTGTTCCTAACTCGGTACATGATGCTTTTGAGGATAGGAATTGGATACAAGCTATGACGGAGGAAATGAACGCATTGAAGAAGAATAATACATGGGAAGTTGTGACTTTACCCAAAGGCAAGCAACCAATCAAATGTAAATGGGTTTATACCCTTAAGTACAAAGCTGATGGGACCTTGGAGAGGTATAAAGCAAGGCTGGTCGCAAAGGGGTACACCCAAACCTATGGGGTGGATTATCAAGAAACCTTCGCACCAGTAGCAAAGATGAACACGGTACAGGTGCTACTTTCTCTTGCAGCTAATTTTGATTGGTTTTTGCAGCAATTTGATGTGAAGAACGCGTTTTTGCATGGAGATTTGGAGGAAGAAGTCTTTATGGAGCCTCCATCAGGTTTTGACAAGGACTGTAGATACAATCAGATGTGTCGACTTAAAAAGGCTCTATATAGTCTCAAATAGTCCCCAAGAGCTTGGTTTGGAAGGTTCACAAAGGCAATGCTCGACATAGGTTACAAGCAAAGTAGAGGGGATCACACCCTATTCATCAAACATTCAAATGAAGGTATGATCACAGCTCTACTTGTATATTTAGATGATGTAATTGTGACTGGTAATGATGAAGCTGAACAAAGGTCTCTTAAGAACGGTCTTGCTCAACAATTCGAGATCAAAGACCTTGGAAAGTTGAGATACTTCCTTGGAATCGAGGTGTCCTACTCTAAAAAAGGTATCTTTATATCCCAAAGGAAGTATGTACTTGATCTTCTTAAGGAAATAGGATGTCTCAATAGCAAGGCAGTGAACACTCCTATTGATGCAAATCATAAAATGGATGGACAAGGAGAGAGTGGCATAGTTTTTTTTTTGGTAAGGTTGAGAGAGTGGCATAGTTGATAAAGGGAGATATCAAAGGTTAGTAGGAAGGCTCACTTATCTGTCTCATACTAGGCTAGACATAGCCTATGTTGTGGGAGTTGTGAATCAGTTTATGCATGATCCTAAAGAAGAACACATGCAAGCTATCTATCGGATTCTTCACTACCTTAAAGCTACTCCTAGAAAAGGTATTTGTTTAAAAAGGGTGACAAACTGAAACTTGAAGCCTATACTGATGTAGATTATGCTGGGTCACCAATAGATAGAAGGTCTACATTTGGCTATTGCGCTTTCCTAGGGGAAAATCTTAGAAGGTCTACATCTGGCTATTGCGCTTTCCTAAGGGGAAATCTTGTCACCTGAGGAGTAAAAAACAAAATGTGGTTGCTAAATCTAGTGCTGAAGCTGAATTGAGGGCAATGGCAAATGGGATATGTGAACTTTTGTGACTCGGAATTGTCATTGAAGACCTCAAAGTGGAACACGAAGAAACTATAAGACTCTTGTGATTATAAATCAGCAATCAACATTGCTCATAATCCAGTTCAGCATGATAGAACCAAGCATATTGAGATAGATAGGCATTTTATAAAGGAGAAGCTAGAATCTGGTTTAATCAGTACTCCTACACTCCTAGCAAAGATCAACTAGCAAATGTATTGACCAAAAGTCTAACAATGTCGAGATTTCAAGAGATTATCAGCAAGTTGGGCATGGACAATATTCACTCACCAACTTGAGGGGGAGCTTCACAAAACTTCTACTTGTAACAGATCAAGGGGAAGACCAAGAGTTTGGAGCTCAATAAAGATTGAATGCAGTAAAGAAAAGTCTGCAAAACTATCATAATGCCCAATTCGTACTGATAATGCAAGATTCAACAAAGCTCAACCTGCGAAGAAACTCTTGTACAATTTCGTTTGATGAAGCTAAATGAGAAAGAGCCAGACAAATATGAATATAATCAGCAATTTCTATGCAGCAAAAAAAGCATTCAATAGAAAATCTTCATTCTCATATTTGACAAGCTTGTCCACCAGTCTGGTTTGGATTTCCAGATAAACATTCTAGATATTAAATTCTCATTTTATTCCTAATACTTCTACCCATCAACCACTTCATGGCAACAAAAAAGCATCATAGGGAACTGCAAAGAGGAAATGACATGATAAAGCAAAATTGCTACCAGCATAGTGCCAACACCATCAGCTACTTTGCAACCGGACATCAAGAAAGGTGCTTTCTGATCCTTGTGAACCTGCCAAAACACCACATTTAGAAAAATACATTACAAAAGTTCCTGAGAGAATGCCAAAGTATGCATAGCTCACAATTTTGCTTTCACCAGTCATGCTAGATTCGTCAATTGCAAGAGAGTGACCACTGACTAAGATTCCATCAGCAGGAACCTGGAATATCCAGAGCCAAAATTGAGTATAAAATAAAGGCTCATATCTGAAAGATGTCATAGAAGCACCTGAGGCACTCACCTGATCACCTATGTTCAGAGGGACAATGTCACCAACAACAAGGTCACGAATAGAAACCTTGATCATCCTACCACCTCTCATTATCTGTGAAATTTTCAAAGAGTATATCAACCATCATTGAGAATAGAAACTAACAATAAGAGCATAAAATGACAGATGTATGTACCTCTAATTGGATATTTCGTTTCTCCTCATTTAGATTTTGAAACTGTAGAGATTGTCGATAGTCACTGACAGCTGATTTAGAAAAGATGGAAATGACCATTAGACTATAAGTGCACTGCTTTCGTGATAAAATATGCTGTGAAAGCCAAAAACACTTATCTTGGGTATTTAACAAACTGTAATGCCATAATCGTAAATAATGAAACCCTAAAACTCTAGCCCAAAGAAGAGTTTCCATACCTGTTACAACAATTACAAGTAAAACAGCAAAGGTAATGCTTCCTCCATCATACCAACCTTCCTTTATACCCTGTCAAGAGTTCATAATGAGAAGCGCATATATGAGGGTAACTGCATGTGCAGGAAAAATGAAGGACAGCGCATATTTCATACATGGATTTAAAATAAATAAACTTCTTATTGGGACCCCAATAGATAGAAGCAAAAGAGATTAACTTTTTTTCACGGTTTAGACACTTACTTTACTTCCGTAGCAGGACAAACTGACAACATCACAAAGTCATAGTGGAAAAATCTAGCATAAAGCAACACATAAGAACAAAGAGAGATCAAAACTCCCTATGTGTCATTCCATATTAGCAATAGACTGCTTTTTCTTGACATGCATCAACGATTGCCCCTATATCATGCCAAAAGATACGAAGTTCCCAAAACCAACATTCTAAATGCTAAACCACAGTAAAACCTTGAAAGACAGTTCTTTCTAATAAAATATGACAATCCATTTAATGACAAATACTGAAAGGATCATTTTAAGTTCACCTCCCATCTTCCAATACTAGACTACAGACCATATTGGTGTAAAATATCTCCAAGAGAAAAATAACTATGTCATCTTCATCTTTTACAGTCCCATTTAGTGTACTCTCACGTCAATTATCCAAAGCCATGAGCTTTGAGCATTGTTAAAAGCATGCATTGGCATACGAAAAAATCAACAAGAACACGTGAAATGTGCAAATAAAATAACATGTCTTAGAATATAGTTCATATGGTCACCATAATAAGAACAAGTTTATTGTATAAAAGTTACCAAGCTCCTGAAAATAAAAATAAAAAATATTGCTGTAACATCTATTCTAGGAAAAACAAAAAGACAAAGTTTACCTCAGTCTTTATTCCAAGCGCCAATGATGCTGCGGCCGCTACTATTAGAATGATGAGAGTCAAATCTTGCCAGGCTTCCCAAAGGAACCTCTAGAGAAGAAAACAAATGTTATGACACTCTGAAGAGGCGAAATCCATTCCTTGTAGAAGTCCTTAGGAAAATTCAAGGATAGGAACTTTAAGTGAAAGTACCAGGAAACTCCGTCCCTTCTTTTGAGGATATGTATTGGAACCAAATGTATTCCTCCGCTTCAATATATCAGTCTCATCCCCAGAAATTCCTCTCTCTAAATTTGTCTTCAACATATTGGATAAACCCTTAACCTGATGAAGTGGCCATTGACACATCAACAAACTGAAAATATTGGCTTCAGAAAGCAAAAATTGTGCAAGATGAACTTGCCCCCCCATATTGCTGCAGAGCTGAAAAATTGTGGTCACGAGTCATGGATGCAAGCTGCTCAAGTTCAATTCCATAATCACCAATTACAGTAGGAGGTGTCACATTTGGACCTACCCCTGTATTGCAATAGATGAATATGAGAATTTCAGCAATCACAAGGTGTAAGGAAGAAAATGTATAACTGTTTTGATTGTAGGATCACAAAAGAGAGGAAGAGGAGAAATCACAAATGACTATGTCTTTGCTTAATTGACTTAACGCAAGTCTAGATGGAAGCTCTAGTTATAGAGCACAGAGGGACACATTTGATACACCAAATCCCAACTACATTAATTAACACTGAGGTACCGACTAATGGCTCACAGGACTAAATAAACTTGTGATAAAGTAAGTTCTTGGTCTTGGCCCTCTGACCATTTTTGGGCAGGAGAGGAGGAGAGAAGCAGGAAGCCTTTTAGGTGCATACAGCTTGATGCATCTTGTCCACAGAACAGTTGGCTGTCCACAGAACACCAGGCTGTCCACACCATTTGCAGCTCCAAATAGCCTTTTTATAACTAAAGGAGCTATTTTCTGAATAAAAGATCATCCCAATGTAGATGATTATTGCGAAATGCTAGGTGTCTCATACAACAGCAGTAATATGTGGAAAGCCCATATTAAAGTCAACACAATACTTAATATAGATAGCCACTATCTTTCACCAAGAATGGCTCAGATGACATTATTCTTATTTAGAATAAGTCTGACCAGTGACTGATAAAATGTCGTCTTCTCAATTACCAGCCAATTCCAGTTGAACCTCATGCAAAGTCAAACTTGTTAACATAAACCCTTCGAAATAGATGCGCAGATAAGCAAAGAGAGATTTATTTACCAATCTGCCGTTCCCCTGCCAATCTGAAAAGCACGGCTGCCTAATGCAATTTTAGTGGATGGTTAAAACCAAAATCTCTCAAACACATCAAAGGAAACATTTGTACCAATATAATCTTACTCTTATGACTTGCGCATGGGCTCTAATCATCCTTCGCCGTTGCTCCTTGTCTCCTTCCTTTCTCAAATCTAATGTATATCGAAACCGCCGGGATGCATTCAACACTAGAGCTGCTTGCTGCAAAGTTGAAGGATCATCAGTTCAAACCCGTTCATGTCAAAGCATCTCACGTTGCTTGTTTATGGAGCTTATAATGACACCTGCAGTCTCCCTTCAGCTAAGGGCCTAAGCTTTTCAATTGGATTTTCTAACAAAGCCATCAGATGAAGGCGTTAAATGCATGTTGTTACTGCTAACAACTCCTTTAGTATATTTCTTATAATGGAAGAGCTATTTAAATTGAATGAAAGAAAAACTTGCTTTCATTTATTTGAAGATGCCAAAACATGCAGCCAAAAGGGTCGACCATGGCCTAGAAGTGAACAAGTGACTTAAGGTCATGAGGGCAAGGTGATGAGGCCACAAAAAGTAAGAGAAATATTTTGCCTAATACTTGAGATTGAAAACATTGCATTTTTTTTCAATATAAGAGTCGTTCATTTACCAATCGATGCCCCCCCCAAACACTACCTTGGGTGTGCCTCTGGCAGCCATACTAGGAACTTATAAGAAGGTTCAATGTCTGCTTTAAGTTTTAAAGAAAGTTGTCCTTTGCTTTGCCTCTTAGATTTTTCAAACGAAAATATCACTTAACTTTCAAATTATGCAAAAAAAAAAAAAAATCTAAATGACTCTACCTATCGTTATTTGTATTTTTCAAGGATTTCATTTTTCGAAGTTAATACGAGTCAAAATTTAGAGCGATACAAGAAAAGGTGAAAAAAGAAAAGAAAAGGTGAAAAAAGAAAAGAGCAAGAGATAGAAAGCAAAAATGTCACCGCACACACCCTAAATCCCCGACATGAAGGCAACTGACAATCCTTCCAATCTACCTACCATTGCCTAGCACTCTGTGTTAAAATTACAACCAACTTCTTGCCTTCTATTTCCTTCTCCCCAATGACAAAATTCCACTTATACACAATTTGTTCTAACTCTCAACTGTAGAGGCTATACCATCCTTTGAATTAGAGATGAGCATGATTTTAGTGTAAAATCTAGAACCAAACAACCAGACCAGTGAGAACCTATTCATTTATAGGTTCCAAGGTATATAGGATAAATTACAGGCTCCAATAAGTGGGGAAACTGTTTCAAAGGGTAGGTTCCAAGTAGAACCTAGAACCTAAAAGTTATAACTTAGAACCTGCAGCAAGAAGCAAGTTTTTGTGTTTTTCTTGGGGTCTATGTATTTGTGCAATCCTGCTATATTTCATGGCATATGATGATGAGTAAGTAATCTAAAACCACTAGTCTAAGCTTCCATGTTATGATTTAAACTTTCATTTTGTTAATGTTTCATATTTTTTCATATGTCTAAATAGAAGTTGTGATCAATGAATTAGAGCAACAAATAGTGGTCACTAAAGATGATGATTCACTGCAATTGTTCAATTAATAATATAGGTAGAACTTGGGCAGACCCTAGAACCCCGAGTTCTAGAGTATATAGGTTAGGTTCCATATTCCAAAAAATGAGGTAGTTGTTCCAAAAGGTAGGTTCCAAATTCGAGATGGAACTTGTACGAAACCTCAAACCACTCCTCTCTACTTTGAACATGGTTTAAGCTAACCAGGAAAAGAACCAATGTGCACATCAGTCCACAGCCATGGCAAAAGAACCATTTTCTCACTTAGTTAGGTCAAGTAATTAGATCTAGTTATGCCATTGCACTCGGCCCTCCAACCTTAGCATATCCATCCACATATTTTTCCACTTTCTGCAAATGTCTCCATCATGACATCACATCATCCTACCAGATCCTTCCATTGTTTCACATGTCCCAATCTATCTTAGTCGGATGAGTTTTTCTAATCTTATCCTCAGTTGAAGCCATGCCAACTTTTCCTCAGATGCAGTCATTCCAAATTGTATGCCTTTTTGGTGTATGCAAATCCTTTGGAGCATTTCCATTTCTACGAGCTCATTTTGTGCACAAATTGATGCTTGACAACTCAAAGCTCCAGACTGTACAGCATTGTGAACCTTATTCTTTTTCTCTTGAAAATTTTTTCTTCATGTGTAATTAATGAATCGAATCTCTTGAACGAGATTATAGCAAATTGAACAACATCTTGAGCCAGCATAGAACTAATACGTTTCATTCAATCACTTTGAAGTCCATGTGTAATCTCCAATACTTCTAGCCAGTCCATTTAGACAGTGTCAACTATAATAATGATATACACTCATTCCTAATATTTTCTATGCCCTTATGCTCCAAAGCTCTTGTTTGGAGTTTGCATTGACACTTCAAGGATCTCCGCTAGTCCAAACTATTTTTCCACTTGAGTCAATCTCGTAATATCATAATTTCTCATTGTGCAGCAAAAAAAACTGTCATCTTAAATGTCCAAAGCTCCTAGAAGACGTCCCATATCTTAAACACATAAAGTGACACACCAACTTTGAGATAGAGTCACATACTGATCAAATCTTGCACATATTTCCCCAAACATACTCATTTTTGCTATGAGCGTAGTAACATGCATGGGGAAAGAGAAATAAAGGAGGCAAAGAGATGGTCCCATACATCAATATAAAGTCAACTAGAAGTCCAGTCATCTGAACATTGATCATATACTCCTTTAGATTAATACCTCACCATTAAGTTTCATAGAGCCTATGAAACTAAGAAGTAAGATTCATAGTTCATGGATTTTTATTCCACAATGCTTCTGTGCAAAATTTGAGGATTTATGAGCTGATCCAACTCAGCGCTCATCATCAGTTCCCCTTAGCAACCAAAGTGTGTCTTCATCTAATTCTTGCCCATGGAAACGTTTACATTCTTTCTACAGACACAGAGAACTCGAAGCTAAGGAACAGATTCTATACAGATGCTCTTCAGAATAATCACATGCCAAATTGCAAAATAACCCTGTACAGTCGTGTTTTCCTATTTTTCTACCGAATGGGTCGGGTCCCCTGAAGTAGCATCTACAGCAGCATGTCAATATGTTCTTCAATACTCAGGCCAATGGCCCGCAAGCACCTGAACATTAATCCATTTTACAATCAAGTACCCGAATTTTATTTTTTGTTCAATCATGAAATTTGACTAGGTTCGAGGTCTTTGTTAAATAAGCCATCTCATGTGATTTTGCTGAGGTGGCTCGCTTTACAAAGATTTAAGCCCAATCGCTAACATGGCTCACTTACTAAGCAAAGATTATTTCTTCCACATCTAGATGCTGGGTGATGAGGAGAGAGATAGTACTGACTTGAACGATCTTGGCCATCCAATATATCCCAGTTGATGTGGCATTGTTCCAAGAGGCTACGTCAAACACAATGTATATAGGGTGCGTTTGGTTCAACTTTGCAAGCAAGCTTTGAGTGTAATGCAAATGCATAAAGCCAAGGCTATTTGGGAAAATGCAAATTGTGGTTGGTAAAAACTCTTTGCAAATAGACTTTGAATTCAAGTTATGTTTGGCAAAAAAATTTTTGCAATGGACTTTGTGTCCCTCTTTTTTTTTTTTAAAAAGGGACAAAACCCTCCGCCAGTCCAGTGAAGGGCTGCAACCACTAGCGACCCAGATTTGGGCTAGCGCCGGAGGTCGCTCCACCAGCAAGGGTTGTGCGACCCTAGTGGTGCGACCTCCAACAGCCCTCACCTATGTCATGCGACCCTCTCCAGAGGTTGCCCGAGGTCGGACAAACTCAATCGATAGCCGCTAGTGTCATATCTGGCTCGTCAACGACAGTAGCCCTTCGCTAGTCCAACTTTTAAAAGAAAAAATACATAACAAGAGACAAAATAAGAAATTTGAAGAATTGGTGAGGATAATTTTGGAAGAAAAAAATTAGTTTTAGTATTTGGCCAATTGTTGAAAGCCCAGTGCTAGTCCCGACTAGCATTAGGCTTTCAGCTTTTCCCAATGCTAGCTTTCGCTTGAAAGCTCCTTCGAAATGATTGCTAAACGGTCCAGCATTTTTCCAAGGTGCTTTGGAGGGCGAAAGCCGCCTGGGAAAGTTGAACCAAATGCACGTCAATGGTTATTTACTGGCATTCCTTTTGTGGCTTTAATAGGAATTTCATATTGATCCACATTTGAAAAGTTGAGGCACTTGATTGAATAAAAGAAAGTTTGGGTATTCTAGTGTGAGATGGGCAAAAGTTCAGGTAACTTGTGATATCATTGCCACTTAACATTGAAGCAAACAACAAGTGAGCAAACAACAAGTGTTATATCATAATTCGCACCTACTACACTCCCATTGCGTTGTGAGACATTGCAACTGCATGGAGATTGCATTGCGCAACCTACATGCCATGTACCGAGCATGTGGTGCGCACGTACCCATTCATACAAAATGTATGCAAATGAATGAGTTTCGGCCCTTTGCCTAGTCAGGCAGATTGACTACATAACGGTAAGTTTCACATTGATCGGACTGCAATCGTTGGAATCGATTTCTCGAGGCACTCTCCAGCTCAATAGCAGACAGGTTATCGTTGGGACAATGGCGTGTGGAAAAAGAAAAACAACACGTGCGCACGATGTACATGGACGACTAGCACGAATAAAAGAGAAAGGAGCAATATAGGAAACGAGGATTACCCTCCATCTTTTGAGAGTCTCTATGGGGGCATTCTTGGTATGCGTGATGTCGAAAGGACCGGGCGGGGACGAAACTTCGTCGTCGTCGTCGTATTCTTCCATGGGGGAGCATCGGCCAACCTCCACGTCGTTCTTCAGGCGGGAGGTCGAGAAGGGGGGCAAGAGCCCGTTCGACGACGAGGCACTCATGTCGTATCGAATCCACGGAAAGGCTGGAACGCTGTCGCAAGGAGAGATGGCACACCCCCAGGCAATAAACAAGCTGCTTAACGGCTCATTCAGGATCGGGGCAACCACCACCTCGGGGACGAGAGAAGGAAAATCCCAAAAAGAATCAGTAAAAACCAGCAACAGAAACAAACAGGAGCAGAAGAAAAGCAATGAAACCCACAAAACGAGTAGCGGCAAATGCGCAATGGACGGTCGCCTAATGATAAAAAAACGAAGGGAATAGGGGTGCAATCGGCCAACATTTGGCGGCAGCGACGAGCACGAGGAGAGCCACCGGATGTATTTTAGGGCTCGGAGCGAAAATAGGAACAAATCCACACGCACGGAGCAGAAGACGCGAGCTGAGCTGCCGCGGCAAGGGGAAAAACACACCGCCGGCGAGGATAATGGAGTTGGAGATTACCGGAAATGGAGGAGAATTCCAAGGTCTCCGGCTCGAAGCAATGGTTGGCCAAAAGAGAAGACGATTGGCCTGCTTTCGAATATATCGCCCAACGCCTTAGCCTTAAACAACCGAACGAACGAACGAAAAAAAAAAAAAAAAAAAAATAGACGACGAAGCTGATTTTCTTTGCATCGAGCTGGGTGGGGGAAGACGAAGCTTCGAGGAAGCTTCGCGCCAAAACGTCGTGCAGTGCAGTCCCTTCATGTGGCCTTTTCCTACTTTTTTACGTTTTTTAATCATCGAGTATCCTTTAGTGGAACCACAACGTCTCGATCAATAAAATATTATGTATAAAACGTCGACATTCTCGGTTTGTTTGGTCTTTTTCTTTTTTTCTTTTTTGGTTAAATGTATTTTAGAATTTAAGTAAGACGGGGTTTGGCTGTCAAAGGTGGGTCAATGATGGAGCTTAATGTAAAAATTCCATGCACGAAGATTGACGTCAACCCCTCTCCCAATGAAAAACTGTCAGAGTACTCTGGGCATCCCCGCAGACCTCCGGTGTCAAGGAGGCCGGGCCCCTTTTGTCCCTCTGAAACCGGCCATGCTCCTGGAGCCCGACCCTTGGCTCTTCGCATCACGACATGATACTTCTCAGGGCCCATCGAATTAGTGGATCGATTTGAGCTCGGATTCGATAAAAAAAAATGATCCAATTTAGATTGACCTATTATGCTCCATTTTGACTAGTGATCAGCAATCAACACATACCCAATTCGATATTTAACTCTATATAAGAAAATTCAAAAGGTACGTTTGATAATTTTGATTTATGTTAAGATAAAATAACAAATTATCCTATTCGGTGTTTGGCGACATCTTCCGGATCGGATAAACCCGGATAGACCTAAATAAAAACTCAGAATAAATGGTGAGATAAGTCCGGATTAGACAAGAAAAAGTAAAGATAACTTAATAACATCACGTGCAAACCTCCACCAGGGCCATCTCTATCACTGCTGTCCATCAAGATCGTCCCTTAAAACCACTCCATCTTCACCGTGGCTTCGACCTCATGGGCATCTAACGAATGTAATTTAGTTCCCCGAGAGATTCGAAGCCATAGGGAATACCAAATCAAGCACAGAAGACAGAAGAGAGGAGCGGGGGATGAGGATGCGAAAGCCGCACTGCTTGCAACAACAGTAAGCAAACAAATCGGAGTCGGGACCATCAGGACCTAAAACATGTGTATCGTCCTCTTCAGCATCTCACTCTTTCACACAAACGCAAAACCTCCTCGATTCGGTTTTCAGAATTTCAAAAAGCTAAAACTCGGACCCCAAGAAAAAGTAGCCGGTTTGGATCAAGTCCAATTTGCTTAATTTGTCCGTCCTCGTCAATGGAGGAAACGTTTTTCATGCTCTTCTCTAACAGCTTTTGCTGAAATGGTTGCTGTGCAAAAATGAAAAAAACTTTTTAAATTTCATAAATTTTCTTTAGGGCATTTTTAAAAGATTTTCAATCATATCCTAAATCATATAAAAAATGTGATAGGATTTTCTATTATCCAAAGGGATATTTGGAGAATCCTACTTTATCCTATCATATCCCAATCTAAATCTAACGATCAAATGCAACCAAAGACTCAAATGAAGGCAAGAGTGTCGAGAGAGCAAGTGTAAATCAAGTGATGACTCGTAGAGTAGATTGAGTCTGAATAAATTAAGAACTATAATGTATGACGTCAGACAAATGTCATTCAATTCTAAGAGAATTCGTTGCAAGTGATCCAATCCTTAAATTGGAGACAAGACCCATCCAATCCTTAAAGTAGAGGCAAGACACTTTTCAAGCCTATAATGGACTCTAGGAGTTCCGAAATCAATAATTGCACGAGCATGTTATAGAATGGACTATTACCTAAGGACCGTCATTTTCTTCCTTTTTTGTTTTTTTCCTCCAAAATCTTCTATTTTGAAAATTTCATTAAACATTATCTTCTGAACAATGACACTTGAATAAATAATGAAATATCGGATCTCCATTAATATTGGTGAATCTTACATGGTCAGATCAATTTTTTTTTCCCTTGAGAAAAGTTTGTTTCTTGAGTCTTATTGATCCAAAACAATCAAATTTTGCTACAGAAATGGAGAGGTTCGATTGACAATTACAGCATAAGAAAAAGGAATTGGATTCTGCTCTAGTAGCGTCCGATTCCCGCCATAGAGAACCAAGAAGTAATTCTCTCTCAAAAGAAAGTTGGAATCAAATCGGTCGATGCGCACGCTAGTTGATTGCTTATAATGGACTCTAAGAGTTTCAAAATCAATAATTGCACGAGCATGTTATAGAATAGGGTAGGACCTAAGGACTGACAATTTCTTCCTTTTTTTTTCTTCCAAAATCTTATATTTTGAAAATTTCATTAAACATAATCTTCTAAATATGACGTTGAAATAAATAATGAAATATCGAATCTCCATTAATATCGGTGAATCTTACATAGTCAGATCAATTTTTTTTTCCCTTGAGAAAAGTTTGTATCTCAAGTCTTATCGATCCAAAACAATCAAATTTTACTATAGAAATGATTTGTCTGAAAGGTTTGATCGATAATTATGGCGTAAGAAAAAGGATTGGATTATGCTCCAGTAGCGTCCGATTCCCGCCATAGAGAATTGAGAACTAATTATCTCTAAAAAGAAAGTTAATTCGAATCAAATGACGTGCATGCTAGTTCATTGCTTGCGCGTTTTGGTACAAGTGAAAAAAGGTGAATGGTCACTCTTCTTACCTCGTTGCACGGAGGACAACAAAAGTGGTGGGGCTAAAAAGAAAAAGAAATGATGGACAAAGCAAGATGACATCCCCGCTGTCGCTGTGGAAAAACACAACAAAGAGAAAGAGAAAAAGAAGAAAGTAGAAAGCAAAGCGCGTGAATGCTCATGCCACCACCCATGCCATGGTGTTGACAGTCAAGTGCACGCACACGTGCGCGCGTGCTGCCCCCTTTTACTTTCACTTCTCTCGTGTCGTGTCGTGGATATTGTTGTTATTGAGACTTTTGAGTGAGCAGACGAGGAAAACTTTGCTTCCCGCGTGAAGAAAAGACCCCATGATTACGCGGGGGCGGTCGTCGCCCAAAGTCTCCACGCGCTTTCTTCCGCTAGAATCCTCCCTCCTTTCCACAAGTAAGACTTTTAACCACTGTAGTCATTCTTCCCACGTGATAAGGAAGACATATAAGTTAAAAATTGGGATGATTAGCTTTGAATATGAATTTTAATCCATGACCAAATAAAAGTTTGAGACTAAATTGAGAGTTCGAGTAGCATGGAAAAAAAAAATAAAAATTAAGTAGGACTTTTTAGATAATTTAGTGATGGCAAATTTGAAAGAAAAATATAAAAAAATTCATTAATTTTGAAAGTAGCCTTCCGAAAACTATCGAAAGGCTAATGTTAGGTGGGACTTACACTTTATTAGGTGCGTGAATGATGAAATTTCCAGTCATAAATTCATTTCTAGTATAGAAATAGAATTTTATATTTTTATTATTGAATGAGTTTTTGAGTAAAAATACGCGTTTAATAATGATACAAAATTTACCCTCCCGAACGATGATGACAAGGGAAGGGGGTGATAGCAACGGTGGTGGGTGGCAATGGCTAGCAATCAACAGGGCGAGGGGTGGCAACAAAAGTAGGCAACGGCAATTGGCAACTAGTGGGGATAGCAGTGATAGGCAGCAGACAATTAGGGGTTAGGAAGATAATCCTTTAATTAAAAAATAGAAAGAAAGAAACAAATTCTAATTTCTAATTTTATTCCAAACCTATTTTTAGAATAGAAATTTGTTCCAAAAATGGAAAAATGAAATTATTTTATTAAACGGATTTTTATTCTAAAAATAAGTTCGAAATAAAAATAATAATATTAAAATATAAATAGAATGGTCATTATGCACCTTTGATGGACTTTAAAAATGCTACTTTTGACTCAAACGTTGAACCAAGTACCTCGACTCCATTTTAAAGATATTTGGAGACTCAGAGACTTTTATGCATGCCAAATCAAATGCACTCGAAATAAAAGAGGGTAGCAACAGTGGACTAACTGAGACTACCGCACCAGCATGTGATATTGAAGCCCTTCATTTGGTTAATCATTGTGTATGTACATCTTGGATGTTCGAAAAAAAATCTCTATAAATTAAAAATTTTATGAGGGGAAATAAGGAAATTGATTTATGTGTAATGCACCAAATATCGTAATAAAAAAGAATCGAGTAAATTATAATAATTTGACTGAATGCAAACGGATTACGATAGGAGAAAATTGTCTTGGAAGGACTCGTGAAGCAACCCAAATAAGCTACGAAATTTATGTCGGTTGTTCTGGCGACATGTACCATCATCAATATTTCGAAAATTTGAAAAAGATTTCGATGAACTATCGAATTTCGGAGCACCCATTAACGAGACCCAAATAAGATCGTAAGGCTTCGGCCCCATAGAAAAAGCCCCTCTTGGGCTGGCACGGACTACTCCTCGGCCCAAACTTGAGAATTTTGCAGTTTGCACCACATTCAAAATCCTTTCCATCCTTAAAAAGAAAGGGACGAAAAGGGGAAAACGGCCTTTGCAGCCTTTGAATTGGGCTCGAGGCCCAAATCGGCCCTCAAACAAACGCCAGCTACACGCCTTCGGCCCACAGGGCAATCCAGGGCCGTCCGATCACCGACCCCTCCCACCTCATAAATACTGCTACAAAAACCCTAGGGCGACTTCTCCTCAAGAGAGAGAGAGAGAGCATCTGCTGTGGCCACCGCCGACACAACCGCAAGGTCCGAGGGCGTACCCGGTGAGTATCACCAGCTTCGTGCTTCCAGGCTGATGGATTGGCGTGTGCTACTCTTCGTTCCCCTTCCTGCTATGTCTTGCTCGCTTAGTTTCGTAGTCTGCATTCGCGTCATCAGTCTGGTTGGGGGATTAGTACCCGCGACGTCATTGCCCTGCTTTTTCTCGATTGCCTGCGTATCGTTTTCTTCGCGCCTGGTTGGTGGCTTACCTGATGATTCTTACGTATATTCGAATTGCCGAGCTCGGGCAGTTGGTGGATGGGTGAAATTGTCGATAAGCTTGTGGTTTTAGTTCGGTTTGTCCTCTGTTTCTGGTGCGCCAGAGTGTAGTAGGCTCTGTTCTCTTCCATGTTCCTTCTCGGGGCTGAATACGGAGAAAAGTCGAAATTTGCCCGAATCCAATGTCTGTCTGTCGACTTGTAATGGTTAAGAGGGCTCGTAGTTGTTGGGTTTTCGCTCCATTCGCAAAGCTCATTTTCATGGACTTTTTGGGTTGCTTGCAGAGGATCCCGATTGCAAAGTGTGATTATGAATTGGATGGGATGCACTTGTGAATTTTCGCCATCCTGTCCTTATTCTATTGTTTACTGCACTTAGTTTGACGAATAGCTATTTGATGTTGCCACCTCGAAAACGAAACCGTAGCTGATATTTGTTGTTTCGTTAGTGAGTGCAGAGAAATGGGTGGGGAAGAAGTCAAGGTCTTTGTTCCGGAGTCGGTATTGAAGAAGCAGAAGAGAAATGAGGAGTGGGCATTGGCTAAAAAGCAAGAGCTCGAAGCCACAAAGAAAAAGAATGCTGAAAGCAGGAAATTGATCTACAGCAGGGCAAAGCAATATGCCAAGGAGTATACTGAGCAGGTATAGACATGGACATTAGTCTTCATATGGTTGTTGCATAACCCCGTGTTTCCAACCATGGGGCTAACCTTTTGGTGTTGGCTTTCCAGGAAAAGGAGCTGATTCATTTGAAGCGTGAAGCAAAATTGAGAGGAGGATTTTATGTTGACCCAGAAGCTAAACTTTTGTTTATCATTCGCATCCGTGGGTATGTCTTCTGTGTCTTACAGATTATGAATATAACACTTTTCCCCAGAATTTCTTATGTGAGTATCTTTGACTTTCAGTATCAATGCCATGCATCCAAAAACGAGAACGATCTTGCAGCTATTGAGACTAAGACAGGTAACCTTTTAAAGTCTTGAATGACTTATTGAGATTGGTCTTTGCATAACTGGTGGCATATGCAGAAATTATTGAGCAGTGAAATAGCCTCACCTCAAGGCTCATTTGTCGTCATAGATTAATTTGATCTGATGGAGTTTCCCTTTTTGTGTGGTGGCTAGAGGCAAAGTGTTTCTAATTGTCAAATCTATTTATTACTTTTTGTCTTGACTTATTCTTCTTTGGATATAGATCTTCAATGGGGTGTTTCTTAAAGTCAACAAAGCAACCATGAACATGCTTCACAGGGTTGAGCCCTATGTGACTTATGGGTGCGTGATTCTCTTCCATAATTTGGATTTAGATGTATTTTGCCTGTCAGGCTGCTGAGTGAATATGCATATTTTCAGATATCCCAACTTAAAGAGTGTGAGGGAACTGATATACAAAAGGGGCTATGGGAAGCTCAACAAGCAAAGAATTGCTTTGACGGACAACTCCATCATTGAACAGGTCCAGTTTTGCCCTTATCTCATCTTGTGCCTTTTGGGGTGACCTTACTGCTTCTCTTGACTTATGAGAAACCGGGTACATTCTGTTTGATGAGCAGGCTTTGGGTAAACATGGAATTATCTGCACAGAAGATCTCATCCATGAGATAATGACTGTGGGACCTCATTTTAGGGAAGCCAATAACTTCCTGTGGCCCTTTAAGCTCAAGGCACCGTTGGGTGGACTTAAGAAGAAGAGGAACCATTATGTTGAAGGTGGAGATGCTGGCAACCGTGAGAACTATATCAATGAATTGATCCGTAGAATGAATTAAACTTTTTATACTGTGATCAAATTCAATGTGGAATTTTGAACGTTTGGTTGGTTTTACGTTGGTTTTTGAGTTTGGACTGCTCAGTTTTGAAATCAGAGTCTTCAGTTAGAGATCCTATCTTATGACAATTGAGATACATCCTTTGCTTTTCTTTTGGCTGTTACGTGTTTTCCTTATTCCTTACTGGTAAGTTGCAGATGGTTTAGAGGATTAGAATTGGTATGATATATCGGAGAATAATTGTGCTTAGTACATATCGGATGCTTTTCTTAAACGATGGTTTTCTAAGCTGTGACAGGATGCTCTTTGGAAAGCCCCATCTGTCATCCCCATTTTCACGAATCCTGTCGCTGTTTTTATTGACCCTTTTTGCAAGCTTGCCACCGATGTGTGCGTAAGCATGACCGAATCTTTCTTTGTCCTGACAAGACCAAAGAGTATGAGCATTACAGAGTTCTCATTTGCTTGCGCTAGCAAATTCACGAGGTCATCTGGTGGTGACCAGATGGTCGTAACGAAAGCATTCTCATTTTTCTAAAAGTAGTAAATTTGTTTAGTTTGGACGTCTTGGGTACAGCCTCTATTCATGACGAAGCGTGGTAGAAAAATCTTCAGCCCCTTTACTAGTGCGTAGTCTTCCGAACTGCATGCATGCAAAACGCTAATTCCAGAATTTATGCCATAACGTATAAGCTTAAGTCAATATTAAATCAAAAACTAAATAGAATTTGTTTTTCTCAGCTTTGGTTTTCTGCAAGTATTTTTCTCCTTGACTAGCTTTCGCGTTTCTTTTTTTTTCCTAAGTAAACAAGATGGGTCAGCGACACTTTTTGCCTGTTACCATCATTGAGGTGATTTGAAGTAGAACCGTCAAATGAGTGGGTCAAGGTCGAAAATTATCTGATCATATTGATCTATTTAATTCGTTTTGACACATTTCACATGATATAAATTTAATGGCTCATATCTGACTCGACTCAAATCTGACTTGTATTATTAAAACAAATCAATATTCTAGGAAAATCATTTTTCAGGAAAATAATCATATTTTTTTAATATTTAATTAAAATTGAAATTAAACTAAGAGTAAGGAAAATATTTTCCTCTTGCATCACTTTCAATAATATTTTTCTTATTATTATATTTTGTTAAAATCGATTTTTAAATTATTTTTTATTTTATGTTTTCCTCTTTTCTTCTCCTTCTTCAGGTCGGCAAGACTCAAACTTGCTAGATTTCAACGAGGTTGAGCCTCGCTCAATCTAGTGACTTGGGCGAAGCTCACTAGAGCCTTGTTGGCAAAGCTTGAGCTCGCTTGTAATTGGCTATCGACCGCCGCTATGGTCAACTACTAACCAATGAAGAAAAGAAAAAACTGAAGGAAATTGAAAAATGGTGGGTGTAAGTTAAGTTATCAATGGATTATACATGGGCTTGGGATAGACTTATTTATGAACAATTTTTTAATTAAGTTTTATTATAATAAATCCATTATGATCCATTTTAAAGTATCAACTAACTCATTTTCTACCCTATCCATTAAATGTGGGTTAAAATATGAGGCATTAACCTATTTTGCCACCTCTAATTTGGAGATTTAAACAGGTGATCTTAAGGTCTAAATCATTTGAGAGTAAGTAGCCCATAAATAATTGTTAGTGATCCTCGTTGGTAATAGGATAAATATTGCTGTCATTTGAGTTTGGCTTTCAAAAAATCTCTCATTATATTTCTATTATTTGGGGACAATTGTGATTTTGATTTGACACAAATGTAAACAAAATAAAGTGACATTGACAAGGTAGATTAGTTACGCGACTCCATATCTAGTAAGAGAGAAACATGATGAATTACTTTCATGGATCCGAAAAATATAGTGTTCTGATTTTCTCATTATTTTTGTGCCACTTGAACTTGAATCGGAAAGTTATGGAGAAGAGGAACTTTTGATTCATTTACTGCTTTTGTGAAGCTTTGACGTGAACAAGAGAGTTATGAAGGAGAACGAGCTTCAACTCTTTCATTGCTTTCATGGAGTTTCGACGTGAACCCAAGAGCTACATTCGAGTCATGAAATTCATCGTAAACCAAAGTTGTAGAGGAGAAGAAGGAGAGAGTAAATTTTTTTTTTTTAAATAACTTTTATATTACAAAAATTAGAAAAAATCATTTACCTTTATCCAATTTTCAAATGTGATATTTTTATTTATGTCATATCTCTCTTATATCGAGCATTATATTGGACAACAATCAAACTTAAAATTAGAATAAAAGTTGCAAAATTGTCCTATCGATGCTAAATTTAGTGCACGAATGCCAATTTAATTATAAACATTTCAATTTCATCAGTTTTATCCCAAACATTTACACAAAATTCCAATATAGTCATTATGGTTAATTTTTTTGTCGAAAAATCGCTAGCGTGACGGTATATTATGTAAGATGGCCGAGATAACAATATCACAACTTTAGCAATTTCCGATGAAAATTAACTAGAAATATCACATTGAAATTTCGTGTAAATGTTTATAACTAAATTGGTAAAATTAAAAAGTTAATAACTAAATCGATATTTATATAATAAGTTTAAAACTAATGAGATGTTTTCCTTGTAAAAATAATCATATCTTATACACCAACCGTGACCTCGTACTTTAAGCTATTTGTCAAATTTATTTGCCTTTTCCTTTCGCTTTTATAACGATTTGTTCGTGCTCAAAACATCGCAAAAGAGAACAACAATAAATAAGGAACATTGCGTAATATGAAGTGAGCCAAGAACCCTAAAAGAAGGGACCCAACTTTTTCTTGTATTTTTCAAGAAAACCCTTTAAAAGGAGGAGTTATGCCAGTCCTCTGGTCCCATCAAATTTCACCTCCTGCGTCCAACGCCTGCGCAAACTCCCCTCTGGTTTCTCTCGTAAGGAGCAGTTTTATCTTCTGCAAAAGAAGCCATCTCGCTCATTCCATTTCTTGGTCACTGAGCTGAATGGTTCATCAGTTTACTACCCTCTTCGGCTGATTAGTTTAGTTATCATAATGGACACGAAGGTGATTCTGGCAATGAGGATGTGAAGGAGAAAGAAGCCTTCGATGCATTTGGGGAAGGAAGACCGTGAAGAAAAATGGATGGGTCTCATGGGGGCGATGATGGGATGATGGATATGGGGGATCCGACCCACGATCAGCATCCCATGCAAGCCCATTACCGGCATCATCATGGGTTGCTGGTGCAGCAGCATTTGAGCAATGGGAATGATATGAATGATGATCGCGATCACGACGGCGGTGGCGGTGGGGAGGGCGTTGAAGGGGATGTCCCTTCTGACGCCGGAAACGATTCGGACAATCGCGGGTCTCTGTTGGATCGCGGAGGGGTGATGATGGGGACCAGCTCACTCTTTCCTTCCAAGGTCAAGTTTATGTTTTTGACTGTGTGTCGCCCCAAAAGGTAGGTCTTGAGCCATCCCCTGTTCCCTTTTCTTTTCGGATGGTGATTTTTCTCAATTCGAATTTTCTTTTGGTCTGTCGTAATGAGACTCAGTTTCCATGTTAAGATAGCCTCGTATAACGTTTTTCGACAGACGATAATCCTTTGTGATTGCACGTGTTGAGCAAACATAGAGAGTTTGCGGTTGTTTTGCCTCTTGTTCGTTTTTTACTTGGTTAAATTTGAACTTTGAAGTAGCTGCCGTAGTTGACATGAAATCTTTGGAACTCCAAAACTAAGAACTTGGAGAAAAAAAGAGGTCCGAAACATTCTGCCTAATGCCACCTTTGATAGCTTTTATTGGAATTTTTCTGCAGGAGCATAAGCATCTATTTTCATTGAGCTGCCATTTGTTCTGTAATTTCTTGATTGAGGTCATGCGTTAGTTTCTTTTGCACACTTCAGGTACAAGCAGTGCTGCTATTACTTGGGGCAAGAGAAGTGACACCTAATCCACCTGCTATCCCACCAGCAGCCAACCAAAACCAGGTATCAGAACGTTTCTGAAGAATACTTCTTTTTGCGATCTTTTTTGCCTTTGACATTACTGAAGCATTTTACCAGGATGTTATGGGTACTCCTCAAAGGTTGAATGTCCCACAGAGGCTAGCTTCACTCATTCGATTTCGTGAAAAGAGAAAAGAACGAAATTTTGACAAGAAAATTCGCTATGCAGTCCGTAAAGAGGTGGCACTTAGGTATGACACAATTTTTGATAATTTTTCACGTGTTACTTTCTCTAATCAAACTTTTGGTAGTTGGCCTCGGATTAATTTCACGTGTAGAAGTAACAATCCTCCTACCTTTCCTACTGTCTTTTCTGACATTTTCTTAGGATGCAAAGAAATAAGGGTCAGTTTTCATCTTCAAAATCAAACAATGATGAATCTTCTTCAGCTGTGACAACATGGGAATCAAACCAGAGTTGGGGACCTGAGAGTAATGGATCCCAGCATCCAGAGATCCTGTAAGTTACGTTTCTGTTATGTTGTCAGTATCTGGTGTCTGTAATAAAAGATCACGCATCTCATGCCTAGAAACAGTGACACCTGTGGATAAGAAATTTCACATTGAGTCTGATCTCTGGACTTGTATACCATTAGTTTCCTGAAGCATGATAAGGTACTACCTAGAAGATTCTCTTCTCATTAGACAACTGAATTAGGATGAGGTTGAGTGGTGAGCTTGTGGCTGCCTTCAGGTATTAGGCTAACTGGAGCTTGCTCTTCTCATGGATGGACAGAGCAAGAGTGGACTCAGAAGAAGAAACGTAAATGAGAGACAATTAAAGAAGACAACACATGAATTTGTACCTGGAAAACCCTTCAAAATCAGAAAGGAAAACGCCAGAGTGTTTTTCATGACAATCTTTTTACTATCAATATTAAGTTACGATTGCAAGAGAGATCTCACTTACATATAACAAGAGTTTGGGGCTTACAAAGTTACGCTAGAAGTTCATGTATACCCTTTTGACATAATTTTCCTCTATCAGACTCCACAACTTCATCAATCTCCCTCTTAAAGGTTGACAATCTATCATAGTCTTCTCTCATCTTTATGACCCAAATTGTCCTAGTGCAGTGGCACATTTTTATCACTAACCATGAAGGCCAACCGAGACAATGCACAATCTCAGTTTCTTAATTGGTGACGCTTGGTTAATATATCTGTTGGATTCTTAGCACTAAGGATTTTCTTCAATTGCAACATTCGATAATTTATCAGCTCAAAAGTACGATGCTTCAGTCAAATGTGCTTTGTCCTTGAGTGAAATACCAATATTCTTGGCTAGACAAACAGCACTGACTCTTTTTGAAAAGAACACCTGTATCCTTCTCCTTGCTTATCTCTTTCAGAAAATTCTTCAACTAAATCATCTCCTTACGTGCTTTAGATATAGCAAGATACTACTCTAGTTTAATGGTTGAGAGGGGTCCACACTTCTCGTAGTCTAGACATCCAACTTATTGCAGCACCTCCTAAGATACAAACATAACTGAGGTGCCCTCGCTATTGTCCATGTTATCACTAAGATCTACATCGACAAGGCCTTGTAACATCACATTGTTTTTCATGAAACAAAGTGTAATATCTAAGGTGCATTTTAGGTATCTTAGTAGGCACTTAGCTTCCCAAAACTTTAATCTCGGATTAGCCATGTATCTACTTACAACTCCCACTGGATGAGCTACTTTTGGTTTGGTACACATCATAACAAACATCAAACCGTTGACAATTGATGGAAAAGAGACCTTAGCCATGTAATCCCTGCTCCTTAATTGTCTTTGGTGACTGCTCCTTTGAGAGCTTGAGGTGACTTCTTCTTTGTATTCCGAACACTGAGCTTGTCTAGCACTTTCTCTTTTCTTGAGACAACTTTAGAATTCCTTTTGATCTATCTTACGTGATCCTCATCCCAAAAATTCAATCTTCTACTCCCACGTCATTCATGAACTCCTTTGGCAATTGTTGCTTTAGTCTATTGATCTCCCTTGTGGTAGGTTGTGTAATGACCATGTCATTCACGTACAATATCAAAATAAATGTTTAGTGAACTCATTAAAACACATAAATGTGTTGAAATTCCTGTACTGCTTTGCTTAAGCTTGCTCCAAACCATAAAGACTTTTCTTTAACTTGCAGACATAGTTTTCTTTGCCAGGAAATTGAAAACCTTCCAATTGTACCTAGTAGTTATCCCCCTCTGGGTCACCATATGCAGTCTACACATTGAATTATTCTAGATATAAATTCTCAGCAATTACTACTCAACACTAATCTGATAGTAGTCCACTTCACAAATGGAGAGAAAATCTCTATGTAGTGAATTCCTTTCTTTTGCAAAACCTTTCACTACCAACCTGGCTTTGCACCTCTTTTTGCCATCAGGTTCTTTTGTCCCTATACACCTACTTTTCTACAATGCTTCTTCCCATCCAGTGACTGAGTTAGCAACTGTATCTTGTTTTTCTTGAGTGATTCCAACTTATTCTACCCTGTCAACTTTCACTTGATAGAATTTTTAACTTACATTGCTTCTGAAAAATATTATGGTTCCCTAGCATCAGTCAAAACCATCACTGGATACGGTTCTGATTCTGACCTTATTGATTGCTTCTCCCTCTATCTTGAGTTCTAAAGGCGGTGCCCGATTATTCACCATACTCTTTTCTGTGAATGTTGTTACTAAGAATCGAACCTCGTTGAAGCTTTCAACTTCTTCTGATCTGATGAATTGCTCCCTGCAGTCATAGTTGTGCTCTAGCTGAAGTAGAGAAGATAATGAAATCAAAGCTTTTACCTTGTCATCAAATTTGATTTCCATTGAACTCAACTAAGTCATGATAGCATTAAATTCTTTCATGTGTTATGTCGCAGAAGTGCCTCAGTTGATCTTTAGTTTGAAGAGATGATGCATTAGATATACCTTGTTTAATGCGGCATCTTGTACACATTGGACAAAGCCCTCATCAATTCTGCTGTCATCTTCTCGTTGGCAATGTTGAAGGCAATGTTCCTTGCCAACACGAGACAATTACATATAGGACTTGCCGATCTAACAACTCCTGGTCTTCTTACTTCATCGATTCTTTGCTTTCAATGGAGGCTGATGCAGGTTCTTCTGACGTACCAAAGTCCTCACCATTGAACTGGTCGATCTTCACCTTCCATTCGTCCATCACCATTACTTCCACTATACTGTTAAACCAGAGCTCTAATACCATCTATTAAGGATGAGAAATGTAAAAGTGAAGAAATCAGAGAAGAAAACACACAACTTTTTACATGGAAAACTCTTCAAAATCAGATATACCATTTTAACAATACTTTCCTCTATCAGGCTCCATAACTCCATCGTCACCAAATTGCCTTTAACTCACACCTCATAATGGGAGATAGTTGCTTTGTTACTGTTATGTCAGAGCCATTCTTTGAATGTTGTATTGGCTGTTTAATCGTCCATTAATACTGTAGAACCAACAAATATCAATGTGTAAGATTCTAATGAGCCTCTGGTAAACTAAACATGATGATACTTACATGAGAAAGTTACTCAAATTAATGTGACCCGTGTTGAAGAAAAAAGACATACTTATGACAAGTAATCTAGAAAAGTTTTGATTATCCTGAAAAATATTACATGCATAATTTAAAACAGCTTTAACAGAGTTATGCCAACTATTCTGCAATTTGCATTGACTTGTTCATGATAATAAATGGTGGATTATCTCATAACTTTCTCAAAGTGCAAGCAAATTCTTTCTCTAGGATTTAATCTAGGGACATGGAAGAAGGAAGGCATATGTGCAGTCCCTTGTAATACATGAAGCACTACCTTATTCAAACAACAGTAGCCAGTTAGCTCTTCATGTATATATGTTTTCATGATAGCTTAATTGCTGCCATCAGGTAGCGCACATTGCATAAGTTGAGCCTTGCATTGCATTCAGTTTTTGGTAAATCTAATGCTTGGCTGAAAATCCCTGCAGATGTCATCACTGTGGGATTAGTGAGAAATCTACTCCTATGATGCGACGTGGCCCTGAAGGACCGAGGACCCTTTGCAATGCATGTGGATTGATGTGGGCAAACAAGGTGAATAATAGAGTCTAGTTGAGATGTGGTTTTGAGTTTGTTCAAATCATATTTTTCCAGTTCGCATTCTCAAGATGCAATATAAACAATGACTATGGCATAAATACCATGTGAGGAAATATTTTATGGCTAAAAGATTTAGTATGTTATAGTGAACCCTGGTTAGAAAATTAGGTGATATACTTTATTTGTTTATTCGACACATTGGTGAAGCAAAGATGACTGATGCTAATGGTTTTTCTTTTTCTTTTTTTTGAGACTTTACAATTGGCTAGGGTAGACACTATGATATTGTTTGGCAGGTGTGGCGTGTAAAAGTAAGGCCTTAGATTTGTGTCTTTCCACAATAATATTCGCATGTTCACTAGCAATTAAATGAGAAGAAATGTCTCGACTTGTCTCTATGGATTTTGAGTCTAAAAGATTTTGAAAAGCATTTGCTTACTGGAGTAATTTCTTAATGATCTTTAGGGAACTTTAAGGGATCTTTCAAAGGCAGCCCAACCAGGTGGACAAGTTTCTTCCTTAAACAGGAACGAGGTGGGCAACCGGTTGCTGGTTCCATTAAATAATGGGACAGTCCTTTAGAGTTGTTTTTCTACTTGGGATTGTGTTCACTTGTTAAATATCCTCACTATGCTGATAGATGCAGAGCGCAAACCCGGGGGCTGATTAAGTGGTCCTTAGAAGAAATGCTAGTGATTCATCATGACTACAGTCTTGGCTCAACCAGCTAAAAGATATCGATGTTAGACATTTTGAGGGAGCACTCTAGGAGTTTTATAAGAGACTTCCTTTCAGACGACGACATACTGAGTTTACTGCATAGGATGTCCTTTCTGGCTTTCCAGATGGATGCAGGCCTTGGAAAATGTCCTCATACGCTGGCTAAGCAACCGCTGGGTTTTGGGATGGTTTTCCTGTTGTTCGGTTACAGAGGAACTGCAATTTTCCCTCGTTTTGTATATCTTGACCTAAACTGCGTATAAATAAGTGAGATGGTTCTTTGCAGTCTTCTCTAGATTTTCATTACTCGAAATAGCCCTTTTGTGTTAAGTGGCTGAACAGTATTGTTATAGCTTGTCGATCCTACGCCTCTACTTATTATTCTTGTCCTCCTCTTTTTTTCTTTTTTTTTCTTTTATATTTTTGTATATATTCTGAAACCGGCTGGATGTTTAGGTTCTCCCCCGCTGTTTTGTGTTTTTAATTATGTCTAGCGTGGAAATGTTTGGATTTGATCCTTGGGACGTCAATTTCATAGTTCCAGGTTTTACTATCGTGAAAATACATGCAATGTTTGCCACTGACCCTGTCAGTTTGTTCTCAATTTAACAGAGAAGTAAGAAATGAAGGAGAGCCTAAGAATATCTAGAAGCCAAAGCATCGACATCAGACCTTTGTTGGAAGATCAACTTTCTTTTGTTTTTTATTTTTATTTTTAATTATTTTCAGCCATTATGAAGGGCTACTCGACGCCAAAATAATTCACGTCATACTCAAACCATCTAGTTACCTCGTATTCAAATGGGCATTATCAGTTTTTAAATTTAAGAAGCGAATTTTAGTTCTAAGTGCGAGACCAAACATGGTTTTGTCTTAAAGATAAATGACACATATTCATATTTTTATTTAATTCTTTTATTGAGGTAGGATTCAACTCTCCCTGCGAAAGTGTCTGTACGTCCTTTAATGTTATTGATCACGCGAGATCAAGTCACGTGACATGTTTCCATGCAAGCTTTACCCAAATAATTTGTTTTTAATGGTTCCTTTAGCCATGCCCTAATTCAAGAAAATATCTAATCTTGCATCTAATATCTATGCATAGTTTGGTATTTAATTTCTTATCAATAATTTGGAAAAATTTGGTAATAAATGTTTAAAAATAAATCATTACACATATTTGACTCATATTTAAATTATTACATAATTCTATTTGAAAGAGTTTGATAATGTAAGGATAGCCATCTTAGATTTCACTCATATTTGACAAATAATATATAAAAAAACACATATAATATCAAAATCATATTTGAGAAATAATATCATAAAATGATCAATCTTATTTAGGACTCATATTTTTTGATGAATGAATAATATTAAAGGATCAATAAATAAATCTCTCATCACAAAGCTAAGATGAGATGCTTTTCAATAAATCAAAAGATGAGCCTACGTGATGGGGTTCGAATTTATTTTAAATAAACTCCATGTAAATTCTAATGTGAATAACTGATTTGTTATAATCTTTCACATATTATAATTTTTCTCTTGTGAAAAAAACATATGTCTGACACAAATACTTTGAATAATATAAAAAAAAATAAAGTCTTGGATATATTCAAAGCACAAATTATCTTGCTAGCAATTGGTAACAACTTCCCACTAAAAGTCAGCTCAAAATCAGAACTTTCTATTTTTCTGACTGTCGTTCAACTGGCAAAAACAAACTGAAGGTGCAACCAGAGTTCATCCAAAAAGAGATGGATTAATCATCTCTCTTCTTCAGTGAAAATGTAGACCGGTGGAGCAGGATTTGTGTTTGGTTCAACCGAGAAACTAAACACAGGCTGGGTAGGGTGGGGTGGGGGAGGGAGGGAGGGAGGGAGTTTGATGTTTAAACAGTACGAGATGCTCCCAAGTGGAGCTCATGGCTTCAGAAACAAGACAAAACATATGGGAGCCCCCCACCCCAATATCATCATCCATCCTGTCCAGTAGGAAAGTTTCACCATTTTTTTGTCATTTTGGCTTTGCTTCTTGACAAAATCAGCCCACCAGCTTCATCACTTACCTCCCTCTCCACCAGAGCATCCCCAATGATTGATTCTCCATAACTCTTTCACAGTTCCCAGTAGCATCCAGAGAGCTCCCTTCCCATGGCGGAGACCAGTACCAGTACCAGTACCAGTACCGGCAGCAGCACCACCAGTGGTGGATCTCCCATAAGCAATTTAGCACCAGACCATCTTTTTTCAATCTTGCTTCTCCTACCTGTTGATTCAATCGTTTCTTTCTCCATGACTTGCAAAAAGTTCCGGACTTTAGCATGCTCTGATGCTCTCTGGGAGTCCATATGCCGGAGAGACTGGGGACCCACCACAGTCGATGCCCTCAAATCCTCAGATTATCGTGAGGGTGAGTTTCCATGGATGAAGATATACAACCATGTGCTTCATCTTGAGTCCGTCGTGTGTCATAATCTCTCAGAGATGGGTGGTGGTGAGATGCTGTTGCCCAGCCCAAGGGCCTCTCACTCTCTCAACTTTGTGTCTGATTGCTTGGTTTTGTTTGGCGGTGGCTGTGAGGGAGGTAAGTCTCTTTTTGCTCTCGAAACTTCAAGTATTCAATAAACTGTGCTTTCTATTTCCTGAATATGATGAGGATCAGTGTCGATTTTGAGGTGAAATTTTCGTAAGATGTTGGGATAGTTCAGTTCTTTGGGTTTCTGTTGTCTTCAGCAGAAATACACTACCATGGTCTGCCTGAAAGATTTGTACAATTTTGATTTTGTTTTCTTGCCCGGTGATTTATTCTTGTTTGATTCTTTTTTAATTCGGAGCTCCCTGTACGAATGGAGCTGTTTTAATTGCCTAAACTTGCCACTGATTGATTGTCCTCCAGGCTCAGGATACAGCCCAATATACATTTTTAATTTTTCCTTAATTGGTGCTCAAGTGCCCGCATACATATTTCTTGTATATGACTGACAAGGCATGAATATGTCACTACCCACCTTTTTATACTCCAAATGAAATGCTACCGATAATCAGACACTGATTATGATCATTACACCATCAAAACAATGTAAAGCCAGGGATGTGAAGCGTAAAATTTCCTATCTGAGAAGCATTTGAAGTGAACTAGCTTGGTCATTGGTTTAATATAGGGAGTTCTTGTTGCTGGCTAATGATGATGACCATCATGAATATTCCTTAGTTTGCTATTGACCATGACCATAGTGAGGATTCCTTAGCTTTCTACCGAGATGAAACTCCCAATGGAAGGGGTAGAGCATCAGAATAGCTCTTGCAGACTTGTTTGTCTCCCAAAGAAAATAGAGCGGTACTTTTTTTCCAAGAAGAGATTCTGTTAGCATCATGATGGCGACTTTTCTTCCTTCCAACAGCATTGTTACAATGGCTCAAACCATTGTGAAAACAATGAAGATAGCCAGAGAGAGAATGTGGAATTGATATTCACGGGTGACCATTTGTCCTGAAGTCTTTAATCATATGATTGAAGGGGGCACCCAAAGCATAGCCTTTGTCCTTCCATCTTCTGGATAGTTAGTGGGGAGGGGAGGATAGCTTTTGGTTTTCTTATCTGGCCCTCCCAGTATATGAACAGTCAGATTTGCTGATTCATGAGAAATCCTTGCTGACCGACCTCCTCATGGAATGAAATAAGATTTTGAATTGTTCACATCAATCTAACAGCTGATTACTGTCTTCCCTGTATTCAACTTTGATGGTTTTGCCATACAAGCATTTGTATTATAGAAATCCTTTACTGACAAAATCTTTGCTCAGTTTTGATTCTCTTTTCTATGGTGAATGTGCTTCAGTGATATGTCATATCAATACAAAGTATTTTCCGTTAGACTAGCTTGTCTTATGTGGATATTAATCATTAATCCAATATTATTTGCCTTGCACATTCGTATCTCTTCACCCATTTAGCTCTCTGCATTATTGCTTCGATCTTTAGTCTATGGCCTGATTGGTGGTGTGATAAATTATCCTAGCCTTTTCTACCCATTTTTTTTATAAGGATCTTTTAATTCAGGAGAGGAGTGACATACAAAGTTTATAGCTTTATTACCAAATTGATTCTTCAAGGATGTGCCTCGTGCATCAAGCTTTGTAAGAGTTATACAGGATAGATTTATCCCAAATGACTATTTTGAAAAACTGAAAAATGGTCTCGTTATTGTTTATTTCCTAAAAGGGAGAGTAAATTCATATATCAGATGGTTCTTGGAGCTGAGCATGTGTTATGGCTGGCTTAAGAATGGATCATTTGCATACAATAACAGAGTAAAACCTTTTTGGCCATAGTGGAATACTATGCCAGGAACCTCTAAAGTAGATCAGCAAGTGCATATTTTCACTATTGAATATTGTTCTCTTTATCTAATATCTTGATCACATTAGGACGTCATCTGGATGACACTTGGGTGGCATATATTGGAAAAGATTTTAGGAGGAGATTGAAATGGCAGAGGGTGAATTCAGGCTCTCCAAGTGGAAGATTTGGGCATACATGTGTGGTGGTAGGCGATTTCCTTGTTCTGTTTGGAGGAATCAATGACCATGGGAACCGCCAAAATGATACTTGGGTGGGGCAAGTCGCAGGGCATGAGACTCTAGGCATCACGTTACTGTGGAGGCTACTTGATGTGGGTTCAATCGTACCACCGGCCCGCGGAGCACATTCTGCATGTTGCATCAATGACCGGAAGATGGTTGTCCATGGAGGAATAGGGCTGTATGGCGTTCGATTGGGAGACACATGGGTATTGGAACTGTCTGAAAACTTCTGTTTAGGAAGATGGTATGAGGTTGTGACTCAGCCATCGCCTGCTGCTCGTTCAGGTCACTCACTGACTTGCGTTGGGGCAAGCCGAGCAGTGCTATTTGGAGGGAGAGGGATGGGCTATGATGTGCTTAATGACGTGTGGCTTTTGGATTTGACCGAGGGCAATGGGACATGGGTGCAATTGTTCTACGAGTTACGTGATATACCTGAAGGCGTTTGCCTTCCAAGAGTTGGCCACTCGGCTAACCTCGTCTTAGGAGGTCACCTGCTAATTCATGGGGGTGAGGATTCAGAAAGACACCGAAAAAATGACTTTTGGGTGTTGGACATTAAAGCAATTCCATCCATCAGATTCCAGCCAATTGAAGCGAAGTCGTGGAAAAGATTGAACTCCAAAGGTTACAAACCCAACGGTAGATCATTTCATCGAACTTGTGCTGATCATTCTGGAAGATACCTGTATGTGTATGGGGGAATGGTGGATGGCTTGATTCAGCCCGCGGAATCATCCGGCCTCAGGTTTGATGGGGAGCTCTTCCTGGCGGAACTAATGCTTCATTTCTGAAGACCAGTAGTATAGGTGCAGTTTATCATTTGTCTTAGTCGTTACCTGGTCTTGTACGTACCACCGACTCTATGATTAAATGATATCCGTGCATCTAATAAAAGGAATTAGACATGACTCTACTTCTATTGGCGAGGTCGTTTTCAGTGCAATACCGTAGAGCATGGAAAGATAAGTCTTTAAATGGCTTATGCCCGACCATAGGTGCTGGGATGTCGGTGATCATAGGGGAGCATTGAATTGCATTGACCATGTTTTTTAGAGCTCTTGGTAGGAGACACAAAGTATGCTGCGCCCAACGCGTCAAACTCCAATGGACAATTCCACCACAAAGTAATTCATACCAGAGTGGTTCCTCAAGAATCAATGGAGATATAACGCTATGGAACTTAAGACAGTTACAGTATTTGTCACATGAAGCCTGTATTTCTATACATTGTTAGGGGAGAAACCATTCCCACCCCTCATTCCCACTGAACTAGTCATAACACATCATAGCCAAAAAATTGCATCCCAAATGCCCAATAAAAGAATAGGTTGGAAAAAAAAAGAACTACAATCTTAATTTGGTTCTCCACATCTCTCCGATGACCTTCTTTGGTGATGGATCAGCCGGTCCTTTGTCTCGCTGTCCAGATGTGAAGTAAAACCACCCATCCCAAAACCCAACAAGTGTAGTCTTCACACGGTAAGGGAGTTTACCACTCACAGACCATTTCTGCATCAAGTAAAAGGCAAAAAGGTACAATTAGCGAAGCGTATCAAATAAAACTGAGCTCTTCTGAATGATGAGAAAGTATCAAGGTCTGTACATTAGCTAGAGCAATCAAAACCCGGTTTATTTGTTGTATTGACCCAGGAAAAATCATCTATCTTGAACAGATTAGTTCTTTGATGAGTAGGATGGGGAATGGGAAGACAATTCTGGAAACTGGGGATGATAAACCATATGATGGCATTGTTGCCGAATGCACCTCGATAAAGGGAGTGACATGACCAGAAAAAGGACATGACAGAAACCCAAAAGAAGAATGAGAACGAAGATCTTTGACATGAAAAGGTAGTACCATCTTGTAAAGCACCCAAAAAACCAAGCTTCACGAGATGTCAAAAGAGAAACTCTGCGAAATGTGTTTATGCTTGAGATTTGACGAAAAACCAAGCTTTGGAGGATGTCAAAGGAGAAACCTCGTAAAACATGTTTATGCTGTAAACTTGACAATTTAATCATTCAGAATTGTAACCAATGCAAGAACTATACTTCCAGTGCATGATAAGGGACAGAACCAAATGACCATGAGATTCAAGAAATATCAAGAACTTGCAGAGCAGAATAGCTTGAAAAGTTTTGAAGTAACCTTATAAACAATGGGCCAATGGCATACAAGGAGAATAGGCCAAGAACCATACAAGCAATGTTGACCATAAAAAATGATTAATTAGGCAGAGCTTCTAACCATGATCAGTGTTGTAACAGTGGATACGATGACGCACATGGTTAAATATTTTATCTACCCATCTATGTTCCTAGGCAAGTGTAGACATAATTATGGGCACGCCTTCTTTCCAACTATTATGAAGAAAGGAGTCAATACCAGTGTATCTAAATTAAACTGGACCAGTTCCCCATTAAGCACCATCTTCTTTGTCACGGGATGCTTCTCTGTTGTGCCTCCAGCAATGAAAAGAGAATTATTAACATGAGCCCAAGCAAACTCGATGTGAGAGTTTGGCTTTGGCATTGAAGGTAATACTTTCCACTTGTTCTCATCATCTAGCATGTAAACATCTCCATAAACAACCTGACAGAATGAAAAAAGAATTGCCTTGGTGAAGCACAAACTAAATTTATCAAATAGATGCTATAGCTATGCTGTCCCCTCAGAGTACAAAAAACAAAAAAAGTACATTATATGAGACACATGAACAGATGAACTAAGAAAACCACAAATAGATATTATGTTATACAATAAGTATCCAATGACGTTGATCAGGTCAACAATAGAAGTTTTCCCATCATTTAAAGAAATTTTGAGAGGGACGCTAATCAAGCTACCTCTTTTCTACGGGAGCATTTGAAAATAGGCGATCCAGGTTTTGCCATGAAATCACCTTCTTGACCACCTATAACCATCAATCGGTCATCAACCACAACACAGGCCCTGCATGGAAATAATTTCAAGGTGAAACAGCATAGAAATGATTAAATGTCTTTTAACATTTCGGAAAGGTTATGATGCCTATGTGAAAATCCGACAGAATGCTTATGTGAAAATCCCATGGATATTTGGAAATGAAAATGCCTCTAACAAATTGCACGGGATAAAGGTTTTCCAAGTAATTTTCAATTTCTTGTTTCAAGTACTCGATGTTTTTAGCCTGAATCCATACATTTGTCAAATATAAAGGGAAAACCATTAAGTAGACCTCCGCATTAATGAGAGTGATTCTAGGCCTACAGTGATCAAGCGCTCCTTGTTTTACAGGATTGCTACTCAAATATATAAAATTTTCAAGTTTCCATCCTTAAGAGCAGCAGAAACAACCATAGCAATGGATAACCATGCACTGAAATTAATTAGGAGAGGATATCTCCGGGGGAAAAAAAAAACAGAAGAGAAGAGGGGGATGAACCTATGAGGACCTCCACGGGGAATTGGGATTTCACTCCTCCATTCTGTCTCCAATGCTTTTCCATCCTTCACAGCAAGACTCCAGTGCTCAACTGCAGGTGTGTGCCTATTTTCTTTGCTGCCTCCCATCACATGAAGTCTACCCCTCCAAAGTTGGGTTGCAGGTGCATACCTAAAATTTACATATTCAAAAGACATCCTTAAAAGAGGAGCAAGAACAATTCCACTGATCTCAACGGGAGAAAAATCCAATTGGAGCCATTTACAAAGAAAAAAATTGATAATTGCAGTAAGGAAATGAGTTGGGGGAAAAAATAAAACAAACATTATAGGATCTCACTTATTCAGTATAATTTGTAAAAGCACATCATGCTAATAAAGATTGTTAAAGTACTCCAGAAAATTACCCCAAAATACAAGGGTATGATGATAAGAAGTTTCTCTGGAAGGCCTAAAACTTAAGATTCGGAGAACAAATAACGTACCTAGGAACCGGTAAATGGGGCAAGTCATGCCACTGCTTGGTCTCAGTATCTAACACGAAATTATGTGCTGTAGGTCCACGACACTGTGGACCATATTGTCCTGTGACCACATATATATATCTCCCATCTGTCACCATTCCCAAGTGTGAATGAGCCATTTCTTTTGGCATGTCAAATCTTCCTCCCCAAGTATTATCTGAAAAGTTGTATATGTCAACATGAGAATGCACCTGTTCGGCCAACCAAAATAAAGCAAAAGAGGAAGTGTCAGAACCTCCAGGCTCAGATACTGTACCATAAAATGCAAAACATACCAACTTTACATCTGTGGTTAGATATGTCCCCTAAATGAGAAGGCAACATGCCTGAAGAATAGACGATACTACGAGAGCACTTGCGATGAGCATATTAAGAATATGACACGAAATATCTCATGAGGAATTTAATGGGGAAAACAAGGTATCCAACTCAAGGTGATCACACACAAACTCAAGTCTCACCAGTCTAATTCCAAACATTGCTTATTTGCCTCAGAAATCAACTCACATGGCTCATAAATAAGTGAAGTAATCATGCTGATCCAAGTACTTTAATACTACATACTCCTGGCATCTTTGCACGTTCTTTATATGGCAATTCATGACACTGGACAAAACAAGCAAGGAGGCCTAAACGGCATTTCTGGGAATTAAACCAATCTTAAACCATGCTTCCATGGCAATATATTCAGGATTTAGCTGACTAACCCCTTCACTATGGACCCAAGATTAAAAGAAAAAGTCTCTTGCTTTTCGTTTGGTATAGTTCTATTTCCAAGGTCAACATACCAGAACTTCAAACTGCATTGGGCGCAAAGTTCACCGCAACGCATCATTAGAGTAACAAAGCAACGACAAGATCAGAAAGTTCCCAAGGAGAAGCAGCAAAGCTGCCCAGTCAACATTGTACGAGAATGATATAGACATTTAAGCCGATAGCTTGATTCCTATTCCAGATAAAACATGTCGAACCAGGGAGGTTGGTGGCGTTCTTACAAAATCAATAGTGCCGTATCCAGCAAACACGTATAGGAGATTTTTTATCTGAATTGCCGCCCCATCTAATCGAGGCACCGGTGCAGGAGCCATCCTCTCCCATTTCAGCTCGGGTCCAGGTAAATCTGCAAAAGTTGCAGACAAGACTCTCCCGGGAGCATCATCCCTCCCCGCAGGTTGTCCCTACAAAAAGAAGATGACCCTCTTGGCCTTTAATCATATAGATCAACAAGAAAGCACTCCTCATCGTCAATCCCGAATGAGCAGTCTCTCTCGGCATTTGCAAGAGCCGAATCAAATCGGAGGACCAGGCATCCTCGTGAGCTAGCCCTTTCCCCAGTAAAGAGACAAAGAAAGTAACCGCGACTACTCGAAAGAGGAAGTATGCAAGAATGGGTACCTCAAGGGAGCTACGATCAGCGCTACTGGGCACAGTTATCTCGGAGGGGGGCTGGTCGGCGGCCCAATTGGAGGTAAGAGAAGAATAGGAAGAAGAAGAAGAAGAAGAGAAACGCGGAGAAGCAGCCCAGAAGTAGTCGTAAACGAGGCCGCACCCCAGAAGGAGGACGCATCCAAACACCAATTTGGCAGATTTATGCTTCCCCACTGGCCTCCCCATCTCTTCCCGATGGGGCTGGAGATCTGAGGATGCGACGATGCGCAGCTGGGATTGGAATCTACTGCCAAACCGACGGATCCAGAGCTCGAAAGGCGAGCAATTGCATTCACAGCCGCAGATGAAGAACAAGGAGAAGGAAAAGGAGGAAGATCTTGCTGAGCTCCAGCTCTCACGTGCTCCCTGTCATGGTCACGGAAATTTAGTATTACAATGATTAAAAAAGAAAAGAAAACACGAATGTAAGCCGAAAACGACGTAATACGCGAAATTTCACAAAATAAATGCGATTATTTACTGAATAAAAATCAGATGACGAAAGCAACCCGCCCGGCCGTCGAAATCGACGAGGAAGAAACCGACATCGCAGATTGCCAAGATCGAAACATTCGACGAACAAATCGAAATCGAAATCGAAATCGAAATAGAGAGAGAGAGAGTAAACCTGTAAAGGCTTCACCTTTACCCGCGAGACCGAGAGAGAAGGCGAGGCGAGATTGCGTGCGTCAGCCTTGAGGGGAGACTCGAGAGAGATTGAAATTGTTTTAAAATTCGGAGGGACTTTCTCTCTCCGCCCGCCTGACTGAAAAAAAAAAATAATATTTATAAATTTTTTAATAAAATATTTCTCCCAAAATGTAGTATTACTCGTCTTATTTCACACATCTCCCCTTTAGCCAAAGGTATTTGCAAGACTAATAACGCGTTTGGAGTCCTTCCATCTAACGAGAAAATAGAGGAGGAGGTCCAAGGATGATGATGATGCAAAGTCTAGCTCTGAATTTATTAGATGAGATCTCTATTGTTTCATCTCACACAATAGTGAAAATCGCATTTTCCTATCCCGATTTATTACAAAAGTGCACACTCATTATATTACACCCTCTTCTTCATGGATCAATCAGGGTGCTTTGTTCAAAAACTTTCTAAATCATGTCATTTCGAGCCATGAAATTTTCCCTGCTAAATCAATGCACTTCATCATGAAATGAATCAATTTGCTTCTTGAAGACCATTTCATCGAATTAAATATTCTTGCTTCAGCACACGGTATTGCTTTTGCATGACTCGATTTGTCATGATGAAGTCGATGTCTTTTTTACCCAAAGTGGTGCATGTTGCGACTCCCCTCGATCTGGGTCCTCATTGTCTACATAAAAAGTTTAATCACATTAACACAAAACATAGATGTACTTTTAGTTCTGGCAAAAGTTCCAGCTTGTAATGCAATATTTTGACTCACTAAAGCACTCCGAATGGCCTCATGTAGAAATGGGTCAACCCTTTGTGCACGTCTCGAAGTGTAGCTTGGTCAACACCATGTCCCAACTTGGTACTCCTTATGCCATCGCTTGTTATCGGCCCACTTCTTCATGTACTTCGAGACCTTCTATAAACACGTCACTCATGCCACTCCTTACCGAACTCGTAAGCGGATGGGTTATTCCCTTATTGCAACCATATTCCAAGTGAGTGGTCGCTGTTTTATCACAATCTCGAATGAATTGACCCGTGGATGCCCTCCGCTGCCTGGGTTACTCCCTTGTTGCAACTATGCTCCGGGTGAGTGTTCGCTCCCTTGTTGCAATCAAGTCCATGAAGACACTCTTCTTTGCCTTGGCACCTTGTTGCTTAGTGGTCCTTCGATTTTGTTCCTTGACAACCTTCCCATCTCAGTGGTCCTCACCATGGATGGTCGACTGATCAAAACGTGGATCCATTGTGCGTAGGATTGACTTACTCTAATACCACTTATCACATGTTAATCGATTTAGCGTTCCCTTACTCATGCGGCCTTATGAATTTCTTCCAAGATTAGCCTTTCTCACTTACACTTGGATATTTAGGGAGATAAACTCTAGAGAGAAGTTTTGGAATTCGATTACTTATAAGATGATATAGATAATGGGAGGAGATGCATCTTATATATAAGTACAAGCCTAACCATAATAGTATATTCATTCATAATTTAACAATCATTAATCATTGGAATTTGCCTTAATGGCAGCCCTTCTCACGTAAGAAGGAGGAGGTGGGAGATTTGAATCATCGTCTTCTTAGGGGATTGGGGTGGGGATGATTTAGTTTTTGAAGTACATTTTTAACTCATATGCCTTTTAAAGAGATAATGCAAAAACCTGAGTATTAAAATAGGAGTAGAGTAGACCAAAACAAAAAAACAAATCTAGCGGTCATCTCCCTATCTACAAACTACTCGGATTTATTATAAGAGTATACATTTACAATAATGCCCACCCCAGAGTATTCTAAAATACATAATAAACCCTAAGAATCTAAGAGGTTCGCCAATTATTCATTGATCGGCCATGGTTCTTTGTTCAAAAACCCTTCCAGTCATGTTGTTTCTTTAGGTCATGACACTTTTTGCAGTGGGTTTTTTTTCATACTAACTCAAAACTAATGTACAGTCAATTCTCCTAAAGCGACGGTTTAAGGCAAAACAATTGAAACCGGTCAAAGCTAGTTTCTCAATTTTTACTTGGAAATCTAATCGGTCCCCATGCAAATTCACTTGAAACCAATTGATTCAATCCTTGATGAAATTAGGCTTGATAAATGAGTGGGTTGGGTTGTGTTTAATTTGAGTTGAAAGTGGTTCAAATCCAAATTGATTTATTTAATTCGTTTTGACTTTATATACACTGCAAATTCAATGACTCACACTCGATCCAATCCCAATCTATACCCAACTTAGATCCATATTTTAGTGGTTTTTCTCTTTAAATTATTGCATTTGAAGAATGGGTGGCTTAAACCACTAGGATTTGCCTCAGTGACCATCATTCTCACATGGAAATGGGAATTCGAGATGGGGGGCAATTTATCTTTAAGTATGAGTTTCGAATATCCATATTTTTGTAAGATTGAAAAAAAGGTTGGGACTTAACAATAAAAAAAGATGAGGGACTCCATGGATCGAGTCTATATTTAATTTGGGCATAAATATGAGTTTCAACTTCTAAAAGTTGCCACTTAAGTGTCAAAAAAAAAAAAAATGGAGGTAGAGTAAAATATGACAATTTTTTATTAATTTTCTTGGGGTTCGTCGAGAGTTAAAAATTAGCCAAAACGTTTTGGCTGAGTTAAGAAAAATTATTAATTAAATAATATTAAATAATTAAAAATATATTATTATAAAATTGATTTTATTAAAAAAAAAAAGGGGGAGGAGGGGATTAGCCTTTTATCAAAAAAATCTGACGTGGACAATTTTTTTTAAAAATTGTCAATGGAAAAAAAAAATGACAAGGGACTCCATGGATTTTTCACCGTTGGCAGATCCATTTTGCTCCGATTTAATTTGGGTTAAATTTGGGTTAAAAGTAGGTTACCAACTAACCCACTAACATTGATGTCCGGACTCCTAAAGTGCCAAAACTTGGCACGAGAGAATACTTAAATGCCAAACATTTGAACATGTACACTTAAGTACCAAGATCGGAGCAAAAATGATTAGTTAAGTGCTAACAGCGAGAAAATCCGGCAAAAATGCTAACATAACATTTTTCCGATGAGTTGAGGCCAAAAGACGTCATTTTGAGTATTGACATTGTCAAATAAGTCTAAAATGACATCGTTTTAAGCTCTAATGTTAGCCCAAAACGACTCCGTTTTGGCCAAAGTTTGATTTTTAATATAAATATTAGTTAATAATATTAAAAATGAAATTAAAAAAAAGGCAACAATGTCCCCCACCTATGGCCGCCACCTCATCGTCGGTGGGGCGGCGGTGACCCTCTCCCAGATTTGAGCGAGGGTTGACCGCCCTTGCCTCGGCCTGGGTGAGCGACCGACGAGGGCAAGCGACCCTCACCCAGGTTGGGGTGAGGGCGGCTGGCCCTTGCCTAGATTTAGGAGAGAGTCGCCGCTCTCTCTTGACGTTTGGCAAGGCTTGTTTGGCCCTCCCCTGGCCTAGGTGAGGGTGGACAACCCTTACCCGGGTCACGGCGAGGGTGGCCGACTCTCGCCCGAATCTGGGAGGAAAGGGTTGTCACCCTCTCTCAGTGTTTGGTGAGAGCCGAACGGCCCTCACCTCTGATTGGTGAGGGTTGCCGACCTGCGCCTAGGCGTCCACGACCTTTGCCGTCCGTTGTCGCCACCCCATCGATGATGGGGCGGTGACCACAGCGGGGGACCCCTTGCCCCCGTTGCGCTACCTTCTTCTTCTTCTTCTTTTTTATAAATATTTTTCATTTTTAATATTATTTAATTAATATTTATATTAAAAATCAAACTTTAACCAAAATAACATCGTTTTTGGTGAATGTAAGTTGAGTTGGAATTTCGGCGAGCCATGTCGATGTTAGAAATTATTAAATTAAGCCGTGTTGGAATTCCAACAACTTTCATCGAAGTTGGTATTTAAGTATACTTTTCATAACTTTTGGTACTTAAAGTATATCATTGTGTCAAGTTTTGGCATTTGGGCTGTACTTTTCCCAATCAACATCTATCCTTTTTTGGGCTTCTCTTTTCAAAACTCATTTATAATCCATATTTTGAGTTTAGGATGATCTATATTTAACTCATTTAAATAAATATGGTTAATATTTGGATTTGTGATTTATTTTGACAATTTCACAATAAACCAACCCAATTCCCCGCCCTTGATATTGATACTTACTAACCAGCCAAATCAATATGGTTTTAGTTTTCAATAGCATTGGCTCCTCTCTTTTTTTTTTATGCGGGTAATCGGTGTCACAGGAATTGGTTGTAACATCTATTATGTAATCAGTTTTTGGTTGTAACATCTATTATAAATGTTTAATCAGTTTTCATAAGATTTATATTTATCTATAAAACTCCGACTCAAAAAAGAAAAAAAAGCAGAAGAACCGCATATCAAATATATAAAGAATGAAAATCAGGGAGGGGAAGCACATCAACAATCGTCCCAAAAATCAGTCTGATTTTTGTTAAAAGAGAACGGTTGCGATCCGCCAGGTTTGGTTTTTTTGGGCTATTGTCATCAAATCACAAATCTACTCAACACTAGTGATTTTTGATAATCCCGTTCCTCCCCTCTCTCTCCTAAAAATACAAAAATCATCTAAGATTATTACAAAGGCAATATTCAGACTTCGAGCACGACGATTAATCGGCGAAATTCCTGCCCTCGTAAGTCCGGCCAAGCTGCCAATCGGGCGGCGCCACATCGTCGGACTGGAGCACCTGCCGGTCACCGGTGGTGACCCGGAAGGACAAGGCCTGGCCTCTGAGGACGACCCAGGTTTGCCAATTCTGACCCCAGTTCCGGGTCATGGCCACCCAGTCCGTCCTCGTCCCCTTGATCTTCACGTCCACCACTTGCCCGTCTCCCCCGACGTTGTACACCAGCACCAGCAACCACCACTCGTTCCCTTTCATCTCGAACCTCATCCCTGTTCATATGCTCACCCATATCACTTCGCTTATCTCATTAATAAGAGAACCCATGAGATGGGATTCGAACTCGACCCGACGCCTCTTTTCAGTGCTTTCGCAACCAAATGCACGCATACCTCCTTGCCTCGGACCACACTTCACTCGGCGAAACGCCACGGGCACGATCCCGGCACGGTAGCGAGCGATCTCAAGGAACATGGGCATGGAGAGGTCAAAGTGCTTTTGGGGCGGGTTGCACCAGACCTCGCTTGTCTTGGTGTAGTTGGGCGGGCAAAAGTTGGTGGCAGTGACCCGGATGACGGGCCGGTCGGGTAAGCACCAGGGAGAATTGATGCACATTATCTCGTAGCAGGCTCCGCAAGTCGCTCCATCGTCGAAGAGGACCGTGCTTAGGGCGGTCGTCTTCAGTCCGTACCCTTGCTGGAACAGGTTTCCATACCCACAAGCTCCCACTTTGGGCAAAAGCCAACAAGAATGAAACATACATATGTCGAGTCAAGGGACTTGAGAAAGAGAAAGACAAACTCAATGGAGTTTGTAGTTAATGTAGCTTACTCATGGTCCCATTGCCATGGATGTCGCCGTAGAATGTGGCATGAGCGCTAGAATCCCATCCGTGGAGGCTGCTGCCATCGTGGCTGTTGCCACCGGCAATGACAAAGAAAAGAACCGTCATCAATGCAAGACTTTCGAGCATCATGGATGACCGATGAGGTTACTCAGGCCGAGCCATCTTGTTAATTTGCTATGGGCTTGACTTTTGCTATTTGTAAGAATAGATCAGGGCTATGTTACCTCTGCAGTTTATAGACGATGAGAGGGGTACTTACCACCAGGTATATAAGTTGGGATCTGCAATGCGTTGCCAGCCAAAAGGAGGAGTTGACCGTCGCCATAGAGAGAGAGAGAGACTGGCAAAATTGGAAGCAAAACCACCCAGGCACACCCCATTAATCAGTTAAGTCTTCTTATCAGTTACTAGGGCTGCATCGATGCTTTTTTCCGAGTTTGTTTCTCATTAAACTTGGAAAACTTACGTTACAATGTTCGAATTCCAGCATTGCCGCGCTTCTCAATCGCGTTTTCATATCGTATCGTCATCTGCTATACTCAAGTCGAAGAGTCTCCTACTTGGAGGTCAACGAAGGACTCTTTACCACCATTGTTTGACATTTGTTGCTAAGTTAGCCTTAATGAAATTCGTAACGTTTCTAGATTTTATATAACTCTCCTCTTTCCAATGCATAATTTGTTGGTTTCTTGATAAACTAATGATAAATGTAGCATAAAGACAAATGAATTGATAGCAGCCGACACCGGTGGAAAGGAGTCGTCGGTATCATGGAATGGCTTCTACGAGGTGCAACAAGATCGTCTTAAGAACTTGAAACAAGGAAAGCAAGCCATCGTCCACATGCATGAATTAGACTTTGCTTCCACACTTCATTAATTCGGTCGATCGACAAGCTCAGGTGAGAAATCTTGATGCCTCTGGCTTCGCTTCATTACAGTTGTAGCTAGATTTTTCTGACTAGCGACTAGCAACAATCATGAGAAAAGCCAAAAGGAAAGAGAAAACGGAGAAAAATTACCCCTAAGAGAGAGTTTCAGAACACGAGTTCTTACACTGAGCTTTACAAAAACCAACCCAATAACGAGCAAAAACCACAAAAATGAAATTTTCGAGGGGAATATATAGTTGCACTAAACCATATGCTTCTGCAAATTACAGGTTCGAAAAAAAAGTACAGGAAAACGTCCAATTCGAAACGAAAGTGCTGTGCTTTCGCATAACCAGTTCATACGGGCTTGAGTGATGCTTGGTAAGTCTTCAAGAAGTCGAGGTTATGCGATCATTTCTCTGGTTTACTAAACAAAAATGGAATGACAAATGGTGTCCGGTGGGCATAAGAACAAAAACCCAACACGAGCATTGGGAGGTAAAATGCTCAGAGAGAGGAGGTACACCAATTGCGAAATAAGGCTGCCCTTAATTTCAATGGATTAGGAACAATATCCTTTTCTTTTTCCATTTTTCAATGTTAAAAATGTTATGCAAATTTTCTTTTCTTTTCGTCCCACGTAGAAACTTGAGAAGCTTCCCGTAAGGACGTCTAGGAACGTGGACACCGCCCACGTCCTCCACAACATCCACTGCACTGCATGGCTTCTCATCAAAACGCGGACGTGTCAAGAAAAGCCATCTTCTTCATCATCATCATCTTCTTCTTCTTCTTCATTGCTCCTCCGCATAATCAACTTGTGGGGTCGACCGTGGATGAAGCCATGAGAGGAACGTTGATCTTCCTCGGCTCGCTGTTTGTGCTTTCGTTTGTACTGGCGGAGCATCCCCCGGTAGCGGATGATCGTCATCCCGAGCAGAAACCTCGGTCGGTGGTTCATCAGATTATGAGCAGTGCCTCGTTGCTCAACTGGGAAAAGCTCGCCGCCCTCGCTCGCCAAGCCCACGCCTACTTCTTCCCCCCGAACCTTGAGTAAGTTATGCTGCAGCTCGCTGCGACTCCATTCCTTGAATTTCTAAATTCATGTGGAACGTATCTGTGGGTTGAAGTTTTAGGGGAGGATCGGTGGACGATGAGAAAGGAGGCGGGGCGGCCAAGGAAGTGGGAGAGAAGGTGAGAGAGGCGGTGGCCCAAAGCGTGGAGAAGGCAAAGTCCGCGGTGGAGGATTCGGCCAAATCCGCCGCGGAGATGGCGGGTGCGACTGCCCACAAGGCGGCAGAGAAAGTCAAGAAGACGCTATCAGAACTCTAGTCCTCTTATTGCAGGAGATGCAGCTGTTGGCTATGCTAGCCCGCTGTCCTGCGATGAACACTGAACATGGAAACTCCTCGACCAAGCACCGTGATTAGCACAGATCTGCAGCATGAGATTGGTCCACTCCACGCTTATAAAGTGATGATTCCATCTTTAAATCATGCAGAGTTTCAGACAACAATTCATTATGAAATGGACTGTAGAATTCTGGGTATGGTTCACCCTACATGATTACTTACTTGGATAAGGAAAATCTAATCCTCATGAACTCTGTCTGCTTTGTAAAAAATGTAATTTTTTCAAGTTCCTCTAGTGTGTTATTTGGGATTTTGGCACTAGGTGTGGTAGAGTATGTTTTTGGGTTAGCTTTTGTGATTTTTTTATTTATTATTTTGCATTATTGTACTTTTAGTGCTTGATATGTGTATTCTACTTCATATTAACTCCCTCATCTTTTTAAAAGATTAAAAAAATCGTCAAAATAGAAACTAAAAATGTTTTCTTTAGATTTTCTGTCCATTTAAATCTATTCAAAATGGTATTCCCTATATTTAAAAAAATATTATTATGATTTTCGTTCGATTTAGATGGTCTCCTGGTCAATTCTCGACGGTGAGTAGTGTCGTGGCAATTATCTTGCAATGCCCTCAAGAGAAGGAAACTAGAATAGCACTTCATGATACACGGGATGCATTAAACATATAAAGAAAATCAAATGAATATAATTGTAGCAAAAATCCAAATCATTTGTCCTTTTTTTTTTTTTTTTTTTTTTTTTTTGTGAACAAGCAAATCATTAGTCTAGAGAATAGCAAATCCATCTAATGCATTTTTCATTTTATTTTGATATATAAAAGAAGTGTCCATAAGTCAACTAGACAAATTTTGTTCTTGTAATAATTTTTATCTCGATAATTTCAATGTAAGAAGTCAACAATACAATTGTCTTGTTCATTTATGAAAAGTAATTTATTAAAAATTCATATTTCGTTATTTGAGTTGTGTCAAGATTATCACTCACGAAACTCCTTATATGGATGGCGCTAAAGAGCAAAATGGCTTGTTAATCGTATTGATTTGCGTTTGTGCAAATTGCAAATGTTAATGAAGTAACATTACCGTAAAATACATTATATGATCTAGCTATTGAAAAAATAATCTAATGCAAAATTTATGATGAAGTATCATAAGCGGATAAGCGGTTGAATTTAGGTAAGGTGACGTACAAAAAATTATAAGATAGGCATCGTGTGACTTTCTTAGTGTGCAGTAAAAAGAGTGATATACAAAATTAAAGAGGAGAAAGACATAGTTATGACAAAGCTAAAGTTTTTGTATAATCGGCATCGCATCACACCAGTCATCTTTTACCTTATTTATTGGTCAGGCTTTATATTTGGCTAGAAAATCACAAAAAATAGAAGAAGAAAATATCTCTAATCCCATATTGTCATGTTCTAATCTTTCATGAATACTATGATATACAATTTATCGCTCTTCAATTTGGAAAAGCAAAATTGTAAAAATACCATTTCGGCAAAATGTAAATCAAACTCCCCAATCCATCTTAATAAAAATATATTCTCTTATCATATGCTTTGGAATATGAACTTTATGATAGAAATGGTAAGAACATAAGCACATTAATCAAAAAGTTTGGGTTTGAACAAAAATAAAATAAAACAAAGAGCTTGATATGCGAAAATGATCAAAACTTTATGAAATCCCGTTCAAGAGGTAAGATAACCTCAGTAATATTCGAATTACTTCTCTTATTTAAATAGCACAATATTCAATACTACATTTATAACCAAGAATGCGATGACAAAAGTGTGACATTAGAGAAGCTAAACAATTAGGAAAAAAAAAAAAACCGCAACAGTGCTTTATCACTTCTTCACTATTTAAATTCACTATTTCAACTGCTACTTTTAATATTTTCTTAGAGATAGTTGGTGAAATAAATTTAGTATAAATCCTTCAAGAAGCAACATCGTCATTTTATTATTTAAAATTATAATTAATTTTTAATTTCAGAGACTGGTAAGTAAAGACCAAAGGCTTCTTTTCCGAGATTTGATAACACTCATATTTTTTCTTCCTATTTTGGGGGACCCTGGTCTTGTGCCAAAAAGAAAGAAATGCGTCATTATTAAATTCCTATTGGCCATATTTTTCAAGAAAAGAAAAGAATAGAAAAGAATTTTATTATAAAATCGGCTACTGTAAAATACATCATATATACAAAATAGAGAAAATACATCATATATTCATGATTCATCTCCTCGGCGAATGAAAAAGAAAGGGGGCCCCCCAACTGCAAATTTAATTTCGCCAATTCCGAATTTTCGAAGCGAATACGCGCAGGTTCTGCAGTGCCGATGGCGACGTTGAAAAGAAGCAGCAGCAGCAACTGAGAGAGAGAAAGAGAGAAAGAGAGAGGGATCCAGCAGGAGGAGGAGGAGGTTGGAGGATGGCATCCATGGAAGGGGCGATCCCCGCGAACCAGTCTCAGCTGCAACCTCAACCCCAGCAGCCGCCGCCGGCCGCCGTGGAGAGGCTGAACCCGGCCGTGCAGCAGCAGCTGCACCTCGAGGCCGTCAAGATCAGGGCCATGAGCCTCTTCAAAGCCATCTCCCGCATCCTCGAAGACTTCGACGCCTATGCCCGCACCAACGCCACTCCTAAATGGTCTCTCTCTCTCTCTCTCTCTCTCTCTCTCTCTCACCGTGTTCGTGTTCGGTTTTTGTTCCCATCCCTTTTCTTCTCGGCCAGCTACTTCTTTGGACATCTAACGCGGTTTCGAAATGAAAAACTCCAATTTGATTGCTCAGAAATTTGAGTTCATAATGAGGCTAGACCCAACTTGTACACATGATGGTGTAACGTGCCAGATTGGCGATTCCGTCATCGTGCACCTTATTCTCGCCTCGCACTGGAAAAATGAATTCTTGCTTAGTCAGAATATGGATTAGGGTCATTGGACGTCCAAGACTTGAATTCTCTGTCTACTTCCGGTTTGATTGCCAATTTCCTTCCAGTTAAGTTGCTCAGTCGAGCCTAAACATACTCGTATAGACGGTGGATTTGTACAGGCCTAATTACACCGTTACAATCGCATTGATATCTGGCTTTCGTTGAATTTTGTGATCACCCAGGTGGCAAAGACCTAGACATGATTTATTGTTCAGCTACGTGGGCAATTTCTATTTCCCTTCTTGAGTTGTATTCAAATCTCTGTGCTGTTTACCAGGCAAGATATTTTGGGGCAGTACTCTATGGTTAATCTTGAGCTTTTCAACATTGTGGAGGAGATCAGGAAGGTTTCCAAGGCTTTTGTTGTACACCCAAAGAATGTCAATGCAGAGAATTCTACAAGTATGTACATATCTCCCTCACGTTATCTTGGTGTTCTGAGTTTGAGTAGGGCAATTCATCAACTGGGGATAAGTAACCTTTCCTTTTCCAAATTCTGTTGGCCTTTAAGTTACTGATCTCCGCTAAAGTGTCTGACAACTTAGAGTAGAAATGGTATTCTCATCATTCCATAGGCATGCATGACTACACTGTTTATGATTTTCCATATTTCCCGATTCTGCAGAACCATGTCGAATATACACCAGGCCATCCTGTTTCTTTCTGCTAAGCAAATGTTTTCTGTAGCTATGAAAGAATTTTACACTACAGTAATTCATTTGCACCTTGTCAGGCTATCTTGTGGATCCTGACATGTATTTACGTGATTGGTTCATCATCACCACTACATATTCTTAATATGTACTATTCGATCTAACTTCATTTCAAAAAGTGATGGGTAGCTAAGCGGTCATGGGCCTCTTTTAGTGTACTGAATATGCCAGGTTCGGACATAACCTGGCACCCTTATGTTCACCCCATTTTCTGACTTATTTTTTGTTTTTTCTTCATGCTAGTTCATTTTTGTTTCTAATTTTTGGGTTTCTCATTCCTCCATCCCAAATCTTGAGACATGCCCACATTTTTTTATTTTGTTTCACTCTTTTACCTTTTTTATTCTTTAAATCTGTAAAGGTCACATCTTCGCTTCCTTTTTTCATGGAACACATTCCATGTTTTATTTCATTTATTAATTTGATAAAAAATATTATTAGTTAAGTGTAAATAAAACTGACATTTTGTTTAGAAAAAAGTTTACAAACTTTTGGTACTATCATCATTCCATGGAAAACTGAAATGATTTTTGTATGAGGTAATGGTCGTTAATTACTATCAAACAATAACCTAAATACCGGAAGGTCTATAGTTTTTTCTTTAACTTTTTATTTTCTAAAATTTCAATTAATTACTTTCTTTAGAGTTTAGGGTTTATTGTTAAGGAATTTTGTATCTCTAACTAATAAAACATTCAAATATAGCATGATATCATCCATTTTATAAAATCACTGAACTTAAAATGTCATTTATTTGAGATAATTCTCAAAAGGAACTAATAATAATTGCAAAGTGCATTGTTTGTATATGTTTAATTAGGAATATTTTCTAATATGTCAAAATCATGGAGGGAACTATAGTGGTTGCGACACTGCGTGCATTTATGCTAGGGATGCTATAAGGCAGAATATCTATATTGTCTAAAACAGCATTGCGAGCGTATCTGAATGGAGAATTTCCTATATGGTGTAAAAAACTGACCAAAACTTGTGAAAATAGGAGAATATTTTTTAGAGTGAAATTTGTTTGGATTCCACAGTAAACGGATATAGCCATTGAAAACTGATTGTCCAATCTATTACCCTGTTTCACACCTAATCCTACGTGTTGCACAAGCACTTGGTCTGTGAATGAAGTACTGTGGAAATTTTGCTATTACAGTTCTTCCTGTAATGTTGTCCTCGAAGCTATTACCTGAGATGGAGACAGATGATAACTCAAAGAGAGAGCAGTTGCTGCAGGGGATGCAAAACCTGCCTGTTGCCTCGCAGATTGAGAAATTGAAGGTGGTTATCAGATGGTTTCTCTTCACGTTTCTTAAACTTACGTCTTCAGTCTTGACCTTGTTCTTCTTATAAGCAATATTTCCTCAACTAAATTCATATATAGGCATGGGGGATTAGTCATGCAGCCTGCTGCAAACCCCTGGGGTAACTTAATCAATCGGTCAACACTAGTAAAGCAATAGAAAAGATACATAAGCCTTAAGGAAATCAACAACTATTTGTTAGTTGTCTCCCTAAATGTTGTCTTAGGTTAAATTCATTAAAAATGTGAAATGATTGATATAAATGCCAATTTTTCATAGTTAAGTGATATAGATGTCAACTTGTAATATGCTTTTTGGAAATCTCTAAAAGGTTGATATACACATGCCTTCCAGAATGACCTTTTGCGCTAAGTATAAAATGTTCATTCTTTTCATTTGTAGGCTAGAATCGACATGATTGCTGCTGCATGTGAAAGTGCCGAAAAAGTTCTGTCGGATACACGTAAAGCTTATGGTTTTGGAACTCGTCAAGGTCCAACAACTGCTCCAACCCTGGAAAAGGCTCAGGCGGCTAAATTTCTAGAACAAGAAAATACTCTGAGAGCTGCTGTAAATTATGGTGAAGGTGTTAACAAATTACCCCAAAGCTCTATCTTCATCCATTGTCGTGGTTGACCATGTTTGCATTTTGTTCCTTTGTCTCTTTCTCTACTCAAGGTTCATTATACAACTTGGACTGAGCACTTACATATTCTTGAACTGTATAGAGAAGTAGATGATGCATTCTTGCAAAATTTGTGGTAAGTTAGGCATATGGGGAAAGAACTCCACTATGAGGAACAACAGGTTTTTTGTCAACACATAAAACACATCAATTCGGAAGGTGGGATGTTATTCATGGTTCTAGTTCCTGTGATACCAAAATGATAACATCGGAAGCCACATGTATATAGCGATGGTAGCTGTTTTATTTTCTCCAGGTCTTTCTTTCATTGTCTTTGGGTTTCTCCTAATGTCAAAGATGTCAGTTCTTGGTGCTCTTGCACTTCCTTTGAGTGCTTTCTCACACTGATTTAGAGGACGGTATATGTGAATGAAGGATTCAAAATATCTGGAGACCAGAGGCAGATTACACCAGCACTTCCCATGCATCTCACAGATGTGCTTCATGTAGGCGATGGAGTGCAAAATTTGGCTGACGCATCTGGTAAATTTGTTACTCAACACTGAAGTATTTTGCTGTTTTCTCAGATTTTAGTATTTTTGGAAAGCCTTTTCTCGAATTCTATCATCTTTTGCTTGGCACATAGATAGCTTCTTGAGCAACTCTGGAAGCTTCTTTTTCAGGGATATACCAAAAGAGCGCTTCTGTATCATCGAACAACATGAGTGCTACAGGAACTTTGTTGCAGGTGTGCCCATATGCTTTGCTCTTCCCATTTCAATGGTTTATGCTGTATATTTTCTGCAGAAGTTATGGAGCAAAGATCCTAATTAGGCAATATGGACAGTCCTAACTTGTGGTCTTCAAGAATTTGAGTCATTTTGTGAATCCTTGTGAAATGAGATTGTCATTGAGAAAATAGTTGCTTAGTCACAGAGGCAACTGCTTCTTCTCTGTATATGCTTTAGCAAGACATCCTTCCTTATCTTTTTGTGAAGGTTCCCTTGGTCTTAGAATGAGTCCTATTTTATGGACTTTTGGGACAAATAGCTTGATTTAATGTTCAACGTCTTCTTTGAGCTTGACCTTTCCTTTGAAGTCTTTGGACTTTCTCCTCTTATCCCTAGAGCTTCTCGTGTGACCTAAAATTGAGCAGGGCACGGGGACACAACTACTTGGAAGATCTGCTGCTTCTCCGGGTGCCAGTTCTTTTGATAACAGCTCTGCATCTCCAATGCCATATGCCAATTCCCCTAGGTCTGGTACAAATATGAATACACCATCTCCTCAACAACAATCGCAACAACTGCAACCACAGCAGCAGCAACAACAACAAAGGCAGAAGATGATGCAATTACCTCACAATCAGCAAATTCTTCTTGCTCAACAACAATTCCGCCAGCCTACTATGTCAGGTCTGGGGCAGGTGAGGTTTATGGCTAATTTTCTACTTCTGCATTAAATAATAATTACATGTGTATATTTTGAAGGTAACATGGGGAAGAACTTCTAAGATTACGAGCAAAACTTAGGTGGTAACAGATTAATACTTCTTGTTTGTGTCTTAGTGGATAATTATCCTCGTTCTTTGGACTTGATGTTAAGTAACATGGATCTTCACATAAACTGCCTCATATTATATAGATTCTTGTCCAAATGAAATAGATTTCTAGAAGATTTCAAATGAGTATTGATTCATGCATATAATTTTTAGTTGAAACCCATGTATAAAATGGCATTTTTTGTACTTGATATAGGTAAATGCAAAGCGCTAAGGGAGTGTTAAAATGTCCATGCAGCAAATAGCTTAAGTTCCTCACCTCAAGTGTTAAAATGTCTATGCAAGCCCCTTGGACAAGAAGTGTGGGACATCTTTGTTCTTGACATTTAACACTCCTGCTCAATTTAACACATTAAGCGATCTTTGACTTAATTGAATTTTTAGATTAATACTAATTAGTGTTACCAAACATGTTTAGTCTTACCAAGTGTTAATTTTCGTTGTATAATGAAGCTATGAACCAAGCTCCAAGTGAAGGCTGATGCGTGTGTACTTGAAATTGATGTCATTTTTTGATACACTAATGGGGAAGTGCCTTCGTGGTTTAAGCAGAACTCTTATAAATTGTCGAAGGCCTTGTCTGTCTACTTAAACTTTTCCAGCTCACCACAACAATCCCCACTTTTTCTTGTTGCTGACCAGTTTTTGTAAATCAAACATCCAAAATGCACACTCATGCAAGTGCTACAGGCTGAATGTTATTCTCTCTTGCCAGTAAATGTATTGCAGCTCTGGCCAACTTTGAGAAGCTTGTGTCCATTTCTGCTAATGCCGGACCAGGGTTCTCTTCTATGCTTGCCTCAATCTCATATATTTTTAGCCGTTTCAGGGTCAACCTCAGATGCAGTATTCTCAGACACTGGGGCACCAACAATTTCAAGGCAGGCAGTTACCTTCTGGACCTTTGCAGCATAGCATTGGTCAAGGAAACCTGATGAATCGTCATCTAAACCAATTTTCTGGTGCCAATAGTGCATTGTTCAATGCTGCTCAGACAGCATCAAATACCCAGATGGTCAGATATTGCTCTTTCCCTGGTTGTTCTTTCATCTTTCTGTCTGTGTAGACAAACAAGTTAATGACTTTAAATTTCTATCGCGAGCTTCAGTGGACATATTTGAGCATAAAGTGCATCATCTGGAATTTTTCCTTTAAAAAACTTGTGATGGTTAATTTTGAATATGGTGGCCAAAACTGAAAGTTTGTATGAGAATTATTTTAACTATACTCCCAATCTGGCTCAAAGTTTTCCGTGGGCTTACCAATGGTTGTTACTAGAGGTGTCAATATGGATTATAAACCCATATTATGACCCACTTTTAGTTAAATGGGTCAAATGTGGATCAAGTGAAAGTTAAATATGGGTCAAATATGGGTTAAGTGAAAGTTAAATATAGGTCAAATATGAGTCAAGTGAAAGTTAAATATGGGTCAAATATGGATTGAGTGAGTTATTAGGTAGACCCATCATCTCTCTCCTTCCATCCCTTCCTTTATGCGTTCTCGTCCTCCGTTGCCAATCCAATGAGGTTCACTCAACAATAATTAAAAAATCGATTTTTTTTTAAATTATTTTCCTCCAACTATTTCAATTTGGAGGTATTCACATATTTTTATTTACTAATTTTTTATTATTTAATTTACTTTATAAATTTGATGTAAAATTTTTATTCAAATAATTTACATGTGAAAAGTTTAAAGTGGACTAAATAAGTGGGAGTAGATTTTCTTAAATTAAGTTAAATATTAATATGTGTTGGTAATATGGGTCGGGCATGGGTTGGGTATAGGTTGGATCGGGTATGGGTCATTAAATTTACATTGCATGAAAATGAGTCAAAACGGGTTAAATGGGTTGATGTGGGTTGGACCATTTTTGACCCGACCCAAACCCGACCCGACCCACCCATTTGACACCCCTAGTTGTTATTGAAGAACACTTTTGTACCTTTTACCATACTTATGCAGTTATTATGCCTCAGGCAGTTGCATATTCGCTTAGTATGTTTAAATGTTCAGGCATGCAATTAGGTGTGTATGGCTCTTCTTATTTGGATGCATAAATTTCTGTTTTGTGGGCATCATCTTTTCATTTGTTTTTCCTTGCCTTAGTCCAGACATTCCACTACCTTTCAATCATGGGCTGTTCTTCACTCTGTTTTTGCTGATGAAGTACACTGACTGTGTTTATCTTATTTCAGATACCAAATATTTCTACAATGCAGTCACAGGCTCTTCTTCCAAGGATGCAGGTGAGCTTTCTACTCCGTCTTCCAAGTAGGAGAGGAATTTCATTTAACTATTTTTCTTCATGTGATGGAATGTCACCAGAATTACCACATGAATAACTCTCCTTGAAAGTTCATTTCAGCTGCAATGTTTCATCCTGATAGAAAGTTTTTGGGTCCATTTCAATCTAAATGATAGACCTCTTTCTGAAAAGCGAATACTACGTCAAAAGTAAATTGCGAAGAATTTATCCTGCAAAAGAAAAAAGAGATCGCTAGGTGTAAGTTTATGGATGTAGAGAGGACAAATATTATGGATTGAAGAAGATGCCCGTAAGATGTGTAATTTATTAGCTAATGTTTCACAGGATTTTTAAGTTACTGTATATGAAAATTTTTTCTCAGTTCTTTACCAAAAAAAATAAAATTTTCTCAGTTGATCCATGAGAAAAGTATTGCAATTAGCCATGTATTTATCTCTGTTAAGAATTAAATTAAATATTGAGCTTAAACTTTTAGAATTGTTAGAGAATTTGTGGGACTATTACCAATTGTTCTAAAAGCTTTAGTTGTTAGATAAATGTGTGATTTATAATTTAAATATTCTAACACTTCCCCTCATGCTTAGTCTTGTCTTTTGCCTAGTACTAGGCATGGAAATTCAATTAAGGAGGTAAATGGGGCCCTTAAAGATTTGGACTCAAAATTTCCAACTTTGATATCATGAGAGAATTTGTGGGATTGCTATTAATTGTTCTAAAAGCTTAAGCTGTTAGATGATGTGTGATTTTTTATTTATATATCATAACGGTGTTCATAAGATTACAACGAGTTATCAAAGCAGGACCTAGGACCCTCTATATGCTTAACCTATTATATATTTCCATGCTTTAGTCTTAGGCTAAAGTCCAGCTTATGCTTGAGGAGGATGGTTACTGTGTTTATTCAAATCTCAGACCATGTCTTCAATTATTCACTTAAGTTTTTAGAATAGTTGATGGGGGTTTTCGCAAAATTTTAGGAGTGAAACCCTCGTTTTGTGTTGCTGAGACATGCGCTTATGGATTGTGTCCAGACTAATACCAATTCAACCCATTTCATGAAAAAAAATGTGACCAATTAACTAACCAACAAAACTACTTGTTACAAATAATATCTTGTTATTGCATTGAAACACATCGAACGGACCGGAGGAACTGCAGCATGGGGAATGTCCGCATCTCATTGCGAGGCTTATTTTGAGTTGTGGGTCCTAGGGTGTGCTTCAGGTGGGCAGTTTCATCTGATCAAGGGGTTGGCTCTTTCTTCTCAATCGGTGGCACTGCCTTTCTTAACATCTTTCCACACCTTTCTTTCACAGGTGGTAGAATTCAACAGACGTTTTTGTAGTTTATGCTCTCCTAAAATGGAGATCTTGTAACCAAATAGTTATGACTTCAATCCAAGGATAAAGATATAACTAAAAAAAGAGCTGTTTATTAATGTATTTAATTAAATCATGTCTCCATTTAATCATTTAAGTTTTTAGAATAGTTGATAGGGGTTTCACAAAATTTTATACAATCTTGTTGCGCCATTTTCCCTGGATTCATTTGAAATTGAGAATAAATATAATGAGAAGGATGTTTGTTGCAAAAATGATAATTTCAGGGTAGCCAATATTCTGGCTGTAAGTATCGCAAACTCACACTTGTGGGTGGTCAAATGCAATTTATTTAATTTTTTTGTTAAGTCAGAAGTTCCTTTGGTTCAGTATTAAGTCTTGTTTCTGTCAGATCGTGCCAAATGCGTGCTCTGGATGAAGTTGGTGCTGAAACTTCAGAACTGAGCTTTATATAAACTAAGCTTTGTATAATGATAATCTTGCATTCACTTTGGTATCTTGACATGATTGGTTGTTCATTACATGCAATACTTTGATTAAGATGCCTTTTCTTCACCTGTGAATGTTAGCTCATGATGTACTTGATGTGTTGGTGTAATATTCAAGGCAGAACTCTTATTTGGCCTATCTATTTCTATCACTATTTATTCTCTTGTTGGGAATTTCTTTTTCAGTTAGGCTTATCTGGAACCAATCCCCAGAGGAGTCATGCTTCCCAGATGTTGAATGATCAAAGTACGAACTTTTGCTTTTTTCTCTGTTACTTGGTATTTGATATCCACTCACTGTATAAGGAAGAGGATGCTGCATGATCAAATAAATGTTGGATTCAAAGTGTCAAACATGGAATATGGCGATAATGTATGATGGACCTCTTAATTTGCAGTTTATAATATGGGAGCAGCCAATGCAACGAATATGATTCCTATACAGCAGCAGCAGCAGCAGCAGCAGTCTGGTTCACAGGGTGCGTTTGGTAACATGGCAGCAAATGCTCAGGGTCTGCAGTCTGGTATGGTAACCCTACCAAACACGTCTCAGAATCACCCCAATTTCTCACAACAGAGGCAGCCAAATCAGCAGTGAGACAATGGTTTCATGGTGATATTTACAGTTGCTTGAGCATCTCAGTACTCTTAGATTGATGCATGGGCTACCGCGGTGCTACTTGTGAGGGTGGAACTTCTAGGCATAGTAGTGCATATAGAAGGATGGATATTATGATCTTCACTTTTGGCAAAATAGAAAAGAAAAGGAAATCTTTGCTTCACAGTTTTGTGCGCAGTGTATTTTTGTGATTTCCTTTTCATTTTTTCTGCAAAGTGGGCCAAAGTTATTTCGGACACAGATGGAATGCTGGCATAAGAAACGTCAAAATGATTGGGAGAAAGGGACTTTCTGGACCAACCAACTCGGATCTTCCCCCACAATTCTCTACATTTTTGGTCAAATTTGAGCGTTTTCTAAAACAATATGATGTCTTTGTTCGTATGGGCAGTTACGCATGAACGTGTAATGTGTACAACCTCTGACGTTTGAGTTAGGTTACAGGTTAGAAGAATCGAATTGGTCCTGAGAAATAGTAAAAATAAAAAAAACAATGGTTACAAACAATTGCTTGCCGTTGCTACTGTAGCTGATGATTCCTCGAAATTTAAGACTCAATGTAGCAGTTGCAGCATCTTCGAACAAACCATTCCAACCTGCGTTCAGAAAAACTTTTCAGTTTTTAAGTTCTTGAAACATGCGACTCGAGTTAGTAGTATTTGTATTCCATGTGCTTGCCAGCAACAGCAGGTCTAATGCCCTGGTGTTGACGGGATTGCTAGGTTTGACTGGTAGTTACAGGCTTCCTGCTTAAGACTGTCTATACAGCCGAGTTGTTGACGTTTCAATTGTTGAAAACCTACCATTCAAAGATCTCCTAAGCCATTGAAGTCCCAGGAACAGGTGAAGGTGATACTAATCCTGTTGAAAATTGATGCCCACCTATTAATTAGCAAAGTAAGGATGAGGAGCTTACAAGTCCTTAAGGCAGGAACTTTTGGAATCCTCCGCCTCATCCACCTGTTTACCGTCCAAGGAAAATGCCAAAGGTGGCATTCGAGTTGCACCAGATGACTCATGCAGAAGGGGGAGGTTTTCTGCAGAGGTATGACTGGACTGCGGTGGTGAAAATGGCGGGGATAGACTTGGAGACGGTGAGAAATAGTATTTTTGATTGCCAGGTCCTATACTAATCGGAAGAGGCGATGGCGGTGTTGGTGGTGATGAACTTGGAGAGATGTGGCCATCCTCTTCCACATCTTCCATTGCATTCGGCAATCTCCGATGTTTCCCTGGCTTCTATCGTTTTGTTCTTTCGATGGGTTGATTTGAGCTGGGTCAGAGGAGAAAGATCTCTCCTGAAATGTGGAAAAAGGGGAAAAAAGTCAAGAAGCCTTCAAGTATAATGGACACGGATGATCCTCAGCCACATTCATGACCAGACTCTAGCAAGTGTCGCAAGAAACTTCGAGAGTCAATCCGACAATTGCAGCATATCAGTATAAACCACTCTGACCTGTGTTCATCAATATAAGAACTTGAAACAATGGAACGTCATGCTGCATCCAACAGCATGTAAATTGAAATTAGAGGCAGTAACCTCAGTACCCAAATAAATTGCATATGCAAACCTACAAAAAGAATACAATATACCTCCACCTCCAATTTAGAAGCTTTGCAGCGTTGCTTGTGCTGACCTTTGGAATGGAATTCACTCTCCACTTTTGCTAGTTTAGTTTTTGACCGGTGGGTGGATGCTTCCTGTCCAAATGTCTATACGACTGACTAGTTGAAACTTCAATAGAATAGGGTTCTAAAACTCTCATTTTCATTCAAAAATCTCCTAGCTAATTAAGTCCTGGAAGGACGCGACGACACTTTAGTATGGTTTATAATGTATTCCAAGCTATAAAGCTCAAAAGAAAAATAGCATTTGCATTCGTTGCAAGTGAGAGAGCAGATGCGTTACTCCTTCCCATAAAATCCAAACGGATGAAGAAGTGCTTCTAAACAAGTTAGAGTCAGGCTCAGGTTTCATTTTCCTCACAACAGGAGTTTATGAAGAACAAACTATGCAGAGCTGTAGTACCAGTACATTCCGTCTAGTTATCAAGAAAAAGTAAAGTGGAGGGAAGAGCTTACAAGTCCTCAAGGCATGAACTCTGTTAATTTCCAATTCATCCACTTCCTCATGAGCCGGCGACACTGCCGGCAGTAGCGTTCAGGCAAAGACTCGAAGAACTGCGCACATGCAAACTGGCAAATGGTGGCAAAAATGGTGTGTAGAGAGGGAGAGAGAAATAGTAGCTCGGATTGCCAGGTTTTAAACTAATGGGAAGAGAGAATGGATGTGCTCGGGAAGAGCTGAATTTGGCAAGCCCTGATCTTTCCTTCTTTCATTTTTCTCTTTTCTCAATTTTTGACTGGTCAGTATAAGCTGCACCAGCTATAAGGAGTTGCAGCTTCCCGGCAGTTTTTGATTCTTAGTTATAACCTAACGGTCATGGGCCAACCAGTCAGCATCAGCTATTTGGTGATTCGCCATGCATTGATTTATTTAGGGCCAAAAACATTCACGACATTCTCTATGCAGACTGACCATTCAGTAGCTGACATGTAATCCGACTAAATAGAGTCTACACTATTAATGCTCTACCATTCATACAATTTAATGGTAACGATATGAAAAGAAAGTTCCTTTTTCTTGGCCATAGTATCAAAAGAAAAATGATGGGTCCCTTTTATTTGACTCAATTTACACTGACAAGATAATGACATCTCGAAGTGAAATGCATCTCAATAAATAATTCGATATCCAAGAGTCATATTTTGTGGTATCCCAAGCAAAACTGCGCCAGCCTCCTTAGAGATAAACAGTCCCAAATCATGAGAAAATATACTAGAGGCACTCTATTTACATGATAATGATGAACGAGATTGAGATTGTGCTACATCGCACGAATAAGCTGCTCAGACAATGAATCCCACACCCACAGGTCATGTAATCTTAGGTTTGCATTAGGCGCCTCGTGCTTCTCTCAAGAAGAAAAAAAAGTCTCGATAGTTCCTCTTGATGGAATTTCACCATTTATAACTGACTACAAAGTTCATCCTTCATCGGAAATAGCCTAGGCCTTCTTATCATATACTTTCCTTCTCCTCCGTTAAATAAAAGCCTATAGACTCCAGTAGCTAGCTTTACTTTGTCAATTCAGCAAAAACTCCTATTTTTATACATTTCATAGGAGGAATGGATTCAAAGGTTCTATTCATTTTGACTATGAGAAAGCAGGTATCGGTAATGCAACCTTTGTCTTCACTAAAAAAAGGAGTGAAAGACTCGAAATAGGGAATTGAGCTTTACAGCCAAAATAAGGTCAATTCCAAAGGCTAATAAAAAACATCCTGCGACATTATTACTACAATGCATAAATACATTTATCCATGGAAACCTATATTCCTTTAAAGCTTATCAGTTAAGACATAACTATAAGATAAAGTAGTATACATTAAAAAATAATAGGTACAATTGAATAAACACCAAGAGAACACCAAAGCAATCTCTAATGCGGGATGCACAAAAACCTAACACTCTGAACCCTCCCTCATAGGCACTCAGAAAGCAGGGATATGGAACGAAAAGGTGACCAAGTGACTTTGTGCCGAAAATCCATAAGGAATTGAAGTTCCTAACTCAATTCATCGAGTTTCGTCCTCAAGGTTGCGGAAACCTGCAGTAAGATCCTCATGTAGCTTCTTGAATTTGGCCACTAGAGCTTCCTCCCCCTCAGCTGGATCCTCAAATTTTTGGGACCTATTAAATTGAATTACAGAGTATTGAGTTTCTAGAACAAGCTCCATGGAGGAAAAACCTTCCATCACTAATTAGCAATGTACAATACTTACACCAAACGGTAAAATAGATCTCCCAACCGATGCTTGATAAGGCTGTAAGTTATCTTTTGCCCATCCATACCAGCAGCTCTTTCAACAGCCTGCATTAACATTTTGTGTGTCAACAGGAATTAAAAAATTAATGTTTTGCTCGCTATGTAAAATCCTTAGAAAGTTTGTCCTCCAAGCAAGCGAAGGCATTTTCCCTTTGCATATTTCCCCATGCAAAACTCTGATTTTCACATTTAATCACATTATTAATTAAACTAAGATTAATCCTGATATAGGAAGTGCAGATTGATCTAATGTAGGAAATGACACTTTCTGAGGTACAAGTCCCTGGTGTTGAAATACTCTCCAAATTTCTCCTTCCAATATCGTCTACCTTTTCCCCCAAAGATACGACAGGTTCTTTAACCATGATCCTGTGACTTAGAAAGCATGAAAAAGATAGAGGCGAATGAGCAAAGGGTACAAATCTACCTGATTGGCCAAATTATAAAAGTGGATAATATTGCGCATCATCCACACAGACTTGTAGAAGGGGCAAAATTTATCATATCTGTTGCAATCAAGTAAGACAGATTATTACAAAAAGAAAAAAAGGGCAAAGCAAGAGTTTGAGAAAAAAATAGCAAAGCATGAATATATATTCTAATTGATAGCATAAGAATCGCTTCCTCTTACGGGGTGAAGGCATTTTGAGCAAGATAGTCCTCCCTCAGCAGTTTTGCAGTCTCTAGTGTAATTTTATCTGCTTCAGCCAAAGCGTCTTTACCTACAAGCTGCAGAAAGTCATGAAGAGTGAAAACTGGTCTAATTTGCAAGGCATGGCCAGAACTAATGAAGACAACTATTTAAAGGTTCAATTCAGTTTTATTGCACTCATGCAATTTCTCATCATTTCTCACAGAATTGCAAGTGCGAGCAGAAAAACCGGATAAAAAACCCCAAGATTAGGTCCTTCATGCAACAACGACCAGTAATACCCTTACGAACAACTTTTGGATCAGTTGTATTATGATTCATCTAGTGCTTAGTCATTCTAGTCACTGGATAAACAAGGTACCTGAACAATTTCATTGAGGTCATCTTCTCTCTGCAGTACCTCACGAGCCTTTGTCCTGATGTTGATAAAATCTGGATCAAATTGCTCATAGAAGGACTCCAATGCCTATATATGAGAATCCCAATGATTATATACAACTGGCAGAACGCATTAGGTGACAAAAAATCTTGCATGCATGAGAGAACAGCTCAAGAACTCACTGTTGAGTACTTCGAGTAGGATATGAGCCAGTTCACTGATGGAAAGTGTTTTCTTTGAGCAAGTTTCTTATCCAGACCCCAGAAGACCTGAAACCCATCAGGATAATCATCAGCATGAAGATTTAACACCTGATTGGGTGAAACTCGAGCTATCCTACCCAACTTTGGCATGTACATGGGAACAAACTAATGGTGACATTAGAACAAAATGTTACTGGTGCAAAATGCATAGGTCTCAGACTTTATGTCAGGTAAGCAGTCTGTGACAGTTTAGGAAAGTATTTTTGCATTTCAATGGTATATAATCTCCACTGGTGACTTTAGAACAAATTCAAACTTCTCTTCTTTTAAGACTGTCAATGATCCCCTCCAGATAGTGTTTTCTAAGACTAGTTGGATCTAGGGCTAATTTCCAAAGTGATAAACTTCACCAATGCAGGTGTCATTGTGAGGGCCCATTTACATGGTCTATGAAACTTCCTTCTCTTACGCAGCTCCCACCCACTCAACAGCAGTACTGTGGTTCCGCATAAACTCAGTAGTATTTGGGCATATATTTTATCTCCTCCACTTTGAGAAAAACTATGTCTTTCAAGTGAAAAGAATATTGATAGAGGTTGATGCAAAATAAAGAGTTCACATCTGTACTTTCACGAAGAGTGGTAAATTCTCCAGGTTATTACACCCGTGCTCTTTGGAGTTCTGACTTTCCATCATAAAAGTGAACTCATGTGATGGAAGCATCATCAAGATTACTGATTCCAATGAGAGGTCCAACTATACCTGCACTATGCTAAGAGTTGCAGATGTTACAGGATCAGAAAAATCTCCTCCAGGAGGAGAGACAGCACCAACAATTGTAACACTACCAGTTCGTTCTGGACCACCAAGACACTTCACTTTACCAGCTCGCTCGTAGAAAGATGCCAATCGTGCTGCCAGATAAGCAGGGTACCCACTATCTGCAGGCATTTCTGCCTGCATAAGAAGACAACAAGATAGTATCCTATTAGATGACTAAGTCATCAGAAGTTCACAACTGTCCAGAAAAAGAGAAAACCATCATAACAGTGGACAGGAAGCTTGCCAACAAAACTGGCAGCATTCAGGAAATAGTGATTTCCAGAAGCTCAAGAAGAAATGCTTACCAATCGTCCAGAGATTTCACGAAGTGCTTCTGCCCAACGAGATGTTGAATCTGCCATCATACTGACATTGCGGCCCATGTCTCTGAAGTACTCAGCTATCGTAATACCTAGCAATCCATACAAATATAAGTCGAGAATCAATCATATGCAGTCTTCAGCAAGAACTTGAATTAGTCGTAACAATGGACAGAAAAAGAAAAGGACGAAAAAAGGAGACAATCATGCATGCAGAACAGGATACCCTTTTCTTTATGGAGACCATGTTAAGTTTGTCCTCACAATTGAAAAACGACATCTTAACAAACTACAACCATCAAACAATCTCCAAATATTCAGATGAACTATCACTTCTAAACATTAGGGTGTAAAGCATAGTGGACCTATTTCTAAAACTTTGCTTCTGCAATAACCAAATCAAGTCAACCACAAAAGCTAACGCAATTACCTGTATATATTGACGCCTCACGAGCAGCCACAGGCATATTAGAAGTGTTTGCCACAAGAGTCGTACGCTTCATAACTGACTCTTCACGACCATCAGGTAATGTCATTGTCAATTGTGGAAAATCCATAAGGACCTGCATCATGAGAATTTTACAAACTCACACTCTAACAAAGTACTCCTTTAATTTGATGGGAAGATATTCACCTCAGCCATTTCATTTCCACGTTCCCCACAGCCAACATAAACTACAGCTTCAGAGTTAGAGTACTGCAAATGAGTCAAAAGTATAAAAAGTCAATAACCAATAGCATCAGCAATTCAATGAAACTAGATACACAATTTCAGTGAAGAATGCTAAAGATCACCTTGGAAAGAGCTTGACTGATGACAGTTTTGCCACATCCAAATGCCCCAGGAATAGCACAGGTTCCCCCAAGAACGGAAGGGAAAAGTGCATCAAGCACACGCTGTCATGTGACAAAAATGTCATGAACTAAAATAAACAGAGGAAAAAAGACATCACGATCTGAAATTAAACTTTCAATCTGTTACCTGACCGGTAAGCAAAGGGGTATCTGCAGCAAGCTTTGATGCAACTGGCCTTGGTGTGCGTACAGGCCAAGTCTGAGAAGGACCAAATAACAAAATTTTCCAAAACGTTTTCAGATTTACAAACTTGTACTTTTATTTGCTCAAGCTCAAAAAAGCATGGATTAACAGTAGCAAACCTGAAGCATAGTAAGTTGCTTCTTCACACCTTGAAACTCCAGCTCCAGAACAGTGTCCTGCAATTGCATATAAATTAACAAAAGTTAATCCACAGCAGCATACTGTCCACCGAAAATGTAGATGGAGATTCCATATGTCATTTCTTCTTGTCAAGATAAAACTAAGAAGACAGCTAACTAGCCATTTAATACCATGAATGGAGATCAAGATATTTATGATTTGCATATTCTTAGTGCAGCTGTTATGACACAAAATAAAAAATGAAAGAGAAGTCTCTCTTTGATCGGCCATGGAAATGTTTTAAAGATTCAGAGTTAACAGCAAGGACAAATCATTCAAATTTTGACCATGAAGTGGCAATTTTATCAATTCAATCATGTATTTTCCTTGATCTGAATAAGTTTGCTCTAGGGTGGGAGAAGACTTCCACGGGAAGTGAAGTCCCTTCACAAACAGTGTCTGCACAATTTCTTAAGTTTTCTCATTCGAGCAAAAAAACCAAGTGTGCATGCATGCAACGCAACAAAGGAAAATATCACAATAACAGCTCCAGCAATGTTAATAATTCAGATGACCCATGTTACCAACCCGAGGGTGACTGCATCGAATTTCAAGGACAGACTGCAAACTACGAGAGAGAGCTGGACTTCAACAATACCTTTAGAGAGTATTGACCAGGTGGAGCAATGTAAGTAATTTTCCCCATTGAATCTGGAGGCAGTGCAACGTGGTGCTGCATTAGACTATTCTCAAAGACAGTCTGTAAGAGAAGATGACATCACAAAAATATATCACACAAAAGCAATAGCAAATCTAGCAACAGAAAAATAGCTTTGCAGCCTAACATGATAGAAAGAACCCATTTTTCAAAGGAATAACTTAACGAAACAAAGAAGAAAACTGATAAAACTTACAGCATATAGGTCTCCCCCTGTTAAAATATCTCCTTCACCTGATACCAGCAAAATTAAACCCAGATGACGAGATGAGGTAAGGTACAAACATTGGTCAACCTCAGATCACAGCAGCCGCCTCTAGATGAAATTAAAATGCAATTCCATGATTCACCTAATTTTTTAGGCTGGAACTCCCAAAGTATGTCTTTATCAAGGGCCGGCACAGAGACACCACGGGGAATATATACGTCCCCAGACCTTTTTGCTATAGTTTTCAAGGGCCTCTGCTCAACAAGACCAATGAAACATTTTCACAGGTTAAAAAATCAGAGGCAAGAGATTTAAGCTGCAAGTGAAGCCTGAGGCAAACCTGAATTCCATCAAAAATATTTCCCAAAATTCCAGGACCCAATTCCACTGACAGAGGCTGTTACAATGGCATTAACATTGCATGGTTAGCGAGCAGATGAAGCATTGAATTTGATCACTTGCCACCTGGAAAAGATACAGGAGACATATGAGTTTAGGATGAAGAAGTGTCACCTTATGTGTCCTTAAAACAGGATCATTCACCGTGAGACCAGCTGTTTCCTCATAAACTGCAAATGAAAGGAAAACAATGAGCTTTCTCATAGGTTATGTCATTAAGAAGATAACTTAGTTATAATGCATTGCGACCATTGAATGGTTTTGAGAAAAGAGTTGAAATAACCCATGGATAACAATTCTGGATGAATAAATTCAGGCACTAAGGAGAAAGGGAAAAAAAAAAACCTTGGATTGTTGCGGAATCTCCTTCCAAACGAATAATCTCCCCGATGAGGTTATCGTGACCCACACGAACTAGTTCGTACATCGCCGCCCCAGCCATGCCATCGGCGACAACCACTGGACCTGAAACCTGCATGTCAATTCATATGAGGCCTCAGAATTCCAAAACTGACGACATTGAAGTGAAGTTAGCTGGAGTTCCCAGCATGAAGCAGTTGTTCTGTATTGGAGACAAACCAAGCATGGCTATAATTCATCAATGCCCAAAAAGCTATCTAATATTCCCGAAAAAAAGATAGCATCTTGCGACTCGTAACAGGGTGATCGCATTCCTATCAACCAATTGGCAACAGGGCGCTAAACAATATTCGCGGCTTCGTTCTAATTGTTCGCCACTGAAATCACTACCCAACAGCAATAGGGAGATCGCATTCCTATCAACCAATTGGCAGCGCAAGTCATTAGATCCTAGATCAGAGAGGCGGGATCACGATATTCGCCAACACGGACGATTCCCGATCTGATTAAACCCGGTTGGAACAGACAGCGAAATGACCGACGACAACAGAGAAAGAGGCGGATCATTGATCCGACAAACTGACATCCCCCCAATCCATACGAAGCAGAGGAAATCGGGAAGAGGAGGAAAGGGCAGGGGATTTACTCGAACGGATTGAAAGGGGATGGTAGATGGCACGCACCTTGCGGACATAACCGTACTCGCTCTCCTTCTCCGAATCCTCGAAGGTCGTCAGACGAGCTCCGTAAACGGACGGCATTATGGACGGTTTGAGCTGCAACCGATCCTCCGACGGAAGGCAACAAGGTGAAAACTGGTAGAATCCGATCGAGGCCCGCTAACGCCAAACCACGAAATTGCGCAAAGTCAGACCTTTCGGACCAGAGAGAGAGAGAGAGAGAGTGGCCTGGAAAATCAAATCTTTGCAGGGAGAGATGATGGTTAATCGCGGACCAGAATGGCAGTGATGGGAAATTACGATCCACATGGCAGGGGCTGATTTGGTATTTCGCCTCCCTCTGAAAAAAATTTATTTGGGTTACTTGCCCGAAAGAAGAGGGAAATTACAAAGTGACGGTCCCACACTTTTACTTGGTTACAGGTTCAGTCCTTATATTTTTCTCGAATGATAAATTTAAGGACGACATTTCCATTTTCGAGGCCATAAGGCAGGGGAGGGAGGGGGACTGGTGCTCTGCTTCGTCGGTCGGTTGGGAATCTCGAGCAATCGGTGAAGTCGAGTCGAAGATGATTGGGGTACGTGTGATGATGATGAGCCTTCCTCCTTCGACCAATGGCCACAACAACCAGTGGAATCTCCTCCGCCGCCAGAGTCTTCACTCCCCAACGGGAAGGCCCCTCCTCAGGAGCAGAGCCACGCCGGCGAGGGACCGGGTGATAGACTTCGGGAGGAACAAGGGCAAGATGCTGGGGACGCTGCCCTCCAGCTACCTCAGGTGGGTCTCCAAAAACCTCCGAGCCCGGGACACGGAGGAGTGGGCCCAGCTGGCCGACCAGGTGCTGCAAGACCCCGTCTACCGGGACCGGATGGAGTGGGAGTCGGCGGAGAGGGTGTTGAATGGCGGGGGTGCTGGCAGGGGGTCGGGGAGCGCGGTGTCGGAGCTGCTGGAGATAAGCGAGAGGTTCGGGTGGGACAACGAGGATAAGGCCGGGTGGGGCCGGGTGGATTTCGAGCTTCTGGGCACTTCCAAGGGCGGGAGGATCCCCAGGAAATCGGATGACGGGAAGGGGAAGGGAATGGAGGGAATGGAGAAGGGGAAGGGGAAGGGAAGGGGGAAAGAGTACTCTGAATCTGAATCGCCATCTCAAGGAGAGGGGAGGAGGAGGGAGAGGAGACACAGGCTGAGGTTGAAGAGAGAATCCGGTGAAGGTCAAAACCGAGCTATCGTCGGTGGGAGCCGGAGGGAAGTGAAAATGAAGGAGCGGCGGCGGCGGCGGCGGAGCCCATATACAACCCATTTCCAGGGCGTGAGTCGCTGCTGAGGAAGGTGCTCCACGGCGAGAGCCCCCTGTAGCTGTTACCCATGACTACCGTCAAATCTTCTTTTAGCCTTTTCTTGTCTCTTTGCAACTAATTGAAAGGCACGTGTTGCCCGAGTGATGTGAAGAGTGTCTATATCAAGACTAATTCATTAAAAAGATTTGGTTGGTGTATCCTTGTGTCTCGATTAGTATTATATTCTTTATACATTCATCATGGTCTCTCCAAGGAACGGCTTTTCTTAGACGACGTTGAACTCAGCAATTACTTTCGATGTCGCGACGCTGGCAGCATCTGTAATGTTTGACCGTGGACCAAGTGGGATTCACCCACCTGCACAGCAACAGCAGTGACATCATTTCACCTTCCCTCCTGCTTTATCGTTATAAAGTATGAGATTTGACTGTCTAACCGCCACGCATTGGTGTCCCAATCTTGTCGCGGTATTAATCCAAGGTTTCAATGGATCCCCGCGAACTCAGATGTTGACTAAACACTCCTTTTGTTTATGGTATGATTAAAGAATAGGGCAATAAGTAGAGTTAATTAAACATGCGAAAGAAAAAGGACTTTCTTCCTCGAGTGAGGGCGACAAAGCAAGATCGACATGATGGAGGGCCTGACCTGAAGATCCTTAACTCGCGGTTGGGTTGGCTGTCCTCTCTCTTTCGTGAAGATTCCACCTTTGACCTCGAGAAAGTCCGGACGCGGTTGGCATTATGCGAATGCCCCGAGGACAAGCATGTGTTTTCGCTCTCCCGAGCTCGCTGAACCGAAAGCGCGCGGGGTTTCATTTGGATTTGGGTTTGGGTTTTGGGTTTTGGGTTTTTGCGAGGGGAGAGGGGAGTGGGAGTAGAGGACACTTCTGACAATATTCTCTGTACGAGGTCCTGACACTGGAGCACTGCTTCCCACTGTTCCTCTGGGGCTTCGAGCTTTAGCATCCTCCCCATTCATCTCAATTTCTCCCCCTAATCACAACACGACGCCTTTCACCAACTTTTATCGTAGGAAGGAAAATAGCGACCATTTATTGCCAACACCAATGCACGGTAGTCACTCCCCCTACTCTGCATTTGCTCTTTTTTCATTTTCCATTTTCCATTTTTCCATTTCACTGTCTTTCTGTTTTGGGTTCTCCAAGGACCAAGACCACCCCCCCCAACTCCTCTCTTTCCCTCAAACCCTACTTCTCGGTTCTCGTTTATCTGTTCCTTTCTTGGTCGCATTCTCTTCTTCTATATCTTGGCAATGTCTCGGTTATTGGAAGGGATCTTCTCTGCCTGCTAGTCCTGGTCCATCGACAAGCTGGTGGGATCTCGAAAGCCGGATCTTTTGAAGGTCATGGGTCCCCCCTTTTCTGCATTCTCGTTTCATGGAGATTTCTGCTGAGTGCTGAAGCCGTGGATGATTCTGAGACTTCGCGACGCTAATGCTGAATCTTGGGCACGCCAAAAATGCCAAATTTTTTGACCCCCTGGTTCGTGCTTTTGCTTTCGTGAGTAAAGCTGTAAACTTGCTAGAAAAACTGCTGGATCTTAGGAGATGCCGTTTTGTAGTGATTAATGATCCATTTAAATGCTTATTGATCTGTCTTTTGGAGCTTGATGGACCTAATTTAAAGGAGTCGTTAGATATCGTAGTCTTCCTTTTGGAAGAATGGGTTATGTCTTCCCTGTTACTTTAGTTTGTGAGAGAGAATTTCGTTTATTTAACTCGAGTGCTGGTCGAAAAACCAAAGCATTTTTTTGATTAGATAGTGGAGCTGAGGTAAGCTTTGCCTTCTGATTTTTCCCATCTAGTAGGTCTGTGATTTCTCCTGGAAGGTCTGTTTCAAGTTCTAAAGGAAAAAAAGAAAAAGAGGAAATGAGGCGTTCTTTCTAACTTAATCGAATATTATTTCCAGAGGACATAAGGCTCGGTACTGGTAAGAACTGCATTCAGCTAATGCCTGAGGATTCGATCTGATTCAACATAAAGAAGAGTCGTGATGGATTTTTTCAAAGTTAAGAAGTTCAGGAAAGCACGCAAGCCTATCTCAGAGCAGGGCACTGAGGGTAAGTCCATTCCGCCACATGAGGAACCAAACAATGAAAATGGCGTTGATGATTTTAGCAAGTCAGTCTCCACGGATAATGTTGCTGATGTGGAGGATGAAGATGATGACGACTTTATAACGAATGAAGTGAAGAGACGGTTGAAAGAACTTCGGCGGAACAGTTTCCTGGTTTTGATTCCTGAGGAGGACTCATGCCCTGAGGATGACGAGGAAGAGGGAGAAGAGGGTGAGACAAGCTCTAGTGAGTGGAGAGATGTTGAAGCTGAAGGTCGACAATGGTGGGGTGGATTTGAAGCTTTCTATGAAAAGTACTGTGAGGGGATGCTGTCCTTTGATAAATTGAGTGACAAGCAGCTCAGCGAAGCTGGTAATTTGTTATATTTTTCCTGTTAGGCTTGTTATATGCTTATGTGAAACATGGTACTTTGGGGTCAGCTGATGGTTTTACGCTGTGATTACATTTAAGGAACTAACATGATTTTGTCTGTCGTCGGGATCCTTTTTTCCCAATCATTTCATTAGTAACTCCCCTTAGATTCTATTGGACTTCTATTTTAGGAGTCTTGCAGTTGGTTACTTTAATTCGTGCCATTATAGGTGTTTTTAGTATTGCATTGAATCAATATGTGCTAAGAAAGGATTTGCGTTCCTCATCTATTGCTTGTTGGTGAGAGAAATTGGATGAGGTATGAGGAGGTGTTTAATTTATTCTTGTGAAAGAGCACGCGCGATCATAGTTGATTGATATGGCATCTGGATGTACTTCAAGTTGTACTGTGAACTGCTAATTTTATGCTGAAACTCAAATTTTCATTTATATAGAGATGTCCATTCATTGCTGAAGTGGCTTCTGCAAGTTTGATAACAATTATATAGTCTGTATTGTATTGTATTGCAGTTCCGCAGGTTCCCTTGGCACCATCACCCAGAACTGCATCTAAGAAACTTACTTCTCCCCTTCGCTGCCTTTCTTTGAAGAAGATTGAAGAGCCTGATGAAGAAATGGAGAATCTGCAACAGCCGGAGCGTAATCCTTATGATGATCTTGAGATAGCTTATCTAGCTCAGACTTGCTTAACATGGGAGGCACTTCATTGCCAATACACTCAACTGTGCCAAAAGATCTCTGGCCAGCCTGAAAATAAGACATGTTACAGCCGTAGTGCTCAACAGTTCCAACAATTTCATGTTCTACTCCAAAGGTTTATCGAAAACGAACCTTTCGAACCGGGTCTTCGACCAGAAGTTTTTGCACGTGCAAGAAAAAGCTTGCCTAAACTTCTTCAGGTTCCAAATATTCAAGGTAATGGCCTTGCTGGTATACATGGAAATTAGATAACATAACTGGAGGACATAGACTTTTTGTTTGTAAAAGCTATGTTATCACTTGTGCTACAACAGGATCGGAGCAGAAAGCAGCAGAGGAAGGTGGCTCAGAGAAATTGGTCCTTGCACCGGATCTCCTCAGAATCATGGAGAATACCATCCTCACTTTTCATCTTTTCCTGAAAATGGACAAGAGGAAGTCCACTGGAGTTCTAAATTTGTTTGCAAATCAGAACCATTTTGCTAGCCCCCTACAGCAGGTCCAGTCATCTCTTGAGAAGGTAAGATTCTCTCATCACTCATCACATATTGCTTTTCCAGCATTAGTCTTTGATTCATTCTTATTTCCAATATATGGGCTTAATTAGTTCTTAACATGTGTTTCATTTTTCTCTGGGATAGGTATTTGTACATTTCTTGAAATTATTTGCTTATATCTGTTCACCAGCGAAGGTTTGAATTTGGCATTTGATGTCCCTTAGATTCTTGAGTGTAACCAGTGGCTATTGCTGCTGGAATCTCCTCAAAATCTTCCCATGTTGCTACTCTCTGTAGACTGCTATATGACTGGTACAGCTGTAATCTGACTGGCTCAGCTCTTGAAAAAAATTGTTATTGCAGCAGGATTGGTGTTTGCATTTTAGGACCTATGCATCAGTTAGATGGAATAAACTGGCCGCTGTTTGTGTTTTGTTAACCAGCAGTGAATACGACTTGCAAGTAAAATTTCAAACTTTGTGGTTGCTTTGGTCTGACTGCTGCCATATGCAGAAAGCTGTGAAATTGAAGGAACTGCGCAGGAAGAGGAAAGGGTGGAAGAAGAAATCATGGCCTCAAACAGATGATGATGTTCAGCTGCTATTTGCCCTCATAGACATGAAATTATGTTCTATGGTTCTTAAGATGGAGAGAATCAACAAGGGACAATTGTTCTGGTGCGAAGAAAAATGAAGAAACTGGATTTGTCTGATGGGAAGTTGGATAGGGATCCCTCTCCTATTCTTTTTCCTTGTTGAATGCCATCAGAGGGATTGTTTAGGTGATTAGATTTGGTGTAGAGACAAAAATACTCGAAAAGACTTGCGTCTGTTTCAATGGGCAATGCAGCAGCCGTCTCAACAGTCATTGGTGGGTCATAGATTTATTTTTGTAGAGTATGATCGGTCAATGCTAGTGCTCTGGTGGCTGTTGTCAATTGAAATTTTGAAGGAGCTCTGGGTTTGCATTTGAATGGGGAAATGAGGGAGAGAGGCAATGTCCCGACAGGGTCGCCTGTCCTGTGCAGTGATGAGAAACTTGTTCAATTAAAAGCATGTAGATTTTGCCATGCCTTTCTTAGTCTCTACTTTGAGCCGCTTCCTGTTTTTACGTATCTGACTAATGTGACTGGTGATCTCTAAAGATGATTAGTTCAGTTAGAGAAAAACTTAATATTGTTTCTTGAAATGATGCATACCACACCGTATACTAAGTTAAAGATTTACCCGTCAAAAAGAAAAATCGAAGGAAACAACACATTGACTGCGTACCATTGCAAATGTTGTAATTTATTGGCAGTATGCCAGCTTGGCTTTAGTTACCACGTTTTTATGGTGGCTTTTGCATTTTTGCGTGCTTTTCTAATCCATGATTTCACTTCACTTCAAACTTTTCACTAAACAAATTGTTGGAGAACTTTGGTGCTTAATTAAAATCTAGGTGATTAAATCTTCCCGATATCCCACTTGTCCAACGTCGTTGACAAGACAAACACTATAGTTTGTCCCAATGATTATCTTTCTCATATGAAAAGAGGGAAAGTGGGGGAACCCCATCTCCTCAGAAAATTATAAAGATCATCTTTGATTTCTTTTCATATGAGAAGAAAAAAAAACAAAATGAGAAATTGAACCACAATTGACAAAAAAAAAAGTGATTAACAAGATCGAAAAACAAACATGGCACCCACCATCAAGTGCATAATCCCTTCTTTGGAGATGTAAGAAATCAATTAGAAAGCATCGCCAAAGATCTATGGATTGCAAAGAAATCATGTAGAAGAACAAAAGAAGGAAACAATTCTTTCCAATAAAAATTTGCTGGAACAAATTAATCAATGGGCAAAAGAAATAGCCCACGTTACATCAGCAAAATTCTCAAAAATAGAGTCCCTGCCCTGATCAATAAAAATATGGCCGGACTTGTTCTCGCGCTGTTACACGGGACTTGCTCTCAAGCTGTTACATGGGACATCTACCGACGACCAAAATATCTTTCCATGCTTCATAGAACATCCAGGTGATGCCTGAGGAGGGCATAACTTTCAAACAACTAGCGCCCCACCCTCTGTACAGCCCTATCAGACCCTCCTCCCTAATGACTTCGGCCAGTGCCGCTGCCATGTGGGGCGGACACTTCCCTTGCAGAGCTCCCACCATTAGCCTCTTCCTTGCCACCTCCAATGGGAAGCTGATGGTGCTAGCTGTAAAACCTGGCCAAGCAGTATAGAAAAGGGCAAAAAGAAAAATTGTTCAGACATGTGAACTAGTAAAAATGCTACCAATGGTTCTGCAACTCCTAAATGACAAAAATTCTAATAAATACAAGAGACCACTGAAAATGTAACAGAAGAAAATGACTAGGGCAGCATCGAGCAACCAGCATTATAACTAACAAAGAATTCTCACCTGCCAATGCTCCAATTAGAAGCATTTCGGGACGGCTCAAGGACTTCTTATTCTTTCCTGAACAATAAGACTTCTTGACCGTCTCATATATAAAGTAGTAACTTGTACTGTATGGAAGCATACCAATGAGCGTGGGTGCAAGACCAGCATAAAATGTCCCAATTCCACCATCTTGATAAATCTTACTTAAGGCAACCCTTAAGCTAGGGTAGATTTCTGGACTTATAGTCAACCGATCCTACAAGAGAATTAGGACAAAATCAGTTTTGAAAAGCTCATATGGCATCATGATACCATGAGAATTAAGAATAGATAACCATCTGCATACAACTCAAACAATGAAAAGCGAGGACATTGATGCACATAGAAAGGAAGCAAAAGTTTGTGTACCTTCAGAACTTCAAGGGGATGACACACAAGAGTGCTAGCAATGCCAGCAGCTGCACCAGCAACAGCAACTGGAGAGATCCAGGAAAGGGACAACCTAAGATTCAGACTACCTAATTGCAACTTGGGACCCTCATTCTGCTTCCACTGTTCTTGTGCAGATATCATTGCTCGCTTGACACACTCAAATGTTCCAAGCTCAATCGCCTGGGTAGGAACAATGCGAAGCATATTGATTGTATTGCCAGCCCAAAGTCCTTGCCATCCCTGCTGCTCCATGACCTCAAGGAAACTACCAGCAATGTTTTTTGATCCAACGCCAACTACCATTCTTGTCCTGCAAATTACAAGTAACAACTGAGCTCAAATATTTTGAATATTTTCATATGAGAATTCTTAAGGCAGCCAGGGGCAATACTTTCAACAACTTAGCTGCCAAGGTTGGGTAGGAATACAACTATCACTTGGTTGCTCACCGGACGAATGTTTCAAAGTACAAAGGACTGTAATTCAATGGATTAAGAGGGTGGAGTTGGAAATATAGTTGGGTTTTGCAAATTGTGGTCACAACGGTACTACAATTATTAATTATCACAGATTCTCCTGGACAAACATGTCCCCCATAAAGTTAAACCATGAGATGAGACTAATAGATAGTGAGTACAGTAAATCCGTAATCCTGAAAACACCTCAACTGAAAACTTTACATGTATTGGGGCTCATGGAACAAGATACAAGATAGGAATTAAAGAAAACTATAATGTGGAATACTTCTCATCTACAGAGTAGTTAAGTGTGGCTGGATGGCATTTGAAATTTCATTTTGTGAGAAAAACGCAAGTAACATGCTCCACAACAAAAGAACTATTTGAACCTGATTGTCTCGAGAGGAGCAAGGATAGCCTTGGTCATGGCTCCAGCCAAAGCACCACTAATAAACTCGCCAACTTCTCTAGTCCTGAAGAAATCCTGCATTTACACAATGAATGAGGGACTTAAAATTCCAGAGAATTGGTAAAATGACTTTTGCAATTGGTAAGCCACAAATACTGCAAGACTAGAGGAAAGGAGCACCTACAGATGCTTATGTAAAGAGAGAGAAGGTGCCTGAGAAATCTCAATGGAGAAGTCCAAGAGTTCAAGCAGCATAATAAGATAACTTTAACCCTTGGATAAGCATTCTTTTTCCAGGACAAAACAAAGATGGCACATATACTCTAGATTTTAAATAACTAACTTTTAGCTTGATTTGTAATTTGCTTTTCCAGATCCAGAATAATAATGTTAAAATATTTTTTTTCAGTAATCTCCAATGAAGCCAGCAGCTATACTTCCGCTGTTTCTTAGCTCACTCAGGTTTATTGCAGAAAAAATTCACCACAGAATCGACACAGTAGGCCATCACCAATAACTAAAATCAGCTGGGTAGTAAAGACCCCAGAATGGTACAACAGCATATTATGTCAACTCAAACCATGGGGAACTCTATAACAACCAATCTCACATAAGTCAACAAAGATCATCAAAGATTCTGCTCTGGGAAAGCAGTTACAAGTTGCAGTAACAGTTGAATATTTGTGCTCAGCCATTTGCCAATTTGTTCAGCAGCCAGCCTTTATAGAGCAGATTTCGGAGGAGAACAAAGACGACTCAGGGTCAGAATTTCCCACGAATCAGCCAAACACATAAGAAACGGAGTGTCATGGAACCCAAATTATAAAAAGTGGCTCCTGCTTTCCTAAAAACTTCATCTATAAGCTCAGTAAATCATGGGTAACTCCTTATTAACTCAAAAGGCAATTCACGAAAAGAGAATATCCCGTGTTCATCCGCAATCGAACACTTCCTGGAGACCAAAAGTCCAGACTGCAAAAGAGAAAATAACTACCCAGAGAGAAAAAAAAAAAGCACTCCACTTACTCTGACTACGAGCTTAAAGTCGGGAACTTGAAACCGGAGCTCAAAAGGAGGAGGGTCCTTGTCAAGGTCGATCATCTCCTTGGAGAGCATCAACACTCCATAGACGTCGCCGAAGCCCGCATTAACCCCTCCATAAGTCTTCTTCTGCGACTGTGATTCCATGCCTAGGTTATTATTTTTGTTATCGAAGCTCTTTATCTGTATCAAAGCAACTTTACATCTAAAGCTTTTGCAGGAACAGAGAGAAGATGCAAGTCCTTCTCTTTTTATGTTTTTCTTTCTGGGTTCCCTTCCTTTTCTTCTTTCAAAGATTCACACGACGAGGCGCGTAGAGAGATATTCACAGACCCAAATGAGCAAAGCACAAAAAGCGTGAGGAAATTGAGGACAAAGAGGACAAAGATTGGATTGGCGTACCCGGGAAGGAGACTTGGGGGTCATTGGACGGGCTCGAGGAGCAGATATTTCTCTCCCTCTTCTTTTATCGCTTCCCTGTCGTGCGATGATGGGCACTTTGATAATTCAACGACAAAGATACTCCTCCTGCTCTGTGGAATCGGATGGTAACTCGTTCATTATATTTGGGGTTGAGGGAATGAGAGGGAGACGATATTTTCTGATGGGTTCTTCCTCCTCCTCTTCTTCTTCTTCTTCTTTTTCACCTTTTCTCCCTTTTTGGGGAATATCAAGCTTGAACCGAGTGAGACTTCATGAGGGAATTCATATGCCTGCAGGATTGTTAGGGTTTACATGGGAATTTGGCAAATTTGGGAGGTCTTCTGATTTGTTGGCAAAAGAGGCCAAGTGGGCTCCACCTTACTGTGCTTAGCCATAACATTTATAAGGACCCCTAGCTAGTTATAAAGGCCTATCCTCATTAATTTTCTTGCCCTTAATTATATGTAAAAATGACGTGTAATTTTTAAATTATCCTCCAACGTCGCTTTCCTTTGAATATAAGTTATCACGCGACATTACAGATTTTTTCTTTTGATGATTGTCTAAAATCAATTGCTGGTAGATATATTGTAATATTCTGCATCTATATATCATTTAAATCTTTTACAATTATTTAAATTGCAAACCAACAAGTGTTACCTCCAAATATGCACTTAAGGGTTATTGAGCTTTTCTTACTCATGATATGTGCATGATCAAGTAAGATGGCCCTTTAACACTATACTACCTTGGCAAAGGCAACAGATGATAGTGTTCTCACTGAAAAATGGTCAAATTGTCGAATAAAAGCACATGACTATAATGTAGAGTATCATTAAGCACAAGCTCTATTGTCAACAACCACAACGATTATTATGGATATTAACACACATCAATAACCACTACTGATCAATTGTTGATGTACAAGGGGATGGTCGACTATGGTCGACGATGGTTGACAAAAGTATTGGTTAATAAGGTCAACAAATCGTCAATTAAGAGATCAAGAGAGAGTTGAATGCATGTAGGTTCTCAAGATATAGTTATAGGCTTGAAGTCATTGGAAAATAAAAATGGGGAGGAGCAAATATTCAAAGACAAGATCATGATGTTGTGAGAATATAGGCATAAAAATCTCTAAAATAAGGAAACATGGCTGCAACCACAAGAGAACTGCTAATAAACGGATATGGCATAACCATTGTGAACACCATAGTTCGTCTACTAGAAGACCCTGTGCACACAAAAACAAAAAAAACCTACAGTCTTTCAGTTATTTTTGCTTTCTTGTAATGCATTTTTAATTTACTAACTTTGATTAAATTTCGGCATATTTCTTGGGTGTAACTTCCAAATCCACATTGTTGATTAAATTCCATTATGTATCCTATCCTAAGTGTTGCATCGTCAATTAAATTTTGGCATAGTATCCTTGCATTTTTAAGCTTTGTTGTAGATTAAATTCCAGCACGGTTGTTCATGTTTGGTTTCATAAAAGCGGTTGTATTTCACAAACTCTGTCGTCGATTAAATTCCAGTACGATTTATATTTATACAATTTTATCTAAAGTAAAGTTATTACTTGTGATTTTTTTTTGTCAAGAATCTTCATAAAACTTGTCTTTTCTAATAAAAATTACAGAATAACTTTTGATAAAAGATATTTTGTTGTAAGAGAAAATTCGGCAAAATAGATATTATAAAACTTTTGCCACGATTGATTCTCTTACTTATCAAATAGCACATGATTTCTCGATTTGATAGCATTCACAATAACCATAAGAGATTAGGCACAATTCTTTAGTAACGATTTTTTTAATTGATCCTCTTGTATCATTTATTTGTCTTATAACTTTTTTAATTATCCTCTAACGTCATATATTTATGAAACATGCACTGTCATGTTTTAGAGCCCTTTTAAATTCATTTTATTTCTTTGTGTTAATTAGTAATTTATGGAAAATTTGTCCAAAAAGTCATAAACTTGTTACATTTTTGCTAATTTAGTTTTAAATCTCTTGATATATCAATTGACTTTTAAAAATTTTCACATTTTGCCAATTAAGTCAATCCAACTAATTTTGATTGGAAATTGTTAATGTGGATATTAGTCATTTTACATGGCATGATCGGCACTAGTGTGGATATTTTCAATAATATTTTGATTTTTTTGGTTATTTCTTTCCTTTTCTTTATTGTTTATTGTTTTTTTGGAGTGAGGCCGACCAACATTTGCTGGCCACTAGGTGAGGGCTCAGGCAAGGGTGATCGATTGTAGGGTGGGTAGGCTCTAGAGCTGGAACTTGGTATCTACCATATTATAATTGGTTCTTAGTTTTTGGACTTTGAAACCTTGCTTGTTTGTTTGGGACCGATTCTAAAACCTATCATGTTTTTTTGGCCTAGTTCCTAAACCTTTTTTTTTGTGTTTATTTTTTATAGCAAAATCATACGAAGCTATGAGGAAAAAAACGATTTAAAAAAAAAACAATAGTAGAAATCCATTTCCACAAAAAAACAACAATCTATAAGATAAACACGAAATCATGTACACTTAAAATAATAAAAAGTTCAAACATGTAACATAAAATATAAATTTTAAGACTCCATTTACCATTCATACATAAAAATTTAGGGGGAGAGGAAAGACTAGTGAGGAGTTCCAAAAAAGAACAAATGACTAAAGAGTGCCGAGGTTCAAATTTAGGAAAAAAAGAAATTAGGGTTTTGGCTTATAAAACTAATTCCAAAATTGATTTCAAAACAAGGTAGTCTATTCTAGTTCCCAAGAACCTGTTCACGAACTAGTTTCAAAATTTTGAAACCTATTCCCACACTTGTTTTTTTGATAGTTCGATATGATTTCCAAGTAGAAGTGCCTGTTGGCTGGCCACCACCTTAAGGAAAAAGAAAGGAAGGAGAGAGAGAGAAAACCTCCGAAAGAAAGAAAGAAGGAAAGAAAATAATAAAAAATGAAAAAATAATTAAAAAGATTAAAATAATAAAAAATATCAAGAAATAATTAAAATATTATTAAAAATTATCAACGAGAATTTGGCCAAAATTAGTCGAAAGGACCGATCGGAACTAAATTAAAAAGGTTTATAATTAAATTGACATTAATTTAAAATGTTTATGATTGAATTAGCACCGATTAAAATGATCAAGGACTTTTATGATACTTTTTTTTTTACCTTTACCATGTAACATATTACCGATATCATAATATCAGTTATTGTAAAATAGAGCAAAATGCTTTACCAAATGGTTCCGCATGTTACTTTGGGCTCATCCACTATGAAGTGATAGATAGGATCGATACCAAGTGTAGGATTGCGTTCTTGTCAACTATAGAGCAATCAAAATATACCAGCTACATAAGGTAAGGTTTTATAATAAGAGTCATCAATAATTATGCTCTTAATTATATTTACTAATGATATAGGATCGAAGGTGTTGTATAACCCTCTAAAGAAATTTCATTTTCGTTCTATGGACTTTCCGCAATAATGCATAGATATTTTCTAATAAGTTGCTAATAGTAGCTTTTGATTTTCTAATATTCGTCTATTAGTCAAGCATGGAATATAATTCTTTTGGGATGATTAATAAAATATTTTGTTAATACACCAATAAGATTTATTCGTCGGACAAAGGCTATCATGTTACGATACATATTATATGGTAAAAGTATCACATGCTTTTCAAGTTAACACCGTGAACAAACCCAATCATTTATGTTGCAATGAGTGGAGACAACGGAGTTGATGGCTTGCCATAAGGAGGTCGTAAGTACATTTGGCAAGAATCGAAAAACAAGCTTGAGGTGATGCAGGTGAAGATGTAGGGAGTTGTTGTCCGGTAGATGGGTGAAAATGGAACCAGTCGCATGGAGGGCCTTTGCCTCGATGAACATGTGAATCCTAAAAGTAGGAAGTGGGACAGATTGCCCCAAGAAGAAGACACTTCTTTCAAATTTTGGGAAGAGGGACCATCCTTTCCATCCATTTTCCACAACGTGGACGATGAAGGCAAGTCAAGGAAGGCTTTTGCAGTGGCAGACAAAAATTGGGGAATTGACGAGAGAGGCTCGCCTGTTGTTTTCCCTCCAAAAGTTGAAGATGCCGTTGCCACCGCCACCCCCACCCACTTGACCTTTGCCTTTCTGTCCCCCTCTGTATAGGAAGTAACGTTGCAGGAGCCAAAAGATATTCGTACCCGTGATCTCGACGTTCGTTCGTTCGTTCGTTCCTGGCCCATGGTATTATGTTCACGACTCGAACGCGATGATTTCCATCCGCATGTGGGAATGCGCCGCACTGGATTCCTGCACAGCGCAATGGCCTTACATGTGACTGGGCCAGTGGAAGCCCATCACTGTTCCTCAGTTCTTTCAACTGCGAGGCTTATATTCATCACGTGAGTGGATGATGGTCTTTAGCCAGAGCGGGGCAGAGATTCATCTCCTCTTTTGTTGTCCGTAGCTGCTGGATCCGTCCGGTTCCGCTCCCAATGATTTCTCTCGCTTCCCTTTTTTCTTCTTCTTTTTAATTCAGTGGAACGCATATTGTATTGTAGTCCTTCCAGGCCGTAGCTTCTAGAGAAGTCATATTGGATTCTTGGGTACATATTGAATGTTTCCAGCTCTAAATTTGATTTCATAGAGACGATGTCAAGGGGATTATACACCCAACGGACGATGAAGAACTATAAAAGAATGCAGTACACTCTACAGCAAAAAAACAGAAAAAGAAGAAGAAGATTCACAAGAGAAAAAAGATTAGACTGAGAGGAGGACCGTCAATCACTTTATCTACAGTAGCTAACACGATTAAGAGGACCATAAAATTTGGATATCTGGGTCCTTCGAATCAATAACTCAACAAAAGGGAGTTGTCCAAAAACAAAACCAAACGATTAAACTAATCCAACGAGAAAATTCAATTTGGTTTGCTATGAGGGCTTGATTCAAAACTGAATTATGATTGCTTGTAGTCTAAAAACAGTTTTTATATTGCAATTTGGACGGTATTAATTTAATTTGGTTCCTTGCTACAATTGGGAGTCATCTGAAAGTACTGGGTCAAAAGACTTTCAGTTTCAGGTTAAGCTAAACGCTAATGAACGGCTCTGGCTTTCGAACCCTACTAATCTAGGAATGGCCGATGGAAACGACCCATCGTTGCCCACTGTTCTTGGTCAAGTTGCAGTTTGTCAAATGTTACGTACAAGCACATGCGTACAGTGCGAGTATTCAGATGAGATGATGGGAGAGAGAGAGAGAGGGGGGTACTTGTAGCCATGCATTTGATGAGGTACCTTGTATTTTTCAAATGTAGAGGGTCATGTGAACCAGATCCAAATTATTAGCAGAGGCAGAGCATAAGCCATGGGAAACCCATGAGAGGCCAAAACTAAGAATGATTAAAGAAATGTTTCTCCCTCCTCGGGAGGTGGGATTTCATCATGAGCCCTGCAATCATGGGTTGATTAACTTAATTAGCCATTTGCTTCTTCCGATGGAATCCTCTTTTATTTATCGACTCGGAGAGAATGAGCTTGGAGCTCCAAGCCTTGCTTTCAATGGGACTTGTACGAATTGTTCGTCTCCACCGAAGTTTGACCGAGCAACCAGATCTCCTCCTTCCCTTGCAAATTGGGCAAGTGCCCCTTGCTTTATTTCCTTAATTAACTGCTGCTCCATTTTGTTTTATCTGGTTCTGACACATAAAAAAGCCCTCCACTTGGTCAAACTATCTTAAGATTCTCCCCAACCATGTTTTGTCATTGTTTCCGGCCCGCCACTAACCATGCTATACTATGCAAATTGTACTAATTCTCATTAGGGCCTTTTCCCTTCAAATTATAATATATTCTTGATTTTGAGGTATCTGATCAAGCCACATGGACTTGGCTCTTTTTTTGCTGCACCATCCAGGCAATACATGGAGATAGCATTTTATTATGTTTTTCTTCCTAAGGTACAAAAACGTACACCAGATATCCCTGCATCTCCGCATTTTCTTATACAGAGAGATCTTCCTAGAGCATATTTTTAGTCCTCGAAAGATAATCATACATCTCAAAGTACGATCATATCATGTGCATCAAGGTTACTTTACTAAGAAATGAAGTTGATTAACTTTGGCAAGGTGACAATGTATTGCTCTGATGATGTCGAACATGCAAAGATGCAAGCTGAAGAAAGGGGTTGCATGTTCCCTTAACTTCATCAGTTCTATTTAAGAAGTCAACCCCATGGGCTTCAGGGTTAATTCTAACATCATTCCACACTTTGCAATCAATAGAAAAAGAATGGGGAGGCCACATGGGTTTTCTTCAGAGCCATTTTGCTTCTAGGATCCGCTCGGCCATTCCAAATCCATTAAACAAAAGGGGTGCATGAAAAGCTCGCCAATGATTAATATATCATCAATTAATGCATTTAATTACTAAGCAGAGCTCCATACACCAACACCAATGTGCTGTGCAGGGTCAATTATTACGAGGAGCACCTGTCTAGGCGGTTTGACTGTTGAGACGGTTGAATCAGAAAGAAACCAGTAATATTCGTGAGGAAGAGGAGACTGAACACCAGCTTATCTAATGTCTAGCACCGCATACTTTGCTTCACAAACACACATTTACAGTTAATAAAATATAGCGCAAGAAAAGCCGAGCTCTGCTCAGTAGTTCAGTACTGACTTTTCATGTGGATCTGTATCCATCTGAGGCACGGAAAGACAATATAGTAAAAAGGGGCCACAGAAACCAAGATAGAAAGGCCAAATGCATCAGTTTTCTCCTTTAATTATTATTCATCAGAGGCAGTTGCAACCAGCAACCGACGGACTCTTAAGTTCAATGTAATGCTTAAATAACGGAGTAGAACATGAATTGAATATTCCGATGCACCTTGACCAAGCCAACACCTCCCCCCCCAAAAAAAAAAAAAAAAAAAAAGCTTATAAACCCCGAAACCTCACCACCATTTGAATTCCACCCCAAACAAGAGAAGTTTGCGAAAATCCCATATTCCTAAGGGCACGTCAACTTCATGGATTCTAAGAAGTCTAACAAGATCAGTGACATTGTTAGGCTTCAACAGATCCTGAAGAAGTGGAAAAAGGTCGCAAACGCCCCCAAGAACAACAGAAGCGGCAACAGCAGCACAGGCAACTCCGGTTCAACTACCCCTTCTGCGGGTAATGGCAGCAAAAGCATCAAGTTTCTAAAGAGAACTCTTTCCTTCTCAGACATCATGGCATCGTCTAGTGACGTTGTCCCCAAAGGCTTTTTGGCCGTCTCTGTGGGGAAAGAGCTGAAGAGATTTGTGATCCCGACCGAACATTTAAGACACCCGGCATTTGGGATACTTCTGCAAGAAGCAGAAGAAGAGTTTGGCTTCCAACAGGAAGGAGTTCTCAAGATTCCATGTGAAGTACACGTTTTCGAGATGATCTTGAAGGCTGTCGAGGAAAAAAGAGACGTCTCGTTCTTCTCGCATGAGTATGTAGAGAAAGATGCCATTAGCTGTGGCTCATCTGATTGTGAGCTCACACCTTCTCATCACCCCCAAATGTGCAGATAACTTCTGCTTTCATGTTTCTCTTTTACTTCCTTCTCTATGTATTTTGGTCCTCTGAATGATATTACTTATACTTTTAAAGGCAGTGTAGGAGTGGCAATGAAGGACAGAGCAACAAAAAAATAGGAGTGAATAAGGTGGGCTTTCTTTGATGGCCCAAAAAAGGCAGACTTGTTTTGGTATGAAATAGTTTTCAGTTGGCGGCTTTAAACCAAGCGTTGCTTTTGGCCATAAGAAAAGAAAAACCAAGGGTTGCTCTCCATTAATAATATCTACCATTAAATGAAGCAGAAACCGAACTATTATCACCTTGCAGCTCACTGATGCTTCTGGCTAATCGATGCTCTTTCCCTTGTTATGCCATTACATGTACTCTGATATTAAGATCGACTCCAGTCCACTTCTGTGGCTAAACACAGTTATCCTACATGAATGTCTAGTATAACTCTCTAGATCATTATCAAATTGCATGAATTAGAATAAAGGGCACATACAATATCCATTATTTTACCGCATCATGTCTTATTTTTTCCAATAAGGACTGCAGACCTCTGAAAAATTACAGTCACACTCCCTCGAAGGACCTACGCGTTCACCTGAATTGAACTTAAAGATCTAATGCCTTGGGTTCCTAGTGTGTGTGATGTTCATAGTCAGTCTCATAGTCTCATCAATTCCCAGAGAATGACATTTAGATAGGTGGTTCAAGCAGGAGCTTGAGTCCATTCCCCTGCTCATATGTCTTTGGTTAACAATATATGGAGTCCAAGTTCAGCAAGCAAGTGGTTCAAGCCCCATATTATGCAATATATAGATTAGGACTGAGCTTATGCAGTTTATTATCAAATAGAGGAGAAAATAAACCAAGAGACACGATGAAGCATCAAGGGTATGAATTAATCCATCTAAATGGAATTCCAAATTATGGGAGCCAAAAGTAAAGGAACAGCATAACCTTGGTCTTTGTAGCTCTAGGTTTCGACAGACTATGAGAAAAAAAATCTTTTTAATCTCCATTCGTTATATAAAACAACTCAAATCAAGTCATACAGGCAGTCATCTATCTCCTGTCTATACAATCCTATAAAGCCAAATGGACTTTTAAGTTAAGGCTCCCATCCCAAACAAGTGAATGCAGTGGAGAAAGTCACTCACTGTCCAGCATAACGATCCACAAGTGCCTTGGCCTTCTCTGGTGCAAAAAATCGTGCCTGAAAAGTAAGCAATCGAGCGAAGTTCACAAAATAATTTGAGTAAATTAATGCTAAAAGATTAGAATGAAAACATCCAACTTTTAGTCTACTAGCAACAACCAGTCCAACTATAACAGCAAGCAAACACTTCGCGCCATACAATTAAAATGGGGTCAAATACTGCCTTTTACATCCTCCACAATAAGAATATTTGAACCTCTGTGATGGACTCATATTTCAAAAGATTTGGCTTAAAAATGTAAAATTAATTCTCAAGGTGACGACTCCTATTGGTTGTACGTTGCTTCCTTGCCTAATAAATTACCATTGCATTAAATGCAAAAAGCATGACACCAGCTATATTGCATGATGATTTGAGTTTGTGCATCATTATTGATAAATTTTCTAACTAGAGGCCAGTCACTTCATCGTAGACTGCAAAAACCACATGGATATGCCCATTAAGACATTCTTATGGCTGCCCAAACTTTTATACTCACTTGTATAAACATCCTCTCTGCATCTCCAGCTCTACCATTCTCTTTCAATATAATCCCCTGGAAAACAGGAGAGAGAAATATGTTGTCCAGCAGTTAGATTTTCAAGGTCACATAAGCCAAACAGTAAACAAGTCAATTGGAAGAATAATAACAGAAAGAAAAAAACCATGGTTCGAGCCTCTTTTATACCAGGAAAAAAATGGGAGGAACTCAGGCTAACCTATGGAATAAAAAAATTCACGTTGAAGAACAACAAGCCCATCCCTAGCCTTTTTAGGTGGTAATAGTTACTATAAGTTCAAAATTACAACTAATTTGGCTCAATCCTTAAAGAGAAAACAAGGGGGCCCTTTAGCTTAACCAACTTGGCAGTTTTTCTTCTTCTCGTCTATCTTGCCTTTTTTAGCCAAAACCCATTGGGGAGCTGTAATAAACATTACTAATGTACTCTCATGTTCAGTAACTAAAAGAGACTTAAATATGCCACCTCAACTATGCCAAGTAAAGCTAAAAATAAATATGTAGACTACATACTTACAGGCTTAGCTATATCTTGCGAGGTTGCTCTCTCTAGTGTAATCTTTATTTTCCATTTTAATTTTGATTTTTTTTTTTTTTTTTGTGAGTCCCTCTGTTAACAAAATAGCTATATTCTTGGAATGAAATACAAAAAAGCTTCTGTAAAGGTAATATATTAAGCATGTGTACATGTTATAAATAAAATAGATGCAGCACTGACATCCATGATAATTGCATCAGATAATCTAACAAGAGACAGCAGATTACTAGATGAGAAAAGAGACCTTCGCGAGGTACCCCCGAAAATCATTAGGGTGACTCGAGATGAGCCCATCGTAAACAGATACTGCATCACTAACGTGGCCCCAATCTGAATAGGCTTTTCCAAGTAGTAAATCAACCTGAAATGTATTGACGAGATGTTGAATATAGAGACTATTCTTTGCAATAAGAACATTAGAGTTTGTCTGGACAGAAAGGATGAAATGATGGCTAAAAGAAGGTTTAGCGCTAATTACTTAAACACATACTATTAGCACTGACAGATTGCACAAGAACTTGCTAAACACCCTCTGTGATGAGTTAAGTTCTCACTGGTAATTTGGAAGTAACCTACATTTGCAGTCCACTGCTGCCACGATTTTTCTTTATTAAAAGGGTAGGAAGGGTTGGTCCATGTTAGCAATCTCCTGGGACATTGATGTAGGAGTCCCACACCCACTACAAAATGTTCAAATTGAGCCACAGCTACTCACACCACTCATGAACCAATGGTCTAAGGTTAGTGAGCTAATCATTGTGGTAGCACTAGCATGTTAGCAGACCACAACTTTTTCTGCATGAGGATGGACTGTTCTCCTTATGAAATTCTCTCACTCTTGAGAATTGAACTTGTGCCCTAACTGACTACAGATGAGTGCCAGAATCACTAGGCTAACTGCAGTTGGTGGTCAAACAGCACCAAGTACAGTTTGGGATCATTTAGCACAATTCAACAGGAAGACACAAATTCAGCATAATTACCATTACTGTCTCTATGGAGAAACTAAGGACTTACATGCAGCAGAATCTTATGCTCTGCTGTCTTTTTAATGTTTAAAAATTGTTGATACCCTCCCCTAATAAATTATAACTAAAATTTTCACCTTCATTTAAAAAATGGGATGTAAATGCAATGACCCATCACACTGTTATGCTACCAGGCTGTAGCACAGATGATTAGCAGTGTATGCTATGTTTCAAAGCCTGCTGTTCAGTATCAGCTTGCAGGGCATCCCGAAAATGAAATTGCATGTGGCTGGTGAGAAGTTTTGCATGACGACTGCTGTGGTTATTTCTCTTGCTGTGCTGTAACCTGCAGGGAAGTTGCGGAGCAAGGGGAGATACTTAAGTGTTCTGCTAATACTTGAGATGTGGCTAAGTGATCCCTCTTTAATTAAGTGCAGCCAAGGAGGGTTAGTTAGAATTTTAAGAACTTGGTCAGGTAGTCAATCTGGTTACTAAAACTTTTGTATTCATCCGTCTCTAGTTGGCTATTTTCCATCTGCAGGGACACCAGATCAATGGATATGCCACTTTTTTTTTTTGGTAAAATGGATATGCCACTTTGAGCTCTTAAAAGAGGAACTTTCTTATCTCCCCCTTAAACCAAGAAAAGGAAATTGAGGTAAAGACAATCAATTGAAAAGAACAATGTTCTAGGTGGAGCATAGGCCAATCTTCACCTCAAAACATACTGCTTCTTACCAGCATTAGCATCATGCATAAAGAAGTGAAGCTCCACAACAACACGAGACATTCGAATCATGGGTCTCCACAAGCAGGGTTTTTTCCAGGTAATGTGTGATCTAGAAGTTGATGCCATTTGCTTTCTTAATGTTCTTAGTGCATATCTAGCCAAACAGGTGTTTGCATAAACTTCATTGTGCTAGAAGATAAGAATGTAATTGAACTCACTTGAATAGGATCCACGTTCTGCTTACTTCTTTCCATCGTATTGCTATCTGCCTCAACATTTGGCTTTTTTGAGTTCACGAGGTCTCGAGAGGCCAGGAGTAATTGAACAGCCTGCAGATCACCTCATCAAAGAAATTCATAAATGGCTGCAGGTTACTAACCTCGATAGCTTGAACACTACTGAATAGATGAATAGGCACACAATCTATGTTGAGAATAGGCTAAAACAGGTGCAGATAAGGCCTAGGGAAAATAAGACTCAAACTGATGCGGTGCAAGTACTGAGATACCGATACTTCTCAAAATATACAATGAACTCCCTAGTCTTCTGATGAGATATCAAGAGGAAGAGCTACATGTACGATTTAAACGAACTTCTCAAGATTCCAGCCTATATCCATGACATAATTAAAACCTTTTGCCAAATTCTTGCTTTATTTTAAGAAACCACATTACTGATAAAGTTATGTATTTTAAAATACAAGGTTTCACATGGTTATTTAAAGCTACAAAATCCGTGTAATTAGAACCATGATCTGTGTATTGAAAAAAAATGAAGCAAAGCATACACCTTGGTGAAAATTGGAGACCACAATGTTACAGCCTGGTGAAAATTGGATACTGCAAAGCTTAATCTGTTAAATGGATGTGTTGTTTACTATTTAAATGCTCTAACAAACTTTTCATTTTGCTGAAAATAGGAAGATGCATCCAAGCAAAAAGTTGCTTAAAATTTAAAGCATCGTCTGTGGGGCAGGGCAGGTATCCTTATCAGAAGTCTCCTAGCGCCTCAGAAGAAGGAAGGTCCATTTCTGAGTGCATCAGAGGGCCTGCAGGCTATCTACTGTGAATTCCAGGAATACTGTCATAGACAATTTATGCTAGATCATGTCATGTCTGGTATACCTTTAATCCTAAAACACAGCTTCACCAACATGCTCTTAGCTTATGACATAACATAACAAATCAAATGACATCTATGACTCACTTCATCTGGCTTTTTGGCAGCAAGTAGTGCATTTGTAAGGCCACGCAGAACTTCAAAATTGATATCTGTGGACAACTGCAGACAATTAAAAGGATAAGTTGCTGATATCAAAGCAAGAGCAGATCTCATGGGTTAAGGCATTCATGGAATCCAATTTTTATTTTTACACATAAAATGTAGCTAAATGCAATTGTCTTTTTCATATGCTTCCTCCTGTAACTACTAATAGTTACTTCATGTGTAAGTGTCAACCAGAAAAAACTAAGCATTATCCCACTCCGTTTGCACAGCCAACTTATGATAAAAGAAGAGTCTGTTGAATTGGGATCAGCCCTTAGAGCTTTCTAGAAGGGCAAGACCGACACCAGCCAAGTTGCCTTTTCTGTTGGTGTCTGAGTTGACAGGCCATGATACACAAATAATACACATTTAGGCATGAAACTCAAAATAGTTCAATTTTAATAAGTTCAATTTTAAAATCAAAATGACAAGGCAACAGTCCTGCATATTTTGAAAAAGATTAAAAGAACACCTTGCTTGCGCTCCTATATGCAGCAGCACTCCCTTCATAATCTTTTAGTTCAAATTTGACTTCCCCAAGTAAACGGAAAGCATCAGGATCATTAGATTTCTCCTGCAAAGAAGTTGGATCCTAAGATACTTGCTAGTTAGTGCACATTATACTAAGAAGCATGTTGGCCTATCGACAAACCTTAGCCAACTCCTCCAGCCGAGCAGCTGCCTCAGTATACTCCCCTAGTTCTGCTAATGTTACTGCAGCTCCCTACAGACATAAAAGAAACTGATGCAGCAGAATAGATGATGGAGCAATTTCACAAACGCACATTAGATACATATACCAAAAGACAAAATGCATACACAGAGAAAAGAAAGACAAATGGCACAGCTTTCTATCCACTTATGGTATATCTCATTGTTCAGTTGCCCTGGTGCATGGCTTACAGATATACGTAGAAGTTTATAGAATGACCACCTTTCAATATTATATACATGCTTCAACCTGTGTGTGTTTCAACCAGCATACGAGCTGAAAGTTTGTAATTCTTACTCAACAAATGGATACCTTTCAGGGTCACCTATTGTCATTTTTATAGGAGTAGCACAGATCCTCTCTTCTTTGTAAAATTAAAAGTCAAAGCCATGCATAGCAGATATAAACCTATGAGTCAAAATCTAGTATAGAGAGCAAAATGCAAATGGAAAGCTGATATTAGACTCATTACTTACTTCAAGTGCTGTGGTATCTCTTGGAGAAGTATTAAGTATGGCTTCAAACTCTTCCAGCCTTTTCTGTAGCAGATCCCAATGGAATAAAAGAATTCAAGTATTAACTATGACTGAATAATCATGCTTTCTCTTGGGTTATTCAATGTAAAGCTGAAGAGAAAGCACAATAGTATCTGTCATCCTACCAGATTCTGAATAGGAAAGGCAGGTAAATTCAAGTAAATATGAGATGACCAAAAGCTGGGATTCAAAAGAATTTCAAATAAAATGGGCCATGCAACTCACAAAAAATTTAATTACCTTAGCTTTGAGTGTAGGAAAACAAAATATTATTCAACTCTATTCTTTTACACTTTGTTTCCCTCATATACTTCTTCTCAAGAGAACAATTAACTCACAACACTGAACTAGGTGCAGTGAAGATTACTTTCAGCAAGTAAATAGTGGTATGCAAGGATTTCATTGCTTTTGAAGTCAAAGTCTGTTGAAAATGTGAACTTTCCTTAAGACCGAAAATTGGCCTCTTTCATGCAAAAAATAATACTTTCAGTGAAAATATCAAGCCTTGAGCACCTGAAGAGTAGCTTTTTCTTCTTCTGAGAGCTTCTTGTTGGCCACCACTGCTTCTTCAGAGGGACTATCACTGGAACATAAAGGCTTAAAAAGATCAATAACTCCAACCATAATGGTGTGTGGACTGCAGATCAATCACTGAGGAAAGAGGTTTTAAGAGACGCCAAGGGCACATAACTACCACTGGTCCTTGTTGGCTAGCTAATCCGTAGCTGGTTTGGCTTAATGAGTTTCCTCCGTTTCTTTTTCCATGCTGCTAAAAGTTCATTGTGTAAAATATAGACAGATTATTTCCGTGGTTACTTCTCAGTCTATATTCCAAATAGCTAAAAAGAAACTTGTGAATATTCTCACCATTAGCAATTTTTAATTGCTTTTGGCCATTCAACTTTTATTAGTTTCACTTATGAGAAATCATTTTAGGAGAAATGAAAAACTAAGTCTAGTTTTCTGTAAAGTGCAAGAGAAGGCCTAAGCCAAGCTAATGCATATTGGCCAGAAATGTGTAGATAGCCATCACTGATGTCAAAAGTGCGTTAGTGACGATGGGGAACTTAAGAGCACCTTGAGTCACAAGAAAGCCCATAAAAAAGAACAAGCATGCGAACTGAGTGGAATAACAGGAGGAAGATCTAGATGGATGGTTTATTATAGAGTAAATAGTTCAAGAAAACCTACAAGGAATATAAGAGCATCAACAGAAATTAGTAAACAGCATCTTTGCCAACAATCGAAGTCTACAACACTCAGAAATCCCGCAATGTGAATTTGCACAGGGAAATCACACAATAATTTAGCCTTTGCCAAGTGCCGACACACATGAGCCTGTCTTAAGTCAAGAAGTCTCATCCAAATAGAAGAGACACTGGAAAAGGGACCAACACACCCGCAATTTCAAAGATGCAGCAAAGGCCTTCATTAAAGCATACCTTCCGGAGGGAAGAAAATCTCCAAGAGCAAAAACCAAACCAAAGACAATTACTGCTACTCCAACTCCAATCTATTTGACATTGAAATTCAAATCAAAGATTAAGGATCAGCTGACCACAATTCCAAAATGTGAACTTCTAAATTTAACATGTGATCACAACGATACCTTTGTACCAAGTCCAATGGTTTTATCATCTGTTGCAGTCGGTGCATCATAGTCAATAGCTCCAAATTCTTTCATTTCATCTTCTTTTTTCTGCTCGATCGCTGACCTGAAGAGGATTAATTGAAAGATAAGTGTCCAGTTCGACCATTATGGAGAGCTCTATCAACATGTCACATGTGAACTAGAGAATGTGACCACACAGAGTAATATGTCTGTTCTGGACATTTGAACTGCACTTTTCCAGAAAGTCCAAGTGACAAAAATGACTTAAAAGTTGTTATACAATTCGATTGCTGCAGACAGAGAATGTCGTAATGATGCATGTAGCATCTTGGGTACAACTCAATCTTCAGATAATGTCTCACATAATGACACATGTCATGAAGCAAGGTGTTATATAGTGAGGCTGCACCTTCTAACTGCTTTCAGCCGTTCCTCAAAGTCAACGTCGATAGAAGTACTTTTTCTATAGTTCCCCTCGAATTTGGAACTTACACCTGGTGCCTCTACAAGAAGTGCAAGAGTAATGATGCACAATTAATGAAAGAAATATTTCCTACCTTAATCACATAAGCAAAAGCAAAAAAGGAAAAAAATAAAAAAAGCACTACTCTTTACATACAACGCAAATGGGCCTTTTGCTGGGGATCAAGAAAATGAATGAAATCAAAACCAACTGTGCCTTGAAATGCATTGTCTAGAACTCAATAGAGAAGAAACAAAAGATAGAAAGACAAAGTGGTTTCACAAACATCCATTTTAAACACAGTGAACCGTGAGATACACATAGGCATGACGTAACACCAGCAAATACTCAAAAACACACAAGCTGAGACTTCACAAGTGCAGCATGTGATGTTGCCTGAAGAAATACATAAAAGAACAAGGGATGAACGTTCTGTCAAAGGAGGAAAATATATTTCCAGCTGAAGCACTCATTCTATGTGATGACTTGTCCTAATATTTTGATCCTACAATGATTTTCTACTGATTTAGCTCTTTTAAGGCGGCACCATTAAGCAAGAAAAATCAAATCTAACAATCTGGGGATGTCATTCGGGAAGCTTCAGTTTTACCAAGCAGACAGCAAAAGCAAAACATCCATCTATGGCTGGCTACGCAAGTGAGAGTGATTCATGGACTTACGGCTAGGTAGAGGACCAGGCTGATTGGGCGTGGATTTCCTGTACTGAGCAAAGACAAGAGATAAGTGAAACCAATGCTGGGAAACAGCCTGTCAGGATGGAACAATTCTCCTAGGATATAGCAAGAAACAGAAGCAAGCAAGAAAACAAATGGGCCGTCACAAGCAAACAGCTTTAGAATGAACTAGTTGGAATTGAGCTCAAAAACTGCAGAGCCAAAAAATGGGACTGCAGGCGATCTTGGGTATACCTCTTTTGGGTGGAGGGATCGCTGTCCTTGGAGATTTTGTTGGTCTGAGAATTTGATAAGAGCAAAGTTCACTCCCAACTCGAACTCGTATGGAAAGGCTACAGACCACGAAGAGGGAGGGAAGGTGCGTACCTTGTTGGTCCCAAAGCCCCGCCTCGGGTTGGATTCAGAGGAGCATGCTATCCGTCGCACGCCGAATGGGTTGAAGTTTCGGTAGATAGTGGCGGAGTGGGTCGCCGCGAGAGACATGATCCAAGGACCCCGACTCTTCGTCGCTCCGGAGCTCTGGGAATCATCAAAGCATCATCACTTTCAAGATGGGACGAAACTCCGGTGGTTTTACTCCGAAATGACGCCACAAACAAGTCGAGCTAGAATAAGGCGACGAAGGAAGAAAGCAACGATCGCTATGATATCACCATAGTCGTCGTGTTAGTTCACGCTCGCCTTACTTGTCTGTCCGTCTTTCGAGCGAGCTGCTGTTCATCTCCTGACAAGATCCCAACCATTGGCCAAAACCATATCTATATCCTTCGGCTGCCACGTCGTCACTCAGTCGTCGACGTGGCACTGGGACTGGGACTTCCCAGGTGCTCCTGGAGGATGAGGGAGCTGACATTGAGTAAAGCAAATGCTAGAATTACTCTTCCCCATCAATCACTTGAGCCATGGCGCTTAAGGGGCATAGCTATCCAATGGCGTTCTTTTAGCAGATCAGATGTCCGAACCTAAATCTCGAATATAAATTCTAACCTTTCCCTTTCGAGAATGCGCCAATAATAATAATTTGGGAGCAAGAGTCATTACATCTAACAACAACCACACGGAGACTTGAATTATATTTCGCTGGAGTTCTTGTTGATGTCATAAAAGCTCCTTACTTTTACACTTTCGATAGAGTGAAAGCTCTCCGTCGCGTGATCAATGCACTATCGGGACAAAGAAACCGCCTGGTCTCGGTCGATGTTATGATTTTATTTCTTTTTGGATCTTTTCAGAGCCGATTACATTCCCATGTTGCTTGATGATTTTTCTTCCCAAGAATTCGGAATGTCTTTTGTATTCAACGGGCCGACATCAACGATGATAAAGAGTTTCAAGAGTTGGAACACGGGTGCGTCTTATTCTTAAAGTTCGGGTCTTTAGGAATGACATGTCGGATATCGTCGTGCTCCCTCCGTTGTCATCCACAGAGTTATAATGAAGGGAAGGGGCTGGCAAAGATGACACACAAACTGCTCCTCCCCTGTTTTCACCTCATTCTCTACCTCATCTGTTCTTGCTCCAGCTGCACAGGCCAAATTTGCCGTTCCCCAAAGACGGAAATGAAAAGATTAAAAAAAGACCCAACAACAAAAAACAATATAGTCCCGGAGTTTCGAATTGGAATGATGCGCAATGGTGGAAAGCAACAAAGGATCAGTCGTCTGCTACTCTAATTCTAATTTGCTTATCATTGTTGCTGGGGAGGATTGGCGACAGAGCTCCAAATCTGAGAGAGGGAGCTCAGCAGGGTGCCCATGCCGCTGATGGCGGCTCCGGAAGCCACCCCGATGGCGAAGGCCCCTGGATAGCCGGGCTTGGAGTCCACCTTCGTCTCAAGCACGGCGAGGCGAGCATTCAAGGCGTCCAGCTTCCGGGCGGCGTCGGGCGGGATCTTGTCGTTCTTGGGGCCCCGGGAGGAGACGACGCGGAGGAGCAGCTTCTGGAGGTCGTCGATGGCCTTGAGGGAGGCTTGGGTGGAGTCCAGTCCCTGAGACTCGTAGTGGGAGACGAGCTCCTGAGGGGAGGGCATCTTGGTCTTCTTCTTCTGCTGCGGAGGGGCCTTCGTCTTCTCCTGCCCTGGGAGTGTGCTCATCGGCTTCCCCGGCTTCCCCGGCTGCTGCATCCTCCTCCTCCTTCACAGAGAGAGAGAGAGGTGGGTTTTTTGGCCAAAACCCTAGAATGTAGAGCTGCAAGCCTGCAATGCGCTTGCTGTTGCCGGTGCTACAAGATGGATGGGCTTCTGAGAGATAAAAGAGAGAACGACAGCAGGACCTGCAAAAGACCCCAACAGAGGAGAAAGCTAATCCTTCGTCCTTTCGGCTTTTGAAGTGTGCGCCGGCTCCGATTTGCGGAAAGCAAATGTGGGTTTTGGAATTTGGGCTTCGGCTTGGGCCCATTGTAGATGATCTCCACTGTTTGTTACCGCCGTACGGAGACATGGCCCAGTGCATTGCACGTCACAAAGAATGGTCGGTTGATTTCCTCGAATGTCAAAAGCTTATTGCTCGACGGAATGCTGAGGCCATTTCTTTTGATCGCAAGACATCACCTCCCGCCTTCCCCTTAGATTCACAAAAGAAAAAGAAAAAGAAAAAGAAAAAGCCCACAATTAACCCGGTATAAAATCACATCTCAAGGAAAGACATGAACGGTGGTCGTCTTCTCTTGATGCAAATTTTTCCACCTCGCCTTATCTTTCCGTTTAAAACGAACTTGATATTAATGTTATTGACTTCCTTCAGAAAAGTCAGCTGTCAGACATGGATGCCACGGATGCACTACCATTTGATTGGTGAGCATCGGTCATACAGAACCGTAAGTTCAGCGCTCTACAATTGAAATCCAGTGTGCTACTCATAAAAAAGTCTCTTGAGACATGCGCCCTTGCTTTTTCCTTAGTGATTCGGTGAATGTCTAGATCAGCTTTCGGCTCCTTTATCGATTCAGCACATCCGAGATTCACTCCTTGAATACTCTCGTGTTAAAGAGTGGAACTCAAAATGAGAAAGAGACAAACAAAATTCCTAGTCTGACTTGCATTAAGAACAGAATCAACGCCATTCCAAAGAAAGCTACCTAATCTCAATCAAGCAGTATTTCATGACAGCAGAGAATTACAAAACTAAACTGCCAGAACTCAGCACTAAAGTAGCCTTCGTTCCTAACTTAAGGCCCCCAATAGATTTTATGCTACACCAGGCGTACTAGAATGAATAGCAACTTAAACGTCTCTTTATTCAAACACAGATGTTAGTATGACATTCAATTCGACACCCTGGGGATATACATCAAATCAAAAACTCCTATCTAATGCATTTGGCAAAGTATACTCTAGTCAGACGAAGATGGGTGCCGGCTTGGATTCGCTGTTGAAAATCCCGGTATATATGGACAAACTCTCACAGAAACACAGGAGCCATGACGAGCGTTATTGTCGCAAGCATCTTTATCAGCACATGCAAGGATGGTCCAGCCGTGTCCTTGAAGGGGTCACCCACACTGCATCCAACAGACCAAAATCAGTAAGCAATTAGGTTATTGCAGTCATGTGGAAAGAGGGAAATATCGCAAGGTTTTCAAATTCTGGCAGATGCAGTAGCAGCATACAAGAGCACAAATGAGAGTGTCATAACAAGCACATCAAGCACACATGGGAGGACATGACCATGCATCTTCATGCTATGCCATCAACCCCAATCGCCACTTATTTTATAAGATGCTCCTCGCCCTTATTTAAGCAAAATGGCAAAGTTTTGTCAAACTCACGTATCTCCAGTGACTGCAGCTTTATGACTCTCACTCCCCTTGCCTCCAAGAGCTCCTGTCTCGATGTACTTCTTCGCATTATCCCAGGCACCACCTGCTGTATTCAGGAAGAGAGCCATAAGGATACCAGAAACTGTAGCGAACATTAGAAAGGCAGCCACAACTTTTGCCCCAAGAAGAGGATGTCCTGTGTAATGCCCCAAAATCCGGAAAACAAGACCTGCAAAGATACGTGCAAAGGTTAGCAACCATGGCAGACATCTCATTGCCTACACCAAATAAGCTTAGCTCAGAGCAACCAAGGAGGAAATACAACAGAAAAAGAAGTCATGACCTACTTATCATCAAACAAACAATAAGTCCACACGATATGAACAATTACAACCCACCAATTGTTATAGGTGAAATAATGGCCAAAGCCCCGGGTTTAATCATCTCCCTCAATGATGCAGTTGCTACTATGGCAACACATCGACCATAATCAGGTTTCTCCTTGTAGTCCTGAGCCAACAAAAGAAGGATTTGGTCATCAAGTAACCTGACCAAAAAAAGCTTCAGGGAGCACACTCATAATAGATACCCACCATTATACCAGGCCTCTCAATAAATTGTCTCCTCACTTCAGCAACAACCTCTTGTGCAGTTCGGCCAACAGCTGAACAGGCCCATGCACTAAACAAATAAATAAGCATGGAACCTAGCAACCCACCAACAAAAACTTCTGGAATTGCAATGTCAACCTGAATATCAAATAAAATTGCAGGGTGAGACACTACACACAAAAGCTATCCAAATAGGAGGATTTATAATGATTGAGAAATCACCCACCTCTTTGAAAGATTCACGAGCAAATGAAGACACCTCATCCATGTAAGCACTGAACAGAAGAAAAGATGCAAGTGCAGCTGATCCGATTGCAAAACCTTTGGTTGTAGCTTTAGTGGTGTTACCCACTGCATCTAGAACGTCAGTAATTTCCCGAACACTTTCTGGCTGCATGAAATAATGCATGCACGTGAGGGTCTACACCAATCAAACTTAGGAATTTGTCTAAAATTCTTTCAACTAAGGCTTTTTCAACTTTCCTTGAGTTAGATTTTTTTTTTTAATGAGATGGAAATTTGGAAGAAATTTGGTCATTACCTGCTGACTCATCTCCACAATTCCACCAGCATTATCAGCTATTGGACCAAACATATCCATAGTGAGAATATAGGCGGCAGTACTGAGCATGCCCATCGTCGCTACGGCTGTTCCAAAGAGACCTCCAGTTGGATTGCCAGTCTCATCCAACAAACCAGAAGTTTGGCCCAGCCAGAAAGCTGATATTATCGATACACTTATGACAAGGACTGGAAGAGCTGTTGATTCCAAACCCAAGCTTACTCCAGCAATTATGTTAGTTCCATGACCTGTGGAGCTAGAAAGAGCTAGCATGCGTACTGGCTCATGCTTGTAGTCTGTGTAATACTTCGTGATCCACACAAAAATATAGGCTGTCATGATACCAACCAGTCCGCACAAAGCAAAGTTCAACCATGCAGAAGGGGCTTGCTCAGTATAAAGCATCCACCGTGTAGACTGTAGATTTCAATCCAGCAAAATCAAGTGTCAGAACCTATTAACATGACTTATACCAAAAATAGAGGCAGGGGCAAGTTGGTGAATTTTAAATTTGACAAACAACAGAAATAATTACAAGAAAGCTTTTTATCCTTCAATGGATATTCACAGCGAAGGCAAAAACTTGAGAACGGTCAGAGAAACAATACCGCGGCAAAAGTGAGAACGGCTAATACTATAGTAATAGAGTATCCTTTCTGAAGGATTGTCATTGGATCCTCAATGGACGCCTTCAGACCAGATTCACGTGTTCCCCTGATCGAAAGTATTCCAACTGATGACACAACCAGGTCAAAGGAATGGACAACAAGAGGAAACAAGATGAAGCCGGATGGATCTGCATGAAAGCAAACTGCCAAATTAGTCTTTGTAAATAAGCAAACAAGCGCAGTGGTTGTCACTTCAAGCTGTGATTTCCCCAGGTCTTCAGCTTGGAAAATTGTATGACAACTTCCATTGAGTTGATTTTCAAAAATGAAACTCTTAAAATATTACAGCTATTTTGTTTTGGCATTCATAATGCAACAGCAAAGTTGAGGGATCACTTTATCAACAAGAGCAGATCACAACTTTGTTATTTTCCATGTTCACTCAGAGAAACCACAACAACCTCTGTAGGTTGTTCAATGAGCTCTGGATGAGCTTTTTGGGATGAACTATCCAACTTATTGTCTCATGGAGGTCCTCTCTTATGTTTGGTAGGATGTAGGGTTTAAGAATTATACTTATATGCTATTTTCTTAAAAAGTTTGGCATTTTTAACTTTAAGCTGTAAGGCATTGTGTAGCCATAAAGAAATCACCTTTCCCCAATTGTTAGCTCAATTTTCTCCCATTAAAGGGAGACTTCATTGGTCATTTGCCTTTTAAATGTCTCACGATTCTGCTTGCAGTCACAAATGCCAAAAAGGAATTTTAACCAGAGTCAATACTGAAGCAGCAGAAGCATTTGTCTCCAATCAAACTGGATGCCATGCATTAACTAATCTTTCCAGCTCTAAAGTAACAAATAACACTCCCACGTCCTAAATTTTCTCCACTCACAGTAATTCAATCATTGAACTAACTGTGAGTGTGATCAGATTACCAAAACTTCCAATTCAACTTCACTCATTCGCACGTACACAATGGCTAAGTAACTTTGCTTCAACACAACTTCCAAACTAAAACTATCAAAACACACCAAACTTTAGTTTGGAGAGTAAATAGATAAAAATCGTAGTCGCATACGGTTGAAAAAAGGAAATGAAAATTATGTTCCACTTGAGAGGTCTCTCTCTCCTATATATTGCGAAAGTAGTTGGGTTGCGCTCCTTTAAATTCATGCTAAAATGGGCTTAAATATCATGCCGAGGGAACTGCTTGATTCAAACATGTGTAACTTTAAATTTAAACACAGGTGTATGACCAGAAAGTAGATATACCAAGAAACATGTCATTTCTTCGTCTATCTTACTTTTGGGCTAAAAGACCTGATTATTTCTCTGTTGGGCCAGGAACACTTGCCTGCAATTTTACAACGTTGGGCCATTGTTCCTCCAAGTATCATAGCACTAATGATTTCGGCTGCAATACTTTCAAAAAGATCAGCGCCTCGAGCAGCACAATCACCCACATTATCTCCTACCTGCATTGACAAAACTTAAGTCAGCTCCTCAGAAGATAATTTGCTTCACAGGAAAAGTACGTACCCATGGAGCCAAAATTGCTAAAGAATTTGGCAAACAGACATATTTAGCTGATTGAATGCTTAGAAGCCAGCTTTAGGATTCTTATCTCAACACACACCAATGGAAGAGAAAAAAAAAAACATACAAAAGAAAGGGTGACATTGACAGAAGGCATCTATCTGAGCCACAGGGTCTAGGACTGTGAAGGAAAAAGGCTTGCCTCTCAATGCTGCCCCACAAACTAATGTATTTACATATCTAAAGTAACACAAGGATGGCAAATCAACAGCATAAAGTAACATGACTCCAACGACACTCACATTATGAGCAACTAACAATTCAAGTCCTTTTTCAAATAGCTGCTGAACTAAGGATGCCAAATCGGGTTCATTATATTAAAACATTCATTCACCACAAAAGTTGTGAAAATTGTTCATTTTTGGTGAATTACTCATCATGCACCTCTTTGTTTGTGGATTCTCTACTTATAAATGATGGATATTTTTAAAAACCTGAGCTTAAAGCCAGTGAACTTCTTCCCCAATATTACCAAATGCCACAACTGAACAAAGCATCTCACCAAACAACCATCCCCAATCTTCATTTTTGAAACTCAGTCAACAAATCAGCGCAAATGGCACATCTTATTGGACCCCACCTGATGACTAAAAAAGACAGACCAACCTCCTATCTTCCAAAGAAGAAGCCAAATGTGCGATTCTATTCTCCATGAGACTGTAAAGAAAATAGAAATTGGGATTGCAAGTAAAATAACATCATGAAACTGTCTCACCAACCATATACATGGTCCTGACCTCTAGAAACAAAAACTTAGAATGCTAATAAAGAAAAGTTCCAAAACGACAGTAATACATGCAATACCGAGAAGCAAATAGTCATTAGTCTTAGAAAGCACAAGTGAACAACCAATTACCAAATCAGCAATCACAGCAGGATTCCGTGGATCATCTTCTGGTATTCCCTGCTCTACTTTGCCTACGAGGTCAGCACCAACATCAGCTGCTTTTGTATATATTCCACCACCCAGCTGGGCAAACAGAGCCACAAATGATGCACCAAAACCATATCCCACCAATAGAAGGGGCACTGCAATAAAAACATAGAAGTCATGTCACAGACTTTATAAAATCATTGCCCCCCCCCTCTTTCTCTCTCTCGGGAAAGTAAACAAATATTGATACCATATATCGCACATGCTAGAATACCCTATTGGCATTCGTGGCCTGATGTAATAATAAACAGGTCTTAGGAATGAATCTCACTCTGCCCTGAACAACAACAAGAATGCTCCATGCATAAAATAGTCACTGATTTATGAAACAATCATGGAGCTAAACCATAGATGATCAACTAAAAAATAACACAGAGCATACGCTTTTTTACTTTAAGGCACTAGATCTGTAAAAAATTCAAGGAGTAGTTGAGACATACATTCAGTAACCTTCATGGAACCTGGAGAGTCCACGTCCAGCCAAACATAAAATGCAGCATAAAGGATAGCTATTCCAATAACAGCCATGCCAACCACCACCAATGCAGAGAAGCCACCCGCACGAACAGCTATCTGTACATAATTCTCATTGATAGTGACATGATCCATTATTTTTCCAAGAAATAATCAACACAAAAGAAGATGGAAAAACCTGCAACGCCTCTCTTGCCGATCGCCTTGCAGCACTAGAGACTCGAACATTTGCACGAACAGACACCCACATACCAATGTAGCCTGCAATACCTGAACACAAAGCCCCCAGAAGAAATGCAGCAACAGTGATATAAGCAGATGTTGACCTGTACCAACAAGCCCAGTGAATATGCTTGTCAATAGATAGATAACAAAGAAGAGGAAAAGACTGCACTCAACCAGTTTATATTTGGAAATCACCTCCCGAGACCAGAAGCTTCTTGTTGTGGTGATGTAGTGCGAAACAGATAAATACTGAGGATGACTAAAGCCAGTAATAGTGCCATCTTGGAGATAGTCCCGTATTGGGTCCTAAAAAAACCTTCAGCGCCATCACGAATAGCATCTGATATCTAAACAAGTGACATCATAAGTTCAGAAGGGTCAGACAAGGAAAAAAATTATGCCTGGAATAAAGAACATAAATAAAAGGAAATAAGAAAGAAAACACATAGATGAGGTAACTGCCAAAAACAATATACCTGAACCATCTCAGGGGGGCCCTCATCCTTTGAAAGTACCCACTTTGTGAGATATATTGACAAAAGGAAACTGATAATGCAAACAGAGAAGACGAACACTATGACTGGAGAAGTTTTTGCACCAATGTAAAAGATCCCTCCCAATACCAAAAGCAGCAAGATAAGAAGAACCCGAACGTTGATTCCCATCAACAAGCGGATAATCTGAAGAATAGAATGGGGTCAATATATCCCTGAGATTGAACTTAAGTTATACAAAGCAAATAAAGATGCTCAACAATCAACATACAGTTTATTATCCATCGGGCAAGAGAGTCAACCACTAAAAGAGGGTCTACAAGAAAAGCTACACATATCCTTAAGAAAACTTTACACAAAATTCTCAAGAGTCAATGCTGAAACAAGAAATTGGGTAAAGTGGTATGGTTAAGCCTACCTAAAAAATGCATCAAATGCTGTTCTAATGGAGTAATTATCAAGTCAATGGCGGGTGGAGGATACACCTAGGGAAGAAAAAGGAAAAGACGTGACAAACTAACAGCATACACGGGGCTAAACAATCACACACGACCAAAGAAAATTAACATTTTTGATGCAAAAACTTGCAGATAAGAAGACAGTATGTCCTCACTCGTGGGGTGTAAGGCTTATTGCGCATGCTTGGAAACGTCCTGGGCTTGTCCTGGTAGGACCTCAAAGCTCCACTCTCCATGTCATCATCCATGGCCATCATTTGGGAGGAGTTTACTCTCCGTGCAACAGGAAAAGGGTTGTACTCACCAACTTGGGGCGAGTCACCCCCTAAACCTGGTCGCTGAATTTTGGCACTTGTGCTTCAGCCACCAGGAGTAGAATCTGCAAGCCCAAATCTTAGATGAGTTTTCAAGTTTAAAAAAAGAGTACAGCTTTGCTCTCCTTCTAGTAAAGCAGCTTCTTCCCTTGTCCTTTACCAAGAAATCCAAATAAAGGCAAAACTACATTAGACACGGTTTTTTCCAGCCAAGAACAATGCCTGAAGAATCGAACGTCAATTAGTCATTAACAACATTGCCCACGGCACTCTAGTATCCAGTATGTATCGCATTCAAAAGGAAACTAACAATCGACATAAGGAAAAGCAAACTAGCACAACGCCCAGCACGACCCCTATACAGCTCCATGACCAATAGCGAGAGGTTTATACCACCAAATCCACGATCGCGGCCAAACCATCGAAATCTAGCGGTCAAATTCCTCGAGGTCGTCTCGACCAACATATCCAGATGAGATAAAACAGGGAAAAGAGACGAGATAAAAGCCCGCTCGGAGTTTAGCAGACAACCAAAGTGGGAAGCAGACGAGTGGCACAGTCGGGGCACTGAGCCGGGGGAAGCAAAACAGGGACACGAAACCCTAAGATCTGTTAAAGTCCGACACGACCAACCGAACCACATAACCAGTCAAAGCGACCACGACAAACTCCCGAGGCAAGATCTAAAACAGCGGCAACGCGGTCGGTCAGGATAGAATTGCAGATCGAGAGGAGGAAACGCACATCGAGGAAGCATGCATTTTCTCGAGTCGCGGTACAGGAAAAGAAGGGAATCCGGAACCCACCTGGTCAGCTGGGGGCTATCGAGAAGGAGCGACGGTGGGAGAATGCGCGACCGCCTGCGTATCGAAGGCCGAGAGACGCCACTGATCTCTGCCTGCGAAATGAAGTGGGACGGAGGTGCGGAATCGGAATCCGAGTCAACTCAGCAAAAGGGCGGGTGCCTGGTGCCGGGTGCCTGGTGCCTGGTGGTACGACGAAAGAAATTACAGCTCCCTCCTCTTCCTTCTCCTTCTCCTCCTTTCTTCCTCTCTCTTCGTCTTCTTCTTCGTCTTCTTCAGTTTCTGATTTCTCTTCCTTCTTTCTTTATTTTTGTTTTTTGTTTTTTTGGCTGCCTTCTTTTTTACTGAGTGTTTTAATTAAAAAAGTTTTGAAACGATGCGCTCGCTTCGCTTCGGCATATTCGCTTCTCGGACAGGTCACGACATCCAATAGCGTCGCGCCACGTAATTAATCAATTTGGGAAGCTCGATCGGGTTGGTTGCCATGTCATCTTTTCTTCTGCCCCCTCTTCTTTCGCTTTCTCTTTCCCGGTTGAAAATACGTTATTTAATTGTTCTGGATAATTCTGTAGTCGTGAAAAAAAAAAAAAAAGGAAAAATTCTACGGTTATGGAGTTTTTGTCTGCGCAAGCGTTAGAAAGAAGCAAATTTTAGCGAATGTGGAAGGAATGATGGTCTTCTTTTGAGAAGAAAAATAAAAAACGCATGAATACATTCCAATCGAACCATATGAATTGATGTGATGTTTACGTTGAGATTATTATAATCTAAACGCGTACACCAGAATGGATGTAAAATTATGAGTTGGTTAATAGCCATATCGTTCGATTATAATTTCTACACGGAGTAAGAACTATTGCAAGTGATACCGCTCCGTTGTATTTGACTTTGATATATTAAACAGCTTCAAATGAGACAATCAAGCACACTTGATAGATGAATTAGGGTTGGCACAAAGGAAATAGGGGTCGGTGAGGCCCAAAAAAGGGGTACACCTTCCATCTCTGATGACATGATCAATAAGAGGGTCCGATGCTTTTTAAGTTCTTCCTTACAAATGAATGAGGAGCTTGGCTGAGATGGGCAAAAATCCAAAAAAAAAAAAACACTTGCCTTTCATAATCCACCCTATGCGTCTCATAACACATGTCTAATTGCATTTTTACCTTCAGCGGAAGAGTCATCACCTTTCGACATATATATTAATAAAAAGAAAGCCAAGATTTTATGCTCCACCAACTTAAATGACCCCTTTATGACAAACCTCTCCACCTAAAATAAAAAATAAAAAATAAAAAATTACATGACCGTTTTGAAAAGTGCAATTCTCTTTAAAGTACATCTACTTGTTTCATTTCGCTTCAAACTAAATTTGAGAAAGTAAATCTCTAACCTACTTTTAGAAGGAATGTGCATGCGTACATACGTGTACATGCATATGTTCCGAGTATAACTCATCAAAGCAAATCCACGGAGTGCTAAGGTGGGCTGATTAACGCCGCATGCCTTGCCTTCGAAGTAATAATTGGGCCTTAAAACCTATTTGAACCCACTGGCAAGCCCCCTTCTTCGGCAGTACCATTTCATCAAATTATTTTTAGTTGACATTTTTCTATTGCAGCTCCTAAGAAAGTACATCGAGTGAACGATGCATTGATTTTAAAAAGAATCTGCTGGTGAGTATGCATATAAATGCATCCTTGGAAGCTCGGTAACGGTAACGGTAAAGTGTATTCGTGAGCTCAATTTGATGGAATTGAGGAGTGGTGCCTCGGATTAAGTACACACTTTTCAGTATGCTAAATGGTTTTTGACGGCCATTTCATCTCCAACGATGGATTAGGTTTGAAAAGGAGGTAGTTGTCTCTCCGCTCTGGCTCAGTTGCTTCTCTTGTTTGGCGTCAATCCTTACATTTGTTGGAATCTACTTTGGAAAGTGGTCATTATAGTCATCTCCTTTAAGTTAATGGAGTTGAAAAGGTGACGATGCATATCCAATTACTTCCTCCAATACCATATCATTAACCATCTAGAAAGATTCTCCCATACTTTTGAACCAACTTTGACTTTTTCAATGATCGGATTGATTCACGAGACATATAAAGAATTCGCCAAAAAATATCTAACTTTATCTTGTATTGGGCATGAGCCAAATGCATGATATGATTAATTTTATCCTTGCTACGACATTCCTAGAGGTAAACCATGAGCGAAAAAGCTAGTGGATAACTAAGCCCAACACTCGGCGCAAAATCTCTTAAGCCCATATCAATTGCAACTTTCGAGTTATGAATTAATTGATTTAATGGGCAAATCAATTCAATTGGGAATTATCACTAATCGATTATTGATAGGTCGATTAGACAATAAGTATAGTGTTGGAGAGCACAATATTTCCATGGACCAAAGCTTTATGGATATGAGATTTTATCGCGCTACATAAATTTAATGTCTTTTCAGTAGCTTTTCTTATTTCAAAAATATTTCGCGGGTAGTCTTGGTCAATTTTAAGCCTAAGCTATTAAATTGTAAGAGTACTTAAGAAATCAAAATAATAAAAAATTGCTAAGAATAGAGCAAGATTCTAAATACGTCAATCTAAAGCAAAAGCATAATTCAACTATGATTATAGCCCCAACCAATCTACAAGGTTTTAATTAAAAGAAAATGGATGCCCAACCTAAACATGTCATAAAATTCACTAGGAAAGGAAGGAGCACGGGGAAAGGAAGTGGCCCTCTCGAAGATGGTGATTTCTCCTCCGACAAAGCCGTGCCTCTCCTATTGCGCGAATGTCTCTCTTTCTTCTTTGGCCGTCTCCTTTCTCTGCGTGAATGAAGAAGACCTTCACTTATCTTTGATAGGCATAGGCCCACCACCCTATTCATCTCTCTTGCAATACCTTCTTTCCTTCTGAAGAATAATCATATATTATTGACCTTTTGCTCTTTAAGGAAAATATGGAATATTATATCTTTGCATGGCCGAACAGATTGATTGCAATTTTCTTTCCTCTTCTTTTTAATTCATTTGACCATTTGCTCTCTGTCATGTCTTTTTAATGATGGCCAAGATTTGGACATAACGTTTTCCTGATTTCCAAATTCGATTGAAGAATTCAAATTTACTTTAAGACGACCGTGTCCTATGCTCATGCCGAGTTCAGCCACATAGAAGGAAACATGGGCTTGGCCTAATTTTTATTCCGATGGGCTTTGTCCAATTGATTCACTTGGGCTCAAAATCTCCCTGTACCAGTTTGATTAAAATGCAATTATATGGGCTTATTATCATGCAATTTAATATTATTTTTGGTTCACTGACTCTTAGTTTTCTATGCAATATATATTTAAATGAGTTATCAAAATTAAGGTGTTAATAATCCCAATTACCAAAGCCTCTCATGTGCATCTCGTAAAGCTTACAGATACTTTATAAGTAGAGAATCTTTCGTTTATATCTTTTTTTGTGGGGTTAGAAGGAAATCTACTTTCAATACTTTTCCTAAAGAAGCCCAGTCTTTCCAAATTCACTAAGATTTGCTTCTTGTAAAGCATACATATACTTTATAACCGGTGAATTTTATATGACTTGGCATATTAATTAAAAAATCCAATCCATGTTTCATTTCTATGTGGCATGCTTGGCATTAAATTCACTTTTTAATATCAATCGGCATTGAAGTGATTACTTTAAATAATATTTACAACTTTTAGATGACTTTGTTTAGGGATTATATGTTAACCGAACATGCTGACAAGCCACTTAAAACTTAGAAATCAATAAAATATATCAATGTCGGATTTCCGGCGATCCAAATCAGAGTTGACACTTAAGTGATTTGAAAATTTTTTTGCACTAAAGTGAGTATCGTACATAACTTTTAACACTTCTAATATCCTTCTCTTAGTCCATATATAATTACATGTGTTGTGAGGACGATTTTGTGTTAATTGCTCAATAAAAGATTGACCATATCAATAACAATTTGAAAAGATTCTGACATAATTTGCTATAAACAGTAGGGGTGATCGGGTTCCATGTGGGTAGGATTTAGACCTGAACTCTATACCCGATCATGTTATCATTGGTTCCTTTTTTGGACCTTTATCCTATCCTATTTGCATTGGACCCTATTTTGGACCCAATTTTATTTTTTCGAGAACAAGGTCTACCCATTTTCATTGGAGCCTGTTTTGCAACCGCCAGATATCCTATATGGCTTCGAATTTTATATTAATTTGCAAGAAAACATCAACGTAATCCTCCTAATTTGTATTGAAATACAAAGCACATGTAATCAATAAGTACATGAAGTTTTTGACTAAATAAAAAACTAAGGATCATAAGGCTAATTATCATAAACAAACATCATAAGACAAAGCAGAATCCTAACATTGCACAAACATTAGCAACCGGTTCCAAAACCAGTTTGGTTCCGAGTGGGCTTTGCTTGAAACCGGTTTCCAAAAATTGGAATCGGTTCCTAAGCCTGTTCAATTGAGAACCGGTTCTCGGATTAGTTTTTTGGGTGGTTCGATCTGGTTCTCACGTAAACCCGGTTTGGTTCCACACCTCTAACAAATAGTGAGCATTTTGATGAGCCGATTAATTTACTAGATACCCAGAGGGTTTGCCTATGTTAATTTGTTCTCATTTCTTAGAATTAGCACAGATGCTCCATATATGTAATTCAGAAACTGCACACAAAAGCATTATTGGGACATTGATAATTGTTTTTCACACTGCTTTCCCAGAACAAGCTTGAATAGAAGCTGCTTTCATACGGTCTTTGTCTACTCCAGCGTTGCACATGTTCGCCATGGCTTTTGTGTATTGCTTTCCATACTCGCTCAGGCGTCCACAATATTGCTCGTAAGTCCTTACCTGTATGTCACAATGAACAAATTCGACATTAGAAATTGTTCCCAAGATAAATTGGATGTGCATACACTTGCATCATAGAGGGATTCGAGAAGTAATTGATGAGAAAAAAAATCAGGGAGACTCACAAATGTCTTGAAGCAGTCCCAGTCATCAACAACAGGTTGGTCTCCATGTCGAACAGCAGTCAACATGCTTGCGGCATTGGAGCCTTCGAACAGGTGGTTGACAATTTGGTTGATGCTGCGATCAACATGCGATCGGCGAGCAATTTGCTCGTCCAGTTTCATCTGTGCTTCCACGCTCTCAGCAGACCCTTTGGGAGCTTTTCGCACCTACAACCACCCTCAAGTAGTCAAAAGAACCATATTCCTTTTATTAATTACCAGTCAGGATAGATAAATTAATATGCCAACACGATCAACAGTGACGGAGATGAACCTGGTGTTGGAAAAAGACCAAATCGGCTTCTCGTTGGGGTACTGCCTGGAAATTTGAAAAAGAGAGCTCGTCTAAGGGAACAGTAGAGACTTTCTTGGATCGCCGACCCATGTAAGTAGAGAGGAAGGCCTTGCTGAGATTGGCGTTCCCATATTGCATCACGTGTGACAGATTGGTCCTCTTCTTCACCGCTAAGTATTGCTCGTGCAATGTTCTTTTCCCCAAATCGTGGGCTTCACTATACTCACAGACCGAAATTCAGATTAATGGAGACAGGATCAAAGAGAATAGAAAATGACTACATGTACATTTGACAAAGGGATCACGCCCCGCATATACACACAGACACACATGCTTATCTTGCTATTTACTCATTAGCTAGCTAGCTTTCTTTTCTTTTGAAAGAGTCATTTCTTGCCTTTGCATTTAATGATTGAATGTTTACTCTCATAAATAGACAAGTGACATAAAAATACCTATCCTCCATCCAAGCGATACTGTAGAGATCCCCCAAACAAGTACCATACTTGTCAAGATCCCCGACAGTAGAATCTCCAGGGCAGTAGCAGCCCCAGCTGTCCTCCTCGGCGTTGGACGCCGTGGTCACATAGATCCCTATGTCCTTGGGGAGCAAGCCTTGGAACATGCTCCCCGCCTCACACGCCTCTATATATATCACCATGTTCTTGTACTTCTTTGCCTTATACATTTGATTCAACACATTCACAAAGTCCTTTGCGTATATATAGTCCCCCGCAGGCATGCTCATTAGCCCCGGGGATCCATGGTCGGAGTAAAAGAAGAAGACGTGGTCATTTGGGCCACTCTTCAAAACCTTGCCGCTGCCCCCGCTGAGAGCTGCCTTGTTCCCGAGAAGGACTGCATACAAGTTGGCTGTGGTGGTCTCGGTAAGGGTGTAATCCTACAATATTACCCAATTGATAAGTTAGGATCGAAAATCAATCGCGTGATTATGCATCCTCCTGTATAGTGAATGTATGCAGTAGCTAAATGATTAGTGTTAAATCGAGACCTTGGGAACTCCATGGTAGACATCTGAACCATTGGGTTTGTTGATGATGATACCCTTGGTGGGATTTTGCGTGCTTTGGGCAATGTCGTCGTACATGAACACAATAATATTCTCATCTTTCAATCCATTTGCCTTTAAGATTTGGTAGGCATGGCACACATCAGCCTGCATAGACACACATCACACAAGTCAATACACAAGTCAATCTATTTCATAATAGGGATAATTGTATCGAAAGTATATAATTCTAAAACTTTCAAAAAGTGTAATTAAATCTTAAAAATTGCGATTATATGGTACGGATGTTATTATATGCAAGGAGGATATGATAATTTACTTTAGCGAGCGGTCGATCACCTGGTGCCTGTAGTTTTCATAACTGTTGGATCCGGCGACTAGAACAGCCCATCGAGTGCCATTTCGATCACCATAATCACCGCCCGACTTCGACACAATTTCTCGAAAGCTCCTCCGACTCTCGCTCACATCTGCCACTGTCAGTGCTGTAAGCAGGAGAAAAGGAACAAGGCTGCCATAAAAGGAGGGCATCATCATCAGATGGAAAGCTGGAGAAGATGAAAAATGAGAACAAAAATATCTAGATAATTCCGCTCTCAGAGTAGTCACGCTCTAGCAGCTATCTTCTGAGTATACAAGAGACCTTGCTCGATCTCCGCATAGAATATATAACGGGAGAATGAACAACAATAAACCCAGCTAATAAATTGAAAGAAACCGAGTAGAATTTCTTATTTTGGTACGTTTATATTGGGATTTGGAATTTTTCTTTGTAAGCAAATAAATGAAAAGGTTAATAAAGAAATAAATCCAACCAATGTTGCAAAAGTATTCACAAATCGATTGGCGTAATTTCCATTAAAGCAGTTGCAAAACAATTACTTTGAATATTTCCCAAAGAAGATCATTGTTTCCAAATTCACTAAGCTTCATTTGGTAACTATCTAGGGAATTTGCTATAACTTGTCCATTATTTAATAAATCACATTAATGAAATCATATGTTTTATATCTTATCATGTTTATTGTTTGGTATGAGCAATGTATCGATGTAAAAGAACCTGAAAATGCACAAATACTTAGGCTCGAATCTTTTCCGCACTAGTCCAATTAAAATGTAATCACATGAGCCTATTATTATTATTAAATGACAAATGCTCCTATCATGCAAAAATATAAATGAAAAATTCCAGGCTTATAAAGTATTGTAAGCTTAACAAGAAGCAAATCTTAGTGAATTTGGAAAGAATGATCTTCTTTCGGATAAGTACATGAGTTTCATCCTGATCAGTTTTATTACTCAAAGTACACTATCTTTTAAGTTTTAACAGCCCACTGATTCATTCATTCATAATTATATAGATATTGCATAGAAATTGATTATTAAAAAATGTCTTTAAAAGTCCTAACTTATTGCAACTTTTTCAATATAGTCATAAACTTTACAAGTGTGTTAATTGAGTTCTAAACAATTTCATGTTTAAACTATTTTGAGGGAAGGGAAAAGGAATCTCTTTCCTTGTCTAAAGGTAGAGGTAGATCCCCATGGCTTCTCGCTTTTCATGAATGTGTCTCCCCTATGCTTATGTGAGTTTGACCCGCCTTTGACTCAGCTTGTTTCTGGTTCCCTATGAGCCATTTTAATTTTATGGCCTGTCTTTTTCGGAGGGTCGACGGGACATGAGAGGCTCAGCTCATGCATCAGTTTACCAAAAACCCTCCGCCATCCTACTTCCTTCCATTCAAAAAGGTGAGCAGCCCTAAAACAGGAAAGAAGGCCAAGGGCTCGTTTTTGTATAAACCATAAGCCCTAAGTAGTCCTGAAAGCCCAACTCAGCAACTTACTAGGAGTAGGTTTTGGTTGGAACCCTTTCTATGTTATTAGTAAAGCTCTAATGCCCAATCTATAGTCAAGGGCCTTTTACATAAGGCTTGCGTAGGGGCACCCATGTTTTTTTGGCTCTCTTTCATCCGATAAATTTTGGTAAGAAATTGCTAATTTGGATGTTGGCTGTCCAACATGACATGACCGGCATAGCATGGATAATTTTAATAATATTTTAATATTTTAGAATATTTTATATTTTCATTCTCCTTTTATTGTTAAGGGACAATAGGGGTTGCTAACCAATGAGGGCAATTGTGTTGCGAGGACAGTGAGCCCTTGCTGGCCATTGGGTGAGGGTTGCTACCCTCGCCCAGTGGCTGGTGGGGGTTGTTGGGCCTCAACTTGCGACCCCTTAACAATATTAAATTTTTTAAAATTTTCTAAAATATTATTAAAAATTGTTTATGTTACTACCGGTCGTGCCACATAGAACGCCTGGTATTCACGTCAGTAATTTTTAATCAAAATTAATTGGATGGACTCAAATGGTGAAAAATGAAAAGAAATAAAGCTCTATTGGCACAATTAACATATTTAACATTGAATTAGTAAAACTGTAATAGGTTTATGATTTTTCGAATCATTCTCCTTCAAATTCTTGTACACACCAAGTAAAAAATAATTTATTGTGATCCACCGGTATAGTTGTATGATCATGATTTGGTAAGAACATCGTCTTGCAATAATTTTAGAAGTACGAAGAATTAGGTTTAAAAACGAACGAGTTGTCACTCTTTTCCCATATATATCCACAATTCCGTAATCCTCGTTCTGGATCTATGTTAATTGAAACCAGCCCTTGAAAGTGATCATCATCCAGTCGTCTCTTTTAGGTTAAAGGGGAGAATTGTCAAAAAGTCCTAAACCTATTAGGGTTGTGCCAATTCATCATAAACTTTTTTTTGACCAATTCAGTCCTAAACCTTTTGGGATTGTGCCAATTGAGTCCATCCGGCCAAATTTGGCCGGCCAAAGCGACGTGGACTCGGCGGCGCCGGCGATAATATTTTAATAATTTTTTTTATTTTCCGATTTTTTTATTTTTTTTTTTCGAATTTATTATTATTTTTTTTTTAATTTTTCTTTTTTTCTTTTATTTTTTTCTCCCCTCCCCCCCCCTCGCCGGCGGCGTGGCCGGCCAGCTCCGACGAAGCTGCCGGCCACCTTTGCACGAGGGCCGCGCCCTTGCTTGGCGGCCGGCGAGGGTCGCGGCCCCGTCGGGACCGGCCACCCTCGCCGGCGGCCTCGCCGCGGCCGAGCCATGGCGAGGCCGGCCTCGCCCGGATCTGGGCGAAGCGCCTCGCTGCGGCGGCGCGCCCGGATCGGGCGAAGCCGCCTCGCCGCGGCCGGCCTCGCCCGGATGATCGGCGGCCGGGCCGCGACCCTCGCCGGCGGCGCCCGGATCGGGCGAAGCCGCCTCGCGAGGCCGGCCTCGCCCGGATCCGGGCGGCCGGGCCGCGACCCTCGCCCGCGGCGCCCGGATCGGGCGAAGCCGCCTTGCCGCGGCCGGCCTCGCCCGGATCCGGCGAAGCCGGGCCGCGACCCTCGCCGCGGCCCCAGTGCAGGCGAGGTCGCCGGCGAGGGCTTCGCGGCCCTCGCGCGGTGGCCGGCAGCCTCGTCGGCGGTGGCCGGCCACCGCCGGCGCCGGGGAGGGGAGGAGAGGGAGAAAAAAAAAAAAGAAAAGAAACAGAAAAATTAAAAAATCAATAAAAAAATTCGGAAAATAATAAAAATAATCAAAAAAATAATAAAAAATTATTAAAATATTGTCGCTGGCGCCGGTCGGCGTCCACGTCAGCTCTGGCCGGCCAAATTTGGCCGGATGGACTCAATTGGCATAATCCCAAAAGGTTTAGGACTTAATCGGTAAAAAAAAAAGGTTTAGGATTGAATTGGCATAACCCCAATAGGTTTAGGACTTTTTTGGCAATTCTCCAGGTTAAAGGGGTTCAAAAAGATGTGGAACATCTGTAAAGACGATCCGCGATATTTGCCAAACAAAAGACTGACCATATCAATAACAATCTGAAAATATTCTGTTATAATTTGCTACAAACTTCCAGCATTTTGATTAGCTGATTCATTTGCAAGTTACCTAAAGGGGTTGCCAAAGTAAGCATTTTTAAATTTCTTAGAAGCAGCACATGTACTCCATAAACTTTACACAAAAGCATTATGGGGACACTGATCATCGTTGTCACTTTGCTTTCCCAGAACAAGCTTGAATAGAAGCTGCTTCCATACGATCCTTGTCTACTCCAGCATTGCACATGTTCGCCATGGCTCTTGTGTATTGCATTCCATACTCGCTCAGGCGTCCACAATATTGCTCGTAAGTCCGCACCTATACATTAGAGTGAACAAATTTGACATTAGAAATTGTGCATGAGATAAATTGGCCGCGCATGCACATGTATCATCTATGGATCCGACGAGTAATTGATGAGGAGATCAGGGATACTCACAAATGTCTTGAGGCAGTCCCAGTCATCAACAACAGGTTGTTTTTCAGGTCGAACAGTAGTAAACATGCTTGCACCATTGGAGCCTTCGAACAGGTGGTTGACAATTTGGTTGATGCTGCGGTCAACGTGGGATCGACGAGCAATTTGTTCGTCCAATCTCTTCTGTGCTTGCACACTCTCAAAAGACCCTTTCGGAGCTTTTTGCACCTACATCCACCCTCAAGTAGTCAATCGACAGGGTGTCCCAATAACAAGAGGCAAGATAGACATAGCAAGGAACACTAGTTCAAAAGAATCAAATTGCTTTGTTTAATTACCAGTCAGAACAGATAAATTAATATGCAACATAATCGACGGTGATGGAAACGGACCTGGCGTTGGAAAAAGACCAAATCAGCATCCCGTTGGGGAACTGCCTGGGAATTCGAAGAAGAGAGCTCCTCCAAGGAAACGGAAGAGACTTTCTCAGAGCGATCGCCCATGTAAGTAGAGAGGAAGGCCTTGCTGAGATTTGTGTTCCCATATTGCATCACATGGGACTGAGTGGTCCTCTTCTTCACTGCTATGTATTGCTCCTGCAATGTTTCCTTCCCCAAATTGTGGGCATCACTGTTCTCACACACCCAAATTTGGATCAATAGAAAAAAAAACAAAGAACAGAGAATGATTACATGTACATTTGGCAAAGAAATCACGCCCCTCGTATAGAGACCGACACACGTGCTTATCTCATCTAACTAGTCCTTTTTTTTTTCCTTTTGAGAGAGAGAGAGTAATTTCTTGTTTTTGCATTTTATGATTGAATGTGCACGTACAATTACTTTAAAAAATGGAGAACTGACATAATAATACCTGTCCTCCATCCAAGCGATGCTGTAGAGATCCCCCAAACAAGTGTCATACTCGGAGGCACGACCGTTCGTGGAATCTCCAGGGCAGTAGTAGGCATAGCTGCTCTCCTCGGTATTGGACGCCGTGGTCGCATAGATCCCCATGTTCTTGGGGAGCAACCCTTGCAGCATGCTCCCTGATTCGCATGCCTCTATGTACATCACCATGTTCATGTACTTCTTCGCCTTATACATCTGCTTTAGCACTTTCATCAGGTCATTCGCGAATATGCTTTGCCCCACAGGCATGGCCAATAGTCCCGGGCTCCCATGGTCAGCGTAATAGAAGAAGACGCGGTCATTCGGGCCGCTGTTCAAAACCTTGCCACTGCCGCCCTTGAGGGCTGCCTTGTTCCCGAGAAGGACTGCATACAAGTTGGCTGCTGTGGTCGCAGCACCGGTGTAATCCTGCAATATTACCCAATCAGTTAATTGGGATGGAAAATCAGTCACGTCAGTATGCATCATCCCATATAGTGAATGTAAAAAGTAGCTAGATAAAGAGTGTTGAACTTAGACCTTGGGAACTCCACTGTAGACATCGGGGCCGTTGGGTTTGTTGATGATGATACCCTTGGTGGGATTATTCTCATCATTGGCGATGTCATCGTACATGAATACGATGATGTTCTCATCTTTCAATCCATTTGCCTTGAGGATTTGGTAGGCATGACACACATCAGCCTACACAGATACAAATCACACAGGTCGATTAATTTCACATACATCTAAACATACATGATGTCCATAACATATTTTATACATATACAGTAGCTCATGCTGATTTTCGGTGGAGGATCACCTGGTGCCTGTAGTTTTCATAACCATTGGATCCGGCAACTAGAACAGCCCATTGGGTGCCCTCGCTACTACCATAATCACCACCCGTCTTCGACACAATTTCTCGAAAGCTTGTCCGACTCTCACTCACAGCCGCCATCATCAATGCTATGAGGAGGAGGAGGAAAGGAACAAGGCTGCCATATAAGGAAGTCATCATCATCACGATGAAGAGTTTGATGAGAAATGAGATTGAGGAGGATGGTTTGGATGTGGGGAATGGGAGGGAGGTTTTTATAGTGGTGGGAGTGCGGGGACTCAGTGCGCAAAGATATGTCTACAGCGTGTCTCCATGGAGTTGCTATCGATGGCAAATCCACCTTGGGGGAATTCGATGACCCTATTCCATCAAAGACTTGGAAGATATGGCCAACGTATTAAATGGATTTTCATTGGTATCCCATCAGTCTTCACATGGGCTCCACCCGTTCCAAAATTCTCCTCCTCCATCATCGCAATCTTCTCTCGCCATTCACTGGATAGCCAATAAGTTCCTTCCTTTCCTACGCGCGTCCTTTACACGGTAATATTTGTACTTAAAAGGATGTGTCTATCGTAGATAATTAGGGTATTGATAAATAAGATGCTGAAGGACGGAGAATAATCAAGAAGCACTCGATGGAACAATTTGCGTCGCTGACAAAGTCAAGGGATAATATAGAGTAACTTGTGGCATGATATGATCACAAGAAATTCATCCAAAAGTGGCATCGACACAAACCCGAGTCTTAAAATAAAAATGAAGTACAACTTCGCACAATGTATCAACTTTGGACCATATTACAATTTCTTGCAGAATTGCATGCAGCTAATAGAATGATTTCCCTCCGACCAAAAAAAATAAAAAAATAGAATGATTTCCCTAAATATTCCTAACTCATTCTCTCATCTCAATTTATCATTTGGTAGTTATGTTTACCCTAGTCACATATTCCACAGTTCGCTTTCACAGCACAACATCTTCAAGTTACACACACATAAAAATTTATTTGGCTTACTGACACAATTTGTCTTTTGTATTTTTTTGGGTAGGCCTACGATGTTGTTATTTAATCACAGATCCATGAATGTGCTCTCTATCTCTCAACACTAGTGTGGAATTTTTATAAGATCACAAATAATTATTTTAAAAATTTGAGCTGTTAGATGAATACACAAATTAATATTTAATTATTGTATCAACTCGAGTTTTAGGTGCTTTTCTTTGGATCGGAACTAAGAAATCAAACCCTTGGAATGGTTTTTGTTTGCCAACAACTCACCCCATCGTCACATCATTAAAAGATCACACCACCATCTCTTTGGGTTAGAACTTCCTTTTGAATTGCGTGGTTTCCTTAACGTGTTGGACATTTTAATTCTTTGGTATAAATGAGAAGCAGTTTCTTGTACGAGAGCAATAATCATTCAATAAAGTACTTGATGATCTCCTAAGCAATTCCTTCATATAATCTAGTATGTGGATCTTATATAAATATGTATATGTATATATACACACACAAACAAAATGAAAGTTTGTTTTGGGCGTGTCCTGATTGAGTTTACTTTTTACTTTTTCTCAGTCAAAATCATATTTTGTTTATTGATTTGGACTTTTTCAAATCCGACACAGTTTGAAGTTTTTGTACAAGACAAAGTTAGGTATGTAAATTAACATGTGATATTTTGTAGACTCTGAACTTTTAAATTATAATTCTGAACTTTCATGAAAAAGCAAAAAGCTTTTTTTTTTTCCTTGTTCCTTTTCAGCTTTTAATTTCGCTGAAAGAAACGAACCTCACAAACGTGAAAGACTTGACAAAGGTGGTGGAGATGAGACTGAGATGAGTCAAGTCCACCCGACAAAAACAATTGCGGAAAAATTAGTGCTTGAGAGTAATTGGCAAACCCCACTTCCAGTCGGTCAAAAGAAGGTATTGGCCCTGTGATCACGTTCGAATTCTAAACCTCAGTCCAATGCATTAGGCAGTAACGCGTTTCTTCATTTAGATGTTTACCCTGCAACGACGTGGCTTGCGATTTTTAATAAAATATGGGAGCATCTCATGCAGGATCAGAGGGTGGTTTCCTACGCATCCTTCCCTTAGCTTTAGAAGAATCAACTTCTTTAATCTGCTTGAATGCATCCCGTGGGAGAATAACTTAATCAGACGAGGTTTGAGAAAAAGCAACCAATATATACATTTGACTGGAGGTTTTCCGGTAAATAGCCAGGGAAGTTGCTTCCTCAGTATCAAGAGATAGTGGGTGAGACCTCTTTATGGTGGACAGGTGGGGTACAGTGGGAAGCATGCTATACTGTATATTCAAAGATTAATGTCTTGAATTTTCATATTCAGTTGGGCCCCTCGTCTCTCTCTGTGTGCCTTTTCTTGTTCATATTCTAGAAGCGCAGATTGCTTGATTGATTGAATAGTCCCGAGTGATTGCCTTTCGTGTTGTATGGTTGGTTTGGCTTTGTGGCGTTCACTTGACTTGTCGTCTCATGAAGGCGGCCAATACAACCTTTTCCTCTTGCGCGTTCTCACTTTTAGTTTTCTGACTTGCGCTCTCTTATTCGGCTTTTAGAAGAAGCTAACTCGCACGTTGTAGAGGCATGGGGCAAAAAACCTTAAATGGGGATGTTTTTGTGAATTAGAGTTGCCGTGAGTTGAGAGGGAATCCAAGTGTGATAGGCGTGGATCTTGCGCTTATGTAATCAACCGCATCAAGCGCATCCAAAACTTTTGGCTAAAAATTGAAGCTTGATTCACGCCATTGATGGCAGTGACATCGACACCATAATAGCTGGCTCTTCCCATCTGACAATTTCATAGTACGTTTCTGATGCATTGCGAATATCCCTTTACGTACGATTTATTGTTTTCAGACTCGTGCATGTACAGGAATAGGGTTAGTAGAGCAAAACAGAAGGAAAAGCAAACTGGACGTGGAAAAGAAGGAAACCATCTCTCGCTCTCCGCATGCGTCTCAACTTAATGCACCCTTTCGACTCTGTTCATTTATCACCAATTCTTATCAAAACTAGAAACAATCCAGCTTTATGCTAGTGACTTGTCACTATTACCCCCACAAGACCAACATCACTTCTTTTCAACCGATGGGACGTGATCAAAACCCAAATCTTCATTCTGAGCATTTGAACGGGGGACCTAGCTGTCATTTCCCCTTCTTCTTTTTTTGATTTGTACACACCCTTCCCAATAAGGTGTAATCTTCTCAACGCAAACACTTTACACCCTCCTTTCATGGCTCCCTAAGTTCCTCTTTCCTTTCCCCTAGGTCAAGAAATCTTCTGGATGTGAGTATCCTCTCAACTTGTTACATCTCAACTTGTTACTCTGTGGATCCTATGAATCAGAAGACACTTCTGAATCTTGAAGACACTGTGGAATAGATGCATGATGTCTAAAGACTAAAAGACAATCCCCAGTGAAAGGCACGATGGTTGTCTCCATTGGGATAGAATACTTGCCTTTCACTATCATGGTCCAATCCACCGTCCCTTATTTTACATATGCACACGCGCGCACGGATTAAAGTACTTCGCAAGTGTCAAAACTTGACACAAATAGATACTTAACTACTAAAACTTCTAAATGTATATTTAAGTGCATTTAAAAAAAAAACAATTGGGATACTTAATTGCCAACTCTAGCAAATATATCCAAAAATATGATATGGCTTATTGTAATAATATAAGTGGTCTACATGGCTCATTGGAAAACTTACTTAGCAATGAAAGTGCAAAACGATGTCGTTTTATTAATTTAATGTTAATTAAAATAAAAAAAAAGTCAAAAAAGGGAGAGAGATTCGGTGAGCACCTCCATAGCCCTTGTCGTCGCTGACCCACCATCACTATAAAAGGTTAGTAATAGTGGGGCGAAGGTTGATTGGGGTCATTGAGGTTTGGGCAGTGGTTAGTGACCTTGGCCTACATCTAGGGTGAGGGCCGTTGGCCCTCTCCCAAATCCAGTGAGGGTTGCTGGTCCTTACCTAGTCGGGCCAAGGGCCATTGGTTGCTCGCTGGGATGACCCATGCCACATGCTCCTCGACTCACACCCCTCTATATATATTATTTTGTTCATGCACTTCTTCACTTTATACCCTTGCTTCAACACGTTCATTAGGATGTTTGCATAAACGTCGTTCACCACAGGCAATTGTCATGGGCTGATTGATCTAATGTTCCCTTCAACCTGTGCGGTTTTAAGATTTTTCCCAAACAGTTTTTCCCACTCAACTCACAAGAATTTTTGAGAGAGAAACTCTAGAGAAAAGTTCATATTATATTTATCTTGTGAATGATATAATACAAATGAAGGGGAAGAGATCCCTATATATATAAGTACATGACACACCGTATCTGTAGATATTTCGTCGATCATATGGTGGAGATTGTATTTCTCTAACTACCACCTACTCGTATTTATTACATTAGTGTGCAATTACCGTATCGCCCGCTCCCCGGAGTATTCTAGAAGACTCAAGAAAACCCTAGAACTTAGGGATACTAGTTAAGAGTTGCTCGTTTCAAAAGATCGGTCACGGCGTCGTGTAAAAATCCTCTTCGATTGTTCACGTTTTTTAGCTGTGACACAAGCACACTAGTTCGTGCTCCTGTGGTCAGCAATAGAATAAGGCGCGGTTGTTCGGTCCAGTATTCAAAAGCTTGTCATCCCACGCTAAGGGCCATCTTATTTCCGAGGACTGCATACAAGTTGGCTGCTATGGTCACATCAACGGCGTAATCCTACAATATTTTACCCAATTGGTTAATTAGGATTGTATCATTCTAATACGCATCCTCTTAAAAAATGGATGTAGAAAGTGGCTAGATAAAGAGTGTTGAACTAAGACCTTGGGAACTCCATCGTAGACACCGAGGCCGTTGGTTTTGTTAATGATGATACCCTTGGTGAGATTATAATTACTATGGGCAATGTCCTCGTAGATGAACACGATGATATTCTCATCTTTCAATCCATTTGCCTTAAGAGGTAGAAGGACAATAAAAGTGCAAAACGAATTGTATGGCGCTCAGTTAAGTGTCAAAAGTTTTTTTTTTTCAAATTACTTAAGTGCCATTGGTTTTAAAGGATGACCACTTATGTGCTAAGTCCAATTAATGTTGCCATAAATCCGACATGGTCATTTTTTTTGTATGACATCTTCTTATGTTAGGAAAGCTATGATATTTCTATTGGTTATTTGTATGTTTTAAGATTGCACGTATAAGGCATGTGGATTGCCAGTATATGGCACATAGATTGCACATATATTTCTATTTAATTGTGCATGTCTTAATTGAGATATTATTATAATATTTGTCTAATAAAGCTTATAAATAAGCTGATGTATTCTTCATTAATATATATTAAATTATATAGAAAATTCTACAATTTCTTAGAAGCAGCACATATACTCCATACATGTAATTAATAAGCTATACACAAGCATTATGACGATGCAGATCATCATTCTCACTTTGCTTTTCTAGAATAAGTTTGAATAGAAGCTGCCTCCACACGATCCTTGTCTACTCCAGCGTCGCATATGTTCGCCATGGCTCGTGTATTACATTCCATAATCACTTAGGCGTCCACAATATTGCTCGTAAATCCTCACCTATACATGAGAATGAACAAATTCGACATTAGAAAATGTTTGCAAGATAAATTAGTTGCACATGCACTGTATCGTATATGGATTGGACAAGTAATTGATGAGGAGATCAAGGAGACTCACAAATATCTTGAAGCTGTCCTAGTCATCAACAACAAGTTGGTCACTAAGTTGAACAACAGTCAACATGCTTGCGACAGTGAAGCCTCCGAACATGTGGTTCACAATTCGGTTGATGTTGCGGTCAACATGCGACCAGCGAGCAACTTGTTCTTCCAGTCTCTTCGTGCTTCCACACTCTCAGCAGACTCACCACTTGACGTGGCCATTTTTTATATGATATTTTCTTATGTTAGAGAAAACTATGCTATTTTTATTGGTTATACGTTTCTTTTAAGATTGCACGTAAATGGCACGTAAGTTGCATGTATATCTCTATTAAATATTGCATATCTTAATTTAGATATTATTTTAGAATAATTATCTAATAAAGTTTATAAATAGGCTAATGTATTCATCATTTAATAGATATCAGATAATATAACAAATTATACAATTTCTTAAAAGCAGCACAATACTCCATACATGTAATTCACAAACCTTACACAAGCATTATGATGACGCTGATCATCATTCTCACTTTGCTTTTCTAGAACAAGCTTGAATAGAAGCTACTTCCATACGATCCTTGTCTACTCCAGCATTGCACATGTTCGCCATGGCTCTTGTATATTGCATTCCATGCTCACTTAGGCGCCCACAATATTGCTCGTACGTCCTCACCTATACATGAGAGTAAACAAATTCGACATTAGAAACTGTTCACAAGATAAATTAGGTGCACGTGCACGTGTATCTTATATGGATTGGACAAGTAATTGATGAGGATATCAAGGAGACTCACAAATGTCTTGAGGCAGTCCCAGTCATCAACAACGGGTTGGTCACTAGGTCGAACAATAGTCAACACGCTTGCAGCAGTGGAGCCTCTGAACAGGTGGTTGACAATTTGGTTGATGCTGCGGTCAACATGCGATCGGCGAGCAATTTGTTCGTCCAGTCTCTTCTGTGCTTCCACACTCTCAGCAGACCCTGGCGGAGCTTTTCGCACCTACAACCACCTCAACTAGTCAATCAACAAGGTGTCCCACTATCAAGAGGCAAGACAGACATAGCAAGAAACACGCTTTAAGAAGAATCACATTTCTTTGTTTAATTACCAGGTAGTACAGATAAATTAATACGCAACATAATCAAGGGTGATGGAGACGGACCTGGCGTTGGAAAAAGACCAAATTAGCATCCCGTTGGGGAACTGCCCCGGAATTCGAAGAAGAGAGCTCCTCCAAGGAAACGGAAGAGACTTTCTTGGAGCTTTGGCCCATGTAAGTAGAGAGGAAGGCCTTGCTGAGACTTGTGCTCCCATATTGCATCACATGGGACAGATTGGTCCTCTTCTTGACTGCTAAGTATTGCTCCTGCAATGTTTCCTTCCCCAACTCGTGGGCATCGCTGTTCTCACACGCCCAAATTCAGATTAATGGAGACAAAAAAAGATAGAACAGAGAATGATTATGTGTACAATTGGCAAAGAAATTACACCCTTCATATATAGACAGACACGTACTTATCCAGCTGGCCTTTTTTTTTTTTTTTTTTCGTTTAAAAGTCATTTCTCACTTTTACATTTTACAATCAAATGTGCATGTACTGTTACTTTCAAATATAGAGAAATGACATAATAATACCTGTCCTCCATCCAGGCGATGCTGTAGAGATCCCCCAAACAAGTGTCGTACTTGGAGGGATCACCGTCTGTAGAATCTCCAGGGCAGTAGTAGCCGTAACTGCTCTCCTCGGCATTGGATGCCGTGGTTGCATAGATCCTGATGTCCTTGGGGAGCAACCCTTGCAACATGCTCCCTGACTCACATGCTTCTATGTATATCACCATGTTCATGTACTTTTTCGCCTTATGCATTTGCTTCAGCACATTCATTAGGTCGTTTGCGTATACGTAGTCCCCCACAGGCATGGACACTAGTCCAGTGCTCCCGTGGTCAGTGTAATAGAAAAAGACGTGGTCATTCGGGCCACTGTTCAAAACCTTGCCGCTACCCCCACTAAGGGCCGTCTTATTCCCGAGAAGGACTGCATACAAGTTGGCTGCTGTGGTCGCATGACCGGTGTAATCCTACAATATTACCCAATTGGCTAATTAGAGTCGAACATCAATCACATCAATATGCATCCTCCTATATAGTGGATGTGTAACTAAATAAAGAGTGTTTAACTAAGACCTTGGGAACTCCATGGTAGACATCGTGGCCATTGGGCTTGTTGATGATGATACCCTTGGTGGGATTATACTTGCTATGAGCGATATCATCATACATGAACATGATGATGTTCTCATCTTTCAATCCATTTGCCTTGAGGATTTGATAGGCATGGCACACATCAGCCTACATAGACACATCAAACAGGTCAATTTATGCTGCTCATGAGTTACGGAAGTATGTACAACCAATAAGTTGTCCATACTATATTTTATACAATGAAAATATGATGAGTGGGGAATCACTTGGTGTCTGTAATTATCATAACCGTTGGATCCGGCAACTAGAACAGCCCATTGGGTTCCCTTGCTTTCACCATAATCAGCACCCAACTTCGACACAATTTCTCGAAAGCTCCTCCGACTCTCGCTCACGGCCACCATCATCAGTGCTGTGAGGAGGAGGAAAGGAACAAGTCTGCCATATAAGGAGGTCATCATCGTCCCGATGGAGAGTTTGATGAGAAATGAGTTTTAGGAGGATGGTTTGGATGAGGGGAATGGGAAGGAGGTTTAAATGGAGGTGGGGGTCAGGGGTCTCGGTGCGCAATGATATGTCTAAAGTTTGTCTATATGCAGTTACTGTTGATGGCAAATCCATCTTGGGGGGATTCGATGACCCCACTCCATAAAAGACTGGAAAGATACGGCCAACGTACTACAGGATTTTCAGTGGTACCCATCAGTCTTCACTTAGGCTCCACCCGTTCCAAAATTCTCCTCCTTCATCGCTATCTTCTCTTACCCTTCATTGGATAGTTTCTTTAGTGCTTCATTTTGCTCATTTTCAAGGTATTAAAGGATTACTCAATAAGTCAGAAGTACTCAGTGAGTTCCTTCCTTTCTTATGTGCTTTTCTTTTTGTTATACTCTAATTCTTAATTTATTTTAAGACTTTTATCTAGTTTTTTTACTGAGCGTGGGTGTCGAATTTTATACCTAAAATTAAAGGTCCTCGCCCTTAGCCCTCTTGGAATGGTGGGAAATCAAACTCCCATTCTCCCCTTTCCCATTTGAGAAGAATAGTTATTTGAATAACCTCCAGTGGTTTAGGTGTGTCCTTTACATGATAATTTTTGCGCTTAAAAGGATGTGTTTATTATAGATAATTAAGGTGTCGATAAATAAGATGTTGAAGGACGGAGACTAATCAAAAAGCACTTGAAGGGGCAATTTACGTAGTTTGACAAAATCAAGGAACTTAGAGCAACTTGTGGCACGATGAGATCACAAGAAATCCATCTACAAGTGGCATCAAAACAAACCCAAGTCTTTAAACAAAGATGAAGTATGAATACGCACTATATCTCGACTTTGGATCATATTACAATTTCTTGCGGAATTGCATGCGGCTTATAGAAAGATTTCCCTATATATTCCTAACTCATTCTCTGATCTCAATTTATCATTAGGTTGATATGTATATCCTTGCCGTTTATTCCAGAGTTTGCTCTCATAGCACATCATCTTCAGGTTACACACACATACATAAATATATACACACAAACAATTTGTCTTTTGTTTGTTTATTTGGTAGGGTTATGATGTTGCGGAGGTTAACACCTTAAAATTTGCAAATATAATGCTCGATTTAATCACATATCCATTAAGGTTCTTTCTACCTCTCAACACTAGTGTGGAATTTTTGGAAGACCACTATCTATTATTTTAAAATTTTAAACTGTCAAATGAATGCTTCACTTAATATTTAGTTATTTTATCAACTTGAGTTTTGGGTGCTTTTCTTTGGATGAGGACCAAGAGATCAAATCCTTGTAATGGTTTTTGCTTGCCAACGATTCACGTCATCATCACATCATTAAAAGATCGCATACCAACTCTTCTGGTCAGAACTTCCTTTTGAATTGCGTGGTTTCCTTTATGTTTTGGAACATTTTAATTCTTTGATATAAATAAGAAGCACCTTTTTTGTTCGAGAGCAATAATTATCAAATAAAGTACTCGTTGATATCCTAAGCAAATCCTCTTATAATCTAGTATGTGGATCTTCAATATATATATATATATATAATACAAAGTAAAAGTTTGTTTTGGGCATGTTCTGATTGAGTTTCACTTTACTTTTACTTAGTGAAAATCATATTGCTTATCCATTTGGACTTATTAAAATCCAACATAGTTTTGAAATTTCCTTATAATAAGCAGGTAGATATGTAAATTAACATATGATATTTTGTAGTTTCTGAAATTTTTTAATTAAAATTCTTGATTTTCAGGAAAAAGCAAAAAGATTTTTTTTTCCTCTTTAGCCTTTATTTTCACTGAAATAAACGGACATCTCACAAATGTGAAAGACTTGACAAAGGTGGTGGTGGTGGTGGTGGTGGTGAGGATACAAAAATAATTGTGGCAAAATTAGTGATTGAGAGTATACAAGGGGGTGATTCCGCACGACACCTAAATGGCAAACCCCACTTCCGGTGGGTCAAAAAAGAAGGTATTATCTCTTTGATCACGTTCGAATACAAAAACTCTGTCCAACTCAGTAGGTACTAACGCGTTTCATCATTTAGATGTTGACCCTGCAAGACGTGGCCAGCGATTTTCATAAAATATGGGAGCATCTCATGCAGGATGAGAGGGTGGTATCCTTCGCATCCTTCCCTCAGCTTTAGAAGACCATGACTGGATTGGCAACCAGAAAGAATCAACTTGTTTAATCTCCTCGAATGCATCCCGGGGGAGAATAATTTAATCAGACGAGGGTTGAGAGGAAGCAACCAATATAAACTTCTGACTGGAAGCTTTCCGGGAAACAGCGAGTGGAGGAAGTTGTTTTCTCAGTATCAATAGAGAGCGTGTGAAACGTATCCTTCTGTGTTGTTACAAAAGATAATCATCGCTTTAGTGCACCACTAAGAGCTCAGTTATCCTCAGTGGACTAGTGGGGTAGAATAAGGACTCGTGTTTTCATATTCGATTGGAGCCCTCCACACACTCTCTCCACCTTTTCTTGTTCCTACTCTAGAAGCTCTGATTTTGGGATCGATTGAATTGTCCCGAAATATTGCATTTCTTGGTGAGGGGTTGACTTGACCTGTCATTTCTCGAAGGCCGCCGGCCAACACGACCTTTTCCTCTGGCACGTTCTTATTGTTTTATGGTCTCGGGTACGAAAGGTGACAAAGTTTCCCCTGCCTGTTCAAGAGTTGATTAAGTGACCGGCTCTTAAGTCTTTCTTAAGCCTTTTAAAGACTTACTTAGGTCTAATTGTTTCTTGTTCATACTCTAGAAGCTCTGATTGTGGAATTGATTGAATGTTGTGGGGTTGACTTGACCTGTCATTTCTTGAAGGCGGCCGGCCAACACAACCTTTTCCTCTATTGGTAGAATAAGTTTATAATAAAGGGTATAATTGTCATTGTATTGTTTTAGCCCTAAACCCTATGTATTTATTGTAAATTAGTTCATCAATGAAAGTGATATTCGCTCAATCTCTACATGGTATCAGAGCGGTGATCCTTGAAGTTTCATGGCCTGTTCTAACCCTGATGGGTCTAGTGTAAACTAAGGGATCGGAGTATTTGGCTAATAGAGCCACAGGATCCCTTGTCACAGGTATCCCCCTTTTGTTGGCACCCTTAAACTGGAACCTTGGTGCAACTAGAGAAAATAGAGGAGCCACAGCCCCAACAATTGGGTGTGCAGGTTTCACACGTAAAGCTGGTGAGGTTAATATTATTCACGCGTTGCTGGGCTTGCACACTATTCTTTCTTTTTTAGTAGAAGCTGACTCGCACACTCTCGACGCACGGAACGAAATACCTAAAATGGGTATGTATTTAGTGAGTCATAGGTGAGGCAAGCTTATATGGAGTCCAAGTGTGATGGGCGTGGAATGGATCTTGCATTCATGTAATCAACTGCATCGAGAACAAATGACTAAAAGTTGAGCTTTGATTCACGTCGTTGATCTCAGCAGACCAAAACAATTTCCTGGCATTTGGAAACTTTTTTCAAACGCTCAATTTGATTCAATAAATATTCATTGATGATACTAAGTATCATAAAGAATAAACGGTGCGAATTATTTGATAGGAAATGCTGTTCCCACAATGGAAAAAAATTCAAATTGGTACTTCAAGGAAATTATGAAGTTCTTTTATGATATAAGAGCTGATCTGGCGCTTAAGCTAGTCTTCTTGACATCAATTTCAAAGAAACTTGCCAATGTTGTTGAAAGAAATTTTCAGATTAAGCCAAAAAGAAGTTTGGAACGCTATGCTCAGAGAAAATCAGCAAAAAGTTCATTTAGCAATTGATGATCTTTGCCACAAAAGTCCGACCATCAAATCCTATCTCCAGGTGAATGCTCAGTCCGGTAAGGCCTGTCAGGAGCCTGAGTTACGAATCAAATATCCAAAATGCTGATTGTGACTGCTCAAACAAGAAGCAGAAACTCCCTTCAAGGCAACTTTGAGCGTCCTAGGCAAAATGGAATGGAATGCAAGAAAAGAGAGTACCTTACCTTACCAAAAAAAAAAACAAACAAGAAGCAGAAACATTACAAAAAGATCGAGTCCAAGTCTTCCAAGAAGAAGAGACACAAGTTCCTTTGCAAATCAAAGTTTCCTTGAAAAAAGAAGAAAGGAAACATATGTTTTATTTGCAGGTAGAAGGAACATCTTGCAAAAAAAAAAAGAAGTGTGGATGCAAGGAAAAGGAGAAAGGAGACATAAGTGAAGGATACCTATTGAAGACGAAGATATCGACGGTTAACCCGATGACACTTAAGGAGTCCTCATTGCTTACAGGATAAAGCCGACGTGCAATCGTGGGGCCTAAAATTGTGGAGTTGCAATTGTAACCGCTTGTCACCGCATGTAGAATTGTAGAGAATTTAACTGCTTATAAGCTATTATATTTAGTAGATTATAAAAGACAGCGTGTAGCGATTGTAAGAGGGACCACGATAATCAAGAACAAATTCTCTATGTATTTTCAATTTATCATTATATATCCAATTTCCTGTATTTGCAGTTCTTTTCCTTTAAATCATTGTTCTTCATCCTTGTTATTTGATTTTTATGTCTGAATCGCCCCTGAACTCTTTTAACAGAAAATCAAAGATCAAACTTTTTTCACTAAACGGGGAAAATCCCAATTTCGATCATTTCTCGCAGACTCAAGGAAGTTCGTATCACGTCATATTTCCATTGCCTGTTTTCTTAAATACTGAGCTCATTCCAACAGTCTAAACCCACTCAATGAAGAGAGTTAGCTGCGCGGCTTTCGGATGATTGGAAGGTATATATATATATAAAAAGCTAGTGAATACATACAAATGTATCCTTGGAAGCTCAAAAACTGTAAAGTATATATAAGCTCAATTTGATGAAGCCGAGGATATGAGTGATGCATTAGATTAAATACACGTTTGTCTGCATGCTGGTTGTTTTCTGTCAGTCTTTTTGTCTCCGGATGATTAATTAAGTTCACAAAGAAGCAAATCGTCACTCTCAGTATATATCCACAATGCCGTAATCCCCCCTCAATCGGAAACTCTATTGCTTTATTCAAAGGGTTTTTGATATATTTTCCTGTCTTTGCTCATTTCTCAAGTGAAAGCAATGCCATCCCTTCATTTAAACAGCGAGCTCCGGTGCTTTTCTTGTTTGACGTCAATCCTTTCATCAATCGAAACCTACCCTTGATAGTGGTCATCATCCAGTCGTCGCAATTAGGTTAATGGGGTTGAAAAGGATATGGTGCAAATCCGATTACCTGTCTTGTAAAGATGATTCACGACAATTGCCAAGAAAGAAAGAAGCTGACCATATCATTAACCATTTGAAAAGATGCTGGCATACTTTTCAACAAACTTTGAACATTTTGACGAGCCGACTGACTGACAAGATACATAGAGAGCTCGCCAATGTAAATTTATTCCAATTTCTTAGTAGCATCATATATGCTCCATATACGTAATTCAGAAACTGTACAGAAAAGCATTATTGGAACACTGATCATCGTTTTCACTATGCTGACCCAGAACAAGCTTGACTAGAAGCTGCTACCATACGATCCTTATCTACTCCAGCATTGCACATGTTCGCCATGGCTCTTGTGTATTGCATTCCGTACTCGCTCATGCGTCCACAATATTGCTCGTAAGTCCTCACCTATACGTCACAATTAATAAATCCAACGTTAGAAACTATTTGCGGGATATATTAGCTGCAAATACACATGTATAAGTAGGGATTGGAAAAGTAATGGATGAGGAGATCATCGAGACTCACAAATGTCTTGAGGCAATCCCAGTCATCAACAACAGGTTGGTCTTCAGGTCGAACAGCAGTCAACATGCTTGCAGCATTGGATTCACCGAACAAGTGGTTGATAATTTGGTTGATGCTGTAATCAGCATGCGATCGGCGAGCAATTTGTTCGTCCAGTCTCTTCTGTGCTTCTGCATTTTCAGCAGACCCTTTTGGAGCTTTTTGTACCTACAACCACCCACAACAAGTGAATGGATAAGGTGTCCCAATAACAAGAGACAAGACAGACATGGCAGAAAACACTAGTTAAAAAGGACCATATTCCTTTGTTTATTTACCGGTGAAAATGAATATGCAATATAATTAACGGTGATGGAGACGGACCTGGCGCTGGAAAAAGACCAAATCAGCATCCCGTTGGGGAACTGCAAGGGAATTCGAAGAAGAGAGATCGTCCAAGGGAACGGAAGAGACTTTCTTAGAGCTTTGGCCCAAGTAAGTAGAGAGGAAGGCCTTGCTCAGTACTGTGTTCCCATATTGCATCACATGGGATAGATTGGTCCTCTTTTTCACCGCTAAGTATTGCTCCTGCAATGTTTCCTTCCCCAAATCGTGGGCATCACTGTTCTCACACGCCCAAATTCGGATTGATGGAGACAGAGACAAAGAGAATAGAGAATGAGCATATGTACATGTTACAGAAATGTTGTAGAGGTTGAGTGCCGTGCATGCCCCACACCGCATATGGAGATAGACACACGTGCTCATCTTGTTATTTGCCCATCTAGCTAACTTTTTTTTTTTTTCCTCTGAAAGAGAAAGTCATTTCTTGCCTTATCATTTTATTGTCAAATGTGCACGTACATGTAATGTTAATGATAGTGAAGCGACATAATAATACCTGTCTTCCATCCAAGCAATGCTATACAGATCCCCCAAACAAGTATCATACTTGGAGGGATCATCGTCTCCAGGGCAATAGTAGCCCCAACTGCTCTCGTTGGCATTGGATGCCGTGGTCGCATAGACCCCCATGTCCTTGGGGAGTAGCCCTTGCAACATGCTCCCGGACTCACACGCTTCTATGTATATCGCCATGTTCATGTACTTCTTTGCCTCATGCATTTGCTTCAGCACTTTCATCAGGTCATTCGCATATATATAATCCCCCACAGGCATGCACACTAATCCTGTGGTCCCGTGGTCGGCGTAATAAAAGAAGACGTGGTCGTTCGGGCCACTATTCAAAACCTTGCCGCTGCCCCCGCTAAGGGCCGTCTTGTTCCCGAGCAGGACTGCATACAAGTTGGCTGCCGTGGTCTCATCACCGGTGTAATCCTGTAATATTACCCAATTGGTTAATTAAAATCGAAAGTGAACCACGCCAATAAGCATCCTCCTATTGGATGCATATAGTAGCTAGACAAGAGTGTTGAACTAAGACCTTGGGGACCCCATGGTAGACGTCAGGGCCATTGGGTTTGTTGATGATGATACCCTTGGTGGGATTTTGCTCATTCTCGGCGATGTCGTCATACATGAACACGATGATGTTCTCATCTTTCAACCCATTTGTCTTAAGAATTTGGTAGGCATGGCAAACATCAGCCTGTATAGACGAACATCACACAGGTCAATCCATTCATATATTATGTATCTACGTGCTAATTATGGAGTTCGGAAGTACGTACAGCAAGCTAACTACCCATAATATTTTAGATGGATATACGATAAGAATATGATAATATTCTATAGATGATGCTTAATTCAGGTGGTGAATCACCTGGTGCCTGTAATTGTAATAACCGTTGGATCCAGCGACTAGAACAGCCCATTGAGTGCCGCTAGCATCCGCACCCGACTCCGACACAATTTCTTGAAAGCTCCTCCGACTCTCGCTCACAGACGCCATCACCAATGCTATGAGGAGGAGGAAAGGAACAAGGCTGCCATATGAGTAGGTCGTCATCATCCCGATGGAGAGTTCGATGAGAAATGAGATTGAGGAGGATGGTTTGGAAGTGTGGGATGGGAGGGAGGGATTTATATAGGGGTGGGACTGAGGGGAGTTCATGCGCGTGGGGACGTTGATGGCAACTCCTCATTGGGGAATTCGATGACTCCATTCCAATAGAAGACTTGAAAGATACGACCGAAGTCTGTCTCCATGGATTTTTGCCGGTACCCCACAATTCTTCACATATGCTCCACCCATGCCAAGACAATACTCTCCTCCTTCATCGTCGGCTTCATTGTGGTCATTTTCTGGGTTTTGACGGATTACTCAATAAGTTAAACTTTACACGGTAATTATCGTGCTTAGAAGGATGTGCCTACGGAAGATAATAAGGGTATCGATAGAGAAGATGCCGAAGGATGGAGACTAATCGAGGTGCACTTCACGAAGCAATCTGTGTAGTTGGCCAAGCCGAAGGATGTAGGGCAATTCGTGGCACGATGAGATCACAAGAAATTCCATCCACTAGTGGCATCAAGACAAACCCGAGTCCTAAATAGAGATGAAGTACACCTTTGCACTGTGTCAACTTTGGTAGGCTTACGATGTTGCGCAGGTTTACACCTTAAAAATTGCAAATATAATGCTCAAATTGATCACAGATCCCTGAAGGTGGTGGCTGAGTCTTGGGTGCCTTTTTTTTGGGACCATGTAATCAAAACCCTTGGACTGATTTTTGCTTGCCAACGGCTCACCCCATCATCATCATCACATCATTAAAAACACCGCACTGCCAACTCCTTCAGTCGGAACTTCCTTTTGCATCGCACGGTTTCCTGTATGCGTGGGACTTCTAATTCTTTGACATAAATGAGAAGCACGTTTCTTGTACGAGTGCAATAATCGTCTAAAACAGCATTTGATGATCTCCCAAGAAATTTCTTTTTAAGAATCTAGGATGTGCATTTTCTAGATTTGATTTGATATGAAAGTGTATATATATACACATATTTCAATTAAATAATGCATTTAATAAAGATAGATATTTTCAGTGATGATTTATAGAATAAAAGTTTATTTTGGACTTGTCTTAATAGGGTTTTATTTTTATTTTTACTTAGTTTGGAGTTTTCATAAGTATAGAGATTGACATGTAAATTCATATATGTTTCTTTTATAATTATTGAAATTTACACAATATTCTAAATTTTCACGGGAAAGTAGTCTTTTTGGCTTTGAATTTATCTCAAACAAACGGATCTCACAAATGTGAAAGACATGACAAAGGTGGAGATGAGAGTGAGTGAGATGAGTCAAGTCCACTAGACAAAACTAGTTGCAGCGAAATTAGTGGTTTAGAGTATACAAGGGTGTGGTTCCAATGGACACTTAAATGGCAAAACCCCACTTTCAGTTGGTCAAAAAGAGGGGATCACTCCCCTTGACCCCGTTCGAAAACTAAAACCTTCAGTCTAGTTCATGAGGCAATAACGCGCTTCATCATTTAGACATTGACTCTGCAGAGACGTGGCCTGCGATTGTTAATAGAATATGGAAGCATCATGCAGCGACTAGAGGGTGGGTCTCCTTCCTATCCCTCCCTCAGCTTTAGAAGACCATGACTGGATTGCAACCAGAAAGAATCGACTTTTCTAATCTCCTCGAGTGCATTTCGTGGGAGAATATCTTAATCTGACGAGGGTAGTTAAACGTTTGAGAAGAAAAGCAACCAATATTCATATGGCTGGACACTTTCCGGGAAACAGCGAGTGGAGGAAGTTGGTTTCTGGATATCGAAGAGATAGTGTGTGAGACGTATCCTCCCATCTTGTTACAAATGCTGATTGTGGATTTAGTGCCCCACTAAGACATCAATATTCATAGTGGACAGGTGGGATCAAATTGGATCTCTAAACTTTATTCTTCTTTTCCGTATTTTTGGGCCAAAATATGTGATTGAATAGGTCTTCCTCTACTTGTTTTGGTTTGAAAACTTCTTTTCCTTCCCCTTTTTCAATCTCCGATTTGAGATTTTCATAAAGAAATCTCTAGTCGACGATGAAGTAAGATACATCATGTGCCATATCTAAGAGATTCATTGATTTGTGCTAAAGAAGAAATATCACCCGATCATTATCAAATTGATTGTAATATTTTTCTATTTGCGAGGGTCCTACCATAGCATCTTTTACTTCTAATAAGCCTTGAACTAAATTCGAATCATTATCAACGAGTCCATAAGAGAAGTCATGTAATCTTTTCCATGGGAGATCAAAAGTCTTGAGTGATCGACACGGCAAAGCAAGCACTGGTAATTTCTTTCTCTTGTTTCGTATTCAAAGTAGTTGTAAATTTAGAATATCCAATCCATCTTTCTTTCCTTTTACAACGAAAGGAGTTGGAAAGATGCTTTATTATTTTGAGGAATTATTGGTGCTCCTAATCGCAAGTCGTGAGAAATTGCATTTCTTGCTGCATGGTTTGGTTGCTTTGGGGTCGACTTGACCTGTCATTTCTCGAAGGCGGCCAATACAACCATTTCCTCCTCCCATCTTCATATTTCTGTGGGTGTTGGCTTGCACGCTCTTCCTTCTTGCTGCCTTGCACTTTCTCGAACAAAAACAAAAAGAAGGCATAGGATGAAGATGTTTTTGGGTTTTACAGGTGAGGTGAGGTGAGGTGGGGTCCAGGTGTGATAGGCGTGGAATGTACTTCAGATTTTTTAATGTCAGCCGCATCGAGCAGATCGAAAACAAATGACTAAAAATTAAGCTTTGATTGAGGTCATTGATGGCGGTGATATCGACACCATATTGGCTAGCTCTTCCCATCTGACAATCCAATCTCATTGCATCATACGTTTTTGCTGCATTATGAGTATCTTAAAACAAACGAGATATGCATGTACAGGAAATGCGTATGGGGAAAAACAGAAGGAAAAGCGAAGGGACGTGGAGGAGAAAGAAAGGCATCTCCCTCGACCCAAACATTCCGTGAGTGAGAAGAAACCTGGGCTTCATGGCAGCAAGTCGCACATCGCATTCAAAGATATTAACCGTTCATTCAGCTTAGCAGCGGAACAAGCCGAGTTCCACAAAAACACAGACCAGATTCCGGATTCCTTGGTTCCAAATTTCAACGAGATTCTCACGTGCTTGGACCCATGAATTTCGCTTCGAGTGAAACCAACTTCAATGTCATGATCTGGTCATTTGCTTTCCCACGGTCGATGTCGCAGTCCTCTTCACCCGCTCTCTTTCACGAGCCTCTGTCATGCTTCCCCAAATTGGAGGGGTCCACCCGCTTCCATTCTGTTAGCAATTCCCATCAACGTCCGTCCGGCCAATCCTTGATTGATAAGGAATTCGGGGGACTCAGCAATAAGCCTCACGTCCAAAGCATAAGTTGAATTGATATCCACTCAGCATATATAATCAGCTTATGTTAATTATTACTTAACAACAGCTTCAATCCGTACCCTCCACGTAGAGTGAAAGAACATACGGTGACTGATGAGTCTCGTAGTCTACTTACCATGGCTGATTCAAAGATGTTATCGTATGTGACAAAGATGATCACTTGTTGTAAGAGACTTATCACATCAAATAGTTGCAACTAGTAATTTTTTCATATTGGAAAAGGTAAAGTATTCATTTGCCAAATTATAGTCATTAGTGCTTTATCAGAAATTAGTGTTTTCTTCATGTGATAGCGACTTTTTCATAGATTATTTAGTTTTGACACGTTAACATAACACAGTCGAGAGCAACTTTTCAAACAGAGAAACAAATTTTAGCATATCAGTTCTTTACAAAAATTAACCTTTTCAATTAGAAAGTTTTTTCTTTATGCAACAAAGATGATCACTTGTTGTAAGAAACTTATCGCATCAAATTGTTGTGACTAGTAATTTTTTCCATATTGGAAAAGGTAAAGTATTCATTTGCCAGATTATAGTCATTAGTGCTTTCTTCATGTGATAGCAACTTTTTCATAGGTTATTTAGCTCTGACACATACACATGTCAAAATGGGTGTATAACTCATTTATGACTTATTTAAATATTAAATGGGTCACAAATGTGTCAGACTTTCTTTTAGTATAACTCATTTAAAGAAAGCCCGACCCATTTAATATTTAAATGGGTCATAAATGGGTTATACACTCATTTTGACAAGTGTATCTATAATGGGTTTAAAAATTAAAAAAGACTAAAATACATGGGTTGTTAATGAACTTGAATAAATTTAAAATCTTTAAAAAAGATTATAAGAATAAGTTTTCCTAAGTTTAATTAGATAGAGAAATTTTTTAACAATATGGGTCATGTTGGGTATGGGTTAGGTATGGGTTGGGTTGGGTATGGATTAAATTTTTTATATTATGCTTAAATGGGTCATAAATGAGTTAATGGGTCAATTTGAGTCGGATCATTTATGAACTCGACCCAATCCACCCATTTAACAGGTGAGTGACATATTAGTATAACACGGTCAAGAGCAACTTTTCAAACGGAGAACCAAATTTTAGCAAATCAGTTCTTTACAAATATTAACCTTTTCAATTAGAAAGTTTTTATTTGAAAAGCAAGTGTATGCCTATAGTTACTAGTAATTTCAATTTAGTTATAATGAGTTTACAAATCAGCTACTCGTTCACGCATTTAATTTGCAATGAGACGAGTACATGGCAATTAGCTAAGCCACCGTCGCACTGTGGTAAGTAACTGGATGGCCACTTAAACTTTACATTACAAAAGAAATAACTTTTCAACCTGCCAAAAATAAGTGATTTTCCTTTATATATGGTTATTAACTTTTCATAAAAAAAAATTTGTTCAGTTTAATCAATGGTTAAAATAAGCAACTCCTTTGATGCACTAGATTTTCAAATTGAAAAAAATTAGTACTCACTCATCGAGAATAAATAAAATTTGATATATGGTAGCCGAATTCCTATTTTCTTTTACCAAAACTAAGTTTCAACACGTTATTGCTAGTAATTTTGTTGAGAAAAGTTACTAATCGGTGTAAGGTGTACAAAGTTACACGAAAACCAACTTAATCAGTTGCCCGTTTCTTTTATTTAACCTATGATCCAATGGCACAGCGCCATCCATTGAAATCTAATGGTCCAACGCTACCCACGAATGGACTCTACATATCCGAGGCCTCGACAGGATGAGTCTTCCCCGTGTACCTGTGTTCCATGGAAGAGGCACTAAATTATCCAAGATTTAGGAAAGCCCAACAAACCTTTTTTTTTTCTTCTTCTTTTAACTGCACTTTCTTCATATATATGTACAACACCCCAGCTTTCTGTGTTACAACGACTTTCGAGGGTATTTCAATGATGAGAAGGGGCAGGGGGAACGAGCATCCTTTCAACATCCAAAAATTCGGCAGCGAATTCCTCGTCATTTTTGCTCAACATATCTTTCAAGCTACACTCTACTTTCCTAACCTTTAACGCCCAATATCTAGGCTTTATCTTCTTCTCCAGTGAATAGCTGAAGTACCTCGGGTAGTCCACAATCTCCTTCAGAGGCTTCTCCATTGTCTTCACTAAAAATTCCAGCTTCGGTATGAACACCTCCTCAATGCTGTAACCCAACAATGGCGAGAACCTACGGACCATGAAGGCAATCTCTCGCTTTGTAAGCCCTATCTCCATCAGATAGTTTATCCTGTCCGCAATACACCACCACAACATTAAACTCTTTCCAGACAGAAAAGTCAAGAGCAAGGAAAGTTGCTCATATCACTAGGCTCCCCTCCCAGTCCTAGAATCATGAGCCTTACTTTAACCAACAGACATCCTTAATGCAGTTAAAGAATTCATTTTTCCAGCTTCATCCTGAGGTTGCTCTTTTTGACTCTACCTCAGCCATACTAAGTCATCCTAGTTGTATCTTTTTCATTTTTCCTCCTTTCCCTGTTTGTAGCCTCACAGTTCAAGACAAACATACAATAAATCACCTTGCAAGGTCTTAACTCTCATGTTTCTTTAGTTCAGTTTGGTATGCTTCTCTAGGTTTATAAGCATATTACTGAGAGCATAACCCATTTGCTATTTAATTTGTTTACAGACCAAATACTGCACCCACAAAATCTAAAGGGAAGTCTGATTCTCAATGCCAGGTCCCTTTTTTTACCACATAACATGACTCGTACAGCAGAGCCAACTCTCTCATTTACAAAAAATAATATAGAACTTACTCAAACATCCTACTCAATAACTTGACACCACTATTATTAGACGACAGTTTGAACGATAAAAAGTGATTATAAACAGCTGACTCAGACATTTAAGATCCTGTCATGCAATTTTATCCACTCTCCTCATTTCGAAAACAGCCAATATACCTTTCGAGTAAAACTTTAGGCATCAGATCACCTCTTGGGTTCGTCCCGAACAGCAAAAAGATGCTCAAGAAAAGAGAGCAATTCATTAAAATATATCAGGGGGAAAAAATCCTTACCGAGGGATCAAAGTGCAGTTAACATTGGACACAAGAACCTCCGGATATTTCTTTATAACCCGCGGAAGGTGATCATTGGAAATGCCCATATTTTTAAGGAATTCAAGCTTCTTGTTTAGAGTTTTCTCTATACTAGCAGCAAAAATTTCAGGACAGCGAAGAACAATCTTCCCCATCATCTCCCTATCAAATCCAAGATTTTCAAGTAAAGAAACCACCTGCAGAAAGCAATACTTTTATAAATTAGCATCACTCATCAATCTGTAGCAATTGAAGGATCCAGCAATTAAATTGGATAACAGAGTGAGAATTGAATCTCATATTTCAAGATAACCAAGCACACTAACTTCTGATGGACAACATTCAAAGGCCCAGGAGAAAAAAGGGTCTCCAGCACCTGGCTTTGCATATCGATGATAAGCCTTGAGGGACTGAAGTATATATAGGCATTGTCAGTGAAAAAATCATAGAGCAAAGCCTTTCTTGCTATACTGTGCAGTGGAAGGACAAGGGAAGGAAGTGGCGAGAGAGGAAACCAATAATTGCAGCTAAGATAAAGTCGATAAGGCTGAAAGGTAGATGATTTTCTCATATCTGCCTAAAGGACAGTTTAGTAAGCCCTAGTGAGGTGCCCAGTGGTACCTGATTACAAAGACATGCATTGTAGTTAGGTGACAGGCAAGTGGCAAAGGAACTTTAGAAACACATCATTTGTACTTTGAAGATGCAACAAAATCAAGTAAGCATCTAAGATTACAAGCCAGGCTACTATCACATCCAAGGAAGAAAAAGAAGAAAGCATCTACCCAATAAAAGAGAATTCACCATCTACCTGGAAAAATTCTTCAGGCTTCCGTAGTAGTAGCTGAGGACTTTTAGCAATGACCTTACCCATTTTCTTATTTCGAACAGATAGTTCACCCAATGATTCCACCATCAACTTTAGCTTGCTAGTTGAACACCCCATGATATGAGGCAAGCCTCTAATTGCACGGTGACTGCTTGGTTCTGGTACCTGTAATAAAACAGCAACACAGTTCTTTATTTGAAACACCAAGATACATACTACAATTTACAAACCTCTCAAACAAAAACCCTGGCCCATCCTAAAGATCAAAAGGGAAATTGAGAATAATAGGCTATCACTCACTTCTTTTGTTTTCTTTCCCCTTTTTTCTTTCAAAAGTCAATTTGCCTGAACATCAGTTTGATTTGATCAATGCTTCTTAAGACATAGTAACAAACAAATACTAAATTAATCCACCAAATCCATCAGCATCAAACAAAATTTGCATTTAAATTCACCTCAAAATTTGCTTGATGGAAACCCATTTCTAATGAGGATATAGCCTGGAGAGGGACAAAAAACGCGAGTATTCCAATAATATACCTTTTCCATCTGAAAGAATGAAAGGATCTCCTGGTAGTTCACCTGGATGCTAGCAGAAAGCATCCATGGGTATTTCAGAAGCATTCTCCCAATATCATGACTATCTGCAAGAATCTACGGGAAAAACATGAAAGGAAACAATCAAGTTACAGACATAAAGAACCTATGCTTGCTTCTTTAGCAATACGTTCAATGCTATTCCAAATAAACCAATTTAACAATATTAATCAGGATACCTTCTCAAACACCAGAACCTTCTTGCTGATGTCATCAACCTTGTAGAAGATGATTGGTGGGAAGAGAAGAATAATATTCCGTACTTGTCCACGAGGAATGCCAATACTTTCAAAAAATTGTACCAGAGGCTTTACATGGGATTCTATCGACAATGAAAGAAAACGCGGAAATGATTCAACCAAATATACAAAGAGGCATCTTTGTTGCCCAACATGTCTAGACCCCCGCGTCTTGCTTCAATCTGCAAAGTATAATTATCCATGAAAGGTGTCCCTAGATAAATGAAGTGCCAATGGCCAAAAGACTTTTATCACACTTTTCAATAAAAGCAAGATAGTCACCATACCTTTTCGAAGAAAGATAAGGTTAGCTGCACATCTTCATCCACAGGAATTGATAAGTGCATCATCATTCGACGAGCATTTTTCCCGAGCAAACCTTTTACATCACTGCTAGAAAATAAGATTTCCTTCAACACTTTAACCTATAAGCCAGAAACAAAATAAGCCATGACACCACAGTGACATGAAAAAATAGATGAGAGAAGTATGCAAAGATGATTACTATATTCTGAGTGTTTTCCAAAAACCAACTCCTAAAGCGTAACAGAATTGTCTCTAAACAAACTTACACATAATCTTCCAGGAAAATGTCATATTCAGAAGCAAACTCTCAAATAAATACCAGGGCAGTACTTTCTTTTCTGTGTCAGTGAGTGCTGTGTGATGACTGATGAAGCAATACTTTCTAAGCACAATACTTGGAGCTATTGTCAAAATAATGTCCCCCAGCTTAAGTCAAGAACATATGCCTGATGGGGAGGGCGAGTCGTGTCAAGCTTCGAAGCACAATGGTTACAGGACTAGTGTTGCGGAGAATACTGATTGTAACTTCATATTTATGAAAGCATGGAAAGGTATGGAGCAAGCTAAGTCATTGGAATCCCAGCTTGCTCTCAGTCAGCCAAGGGGTCTGTGACCATAGAGAGGCAATTTGGAATGGCACGGCTCAATTCAGACACAAAAAGGGTAAAGAAGAAGGAATATTTTGCCCGAATCTCGCCCATTCCAAAAGGATTTGCTCGGTATATAGTTAAATCAACAGGGGCTTAAGGATGACCTGATCTACATATATAAAATGAGGGAAAGAGAGAATGAAGGAAGGAATGATTCGAGGAGCTGACCTTGCGAAGGAGAGTGGGGAGAGAGTAGGTGGAGACGGAACGAGCGACGAAGAGGGCAGAGGAGAGGGGGAGGCCGATGCTCTCGAGGAAAGCGACCTTGCCATGGTCACCTCTTTGCTTGGCCAAAAATACCACCTTCTCCTGAAAAGCGGCGGCGGGGGAGGGAGAGACGACGAGAGGCGTGGACTGCCAGGAAGAATCCCAGAGGGAGAGCTCGTCCAGCTCCCGGACCCCGTCGATCAACGAGCGAATGTAATCGGGGGCATGGGAAGCGACCCTCGAGGCATCCTCTAAGGGGAGACCGAATTCGAGATGAAGGAGGCGAGACAAGGCGTCGCGCGCCAAGGAAGTGGTGTCATCTTCGTCTTCTCCTTCTTCTTCATCATCATCATCTTCTTCTTCATCTTCATCTTCTTCTTCTTCTTCTTCTTCAGGGGAGGGCACATCGCCGGGAATCGAGAGGATGGGAGGGAGCTTGGGACGACGATTCCGGGTAGTGAGGGGAGAGAGGAGGAGGCAATGAAAGCTTCTGGTGCTGAAGTGGGCAGAGGAGAGCGGGACGGCGGCGGTGGTGTCCGACACTGAAGAAGGAGGAGGAGGAAGAGGAGGTTGGAGTCTCCAAAGTGCAGGTGGGAAGGAGGAGCGGTTGACGAACATGGAGATGGAGATGGAGATGGAGAATGCAGACCGCTCCAGCATTGGATCGACCCACCCCACCTTAAACCCTAAACCACGAGCGACAGAGGAATCCCTTTGTTGGAGCCTTGAGGATTGAGATTTGAGATAAACCGCCGTTCAAACTTACACCTATCAAAATGGATAATAGGATGTATAACTCATTTAAATATTAAATAAGTCACAATTAGATCAGGCTTTCTTTTAGGATAATTTATTTATAACTCATTTAAAGAAAACCTGATTCATTTAATATTTAAATGGATCATAAATGGGTTATACACTTATTTTAACAAGTATATCTATAATGCGTTTAAAAATTAAAAAGATTAAAATACACGGGTTGTTAATGAACTTGAATAAATTTAAAATTTTAAAAAAATTATAAGAATAAGTTTTTATAAGTTTAGTTTGATAGAGAAACGTTTTAACAATATGGGTCAGGTCGGGTATGGATTAGGTATGAGTCAAAAATTTTATACTATACTTCAATGTGTCATAAACAGATTAATTAGTTAATTTAAGTCGGACTATTTATGACCCAACCCAACCCACCCGTTTAACAAGTCTATTTAAACCCAAATAACGTCCCCCTCCCCCGTTGTGAGGGGACATCGTATTGGTAGGTAGACTCACTCTCTCGTACTCTCTACAATGCAATTTTTCCAATTAAATCATTTCTTGTACCCTCTGGCTGGCTTGCTGAGCATCGATTTAACAAGAAAAATGAAAATGCAGTTAACTAAAATCGAAATTTCGAAAATTTACAAAGTTACCCAAGAAAAGCTTATAAGAATCTCCTAAAGGGCCTATTTTATTGTGTATAATAAAGGTACCCATCCGTGTTTCTTCGTATTCTCGTTCACGAACCGTTTGTCCTTCTCGGTCTCTCTTGTCTCTCCCTCAATCTCCCTCTCCCTTTCATCGTCCACATGAACCCACGTTGCATTTGCATGAATTGATGGATAGGAAAGGAATCGCAACCCAATTCCGATGGCCATTCCCTCGCCCAACATGTTTGGATCCATATGTGAATCATGGAATACATGTTGTAAATCGGCATTCCATTCCTAAAGTAGGTTACAGTCATTTGGGCTGACGACGTAAAATCCGTTGCAACATTGGCATTTGGGGTCCAATTGCACTCATAAAACGCAACCTCAGTAGTCGCCATGAGTTAAGGGACCAAATGGGCCAAATTGAATTTTCTATTCTAGACTCAGGTGCCCCTGAGGAGAGCATCCACTGGTGCCGTGTCCCCGAACGTCTCGAGCATATCGGAACAGGACGTGATCGCCCTCTCCTTCTGCTATGAGCTCTATCCCCAGCTCCTCCTCTATGCTGACATCAGCAGCAACTCGCACCCTTCGTAGTTCAGGAGAAGTCGGGTGGGTCTGCTGGGCTGTACCTCAGGCGCCCGAACTGCCCCTGCAGGTGCGCAGGGAACACCGCCTTGCGCTTGCCGTGCTGCTGCTGGTGCTTTTTTGATTTGGATGAGGAAAAATCCTCCTCTCTGGATATTCAGCCACTCCTGGGGCTCCTGCTTCTCCACTTCTGGAGGGAATTCTAGGCTGTATATGAGATGCGTGCGCGCTTTCTTGCCGCAGGATGTTTCTGACTTTGCGGTACACGCTCTGGCCACAGCCTTGTAGCGGTGTCCCCTCGTGGAAGTAGTGTCGTACTCCTCCTCTGTAATAAGCAAGTCCGATTATTCAATTGAATCAGAGAGAGAGAGAGAGAGGTCGAGGGCAGAGCACCTGCTTTAAGAGCCGACTTGACATCATCGATGTTGGTGGTGACCATCTCCACAAAACCCCAGTAAGGAAGGCTCCGTTTGGTGTTGGGTCCGGAAGACTCTTCTTCCCCATCACTATGAGCCTCAACAGTGCCTGCTTCTCGATGTCCACTTCCTGCGTTTGGCATTTACAAAGGGCATGTGATATTTGCGAGGTGATGATCTATACAAAATTGTAGGGGGTGGTTGTGGTTCTTGTGACCATCATTACCTGACTACCGTGACCACCTTGGACAGTAGCCTCGTGGGGATCTTGCTTCTCTTGCACGGGCCTCTCGCCCGACTCAGGACGGAGGACTATGTAAAAGGCGTTGCACGTCGTCGGCGCTGTGAGCCGCCTCTCTCTCCACCTTGGGCCTATAGAAGAAGAATATCTCCCCTCTTTCCTGCAAATACAACTGGCTCACTACCCTCCCCAACCAACTAGCTACCCAACCTGATTAAGGGGAGAAAATGACAAAGCACGTTTAGAACCTGAACTTTGATTCTGGTCTTGACTTCCTGGCCTTGACCCATTTCCAGTGCTGCTCCCACAAGAAGATGGAAAAATACTAGAGCAACGAGCAGCAGACACAAAAGGAGGAGAACCGAGGGCAACTAGAAGGAGCACTGGGGACACGTTCACTCTGTCGATACCTCCACGTTTCAGGACCCAGGCCTGCCACGTCTTTGTGCGCTGCTGTCGGCAGCCGAAAAGCAAGCATCCCGGAGAACGATGTAATTGCATTGCAGAGGAGAAGGGGACGTGGCACGGGTCCCGAGGTTTCCTTGTGCATGAGAGCCCCCTCAGCCGCTCGCCATATCTTAATTGGGCTCTGCCATGCTCTCTCTCTCTCTCTCTCTCTCTCTCTTATAATTCTGAGTTAATATTATTCGTCCACAAAGAATTATATGCACCTTCCGAATAAAATCCTTAGAAAACGCTGGTAAATTTCAAAAATCTGTCGTTAGCTAATTTTGTCTGTCAACTTATTTAGCATATAATATGTTAGTAGATACCAAAATAGCCTATAGTATGTCAATAAGTTAACAATAACATCACGAGAGTATCGGTTATTTGATTTTTCTGGGTTGCCTCTTTTTATATTTACAAATTGACAATAATTATTTGCTTAACTTAGCAATATTAATTCGAGCGACTCATCAACTTTTTACCGATTAGATTACCATCTAATTTTAACTTTATAATTTCATGTAAGAGTTGGTAATTCAAACTCCACATATAAATGTTGATAAATTATTGAAACATAGTTGTTCATTTTGAAAGTAGTGGGTAACTTCATATTAGAGCAGTAACTTTAATGTGTTGGTAAGCTCTCCACTTTGTCGTTTTATTGAAATAGTTTGTACTTTTAAAATGATCAAATTGGCAACAAAGTTAAATAAGAATCGACAACTTTATATTGGAGTTTTTAACCATTTACCAGTCGGAAGTTGCCACAAAGATTAATTGAATTATGTCGGTTATAATTATTTAAATAATTAAATAAGCATTTGTAAATAACTCAAATATTAGGTAGTACTTTCATGTTAGAGTTGGTTGATTGAACTCCACATATAAATGTTGGTAAATCATTGGAGTAGTTAGTAATTTTGTATAAGTTAGTTAACTTTAGTGCATTTGTAATTTTAATAACTAAACACTAGTATATTATCATAATGCTTATTGAATTTCAAAATAATCTAATGAATGTTGATAAGTCGTGCAAATCAGTAGTTTCAGTTGTACAAAATATTTGTAATTTTTTGGAATAATTGGTATTTTCGAAACAAGCAAACAAATGTAGATAGTAACTAAAACACAAGTTGACAATTTTCTGAAAGGGTAGGCAAATTTAACATCTTGATATTTCTAACAAATACTAGTATATTGTCAATGAATGTTGATAAGTCGTGCAAATCGGTAATTTCCTTTAGAATTAGTAACTTGAACAAATTTGGTAGGTTGTACAATTAAATGTTTGTAACTTTTTGGAATAATTTGTATTTTTGAAACAATCAAACAAATGTAGATAGTACCTGAAACACAAGTTGATAATTTTCTATAAGGGTAGGTAAATTTAACATCTTGATATTTCTAACAAATTAATGTTGGCAAAATATTGGAGCGATTGTAATTTCAAACAATCAAATAGACATTGGTAAACACTCAAATAAAAGGTGCTGATTCCCTATAAGATTTAGTAAATTTAATGCACTAATAAGCACTATAAACAGATATTGGCGAATTATTAAAATCATTTGTAATATCAAAAGCAATCACATAAATGTTAATGACTCACTCAAATAAGAGTCTATATAGCTAAAACTCGTTGGTAACTAAACCCGTGAAAATATGGTAAATTAATCCAATCAAAACTGATATATTTTATATATATTGGTAAATTTTTGCAATAATTGTTATTGTTGAAACAATTGACGCTAGTAAGTGATTTCAATTAAGAGTTGGCAATTTTCTATTAAAGTTAGAAACTTCAACAAATCAATAAGGTACGTACATAAATGTTGGTAAGTCAGTGAAATAGTTTGTAATTTAAAACAATATAATGACCATTGGTACTTTCGCAACAGTGTTGATAATTTAACAATGTATTACCGACTGAACAAGTTAACATTCAAAAGTTTGATGTCAATGGGTTTTGATAGTTAATAGACGCATTTCATATTTTACCAGCAGAGAATAATATTCATAATTTTGCTAGGCCGAATCTTGAAAAGTTGCATTGGGGTTTATCTTGTGCGTAATCACATTAATATCCTTTGAGTTACGAGATTAAGTACCAAGTCCCATGAATTTACTCAAGCTTGTTAAAATGCAAAGGCATGTGAGCAAAATTATCTTTTGAAAACTGATTTCGATATATTGATTTACTAAAGAATTAGTAGTTATGATAGATTAACTAAACGAACGTTATGCAGATTGTTTGATTAGGAATATATGGACCTGTAAATGCCACCTTTAGGTTGTCGCGTTCGGCCATCGTACTTGAGACTTTAAAACTGTCATGTTCTCTTCTGCATCAAGTTTTATCAAGTGGTGACTGCCTTTCGACTGTCTGGCAACATTTCGGGATCAGTATAGTGCTCGTGCTCTTAACTGTCATAGCGTTGTCAATTCACGTTTAGCAACTTCAAAGTTCCCCATGCAATTTACACAGCTACTTTTGTGGGGAGACACACTTTGTTCAAACTCCAAACCTGTCCCAAATGCTATGCCTAGCTCCAGTTGTTGTGAGTCTGCAGGCTCTTCGCATTCGCCCAGCATCTTGCCAATCTTATCCCATCTCCATCAAAACCAAAATGTCGAAACTCGGTCCTCTCTGATTCTTGAACCATCTCTTGCCTCTATGGTAATTTTCCGCAGCAAGGTGTCTTCTTCTGATGTGATTTCTGGTATATTTACATAAGCTTCTTTCCCATTGAATGCCAAGCCCTTGTAGAATTCCTGCTATCTATGAGTTCTATGTTTTTTCCTCTAGGAAAGTGACTGGCGGAGACTACTCTTTGAACACAGTCATTTGATGGGCACACATATACATAAAAACAAATCCAAAGTTGAATTGAAGTACAATAATCTCTCCTCTTCGTTGTGTAAAGACGAACAATCAATAGTCAAAGTCGTCCGTACGACGAGAAGCACCTGGACTCTCTCCTCTGTTGTTCATACTAGAGCGCTGAACTAATCGCACTAATGCCTCCACCACCTCTGACATGGGAGGTCGGAACTCAGGTTCCGACTAAAACAAAATGCATACGGTTAGATGTCTCTCCACCAGAAACAAAAGAGAGAAACAAGGTAAAATATCCTAGTCAGTCTTCAACACTCAACTGCTAAACAGCAAGAAGAAACTCAAGGCAAGTTAAATTCCATGCGAGACACAGACCCAGACATGTTCCTTGAGTCTAAATTATATATGCCAGATTACTTCTCTCGTACTCAGAATATGACCTACCTGTAAGTTCTAGTTACTAGTTCTGTTCCCTCACCAAGGGTCTGACTGCAGACAGAGAAGTATTACCTGAACACAGAGAGAAATAATATCGGCAAATCTGGAGACTGACTTGGGAGGATACAGTCCACGCAGTGCTGGATCCACCATTCTGCCTAAAGCATCGATGTCATGAAGCTGTGGAGTAGCCCATCGCACTAGACATTGTTCTGATCTTGGTTTTGAACTAATACATGGATAGTAGAGCAGTCAGATACGCTGCCTTCGCCATTTCAAATCTACTTTCACACTTACAAGAACTACTGAAGTTACCTGTCAAGAGGCATTCGACCAGTCAGCAACTCCAACATGACAACTCCAAAACTGTAAACATCACTCTTCAGAGTATAAGCTGAAGGCTTTGTGCATTCTGGAGCATTATATCCAACTCCGAGATTTTGACTTGTCCGCTGGAAAAGGCATAAATTCCTGTTAAAGCTCAAGAAGCAGGCAGAGGAAGACTGAGGGACAGAGATGGTAGCTATTGTCAGGTCTAGTGGTGCTTGACAATAGTTGTAAGTTGGTGTCACGGTCCCATAGTTAAAGGGATGTACATGATTACCAAGTTATAAGAGTTGATGCAAACACGTTCAGATGTCCAATGTAAAGAGATAGAGGGAGAGAGTTTGCTTCAATACGTAACCTGATGGAAGGTAGCCATACCACAATCGGTGAGTCGTGGATTAAGTTCAATGTCAAGCAAAATATTAGACGATTTTATGTTCTTGTGCACAACAGAGGGAGAGCAAACCTCATGGAGGTACCTGCATGAGAAACAGTAAGAGATTAAAAGGGGACTTTTAACTAGAAAAAATTTCAGCCCCTTCATCAACTGTCATTTGTTTTCACATCAGTCAAGGAACCAGAAATGTTAATAATTGGCCAGAAAGATTGGGAATAGCTTGACACTGCTAATGGCTAGCGGATGATATTGTCGGTATAGAACTTACTCTACAGCTCGCGCTGTGCCTAAAGCAATTCTGACTCTAGTATTCCAAGTCAATGGTTTGCTGTAATCATCTGACAAATGTAAAAACTCATGAAGGGAGCCATTCCTAAAATATTCATAGATCAGCATGTTATGCCGCTGCTCGGAACAATAACCAACAAGTTCTGCAATGTTCGGATGGTGAAGCATCGAGATTTTTGCAACAATTTCTGAAAATTCATCAGCCCCCCTGCCTTGGAAAAGTGAAGAATCAATCTTTTTAACAGCCAAAACCTGATAAAGTAAAGAAATGTTAAGATTAGAATTGAAATAGACAATTTATTTCTTCTAAGTGACAGTTGTTCCTACCCAGGAATATTGTATAGCATGCTAAATTTCCAAGATCAAAGAGAACTTTACTCTTTTTGAAAGAGTAGAGGTATTGAAAATGGAACGGAATGTGGCATAAAGAATGAAACCTTTGTGTAGAAATGGAAGACTAAAATTTCTCAGCTGAAAGTATGGATGACAACATCAGTTGCTGCAATGTCCTCTCACATGAAGCTACTAAGAGCTTTAATGAAAACATGAGCAAACAGCTGAATGATGTTGCTGGGCATATAAAGATTTTCCTAAAGTTTTTCCAATCTCAGGATTTGCCATGGTGGTTGAATCAATTTTTAGGTTATGACCTTATTATCTGAGAACGTGTGACATAACATGAAAAAAGTATTGACTATTTACATAACCTGGACAGCTTCTGAGCATCCACATTACACTCTCAGAAGGTCACTTAGAATGTAAATCTAATACATGCTATATTTGCTTTTTAAATTGTCCTGAGAGACCAGTTATACTTCTTCTGCCCAGCATGAAATGTTTTTTCCGAAAGATAATTGACAGAGGCTACTAGATGTGGGTGGTGTGGGCATGACTGAGTGTCCTTTGGATTCTGTTCCTATCAGCAAATCCCACCCAAAGGAGGCTGCTCAAACAATAAGTACAAGTATGATGGCCTATCCTACTGAAGCAGAATGTTGCAGGCTCACGTGGGAATGTGCTAAACTCATCCTTCTGAGGTTTGGCCTCCATCTCAAAGACTCAAGATGAAAAACAAAACTTGAAGCAAAGGCATACATTATGTTAAGTGAAGGAACTTGCTTAGAATTCCCTATTTGCAAGAGCTCTTGCAACCTTCATTCAGGAATGAATGTGAGCTTAAGACAAGCTTTCATGCAGATAGACACCAGTAATAGCTATTTAATTCTGGCATGAGTCATTCTGATGTTTGCCTGATGACTTATAAAGTAACAGCTGGATAAGCAAGATACTTCAATCAGATAACGAGATAAAAAGTTAATGACTCTCTTATTTAGATGCTAAACACCTAAACCTACTGAGAGCCTGAGTAGTCTAATCTATTGTGCAGTAAAGAAACAGATATCTTAGGACCTATGATTCATGGGAAACTTGTGCAGACACTCCCAAGACATAGAAGTCATTTGATCCTAACAATTCACGATGAAGATGCATAAGTCATGCAATAAAAGAATGATTAGGTTACAAAGAAGAAAAATATAGTATATTATACCTTCCCATCCGCATACTTAGCCCTATAAACACGTCCAATGGATCCCTCACCAATAAGTCTGCCTGTTGCAAAATTACCAGTCGCACTCTGCAAATCAGCCAAATTATAGGCCGCAGCACGAAATGATGTGCTTCTTCTTACATTCAAACGGTTTGCAAAGTCATTATCCTTAAGGGACTCCATGCGGTCATGAAGTGTAGAACGAAATCCAATTGAAGGCAATTTCTCCAAAGCCTTCACATCAATGGAAGCAGATGATTCCTCTGACTTACGATCCATATCGAACACTAAAGGAGAAAAAAAGAAAGAGTAGATCAGATGCATGAAACAAAGCTTGAAGCCCAAAGTATCCTCCAGAAAGGAAATTCGAGGAAGCCAATGCAAAATAAGGCCATGACTTTAGCAAACTTGTGGACCTAATAATGACAGGAAGCAGCAAGCCACATGACAAATCCCCTGACACTAGGTTGTGGATGTTATTCATTTATTTCATTTTATTTATTTGGGTTGCTTCGGTTGGAGGATTAGTTGTGAAGAATTATAAAGCTTTGAAAGTTTTGAAGGACCTCTATTGACTGAAGGCAGAGTGAGGGCTGATCAACTGAGTGCTCAGCTTCTCTTAGAGTATGTTGGGCAGTAGACTGTTTTGTATTTTTGTTTGTATTATTGGTTCCAAGTCAGCCATATATCGAGAAGGACACTTGAGTTTGGGAATGGCAACAAACCCAATAGACCCTTACATGAAATTTATGATGACGTGTCAAGAAAATTCGAAACAGTTGGCATTCAGTTGTCTATTTAGAGTAGAATTTTTAGAGAGGAGCGATAAATTCGAATGCTTCTGATTTTACTTATTCATAAGCTCAACATTTGCAGTATCCATGTAACAGATGATTTAGCAAGACCAATTTCAGTGCGTATATGAATGCAAAACCAAATAAATTGCTTGGCCAATCTTCATTTCAGAACCACGTGGGTTACTCTCTTGTGCTTTAATGATGAAAACCAAAAGAAGAAAAGGCTACCTCTAAAACTTTTACGCGACTCAGCACGCAGGTCATGGGCCAGTTCTCGTGATGAAAGGGGAGTAAATGCTCTGCGTTGGCTAGCCCTCTCTTCATCGAGGAAATGTGAAGATGGTGAAGAAGATCGCTTAGAAAATAGAGCAACTAAAACTGCCACCACCAGTAACACACCCATAACAATTCCAGCTATAGCTAGTCCACTCACACCAGACTTGCCGTCACCTTCTTTTGAGCTTTTCTTAGCATGAGAAACACCAGGAGGTGACGGAGGAGCTGGGCCAGAGGACCAAGAATTTCCTTCAGTCCTTCACAAAAATGAATATCCGGTCAAGGAGACAACTCATCACAATCTTCAGGCAAACAGGCAGAAACTTACTCAATGTTATCGATATCCTTCAATGCATCTGGGACCCAGCCGGTGAATTGGTTATTCTCAACATTCCTGATCATATATTGAGAATATCAGGCTCCAGACCATCAACTTCAACAGGAACTTGGCATAACATGTGAAGCAGAGAGTGGTATGTACACCACTTGACATTGACCACTCCCTTGAGAAACTCTAAATTACGTGTCTAAAATTAATGTATATAAATAGAAGGACTGATATCTATTTCAAAATGTGCAACACATGATCACATGCCTGAAAGGAGTGTACAGGAACACAAAACACAAAGTATGATCATAATCCTCCAAAAAGATCTACATTATAAGAAAGCAAGCTGTTAACTCTCTACAAACTGAATGCTAGCAATCACCAAATTTGACAAAAAGTCGGCTTAACTGCTTACAGATCATTAAGGGGAAGGTCTGTAAGGACATTTATAGGTCCTGTGAACTGATTGTTTTGCAAATGTCTGTATAAAAAGCCAGAGTTAGAAACATGAGATTTGAAGATCGTTAAGTAATTTTGTTGGCAACTTACAATTTTGTGAGACTTGACAGTGATCCAAAACTCTGAGGCAGATTCCCTGACAATGAGTTGTAAGATAGATCCCTGATTCATTATGAATAAGCCACCCTTTGAATACTCATCTTTAAGCAACAAGATAGGTAAAAAAGTAAACACGTCACCCTCCTCATTGTCAGGCCACTGTGTATTTTTAATATTATATTCATTTACTTGTTCTTTAATCAGTTTTTCTCTGAAAGGGACCAAGAGGTTGCTTACATGGAACATTCACTGAAAGATCTAGAAATAATAAGTACTGCAAGTTCCTTTATCCGTCTATCTCTTACTAAAGCCACGCAAATCTTATTTCTGGAAGCAAACTCTGGCATTTCTCTTTTGCTCTCTCTGGTAGCCGAAAATGGAGAGAAAACTTATGATGTATTCTCTTGTTTCTAAGAATGCTATTTGCTAATTACACAGGGGATTCTGATAATGACATTAATTTAATTATCGAATTATGTAAATGCCCTTATAATTCTAGAAAATAAAATAAACTTCATCAGAGTGCTCACGTTGTTGACATTCGAAGGTCGATGTTGTGACAATGTCATACTTGCCACTGTTCTTAAGCATAATTACCTAACCGAAACTTAAAGCATTAAAAAACATTGGTTCTTGCTACATTATGTAGAGATCAATACTAAGTTTACATTTAGGACAAGCAAAAGTTAACATTACATGACATAACGAGGCAGATGGAAATTGTAGATTTCTTGTTCTACAAATTTTATCACGTGTATACATAATGAGAGCAGGTAAAGAGTTAGGAACTCAATTGCAAATATACTTCCTGCAAGTTACTTTAACTTACAGAGTGGCAAGTTTGGGGAGTTTTCCGAACATATCGCTTAACTGTCCATTGAGCTGATTATGGCCCAGATTTCTGCAAACAACTACAAGATAACTAAAAAAGGGCAGGACAAACAAGAAGCTTCTTCCATTACTGAAATGAAAATACTTACAGGTACTTGAGATCAGTCATCTGAGAAATCGAATAAGGAACATTTCCAGTGAATGCATTGGATGAAAGGTCTCTGCATGAAGAATCTGATGTCAATCAACTGAATTTTGTTCATTGGCCAATGCCAGATCGATGATAGCAAGGATTATCATAAAAACCAGACCTCAGTCAGAAATCCGTTTAGGCATGGAGAATTTGGCCAAAACAATAATTGAAATCCCATGTAAAGCATGTTACAACCTAGGTAGTTTTGGAATAAGAGTAATAAACTGCATTTTAACTCCAAAAATCATAGGCCACATGGAGAGCTCCTTTAATACAAATGCTCACTGCTATTGCCATGAATGGCATTGGAGGCTTCTAGGAGTTCAACCGAGGTTGACCATGCCTTCTCTTTATTGGGAGAGTAGAAATGGGAAAGAACAGATTTGCATATAGTGAAAGAGATGAGGAGAAACTAATGAATAGGGAGGTTGGATACTATTGTTCTGCAGATCCAGATCATTCCAGAAGGATGAAGATGCAGCTGTTATTCAAAGTAGATGTGTGAAAGCGTACTTACATGTGAAGTGCATTTGGAGGAAGTTGATATGGTATGTCACCATGGAGGTTGTTCTTGCTTAAATCACTATACTATGACAAAGAAAGTCACTGTTGTCAGATGACAATAAAATCAATGCGAAAGACAGCATAGAGATAAATGCACTTATTGTCAATATGTCAGCCTCACAAGTAAGTCACAGATTTCAAGCTTGATAGCTGGTAGCCCATTGATCCAGTGAGGCCTAGATCTGACAATTTTCTGCAAGAAATTCAAAGAAAAATTAGCGTGCTTTCAGAAACATGGAGAAACTTACATGAGCATGAAGCGAAATCATTAGAGTTATATGGGCACAATTAGGCAGACATGACCACATAGAACACTGACATTTCAGTCACTGATGATCCAGAGCATTCGATTCCTTTCCATGATTCGCCACAAGGGTCACCCCCACTCGATTTCCAGCCAGTCAGTGCTGAAGGAGAATTTAGGCTGCTATACATCACATTAAGGGCAGAGACTGCAATTTACATTGAAATATATATATTAGAATCTTGAGATTTCCTAGTATTTGGGCATCCATCTTCATTGAAGAGAGCAAAATATTGGCAAGCGAACATTTTATTAGGACCATAAACCATAGTCAAGCAATTACGTAGATATATATATTCGTAAGCATTAGTCCACATAATTATCGATGCCATAATGAGCAGAAAGAGTCTTGTAATGACTTACGTGGATATGGGCTAAAAAATGACAAGACAAAACTGCCAGGAAGAATGGCCTAAGAGATAGAGGAGGGAAGGGTACACAAGTATACATACCATCAGGAGCATTGGTCTTGGAATGAACCGAGGGGGTCAGAGTCCCGATACATGTGACTAAGAGAGCAAGCACGTTAAAATGATACATATCTTCTTGAAGTATTCTTTCTGAACCAAACGATCAGGAAAGCTCAGAAAGAGACAGAAGAAAGCAGTGGAGGCCGAGGATTGCTCAAAAAGCAGGGACAGAGATAGAAACGTCTGATTTCATAAGATGCTCATTCCATTCCATCCTTCATGCATTTTGCATTTACGTTCTCCTTTTCTGATTGTGGGTGTTCTTTGATTATTCTTCCTTTCTCCTGGGCAGGAAGAGATGAGTGCTTCCTGTTCTTTTTCTGGTATTTTTCTTTTGCGCAGAAGACCCTGGAACTAACTTCTAAACTTAGATGAGGAATGGTTGCAAAGTGCACCTAAAAATGGAAATATGGAGAGGGAGAAAGTAGAGAGTCAAGGCAAGGGTCAGCGAAAGTCTAGGAGGGCCAGGCCCTTTTAACTGGTTCACCTTTCTGGGGAATCGCTATGAAGAATGATATGGTCAGTCCACGGGACAGAGACCATCATTATTCATTACCAACAATAGAATCACTTGCGATGATGCTACATGTCATTTTCACTTTGCGTCAATGATATCCTAGTTACATTGCGGGTTTTTCCACCATCTGTAGATCCGTAGGCTCATAACAAACGAACTGTTGCTACCCTCTATTATTCTCCACAGTCTATGTATTATCTGCTCCATAAAAATGTCCCATCACTCTGTTAATTATTATTGCCGAACTGTTGTTAAGGTGCATGTACGAGGGATGTTAAATAAGTCTCCTATTGAATCTTGGTGTGGTATAAGGTAGCAGGATATTCTAGTTGACCGATAATTTGTCGTTTGCATTTTTCACTAAAGGGTAGTCCAATTAGGCATTGTGAATGGGTTCAAACCGGTGCTTCTCACGTATCCCTCTCCCTAAAATGAGATGTTGAGTTTTTGCTGCGCATTCTAACACATAAACATTAGCAAAAAATAATAGTTTCATTTTTTACGTTAAAATTCATTAGTCATGTAAAAAAGTAATAGTTACCAACTACTTTTTTTTTCTTCCTTTTCAAAATCATAGTCACCATGTTCAACATGTGTGAAATCACCAACTATTAACAGTTCAAATTTTTCGATTTCCTCATGAGAAGTTATTTGTCCCGTTGGTAAGGTAAGTAGTATTGACTTTTAACCAATAAGAATGTACAAGGGGGAAACATGACACCAACATGCACTCGTCAAAGACAACACGTCAGTGGAGTGGATGGGTACCACGTTCACAAAATACAGCAAAGGGATAAATACAAGACGTAATCCTAGAAGGAGTAAATCAGTTAAGCAACATTCAATTGCCGCCAAAAATAGATGCGTTTAGGCCCCAAGACCGTTGCAAATGTCGATTACAGGGAATGTCCTGGACCGCTTTGTAAGAGGATGCTTTATCCTTGACCGCCTTTATCATGTGCTGCTTCATTGCCGGGATGAATAGATTGGAAGCTCGAAATAGTATATTGTTCCTGGACTTCCAAATGACATAACAGAGTGTACCAAAAGAATAGCGGGAAATATCGCCATGGAAGTCCTTACCAGCCAATGCCCTTGTAGCCTAGCATAGGTTTTCCTTCCAGGAATGGTTGGACCAAGCAATGTTACATTTGGCAACCCAAAAAATTAATAAAATATTCGAAACTTGACAGTCAAAGAACAAGTGATCGTGGGAATCAGGGACAGAGTTACAAAATGCACAGGTTGTGGAATTGATACGACCATAGGCCATCGGTGATACCGTGTAGGAAGTCGGAGCTTGGCAGCCAGCCATAATATGAATTGGTGGCGTGGGACTAAGGATTTGTTCCAAACGAGTGTAGCCCATGGCACCGCAGCAGATGTTCGACGGATAGAAGCCCAGGCTGAGGCAATAGAAAATTTCCCAGAGGGGTCGAAAACCCACTTGAGTTTATCCTGGTTCTGAGAGATAGGGAGGATTACTATGCCCCACGAGGACAAGTCTTGCCTGATGGAGAGGCCCGCTGGAGAGAATAGATCAGCGACTTTGGATTCTCTTGTAAGGTCAAAACGATAAATATCAGCATTCGAATATAGCAGATTTAGAGGCCCCGTATCTAGCCAGGTGTCGAACCAGAGAGAAACCGATTCTCCGTTCCCTATGTGCCAAGAGAAGTGGGGACGAGCTTCAATTCTCAAAGCTAGGATTTTACGCCAGGCCCACGAGCAAATGGTTGGGACCGAGGTGATCCAGAAATTCTTCTGTTTAAGGTAGTTCGCATGAATCCATTTGCACCACAGGGACTCTTTATCCGTGAAGAGGAGCCATATGTGTTTGAACATTGCCGCTTTGTTGTTGTCCCTAATCCTACGGATCCCCAGTCCGCCTTCCCTAATAGGGAGACACACATCTTCCCAAGAGACTTTGGCTCCCCCCGGACCTAGAGTAGGGCCTTTCCATAAAAATTGTCTACATATTTGCTCTATACGGTCAACTACTGAGGAAGGCAGCCAAAATATTGAAGCCCAGTAGACTTGGATTGCATGTAGGACAGTCTTAATTAGGAGTACTCTACCTGCAAATGAAAGGAACCGATGGGTCCATGATTGAACTCTAGTAGTGAGGAGACTTACTAGGGCTTGGCAATCCACTTTACTGAGGCGAGTAGTTATTATGGGAACCCCCAAGTAACGAATCGGGAGGGAGCCTAAGTTGAAGCCGAGGGTCTGGGAGATCTGGTCTCTGACATGCAGTGTGCCTCCCGAGATAAATAGTTCACTTTTATCTGCATTAGGAACAAGACCGCTCCACATTGAGAAGGTGTCAAGGCCTTCTTTCATTCTTAAGATGGATGGCATACAAGCTTCACTGAAGATGGACACATCATTTGCAAAGAAAAGGTGAGAAAGCCGAGTAGCTTTACATCTCCAGTAATACTTATAGCCAGGCTTCCGAGATTGAGATTCCAATATTCTAGTAAAAACTTCCATGGCAAGGGTGAATAGATAGGGAGACATAGGATCGCCTTGCCTTAAACCCCTCGAGCTAGAAAAGAAACCGTGAAGTTCCCCATTAATGGCAATAGAGAATTTAGGAATATACTAATCGGTGAAATGTTGATATTTACTTTGCAACCAGCACTACGCACGGGAAAAATGAAATTGAACAGTGTGAAAGTAAGAGAACCTTAATAAGTCATTGAAAGTATAATTGAATAATTGTAGCTCGTACTATTTTGAGAACAGGTAATGTTAGTATTCATATTTATGTCTCGAATGTAATGTTAAGATTTGATCTTTGATATGAACCTACAATCGTGTTTCCCAACACAGAAGGCACAAAACATACTTTTTCCTTTAAAAGATGACTAGGTCACCTTTCAAGGAGTTTGAGTTCCTTCTTATTGTATAATTAATGTGATTATAGATCTTAAACTACCTAACAAAATATTCAGTTCAGTTTTATTTGTCAATAAGGGTGATATTATAATTTTGGTATCTTCATTTTATTATAAATAGATAGCTTGGGGTTACATCAACCTAATTAAATATTCAATTCAATTTTATCTCTCAACATGATATTAAAATAAAGGCTAAACTGAAATCATAACCTTAATTCCAATCTCTTCTTTGCGCATCTCTTCTTTTCTCACTCTCTTCTCGCTTTCACCCTCTCTCACTGCAATTGCTTCCACATTCTCCTTTGCCCTCACAGTGTAGGGTGGTGCTAAAGAGGTGATTCTTTGAATTTAGTCTCTCCCCTAAATCTCACATCTACAAGATAAACTAAAACTTCTTTGTAGTCAGCTATGGATGGCTTAACCTCTTTTGTGATTTTTTAAATCTTTTTATTTGAAATTGTTTTTGCCTTGTCATTGACCTACAATTCTCTCATTTGTGAAGACCCAAGTACTACACTTCGTGGACCATTATATTCTCTGGGGAAAATCAAAATTATCATATTGAAAACCTAAAAAAATCAAATTTTGCCTTCCCTTGATTTGATTTGACTAATTTTTTTTTAGGACAACTTCAAACTACTACTAGAGGATTTAGATACATTTTTTGGCTTTTTTGACAAGTTTTGATGGTTTGATTACTCTTTCCACACTTTTCAGGTTGATCTCTAAGACACAATGTTTGGGGTTTTAATGGTGAGCTTTGCACCTGCAAAAGATAGTTATACAAATTATGTTACTTTTGCTTTGATCTTTATGAAGCTTGATGGCACAAATTATTTGACATGGTCTCGATATGCATTCTTAACAATTTCGGGCCGTGGGCTTATAGGACATATTAGTGGAACTTCTAAGAAACCAACTAGATGATATTGCTCTAGATAAGTAGATCTCGAATGACTCTTTGGTAAATCCTTTTGGCTTAACTTGATGTAGCCACATATTGCAAAAGGATATTTGCTTCTTAATACTGTGGCACGGATTTTGTTGGTTGCAAGGGATACTTGTGTGAACTTCAAAAAAGGGTTCCTAGCAACACTAAGAAAGAAATGACTATATTCGAAAATTATGTTGAGCTTCGGAGTTTGAGGCAAGGTCTAGACCATTGTGCCAATTATCAGCCAACCATATTTGCAAACATTGCTACTTGGAATACACATTTGGACATGATTAGTGTTTATGATTTCTTAATAGGATTAAATGTTGAATATGATTAGATACATATTTAAGTCCTTAGCTAGTCTCCATTCCTTACTCTAGAACGGTCCTATGCCCTACTTCACTCTGAAAAAGCCATAGAACGACAATTCTCCATCCATCTATTATTGATCAATCTATCTTAGAAACCAATACTAGCACTATTGTCAAATCTGATTCATCCTCTCGATCTAAAGATGCTTCTAAGGAGGTTTGTGAGCTGTGAATATTATCATGAGTTGTATCATACTAAGGTCACCTGCTTGAAGTTATATGGAAAATCTTATTTTCAAGCAAAAATGGTATAAAGAAAGGTGAAAAAAACAAGGTGAGTCACTATGAAATTGTTCCTATTACACCTACTACCAATATCGAGTTATCCTTGAAAGAACTTTAGGCAAGTTGGCACCTATTGAAAGCTTTTGTTGCTATTGCCTCCTCCACAATTGCCAATTCATCTCCCTTTTTGCTTCAAATCTAGTCACTTCAGGTATCTTATTTTGGGGTTTAATACATCTGTTGTCCAGCCCATGGTTTATTACTACTGGAGTTATTACATGATAGGTTATTCTAGTCTCTTTCATTAATACACTCTTACTTTTGGCCGAGATAGAGTAAGCATAGCTAATGAAACCCTCTTTTCTATTTATGAAAAGGGTCTATCAATTGTTTCTCCTTTCCCTTGTATTCTATTTCACATATTTCATTTTAATTCTTTTCTATTAGTAGTCTAGCTCAACACCTAAACTATAAATTAACCTTTTTTTTTCCTTTCTTATTGTGTTTTCCTAGAGTTGATAATGAAGAAGGAGATTAGATATGGTAGGTTGGATGGTGGTCTTTATGTGCTTGAGGGTAGTCAAATTTCTACTTCTACTTTATCTTCTACCCTTCATCAAGTTAATTAAGCATTGACAGAACTCCATCAATGACATTGTAGATTAGGTCATTCCCCTTTAAGAACCTTAGAAAATGTTTTTCCTTGTCTTGTTTCGACTTATAATAAAGTAATTTTCTTTTTGTGAACCTTGTATTTTGGCTAAACAAACTCATTCAACATATTCAACTTCAAAAAATAAAAGTTGTTTCTTTTCATGTGATTCATATTATTGTGTAGAATCCTCCCTAGCGTACTTCTTTTTCTAGTCATCGATGTTTTGTCACTTTTATCAATTGTCATTTTTGTAAAACTTGTGTTTATCTATTAAAACATAAGAGTAACTTTTTTTAATGTTTTCGAATCTTTCACAAAATGGTTCAGACTTAGTTCAATGCTATTGTCAAAATACTTCAAAGTGACAATGGCACTGAGTACATTGAGGGTCAATTTCAACGATATCTCTTTGACCATGACATTATTCATCAGACTAGTTGTGTTGATACCTAGCACAAAATGGTGTTGCTAAAAGAAAAAACTGACATTACAGTATCTCTAACAAATGTCTATTTAATTAAAATCAATATGATTAGAATTTTTTATTTCTTCACACTTATCGATGTTTTCTAGGGGTTGATGATTTTTATTCTTCCCCAAAAATGGTTGTGTTTGTTTTGCTTGCAATACCACCTCTAAGAGAAAATTGAAACCCATGGTCTCCACTGCATTTTTCTTGTATATTTAGCTACTCAAAAGGATTATAAGTGTTATTATTCTCATTCGAGGCACACTATTGTATCTATGAATGTGATTTTTCACAAGCCTAATTCCTATATGTTGCTCCACCTTTTTAAGGGGAGTGTCCTAGTGTAAAGGTATTGCTAATTCTAGATTTTCTTGAGGATATTGCTTACTATCCTCCTCCAATAGTCTTTGATGGTTTTCTTTCTTCTTAAGAGGAGAGCAATGCAACACAAGAAGAGGATAATACATAACCTCAGGGGAAGATAACAGAGAAACTATTTTAGAGGGAGACCACACATGTTAGGCAAAATATTGGTATCTTTTAAAGGCGGATGTTGAGATATTGAAGACACTATTGTAGGATGCTACTATCAACACACCAGTTAAGACCGCTGATACATTATATGTTTGGTTGTCATCTTCGAATCTGGATTCTGTTTCTCCTCCTAGTGAGGGTTCTCCTTTTGATCTTCCTTTTGCACTTGAAAGGATACTAGAACTTATACTCAACACCCTATATCCCATGTTGTCTCATATGACTCCTTTTTCTAGATCTTGTCATACTTTTATGTCTTCTCTAACTTCTATCTCCATTTTGCAAAATTGGCAACGATTTTTTGCACATGAAAAATGGAAGGCAGCAATGGTGGAGGAGATGCTTGCTTTGAAGAAAAATGGCACTTGAGATCTCATTATCCTTCCTCCTAGGAGACAACCAATAGGATATAAGTGGATGTTTGCAATCAAATAAAAAATAGATGATATTATGGATAGAAATAAAGCACGGTTGGATGTTAAGGGATTTATTTAGACTTATGAGATTGACTATCAATCAACACTTGTTTATATTGCCAAGTTGAATAACATTCGAGTGTTACTTTTATGTGCTGTCAACTTTGAGCGGATGTTTTTCTTTATAGAGAGAAGAGATAGAAGAGGAGGTGTATATAGAGATTCCTCTGTGTTTTTCTTGTGAAAAACTTCAAGGTAAAGTGTACAAACTGAAACATGCACTTTATGGTTTAAAGTGGTCATCTTAAGCCTGGTTTGAGAGGTTTCAAAAAGCTATGGCCACCGTTGGGTATAAATTGGATATTGTTGATCATACTTTGTTTTTGAAGAGACTAAGTGTTAAGCACTATTCTCATTGTCTATATTGACGACATTGTTATCATAGGGAATGATGATGATGAGATCGGTTAGCTTTTGAAGAAGCATCTTGGACAAGAAATCAAGATAAGGGATATTGTAAAAGTCTGGTACTTTCTTGGAATTAAAATTGCTAGATCTTCAAGAGATATCTTTATATCTCAAATGAAGTACGTTATTGATCTTTCTATTGGCGGTTAGTGGGCAAGTTGATTTATTTGTATCACACCCAACCTAATTTGCTTTTGTTGTGAGCCTAGCAAGTTAGCTTATGCATGATTCATACTCTACTCATATAGATGTTCTTTGGATCCTTTGGTATTCTAGGGAAAGGGATTTTTTTTTTTTTTTCTTTCTTCATGATGACAAAAAAATTGAAGCCTCACAAATGTTGGTTTGGCTAGATCTCTTGACTAGAAGTCTATTTCTGGATATTATACTTTCATAGGAAGGAATCTTGTGACTTGGCACAACAAAAAGTAAAATGAGGTTGCTCGATCTAATGCTAAAGCAAATTTCATATGATGGCATAGGTCTTTTGGTATATCTATTCACATTCTTATAATGCTATGTTGTGATAATAAGGTTACTGTTATTATTGCTCACTATCCTATATAGCATTACTATACAAAACATGCGAAGATTGACAGAAGGAGAAGTTGAAGAGTGGTTTAATTCATATGTCCTTTGTTCAGTTTAGTTATCAACTTATTAATGTGTTTACTAAAAGAGCATGAGGTGAATCGTCTCATCTTGTTTTAGTCAAGTTGGGCATTTGCAATATATATGCCTCAACATGAGGGGAAGTGTCAACCGTTTTTGTCCATTTCCTTGTCATTTTGCGTATAGCGGCAATAATGGTGACATTATAATTTTGGCCTATTTGTATTATTATAAATAGATAGCTTGAAGTCTCGTGAAGCATTTAGTTCAGTTGTTTGTCTCTTAACAAAACTCTCATTCTTGGTAAAAAGAAATCACTCTTCCAGCAACCCCTCTGCCTCACTCCACACTTAAACACCACCAGAAGAGAAGACTCGGCCACTGCTGCTGCCGCCGCCAAACTGAACTGGCAACATGAACACAACCACCACGAGAGACTAGAGCCACCTCCGAGCAGAAGTCAGCGCTCTATACATACTATGCGTCCCAAAGGGGAGGAAATCATCGAAGTTGCATAACGAAAATATGAATGCGATTACATAAGCGAATGACGTTTTTTCAGTTTCTTTGTAAACTGCTGCTTTTTATTGAACTTCCTGCAAGTACAAGGCACTTAACTGAACATTGATAAATCGGGCCAGAATGTCGAGGTAATATACAGAAAGAGAACAAGAGAACCGCTGATGACTGGAAACCAAAGCTGAGAAAGCACATCATACACAAACATGCAAGATTCCTAAAACTAGGCAAGACACTTTGGACACTCACCCAATCTATCCCAAAGACATTAGACACAGCCTCCCTTCTCTTCAGTGTAATCAAGAAGTAGATATATTCAAGTCACGCTTTGTTGCTTTTACATACCATACAGCAATATGACAACTTAACTGGTTTGAGCAGAAGAAATGGACGCTGGCATAGAATCTTGAAAGTCGACTCTGGTGCCAGTGGTGCTATCATGTGCAGGACTAGCCATATCAGCTATTGTATCATCTTTACTATCCTCATCCACACGCATGACCTCACCCAAACTCTTAGAAATTTTATCGATGAAGTCACTGGATAACATTACTTGATTCCTCTGCTCATTTTTGCCAGCTACCCCTACAACAGGTGGACTGGCTTGTTGTCGGGCCTTTCCTTCTTGAATAACTTTCTCACGTTCTTCGTAGAATTCAAAATCATCCAGAATAGATGTATCTGTCTCATAATTCTTGAAGATATTCAACATCTCAATACCTTGTTCCAATTTCACCTAGACAATTTCAAGAAAAATAACCATTAAGTTGATGACAAAAACAACAACTAAGCTTTATACCATCAAGTGGGGTCGCCTTAACTTCAATAAGGCAAGACTTAACAATAAAGCAATAGATGAAACCACAAGTAACGAAACCATTGAAGGATATTCTATTCTCTAAAGGATCCAAGGGATTCTCTTAGAATAAATGATATTAAAAAAAATGAAGCAATGTCTTTCTGAAAGGTTACTGCTGTGCAGCAACACGTGAAGGAGACCCAGCATATAAAGTACAATCATTCCAAGTTTTTGAGGATTGATAGTATCCCTGATTAACGTACCTCCTGGGTGTCTCGGCTGTTTGTTACAGGCTTACTGTCATTATTTTCCAAAACAATGTGACGAAGCTGACTGTTTGGAACATCTTTAATAACATGCCACTTCACAGGGAACTGCCCACTCCATCTATCTTGTTGCCAATAATCAAAGCTTCGGTCAAAATCTACAGGTCCAACCATTTCAGCAACCCCACAGAATTGAGCACTAGCATTCACCTGCATGTGATGGAAACAGATATAATACGAGAAGTCACTTTAAGCCAAAAGAAGCCAGCAAATTTTCTACGAGTGGAATAATGCAAAGTTGATCTGGACTAAAAACATCCTGATGCGAATGTTAAAATAAGGGATTCAGATTCTCCAAGCGAAGTGAGAAACGGGCATGCTAGTGAATGGGAAATTAACAAGCTACACGCGCACATGCGCGCACACACACACACACCATGTACTCTGGATAAAAATATTCAGACAGTTGAGATATTTCAAGTATGAGATTTCTTTCATAAGTCTTCACCCATTATTGACACTTACTACAGCAGCTTGATTACTATGTCTTTTCACTATGAGATAGAAAGATCCTCCAGAAGTAATTTCCATTGAACCCAGCAGCCTCATGTGAGTTGACCATTTATTAGGAATTCCAATTAATCAACAGAAAAACAGACTAATTGGACAGCTACAGTCAAGTTCTTACATCTAAAAGTCTTTAAAATTGTAATCGTCGTGGTAGCAACACCACCTTTTCTCACTCTACTTTTCAAAATAGCAGAATTTTCTAAAAACTTTCCCCTTGGAAATTATGACTGATCAACTATAGCAAAATAAATATAGAAATATCTTGTTCTACTTACCGAGAAGAATAAGAAGACAGGGCAAGCATCTTGCTTCTCCTTTGCCTCCCGGTAAGCAGCATCCAATTTTCTGTTCCCATTTGGTGTACTAGCCCATACCCCATATTTGATACTCTTATGAACATTATCTTCACTATATGACTTAATCACAAAAAACTTAGCATCATTGTGTTCTGTGATGAAATCTATGTGATTGTATGACCCATGAGGGATCTTTATTGTAGATGTGCTAAGCTTGCTATCATCAATGGAGGAACCGTGTTCAGGAGTAGCATGATTCTTCAGCTTTGATGCTCTAGGTCCACGGTTTTGGTCACCAAGGATATCAGATGTCCCATTACAACTGCATATAGCACCATTGCTTCTCCAACGGCGCCGTCTATTATCAATTGGAAGCCAGCCCTGACCATTTAGTCCTAAACCAGGAATCGATGTAGTCCCAAAGTTAGCTCTCCTGTTGATACCACTCTGCAGAAAGTCTCTATTATATGGATCAGAAGATCCATATCCAGACAAGGTTCTTTGCAGATCAGAAGCCTGAATAAGATAAACGGTAGTCAATAAGGTCCAACATCCTTTATCAATCCTCACAAGCTTACTTCAGTAAGATTAAAAAATACCTTCCCTGCTGTAGAACCAATTAGAAGACTCATTTGCAAAAACATGGAGTCTATGGAAATGGTCATATGCAGGCAAGGAAAGTCAAATGAACTACCAAATGAGAAACAGCTTATCATTCAGAAATGAAAGAGCGGTCCGTTGGCTACAGTCTCAATCCCTTCTTGATCTCATAATCTATACCAATAAGGGAAAAAGATGAGTTTCTCTCAGTTTTTGGACATTGCAATGTTGCCTCTGTTACTATAACCACCCACCTCATAAATGTCTAATAACTACCCCACTACTGCTATGTCCACCCTGCTGAATATCACCCAATTGCTCAAAGTGTTTTGATTTTCTTCATATGTGAACATCCATCATCATGTATTTAAGTTTTTTTAATGCACTACTTGTATCAATCCAAGAATCTGCTCAATGCATGCCATCATAAATGATGTGCACTTGAAAATTTTCAACCACCACTTTTCTCAACCAACAGAGAGACCAAAATATCTATTTACCCCAAACAACAAAAGGTGAAAAACTCAACAGCATGTCTATTAGATACAGATGGAAAAGCAAGAAGGCATACAATTCCAATATTTTGGGTAAAAGACCCTATGCCTATTGGCTGGGGAGATGCTGCTGGCGATAAAGGGGAAAATGACCGTTGCCTGTCAGCTGGTTTGGACCAATCTGACCAAAGGCCTCCAGAACTCAATCCATCCAACCCTAATTGCTGATCATGAAACCCATGAGTCCAAGCATTACCGGGAAAGCTTCCTCTACCAAACGATCCCACTGGTGAAGGATAATTAGGCCTTGGCCCAAAAAGCACTCCATCACCTTGCTGGTCAACATTCATCGACATTGTGAGATCTGGTTGTGAAACCTGAGTTGGTGAAGAAATATATGGCATAGTTGGAGGCATTAGTTGTTGGAAGTAAGGTTGTCCTGAATAAGGAAATTGCTGTGAGGAATACATCTGCACATCTCCACCAACAGTAGGCAATGGTGTTGTGACAGGGGAATATGGTCCATATGGCATATGTGGACTATACCCATAGCCAGTATGGAAAACGAGCGGATGAGTGTCATTGTAGACTCCCTAAATGCCACCAAAAAATAAAAATAAAAGTTCAATAGAATACATTGTGACCGAGCAAGAATAAGCGAAAAATTAGAATATAAAATAATTAACATACTGGAGATGCTACTTCCAACCCTTTGGCACCGGCATATTGAGAAAAATCATCCCACTCCCCAGTAGAACTGCCATGTCCTGAAGTTCATGAAGATAAGCATTCATTTTTATTTATACTGCATGTAATCTCCAGGCATTGTAAAAGCTAACAGAAATCAAGTTGCTGATGTTGAAATCAGTCTAATCAGTTTGTAATTGATGATGTAACCTTACAACATGCTGTTGCACATAGCTATGCATGGTTTCCTCAAAAGATTATTATCCCATTTATGAAAATATCACCAATAGAAAGAGTTTTCACAAATTACTTAATTTAGAATAAGAAAGGAATGCCCTAGCATCAATGGAATTAACAAATTGTTGCAGGAAAAGGTGCTCAGATGCGCTTGCAGTCTTCTCACTGTGTCCTACCAGAAGACTCCAGGTGCCTTTTGGCAGCAGAGTCGTAGCAAGACTACAACCCTCGTTCAAAGTTTTTCTATCTCACCTATTTTCGGTGATAGTAAGAGAGATCTAGGGAAGCTGCTACATCTTCACCCTTGCAACCTCATAAATTTCCTGATTCAGCTATTTTAGGTGGACAGAAGAGAATCCTGCATTCTGTTGTACTCTTTCCTCCATCCAATACAAGTACAGACTATCGGAATCAAAATTGTGAACCAGCATGAAGGAACAATTTCTGTGTTCTAAATTTTGTGCGAGAGGAGTGCCTTTTGGAATCTTTCTATTGGAAGCTCCCTCATGGCTGGGAATTGAGAAGTACCAACAATTCGTCCAAAGTAGTAATAATCGTCGAACGAGAAACACAAACTCAAAATGGGGCATCCTACCTGGTGGTCTGGGAGAGAGCAAGAACTTGTTCCCCTAAAAATTAATCTGGAAAGTCCCAATACCTTCAAAAGTGGCTTTAATAATATTGAAGGCAACTCGGGCAATATACTAAGCAATAAACAATCTGCAAAAGACATGATCCAAAATAATAAACAGATGCTTCCTCCGCAAAACAGCAGGGAAGTCAGTAGACCATCTGCTTCTTCAAAAAAAAGCCAGGGAGGACATTTGTTGAATTTGGTTTAGCATTTTGGAGATTTCATTTTGGCCAAAGCAGCAACTAATGAAGATGAGACTTGGGCTTCAAAGGAACAAACAATGGCAGAGATAAGGAATAAAGGAAGCTTCTCACCCGATACACGGGGGAAGAAATCTAGATATTTCAAGAATAGGATATTCACATGACATTGTCAGGACACTTCCAAAAGAAAAGAACAGGGACTTATAGTTGTCACACTATATATTTAGCTAAGAATTTATCCTTAAAACAAATGCCTAATTAGATCTAGTAGAACCTCTCTCACTGAAAATTCGAATAGTGGCATCAATAAGTTCTCTTTTTGCAGTAAGATAAAGAAATGTCTGCACAACACAAATGCTTTGATAGCCTTAATAAATGACCTGCACCGCCTGGTTAGTTCTATTAATTGGCCTAATAAGTCAAAGACACAGCAGTAGGCAGTACAGTCCTCATGCCACTGATTTTTAGATCAGTAAAATACAGAACACAACTATTCAATCATAGAAAAGAACGACAAGTTACAGGGCTCCACAATGCCCAAAAAAAGATCTAACAAGTAGGACTCACAAACCTCTGAAATGCAAGGTCTGTGGATGATGGGCATGGGCATGTGCGTCAGCACCATCGCTGCTCAAACCAATGGATACTGATTGACTCACTGGTTCCTTCTGAGAACCTGCAGCAGCACCGTCCTGGGAAGGATTAGGAGAAACTGACCCTTTTGCTGGATGCTGGAAGACATTCCCAAGTGAAACGTTATCATTCAAAGCAATTCCATGGAACCTTACCGAGTAAGCACAATGAGAGAACAAAGATGCATCACATCAGACTCACAGTTAACTGCTGATTCATGTTTTCTGGATCAGTAGGTCCCTCTTCTGCATCCACAATCAATTTGCTCAGTGATGTAGTATCGTAGGGACCAAAGGCAATACTCGTAATCAACCAAACCTATCCAACTTCCAGTGCTGACAAGCTTTGCATCTATGACTATGTAATCATTTGCCCAACTGATTGACGTCTATGCACTAATAATTTCTTGCCCAAGTACTAACTTAGTCGAGCAAATTAAGGCAGCGTGCCATCCCCAAGTGAACAAAAAGATCAACAGTTGATGAGACAAATCCATATTAATTAAAACAACAGATAAAAGGATCATGAGATAATTCCATCAACTCTGCAAAGCCATGTTGGGGGGAAGGAAAATGAACTTGACAGATGGGTATGATTTCTTTTTTTTTCTTTAGTTTTTGCTTTTACCCTTCATTGCTGTGCAGAAATGATGCACCCAGTCTGGAAGTCATTGACTAATGATTGTTTTGCGGCCGAGAAAAGGGGAAAATTCATCCAAGAGAGTCGACAGAACCAAAAGGGGGAAGAAAAGTTCTTTTGATCGCGGCATCTAAAAAGAAGACAGAACCCGCTCAATTCATCAGGACTAAACTCCTCGAAATAAGAGGTGGAATTAGGCGGACAGGCCAGCCCGCCAGATGAACCGATGGGCTGACGATGAGGAGAATCGAGGGATCAAAATTGAGGGAAGTCAAGATTAGGAGGGACATACCAGCAGCGGAGCGATCGGGACGTCGGGGCTGAGGAGCGGCCATGGACATGGAGGGGCCGGGGGTGTAGGTGTGGGGGTAGATCTCCTCTCTCTCTCTCTCTCTCTCAAGCACGCACGCACGCACGCTCGCTCGCTCGCTCTCTCGGGATCTTGTTCAATTCGAGAAACCGCCACCCAGAATCTACCGCATCACAATGGAAAGAGGAGGGTGCAGAGTATCCATTTGGGTATCCATCAGTAGGTGTCAGATGCAGGAGATTATGGGGGAATGGTAAAAACTCGGTGTTACCATCTAAAAACATTCACCGAAAATGGGATTATGCTACGAACGAAAAAAATATTATGTCGGGAGAAAAAAAATAAAATCACACAAACATTCATTCACTGCTTATTTTACTGTAGAAAGGCTTTCATCTTTTGATGAATGATTGGATGGGAGAGGAACCGACCCTTCTTTTTTCTTCTACCTTTCTGCTGTACTTTCTCCGTCCGCCGTATTGTTGTTGTTCCAATTTTCGTTTCTTCAAATTTGCTATGACTTTGCTTGGATGGTATTATCTGACCATGATTTAAAATGGATATTGTGTAATGATCATAAGAAGAAAAACACTACACACTCTTCGGTTATACTCCTTCTCCATGAACGTTTCCTAGAGATTGTCTCGTAAAAACGTCTTCTTTGGGAGTTGGGTTCGCCAAAAATAAAAACAGAGACATGAAATAGGTGATCCCAATTGAATGAATGAATTTGGGAAATCTCAAAAATTAGCAAGCAAAATTTGCATAACATAACATAAATAATCTCACAAGTAAAAACAATAAAAATGTCATAATTTTTTTGAGCTTACTTAAACATGATATTGGAGTACAATTGATTATTTAAACGCTATTTCCAACAAATTATCATTTTAGAATTTTCTTTGAATTTTTATTTTCCTTTTTTCCCTTTTTTAAGCTGGCAAGGGTCACTAACCACCTTGGCCAGCTGCAAAACCCTTGCCCTAAGCGACGAATGGCCTAGGTTAGGCCATCGCGACCCTTGTCAAATCTTGGCAAGGCGGCCTTGCCTACGGCCGCCTAGAGCTAGTAACGGCTTTTGCGACTGATAATAAGGTGACCCTAGCCCAATGTGGCTATGAAGGCCTTTGTGATCGAGGGTGAGGGTTTCGCGACCGATGAAAGTTGTGTGGAGACCCTTGCCAGCCCAAAAAAAAGAAGGGAAAATCAAAATAAAAATAATTGAAAAAATAATCTAAAAACATTAACAAACTTTTGATAAGCATTTAAGAAAAATTTTCCATGTCAATGTTGATAAAGCCATATAAGACGAATGGTGTTCACGTCAGAGCAAGACAAATTGTTGATGATACTCAAATGATTGATTTTTCAAATTTATAACAATCGAGTAAACAAAAAGAAATCTATAATTCTTAAATAGATATCATACGAAAGTTATGATATTTTTACTATTTTTATCTCAATAATCTCATTTAACTTGCCAGAAAGAGCTAACTCGGTTGTTAGTTCTCTAACTTTTGTTATTGGTACCGTTTGACTCCATAACTTTTCTTCGTCGCCTTTCTCAAGTTGCGAAATCTAGTTCTCCTGCGTCTACTGTACCAACACCTCCAAGTTGATGGTGTGCTTGACGTCACATACTCACACGGCAATGATATTACCATAGCATTCGATGAAAATTATTTACAAGGAAATCACTAATTATCTAGCATGCATAGCCATATGCAGGAATCTGACACACCAATCCGACTCTCTTATGAGTCCAAGCATTTTAAACATCTAAGTTATTGAGAAGTTCCTGATTCTGAAGGTTAGTGCATGTAGAAATAAGGTCTCCAGATGGATTGTTGATCATCGATCTAGGTAATTCTGATTGACACGACTCATCATCCTTTGTATAAGTCCTATCTGCTCAGAGTTGCATTTTCGGGTGTCGAGATTGAATATCAAAGACAAGCTCATAAACCGGTGTGATTAAATTATATAAAGATGTTGGAGAGGAAATTTCAAATTTAAAGAACTATATGTGTCACTTTTATCTCGCATTTGTTTTTCATAGCCGTTACTAGCAATGCATGTGGATCTGTAAAATAAGTTGAGCGTGATTCCGCTATGCACTAAAACAAGCTTAAAAAGACAGAATGGAGGCTCTGCGTGTATTTTCCTGGCTCGGACCAGGACAGTCGCACCAAACGAGTTGAAGAGCAAATGGTGCATCATCGCTCCGTCGTCCTCCAGGCTTCGGCTATTTAATATGATTCCTAATCCAAGAACGATGAAATATATTAATCAGAAGACATTCCTGACGGTGTTAATGTTTATAAACAGTCATATGAACAGAACACGAGCAAAGACTGTCCGCTTAGAATACCTTCGCATACACAAATTGTCTAGCTCAAGTGTATCCATATGTAATTTTACCCGTACGCATGTGGTAAGAAAACTGTTGCATCGCAGATATCAAAAGTTCGGAACGTGCACCCAAGTTTTCTTATAAACATCAAGGGTGTCATCCAATAAATGGGCGCCTGTTTACAACTTCACGCTGAATTGACGTCTTCTGTCGAGCTTGCTATGGTGTCAGTTAAATCACGGCCCTTTGTTTCAAACGGAAAGAGCACCGCGCAAATTCCAGAGACAAAGATCACAATCTCAAATAGAATTATGGATGCAGCTTGTTGACATCCATTTACTAATGCAACAGCCACGAGAGGACATACCATCCCGCCAATCCTCCCTATCGAGCTTGCAACCCCTACACCAGTTGTCCTGATTGAGGTTGGGTATACCTACAGTTTCCATTAAATCCCAAAGATAACATGTCGGTTAGTATTTTCTAAAATCGATAATACCAATGCTGCTGACATCAAATACTTGTTTAGAAACAAACTCTCAGTGGAACCAACATCTGCTAAGACAACATAACTGCAAATACAAGATTTCGTTCGGAGAAAGCATGGACCCATAGGTGATCAGTGCAAGAGATCCAACCATGTTGAATTACTCTTAGACCACCATCACTATCACACGATGTCAAACATTCACAGATGCCAGATGCCACATATAAGCTTAAAAATGTGTACAGTGTCCACGATTCCTTAAGAAAATGAACATTGGGCTTGTATCTTTTCATATGATGCCAAAATCAAGCTCTCTTTCTTTCCCTTTTAACCCTATTTAGTCAATCTCTTCGTAAGTGCATTCTCATTACGTGCAAGAAGGGCTCAAATGCATGAATTGTTGGACAAGCCAGCTCCAAAAATTGAGCACTGCTGCTGGCTACCTTCCTTCAAAAGAATTCTGACCATTAAAGATGAGAACTATAGCATTCTACAATCAAAGACTTCAAGCTAGTTTCCCTATCTCCCAAATCAAACTGAGAGATGACAAAAAAGATTTCACCAGTTATTAGGTACGAAAGAGTAATTTACCTCTGGAGCATATATATAGATGATAGTGAATGAAGCTGTGATGCATATGCGAGCACAGAACAGAAGACTTGTTGTCAAACCTGCTGGTTGATGGACAACTAGGGGTAGCAGAAAAATGCAACATAAGAAGAGCATAGATGACATTGAAAGCTTACGACCAAGTTTATCAACAATTGCAGCTGATATAAGGAGCCCAGGAAATTCTGCAAGCAACAGTTGCAGGTAAAAGGAAATGGTTAAACATTTAATTTCAAATCAGGGGAGAGCATCTCAGAAGTATAAGTAAAAGAAACATTGAAATATGGCAGTGAACCTTACCAGCAAAACTAGTAACAAAAACGTCTCCATAATTGATGTCACTAGTTTTTTTCAGATGTGACTGAGATGGGTAACATTTATTGCGTCCGTTGCTTAACTCAGTAGTCAGCAACACAAGTCCATAATATGCGAAAGCATTCCCAAAGAAATAAATCCACAAGAGCGTAGTTGACTTAAGTAGGTTTGGAGAAAGAAGCATAAGTAATGAAGAGAAGCCTCCCATACTCTGCTCTGAGCTATTATGAGTTCTATCTTCCTCCCTCCTTGGGGCGAGCAACTGGGTATCCTCAGATGGAATGCTTTTCTCTTGCAATTGAACATTATAATCAGACACTAGAACTCCAGCAGGCAGTTCAGTCTTGTTTAGCCTAGCTATTTCCTTCAAAATTCTGTGAGCATCAGCTATCCTTCCTTTTGTACATAAGTACCTGGGAGACTCGGGTGCCACAACATAAAATAAAAGGAGAATAGATGAAGGTAGAGACGACAAAGCAAGCAACCACCTCCAACCTAATCTTGGCATGACAAACTGCAGAAAAGTGAAGAAAATTTGGAGATGAAGAAACTTACTTCACTGTCAAACCATGTGAGTTCGCTAATATAACACAAGAAAAGCAGAATGGGCTCTCAAGATAACCAATCTAAATCATACAAACAGATACATTGGATTAGCCATTTCAGTTTAAGCATTACCGCACTACCCCTCTTAGAGATTACATTCCCATTTAATTTTTCCAAAGCTTCTTCTGCAAGCTACAGTTACGGCTGAATCATTTGCAAAGTTTAGTAGGTACTACCAGTTCTCTGAGAGACTGGACAAATTATCTCCATATATTAAAAGATGACGTGCACAAAAGACTTGACCATAGGTGGCTTTTACACCTCACCCTTGTTACAATATCTGAAAAACATAATTAGAAAGAAATTGAATAACCCATAGACATCTTAGCAATGCAATAACAACCCACACACTACGTAAGTGAATGCCTAAATTCAAGGAGAGCTTACGTAGGGAGCACATTGAGTGTCTGTAAGGATTACATATGACAATGCTATCACTTCAAAAATGCTTGCAGTTAGGAACTCAAGCTGATAATTTGAGAAACCAATTCCTCAAAATTCCTAAAACATTCTACATTAACCAGAAGGTACTTAAGCAAAAGTCAGACTTCAAGGAGGCCTTTGGAAGAAATTTTTCCTCGTTCCTTTGCCAAGAGAAGAGAGTGGCATTATGAGGCGAAAGCCAAATTGTCCCCTACATGAATCCAGCACAGTAGATTCTAGCAGAAATGAGGACTTTTCCTTTTAACATATAATAGGGGATATTAATTTCCAACATAAGATAAAACAAAATTACTGGAGCAAAAGGAAACGATTAGCATACCCATGCAGCTGAAGCTTCAAAAATTGTTCCTACTGTCCAGAAGGCAGAGAAAATAACCATCCAGGTACCCCTATTTGGAGCAGGGATGAACTCTAAGAACCACGATGAGAGGACAGGACCACCTCCCAAACCAACACCAACTAAACAACGGAGCACAAGTAATGAAAGATAGTTCGGGGCGAAGGCACTCAGGAAACCAGCTCCAGAAGTAACCACTGCTGTAATTAAGAAACCTTTCCTAGAAATAAATAAGCAGCCAATGAAGCAATGAGCTACAATTCTGCAGTCAGAAATATTGACCTAAATTAAAAATTACATGGAGGTCACAAAATTGCTATCCAAATAGTTATCAGAGTTGTCTACCATTCCAGGACCCGCAGTCTGGATTCTTATGTTTCATCGCCTGAAATGCTGGAGTACATGATCTATGCCTTTATATTAAGGAAACCAGATTTAAAGTGTCAATCAAGAGCGCCCTTAGTGTTTTAGCATATGGTCCAGTAATCCCAATTTGTTATCCAGGTTTTCATGATGAGAAGAAACTTGCAGGAATCCCAATTATCTGGTAACCAAACATGTAAGACATCCTCAGCATTACAAGTTTGTCTATTCAAATCAAGTTGGGCTTATCACTTGCCAAAACACACTCCGTTACTCTGTTTTTCATACATACCTATGCAGCGGGAAAAGTATACCAGAATTCCTAAACCTTGTGTACAGAATTTAATAAAGTCCTAAACCTTTCAAATGGTTCAATTAAGTAGCAATCGGACCATGATCGATGCTCTTGGCCATGGTCCTCAGCCATGGACACAATGCAAGGTACGGTGCACTCGTCCATGAGTGCGATACAAGTTCCAGAAATTTTTCCACAGAAAAGTGCAATCAAGTTTTTTGGGTGAACATACCTAAAATTGCCTGTGTGTCACTTAGGAAATGCCAAAGTGGCATCCTTAAATTTCACTTTCCGCATAAGTTTTAGGACTTAATCGTATTTTCAGCAAAAGCCTAGGATTTAATTATAACGATTACAAAATTTAGGACTCGACTACAATTAGTTTATATGCACCATTCCAGACCATCTTGAAGGCACTGGGGAGGACATCTTCGTCACAACTGGTTTAAGGAGCAGACAGGGCAAGACACTCACCGCCTCCCATGCTTATCTGACACTATGCCCCATGAGTATGCGCCAACGAGCATTCCAGCAAAAACTACGCTGGTTATTAGGCTCTCTTCTTGTGCAGAAAGACCCCAGAGAGACTGAACGGCAGGTCCAATGAAGGAAAGGAGCATCACTTCCATTGCTTCTGAAACCCAACCCATGCCAGCATAAGCAAGAACAAGCAGTTGAAACTTGCCAAATCCCATGGCAACAAGAGCTTCGTCAACTGTATACATAGGCGTAAGGTCTCCATCTCCCATGGGGTTAGCCTAAAGACACAGATTGCTGTATATCGCACCGAGTGAGTTGCTCCAGTCTGGGCAGAGAGTGAACTAGAAAAGACCTGCTCAATGGGATGGGTAGCAGCCTGTTACATCATATGATTAAGAAAACACATCATGACTAAATCCAGGATAACATCAGCCAGATGTGATCAGAGGAGATGCATTTCTCATTTGTATGATAAAGAAAGCTGCATAATCTCTAGCTAACAAGACAGACGCTCAAAGGATCCCCTGATCCTGGTTAGAGGATCGTCTAAACTATTAGCAGGGAATCTGCAGTGGGGAAAAGGAAGTCAGTTAAGGCACAAAAACAATATGAGGGGATTCCACGGCAACTCCAAGGCTGCATTTCCGGTTCGGTCCGGCTCCGATCACTCGATTATCTTTTTTATCAGGCGAAATTAGGAATCTTGGTACGAGAATTGTCTCCCCCCCACCCCCCACCCCCAATAATGACTGTTCCCAGGCTTGATAAGCGACGGAAATATTATTACATCCCCTTAAAATCTAGAGGCAAATACACAAACAGATGGGGAGGGGAGGGGATGGATTAGATTGAATTCCTTTAGAAGGAAAAAGCTGCGAAATTCAATTGAAGAGGCGAATCAGTAACAGATCGCCATGGATGACGGTGGAAGCAGATGATGATAAAAGCGTAGTGCAGCAGGAAAGTCGAATGATATGCAAAGAGAGGAGCAATGTGCATCTCCATTTCTCCATCTCTCCATCTCCATGGATAGCGGGGTGCAGGACACGAAGAAGAGGAAGAGAGAACCTGATGGATGGATGGATGGATGGATGGAGTTCCGATTATGAGCAGATGCCGAAACGCACTCCTTCCCCGAATTCAAAGCGAAAAAAATAATCAAAGTCTTCGGGGGCCTCCTCTTTCAACAACACCTCCCCCACCCTCTCTTTGCTTCCAATTTTGCAGCGCCCAACCGGATTTGGGGTTTGACCAGCCACGTGTCTTCCGTTCTCTCAAGCAAGGCTAACGCAAATTATTACAAGGGGAGGGAGGTTGCTTTGCCAATCCCCTTCTGTGGGATCCCCTCGACGTCATCATTTGACTTTCAATTGCTTTCCTTTATGCCGGCTGGATCCGGGGTGGACGATCTCTCTCTCTCTCTCTTAGAAAGTGCCCCCTTTCACTTTTAATTGATCGTGCTTTCCCAATATAAACCACAAGGTATATTGGCTTTGATGCTCTCTCAACTTGCTTCTCGATGAAATTCATGAAGAAGACACTTTTTTATAATAGACAAGAGTTGTATCCAAAATAGGAAATCCCATTTAGGAAACCAAGTCAAACTAGGAAAGCTTTCAAACTTGGATATCTTTTGAATTAGGAAAATTTCCTTTTGGGACTTAAGCTTAAGAAATATTTTCAACAATCTTTAGTTGGCTCATTTTTTGAGTCAAGTCATAATCGCTTCACTAGAAATCTGAACTTCGCTACTACTCTCTCATAGCCTTTGATGTGCTCAATTGCCATAGGCATCTCTGAAATTCAAGCCTTGCTTGAACTTTGTTATAAATATGAACTTTATCAAAACACCAACACCACATGCACATTTAGTTACTCCATAAGGATTCTTAGACGCAACCTCCTCTACCGTAGATAAAGAAAAACCTTTGTTACATTCATATCTATTAAGAGATCAAATACACACCTTATTTAACTTAGCAACTACAATAACTATTACCTTTACAAACTCCATCTCACTATAAGCAGCATCTGTATTGATTACCACAGTAGTACTTGCTACCTTATGAGTTTTTAGTTGCAACTCAACATTGAGCTAAAAATCGTCTAGATTTATGGAAATGGTGCTATAAATACCCTTACCCAAAAATTATTGCAAAATTGTCAAATGTAACTTTTCTATGGAAAAACGGGTGATAAATTCTGGGCACCATATTCGATAGTCTCACTCACCTTATGCATAGCCTACAAACATACACTTTCTTATCCTTCCATTGACCTTATCATCACTGACTCAAATATAACACGAGTAATCAAAAATTTTAATAATAATCAACAAGATTTCCTTACCACACTTGTTTAGAAATTTGACATCCCAATGTACTTGATAGGGATTTATTTTCTAGGTAGTTCATTGTATTAAGCACATCCACTAGAAACTTCTTAACTATATTAGTTTAGAGAGCATTTTATAGGTTGTCTATAGTGATGTTCTGTTATGCAACTTGTTAAACATGGCATTTAGTGTGGTGTCTTGTTATGCATTTATTTATGCAAAATTCATTTAATAGTTCCAAGTAGAACTCCATGCTACTTTTAGACTTCACATGCTTGATTGTTATACTAGCCTCATTTTTTATCAAAGTTTTGACTTGTCTAATCTTGACAACAACATCATATTGTACCTCAATACAAACACCCAAGTCTCCCTTGAGTAGTCAACCACAACTATTAGCATACTTCTAGCATGCCTTTTCAAAGCAAATTGCAATACCCTATGAACATTCAAGTGAATGAACTCTACAATCTCCATATTTTCTTTGATGATTGTGTTGAATTGTACTTTTCATCGTTTGCCTAAGTTATAGCAATGTATATTTTCAATTCTTCAGCAACATAACCATATAGCAAATTCCTTTCACATAGAACTTTCAAGCTCAATGTGCTCCAAACAAATATGCAACAATTTAGACTCTTGAACTAATACATATAACTACTCCACAGCAAAATCTATCACTATCACATCTTAAAATTCATATAGGATACCATGCTTAATTCATTTTATTATCACTAAGGCACCTTCTAATGACCTTCAAAAATCCACCTTATGAAATATAATGGTGTGCAATTGAATCCAAAATACTCAAGGAAATCATGTTCTTCAATAATTCTGGAATATGGCTCACTATAGTCAATGTCCTCATAATACCATCATTTTGATTGACATCACCAACAACAATCCATCGCATTTAGCATATATTCCCAACTGCACTTTATCATTATCCATGCACTGATAAATAGTGAACCAATTCCTATTTGATATAGCATGAAATAAAACAATCAAAATCCATAATTCCTCAAGCAAAAGACAATTCTCAATGAAAAATAAGACATTATCAGCACTATCCGAATTATTATAAGACATAATTGCAACATCATCTGTAACCTCAACTCTAATAACCTTACCTTTATTTTTCTTTAATTTAAGGTAATCCTTTTAAAGATGTTTCTTCTTGCCACAACTCCAATTGACTTAATCTATTTAGGTTTGCTCTACTCATACTAATATAGGTATTAATGCTTCCTTTATCTTCACCTACTAAAGTAGTAAGCACGGGTTCCCCAAATTATCTTCTATGAATGTCTTCATTCATATCCAAATTGCAAACTCCATCAAACCAACATCAAGCTTGTTGATAGAGGGAAATTACTCACAGTAGTATCAGTAACATTCCAACTATTAGGCAATGATGATAAAAGACACAAAGTACATACTCAATCATCAAAGTCAATCTTGATTTAATCCAACTGACCAACAACCATATCAAATTCATTAATATAATCTGCAACCGATGCACATTCACTCATCCTTAAGTGAAATAAATCTCATATTAAGTAGACATTGGTGATCGTGGAGGGCTTCTCATACATGTTAGTCCCACTTTAGTTTTCATAAAATTAAACATAACATTATGAGCCAATGTCAACTAAATAACATCCGATGCTTGTTTATCCAACAACTTCCACTCATCTTGCTTCGTCAAATTTAGTTTCTCCTTTGATAGGAGTAATTGTAGTTTCCTTTGATACAGGTGATCCTCAAATTAAATCTTCTAGAAACCAAAATTTTTCCATCAAAACTATTGATTTTCATTTTTTTCTTCTTCTATTGCCATCAATTCATTTCAACTCATTCAACCATAACTTTGATACTAATTATTGCAAAAATAAGCGATTGAACAATAAAAAAAAAATTCATATCTTAAATGTACACAATTCAATTGGTGTGACCAATAACTACGAGGAGAGCAGTGTGAAATTTCACTACAAATCATGTGATACAACGGGGATGATACAACAGTAGTGTCACTCAAATACTCTCAATATTCCCAACCCTAGATACACCCAACAATGAATGTGGTGTTTAGCCTTACAATTTCTTACAAAATAATCTCTCAATCTCATAAAAAAATTGACTATAACACTCAAATTATTTCACGGTGTAATTAACGAAAAACAGCCTCTCTTTTTAAAGAAGATACTTCTTATAATAGACAAGAGTTGTATTAAAAAAAAGGGAAATCCCTTTTGGCAAACCTAGTAAAACTAGAAAACCTCAGATTGGGAATTTTTCTTTTCAAGCTTAACAGTGATTCACTCTCTAAGATGATTAGCTTTTTGTCCAATGAACTCTAGTAAATGTTTCTCCATTTCTATGTCATGGCTAGAGGTGTCAATGATTCAATTCAATTCAAATTTCCATTTAACCCAAACCGCACCACAAAAAATCACAAATGCACAAATGAAGATAACACCCATCAATATATTCATAATTATTGTATGATTATGTTAAATAGGTTTGACAATGACAAAATGTAAGTGATGGATTAGACAGTAAACACCACATCTAGCAAACGACAGAAAACATGATTATTCACATTTGTCGTTTCAAAAAGTATAGTTTTTTGACTCTCTTGTTACTTTCATGAAACTTCAACATGAACTACAAAAGCTATGGAAAAGAGGAGTTTCAAGTTTTTTGCTACATTTGTGGGCTTTTAATGTGAACTAGAGAGCTATGGAGCATAAGGAACTTAAACTCTTGTTTTTGTGGAGCTTTGATGTGAACAAAGAACTACAAAGGAGTCGTGGAGTGTCAATATGAACTAGAGATACGAAGAAAAAGGAGACGGAGTGAATTAAAAAGATTTGTTTCAAGTTTGAATTTGTTGATTTGAAATTGATGTTCATCTACTTCATTTTTGTTTACTCATTTTTTAATTATTTTTTCCTCTCTTTTTTATTCCCTTCCACCATTCTTTAATAAAAAAATCTATTAAATAATAAACTATACTAATATACCTAAAATATGTAATAAATATTGACACTAAATAAATAAATTTACAGAATATATTATAGAATAGAAAGAAATTTAAATGTATAAATAAAAAAATTGTCCTTTTTTGTTAATTTTAATTTTCTTTCTTCTATTAGAATTCAAATATTATTATTTTTAATATAAGAAATTTGTTATTTAAGAGAAATATATTTTATGTTATGGATATAAAAAATCACATTCACCTTTATTCCACCTCCGCCATGGGATATTTATATTCAAGTTATATTCCATTATTATTTTCTCTTTATAATAATAAAACAATCATGAAAAAATTATCCAAATCTTAATTTTGAATTCCAAGAAATCCTACAAAGAGTCCATGGTGGATTACAATGGAATAAGATTCGCAAATGATTAACCATGAAAATTAAAATAAATCTTTAACACTTCAAAATTACATTCTCATGTATCTCTAGGAGTTTCAAAACTTAAATTTAAATCTTTCTTATTTTCAGAAAGTGGCCAAAATTCAAATCCTCTCTCTAAGTGGACCAAACACTAAAGATTAACTTTTCTTGATGCATCTATTTATTATTGTTTATTTAACATGAGGGTGTAAGCAGGGGAGAGAAGCAATGTGTAGCAGTTCGGTAGAGATTTCAAGGACGCTCCATTTGGGGAAGAGTTGCATAACGTTAACATACGGAAGTTCCTTGTTTTAGGGCTACGGAGGTCGTTAATGTTCACATGATGACACTTGGTGACCCAAAATCCCGTTTGGGTCGAGATGGAAACATGATGAAAATTAGTGAAATCGTCTCCAAGAATGGAGTGATCGTTAGCACTCTGCAAAAAACTAGAATGAGTGAACTAATATTGAAAGTCACTTCATTTAGGAGATTGAACATGTAAAGAGCTCATAGGGAGACGCCAGTTTCAAGGAAAGGCGCTGACTCAGCAATTGGAATTTGCGAAGAAGTGTGATGGAAGCGCTTGAATGTCGACATAACAACGTAGTACAAAGATGGAAGCGATCAATCAAGACTGAATCTCCCTAAATAAAGAGAATCAAGGAGGTCCAGGACCAGAAGGGCAACCCAAAAGAGAAGCCCAATCATAGAATCGGTGGGCTTACGCAGTTTGTTTGGTTGGCCCAAAATTAAAATTGATGCGCATCAGGTTACTGGTTGCTCTTGCAATTTCCTCTTTTTATCAACAGAAGAATGGGAGTGGACCTCCCGGCATTATTATTAAGACTTTTACATCCACAATGGAATGCTGGATATGATCCACTAAAGCTATTGTTCATTTTAAGCAAGTCTGTCATCATCGCCCTACCATGGTACTAGGGAGACAGGAGCAAAAGTTTGCGATTATCTCACGCCATGGTAAGACTGCCATACACAAGTCAAGATTTTCTGAAACCAAAGAGCGGGGTGGGAAAATTGGAACCCGTGACAAGAGAGGGCCTTACGCTACTGGTGCGTAAGCCTACACCATTAGGCCCAATCATTGCTATAGTTGCACTTGCCGTTTGCTAAAATGACATCATGACATTCTCGGAGGGTCGTCTCCTATGGAGCTAAGAGTAGAAACTAGAAAGGAGAGATCATTTCATTGCTTCGCTTCTTTCACCGTTGAAAAAGGGTCTCCTACTTCCTGATAACCCGCTGTTTCCCACTCAAAGAGATACTTTGTATATTTATAATAATACATTTATGTCAAAAATGGGTTTTGTTTCACTTTTAGTTTTCCAAAAGAAAAGAGAGATTATTTCATTATTTCGTTGCTTTTGACACCTGAGAAAGGGCCTCCCACTTCATGCTAATCTATTCACTCAGAAAAGGTATTTTATATATCTGTATTTATCTACATTTATCATGCCAAAAGAGTCATTTGTCTCACCTTTTATTTTTTTGCGTAACCACCATTCCATCTAGTTTTTCATAAATGTCAACTCCTCACCACAATGGAAAAACAAAGGACATGAATGTCATTTTAAAAGTTTTCTTATTACCTGCAATTTTACATACAAGGATTCTCATTTTAAACTTAGAATGGTATTACTAAATAAATTTAATAGATGTAATTTATAATGTTATCTCAAAAAAAGTTGTGCACGTCCCTAGCGCTTGCGGGAGAACTAGTATGAATTATGTGGCTGATGTGCAGAGGAAATGAACCACATCGATTGTGACTTGTAGTAATTAGAAAATTATCGACTTTTGGAATTCCAAAAAATCGATCAATCAGTCGTGAGTGCATAAGATGTTTCCACCTACCTATCCTCTCTTAGCTAGCGTGCAAAGGCAAGTTAAATATGGTAAGTAGTTAAGGATTGACTGATTGTCCATGGTAAGAATAATTATGTGGAATCTCTCACTTCACATTTGGAGTATTGGTTGGGGGGATCTCAACTGAAATAGCAATGATAACATGACAATGGTTTCCATCGAGACAAATGAATAAGTCGTAATGTTGAAAGTGATACCTTCAGAAACCTTTATGAAGAAATTGAGGTTGCCTAACTTTTAGATATCTGAGAGTGACTGGATTGGGAATACTGACGGAGCGATGTGGCCTCTTTTGAGGATTTTCCACATATTTTTTTTGTTATTTTGAAATTTTGGAGTTGGTAACTAAGTGGGGACCATAGGCATGAGCTCTAATACATAAATCATTTTATTTTTGTACTTGATCCAAATAACAACACTAATATCTAAACCTTTTTTTTTCTTTTTTGGTTTGTCAAATAAGTTAATAAACATGCTTCATCTTAACCCTCCTTATAAACAAATCAACCTTAAATTTAAACATCGTAATGTCCATTATTGCGTTTATGTGTGAAACGATTTCTACTTGATATGTTTGATAGTGGAAAAATTATTATCACAATTAGCAATTCATCACATGTGATGTCCATTTATTAAATGTGGCATAATTTTCTTTTCACATGTAAAGAATTAAAGCATGTACTTGTTAGTCTCATGAAAATTAACCTTGCTACGTATAATTTCTACAATGGTCACTACTAGAGTGAAATCAAGTCTGAGCTATTCTTGGCTAGCTCAACTTGATCAATAATTATACGAGAGTTCAACTTGTTTGAGCTCAAGCTATTCAAATACCTTATTAAGTTGAGCTTGCCAAAACTTAGCTCAACGGATGAGATTACGGATTAGTCTAATCAAGTATCTTTGGAAAATCGGAGGTTGGCTTCATGTGAGCATGGTGAGTGTGGCCGGACCACTGGCTAAGCCCGAAGAGATCCCAGAGAATGCCGCAGGGACACCAGGGGTTGCTGAGCATGGTTACTTCTCGTTTGTTTGCCCTGAGCATCCACCGACGGCCATTTGGGACTACGACATACACCAACCGCCGGTCTCGGAGATTGGTCAAAATCGATTCTGCGTACTATCTCTCGCGGGTAGCAAAGAGGGTATCATTCTTTGAACCCATTGACAACTGACCAAGTTGAAGACCAAATACGTAACGCAATTGCCCTAAGAATCGGTTGTAGTTTGACTCCAGTGTCATTACACCAGAGCACACAACTCTCCATCAGATCGTCGTCCTGTTCACGCCGGCTGGCGAATTATTATAACGTTTTTACGGGGCCTGGCGTGATACATCTGGTCTTCCTATTTTATTTAATGAACACAAACCTAACACAGACGAGAGAAATTATGCATCACAGTTGACGGGCTGCAAAAGCATATTTTAGCCGCAAGATGTGTTATTATTGGAGAGAAAGGGGCCAGGAATTCTTTGCTTCCTCTTATCTTTTCAAACATTTCCGATCTATATGCGGCTGACAAGGTCAATACTGCGGAACCTGATCCAAATCCACCGGCGACTGCTATCATGTGTTGACTTTTCTTATCGTGGTAAAGTGTTGGCCGATTCTCCTTCGCCCCGCGCAGGAGAGTTCTCACCACGCGATTGACGTGGAGTACATCCTTTGGGGGCAATATCTGATGATCTTAATTCCCAGCTAATTCTATCATATCAGAGTTGTCCTAAATTGCATAACCTATTAGTCAACGAGTACATCAAGTAGCAATAACTATGAAATGCACCGATAATCCATACGTTCCAGGAGATCTATATCTACCGCCACGTTTCAACATTTGCGTTCTCCTGCATGCTTGTTTAATAATGGATGCGATTTCTTTAATTAGTTTCTTTATACCTTGAGTCGTTGGGGGTAGATTTGTCCTACACCTTCCCTAGGGAAAAGGGCTACAAGGTTCGTGGTACGACTGCAACCCAAACCACTTCCAGAGCCCACTCATGATGTGACCGGCAGTACTAAACTATTTTTCTGAAGCGTCTTTGGTTGATGTCCTTTGAATTTGGACAGTTGGGACTGCTGTGATTGGTGCGAAGACATCTCTATTGCAAAATGCACGAGAGTTGTTAGCCCGTCCCCAGCTGAACCCTCCAACGATCATCAAATAAAGTCGCGGAACCCAGGATGCCTCTTTTATATCCTTGCTCTGCCCTTCGGAATAGAATACAAACCAAAATCATGTTAAGTCGCGGAGAGAGATGAACTAATCTGCATTTTATATAGTAACTCCAACCACAAGACTATGTGCCCCGAAGAGATATTGGTGCTTTTGGGGTTGTTCGGCTCAAAGCAGAAGACCGAACTGCTACAAAAGGGTTGGTGAGACCAAATTGAGTCAATATGTCTCCGTCATCTTTCACTTTCCGAGGTCATTGTCCGGCATTTTGTAATGGACTCAGTTTACATCCAGAGACCCCCAATGACATCCCGCACAGTCACCGCCAAGATTGAATTATCTAGCCTGCATTATACACCGATGGTATTTTAAAATTTGGATGTCATCATGTTCAAAGCGTTCAGATTTCTCGTGCGCATTGAAGATTGTCATCGCCAAATACATTATCCAACTTTTACAGGGCTGCAATATGCTTCCGGGGAAAAGTTCTCCACATATGATGCTATTAAGCCAACTTTCAATTGATGTGTTTCTTTCTTTCTTTCCAAATCGACACGACGAGGGAGTGCCGTGACAAAAGAGAAATGTCCCACGATTTCCACATCTTCATTAATGTCCCTGCTTTTCAAAATGCCAGGAAGCAAATAAGGGCTATATAGTTTGAACAATAATAATAATAATAATAATAATATTAATAATAATAATGGCTATATGTGATGTGCATTGGCAAAGGTAAATATGAAAATGAACAAGGGCTTCCAAGCCTTGGAGTCATCCGCGTGGTAGGTCGGGATCATCATTTAATCTTTAATGATATTTCATTTATTTAAGATATTCTAAATACCTTCTTAATTAATTGTATCTAATGTTGTATTGTTCTGTTATTTCATACAATCTCACGTGCCTTGTAGCATTATGCGATTCGTTTTCACTTCATCCATAGATCAGAGTTACTGATATGTTTATAAAAGCATATCACCTTGGTATTTTTAAAGATCTTTCATCTAAACTTCGATTGACTTTCTTTATGTCATCTTGAGTTTGAGGGGATATTAGTGATATTTTGGATATTATTGATACTTTTCTAATTGATTATAATAAATATTCTAATATGCTATTATTTTAGATAATCTATCATATTTTGTTACTTTAGAGAATCATTTTATGAAGCTTATAAATAAGCTCATGTACTTTTCAGTGATATATAATAAAATATACATAAATTTCCCAATTCTTTGCATTATTCTTAACTACCAGCAACTCTTGCCAATGAGAATGTTGAACGTGTATCCAACCAAATCATGTTATGCTAATGTGACTTTATTCACCCAATTACGTGTTTCACAACTTTTTAATTATCATACTTAATACGGATCCTGTCAACAACAAAAATAATCACGATTAACTAAGGGATATCACACTACAGTGACGTACCTCAAACGTATAAAGTGCATCTCCTTGTATAAAGGGCTAGAATTCAATTTGGTGGGGAAAATTGTCCAAACAGTCATAAACGTATTACACTTTTATTGATTTGGTCATAAACATTTTCATTATACCAATTGAGTTATAAACGTTTTCAAATTTTACTAATTGAGTCAATCTAACTAATTTTTAAGAGAAATTGTTGACAAGGATACCGAATTTCCTACGTTACATGGCCAGTGTTGATGTGGGCAATAACATTTTGATATTTTTTTGAATCTTTTTTTTCTTTTTATTTATATTCTTTTTCCCCCTTCTTCCTCTAGCCAATCGCCGGGCCTTGCTTTTAGCTGATCATCAACCATCACCAAGGCCTAATGACTGGCTAGAGGAAGAAGGGAAGGAAAAAAAAAAATTTCTCTGTTATTAAAATTGAGATATATATATATATATATATATATATATAATAATTTGAAATTCAAAATATATTAAAATTTTCCCTGTTAGCGTTGGCTGCACCACGTAGAACGGTTGGCGTTTATGTCAGTAATTTTTTGCCATATTTAGCCTAATGGACTCAATTGGCAAAAATATGAAAAATGTTTATAATTCAATTAATATAATTAAAATATTTAGAATTGAATTGACAAAAGTACAATAAGTTTAGATTTTTTTGGACAGTTTTCCTTAATTTGGTGTCTCCCCAACATAAGCAATCATCCACCGGGTGGACACCAAAGAAAATATTTGGGGAATATCTTTGTGCCGGAAATTATAGACTCTGAAATAGGAGCCACGCAATTCACTTGCAAACTTTTGAAAAATTGTTTAGCTTTGTTAGAATTTCCAATAAAAACATTAAGTTGATTGATGGAAGGATTGGTTACTTCAATAAACCTATCCTAAAACTTTTCGATGACGATTAACTAACATCGGAAAGATAATTTTGTGTTCTCTACTGAAGAATGAAACTAATGGGACAAGTCCCGTCCATGGGAAAAGAGAGGGAGGACAAAGAAAAACACAAAAAACGTGGAAAGGGACCATTGAAAGAGTAGTACCGTATGCAAAAGAATCAACGCTCACTTCCGATTTTTATTTTGGGGTCAGAAGGACGCTTGCAATTGAGACACCAGTGGCAACTGGCAATGAATGAGTAGCGCGCGCAGGAGGCTCTCTCTTCCCATCAATTTTCTTGGGTAAGCCCGGCTTACGTCCTCCGCCAAATCAAAATGGATATTACATGAGTTCGATTTCATCTGATAGCGGCCTATGATAGCTAAAGATATCGCATGAGTTTGATTTCATCTGTCTCTTTGTGACATATGTGTTTCTCCAGCACTTGTCCTAAATTCGGTTAAATTTTATCCTCATTTCCTATCTAGTGTAAGGAGGCTTACAAGGTGCTTTGCTCCCAAACACAAGAAGAAGCTCGACTTGAGGTGGACTTCCCACTAAAAGGATGCTGACGACAAGATTGACTTGGCCGCATGAAAGGATACCTCCTCCTGATGGTGAAGGAGAAACTAGCGTTCCACGAGGAGGAGTCGCACTCAAGGACAACCGGAGCAGATATTAGACCCCGAATAGTGCTGCTCTTGAAAACGATTGATCATAAATGCTCTCGAGGATAGAGATAGGCGGACAAAAAATAAAGGACTTGAAACGACGAACGTGTGGTCGTAATGTCAGCATATAAACAATGATAGCGGTGATGGGCCTCATTTTTTTTTTCTTTTCTACTTAGACTAACGCAAAAAGAAAGATGAAGCTAAGTTCTAAGACAAAGACATAATTAGTCATTCATACAATCCTCGATCTCATTTTTTATTTTATCAATACCTCACAAATCGTAGTTAGATTTTCAATGTTAACAACCTTAGTTGATATTTAATGCTGTTCATTGAAGGCATAGCTTTAATATATAAAAAATTTCCAAAGTTTAAATGTAGGTATATGGAGTCTAACTGCTTGCAATTGCGTTTTGGAGCTTTTTCTTCACCAACCGGATAAATTAACAAATACTGGTAGGTTTATGTTTGAATCGGACGCAAAGTGACAAAATATTTGCATGAGAGAGAAGCACTAGACCGAACTTCGACCAATCTAAAGGGGGAAGTAGAGGGGAACCAAGAGACATCAATATCTTTCATTGTTAGATAAACGAACATGTGGCAACATGAAAGTTTGACGAGATTCGACTTCTTTCAAATGGTCATGTATGGGGCTGGCGTCATAATTAATTACTATCAAACAAAATTCTATATGGTACAATAGTCATGTAGTCCGCATATTTGTTTGTAATTATCTTGTGGTGCAATTCTCCCTACACAAGATTTGTGTCACGGATTCATATTATGAACAATTCGAAATGTCTGCATTCGTCAAATTGCTTGTGACATTAAAAGACTGATCAATCTAGATGCCTAGACGTGTGCCTCGGCTTGATCAAATCATAGGGACCGAGTAAGACGGAGGGAGGAAAAGAAAATACACAAGGAACGTAAGGTTTTAATTAAATAGGACAAACACTGACAAGGGGCGATGAGGCACATAAGGGTACATACAGTCGACGGCGGCGGCGGCGGAAGAAGAAGAAGAAGAAGAAGAATCAAAGGAGGTTAAGATAACGAGGGGTCAAGGGCCTGAAGACGGTGGGAGCGTGAGACTCGATGAAGGCCACCTGAGACCGGGAGAGGTGGAGGTAGACCACCCAGTCCCCGTTGGAGAGCGGGCTGGGCATAGGCATAACATACCCGGCTTCTCCTCCCCACGGGAAGTGGTAGGACCCCACCGCTGGCTTCCCCCACCCGAAGTCCATCTCAGTCACCGGGAACCTCTGTCCCGATGACACCACGAACGCCGTCGATCCTTCCTCCTCCTCCTCCTCCTCCTTCTTTCCGGGCTTGCAGTATATCCTCGCCACCGCTGGCACTGGCCGGTGCTCTTCCACCCAGTCTATCAGGTCCAGGAAGTGCTCCCTCGTCGCCGTCCTCTCCACAAACTCGTGCACCGCCTCAGCTACCCAGCTCAACGGCTTCTCCACCACCTCCATCGCCCTCTTCTCTCCAAATGGTATCGACAGCACGTTCCCAAAGTAGGACGCCATGGGTGTGGGCTTACCGTCCATGCCCCGACTCACCAACCTACACCTGCCGTCTAACACAATCCCCATCCTTGACATCGTCTTGCTGTTATCGTTATTAGCGACCGAGGAGGACTCCGCCACCATCTTCCAAAGGAAAGCGCTGAACGATTCCAACTTAGACCTCTTGCTTCCGCTGGAGCAGGCCCTCTGCTGCAACTCGCTTAGCTTAGCGGTAGTAACGTAGTACATGCGGCTTACCAGACAGTTGTCATCCCTCGACGTTGTCGTCTCGTATTCCTCATCTGCCTTTTGCTTTTGCTTGGGAGGTGGGGGCAACGCGGAGACTGGGATGTACATGCTGTCTAGAGAAGGGTCAACGCAGAGCGGACGCCTAGGGTTGAGGAGAGAGCGGCGGAAGGAAGGAGGGAGCGATGTCGGGGCAGCGGAGCGAGCCGTCTCTGCCCAAAACACCATGAACATGTTGGCCGAATAGGCGTCAGCTATCCGATGGTCAAACGTACACGCCACCACTATCCCCCCACACTTTAGCTCGGTCGCCTGAATGTTTTCCATCAAATGAAAAACTTATGTCTTAATGAACAGAATTAATCATAATGCGAAACTTGTGCCTCAGTAAGATTTAAGGTAAGTTCAACATAATCTTGACATACATTAGGCAGCTTAGCCGGGAAGTTATCACATGACAAATAGACCATCTGAAACGATAATATTTTAATAAGTAATTATGTGTGTCCCAATATGAGTACACATAATTAATGGTATCTTCATATAGTAGTTTTTTGGCGACACCGCATTATTTCCTTGCCCATCCATTGGGGCAGTTCAACAACTGAACAATGTTTTAACCCTCCATTTAATTTAAATTATAATCGCTTCGAGAATCGAGATGAATTCATCGTAAAGACTAACGATAGAAGGGGAAAGATTCCTTAAGAGTCTTCGCACGTTTTCTGCGAAGTTGATGGTGAAAGAGATATCCGACCTCTGCCACATAAATATCAATCGTTCGTGCCTGAGGGCCCTGGGAGCCCCAGCCATGACACTTCGGTCCCATCTGAACCGCCCCCCACGGTTCCAAGATTTTTCCATCCATTCATTTCCGACCACAATAAATATGAAAAAGAAAAATGATAATCTCCTCCTTCACCGTTTTATTCAGTCAATGTATCATGTTATTATCTTCTCACTGTTCTCTATAGACGCAATGAGACAATGTGTCATCTTATTGATCACATGAATAAAATCAGAGGAACTCGTGAAAAGTTTGAGATTCTCTTTCCTATGGACATTTAGCAATAAATCTTTCTACGTCTTCATGGTTCGTATGAGAAATCCTTGATGTATGTAATCACAGATTATGATGTCACTCGTGATCAAAGTCTAAATAATATTCTTCTTTCTGAATGATGCTAAATGAGTATCGAAATTGATCGGTCAAAGAGAAATGATTATTTGATTGTTTTTAATCATTTGTGAGAGTAACAATCTATCTTGGCCTACAACAAAAATAATTAATAAATAATTAAAAATTATTGTACGGTTCACTTTTTCAATATTTTGTGGTTGACAACTTGTCCTTACTTTTATAGTAACCTAAAGACTATTATACTAACAAGGTCCCAAATCAATTTTGTGAATTGTTCTCAGTCGATGTTGGAGAATTCAGCCGATAGACTTCGAGGCAAAGGATACACTATTCTGTTCGATGCTGGTTATGCATAAATAAAAGATTAAATAAAAAGGCCGTCGGTCTAAGTGAAATGAAGCTGACGATGGGCGCATATAAAGTGATTCGATCTCTTGAGAGGGATAAACAATATATGGCGTGGTTGTATCTAATATCTATACCTGAACAGCAAGCACGCCTCGCTTCTTTGTGGGCACCAGTTTCCCTTCAATCGTTTCGTCGGGATTATACAGGTTGAGATGGCGGAGTTCTATGTCTGCGGAAGCTTCGCTGAAGTCGACCCCCCCATTGTTGCATAGGAGCTCAGGCTCACCAACCGAGTTCTGGACCACCTCTCCGGCGAGAGCGTAGTAGGAGACCAGAGCTTGGGCCAAGGCGGCTTTCAGAATACCAACCATGGACCCATATCCCAGCCCCTGTGAGGCGATGGTGGTTGGGTTGGGGTAGCAGAAGAAGACGCCTACGTCAAGCGGAGGCAAGAGCAAGTCGAGGTTGGAGAGGGGCAGCCAATGCTCTTGCATGGGAAGTGCTGCCGCCACCACTTCTTTCTTGCCCAACTTCACCGCGAACTCTCCGCCAGCACCTGCAACTGATCCCATTTTACGTACTATGTAGCGAGAGAGAGAGAGGGAGAGGGAGAGAGCGGCGGTGTGAAGAAGGGGATGGACCTGTTTGATTGAAGATGAGCCGATATTTATAGGCCCAAAAGTTTGTCGTACCGACTCCCCTCAAAGACTATTACTCAACTACCGTCTATCTTATCTGTGAGAAATTACGCACCGCAGATCGAGTCTATTTATTCTCTCCAGAGTCATTTCAAGTTTTACTCCGCGGAAGAAAAAACATGTGTGGGCCTCTTGGGGTTGGTTTAATCATCATCTACTCTCGCCCGGATTTGTTCACGTTCCTTGGCAGAAATTGGAAGAGGTCAAGCGTGCGAAGGAAGGGACTAAGTAAAGATTAAGACCCAGCCAACTTTTCTCTCAGATCACTTAAAATCAATTAAAAATTAAATTGCCAACCACTAAGCATGATGCTAAAATGAGTTTGCAAGGAGGACAATTTAGTCATTTCAATATGAGAATTTTGTTTAAAAACTTTTGAAATAAATCGTTTCCATTTTGACTTTTTAAAAAGAAGGGGATTCAAAAATTCTATATTCTCATTTTTATGTTAGAAGCATGAGCACTCGAGTAAACTATAACAATTAAATGACATTTGCAATAGGAGAGATATATATGTAATTATTAAATAATGAGAAAGATATATATGATTTGAATATAATCGAAAAATGTTTCCTCGCAGGGAGCTTTGACACGGCAAACACATTCCAACTTGGAAAAGTCAGGAAAGTTTCACGTTTGCTGAAAAGAGCATCTAAATGCCCTTGGACATTTCCCACGTAGAAAAACCAAATGAGAAATGTGCTAAAAAATAAGAATTTCTGAGCTCATTTTCCACGATTTTTTTTGTCGTTCATTGGGAGCTTCGAAAAAGATCGGCGCAGGGAGGAGCGTGAAGTACCATAGTAGTTTGGGTTGGTGGGGAGGAGGGAGGCAGTGACCCCAACTTCTGTTTTGGTCGAACATTAACGCAACCTTTAACCTGCTCCAAAAGGACAGCTATTTGTGAATTGTCAACCCCTCACGTATCCCACTCAGCGCGCAGAGGACGTCAGTACCTCACCGGGCGTACAGTCACACCTACAGAGAGTATACAATTCCACGGATGGTCAAGGGGTTTCTCATTCCGCTAGGAAAGAGAAAGGTAAAGTATTACAAACATGAGAACCAATCTGGGAGAGCGACGATACAATAATAGAATATTAACAGACCGCAAATTGGAGTTGTTAGTTGGCATATCGACGTTGGCCATCAGCTGAACCTTTTGCAGAACACTGGAAAATTAATTCACACCGAAACCTCGTTGCAAGAGAGCAGATGTTAATAGCAAATCCAAATATTAAGGCCGTGCATGACAACGTTTCTGTTCCCGAGAATAATTTCTAAGTATTTGAAGGCGTTTGGTAACTGTTCAAAATTTTTATTACGGAAATAAAAATGCGTTTAATAAAAATTTCCAATATTTCGATTCTTTAAATTTTCTTCTTTCTTTTTCTTTTTTTTTCCTCCCCTTCTTTCTGTTGGCCGTTGTCGGTGAGGCTTGGCCTCGCAAATCTGGGCGGTCGGGCTCAAGCCTTGCCCAAGCGGCGTGAGGTCGGGCCTCGCCCTGGCCTGGTGAGGCTGAGCCTCGCCGGTGGTTGGCCGAGGCTCGCCTCCCCAGATTTGGGTGAGGCGAGGCTTGGCCTTGTGTTGCTTGGGCGAGGCTCGACCTCGCCCAAATCTGTGAGGCCGAGCCTTGCCAGTGGCCGGGTGAGGCTCATCTCCCCAAATTTGGGTGAGGCGAGGCTTGCCCGACCTCACCTAGATCTGTGAGGCTAAGCCTTGTTGATGGTCGGGCGAGGCTCCAGTGAGCTTGTTGAACCTTGCCCTAGCCTGGCGAGGCGCCGGTGAGCTCGCCGGCGGTAGCGATGGGGCGGCTGAGGGGTGGGCGGAGGAAGAGGAAGAAGAAGAAGAAAAGGAAAGAGAAAGAGAAGAAAAAAAAAGAAAGAAAAAAAGCTTTCTTAAAGTTGTTTTCGGGAATAAGAAGAAACTTTTTTTTGTTCTGAATTCTACTTTAAATCTATTCCGGGGAATAAATTTGTTCCCAGTAACAAAAAATTAACCAAACGCATTTATGTTCCTAGGAACAAAAAATTTGCTTCCGGGAACAAAAGAACAGAAACATCTGTTCTCGGGAGTGTTACCATGTAGGCTCTAAGCTGTCCCAGCTACAAAAGGCCCACACGCGAGAGACCATTTGTATCGCTCGCATATTTCAACTATAGAGTTACTTACATTTTATCACTATCCCATCTCATCCCCTCTAATGTGATGCTAATACATACATGTTATTTGATCTATCAAATGATTAGATCAAGTTAAGTACAAAATGATCCAACTCAAATCAACCCATTTAACATGTTTTGACTAGTTTCCATATGATGCAAATCTAAAGACCCATTCTTGATGGGAGCGTTACCAAAACAAATCCTAAACTCATTATAAGCATGCCAATTTAGTCATAAATCATTTTTTTTTTGATAATTTAGTCATAAACATTTAGTAATTGTGCCAATTCAACCTATTCTATCAATTTTGGCCTGTCGGCATCGACATGGACATTGACTATCCAGCTGATGCCGATGTAAATAATTTTTTTCCGAATTTTTATTTTTTCTTATCTTCTTCTTCTTTTCCATTTTTCCCCAAAGTGGCCGGCAAGACCAACCTTGCCATGGCCTCGATAGTTGTGAGAGGCCGCCTTCACTAGCGATTGACTAGGCCATGGTAGGGCTGTCCTCGTTCATTAGTCACTATGGGGAAAAATTGGAAAAGAAGCAAGAAGAAAGAATAATAAAGGGAAAATAAAAAAATTGATAAAAAATTGAAAATAATAAAATATTATTAGAAATTATCCATGTCAGCATTAATCATTTAACTAGTGTTCACATTAGTGTTGACTAGCCAAAATTAGCTAGATCGATTGAATTGACACAATTGCAATAGGTTTTGAACTTTTTTGATAAATTTTCTCATTCTTGACCTAGCATGGACTCAAATCACAATCAACTAGACTGATATTATTAAGACACTTTTATTTTTATATTTTATTTAGGGAAACTCATACATAAACTGAGGTGATAGCGCAAAGTGCACATGAGATTTAACACCTATAATATTTGGATTTTATCATTTTAAACCTATTTTTGACTCATTTACGGAATATAACTAATATATACAGCAACTTAGCCCATCAAATATGAGTTAAGAAATGAGCCTATGAGCCATTTTAAGAGGTTTACATATCATGTAATTAATCTAAAGACATTGGAAAATCAAATGTTTTAACTTCATATTTGGTGGTGTTGAGTAACTCATTTTGAGTTTGAATCCAGGAAAATTATCCTATCCAAATAGAGATTCCAAATCAAATTGGACTTTAGGTGACCCGACCTATGAAACAACAGCAAATCTTTATTGGAGTTGAATTTCTAGTTTTGCTTTGAGCTTTGAAGTGAGCAAAGGTGCATTTGCCTGTAATAGTCAAATGTGTGGTCTGCTTGGATAATTATCAAAAAAATATTTTACTTATCGTTTGGATGCTAATTTGGTACTAAACATTTTAATTTGTCCAATTTAATTCTAAATCTTTTAACAATTTGTCAATGTAGCCATTCGCTAATTTTGACTAGTAATCGTTGATATGGATAGTTGTCCTACATGGCATGACCAATGCTAATATGGATGATTTTTTTTCATTTTTAAAAATATTCTGTTTTTTTTGTATTTTTTTCCTTTTATCTTTCTTTATACTTTTATATTTATTTTTGCCTTCTTCCTCTGACAGTCGTAAGAGCCTAGATGATGGTTGACAATAGGCCATAGGAGAGGGTTGACCTTGCCAGTCGACCTCTACCTAGTAGGAGCCTTGGTAGAAAAAACCCTTAGGCCCTCGCTTGAAGAAAAAAAAAACAGAAAGAAAGAAATAAAAAAAAAAATATAAAAAATAATAAAAAAATTTAGAATTTTTTTCAAAAAATGTTAAATTTATCCATGTTAGTAGTAGTTCTTGAAAGGACTATATCAAAAATATCAAATGGGTTAGGATTAAATTGACATGCACACTATAGTGTTAATACCTAAATTTTAGCGACCCATTTAGGTATCTTGTTAGTAATATTAGGAGATTAAATATCTATTAAAGATATTTAGGATATTTTCTCTAATTTTCTATATCTATTTTGATTATGTACATTTGATTTGATTTCCTTTATGTAAGTCTATAAATATACTTTCTATATACTCTTTTAATATATCGAATTATATAGAGAATTTCCTATTTTTGTCTTTTGCTTTATCATTATTTTACTTGGTACTAGAGCTTCCATTCTTGAGGCAATCATACTACACCAAGTGCACTTTGCACCCGTGCATCCAAGAAATTTCCCTAATCTTTCCGTTTTATTTTCCTAGCTTTGCACCTTGGCACACATCCAAAAAAATTAATCCCCATTATCGCTACTCAACAATATTTACCTTATGTGCTAAAGTCGAAGTACCTAATTGAGTCCTTTTTATAATAGTCGTGTTTGGATGCTAATTGCACTGACTACATTGTTTGGCGAGCTTCTTTTTATTTTTATTTTTTAATGGAGGTGATTTTCTTTTGATGCTAGCCACACAGGCTGCATCCCAATAACTATTTTCCAAGCCAATCGTATAGGCCGCTTAATGCTACGACATTAGCCTTATAGGCCGCGTTGCTCGGTTACTATTTTGCAAGCCAGCCACATAGGTCACTTACGGTCCCTTCAATTCTCAACCTTTCACGTGTTATTTCGAGAAGTCAACACCACCACTAGACTTAATACTCAACACCCTTTGAAGCGCCAGATTTAAAAGATTGTCTCACACAACATGGATTGACAAGCCCGATGCCCCACGGTGTAATAGGTTTTCATGGCGCTAAGCAATATTAATTCAAACTCTAGTTGACTTCTTCGACGTCACCTTGGGTTTGAGAGGGATGTTAGCGATATTAGGAAATTAAATATCTTTAAAAGATATTTAGGATAGTTCTTTTGATTTTCTAAATTTATTTTGATTATGTATATCTGATTTGATTTCTTTTGATTTCCTCTATGTAAGCCTATAAATAGGCTCTCTATATACTCTTTTAATGTATTGAATTATATAGAAAATTCTCTATTTCTATCTTCCACTTTATCATTATTTAACTTATCCATTGCAAAAAATTAGGGATTGATTATGACTCCTAAGAAAAGATATTTGTTACATCGTATATAAATATTATGGGTATTTTAATTAAGCCCATATAATTGCATTGAATTGAAGCCAAGAGACCTTAGCAAAGGAGAATTTGAGCTTAATTGAATTAATTTGACTAAGCTCGTATAAAATGAAAATATGGCCAAGCCCATTAATCAAAAAGCGGTTGAAAATTATATCATCGGTACCAGGTTGGAATATTAATTTATGAAAACAAAAGTATCTAAACATAATATCATCAAATCATGGAAGAATTACCGCTGTTCTTCTGCCATCATTTTTACAAGCTCGCAGCACTTAACGACATTAGCAGCAGCAACAAACCCATACACGTTACTACCATAACCAACAGTACCAGTCATAAGCTGCATTGCCTTCAGAACCTTTGTGTCGGGTGTAACTGTGATTAGTCTATAGCCTCGCAGTCAGCAGTAGTGATCCTTAACCTGCAGCATGAGCTCTTAAAAGAGAAAGGCTGTAATTACCTCCTCAGTGGTGATGTCTCCAACCTGGGTCAAATTTTGATGATCTTCCCTTTACAGTGATCTTCCTGAGGTAATCTGGAAACAAACGAATGAAAGAATGCAAAATCTGTACAGGTTTGGAGCCTGAATTGATTGTAAAATAAGGATGCCTTGCTTTCCCACCAAAGCACAGTACAGATGACAACACACGAAACATCATAGCAAGAAGTTGCTCATTGTAAGATCTTTCTCAGCAAAATCCCCTGCAAGTCTTCAGTTGGGGAATCACACCTAGTTATTTGGTTTAAATCACGTAATTATACTAAACAAAACAGCTTCGGAGTGTATGCATATCACACAAGACCTAACCAATCACTCTCAAAATGGCAAGAATAACAGCCACTTCATTTAGGTTAGTTAACACATTACCAATGTTTAAAGGACTAGGGAGTATGAGCGTGAGATTTCATAGAATGACTATCAACTTTTCTAAAAACTTAGATGAATGTGCAGTTTAATAGTTTAAATATCCTATCAATCTCCCTTACACTTAGGTTTGTCTTTTTTGTTTAGTAATAAGCATGGATATATTTAATTGAGAAATCAAATGGGGTCTAGAAAAATTTGATTAGGCCTCCTACTATTATGTCATGTGAGATTTAATAGGACTATTATTAACTGTTTTAAAATATGTAATCTTTTGTGTCTTATTTTGTATTTTAAGTCTCTACAAAACTATATGTAACTTGCCCATAAATATGTGTACTTCATCACCATGAAATACGAGTGAGAGTACTGGAAGGGTGTAGTTTAAGATATACTAACAAAATCCTAATTTCCTTATATGTGATCGTTTAATAATGTCAATAAATATTCTTCAACGCTCCCCTCAAGCTGGGTCATTCTGCTTGCATATGACAAGTACAACTTTCTTCCAATGTTTGCTACCCAAGTATCATGTAAGCCTCCTTACATTAGACAGTGGATATTAATACATCAAATCGAATTTAAGACAAGTGCCAAGGAAACACATGATCGGAAATTTGACACATCTATGTCACATGAATTTGATTTAACCGTGTGGAAACCATCTTCAATTGCAGCAAATTATATTGCATCACCTTATGATGCTGAACTTTGGCTACTCGATGGAGCTGCACTCAACTTCGTGCTTACAGTTGCTTAGACAAATGACGGCCAATTTGCACTTCGATGATGCTCACAATTGAAAAAAAGTCCCACAACTATAATGCCCATGGTTGGCATCGTGACAAGATTGACATAGGCGGAGGAAACGATAACTCCCTTTGACGAGAGTGGAGACATCAGAGACTTACGAGATAGAGCTGCTCTTAGAGGCAATTGGAGCAAATCTGGGATCGCGATAGATGATCATAGTGCTGCTCTTGAAGACGATTGATCGTGGCTGCTCTCAAGGGTAAAGATCGGTGAACCAAAAACAAAGAATTTGTTGGGAATTTTTGCGGAAGCGTGTGTGCAAGTGTTTATGTGTACTTCGAATGTAGCAAGGGAATAAGGAAGAAAATGATTATTTTATTAGTCGGTGTTACAAAAGGAAGGAGAGGAGGTTAACAAGCTAGTCTTCATCTAGAATGAACGTCCTCCTCTCCTTTTATAGGAGACTTCACCACCTTTCCAAAAAATCTGGTCAAAAGTCATATTTTTTTTTTTTTTCTTGCTCTTATTTCTAGATGCTTCTACACTACTCTAGTTGTTGATTCTTCTACACTACTCTAGTTACTGATTTTTCTAGACTACTTTAGTTGCCTAAGTGATAGATAATTTGTAGGATTTTTCTAGACTTTTCTAGCAAAAGTTTATACTAGATAATTCTAGAAATTGGATCAATATTTTAACACTCCTCCTTAATCCAGTTTTGCGATACTCCAAGCATGCTTCATAACTTCTCGAACTTGGTTGGTGGAAGTGCTTTAGTAAATATGTTAGCAACTTGATCTTCAGTCTTGCAATATTTGAGCTCAATTTCTCCATTGCTTTGCACCTCTTGTATGAAGTGATTTTTGATATCGATATGTTTGGTTCTTCCATGGAAGACTGGATTATTCGATATGGCAACTGCTGACTTGTTGTCGCAAAGTATTGGAGTCGGTTCCGTTTGTGCTTCTCCAATGTCTTCTAAAATTCTTCGAAGCCATAGTGCTTGACTGGTAGTAGTGGCAGCTGCAATGTATTAAGCTTCTGCAGTGGATTGTGCCACTGAGTCTTGTTTTTTGGATGTCCAAGAAAATATTCCAGAACCCAATGTGAATGCGTAACCAGTAGTGCTCCTTCTGTCATCAGCCGATCCTGCCCAGTCACTATTAGTATAGCTAATGAGCTTGGTGCTTACACTTGGCCGATACCAAATTCCATAGTCTGTTGTTCCTCGTAAGTATCTGAGAATTCTTTTGGCAACCCCAAGATGAATTTGACTCGGACTTTCCATGAACCGTGACAATAGACTTGTTGCATACATAATGTCCGGTCGTGTTGTAGTGAGATAGAGTAGACTTCCAATCAGGCTTCTGTAGAGTGAAGCATCTGCTTTTTCAGCACCATCTTCTTTCAGTAGCTTCTCATTTGTCACAAGTGGTGTCGCAACTCTTTTGCAATAGTTCATCTTGAATTTCTTCAAGAGGTTCTTAGTATATTTCTTTTGCGAGATAAAGACTCCTCCATTTTGGTTGATCTCAATGCCAAGAAAGTAGTGCATCAAGCCCAAGTCCGTCATGTCGAATGTCTTCATTATTTCTTCTTTGAATTCTTGAATCATCACTTCATTGTTCCCTATATATATGAGATCATCTACATATAAAGAGACAATTAGTGTGTCGGACTTACCTTGGGTCTTGATGTAGAGCGTTGGCTAGCTCATGGTCCTCCTGAATCCTTGCTTGGTGAAGTATTCATCTATTCAGCTATACCATGCTCGTGGTGCTTGTTTTAACCCATAAAGAGCCTTTTTAAGCTTTAGAACATTTTCTTCCTGCCCTTTGACAATAAAGCCTTGTGGTTGTTCTACATATATTTCTTCTTGAAGATATCCATTTAGAAATGTTGATTTCACATCTAGTTGATAGATCCTCCATTCTTTTTGTGCTACTAGGGCTATGAGTGCTCGAATAGTATCAAGGCGAGCAACAGGAGCAAAAGTTTCAGTATAGTCGATACCTGGTTGTTGCAAGTATCCTTTCACCACAAGTCTTACTTTATGCTTCTGGATGGATCCATCTGCATTAAGCTTCGTCTTGTAGACCCACTTGACACCAATGATCTCTTTGTCTTTAGGGCGATCAACAAGCTCCCAAGTTTTATTTTTCTCAATCATTTTGATCTCTTCTTCCATGGCTTTTATCCAAACTTCTTCTTTGGATGCTTGTTCGTAGTTTTCTAGTTCTAAAGCAACAAAGTTGCATGTGTCGTAAATTCTTCTAAGGGTTTTTACCCTTAGTACTGGAGACTTTGGAGGAGATTCTTCTTACGTCACTCTTGGAGAGATTGGTGGAGTTACGACGTGAGTGGTGGAATCTGGCACTTCTCCTTCTTCTTGTGTTGTTGACTCCTCTTGAGTAGGTGACGTGTCTGGCAAGGCGACATACTTTTTTTTCGATCTTCTCATCCTCCCAATTCCAGGAAGCATTCTCATTGAACTCGACGTCTCGACTAATCACAAGCTTCTTAGTTCTTATGTTGTAAACTCGATAACCTTTTGATTGATCACTGCAACCAAGGAATATTCCTTTTTCATTCTTCTCGTCAAGCTTACTCCTCTTTTGAGCAGGGATGTGAACGTAGCATATGCAACCGAACACCTTGAGATGCTTCACTGAAGGTTTTCGTCTGCTCCGTGCTTCGACTGGAGTTTTATTTTGGACTGCTTTAGTTGGACACCTATTTAAGAGGTATACAACTGTGTAGACTGCTTCTACCCAGAAGGTGTTAGGAAGGCCTTTCTCCTTTAGCATGGACCTTGCCATTTCCATGACAGTTCTATTCTTCCTTTCTACTACTCCATTTTGTTCTGGGGCATAGCCAACAGTTAGTTGATGATGAACTCCTTCATCTTCATAGAATTTATTGAACTCTCTTGAGTTGTATTCAGTGCCTCTATCGCTCCTTGGGACTTTGATTCTTCGGCCACTTTGATTCTAGATGTGGTTCTTGAATTTTCTAAAAATAGAGAAAACTTTTGATCTTTCTCGAAGAAGTATACCCACGTCATTCTAGTGTAGTCATCAATGAATAGGATGAAATATTTATTTTGACTAAGGGTAACGGTCCTCATTGGACCACATACATCAGTATGGACTAGTTCTAATGGCTTTTTAGCTCTCCATGCACCTCTAGATGGGAAGGACTGCCTTTGTTGTTTTCCAAGGAGGCATCCTTCACAAACATCTGAAATTTCTGAAATAGCTGGAAAGTCTTTCATCATATTTTTCTGATGGGGATTTTTTTGTCCAGCGAAGTTGAAGTGGCCAAATCTTCGATGCCATAGCCATGAATCATCAAGTTGAGCTTTCATGGCTCTGTCTTTAATATATTTCCATTGAATAGGAAAATTTTTATTCTCCATTTTAATAGAGGCAATGATGTTTTTATATTTATCATAGATAATGCAGGCATCTCCACCAAAGTATAGAGAATACCCACTTTGAATCATTTGTCCCACACTCAGAGATTTTGTACTAGATTGGGAACTAGATATACATTATGAATATATTTTGGTCCTTTATTTGTTTCTACGGCAATGGTGCATTTTCCTTTAATGTCCACTAATGTACCATTACCCAATTTTACTTGGGAATTCACCAACTTATCAATATCGGCGAATATAGATTTGTCCCTAGTCATATGATTGCTACACCCACTATCAATATACCATGTATCGTTTTTCTTATCATTTGCCACTTGGCCCGCGTAAAATATATTGTCTTCACTTTCCTTTTTTCTAACATAGTTGGTTCGATTATTTGTTTTTGAGGGACAATCTTTTTCGACGTGGCCATATCTTTTACAAAAGCGGCATTGTGGCTTATTTTTGAACCAACAATCCTTCTCCAAATGATTTTTTTTTTTGCAAATGCCACAAGGTGGATACTTTTCCCTTGACACACGGACCCCAAGAGTGCCAAAAGTTGGCACGGAGGGACACTTAAGTGCCAAAAATTATAAATGGTACACTTAAGTGCCAAAATCGGAGCAAAATGGATCACTTAAGTGCCAAATCCGGCCAAATTGCCATGTGTCCATTTTCCGACGACTTTATTTGTTGATGAAGCATTTTTTTCAAAATAAAAAATTCCACGTGACAATTTTAATAAAAAAAATTGTCCACGTTAGATTTAAAAAAAATTAAAATCGATTTTATTAAAAAAAAAAGAAGAGAAAGGGGGAGGGGAAATTGGCGAGGGCTGTGTAGCCCTCGCCGCCCCACCGTCACCGCCCCCCACTGTCGTCGGGAAGGGCCGGCGACGCCAGGCCCCGGCCGGCCTACGGCGAGGGCCGTAGGCCCGCCTCAGATCTGGGGCAAGGGTCGCCGGCCTCACCCCGCCGGGCCAAGGGTCGTCGGCCACCCAGATCCGGCGCGATCTGGGCGGCCGATGGCTCTTGGCCCGGCGAGGCGAGGGCTGGCGACCCTCGCCGGATCTGGGGGCGGGTCGTGACCCTCGCCGTAGGCCGGCCGGGGTCGTCGGCCACCGGCCGAGGCCCTCACCCACCGTCCCTCGGCCTTTCCCGGCAAACCTGGGGCGGCGATGGGGGGCGGCGATGGTGGCGGTGGCGAGGGCTGCACAGCCCTTGCCGATTACCCCTCCCCCTTTTTTTTAAAAATTAATCAATTTTAAAAAATATTTAATATTATTTAATTAATAATTTTAACAATCCACGTAAGCGCAAAAACGACGTCGTTTTGCGCTGATTCTTCGTTGTTTCAATTTCCGGCATACCACGTAGGCAAAAAAATTAATAAAAAAATGCCACGTAGGATTTCCGACAGGGTTCCGGCGACCTGGCACTTAAGTGATCCATTTTTTTTGAAAAGTGCCACTTAAGTGTACCGTTTGTAAGTTTTTGCACTTAAGTGTCCCTCCGTGCCAACTTTTGACACTCCCGCTGTACTTTCCCCCTTTTCCCTTTGTGTAGTTTCTCCTCCTTTTTTTATTTTCCCATGAACTCCTTCCACCATTTTTAGATTGATGAGACCGTACGTTTATTTTAGATTGAAAGGCACTTTCAATTGAATCTTCATCTTGTGCCATCAGTTTCTCATGTGCTTCTAGAGAGCCAATTAATTCACTCACCGATAGAGTTGCCAAGTCCTTAGTTCCTTCTATAGTTGTCATAATAGAATTGCATTTTTTAGTAAGTGACACCAATATTTTTTCTACAACCCTCTGATTAGTGATCTCATCTCCATAGGCTCTCATTTGATTAACTAGTTCTTTTAATTTTCCACAATATTCTTGGACGGTCTCATAATTTTTCATTTTAGAATTCTCAAAATCTCTTCTTAAAGTTTGAAGTGGAATAATACTTACCTTTTCTAATCCTTGAAATTCTTCTCGAAGTATCTTCCAAGCTCTCTTTGTAGTCTTCGTTCCAATTATTCTTGGAAATATTGTTTTCGAGAGTGCTTGTTGAATAAAATAAAGTGCCCTTGCATCCTTTTGAAGTTGATCCTTCGGAACACTTGCACCTTCTTGCAGAGCCTCGTAACCCTTTTCCACGATGTCCCATAGGTCTTGGGCCATCAAGAATGTAGTCATTTTGATACTCCAAAAATCAAAGTTATTCCTATCAAAAATAGGAATGGGAAATGCAGATGTCGCGACCTCACCTCGGGTGCACCACCTAGGGTTTGGCTAATGGATTACTAAGTCTAAACTTAGTTCGGGCTCTCCCCAGCCCATACCAATTCGCGACTTAGGGTTTAAGTTTTTTTAACATGCCAATGCTTTTTACTTAGGAGTTGCCACTAATCTATTTTTGGTGGGTTGATTAGAAACCCAAGTAAAGTACGGGAGAGTTACTTCACTCCTACGAACCAGAGACTATGGGATCGGGGACTTGATTACGTTAGATTTCTCTAACGCCCTTTCGGTACCTTTTCTCTTTTATTTGAAAAAAAAAAATTTGTAGGCAGTTTGGATTGATTTTAATTTAATCCCTAACATGCAATGTGATCATGCGAGTGCGCAATCATAATTTAACACTCAATAAAACAAAGTAATAAATAAATTGCAAGCACCGGAAGAGATACTTACCTCAAAGCAACGAAAGCATCTGCAATGTTAGTTTTAAAAAAATCACATCAATGATCCTAGATATGATTTCTAATTAACATGCAACCATTCAATTTTTTAAAGGTTTTAAATTATTTAATGAGGCCTAAAATAATAAGTGCAATGCATGCGATGATGTGCAAAAATGTCTCCTTTTAATTATAATAACACGCAATGTACAACCTAATAAAAACGTAAACTATATGTCACGCGACATTAATTATTTAATCTTAATCTAATGTTAGAAAATATTTAATACAACTATCCTAGTATGTCACATTCGCATTCAAATGACCCTAAACATGCAATGACTAGATGACACATGGAAGATGACCTAATTTACCCTACATGACAATAGCATGGCAATTTTCCAGCCCATTTCCTATCCATTTTCAGCCCAAGGACAGATTTGTTTTTTTGGATAATCAAAAAAGAAGAAAGAGAAGATGAGGTCAAATAATCTCGTCTCGTGCCACCCACCGTTGTGTTCAGAAGAGAATTTCCGTTCAAAAAAAGAGCCTATATATAAACACCGCCTGAAAACTATCCAACCACAAGTAAAATATTTTAATAAGAAGCACATCTAGCTCAACTATATGAGTTTTTTTTTAGTGCCTAAACTTGCTTAGGTTGGTTAGTTAGTGTTAATCTTGGTTTAAGGGGTTTAATTAAGTTGTATTAGCCCTAAGATAGGTGGTTAGATAGATGGCTAATTAAGCTTAATTGTGCTTAATTTGGGATTAATTGTGTTTATGTGTTTAATTAAGCATGATTTGCTTAAATGGGTTGATTAATTGTTTTAATTAATGTTTTTTTTAATTTCTGGATTAAATGTTTTAATTAATTGAATTTCGGGAAAATCACTCATAATTAATGCTTTCACGAACACTATATTGATTGTTATGATTAATTGAAGTGCCGATTGTTAATTATACTCATGATTGATGATGAAATGCGTGATCGAGTGTCGGTTGGATTTCGGATGTTGGAATTGTCAGATCGCATGACATATTGTGTGGGTTTTCGAAATGGCATGTCGCATGAGCATGAGCGATGTTGCATTCACGACCAAGCAAAAAGCAAAGACAAGAATGAATTGCTTGATGATGTGTTGCATGATCACATTAAGAGAGGGAACCTCGGCGTTGCCAGAAGACCGCCAATCCTTATGGGGTTGTGCCGTGGCCGTTTGGTCGCCCGACTTCGGTCGTCGGATGCCCGACGGGGGACATGTGACGGACTGCGGTAGTGGGCGGGTCCTATGTTCCCGCGGGCTTGGGGACTGCGGTAGTGGGCGGGTCCTGTGCTCCTTCGAGAATGCCGTCCCGAGGGAAGGGATGACCCCCGACGTCGCCGTGCCTCGAGGTAAAGAGGACGAAGCGGTTTAATGTGTGAGTGTGAGACATGAGAAAGTTGTGTGAGATGCTCGATTATTCGCATGCTCTTAATGTCGTGATGATTTGTGGTACGCACGCATGAGTTGACAAAACGTGCGGTGTGGTGTGGCATGGTCGTGAGATCGCTTGTGGCGCGATTCGCATGTGATTGATGAACTGTTTCATCTAACGGCCATGTGCCTTGATTGCGTGTATTGTGTTGAGATTGAACGTTATGGCATACCGGGTAAGGTTGCATGCGAACCGAATATTGATTGTGGGTTGCCCCGTCTCTTAATCTAGTGATGTTAGAAAATATTTAAACCGGGGCTTAGGGGGAAGAACTAGATTTTATCTCAACCCGTTGTGGTAAACATTTTCTAGTCCTTAGAATGGCGTCACGCATTCAAATGACCCTAAACGGAGCTTGAGTCCGATGGGTCCGAGTGACTGGTGTTGAACCCGAGGGTTCTTTGTGTACGGTTGGATTAGCCTAGTTTCTTTTTGGTTTGGCTTAGAGGATGGGTTTTCTTTAATAAGCCAAATCAATTCAAACAAAGGCATATCAACACATAATGCAACCGAATCATATAAAGCATACAATTTTCCACCACTCAAGATAGAAAATCAAAACAATCAAAACCTGATCCGACGTCTCGCGGCTCAATATTTTTGATTATTGAGATTTTTATCATGACACAACGACCTCACTTAATTGGAATTCAATCAAGCATGCAATACTTTAAACGAGAAAACAAAATATTCAAGAATTAATTTAGATAGAAACTTTACCTACCTTGTCTCTTGGGAAAAGGCCTCATTTTGTGAGCCGACCTTCAAGACCTGCAGCGAAAATAGATGCTTTTTCTCTTCTCTCTCTATATTGTGCTGCCACTCATTTTCTCTCAATTCTGGTTTTTTTTTGTGTGTGTGTGGCTCCCTTTTTATAGGTGAGAGGACTATGTTATTTAAGGAAAGATGATAAATCTGCACGTTGTCTATTTAGCTCTTGTATCCCACGTGCAATATTTTTCCAATATTTCATCCGACACCTTTCTTGAATATTGAAAGAATAATGCGAATATTCTCGGGAACATTCTCATGTTCCCGGGAATATTCTCATATTCCAATTCGTCATCTCTTAACGGGAATATTTCATCTGACACTTTCCTTGAATATTAAAAGAATAATGCGAATATTCTCGGGAACATTATCATATTCCCGGGAATATTCTCATATTCCAACTCATCACCCCTTAACGGGCCTGGTCAAATTCTCTTTCACTGCAGGCTTCGTCCAATTTGTTAAATTAAAGCTTAGAACCATCAATTGAAGCCCATTTGCCACATGTCCAATGTGAATGCAATAATAAATGCTCCTAAAACTATATGCTATACAATTTAATCTTAATATTTTTTGTTTAGGGGTTAAAATTAATCCCTAAATTTTTGTGCATTAAATTATGAATGATTAATCAAAATTTAGGTGTCAACAGCTGCCCCTCTTTGAAGGTGAGCTCGCAGAGGTTGCATTCAAAGATAAATTGAAACCTAAATTTTGACCATGTATATGCAATATAATGTTATTTTTTGTGGGAAAATGAATCCCATTTTAAAATGCAATATGATATGATGCATGGAAAAACTAATGCAAAGTGTGAAAAGAAGAAGAAGAAGAGCGTACCCGTAGTTACTTACCAATTAATACGATAGAGCATCTTGAGGTATATGATGAATTCCATGAGACTTGCAAAACATCTGAAGATTTGGAATTCTCATCAGATTTCAAAAGAGATTAAGCACATGGAAATCACGTCCGGTGTTTATAGGTTTAAATATCTGGAATTCACATTAGATATTTGAGAATATTTACTAACCACTTGGAAATCTCATTAGGTATTTAAAGGTTTAACATCTGGAATTTACATCAGACATTTGAAAAAAAATTCACTAGACACTTGGAAATCACATCAGGTATTTAAAAGTTCGAATATATGGAATTCACATCAGACATTTGAAAAAAATTCACTAGACACCTGGAAATCACATAAGGTATTTAAAGGTTCAAGTATAAGGAATTATCACCGAATACTTTTAGGACATTGGAATTTTCGGCTGAAATTCTCATTAGGAATTTGGATTGACTTGAGAACTAATACTTGGAATCCTCATCAGGTACTTTGAATCATCTTGAGAACAGATACCTGGAATTCTCATCAGGTGTTTTGAAGATTTAATAGTATTTGGACAAACTCAAGGCTTCAAAGAGGAGCTCTTTGATCTCCGAAGAAACCCACATGTCAAACATGATTAGAGCAAGTGTGCATTTAACAGCAAAGTAAAGAATTAAAGCCATTTTTGGACATTAAAACTCAAGAAGACTCATGCATAGTTTTTCATGTTTTTATCTCTACATTCCACCAGTTAGAATCATCATCAAGATAATTTTCACTCATAGTGTGGACTTCTTGAAAATGCCATATGAGAGACTTTTAGTCTAAAATGGCTTTTTACTCACTCTCATTTAAGAAGGCTATTTGTCCCGATAAATGCGGGAATATCCGAATCACTCGATTTTACCATCAAGTCAACAAGGATTTGAGCTTTCTCGTAGGCGGTACGATTTTATCAATCTGAGAGGTCTTTACCAGGATTATAATGTGATCTTGGTCAACAGCTTAACAATGGGACTCTTTGAGTCAAGGCTATTGAAAGAACAATTCTGCAATCATCTCCAAGTTTACAAGTCAAGAACCTTGCAAAATGATATAGAAATAATCTTGCTCACACTTCTTCGAGCAATGCTTAAGACATGTGAACACCTACATTAATTCAAGTGCCCTAATCTGAAGAGACTTTATGAGGGATGTAATGTAAGTTAGGTTTACAGGTTGAGAAATGAAAGGATTATCAGGCTCAAAATGTGTGTAAATGGGTGAGAGTTGGTGATCATCTTGACATTACCACCAGTCTTCATTTTCGCCATCAAGGATTATTTCCAAAAAGTTTTGCATTTGACAACTTTTCACAATCGATAGTCATCTATCTTGACTCTTTTTCATTTTCTCTTGTGGGCATTGGCCTTGTTTTTACTAGGCACATTGCTTTTTCTTGCCCCTCTTTTTACTCTTATGTCTATGGGCATCGGCCTTGCTTTTACCAGGCACACTGCTTTTTCATGCCCCCTAGTTCTATTTTTACCAATGACACGTTGTCTACGATGTATCAATTTTCCATTTGGACTTTTGAAGGTCTTTACATTTTGTTGGCACTCTAGACCTTGCTGCTTCTTGAATGGTTATTTTTTGCTTGCCCTAGTGTGGGGGATGATTAGGCTCAAAAGGGCTATGCAACGGATATACGTGTGTAGGATAGAGAAAAAAAATGCTCTTCGTCATCCTAAGGCACTTGGATTATTGTTTGAGTTCATCTGCAATAAGATACTCAAAGATTGATGCAAGTGAGAGTAAGAAAATTTCTATCTATTTGTCTCACCACATGATGCCAACTTACCTCCGCTTGCCCCAATATGGGGTGGTTCTTGACAGGGGTAATTTGAAAGAAATCTCCACAAGTGTATGAGGCTCAAAGGGGTTAAACAAAGGTTTACTTGTAGTGTTTAGGATAGAGAAATAAACTGCCTCTTGTCATTTTAGTTGTTGTCCCTTTCACGAGAAAACCCTTTAACTTGCCGACATGGATTTTACACACTCATCTCACAATGTATATACAAGGGATTGTGTATAGGATAAGGCTTGCCTTTCATCATTCTAGAAAATTCAAGCATTTCCACACCATTCATTGAATTGTCTATTTTGACAAATCTCGAGTGAAATTGGCAAATTAAACAAGCAAACTATCATGTGAAGATGCTTTATGATGATAAAGCAACTAGGCTCTATTCCTGCAAGCAACAAACATTGAATTCCAAAGTCAGAGCTAAAAATGTGTTTGTATCTTGCCCCTCTTTGTAAGGGAGCTTGATGACACCATTCATCTTTTGCCCCTGCAAAAGTAAAACATGCATGATTATAAACTCGAGGCTTCGCCTTCATTAAAGCAGATGGTGTAGGATCATGCTTGAGACATAAAGTAAACAATTAGAGAGACAAACGGGGTGAACAAGATGCATGCTGAAATAAAAATCTTTTTTTGGAAAAATTTGAGAGAACATGAGGAAGACCAGCCTTCAGAATTAGCTCCATGCCATTTTCTTTTTGGTAGGATTTCATCACAGGGCCAGTTTGGTGTACTTCAACATGCCCTCAAAATATGAAAATCTTCATGTATTTTATTGGATGAAAAGCAAATTACATTATTGGAATGAAAGAAATTCTAACATGCAAACTAGGAAAGCAATAAAGACTCATGCGCAGAGGAGTATGCAAACAATTAAAATTCTCCTACTCTCGAGCTTCATCAATGGCGAACACTAAATTCTCCTCGAACAATTCGATCATTCTTTCGACCTCATCATCTTCTACACTGGATTGAGCAGTGGACACAACACTTGGAGTACCGATTGCCCCTTCTTCCTCATGCAACATTGTCGCAGGACTAGGGAATGTGGACCCAATGTGGGGTATAGTGAGGCCAAATCGTCCTCGACCTCTTCCTCTTCCTCGGTGGGATCATTCACCCCTGCCACGATAGCCCAATCCAATTGTGTATGAGTTTCGCCCCACTTCAATTGGTTGCCGAGTGCCTTGACCATGTCGGCCTAAGCCATCACCAGGGGCGAAGCCACTTCCCACCATAATCTTGCCTACCATGATCGCCGATTTGGATACTTCGGGGTTGGTGGAGTAGTGCCTCGAGAAATATGAATAGTTGAAACCAACTCAAACGCCTGATAACTGGATTATGCTTTATGATCTGGTTCGATATAGGGGATAGTTGTCTCATGGTAGATTTTAAAGTCATCTTCCCCTTGGATTGTAACAATCTTCCCTTGCGCCACAAACTTCACCTTCTGGTGAAGGCTTGAAGGAACTGCACATGCTGCATGTATCCATGGACGACCTAATAAGAAGTTGAACGCAGTGGGTATATCCAAAACTTAGAAAACCACATTGAATAGCATCGGCCCTATTTGCATATCTAAATCAACTTCTCCAACTGCTTCTTTTCTAGTCCCGTCAAATGCCCGAATAGAGGTCTTAGCTGCACAAATTTTCTCCAAATCGTACCCTAGGCGTTTCAGAGTTGCTAGAGGGCATATGTTTAAAGCCGATCCATTATCAATGAGTACAGTGGGGCACTAAAGTATCCCGACACCGACCGAGATATAAAGGGCCTTATTATGTCATCTTTCTTCATCTCGGGAGCTCCTCATCCGAGAAGGCAATTTGGTCTTTTAACAAAACGGACCCGACAAATTCCTCCAACTTCTCATGGTCAATGGATTCCGGGGACGTGTATCTCACTAAGAACTTTCATCAAGGACTTTTGATGCTTATCGATGTTTGGAGCAACTCTAACAAAGAGATCTCGTGCGGGCATTTTGCGAAGCTGCTCTACTACATTATACTGACTTGCCTTAATTACAGCTAAGAATTTTTAGCTTCCTTATCGTGATCGGCTTGACAGGGTTGTGAGTTGGCTTGAGCATAGATGCGCCCGACCGAGTGACCACATCTATCTCCGCATCATAACACCATGGCACTGCTTTATCACTTGTATACGCATAGGGTTGCGTAACATCAAGAATTAACTCTTCCTTGTTAGACAATGGTGTGTCGATAATGATCAATCCATTCTCGTCCAACGCATTTTCCAATGGTGGCATGTCAAGAGGTAGAGGGTCAGTCTCATCAGCTTTAATGTTCCAGTCAACAAACTCATCCCCTTGATTGGTAAACTCCTCTTCCAAATCAATAACGAATGGAGTGATAGTTGAAATCATGCCAGTATGGTCCGCATATGCAATCATGCCTTGGTTGGATATCGCCTTAACTCTTTGTTTCTTCTGAGACATTGTAGGTTTTTCTGTCTCTGAATAATACCCGGCACGAACTAAATTATCATAAACGTCATCCACATGTACTTTCAAGTTTTTCTTCCTATCAGCATCAAAACTGAAGATGGCATTTATACCTTCCGCGTGGTCAGGGAATGGGTTATTCTAGACGTTTGGTTGTGTATCACGAAAGGAGACCACCTTAGCATCCAAAAGATTTTGGATTTTGTGTCTCAACGTATAGCAATCATCAACAGAATGCCCTATTTCTCCCATGTGATAATCACATGTCTTGGACGAGTCGTAGTTGGGGAAACGCTCGGGATTGGTCCGCTTAGGCTCTTTGGCTAGTAACCCTTTCTTTTGGAGGATCGGCGAGAATCTTAGACAAAGGTTTAGGAAGCGGCGTGAACTGACGCCTAGAAGAGTTCCTCTGTTGACCATAAAACGGTCGCGCTCCTCCTTGTTGGGTGTTTTGGGTAGAGCGAGGTGGTTGGACATAAGCTGCATTAACCTCCGTTACGGGTTCCTTATCTTTCTTGATTGAGAATCTCTTGTACAAGTTGGTCTGATCGGATGCCCATCCATCACGCAAGGCCATTTCAATTCGTTCACCAACAAGGATTAGCGGATTGAATGACTCAGCAGTCGAACCGAGCATCCGGCTTCGATATTCAGGCGGGAGTGTCTTCATAAACAAATCCATTAACTCTTTCTCCGTCGGTTTAGGACTAATTTGAGAAGCCACGACTCGCCACCTTGTGACATATGCCTTGAAAGATTCCATCTTCTTCTTTTCTGTACGAATCAAATCCTCCCGGGATGGAGTAACATCGATATTATACTTATATTGCTTGAAGAAAGCATCAGTCAAATCCTCCCAAGTCTCTAAGAGATTAATTCTCTTTAGATGTACCATTGCAATGCTGGCCCTGTCAAACTCGCTTGGAACGACTGGATCATTAAGGGTACATTATCAACATACTGGGTCATCCTGACCAAATATGTTTGCAGATGGATCTTTGGGCAAGAGGTGCCATCATACTTTTCAAAGTCGGCATTTTGAACTTCTTCGGCACTTTGACTTTTGTATAAAGAGACAAGTCCGTCGAGCTTTGGCATTCGAACCCCGTAGTTGCTTGAGTTTTTCCTCAATTTTTGCCAAGCATTTTTCTTGCTCGGTTTTTGGTACGACGGGTGCATCACTTGTACCTCATCTTCAGCAACAATTTGAGGCGTGTCAGTGATTTTGACTATAGGAGCATCACCAGAGTTTGACAGGTCGATTGCAGCCGTATTCTTGCCCTTATCTCTCGAATCACCAGTAGGAGGTTGTTGAGGTAACACCACTTCAACTTGCGGAGCTGATGGGACAATGCTTGATTTGAGGGAATCCATTTGTTTAGATAGCTGCTCAAGGACATTTAGGACTTGCTTCATTTCCGTTTCAAGGGCAGTGACACGAGCTTGTTCAGTAACATGTGCTTGTTCAGTGTTATCGGCCATTGCTGCTCTAGAACGAGTACGAATAGGTGATCTTGGGTGAGCCGTGTTGTATCAATGTCACCTTGTGTAAAAAAACAACACAGTAAGCATCATGACAAATGAAATTGGTCCATGACAACGATTGATCGCGCATTTTATTAAGTGAAATTGGATTCCAAAGACATTAACTAAGAAATGAAAATGACTCTCTAGGGAATTAAATTCCTAAAACATCAATTTGAAAAATTGAAATAACGAACTCCTAGACATGAAACTAAAAACAATCTTTTCTATATACAATTGACCTTTTGTCATGGACCCAAAAAAAATGATAAAATAAATAGATTGCATAATGTAAGGTAAGAATACTTACCTCCTGAAGGAAAAAATGGCAACCACATAGACATACACATGAGATGTGAGGTTTGACACCTAAACTATAGGGCTTAGCAAATTAGAGCTAAGAGTAATGATCTGACTAGTCGCAGTCTCACGTACAAAGGTCGAGTCCTATTAGCTCCGGCTTGGTCAAAGAAAATCCTATAGTCATGCGATCTCGCAGACAAGGATAAACATTTTGACACCGAGAAAAAAATTCAGAGTTGAGAAAGGCAACCTCTACATTGCAGTCTCGCGTTCAAGGTTGGATCATTTCTCAACACCATCCTAATATCCTTAATTGCGGTCTAGGTTTGACGGCAAGTAGTGTGTGCAAGAGTGTAGTGTAAATGCATAGACATGCACAGCAATTTATATTCACAACAACACTTCAAAAATTGAAAACATTCATTCCCAACTCCAACCTGCAAGACAAGGGGTTAACAATCACTTCACCCCTTATAACTCCATCTGCAAAAACATTTAACACCTCAAATGGTTAGGGACGTACCTGGTATCCTTGCTACCAAACAAATTTTTTTTTAAAAAAAGAAAAAATTGGCTTAAGTCCACTAAGAGTATAAACTCAAGTCCCCAGTGGAGTTGCCAAGCTGTCACGACGTCACCTCGGGTGCACCACCTAGGGTTTGGCTAATGGATTACTAAGCCTAAACTTAGTTCGGGCTCTCCCCAGCCCATACCAATTCGCGACTTAGGGTTTAAGTTTTTTTAACATGCCAATGATTTTTACTTAGGAGTCGCCACTAATCTATTTTTGGTGGATCGATTAGAAACCCAAGTAAAGTATGGGAGAGTTACTTCACTCCTACGAACCGAGACTATGGGATCGGGACTTGATTACGTTAGATTTCTCTAACGCCCTTTCGGTACCTTTTCTCTTTTTTTGAAAAAAAAAAATGATTTGTAGGCAGTTTGGATTGATTTTAATTTAATCCCTAACATGCAATGTGATCATGCGAGTGCGCAATCATAATTTAACACTCAATAAAGCAAAGTAATAAATAAATTGCAAGCACCGGGAAGAGATACTTACCTCAAAGCAACGAAAGCATCTGCAATGTTAGTTTTAAAAAAAATCACATCAATGATCCTAGATATGATTTCTTAACATGCAACTATTCAATTTTTTTAAAGGTTTTAAATTATTTAATGAGGCCTAAAATAATAAGTGCAATGCATGCGATGATGTGCAAAAATGTCTAATTATAATAACATGCAATGTACAACCTAATATGCAAACTATATGTCACGCAACATTAATTATTTAACTTAATCTAATGCTAGAAAATATTTAATACAACTATCCTAGTATGACACGCATTCAAATGACCCTAAACATGCAATGACTAGATGACACACAAAAGATGACCTAATTCTACATGACATGAGTATGGCAATTTTTATGTTTTTTTTTTATAATCAAAATTCGAAATAAATAAAAACCTATATATAAACATGAAAACTATCCTAAAATATTCTAATAAGAAGCACATTTAACTCAACTATATTTTTTTTTGGGTTTTCTTTAATAAGCCAAATCAATTCGAACAAAGGCATATCAACACATAATGCAACTGAATCATATAAAGTATACAATTTTCCACCACTCAAGATAGAAAATCAAAATAATCAAAAACCTGATCCGACGTCTCGCGGCTCAATATTTTTGATTATTGAGATTTTTATCATGACACAACGACCTCACTTAATTGGAATTCAATCAAGCATGCAATAATTTAAACGAGAAAACAAAATATTCAAGAATTAATTTAGATAGAAACTTTACCTACCTTGTCTCTTGGGAAAAGACTTCCTTTTGTGAGTCGACCTTCAAGACTTGCAGCGAAAAGAGACGCTTTTTCTCTTCTCTCTTTATATTGCGCTGCCACTTTTTTTCTCTCAATTCTGGTTTTTTTTTGTATGTGTGTGGCCCCCTTTTTATAAGTGAGAGGACTATGTTATTTAAGGAAAGATGATAAATCTGCACGTTGTTTATTTAGCTCTTGTATCCCAAGTGCAATATTTTTCCAATATTTCATCCGACACCTTCCCTGAATATTGAAAGAATAATGCGAATATTCTCGGGAACATTCTCATATTCCAACTCGTCATCCCTTAACGGGAATATTTCTCACACTATTCCAACATTCTCATATTCCAACTCGTCATCCCTTAACGAGAATATTTCATTTGACACTTTCCTTGAATATTAAAAGAATAATGCGAATATTCTCGGGAACATTATCATATTCCTGGGAATATTCTCATATTCCAACTCATCACCCCTTAACGGGCTTGGCCAAATTCTCTTTCACCGCGGGTTTAGTTCAATTTGTTAAATTAAAGCTTAGAACCATCAATTGAAGCCCATTTGCCACATGTCCAATGCGAATGCAATAATAAATGCTCCTAAAACTATATGCTATGCAATTTAATCATAATATTTTTTGTTTAGGGGTTAAAATTAATCCCTAATTTTTTGTGCATTAAATTACAAATGATTAATCAAAATTTAGGTGTCAACAGCAGATGATGTAGCAATTGCCATAGTTTAGTTGTTTGGAATTTGGATGGGTAGTGTTTAGGAGTGGGAATTTTTGCGGAAGCGTGTGTGCAAGTGTTTATGTGTATGTGGAATGTAGCAAGGGAATAAGGAAGAAAATGATTATTTTATTAGTTGGTGTTACAAAAGGAAATGGACGTCCTCCTCTCCTTTTATAGGAGACTTCACCTTCCCAAAAAATCAGGTCAAAAGTCAGATTTTTTTTTTTTGTTGCTCTTATCTTTAGATTCTTTTACATTACTCTAGTTGCTTAAGTGATAGATAATTTGTAGGATTTTTCTAGACTTTTCTAGCAAAAGTTTATACTAGATAATTTTGGAAATTGAATCAATATTTTAACAGAATTGAAAACGACGAACGTCATCTCAATGTCAGTAAAATACTGTTCATTGAAGGCGTAGCTAGGATATAAAAGATAAATTCCTGAAGTTTCGACGCAGGTACCGTAGTCTAATTGTTTGCATGGAGTCTATTCTTCACCAACCCAATAATGCAACCAATACTGGCACGTTCATGGTTGAATCGGATGAAAAGCGACAAAACTTTCGTTGGGGACATGTACAAAAGTCCAAATTGAACGAGTTTCTAGGTAGAATGTCAAATCAAAATTCGGATAATTGCAGATGGTTACAATGACATCATTAATTAATTAGTTCCGCTGTCTTTCTTGCACGGAAGTTATTTACACGATGTTTATGTCATGTGCATATAATGAACGATTCAAAATGCTGACATCCGTCAAATTTCTTAAAACTTCAGTGATATATGTTAGCATCAGAAAGTAGACATATGCCTCGAATTTGATCGATATGGAAAATAAGGACCAAGTAGAATGTATGTAGGGAAATAAATTACACAAGGTTTTGATTAAACAGGACAAACAACAACAACCGACAGGAGCGGTGAGCCACGTAAATGTGTACAATCCAGAAAGAAGCAGAAGAAGAAGAATCAAAGCAGGCGAAGATAATAAGGGTCCAAGGGCCTGAAGATGGTGGGAGCTTTGGACTCAATGAAGGCCAATTGAGACCGGGAGAGGTGGAGGTAGACCACCCAATCCCCGTTGGAGAGTGGGCTGGGCATGGGCATAACGTACCCGGTTTCCCCTCCCCACGGGAAGTGGTAGGACCCCAGCACCGGCTTCCCCCACCCGAAGTCCATTTTGGTCACTGGGAACCTCTGCCCCGATGACACCACAAATGCCGTTGACCCTTCCTTCTCCTCCTCGCTCCCCAGCTTGCAGTATATCCTTGTCACCCCCGGTGCCGGTCGGTGCTCTTCCACCCAGTCTATCAGGTCCAGGAAGTGCTCCCTCGTTGCTGCCCTCTCCACAAACTCATGCACCGCCTCCGCCACCCAGCTCAGCGGCTTCTCCACCACCTCCCTCGCTCTCTTCTCTCCAAATGGTATCGAAAGCACGTTCCCGAAGTAGGACGCCATGGGTGTGGGCTTGTCATCCCTGTCCTGACTCATCAGCCTACACCTGCCATCCACCACGATCCCCATCCTCGATATCACCTTGTAGTCCTCGTCATTAGCAGCCGAGGAGGACTCAGCCACCAACTTCCAAACGAAGGCGCTGAAGGACTCCAACTTAGACCTCTTGCCTCCGTTGGAGCTGGCACTCTGCTGCAACTCACTTAGCTGGGTGGCCGTCACGTAGTAGATGCGGCTTACTAGACGGTCGTCCTCCCTTGATGTCGTTGGCTTGAATTCACCACCCACCTGCTGCTTGTGCTGGGGAGGTGGAGGCAATGCGGAGATGGGCACGTACATGCGATCTAGAGAAGGGTCAATGTGGAGCGGACGCCTTGGGTTGAGAAGAGAGCGGCGGAAGCAAGGAGGGAGTGAGATGGGCGCATCGGAGCGAGCCGTATCTGCCCAAAACACCATGAACATGTTGGCCGAGTAGGCGTCAGCTATCCGATGGTCAAACGTACACGCCACCACTATCCCCCCACACTTCAGCTCCGTTGCCTGAACGTTTTCCATCGAGAAAATTTGTACAAATCTCAGTCTATTAGCAACTTATGTAGTGGACACAATCTATGCCAATATAGAACTTATTTATGTCTTGATGAGATCTAGTATTCCACATATTCTTGACGATACTTGGCAGCTTGATCTAATAGACTTCGTCCACATAGAAGACTTAACTCATGAATCACCGAAAAGTTATTTTATGGTGGACTCGATCTTCATAATCTATCGACCATATTATATTTTTTTTCAGCAACACCATGGTTTTCTCTTGCCCATTCGATAAGGCAGTTCATTCAATGTGTCAACTTGTTTTTAATCCGCCATTTACTTAAACTAATCTCTTCGAGATGACTTTATCATATAGCCTACTTCTTTCCTAGATGACAATGAAATATGCATTATCCATTATTTAATTATTTCGTGCAAGACTAGCAACAGAGAGGACAGACTCCTCAACGCTCTAGCATGACTTACTTTGGCGCATTAATTATATGAAGGATGTTGATGGGGAAAGGGAAATCCCACCCTTCCCATATAAATATGACTCTTTACGCTTGAGGTGACCGGGGAACCTTGCCATAATTTCACGGCGTCTCATCGAGTTAATTATTAATTTTAAGGTCCTCCCTCACAAGATTCTTCCATTCAATCAATTCCATCCACGATAGACAAAATGATAATCTCCTCCTTCATTTATATATAATTACTCATGCATCACGCTATTGTTATCTCACTATTCTCACGGGACGCAAAGAGCATCTGCATAATCTCAAGGAAAATAGTAAACTATAAGAAGCACTTGATAACGTGGAAAAAGAGACTATATTGTCAGTCATATGATCATAGTCTAAACATCATATTTCCTTATTAATAATTCCAAATAGTATCAAAATTTCATTTGTAAAATTTGCATAAGTGATGTAAATGAAAGGTTTTATTTTGACACCTGATGAAGGAACTTCAGCATCGATGAATGAACCAACTTTGTGAAACACTCCCAGTAAGGTTGGAGAATCTGATCCATAGACTTACCGATAGATGGTACCCTATTCCATTCGACGCTTATTATACTTATACGTCCATGCATATACAAAAGACTTAAAAGAAAAAGAATTGTAGATTTCGGTGCAATGAAGATGAAAATGGGCGCATATACAGTGATCTAATCTCGAGATATATGAACGTTATATAGTATGGCTGGATCTATACCTGAACAGCAAGCACGCCTCGCGTCTTTGTAGGAACCAGTTTCCCTTCAATGGTTTCATCGGGATTATACAGGTTGAGACGGTAGAGTTCTATGTCTGCAAAAGCTTCGACAAACTCCACCCCGTGATTGTTGCACAGGAGCTCAGGCTCACTGATTGAGTTCTGGACCACCTCTCCGGCGAGAGCATAGTAGGAGACCAGAGCTTGGGCCAAGGCGGCTTTCAGAATACCAACCATGGACCGGTATTCAAGCCTCTGCGAGGTGGGGGTGGTCGGGTTGATGTAGCAGAAGAAGACGCCTACGTCAAGCGGAGGCAAGAGCAAGTCGAGGTTAGAGAGGGGCAGCCAATGTTCTTGCACGGGCAGTGGTGCCGCCACCACTTCTCTCTTGCCCAACTTCACCATGAACTCTCCGCCTGCACCTGCAACTGCACCCATTTCATTCAATATGTATGGCGAGATCGAGAGAGATAGAGAGCGGAGAAGATGGAAGGGAATGAGCTTGAAGATGAGCGGGTATATACATGCCCAAATGGTGATATTGATGATGACTTGACTCCATCCATGACTATTCCTCAACAACCACCCATCTTATCTGTAGAAAATTACCCATAAAAGATATAGTATATTATTCGTCCCCACAAACGCTTATCGATGACACCGTCTCGAAGAAATCATTCCCTTTAATTGATCATAATCTGAAACGTAGTCTACTAAACCGAAATGCTTCCTTGAAATTCAATATCCCAACTCAAATATTTTTTCAGAACTAGTTTTCGTATTAATAAGGTATTTATCTTGCCGAAAATGAATAATTTATACTAGTTTTCGTTGATTAAAATTGGACAGTCGGATCCTTGAAGTGTCAAAACTTGGCACGAAGAAACATTTAAATGCAAAAAGTTATGAAATGTACACTTAAGTGTCAAAATCAAAGTAAAAATGATCAGTTAAGTGCCAACAGCGAGAAAATCTGGCCAAAATGCTAATATGGTACTTTTCTGGCAAGTTTGGGTTGAAACAACATTGTTTTGGGTGCTAATATGACTAAATAAACCCAAAATGATGTCGTTTTGAGTGCTGATATGGCTAGATCAGTCTAAAACGATGTCGTTTTGGCCAAATTTTAATTTTTTAACATAAATATTAATTAAATAATATTAAAAGCGATTTTTTTTTAAAAAAAGAGAGGCAATGGCCCCGCCTGTGGCCGCCACCCCATCGCCGGTGGGGCGGCGGCAATGGATGGCAAGGGTTGCCAACGCCTAGGTGCGGGTAGGTGACCCTCGCCCAAGTTGGGGCGAGAGCAGCCGACCCTCGCCCAGATCTAGGTCACCCCTCTCTCGATATCTAGCGAGGGTTGTCGGCCCTCGCCTAGCATCGCTGAGTTTCTAGTAGTGTTAGGCGAGGGCCGCCGGTGCTGGGGAGAGGGCTAGTGACCCTCGCCTAGGCTAGGGCGAGAGTGGCTGACCCTCGCCTAGATTTGGGAGAGGGTCGTCACCCTCTTGCCCCGCCTTGGGAGAGGGTCACTGACCCACGCTCAAGTGTCGGCAACTCTTGCCGTCTATCGTCGCCGCCCCACCGCAATGGGGCGGCGGCCACAGGCAAGGGACGCTATTACCTTCTCTTTTTTTTTTAAAAAATCATTTTTAATATTATTTAATTAGCATTTATATTAAAAATTAAACTTTAGCCAAAATGGCATTGTTTTGGGTTGATCTAGCCACATTAGTATTCAAAATAACATTGTTTTGGGCTTATTTGGCCATGTCAGCACCCAAAATGACGCCGTTTTGATCACAACCCGTCGGAAAAGTGTGATGTTAGTATTTTGGTCGGATTTTCTCGCCGTTGGCACTTAACTAATCATTTTTGCTCCGATCTTGGTATTTTTTTTTTTGGATAAAGGTAAGTATTATAGATGATTTCCAACCATACAAATATACATGGAGTGAAATTCGACACCATCCACACTCATCGGGATGAAATGTCATTGGAGTGGGGGGGGGGGTTGCCAAGATCACAAAGAAATAGTATGTATGAATTTCCAAACTAAAGACAAGCAAACGAGCAGTAGAGGAATCCGCTCATTACATTAGCCAAAAATGATAGGATCTATTCCCCATCTACGTTGTAGACGCCTATTCCTCGGGCTATCCATGACCGAATTGAAAGCTAGTGCTTTGTCTTTAATTAACTTGATGAGATGTAGCCTCATAGAAGGCACAAACAGGTTGGAGGATTGGAAGATGATGTCATTCCTAGTCTTCCAAATCACATAGCAAAAGGCGCCAAATGAGAACCTAATAATATCATTGTAGAAACCGCTACCCACAAAAGTGTTGATAGCCCACCAAATATTGTCCAACCAAGGTCGGTTCCGCCAGGGAAGATTGCATTTCACAGCCCAAAAAGTAGCGATGGAATTGGAAATGTGACACTCAAAAAACAAATGATCAATAGAGTCTTGCCTGGAATTGCATAAGGGATAGCAAACTGAAGCCAGTCTGCCAATAGACATAAGAAAAGCCTAGGTAGGAAGGCGATTCCAAAGAATGAGCCAAAGGAGGAATTTGTGACGGGGAATAATTGCCTTGTTCCATACAAAAGAGGGCCACTGGACCATTGCAGCTTTCCTACGGAGAGCTTCCCATGCAGAAGCAACTAAGAACTCGCCTAAAGGATGGAAAATCCAAGTGAATGTGTCCCACAAGTTGTTGAGAGGGGGGATCATGATCTGGAGTGATAAAAACTCATGCAATATGGAGTGGCCATCAAGAGTATGAAGATCAACAACCCTCACATCTCTAGTAAGAGCTGATTGGTAGATGCGGGTGTTCGAGAATATGGAGTTTAAGGGGCCCATTTCTAGCCATGGATCAAACTATAGTGAAGTAGATTGACCATCCCCAATTGTCCACTTGAAGAGTCCTTTGACTTCCTCCCTTAACACTAGGATTTTCCTCCACGCCCAAGAACAAAGAGTCGGAGAGGGGGTGGTCCAGAAGTTCTTCCTTTTTAGGTGGTTGGAATGTATCCATTTACATCACAGGGATTCCTTGTCAATAAAAATGATCCAAATATGTTTGATCATAGCAGCTTTATTGCTATCACGGATTTGCCGAATTCCAAGGCCTCCCTCTTGTTTAGGGAGGCATACATCCTCCCAAGAGATTTTTGCCCCACCTGGTCCAAGGCCCGGGCCCTTCCATAGAAATTGACAGCATATTTGTTTTATCCTATGAACTATTGAGGATGGTAGCCAAAAAAATGGACGCCCAATATACTTGTATAGCATACAGAACTGAGTGAAGAATAAGCTGTAGTCTACCCACAAAAGATAAAAAACGAAGAGACCAAAATTATACTCTAGTCGTTTGAAGACATACCATAGCATTGTAGTCCACTTTGTTCAACCGCAAAGTGATGATGGGGACGCCAAGATACCGGACTGGGAGAGATCCCAGCCTGAAGTTCAAGAGTTGTAAAATCTACGTTTTGGTGCTCTTCGAGTCACCCGAGAGGAATATTTCACTCTTATTGTGATTTGGAATCAATTCGCTCCATTGTGAGAATATATTTAGCCCATCTTTCATACAGAACACCAATGCTAGATTACCTTTCGAGAGGAGGAAAACATCATTCACAAAGAAAAGATGTGATAGGCGTGAAGCCTTGCATCTCTAATAAAACTGGTATTCAGGCCGATTGACATGAAATTCAAGAATACCAATAAAGACTTCCATGGCTAATGTAAAAAGATAAGGGGAAATCGGGTCTCCTTATCTCAATCCATGACCGCTATTAAAGAAACCATGGAGCTCTCCATTAATTGAAATTGAAAATTTCGGAGTGCGAACACATATCATGATAAGTTGGATAAAGTGCTTTGGAAACCCGAAGGCTAGTAGACTTGTCTCCAGAAAATTCCAATCCAAGGTATCATAAGTTTTTCGAAAGTCAACTTTGATAGCACATTTCAAAGAGTGATTATCCAAGTGGAAGCCACTAAATAGCTCTTGAGCAAGAAGAATATTATCACTTATACGTCTTCCTTTGACAAAAGCCGTTTGGACTGGGCTAATAAGATTAGGAAGAATTGCAGCAATTTTCAATTGGAGAGAATCTTTGTAATGCACTTGTAAATAGTGTTGCAGCAAGCTATAGGTTGAAAGTCACTGATTGATGATGCATTTGGCATTTTAGGGACTAATGCAAGGATCATGCAACTAATTTCCCAAAGTAGACGCCCCGTGTTAAAAAAAAAATCCATGACCGCCTCTATTACTGAAGGTCCAACTATGTCCCAATTCTTTTTAAAGAATTCTGAGTTGTACCCATCTAGTCCCGAGGCCTTACCCTAGGCTAATGAAAACATAGCAGCCCTAACATCTTGAGGAAGGACTGGTTTAGCTAGAGGTCTAACTTGGTTGTCATTCAGGGTATGCCTCAAGACATCCTTGATCTCACGAGTAGATGGTCTCGTCTCCAAATGCACTGGGGCTAGTAGTTCTTGAAAATATGTGACAAACGTCTGTTGAACTTGCCCTGGATCAGTAATCATGTGACCTGCGCCATCCTGAATCGAGAGAATCCGGTTGTGCAGATGATGGCAATTGACGGAATGGTGGAAAAACCAAGTATTTTGGTCTCCCTCCTTTAACCAGCGCAACATGGATTTTTGTTTGAAGAACGACAAATCCAGAGATCGCAGTTCATAATATTCATGAGCTTGGGCGTGTTCAATTTCAGCCAACGAGTTGTTAAGGGGCTCACGAAAGAGCTCTTCTTGGGCAACATGAAGTGCCCGTTTAGCTTCAGCAGCTCGCATGGAGATATCATAATATGCATCCTTATTTAGTTGCTTTAACCTACACTTTAGTAACTTTAAGTCTAGAAAGTACTTTGTGCATAGGAGTATCTGAGGTAGGAGTTTCCCACACCCGTGAGACAATAATATTGAAATTCTAATGCGTCATCTAGAAGTTGAAAAATTTGAACGGTCTCTTATGAGGTCGAGAGGCCAGCACTCTGACTAGCATAGGTGTATGATCTGAGATATGGTGGGGAAGGAAGATTGCTTCCAAGAAGGAATAATCCAAGCTCCATTTGTTATTCACTAACACTCGGTCAATTTTCCTTTGCTTTTGGTGAATGCCTGAATGTTTGGAATTTAAGAGTACATTTCGTAACAGTGTCCTCTTTTATCAAATTTTGGTGCTTGGACTGTACTTGTATCATTTAAATTGTCAACTGAAGATGACCGTAGAAATGGAATATTGAACCTCCGTTTGGTCATTTTCCTTTTAACTCGTAAAAGGACCACACTTCCCTTGTCTAGGTCTACGTTGTAGAAAATTGAGTACGACCAAGTCTGTTTGGAAAATTCTCGTGCGTCCCTATCAATCTAGATGATCGACGAAATAAGGTTGAAGAAGTGATACGTTGGGCCTAGTTTATTTTAATCTCGCATGAAGAAATGTCGCTACTTCGCCTTGCGCTTGACTGAGTAAGCATACGCGACAGCCGTTCGACATCTATTTTTGTCTATCTTTTCTTTCTCAACCTCATTGGGAATCGTCCATTACAGTCATCGCCAAAGCAAATTAACAAAAAATAGAAAAATTAAAAGTCAGCCAATCCGATTTTCCCTATAAAGGTGCAACCCAAAAGACGAAAAGTCCTTCATAAAACCTAGACTTCTTGAGTGTCATCTTTCAGGACATAAAATGGCATCATCCTCTAAGGCCTTGAGAGGCATGTTGATGGGCATCTTCGTCGCAACCATAGTGCTCATGTCCTTACCCGGAGTGGTATCCACCTTGCCAAACCCTAATCTTGGTAAGTTATAGTTCACCGTGTCATTATTGACTGTGTTTTCTTTGTGCATGACTTGGTCTTCGATAGATATTGGAGTTCTTGGCAACAATTAGGTGTGTTTATTTCTCAAAAATATCCAGGGAATTATGAAAGTTGTTTTCTTCTAGTTAATTAAGTAGAATATATTTTAAACGATTTAAGAAATACAGCTATTAAAACTAAACTGTATTTTAAGAAATAAATGTAGGGTTTTCCTGACAAATTGGGATATTTGTGAGTAAAATCAGATTTTGATTTTCTAAAATATGTTGATTTAGGACAATTTCGTCCCTCCACTTCTTTTACCCATAGTATACGTAAAGCGAACTTTTAAATTTGGTGTTCACTTACCTACAGTCAATCTCGTTATATAGAAAAAAGTAAAGAGGGCATTGTATGTCAATAATGGATTGAAATTTGATGTAACAAATATTCCTTCTTTTATGGGGATCATCACATTTGAATTTATATCCATGTTCTGTCATGATAAATACTATATTTATTTCGAATAGGCACGTGTTATTGGCAGATAGTTGAGATTGTAACCCTATGATATTTAGACTTCCTTTGACTTGTTCACCTCTTATTATAAATTCAGCTTTCCTCTTGATCATTCGCCCACTTCCTCCCTTAGTCTACCCCAAACCATAAAGAGAATCTCAAGAGGGAATTTTATCAGAGAAAATGCTCTATGCTTCTTGTTTAGCTGGATATGGGTTGCTACAAATGAGGGGAGATTAATTACAATCATAGAATTTCTTTCAATCTAATGTGGAGATCCAGTTTCTATATCTATCGTTTACCCCCATTTATCACAAGAACGTTCTAGAATACATGTATACATTTCTCTTCATCATTGAGAACTTTTTACAGTTTTAAGATACTGAACCCCTAAAAGGTTTAAGGCATATTCAGTTATCTTAGTCACCTCTTTAGCTTATTGTGCCTTAAAAACTTCCGGTCCATGACATTCTCCATCACCTACTTGAGCCATGACTTCAGTGTTGTTGTCCAGATCTGCACAAGGGCAGGAGGCCCTCGCCATTTTCCTTGTAAGGGAAGGTGTGCTGCTCGATGCCCCGACAAGGGCAGCAGATGAAGGCGGGCAGTGGCGGCGGCAGTTCCCCTCTTCCTATAATTCCAATAAGACGAAAAACAATCTTCAAGGGCTTTGACTGCTATGCAAAAATAAACAACACGTCTAATCCATTGTATTGGATGAGTCTTAATTAACTGCTTAATTAACTGCTTTAGGCAGGAGGATCGCACATCAATTTTCTCAAGTACTATGTCTTGTTTGCATGGTCGCTTTTTCTTTGTATTACTATAGAATCTTGGTAGTTCCTCTTGTGTAGTTGCTTAGCAGTTCTCGAAAATAACTGTTTGTAGAAAAAGGTAACACTTTTAGTTAATCTTAATGCAATTTTGTTAAGTAAATTTAACAAGAAAATGTCGGTTCCTAGGACATGCCCTATGAAAAAGCTCAGAATCATGAATGATATTTCGTATCACTTAATTTAAAGATTGTACATGCTTATAAAGAGAAGGAAAAATACAATATTTGACAGAGCAAGAATCATGGAATGCCAACTCATCTACACTTGGTATGTTGATCTAAAATTCAAAAAAGATAACAAAAAGATTTCATATTCAAAAGATAATATCAGAAAAGATTTCATATCTTAACACGCCCCCGCAAGATAGACGTTCCATTGGAAATGCCCATCTTGTCTCGTAATTGTATTGTCCGCCGCCTTGATAATGGTTTTGTGAGAATGTCGGCAAGTTGATCATGGATGGAAATATGAGAGACTCGCATCTTGTCAGCTTTAACAAGTTCCCGAACGAAATGGTAATCTATTTCAATATGTTTCATTCGGGAATGGAATACGGGATTTGCACAAACATAAGTAGCACCTATGTTGTCGCAATACAAGCTTGGTGCCTTGTCCATGTGAATGCCAAGTTCTTGAAGCAAAGATTTTACCCAAATGAGTTCCGTCGAGGCCGTGGCAATGGCTCGATATTCTGCTTCAGTAGACGACCTCGCAACTGATCGATGCTTTCGAGAACTCCAAGAGATAGGATTGGTCCCTATATAAATCACAAAACCTGAAGTAGATGTGGGATCATCAATGTTACCTGCCCAATCTGCATCGGTGTAGGCATGAAGCATAGATTATGTGTCGCGTCTCAAGTGCAACCCGTGGAATAATGTTCCCTTAAGATAGTGTAAAAGCCGTTTTGCAGTTGTCCAATGGGTTATGGTCGGCTTATGCATGAATTGAGATAGCTTGTTTACTGCAAAACCAATATCCGGACGAGTAATGTTGAGGTATTAAAGTGCACCAATGAGGCTTCGAAATTCTGTAGCATTGGTCGGTGATTGTTTATCATGAACCAAAAGAGATTGACCCATGGCTAATGGTGTCGCGACCTCTTTTGCATCTCCCATTTTGAAGCGTTCAAGTAGCTCTCTTATGTATTTATGTTGAGAAAGAAGTAAGCCGGTTTTTGTAGGAATGACTTCAATTCCCAAAAAGAAATTTAGTGGCCCCAAGTCTTTAATTGAGAACCGATGAGGGAGAACGGTGATGAAATCCGAAACAAACTTCTGATCACTTCCTGTGATAATGAGATCATCCATGTACACTAAAAAATAGGCTTGAACACCACCATGAGAGTAAATGAACATGGAACTATCATTCTTCGAATTGAAAAATGAATTTGCAAGAAGGAATAAACTTAGCTCATTATACCAAGCTCGTAGAGCCTGCTTTAACCCATATATGGCTTTGCGAAGTTTGCAAATGTGTGTTGGTTTTTCTGGGTCTTTAAAACCAGGCGGTTGCGACATGTAAACTTCATCCTGAAGAGTTCTTTGGAGGAAGGCATTGTTGACGTCCATTTGTCTCAATGTCCATCCACACATTAAAGCCAATGATAAAACCACTCAAATAGTATTTGGTTTGATGACTGGGCTAAATGTATTGGTGTAATCAAGGCCCGGTCGTTAGTGAAAACCTTTGGTCACAAGACGTGCCTTATACCTCTCAATACTGTCATATGCACGTCTTTTAATCCGATAAACCCATTTGCAACCTACAACATTCAAAGATGGATCAAAAGGTATTAGTTCCCAAGTCCTGTTACGAATAAGGGCATTGATCTTGGCCGACATTGCTTCACGCCATTGAGGATCGCACATAGCTTGTGTAATTCCCGTTGGTTCCATAGTCGGTGGAAGTGGATGTTTGATGATGATATGGTTGATTTGTTTGGGTTTGAAAATATTATTTTGGGATCTAGTGGTCATTTTGTGAGTTCTTGTAGGTGGATTTTTGGGTGTTGATGTTTGGTCATTATTGATAGTTGCAATTGGAGTTTCAAGAGGTAGCATTTGTTGTGATTGATTGGAGGGTTGGGAAGTTGATGAGGATGTAGCAAGGGATGGAATGTTGTTTTGAGATGGCACTTGTGCAGATGGTCCAATGTTTGGCACTAAAATCGAAAGTGAAACAATAGGTGGAGGAGATGAACTTTGAGGGGTTGAGAAGTGTTTGGTACGGAAATGTGTTTTCTTCAAACACAACATGACGTGAGATATAAAGACGATTATTTTGTGGATCAAAACATTTATATGCACTTTGTGATAATGAATACCCTAAAAATATACATTGTCGAGAGCGGGACATAAGTTTATTTGTGTTGTATGGACGTAACCACGGATAACAAAGACAACCAAATGTGCGAAGTTTTTTTATAATTGTGAGTCATTTGGAATAATGTTTGAAATGGTGAATGCATATTTAAAACGGGTGTTGGCAAACGATTAATGAGATATGTAGCAGTTTGAAACGCATATGACCAAAAAGAATGTGGTAAATTTGCTTTGTGTAATAGGGCGAGTCCGGTTTCAACTGTGTCGGTGTTTTCTTTCTGTAGTGCTATTGTGTTCCGGGGTGTGTGGTGGTGTAGTTAGATGAGAAATTCCATGTTTTGCAAGAAAATGTTTCAAGTTTTGAAATCCTCCACCACCATCCGAGTATAAATTTCGAATAAAGACAGAAAATTGTTTTTCAACAAAGCTTTTGAATTGTTCAAAAATTTGGGTAACATCTGATTTTTTTCTTATAGGATAAAGCCAAGTGTATTTCGTATAGTGATCAACAAATATAAGATAGTAACGGAAACCATCAATTGAAGCAGTTGACACGGGACCCCAAACATCGGAAAAAATAATATCAAGCGGAAAATTACTCACAAGAGTTGATATCCCAAATGGAAGTTTGTGACTCTTATTGCACTGACATGCATCACAGGATAACTTAGAGCCTAGGATTGACTCAGAAGACAAACGAGTTGGAAAATTATTAAGAACATGACTTAGAATACGAATTGAAGGGTGACCTAGTATGTTGTGCCAAACCATCGGTTTTGTCCACTCACTAACAAATGCTGTGAATTTTGGATGAGTGCTTGTGAGGGGCATCCGATACACACCATTGTTAAGCCCTCCTCGAAGCAACGTCGCCCTCGTGCGAAGATCCTTCACCAAAAAGTAATTGGCAAAAAATTCAATAGATGAGTGGTTATTGCGACAAAATCGTGAGACAAAAATCAGGTCTTTTATACTATCAAGTGCACATAAAACATTGGTTAATTTAAAGGCTTGGTTTGGATATGATAAATTAGTAGAACCAACGTGACTAATACGCAAACCTGTGCCATCACCAATGACGATCTCGTCGTGGCCTTCGTACTCTGAGTGAGTGGTGAGGTTGTTAAGATTGTTTGTGATGTGGTGTGATGCTCCTGAGTCTAGTAGCCAACCACTTTCTTAACGTTGAGCTATTACAACGTGAGCAGTAGGTTCGCGGAGACTATTTCGAATGCGAAAACAAGACTTGGCCGAGTGTCCATATTGATCGCAAAACTGACATGTCGGACGAGACTCTCTATTGTCCCGATCAGAATACCTCCTATGGGAAGGTCCACGATGCTGGTTAGATCTGGAATAATTTTGATGACGGCTACCACTGTTGGGCCATTGGGAGTTGCTTCCTATGCCACGGCTTCTATTGTTGTAGTTGGATGTGACTGGTGCTGCTTCAAGTCTAATTTCTTCAAGTTTTAGTTGGGTTTCATAGGCCACCAATTTGTCATGCATTTCTTCAAAGCTGATTGTGTTTTCACGAGCCCTAATTGCTGCTGCGATTTCTTTGTATTCAGTTCCAAGTCCTCGAAGTGCATGAATGACTAAATCATCATCGGAGATAGGAGTGTCAATGATTGCTAATTCATCGGCAAGGGCTTTAAGTTCCTGCAAAAATTCTGAAATAGAATGTGAGTTTCGGCGAGCGGTAGAGAGTTGATCCTTGAGATGCATAACTCTTAAGCGTGATTTATTGGCATATAAATTCATGAGTTTTGTCCAAGCAGCATGTGACGAATTGCAAGAGGCAATGAAAGGAATCACGGCTTCGAATACAGATGCAAAAATTGCATGAAGCAAGAGCTAATCTTGGCGAATCCAAGTTGTTGTGGCTGGATTTGGCACCGTTTGATTTCCAGTTGAAATGGTGAGAAGCGGACAAACAAAAGTTCCATCAACAAATCCCATTAAATCATAACCAATGAGTAGCGCCTGAAATTGAGCACGCCAAGAGGGATAATTGGCAGCAGAGAGCTTGAATGGCAATTAGACGGCAGTTGAGATTGAAATCAAACAATTAGGTGTAGCTGTTCCGATGGAAACGGAACTAGAATTTGAGGTGATGCGAGTTGATTCTGAAGTGACTTCCATGGCTAGAGGGTGCAGAAGATTGCCAAAAAAAAATGCAGAATAGCCTGATCAAAATGCTCTTGGGAGAAGAATTGCTCTGATACCATGAAAAAGCTCAGAGTCATGAATGATATTTCGTATCACTTAATTTACAGATTGTACATGCTTATAAAGAGAAGGAAAAATACAATCTTTGACAGAGTAAGAATCATGGAATGCCAACTCATCTACAGTTGGTATGTTGATCTAAAATTCAAAAAAGATAACAAAAAGATTTCATATTCAAAATATAATATCAGAAAAGATTTCATATCTTAACACTTTATACATTTTTTTTTTTGGTGGGGGTCCTTTTTAGTTGGCAGCAGATCTAATTTCTTACGTAAACGTCAGCATCAACACAGCAAACAAACCCCCCCCGCAACCCCCTCCGGCAACCCCCTTTGTTTTCTTCCCCTCATTTTGTACAAAATTATTACTAGGTATATTCGATGGCTTACAAAATTTAGTACAATCATACATTAATCTATCATATTTCTAATTCTTTTGCATACGTATTCATTTATATTATGTCACATTAGCACATCAGTTTGTGTATAGATTTCTACAAAAATTCGTGGGATCTTGCAAATTACCTAAAAGTTCACACATGAAGCACACCAACAGAAATGAGAAGATCAGATCCAAGCATATTTACAACTTAATCAACCCTCACCTCCAATAGCCAAGTCCCGGATTGATGTTGGAAAACAAGTGAGGGTCATGTGTTGTTTCTTTCACACAGGAAACTTTTGTCATCTCAACCTTGGTCATGGGATGCGCCTTTTCCACTAGTTTTACTTCCTATTTAGATAATTTGATCTTCACCGACACGACAGTACAGCCATTATGAATCATCATCTCGTCGCGTCTACTGCTGAGCTCGCGGAGGACGTCAATTCTTGCCTGTAGAGAGAGAGAGATTATATACATATTCGAGGGGTTAATGAAGTGGCTTCTGATTGAGAAATGCTGGGATGCATATGTCCATTGTCCATGCAAGAATGTGTTGGGGAAAATCGTCTTCATATTTGGGTAGAACAATAAAGTCAATGTGTGTTCGAATCAATAGAGCAATCGTAACGGACTTTGAGATGTGATATCACTTTCTTTAAGGATTTATTTGCTCCACAAAGTTGTTAATGGTCACCAGCAAATTTCCTCCAGGATACAACAAAGTCTCAAATGAAAATACTAGATATCAATTCTAGTATTTCTCCAGGGTCTCTTTAGGAAACAATTGGAAAGATGGCTGCAGTTTCGAAAGAGGACTCGAAAATTATATTCCTGGTTTTTTCAAAATGACATATATATATATATATATATATATATATATATATATATATAAAACATAGGCACATTTTCGAAAGAAGTTACACAACAAACAAATGTAACTTTTCAAAAGAAGTTATAAAATGAATCAATATAACCAATCGGAAAAGTTGCAAACTGAATCAGTATAATTTCCAAAAGTCATATTGAAAAGACACGTATAGAAATTCGAAATAAATAAATAATAAATAATAAATAACCATAACAGTTACATTGTTTCAATATGACATTATGGTTAATTTTTATAAAGATAAATTCAAATTTTTTTCAATAAATAAAAATAAATGATCATTGGTTAATGCCAAATCTCGTCCACGAGCGCACTCACATCTTTTCAATGTTGGACAAGGCACCTCTCAGTTTGTTTTACAAATAAACTACCAACAATCCCCCACTTTTGTTTGTAAAACAAAATATAAATAAAACATAAAAAAATACAGCCAACATTTCCATGAGATTAATATACATACATAAAGGTCTCTTTCGAGTTAAACCTTTACTTAGTGCAAGTATCTCAAAACCCTATCAAAGTGGCAAATAGCTCAGCTTTAAATTTGTACTTTTAAACGATAGAATCGGACATACCGCACATATACTAACCTCTTGTTTCAGCAAGAAGTTTTATATTATTCTGCACTATTATGACCATGTGCTTGATCCTGTTTCATGAGCTCTCTAGAAAGCAACCCTTGACTTTCGTAAGAAGCGGCACCACTTCTAAGCTCATATAGGTGAAGTATTTATTATGTGTTTCTATTACTATTAACACATTACAAAATTGTACAATATTTCATTAAGAATTCAATTCAACCTGCAAAACGTAACAGACGATATTGACTTCTCATATTAGGGCTACGTCAGTATCAAACAATCACATTTAGTAACTTGTTCTTACCCATTAAACCTTATAACTAGTGATGTTCTAGAAAAAGGTCGAGTTACCATTACTGGTGATTTTAATTAAAGGGTTTCAACCATGTTTCTTATGAGATCATCTTTATCACATCTTGTGGTAAAGCCTTTATACAAGGATTGGCCAAATTATTACTTGACCTCACGTAGACAATTGTTATGGTACTATTTTTAATCAGTTGTCTTACATACTCATGCCTTAGGCTAATATGTCTAGACTTATCAGTTGTCTTACATACTCATGCCTTAGGCTAATATGTCTAGACTTATCATTATAAATGCTATTATAAGCTCTTGCCAAAATAGCTTCACTATCACAATGGATAGAGGTATGAGGCATAAGATTAGGTCATAATTTGTTTTCCAACAACAAATTCCTAATTCATTTAGCCTCTTTCTCAATTGCTTTTAAAGCAATTATTCAAATTCCATAGTTGAGTGAGTTATACACATTTGTTTCTTGCTCATCCAAGAAACAACATATTCACGTAACGTGAAAATCCACCCAAAATTGGATTGTTTATCTCTCACAATTATAATCCAATTAGTATCGATGTATTCTCATAATACAGTCATATAATTAATATAGAACACACCCAAATTTTTGATTTATTAAAATAACCAAAATTCAGGTAATAGTCTTCAAATGTTCTATAATTGGATTACAAATAGATGTACTTAATTTACACATAGAATAAGCAATATCGGGTCAATATAGTGCATCGCATACATTCTTTATAGCACTCACACTAAAGACCCTCTACCATGAATCAAATGGATTACTCATTTCTTTGAATCCTAAGATATTGAAATTTATTCAACATCTCTTCCACATAATCACTCTAGTGCAAGAGTAACCCCCACTATGTTTTTAACTTTAAAACCCAAGAAAGTATCTACTTCACCCAAATATTTCATTTTTAAAATTGGAAGTTAAGATACTTCTTAGTCTCATTAACTCTAGAAATATTGATTCCAAAATAAGCATATCATCAACGTATCACATTAAAACACCATATCCTTGAATGAATTTAGAATAAATATACTTATCTGCTCTTGTGCCTTCTCCTCCTATGGAAGATATGCAAACTCAATTTTTGAAGAATCATCATTTCCCAAGCAATGAGCTCTTTTCACTGCAAAAGAATAATCAGAGTCTGAAATGTTCATATTAGTAGTTAGAATGGACAAACTTGTTTATCTCCTTCATGAGCCGATAGAAATGGTCACTGTTGGGCAAGAAGTAGGACCCAATCGTTGCCTCCTTCAGGTGCAACAATTTCCCTTCCAAGCCTCTTCTTGACTCAGGTTGACAAGGTTGACAAAGGAAATCTAATTTGCTGTTGAGTTTTCTACATGAAGCTTGATCCAAAAGATTAAAATGTGCCTGATAGTCCACCATATTGATCTCTGTTATTTGTTTCCCCGACACCAACACTTGAAGCATCTCATCAGTTTTAGGCTTGGGCAAAAGCCGCTTGTCCTTCATTTCCAATTGTTGGAATCATCTAAACTGCATCTGCTTGATTCCCACGTGGTACTGTCCACCAGATAACACACTCATCCTTCAAGTGGCCATCTTTGGCTAACACCTCTGGGATTGATTGATAACCAGAATATCTCATGGTTAATATTTTGCAATTGCTGAATTTCTCTATAGATATGCAGAATGTTGTTGGCATCAGGGCCAATAGTGGACCATGGCAGACAAAGCTAGCCTTGTTTATATGACGCCTACCATTGTATATGAGAATTGCAATTGATGGATGGCCAAAAAGGCGCTTCACTACAAAATGGCAAGTGCAGCCTTGCATGGATTGAGGTCTGGCAGCATGATTTCGTGTGTTTAATCGATATCTTTGACTGGGCAATATTCCACCGCCTTCCCCATAATTTTCAGGACCAACTGAGCACCGATAGATCTTATACTCCAGATATTCATCATTCTTGTACTCCTTCCCTGTTCTTCTTCCCAACACCATGCGAAAAAAACTCGAGGTACATTTTTAACAACGACATTTTGCACTCAGGACCTTGTTGCCCTAACCACCAGTATACTGCCATCAGTTGGACTTGCAGCCGCTAGGGCTACGCTCGTGGAGTCCCTACAACGGACCGCAACGAGTCTAGGTCTTCTTCTCTTCTTCTGGAAGAGTCTCGAGGAGCAAAGAAGAAAGATGTTGAGGTTGCATGGCATCCGTGATAACATGGGCATGGACCCACAAAAAGCCTAGCGACCCAAGAGGAAACATTATCCCAGAGCCCATCATAGCGAAGGTTGGATTGGATTTGATGACGATGACAATGTTTACTGTTCTTCTTCCTGCCTTGACCACGGTGAACGAAGAAACTTATGCGGAACCGAATGTTCCAAGGTCTCTCCACATATGCCTTCAACATTGACTTTCTCCCGAACGGAACCTATGAAATCAAATTCTCTCTCCCAAGTAGATCGCCTTTCTACCACTCCTCTTACAAGCCCACAATCTCCGCCGAACTTTGACTCCATTAATGTAAAAATAAATTCTTAAAATTGTTAAGGAAAATCGTCTTCGTATTTGGGTAGAATAATGAAGTCAATGTGTGTTTGAATTAATAAAGCAATCACAACGGACTTTAAGGCGTGATATCACTTTCTTTAAAGATTTATTTGCCCCACAAAATTGCTAATAGTCACCGGCAAATTTCCTTCAAGATACAACAAAATCTCAAATGAGAATACTAGATAGCAATTATAGTATTTTTCCAAGTCTCTTTAGGAAACAATGGGAAATGATGGCTGTAGTTTCGAAAGAGAACTCGAAAATTATATTCCTGATTTTTTCAAAACTGACATATATATATATATAGAAAACATATGCACCTTTTCGAAAGAAATTACACAACAAACAAATGTAACTTTTTAAAAGAAGTTACAAAATGAATCAATATAACCCTTCAGAAAAGTTGCAAACTGAACCGGTATAATTTTCAAAAGTCATCTTGAAAAGACACGTATAGAAATTCGAAATAAATAAATAATAAATAATAAATAACCATAAATTCTTCATAAACAGTAACACTATTTCAATATGACATTATGGTTAATTTTTATAAAGATAAATCCGAATTTTTTCAATAAATAAAAATGAATGATCATTGATTAGTGTCAAATCTCGTCCACATGCGCATTCACATCTTTTCAATGTTGGACAAGGCACCTTTCAATTTGTTTTACAAATAAACTATCAACAGAATGTTATTATGGATTGCAAATATGAGCAGCCATTCTGGGAGAGTGACGTTGCAGCAATAGAACATTGACAGACCCTAACTGGTAAATCAAATCCACAAGAAGTGAAACTGTCCCAGCTACAAAAGGCCCCCACGCGATAGAGTCATAGGCCTTTCGTTTGGCTGGAATCTTACACTACAGAGTTACTTATATATTTCATCACTTATCACATCTCACCCCATCTCATCTAGTGCTCGTACGAACCTGTCAAAGAACCGGAATTAGTCTGAAGACCTTTTGCGTACGTGGGCTACTCAGAAGGAGCCTGGCAGATGCTTGCATGTCACCGCGAGGGGACACGTATCGTTTAATATACGAAACGCCATCCAATGATGAGTTGATCAGTTTGGTTTTTCACAGAGTCGAGAGAGGATGACACGAGGGAGAGCAGGGAGAAGCAGGGAGGATGAGGAGGACGGTGGGAAGGGACAAGGAGAGCTGTACGCCCCGGAACATGCCATCCAAGTGACGACGGGAGATGAGAAGAAGAAGAAGAAGAAGAAAAGTAAGACTAGGGATGACAAGATAAAGGAGAGGGTCTTGGAGAAGCTGAGGGCGATGAAGGGTGTCTCTGTCTCCCCGGAGGCGGTGGAGAGGGTTGGTGTGTTGGAGCCGCTGCACCGACTGAAGCAGCTTTTGGTGGACGTCTTCCCCATCCTCTCCCCTGCCGCCGCTTCTCGCATGGTGGATGATGCGGCCGACGAGGTCGAGGCTCTCTCCTCTTCCTCCTCCTCCTCCTCCCCTCCCTCCAAGCTTTGATCACTTCCTACTTCCTTCCGGCCTTTCTGCCCGCTTCTTTTTAATTCCTTTTCTTTTTGCCCTTTCCCAATGAAGGTTTACCTTCGTATCCCCTGTTACGGCTTCTTCGGTAACATATCTTCTGCTTCGTTCCCATTACGACCGTTGTTGTTTAATCGATTTTGTTTAGGGGGTCGATAGGTTAAATTTATAAATGAATCGATAATCCAATTGTCCTAAAATTAATTCATGATCATGTTCAATTTCTATTTAAAGTAATATAATTCATAAAAAATTCGTGTCAGATTTATCATTTAGGGAAAAGAAATTTCAATTTCAAGCACATATTCTCATTCTTACGTAAAAGAAGATATAGTTTCATTTTTTTTATCATATGATAATTACATTCAAATATAAATTATATATATTTTTATCTGGCTAGCCTCTAAGGTAGAAATTCTCCATGAGGCGCATAACTTAAAAAAGCTGGCTAGGATACAAAGGATTTGGTTGAGATTCTTTTCTTTTTAGCCCTATCTCTAGATGGCTTTGCTGGTTTAGTTGCGATTATGATAGAGGGATATCATCCAATAGATAAGCATATAAAAAAATGAATCATTGATTTCTTGATAGAGTGATATTATTCAATAGATATGCATATAAAAATGAATCATTGATAGAAATTCTTTAAAATATTGGTTATTCACTTGTGAAATAGAAAATTAGCGATATACGTAATTTATCTGCAATTATGATTATCATTGCACACTTTTGCTTCCTCAACTGGTCTAATGATTACTCTAGACGCTCAATTGTTTAAAAAGTCATTTAACTTATTTTACGACGATCCATTTAATCATAAATTGTTGATTTAATTGTAAACTTTTTTAACAATTTATGTGATAGTATCTAATCTAATATGCTTTATGTTTACATATGTATCAGGTTAATTTTAAAAATATTAAATATTGAACATTAAACATATCTAAGGATTCATAATTGAAGGGGTCCACCGGCCAATTTATGGTGAGTCGTTTAATTTTCTTAACAATTCCAATCAACATCAGTCCTACCAACCCATGATTAAAATGGAATCTGGGAACTTGCATTGACCATCACGTACAATCCACAAGTTAAATTAAACTCATACGAATTTGATTTCCTCAAAGTCCGGCTGTTCAGGACATGATAACTTTTGTTAAACCGATACTCAAAACCAAGTCCAATTGATTCACTCCACGTGATTTAGAGGACTAACCATGGCTGATGGGGGAAGTAGTCTACTTATTCTGACCGATATTTATTTAGACTTTAGAGATGTTATTATGATCGAATAAAAGCAATATGCTGAAAACCAATCCTCATTCTAGTAAAGTTTTAGAGTTAATTAAAAAAAAACTCAAATCATGTCTGACTTAAATATTTTGAATTTTTTCTTGTATTGGTAAAAATTCTAAACTTATCCATTTTTGATATAAATATCTTCAATTTTTTTGTGTTATAAGAAATTTTAAACTTATATCAATATGATAAATATACCTGAAATATATAGTATGTATGTTACATATGTATAAATTTGATTAAAAGAAAAGAAATTAAGAATATTAGTATTGTATTAGAAAATTTTAGAATTTTTTGGGACATAAGCAAAATTTAGACAATGGAGTTTTCTTTTGGTATTTGCCCAAAGTTTTCTATTTAAAAAGGATGATCGCTAACTTATCAATCAAATGAAGTCATTGCGATTAGTGATTTGCATATTGAAAAAAAGAGAGTATGTATTTGTCAATTTATACTCCTTACAAAAGATTTGTACGGTAATATTCAATTAATTAAATCTGGCGTGGGAAATGCTTGCCCAGGTAGCCCGACGACATCATCTTCTTCAGGTGACGGCATCATAGCAAAAGAAAACGTTCAGCACACGTGGAACCCGAGAGAGCGAATTTATATGAATAACCGCCGGCCAAAAGGAAAATAAAAGAAAATTTGTATGACTTAAGGAAGACAAGATGTCACCTTGAATCGGTGAAATTAGATTCACAGCAACAATACTCTTATCGGCATATATTTTCAGAGACTGCATGATGATGGGTGAAGAACCTCCACCTTCTCTTAACCTAAAATGCAGATTAAACGCTCCTTGGAATGATTTAGCTTGACCCAGAGAAGTAAATGTTCTGTTGACTTTCACTTGCTTACAGTAGTGAGATGCATTAAGAGAAATACTTATGTGACTATGTCAAACTGTTTCGAGCCATAAAAAATAAATAAAAAATAAATAAATATCATTGTGAATGCCACTCTTTTAAAAAAATTTGACTCACAGTAGTCCAAAGAATGTTATTTTAGTAAAGCCCAAAGATATTGAGCGGCAATATGCCACGTTTTTTAGAAGCTCATCTGTTTTGCAGATCAGATACAATCGTTATTCTGACTAAGGCACATTCACCTAGTTTTTTGCTAAATATATCTCCCTAAACTCACGACATGTTAGGGTGTTGGATTACGGTGTCTTCTGGTGTATGTTTAAACTGAGCAAGACATGATCTGTGTCTATCATGTAAATAACCTAACTATTAAGTGTAAACACGTCTCGCAACTTCCTGCGTACACTTCAATATATACATATAAAAAGAAGAGCTATTTCAGGCAATTATGGATTGTAACCGACATATAATGATAACATAAGCATTAGCAAAGCCCATTCTTCCAAGCAAAAGACCCAACCTGACCGCATGGAAGTTTCTCAGCAATGTCATTTGTAAAAACTACTGCGAAAGCAACCATCGGGTATCAATCATCATCCATCCAGACACGAAGCGACCTGAAATATCATTTTGGCTTGCCATTGCAAGAGATGAAAGTTGGATGAGATTATACTGCAGTTGCCTTTTTCTTATTGCATAGTCATTATGAACCTGCCTGTCCTCGCAGGTAGTTAGACAAGTTAGGAGATCCACACAAATAAGTCCAAGCAGGTGCACACAACAAGCCATATTTACAAGCACTCCTTCATAATTCAAGCGAGGCCACCATTGGAAACTTAGATCTAAACAGGGCCGTGATATCTGATATTCCATCAACACCTAATAACCACCCTGTATGTAAGCATTCAAGCGGTCCAGCTCTTCACGATGCTCGCTGACAACAGCACGAACCACATCTCCAATGGAAACCATGCCTGCCATCCCAGCTTCGTTGATCACTGGAATGTGCCTGATGCGGTTATCTGCCAAACATCATCCAACTCAACTAAGTATTTCAGAGTAATCAATAACTCAACTTGTTCAATTACAATTTCAGACAATCAAGCATTGGAAGGGCAGTGACAAAACCCTAGGCAATGAAAGAAATGCAGGGTTCGTCCACAATCATATTTGATGAAGCACGAGGCGCTTGAGTTGGTGCCATTAATAACCTCATTAGCAGCAGCAACAAATATATGGACATTACAACCAAAATCAACAGTACCAGTCATCAGCTGCATTGCCTTCAGAACCTTTGTGTCAGGTGTAACCGTGATCAGCTTGTTCTGCCCCCAAAAATAAATAAAAAATCAGATTGTAGCTTTGCATTCAGCAGTGGCAATCTTAACTGGCAGTATGAGCTCCTACAAGAGAGATGCTGCAATTACCTCCTCAGTCATGATGTTTCCAACCTTGGTCGATTTTGATGATCTTCCTTGTACGATAATCTTCCTGAGGTAATCTGGAAACAGACCAGATAATGAACAAAAACGCTGTACAGGTATGGACCCCTAAATTGATTGCCAATTTTATCTGTATTACCAATGCACAATACAGATAAGAACACGTGAAACATCATAGCAATGAGTTGCTTATTTTAAAATTGTTCTCAGCAAAATCCCCTGGAAAATTACACCTGGCTAGAGTGTATCATGCAAGAATGTCAATGGCATATCCTAACCAATGACTTTCCTATTGGCAAGAGTAATATATCTCAGCCCCTTTATTAGGACAGTCAATGCATGACCAGCATGTTAAGGAGGTAAAGTGGCAAATAAAGTGTTGTGAGATTGCAGAAAGACAATTAAAATTCATCTACTGATGATGCCTATGACTTGCCAAGATGAGGGTTTCCCCTACAATATTGTACTTTGTATCGAGATACAATCAATCTATACATACCACACACACTTCCACACTTGCATAGTCCTCTCATTCTTTCACAAAATTATGATGCTTAAAAGTGAAAAGCCAATCACTCAAGAACCTTAAGTGAATGCAGATGAATGAAACTATAAGTTAGAACTGACTTGTAAAAGAAAACAAATTTGCCTTGTGCTTGCCCCTTTTTAACGCATAATTTATCTCAATAATGTATAGCATCAAAGAGGCAATTTCATGCTTTTATCAAGCAACATTAGTACAAAATACAGCAATAAAAATGCCAAAGTATTTTGATTAGTTGTTTACAGGAAACCATACTTCTTAAATTACACTGATCTTTAAAAACTATGTTTCATTAGAATGAATCAAAGACACCTTTCTAATCTGAAATAGTCTGGAACTTTGAAAGTCTCATTTGCATCACTTTGACCTAAACTACTAAGTCGTTGTTTCAATGACTATGCACCCCACCATTCAGAAATATTTAAGATTCTTGTTTGGTGTTTATAATTAGAAGTTTAAATTCTTATATAAGCAAATAGAGTAGAACTTCTGGTTCCATGAGTAATATCCATGTCATATAGGTTCTTACCAATAATATAATTAAAATTTTTTACCTCTCTCTGTAATGATTCCTGCAATAGATTTCTGTTCTCCAGGCTTCACAACAACCAAGGCCCCAACATTATGTTGTGTCATCTATAAGGACAGTAACAGATGTGGTCCACATTGTAGATATTTGTTAAATAATAAAACCAGTCAAACCAATAATAATAGCACAATTTACCGGGGAATACATACCGACTTAACAGCATCATACACAGTATCATCTGTAGTGCACCAAAGCCAGGAGCCATCTGCACTTTTACCTTTGGCTTTCAGTACATCAGCAATTGTAGTGCTTTCAAAGCCATGCTCTTCCATTTGTGCAGATGAAACAGACATGAAGCGCGAAAATGAAACAATCTGAGGATTTGCCAGACGGATGTGTTTCAGAACTGCACTTTTGATCAAGCTTGCTTTCAATGAGAATGATTGAACTCCTTGCATTTCTGCTGTCAAAACTATTTACTTGTGAGTTTACATGGCAAAAACAAAGTGTGCTGCTAGTACCAATGAGAGAATAATGTGCAATACCAGAATTGTTTTTCCTTAAAAGAATGAGTATGGCTTGGTAAAAGTAGATGATCCACAATGACAAAACTTAAGCCGCTGTTGAAAATTATTGCTGTCAATTAGAATCATGGATCTGCATTTTGACCTGCCGAAAACTCTCCAGCCTTTTCAGTCTAGAACTAACCTAACAATTTGCTTTCACTCCACAATAACAAGCAAGGATCTGAAAATCTGTATTGATCCATTTCAATCAAGACATTCCTGCTTTAACTAAATGTCATGTTCTCTTATATTCTGATCACCCCTAAGCCCATGCCTCACCCAGCCAGACTCTCCGTCCCCAAAAGGATAATGATGCACTCAAGATTAAACTAGTCGATATTTGTCATAATATTTTCATTAGTGTCAAGTTCTTGTGAAGTGGACTGTTGCATTAATCTGAAACTCAAATAAGAGTCTTAAAAGGATAATGATTTGTCTTCCAGTTTAATAAGTAGCTTCATCCACTAGGAGTAGGAGTACTAGTAGGATTCTATTAGTTTTCTTTTACTATTTAACATTGAGTAACATGTCGGGTATCGGTTGAATCAAGGTTTTAAGTTTTCTATGTAAGAGTTTCCTCTTACAACTAGAATCTTTTAAGTTAACACGCATTTTGTACGTATTATTTGTCAATTCATCAATTGACTGAGCAAATAAATAATTTCAGCAATTCTTTGGAGGAATGCTTAGGAACTAAAATGTGATGCCTAGGAAGCTTTGGTTGAGACGCCTAAAGCCTTTGAGGCCAGAAACATTATCTCCAGATTGTCCTACATCAGATAATCTTTGTCACCGGAAAAATCATAGACGACCTTCTTAAGGCATTAAAACTAAGAATGGAAGTGAAATAAGAAATGCTTATTTGGTACCTTCACTATTTGAACGAGTTAGCTTAACGAATGTAAGAAACGATCGTTTCTCGGTCTCTCCAAGTAGGCAAAACTAAGCATTTCTCTGAGGAGCAGATTGAAAGTCGATTCATTAGAGGCGTTTACTAGCACAAAGCAAAATCCCTCATCAGCTCTAGCCTGTTGCGACAACAACATCATTTCACATCAACTTCGATTTTACCAAATTCTACTCGTTGCTTGCTGCTATCCCGTTTCTACAAGATGATGTCAACGGCTGTTTCGCTCGGATACTAAAACATCATCCAGCTTCCCGTGTAAGAGTAGGGACTTTGCGTGCGAAAATTTGTCAATAGCAAGCTGGACAGTGAATAGAAGTAGGAGGGAAGAGGAGGAGGTCAACGACTCACTGGACTTTGCGTTGAGAAGAAGCAGAGGCGTCGACAGCGACAGCGACGGTGGCGGCGGACACAACGGTGACCGGCAGTGGGCTGGAGAGGCTGGAGGAAGAGTGAGAGGCTGTGTAAACGGGGGGGATGGATATGGATTGGGAGAGATGATGGTGGCGAAGAGGTGCGTCCCCTTTTAACCTAAAGTCAGCCTGATTCAGACTATTTATTTATTCAGGTCTCGATGATAATGAACACTTTTCTTTTCTTTTTCACATATAACTCCGTTTTGAATAAAAAAGACATTTCGAAGAATAGCCAGCTATTTATCAAATGTATTTCTCTATGTTGAACCCCAAAAAAAAAAAAAAAAAAAAAAGAAGAAGAAAGAAACGGATCTAATCCATTTGTCTATATAAATATATTCTTACAGGGCGTTACCCTTTAGTATTCTTAAATAAAGAATGCAAGTGTAAAAGATTATTCTCCTTTTAAGGAGAAATTTGCTCAGGTTCTCCCCCCGTTTTGCTTTCAATTGGGATTCCCTTGTTTCTCCTAAGTGCTTATCTCATTTGATTACATTAGTTTTAATGAGTTCTTTTACGTTGCAAATTAGTAAAGGTAACTCTTTCTATAAAAGTACTTTCTTTAACGATTTATTATTATTTTTTCTTAGCATTATGATAACAATATTAATAAACTGCGAAACTACTTTCAAGTCACGTGACGAACATAATGGGATTTCTAACTGTTATGGGCACAGGGGGCACGATCTCCGTCCCCTTTGCCCTATTCCAACTCAATCCAACTACTTTACCCTTGTGCGCCGTGGATACCAGAAATTAAAATCTGTGGGCAAGCTGGGCCCCAACTCCGCTCGTACCTGCCTCTGCAACTCCTCTCTCTCTTCGCTGTTATCCAAGAAATTATCAAGTGGAGATGCGTTTGCTTGGACTTTACTAGGATTGCAATTTCCTCCATCACTACCAATCATGTCAAGTCCACTCATTGCTCGAACCATCCCCACTCACTCTCTCTCTCCACCTTTGATTTACGGAGAAACTCCGACTTTGTGCTTGCGAAGAACCAATGCCCGCAGAGATGGGGACGGTGATGCGGCACGATTTTCTCCGCAAGGCGAGGAAGGTTGTTGCAGTCCCGGCCTCACCCATGCCCATCCCTTACTGTCCATTATCGGAGGAAATTGCAACGGCGTATCAGTAACCGAAACGAAAATCAAAAATCGAATCGAATCGAAATTTCGTGTATTTTCGGTTCGGTTCGATTAATCGAAAAAATCAAATTATACCCCTTAATTCAGAATTTATCCAATTCAATTAACCGATTTGGATCGGTTAACCGAATTGAACCGGCTTGCAAAACAAAAACCGGAAATGACGCGAGATCTTTTTCGCTTTTCTTCTTCGCTTTCGATGCTCCAGTGAAGGAGTGAATGTCGTTGGCGTTCCCCTCCGCCGCAGATCGGCGCCTCTCGAAACCCTTCGATTCTCGCTGGTGGCGACCGCCCTCTCCTCCTCTATCTCCTCTCTCTCTCTCTCTCTGCATCTCCGGCAAAAAATGGCATACGTTGGCGGTGGCAGGAGCGGGCCGGCTTCGGCCTCACGCTCGCGGGGGCTCTGAAGCGCAAAAGAGGGAATTCCTCTTCTTCTCGTTCCTTGTTCAAGAGCCTCGGTGCTGACGAGCGGCGTAACCAGATCGCCTCCCTCGAGGCCAAAATCTAGGGGGTTCTCGCGTACTGTTGCGAGATGATGGAGAGGCGGGAGCTTGCCCTAGACCTGAGCTCGGTGGAGTGCAGGTCCGCCAATGGGGCAATCGCCTGCTGCCTCGAGGAGAGCGCCTCAATTCCCATATTTCACCTGTTCTGGAGAAGGCCCTGTTGGATCTTTGCAAGCGAGCAGAGTCGGGTCTAGACTTGGACGAGGACGTGATCACGGGCCTCGTCTCCTGCTGCGACCTCGCGTGCTAAATAAAAATTGCTAAAAATAAGTTAGAAAAAACCGAAAAACCGAACCAAACCGAACTGAACCGAACCGATATTTCGGTTCGGTTCGGTTCATTGTATTTCCTTATAGGTTCGGTTCGGTTTTCTGAGAAAACCGAACTGAACCGAACCACTTACACTCCTACTTGTATTGACATCGTCCGGATGGTAACAAGCCTCTATATGGACTCTACCTAATGGTGGAACCCAAAACCTTATAAGAAAAGCCTAACCTTGGGTTAGAAGCAAGAAAATTCGTTACTGGAGACAATATTGCAACCATCCAAGTTCCTTTTTCAAGAACTTTAATTCATGAATCAGAAAATATCCTTAGAATGTGACTGTATCTTTAGTATTGAAATATAATAATACACGAAAACTATAAGATTTTGTAATTTATGTTAACGTGAAAATAATATTAGATAAATAAACGAGAAATAATAAAGATACTAGAAATTTATGTGACTCGGTATGAGTATCGGTACTTACATTTACGAGAAAAATTAGTAGCAAATAATCCTCTATAATAAGGAAATCAAAATTATAATCGCTTACATACTTTTGTATTTTTCACGCCTATATTTAAGTCTAAATTTAAAGTGTTTATAAATAAATAATGTAAATTCATCGTAAAAAAAATTACTGCCTTCACACGTCCCTTGTCTCTCTTGTGCAATGACAGCTTCTCTTCTGTGTTCTCGGCTTGGTGCGGCTCTTCTTGTGTGGCGGTCTAGGTTTCTCACTAAAGAAAACCCACGTATTTATGGGTGTCCAGAGTCAACATATTTGACCTGGGCCCACAATGCGCAACTCACCTACGGGAAGAATATTTGAAGATCATGCATTACTCGGTTTCTTCTGCGGATAAAGGAGGAAACCTTACTTTTGTCATCTTGTGACAATTACCCTTTTTACCTCCCACAAAACAAATATGTTTAAAATTTATAATAAATGAGCCAAATCTTTTGTCATGTAGTGGCTTGCTTTCTTTAAAGGAGAAAATCTAATAAGTTTGGAAAATCTTTCTCAACAAATTCAATTTAGTAAATCGTTATCCAAATTCAAACTTGAGATATAATTTAACAATTCTCCACCTTGGCTCGATGTTTGAAGTTAAGTTATAGCGCTTGTTATCTATGTTGCTCTCCTAAAGCCCCGACGGCGCTCACTCTCCACAGACTTCAATTGTACTCAAGTAAAGCTTGAGCCTCGCCAAAGTCTACTGATCATTCCGCTTCTGGTTTGGTAGAACTATCTAAGGCAAACCCCACGGCAGCTGGCGAACCACCAAGAAATGGCCTGCGTCGAAATCTACAACATCCCCCCCATTTTTAATTAATTTATGGCCTGTGAGACTTGGGATAGTCAAGCTCGGTTGCCCCAAGTCCGTTAGGGCCGGTCTTTCTATCGGTTGGTCGAGATTTCGGCCCATAAATAGGATCCAAGCCGGCAAATCTCCGGAAAATGAAATGAATGGCTCAAACCAGCAAGTTTCAAGGTGTTTCTAGAGGGAATCCAAGCGGTTTTTGACTGGATCAAGCTTCAAGGCGGCCCCGATTGCTGGTCCGACGTCCTTTCATGGTCATTCCTCTTTCGGTTTGGTAGAACTGTCCGAGGCAAACCTTGCGGTAGCTAGCGAACCATTGGGAAATGGCCCGCTTCAAAATTTACAACATCCCCCCCCATTTTTACTCAGTTTTAGGCCTGTGAGACCTGGGGCAGCCATGCTAGGCTGCCCCATGTCCATTGGGGCTGATCTTTCTATCGGTCCGTCAATATTTCGCCCCATAAATAGGATCCAAGCAGGCAAATCTCTGGAAAATGAAATGAATGGCTCAAACTAGCAAGTTTCAAGGTGTTTCTAGAGGAAATCTAGGTGGTTTTTCATTGGATCAAGCTTCAAGGCGGCCCCGACTGCTGGTTCGGCGTCCTTTTGTGGTCATTCCTCTTTCGTTTCGGTAGAACTATCCGAGGCAAACCTCGCGGTAGCGGGCAAACCGCCGGGAAATGGCTCACGCAAAAATTTACAACATCCTCCCCATTATTACTCAGTTTCTGGCCTATGAGACCAAGGGTAGTAAGGCTTAGTTGCCCCCTGTCCTTTGGGGCCGATCTTTCTATCGGTTGGTCGAGATTTTGGCCCATACAAAACATCCAAGCCGACTAATCTCCAGAAAATGGAATGAATGGCTCAAACCAGCAAGTTTCAAAGTGTTTTTAGAGGGAATATAAGCGGTTTTTGACTGGGTCAAGCTTCAGGGCGACCCCGATGGCCGGTCCAGCGTCCTTTCGTGGTCATTCTGCTTCCGATTTGGTAGAATTGTTTGAGGCAAACCCCACGGCAGCTGGCGAACCGCTTGGAAATGGCTTGTGTCAAAATTTACAACATCCCCCTATTTTTACTCAGTTTCTGGCCAATGAGACCTGGGGCAGTCAGGCTCGGTTGCCCCATTTTCATTGGGGCCGATCTTTCTATCGGTTGGTCAAGATATCGGCCCATTAATAGGATCCAAGCCGGCAAATCTCTAGAAAATGGAATGAATGGCTCAAACCAACAAGTTTCAAGGTGTTTCTAGAGGGAATCTACGCGGTTTTTGATTGGGTCAAGCTTCAGGGCGGCCTTGATTGTCGGTCCGGCGTCCTTTCGAGGTCATTTTGCTTTTGATTCTTGAGAACTGTCCGAGGAAAACATCGCGGCAGCTGGCGAATCGCCGGGAAAATGGCCCACGTCGAAATTTACAACATCCCCCCCCCCCAATTTTACTCAGTTTATGGCCTATGAGACCTGGGGCAGTCAGGCTCGGTTGCCCCAAGTACGTTGGGGCCGGTCTTTCTATCGGTCGGTCGACATTTCGGCCCATAAAAAGCATCCAAGCCGGCAAATCTCTGGAAAATGGAATGAATGGCTCAAACCAGCAAGTTTCAAGGTGTTTCTAGAGGGAATCTAAGCGGTTTTTGACTAGGTCAAGCTTTAGGGCAGCACCGATTGCGGTCCGACGTCCTTTCGTGGTCATTTCACTTTCGATTCTTGAGAAATGTCCGAGGAAAACATCGCGGCAGTTGGCGAACTGCTTGGAAATGGCATGTGTTGAAATTTACAACATCCCCCCATTTTTACTCAGTTTCTGGCCGGTGAGACCTGGGGCAATTAGGCTCGGTTGCCCCATTTCCATTAGGGCCGATCTTTGTATCGGTCGGTCAAGATTTTGTCCCATAAATAGGATCCAAGCCGGCAAATCTCCGGAAAATGGAATGAATGGCTCAAACTAGCAAGTTTCAAGGTGTTCTAACAGGGAATCTAAGTGGTTTTTGACTAGGTCAAGCTTCAGGGCGGCCTCGATTCCTGGTCCGCTGTCCTTTCATGGTCATTTCACTTTCGGTTCGGTAGAACTATTTTAGGCAAACCTCGCGGCAACTGGCGAACCGCCGGGAAATGGCTCGCGTCTTACAACACCCCCCCATTTTTACTTTGTTTCTGGCCTGTGAGACCTGGGGTAGTCAAGCTCGGTTGCCCCATTTCCATTGGGGCTAGTCTTTCGATCGGTCAGTTGAGATTTCGCTCAATAAATAGGACCCAAGCCGGCAAATCTCCGGAAAATGGAATGAATGGCTCAAACCAACAAGTTTCAAGGTGTTTCTAGAGGGAATCTAAGTAGTTTTTGACTTAGTCAAGCTTCAAGGCGGCCTTGATTGCCAATCCGGCGTCCTTTAGTGGTCATTTGGCTTATGGTTCGGTAGAACTGTCCAAGGCAAACCCCGTGGCAGCTGGCGAACCGCTTGAAATAGCCCACGTTGAAATTTACAACATCCCCCCCAATTTTACTCAGTTTCTAACCTGTGAGACCTGGGGTAGTCAGGCTCGGTTGGCCCATGTCCATTGGGGCCGGTCTTTCGATCGGTCAATCGAGATTTTGCCCCATAAATAGGATCCAAGCCAGCAAATCTCTGGAAAATGGAATGCGTGGCTCAAACCATCAAGTTTGAAGGTGTTTCCAAAGGGAATCAAAGCGGTTTTTGATTGGGTCAAGCTTCAGGGTGGCCCCGATTGTCGGTCCGGTGTTCTTTCGAGGTCATTTCGCTTCCGATTCACGAGAACTATCTAAGGAAAACATTGCGGCAGTTGGCGAACCGCCAGGAAATGGCCCTCGTCGAAATTTACAACATCCCCCCCAATTTTACTTAGTTTTTGGCCTATGAGACCTGCGGCAATCTGGTTTGGTTGCCCCATTTCCATTGGGGCCGGTCTTTCGATCGGTCGGTCGAGATTTTGCCCCATAAATAGGATCCAAGCTGGCAAATCTTCGGAAAATGGAATGAATGGCTCAAATGAGCAAGTTTCAAGGTGTTTCCAGAGGGAATCTAAGCGGTTTTCGACTGGGTCAAGCTTTAGGGCGGCCTTGGTTGCCGGTCCGGCATTCTTTCGGGGTCATTTCGCTTCCGATTCACGAGAACTATGCAAGGAAAACTGGCAAGTTTTCTAGGCGGCTAGATGTCCTTTCGGGCCGATCATTGTGTCGATTGTTCAAGATTATCGTCCATAAACTGGATCCAAACCGGCAAATCCCCGGCAAATGGCACGAACGAGTCAAACCGGCGAGTTTTGAGGGCATTTTAGGAGCATTCTGTGGTTTTTTTTTGGCTGTTTTCGAATTTTGGGGGGCCAAAATCATCGATTAGACAACCTGTCGGGGTCGTTCCACTTTCCATTCGCGAGAACAAGGCGATGCCATTCCCACGATAGTTGGCAATCCACCAAGAGATGACCCGCGTCAAAATTTACAACATACCCCACTTTTTTGCTCGGTTTAGGGCCTGTCAAGGCTAGGAGGCCAGATGTCCGTTCAGGTCGATCTTTGTGTTGTTTGTTCAAGATTTTCGACCATAAACTGGATCCAAACCAGCAAATCCCAGCAAATGGCGCGAATGGATCAAACCGGTGAGTTTTGAGGGCGTTTTGGGAGCATTCTATGGTGGTTTTTTGGCTGTTTTCGAATTTTGGGCAGCCAAAATCATCGGTTAGGCGTTCTGTCAGGGTCGTTCTACTTTCCATTCGTGAGAACAAGGTGATGCCATTCCCACGATAGCTGGCGAACCACCAGGAGATGGCCCGCATCGAAATTTACAGCATACCCCACTTTTTTGCTCGGTTTAGGGCCTATCAAGGCTAGGTAAGTGGGGCTCGGTGGCCAGATGTTCATTCGGGCCGATCTTTGTGTTGGTTGTTCAAGATTTTTGACCATAAATTGGATCCAAACCGACAAATCCCCGGTAAATGGCAAGAACAGGTCAAACCGGTGAGTTTTTTTGGGTGTTTTGAGAGCATTCTAGGGTGGTTTTCGGCTATTTTCCAATTCTGGGTGGCCAAAATCATTGGTTAGGCATCCTATCGGGGTTGTTCTGCTTTCCATTCATGAGAACAAGGCGATGCCATTCCCGCGACAACTGGCAAACCACCAAGAGATGTCCCACGTCGAAATTTACAACATACCCCACTTTTTTGCTCGGTTTAGGGCCTATCAGGGCTAGGTAAGCGGGGCTCGGCGGCCAAATGTTTGTTCAGGCCAATCTTTGTGTTGGTTGTTCAAGATTTTCAACCATAAACTAGATCCAAACTGGCAAATCCTTGGCAAATGGTGAGAATGGGTCAAATTGGCGAGTTTTGAGGGCGTTTTGGGAGCATTCTATGGTGGTTTTTTCACTGTTTTCGAATTCCGGGTGGCCAAAATCATCGGTTAGGCATCCTGTCGAGGTCGTTCTGCTTTCCATTCGCGAGAACAAGGCGATGCCATTCCCGGGACAACTGGCGAACCGCCAGTAGATGGCCCGTGTCAAAATTTACAATATACCCCACTTTTTTGCTCGGTTTAGGGCCTATCAGGGCTAGGTAAGTGGGGCTCGGCGGCCAGATGTCCGTTCGGGCCAATCTTTATGTCGGTTGTTCAAGATTTTTGACCATAAACTAGATCCAAACTGACAAATCCCTGGCAAATGGCGCGAACGGGTCAAACCGGCGAGTTTGAGGGCGTTTTGGGAGCATTCTCGTGGTGCTTTTTTGGTCAAGTTTTCGAATTCTAGGTGGCCAAAATCATCGGCTAGGTGTCCCGTCGAGGTCATTCTGCTATCCATTCGTGAGAACAAGGCAATGCCATTCCCGTGACAGCTGGTGATCCGCCAAGAGATGGCCCACGTCGAAATTTACAACATACCCCACTTTTTTGCTCGGTTTAGGGTTTGTTAGGGCTAGGTAAATGGGGCTCGACGGCCAGATGTCCGTTTGGGCAGATCTTTATGTTAGTTATTCAATATTTTCGACCATAAAATGGATCCAAACAAACAAATCCCCAGCAAATGGCGCAAACGGGTCAAACCTACAAGTTTTGAGGGCGTTTTGGGAGCATTCTAGGGTGGGTTTTTGGCTGTTTTTGAATTCTGGGCTGCCAAAATCATTGATTAGGCGTTCTGTCGGGGTCATTCTACTTTCCATTCGCGAGAACAAGGCGATACTATTCTCGGGATAGTTGGTGAATCGCTAGGAGATGGCCAGCGTTGAAATTTACAACATATCCCACTTTTTTGCTCGGTTTAGGGCCTATCAGGGCTAGGTAAGTGGGGCTTGACGGCTAGATGTTCGTTCGGGCTGATCTTTGTGTCGGTTGTTCAAGATTTTCGACCATAAACTGGATCCAAACCAATAAACCCCTATTAAATGGCGAGAACGGGTGAAATCGGCGAGTTTTTTGGGCAATTTTTGGAGCATTCTAGGGTGGTTTTTTGGCTGTTTTTGAATTCTGGGCGACCAAAATCATCGGTCTGGTATCCTGTCGGGGTCGTTCGGCTTTCCATTCATGAGAACAGGGTGATGCCATTCCGGCGGTAGCTGGTGAACCGCTTAGAGGTGGCCCGCGTCGAAATTTACAATATACCCCACTTTTTTGCTCAATTTAGGGCCTGTCAAGGCTAGGTAAATGGGGCTATGCGGCCAGATGTCTGTTCGGGCCGATCTTTGTGTCGGTTGTTCAAGATTTTCAACCACAAACTGGATCCACACTGACAAATCCTCGGTAAATGGCGAGAACGGGTCAGACTGGCGAGTTTTTTGTGCATTTTGGGAGCATTCTAGGGTGGTTTTTTGGCTGTTTTCGAATTCTAGGCGGTGAAAATCATCAATTTGACGTAGTGTCGGGGTCGGTCTACTTTCCATTCACAAGAATAGGGCGACGCCATTTCGGCGGCTGCTAGCGAACCGCCAGGAGATGGCCCGCGTCGAAATTTACAACATACCCCACTTTTTTGCTCGGTTTAGGACCTGTCGGGGCTAGGTAAGTGGGGCTAGGCGGCCAGATGTCCGTTCGAGCCGATCTTTGTGTCAGTTTTTCAAGATTTTCGACCATAAATTGGATCCAAATCGACAAATCCCTGGTAAATGGCGAGAACTAGTCAAACCGACGAGTTTTTTGGGCGTTTTGGGAGCATTCTAGGGTGGTTTTTTGGTTGTTTTTGAATTATGGGTGGCCAAAATCATCGGTTAGGCATCCTGTCGGGGTCATTCTACTTTCCATTTGCGAGAACAAGGCGATGCCATTCTCGGGACAGCTGGCGAACCGCCAGGAGATGGCCTGCGTCGAAATTTACAACATATCCCACTTTTTTGCTCGGTTTAGGGCCTATTAGGGCTAAGTAAGTGGGGCTCGGGGGCCAGATGTCTGTTCGGGCCGATCTTTGTGTCGGTTGTTCAAGATTTTTGACCATAAATTGGATCCAAGCCGACAAACCCCTATTAAATGGCGAGAACGAGTCAAACCGGTGAATTTTTTGGGCATTTTTGGAGCATTCTAGGGTGGTTTTTTGTTTGTTTTCGAATTCTAGGCGGCCAAAATCATCGGTCTGGCATCCTGTCGGGGTCGTACTACTTCCCATTCACGAGAACGGGGTGATGCCATTCCGGTGGTAGCTGGTGAACCGCCCAGAGGTGGCCTGCGTTGAAATTTACAACATACCCCACTTTTTTGCTCGGTTTAGGGCCTGTTAGGGCTAGGTAAGTGGGGCTAGGCAATAAGATGTCTATTCGGGCCGATCTTTGTGTCGGTTGTTCAAGATTTTCGACCATAAACTTGATTCACATCACCAAATCCCTGGTAAATGGCGAAAACGGGTCAAACCGACGAGTTTTTTGAGCATTCTAGGGTGGTATTTTGGTAGTTTTTGAATTCTGAGAGGCCAAAATCATCAGTTTGGCATAGTGTCAGGGTTGATTTGCTTTCCATTCGTAAGAACAGGGTGACGCCATTCCGGCGGTTGCTAGCGAACCGCCAGGAGATGGCCCACGTTGAAATTCACAACATACCCCACTTTTTTGCTTGGTTTAGGGCCTGTCGGGGCTAGGCAGTCAGATGTCCGTTCGGGCCGATCTTTGTGTCGGTTGTTTAATATTTTTGACCATAAACTGGATCCAAACCGGAAAATCACCGACAAATGGCATGAACGGGTCAAACCGGCGAGTTCTGAGGGTATTTTGGGAGCATTCTATGGTGGTTTTTTGACTGTTTTCGAATTTTGGGCGGCCAAAATGATCAGTTAGGTGTCCTGTTGGGGTCGTTTTGCTTAAAATTTGCGAGAACAAGGAGATGCCACTCTCACGATAGCTGGCGAACCTCCAGGAGATGGTCCGCGTCAAAATTTACAACATACCCCACTTTTTTGCTTGGTTTAGGACCTATCAGGACTAGGTAAGTGGGGCTCGGCAGCCAGATGTCCGTTTGGGCCGATCTTTATGTCGGTTGTTCAAGACTTTCGATCATAAACTGGATCTAAACCGACAAATCCTCGGTAAATGGCGCGAATAGGTTAAAGAGCATTCTATGGTGGTTTTTTGGTTGTTTTCAAATTCTGGGTGGCCAAAATCACTGGTCTGGCATCCTGTTGGGGTTGTTATGCTTTCCATTCGTAAGAACAGGGTGACGCCATTCCCGCTGCTGCCGGCAAACCGCTAGGTGATGGCCCGCTTTGAAATTTACAACATACCCCACTTTTTTGCTCGGTTTAGGGCCTATTAGGGCTAGGTAAGTGGGGCTTGGTGGCCAGATATCTATTCGGGCCGATCTTTGTGTCGGTTGTTCAAGATTTTTGACCATAAACTTAATCCAAATCGACAAATCCCTGGTAAGTGCGAGAACGGGTGAAACCGACGAGTTTTTTGGGCGTTTTGGGAGCATTCTATGGTGGTTTTTTTGCTGTTTTCAAATTTTGGGTGGCCAAATTCATCGGTCTAGCGTCTGTCGGGGTCGTTCTGGTTTCCATTCGCGAGAACACAGCGACGCCATTCCCGCAGTAGCTGGCAAACCGTTAGGAGATGGCCCATGTCGAAATTTACAACATACCCCACTTTTTTGCTCGATTTAGGGCCTATCAGGACTAGGTAAGTGGGGCTCGACGGCCAGATATCTGTTTGGGCCGATCTTTGTGTCGGTTGTTCAAGATTTTTGACCATAAACTTGATCCAAACTGACAAATCCATTTAATGGGTGAAATCGGTGAGTTTTTTGGGTGTTTTGGGAGCATTCTATGGTTGTTTTTTGACTGTTTTCGAATTCTAGGCAGCCAAATTCAACGGTCTAGCGTCCTGTCGGGGTCATTCTGCTTTCGATTCGTGAGAACAGGGCGATGCCATTCCCGCGGCAGCTGGCAAACTGCTAGGAGATGGCCTACGTTGAAATTTACAACATGCCCCAATTTTTTGCTCGATTTAGGACCTATCAGGGCTAGGTAAGTGGGGCTTGGTGGCCAGATGTCCGTTCAGACAGAACTTTGTGTCGGTTATTCAAAATTTTCGACCATAAACTAGATCCAAATGGACAAATCCCTAGTAAATGGTGAGAATGGGTCAAACTGGCTTGTTTTCTAGGTGTTTTGGGAGCATTCTAGGGTGGTTTTTTAGCTGTTTTCGAATTCTGGGCAACCAAATTCATCGTTCTAGCGTCTTGTCGGGGTCGTTCATCTTTCCATTCACAAGAATAGGGTGACGTAATTCCCGTAGCAGCTGGCGAACCACCAGGAGATGGCCCGCATCGAAATTTACAATATACCCCACTTTTTTTGCTCGATTTAGGGCCTATCAGGGCTAGGTAAGTGGGGCTAGGCAGTCATATGTTCGTTCGAGCCGATCTTTGTGTCGCTTATTCAAGAGTTTCGACCATAAACTGGATCCAAACTTACAAATCCCCGCAAATGGCACAAATGGTCAAATCAACGAGTTTTTTGGGCATTTTGGGAGCATTCTAGGGTTGTCTTTTGGCTATTTTCGAATTTTGGGCGGCCAAAATTATTGGTTTGTCGTCCTGTCGGGGTCATTCTAGTTTCCATTCGTGAGAACAGGGCGATGCCATTCTCGTGGCAGCTGCCGAGCTTGCAGGAAATGGGTCGCATCGAAATTTACAACATACCCCACTTTTTTGCTCGGTTTAGGGCCTATCAAGGCGAGGTAAGTGGGGCTCGGTGGCCAGGTGTCCGTTTGGGTCGATCTTTGTGTAGGTTCTTCAAGATTTTCATCCATAAATTGGATCCAAACTGACAAATCCCTGGGAAATGGTGAGAATCGGTGAAACTGGCGAGTTTTTTTGGGCGGTTTGGGAGTATTCTATGGTGGTTTTTTGGCTGTTTCCGAATTTTGGCCAGCCAAAATCATCGGTTAGGCGTCCTGTCGGGGTCATTCTGCTTTCCATTCACAAGAACAAGGCAATGCCATTCCCGTGACTATTGGCGAACTGCCAAGAGATGTCCCGCGTTGAAATTTACAACATACCCTACTTTTTTGCTCGGTTTAGGGCCTATCAAGGCTAGGTAAGTGGGGCTCGACGGCCAGATGTCCGTTCGAGGCCAATCTTTGTGTTGGTTGTTCAAGAATTTTGATCATAAATTGGATCCAAACTGGCAAATCCCCGCAAATGGTGAGAATGGGTCAAACGGCGAGTTTTGAGGGCCTTTTGGGAGCATTCTATGGTGGTTTTTTGGTTGTTTTTGAATTACGGGCGCCAAAATCATCGATTAGGCGTCTGTCGGGTCGTTCTTCTTTCCGTTTGTGAGAACAAGGCGATGCCATTCTCGGGATAGTTGGTGAACCACCAGGAGATGGCCTGCGTCGAAATTTACAACATATCCCACTTTTTTGCTCGGTTTAGGGCCTATCAGGGCTAGGTAAATGAGGCTTGGTGGCCAAATATCCGTTCGGGCCGATCTTTGTGTAGATTGTTCAAGATTTTCGACCATAAACTTGATCCAAACCGACAAATCCCCGGTAAATGGCGAGAATGGGTGAAACCGGCGAGTTTTTTTGGGCGTTTTGCGAGCATTCTATGGTGGTTTTTTGGTCAAGTTTCCACTGCGGGCGGCCAAATTCATTGGTCTAGCATCCTATCGGGTTGTTTTTCTTTCCATTAGCGAGAACAAGGGGACAACGTTCCTGAGGCAGCTGGCGAACCGCCAGGAGATGGCCCACGTCAAAATTTACAACATTCCCCACTTTTTTGCTCGGTTTAGGGCCTATCAAGGCTAGGTAAGTGGGGCTCGGTGGCCAGGTGTCCGTTTGGGTCGATCTTTGTGTAGGTTCTTCAAGATTTTCAACCATAAATTGGATCCAAACTGACAAATCCCTGGGAAATGGTGAGAATCGGTGAAACTGGCGAGTTTTTTTGGGCGGTTTGGGAGTATTCTATGGTGGTTTTTTGGCTGTTTCCGAATTTTGGCCAGCCAAAATCATCGGTTAGGCGTCCTGTCGGGGTCATTATGATTTCCATTCACAAGAACAAGGCAATGCCATTCCCGTGACTATTGGCGAACTGCCAAGAGATGTCCCGCGTTGAAATTTACAACATACCCTACTTTTTTGCTCGGTTTAGGGCCTATCAAGGCTAGGTAAGTGGGGCTCGACGGCCAGATGTCCGTTCAGGCCAATCTTTGTGTTGGTTGTTCAAGAATTTTGATCATAAATTGGATCCAAACTGGCAAATCCCCTGCAAATGGTGAGAATGGGTCAAACTGGCGAGTTTTGAGGGCCTTTTGGGAGCATTCTATGGTGGTTTTTTGGTTGTTTTTGAATTCTGGGCGCCAAAATCATCGATTAGGCGTCCTGTCGGGGTCGTTCTTCTTTCCGTTTGTGAGAACAAGGCGATGCCATTCTCGGGATAGTTGGTGAACCACCGGAGATGGCTGCGTCGAAATTTACAACATATCCCACTTTTTTGCTCGGTTTAGGGCCTATCGGGGCTAGGTAAATGAGGCTTGGTGGCCAAATATCCGTTCGGGCCGATCTTTGTGTAGATTGTTCAAGATTTTCGACCATAAACTTGATCCAAACCGACAAATCCCCGGTAAATGGCGAGAATGGGTGAAACCGGCGAGTTTTTTTGGGCGTTTTGCGAGCATTCTATGGTGGTTTTTTGGTCAATTTCCACTGCAGGGCGGCCAAATTCATTGGTCTAGCATCCTATCGGGTTGTTTTTCTTTCCATTAGCGAGAACAAGGGGACAACGTTCTGTGGCAGGTAGCGAACCGCCGAGATGGCCCACGTCCAAATTTACAACATTCCCCACTTTTTTGCTCGGTTTAGGGCCTATCAAGGCTAGGTAAGTGGGGCTCGGTGGCCGGTGTCCGTTTGGGTCGATCTTTGTGTAGGTTCTTCAAGATTTTCAACCATAAATTGGATCCAAACTGACAAATCCACAGGGAAATGGTGAGAATCGGTGAAACGGCGAGTTTTTTTGGGCGGTTTGGGAGTATTCTATGGTGGTTTTTTGGCTGTTTCCGAATTTTGGCCAGCCAAAATCATCGGTTAGGCGTCCTGTCGGGGTCATTCTGCTTTCCATTCACAAGAACAAGGCAATACCATTCCCGTGACTATTGGCGAACTGCCAAGAGATGTCCCGCGTTGAAATTTACAAATACCCTACTTTTTTGCTCGGTTTAGGGCCTATCAAGGCTAGGTAAGTGGGGCTCGACGGCCGATGTCCGTTCGGGCCAATCTTTGTGTTGGTTGTTCAAGAATTTTGATCATAAATTGGATCCAAACTGGCAAATCCCCTGCAAATGGTGAGAATGGGTCAAACTGGCGAGTTTTGAGGGCCTTTTGGGAGCATTCTATGGTGGTTTTTTGGTTGTTTTTGAATTCTAGGCGCCAAAATCATCGATTAGGCGTCCTGTCGGGGTCGTTCTTCTTTCCGTTTGTGAGAACAAGGCGATGCCATTCTCGAGATAGTTGGTGAACCACCGGGGAGATGGCCCGCGTCGAAATTTACAACATATCCCACTTTTTTTTCTCGGTTTAGGGCCTATCGGGGCTAGGTAAATGAGGCTTGGTGGCCAAATATCCGTTCGGGCCGATCTTTGTGTAGATTGTTCAAGATTTTCGACCATAAACTTGATCCAAACCGACAAATCCCCGGTAAATGGCGAGAATGGGTGAAACCGGCGAGTTTTTTTGGGCGTTTTGCGAGCATTCTATGGTGGTTTTTTGGCTGTTTCCAATTCTGGGCGGCCAAATTCATTGGTCTAGCATCCTATCGGGTTGTTTTTCTTTCCATTAGCAAGAACAAGGGGACAACGTTCCTGTGGTAGCTGGCGAACCGCCAGGAGATGGCCCACGTCAAAATTTACAACATTCCCCACTTTTTTGCTCGGTTTAGGGCCTATCCAGGCTAGGTAAGTGGGGCTCGGCGGCCAAATGTCTGTTCGGGTCGATCTTTGTGTCGGTTGGTCAAGATTTTCATCCATGAAGTGGATGCAAATCGACAAATCCCCGGCAATTTGCGAGAACGGGTCAAACCGGCGAGTTTTCAAGGCGTTTTGGGAGCATTCAAGGGTGGTTTTTTGTCTGTTTTCGAATTCTGGCGGGCCAAAATTATCGGTCAAGTGTCCTGTTGGGGTAGTTCTACATTCCCTCTGCGAGAACAAGGCAATGCCATTCCCGCGACAGCTACTGAACAGTCAGGAGATGGCGCGCATCGAAATTTACAACATACGCCACTTTTTTCCTCGGTTTAAGGCCATTCAAGGCTAGGTAAGTAGGGCTTGGCGACCAGATGTTCGTTCGGGCCGATCTTTGTGTCGGTTGTTCAAGATTTTCGCATAGAAATTGGATCATAACCAACAAATCCTGGCAAATGGTGAGAATTGGTCAAACTTGCAAGTTTTTTGCTCGGTTTGGGGCCTATCGCGGCTGGGGAAGTGGGGATTGACGGCTAGATGTCCGTACGGGCTTATCTCCCTGTCTGCTATTTGAGATTTTCGACTAGAAACTAGATCCAAACAGAAAATCCTCGGCAGGTGGTGTGAACAGGTCAAACCGGCGAGTTTTCTAGGCATTTTGGGACCAATCCAAGGTGGTTTTCTGCTTGTTTTCCGACTTCTGGGTGGCCGAAATCATCGGTTTGGCGAGCTGTTGGGGTCGTTCCACTTTCAATTCGCCAGAACAGGGCAGCGCCATTCTCGGGGCAGCTGGCGAGCTGCCAATAGATGACCCGCATCGAAATTTACAACATAGCTAGCATTTTTGCTCGGTTTGGGGCCTACGAGGGCTGGGGAAGTGAGGCTCGGCGGCCAGATGTTCGTACAGACCCATCTTTCTGTCCGTTGTTCGAGATTTTCGATCAAAAATTGGATCCAAATGGGAAAATCCCCGGCAAATGGTGCGAGCGGGTCAAACGGCGAGTTTTCCGTGGCTTTTGGGGCCATTTTAGGGTGGTTTTTTGCCTGTTTTCCGACTTCCGGAAGCCAAAATCACCGGTCTAGCGTCTTTGTTGGGGTCGTTCGCTTTCAATTCGCTGAACGGGGCAGCGCCATTCCGGGGCAGCCGGCGAGCCGCCAGCAGATGACTCGCGTCGAAATTTACAACATAGCCAACATTTTTGTTCGGTTTGGGGCCTATCAAGGCTGGGGAAGTGGGGCTCGGTGGCCAGATGTCTGTACAGGCCCATCTTTCTGTTCATTGTTCGAGATTTTCGACCAGAAACTGGATCCAAACAGGAAAATCCTTGGCAAATTGTTCGAGCGGGTCAAACCGACGAGTTTTTTAGGCATTTTGCGGCCATTCTAAGGTGATTTTTTGCCTGTTTTTTGAATTCTGGGCAGCCAAAATCACCGGTCTACCGTGTTGTTTGGGCCGTTCCGCTTTCGATTCGCGAGAATAGGGCAGTACCATTGCTAGGGCAGCTGGCGAGCCGCCAGCAGAGGACCCGCGTTGAAATTTACAACATAGCTAGCATTTTTGCTCGGTTTGGGGCCTATCAGGGCTGGGGAAGTGGGGCTCGGCGGCTAGATATCTGTACGGGCCTATCTTTCTATCCGTTGTTCGAGATTTTCGACCAGAAACTGGATCCAAACAGGAAAATCCTCGCCAGGTGGTGCGAACGAGTCAAACCAGCGTGTTTTCTAGGCATTTTTGGACCATTCTAGGGTGGTTTTTTGCCTGTCCTCTGACTTCTGGTCAGCCAAAATCATCGGTTTGGCGTGTTGTTGGGGCTATTCCGCTTTCGCTTAGCCAGGACATGGCAGCGCAATTCCCGGGGTAGCTGGCGAGTAGCCAGCAGATGACCTGCGTCGAAATTTACAACATAGCCAACATTTTTGCTTGGTTTGGGGCCTATCAAGGTTGGGGAAGTGGGGCTCGGCGGCCAGATGTCTGTACAGGCTTATCTTTCTGTCCGCTGTTCAAGATTTTCGACCAGAAACTGGATGAAAACAGGAAAATCCTCGGCAAATGGTGCGAATGGGTCAAACCGGTGAGTTTTCTAGGCATTTTGGGACCATTCCAAGGTGGTTTTTTGCCTATTTTACGACTTTTGGGCGGCCGAAATCATCGGCCTGCCATGCTATTGGGGCCGTTCCGCTTTCGATTCGCCAGGATAGGGTAGCACCATTCCTGGGGTAGCTAGTGAGTAGCCAGCAAATGACTCGCGTCGAAATTTACAACATAGCCAACATTTTTGCTCGGTTTGAGGCCTATGAGGGATGGGGAAGTGGGGCTCGACGGCCAGATGTCCGTACGAGCCTATCTTTTTATCTACTGTTTGAGATTTTCGACTAGAAACTGGATCCAAATGGGAAAATCCTCGCTAGGTGGTGCGAAAGGGTCAAACCGGCGAGTTTTCTAGGCATTTTGGGACCGTTCTACGATGGTTTTTTGGTTGTTCTCCGACTTCTAGACAGCCAAAATCATCGGTCTGGCGTGCTGTTGGGGCTGTTCTGCTTTCGATTCGCCAGGACAGGGCAGTGCCATTGCCGGGGCAGCCAGTGAGGTGCCAGCAGAGGACCCGCGTCAAAATTTACAACATAGCCAGCATTTTTGCTCGGTTTGGGGCCTATCAAGGCTGGGGAAGTGGGGCTCGGCGGCCAGATGTCCGTACGGGCCTATCTTTCTTTTCGTTGTTTGAGATTTTCGACTAGAAACTGGGTCCAAATAGGAAAATCCTCGCCAGGTGGTGCGAACGGGTCAAACCGACGAGTTTTCTGGGCATTTTGGGACCGTTCTACGGTGGTTTTTTGCCTGTTCTCCAACTTCTGGTCAGCCAAAATCAGCGGTCTGGCGTGCTGTTGGGGCCGTTCCGCTTTCGATATGCCAGGACAAGGCAGCGCTATTCCCGGGGTAGCCGGCTAGCCGCCAGCAGATGACCCGCGTCGAAATTTAAAACATAGCCAGCATTTTTGCTCGGTTTGGGGCCTATTAGGGTTGGGGAAGTTGCGCTCGGCGAACAGATGTCCGTATGGATTTATCTTTCCATCCACTGTTCGAGATTTTCGACCAGAAATTGGATCCAAACAGGAAAATCCTTGCCAGGTGGCGTGAACGGGTTAAACCGGCGAGTTTTTTGGGCATTTTGGGACCGTTCTACAGTGGTTTTTTGCTTGTTCTCGACTTCGGATAGCCAAAATCATTGGTCTGGCGTGCTGTTGGGGCCGTTCCACTGTCGATATGCCAAGACAAGGCAGCGCCGTTCCCAGGGCAGCCAGTGAGCCGCCAGCAAATGACCCGCATCGAAATTTACAATATAGCCAGCATTTTTGCTCGGTTTGGGGCCTATTAAGGCTGGGAAAGTGGGGCTCGATGGCCAGATGTCCGTACGGGCCTATCTTTCTATCTGCATTTCAAGATTTTCGATCGAAACTGGATCCAAATAGGAAAATCCTCGCCAGGTGGTGCGAATGGGTCAAACCGGCGAGTTTTCTTAGCATTTTGGGACCGTTCTATGGCGGTTTTTTGCCTGTTCTTTGACTTCTAGGCAGCCAAAATCATCAGTCTGGCGTGTTGTTGGGGCTGTTCCGCTTTCGATTTGCCAGGACAGGGCAGTGCTATTCCCGGGGCAGCTGGCAAGCAGCCAGCAAATGACCCGCATCGAAATTTGCAAGAGAGCCAGTATTTTTGCTCGGTTTGGGGCCTATCAAGGCTAGGGAAGTGGGGCTCGGCGGCCAGATGTCCGTATGGGCCTATCTTTCCATCCGCTGTTTGAGATTTTCGACCATAAACTAGATCCAAACTGTAAAATCCTCGCTAGGTGGTGCGAACGGGTCAAACCGGCGAATTTTTTGGGCATTTTGGGACAGTTCTATGACGGTTTTTTGCTTGTTCTCCAACTTCGAGAAAGCCAAAATCATCGGTCTGGTGTGCTGTTGGGGCCGTTCCGGTTTCGATTCGCCAGGACAGGGCAACGCCATTCCCGGGGCAGCCGGCGAGTCGCCAGCAGACAACCCGTGTCGAATTTTACAATATAGCAAACATTTTTGCTCAGTTTGGGGACTATTAGGGCTGGGGAATTGGGGCTCGGCGGCCAGATGTCCGTACGGGCCTATCTTTCGTCCATTGTTCGAGATTGTCGACTAGACACTAGATCCAAACATGAAAATTCTCGGAAAGTGGTGCGAACGGGTCAAACCGGCGAGTTTTCTGGGCATTATAAGACTGTTCTAGGGTGGTTTTTTGCTCGTTTTTCGACTTCTGGGCAGCCAAAATCATCGGTTTGGCGTGCTGTTGGGGCTGTTCCGCTTTTGATTCACTAGGACAGGACAGTGCCATTGCCGGGGTAGCCGGCGAGTAGCCAGCAGATGACTCGCATCGAAATTTGTAACATAGCTAGCATTTTTGCTTGGTTTGGGGCCTATCAGGGCTGGGGAAGTGGGCCTCGGTGGCCAGATGTCCGTACGGGCCTATCTTTCTGTCCGCTGTTCAAGATTTTTTTGACTAGAAACTGGATCCAAATAGGAAAAACCTCGCTAGGTGGTGCGAACGGGTCAAATCGGCGAGTTTTCTAGGCATTTTGGGACCGTTCTAGGGTCGTTTTTTGCCTGTTCTCCGACTTTCTGGGAGCCAAAATACTTGGTCTGGTGTGTTGTTGGGGCCGTTCCACTTTCGATTCGCCAGGACTGGGCAGGGCCATTCCCGGGGCAGCCGGCAAGCCGCTATTAGACGACCCACGGAATTATACAACATAGCCAACATTTTAGCTCGGTTTGGGGCCTATTAGGGTTGGGCATTGAGATGTTCGACTAGAAACTGGAGCGAAACAGGAAAATCCTCGCCAGGTGGTGCGAACGGGTCAAACCGATGAGTTTTCTAGGCATTTTGGGATCGTTCTAGGGTGGTTTTTTGCCTGTTCTCCGACTTTTGGTCAGCCAAAATCATCGGTCTGGCGTGCTGTTTGGGTCGTTCCGCTTTCGATTCGCTAGGACAGGGCAAGGCCATTGCCGGGGCAGTCGGTGAGCCGCCAGCAGAGGACCCGCGTTGAAATTTACAACATAGCTAGCACTTGGTTTGGGGCCTATCAAGGCTGGGGAAGTGGGGCTTGGCAGTCAGATGTCTGTACGGGCCTATCCTTCTTTTCTCTGTTCGAGATTTTCGACTAGAAATTGGATCCAAACAGGAAAATCCTCGCCAGGTGGTGTGGACGAGTCAAATTGACGAGTTTTCTGGGCATTTTGGGACTATTTTACGGTGGTTTTTTGCCTGTTCTCCGACTTCTGGTCAGCCAAAATCATCGGTCTGGCATGTTGTTGGGGCCGTTCCGCTTTCGATTCAATAGGACAGGGTAGCGCCATTCCCGGGGCAGTAGGCTAGCCGCCAGCAGATGACCCGCGTCGAAATTTAAAACATAGCTAGCATTTTTGCTCGGTTTGGGGCCTATCAAGGCTAGGGAAGTTGGGCTAGGCGAACAGATGTCCGTATGGGCCTATCTTTCTGTCCACTGTTCGAGATTTTTGACCAGAAACTGGATCGATATAGGAAAATCCTAGCCTGGTGGTGCGAACGGGTTAAACCGGTGAGTTTTTTGGGCATTTTGGGACCGTTTTACGGCGGTTTTTTGCCTGTTCTCCGACTTCTGGGGAACCAAAATCATCGGTCTAGTGTGTTGTTGGGGCCGTTCCGCTGTCGATTCGCCAGACGTGGAAGCGCCATTCCCGAGGCAGCCGGCGAGCCGCCAGCAGATGACCCACGTCGAAATTTACAATATAGCCAACATGTTTGCTCGGTTTGGGGTCTATTAGGGTTGGGAAAGTGGGGTCGGCGGCCAGATGTCCATACGGGCCTATCTTTCTATCTGCTGTTCGAGATTTTCGATTAGAAACTGGATCCAAACAGAAAAATCCTCACCAAGTGGTGCGAATAGGTAAAACCAGCGAGTTTTCTTGGCATTTTGGGACTATTCTACGGCGGTTTTTGCTTGTTCTTCGACTTCTGGGCAGCCAAAATCATCGGTCTGGCGTGCTGTTGGGGCCGTTCTGCTTTCGATTCGCCAGGACAGGGCAATGCTATTCCCGAGGCGGCTGGCGAGCAGCCAGCAGATGACCTGCGTCGAAATTTGCAACAGAGCCATCATTTTTGCAAGGTTTGGCGCCTATTAGGGCTGGGGAAGTGGGGCTCGGTGGCCAGATGTTCGTACGGGCCTATCTTTCCGTCCGCTGTTCAAGATTTTCAACCAGAAACTAGATCCAAACAGAAAATCCTCGCCGGGTGGGGCGAACGGGTTAAATCGGCGAGTTTTCTAGGCATTTTGGGACCGTTCTACGGCGGTTTTTTGCCTGTTCTCCAACTTTTGGGCAGCCAAAATCATCTGTCTGGCGTGCTGTTGGGGCCGTTCCACTTTCGATTCGCTAGGATAGGGCTGCGCCATTCTCGGGGTAGTTGGCGAGCCGCCAGCAGACGACCTGTGTCGAATTTTACAACATAGCCAACATTTTTGCTCGGTTTGGGGCCTATCTAGGCTGGGGAAGTGGGGCTCGGTGGCCAGATATCCGTACGGGCTTATCTTTCCATCCACTGTTTGAGATTTTCGACCAGAAATTAGATCCAAACAGGAAAATCCTCGCCAGGTGGTGCGAACGGGTCAACCCGGCGAGTTTTCTGGACATTTTGAGACCGTTCTATGGTGGTTTTTTGCCTGTTCTCCGACTTCTGGATAGCCAAAATCATCGGTTTGGCATGCTGTTGGGGCCGTTCCACTTTCGATTGCCAGGACAGGGCAGCGCCATTCCCGAGGTAGCCGGCTGCCAGTAGATGACCCGAGTCGAATTTTACAACATTGCCAACATTTTTGCTCGGTTTGGGGCCCATCAGGGCTAGGGAAGTGGGGCTCAGTGGCCAGATGTCCGTACGGGCCTATCTTTCCTTCCGTTGTTCGAGATTGTCGACTAGACACTGGATCCAAATAGGAAAATTCTTGAAAAGTGGTGCGAACGGGTCAAACTGGCGAGTTTTCTAGGCATTTTAAGACCGTTCTAGGGTGGTTTTTTGCCTATTTTCTGACTTTTGGGCAGCCAAAATCATTGGTCTGGCGTGCTGTTGGGGCCGTTCCACTTTCTATTCACTAGGACAAGGCTGTGCCATTCCCGGGATGGCTGGCGAGCAGCCAGCAGATGACCCGCGTCGAAATTTGCAACCTAGGCAGCATTTTTGCTTGGTTTGGGGCCTATCAGGGTTGGGGAAGTGGGGCTCGGCAGCCGATGTCCATACGGGCCTATCTTTCCATCCGCTATTCGAGATTTTTGATCAGAAACTAGATCCAAACAGGAAAACCCTCGCCAGGTGGTGCGAATGGGTCAAACCGGCGAGTTTTCTAAGCATTTTGGGACCGTTCTACGGCGATTTTTTGCCTGTTCTCCAACTTTTGGGCAGCCAAAATCATCTGTCTGGCGTGCTGTTGGGGCCGTTCCGCTTTCGATTCACCAAGACAGGGCAGCGCCATTCCCAGGGCAGCCGGTGAGTCGCCGCAGACGACCCGTGTCGAATTTTACAACATAGCCAACATTTTGCTAGGTTTGGGGCCTATCAGGGCTGGGGAAGTGGGACTCGGCGGCTAGATGTTCGTACGGGCGAATCTTTCCATCCGCTATTAGAGATTTTCGACCATAAACTCGATCCAAACAGGAAAATCCTCGCCAGGTGGTGCGAATGGGTCAAACCGGCGAGTTTTCTAGGCATTTTGGGACCGTTCTACGGCGGTTTTTTGCCTGTTCTCCGACTTTTGGGCAGCCAAAATCATTTGTCTGGCGTGCTGTTGGGGTCGTTCCGCTTTCGATTCACTAGGACAAGGCAGCACCATTCCCGGGGCAGCCGGCGAGCCGCCAGCAGACGACCTGTGTCAAATTTTACAACATAACCAACATTTTTGCTTGGTTTGGGGCCTATCGAGGCTGGGGAAGTGGGGCTCCGCGGCCGGATGCCCATATGGGCCTATCTCGCCGCTTGCTGTTTGAGATTTTCGATTGGAAACTAGACCCGAATAGGAAAATCGCTGCCAAGCGGTGTGAACGGGTCAAGCCGGCGAGTTTTGTGGGCGTTTTGGGGCCATCCCGGGGTGGCTTTTTGGCCTGTTTCCGACTTCCGGGTAGCCTAAATCATCGGTCTGGCATGCTGTTGGGGTCGTTCCGCTTTCGACTTGCCAGGACAGGGCAGCGCCGTTCCCGACGCAGCTGCCGTGCCGCCGGTGGATGACCCGCGTTGAAATTTACAACATAGACAACATTTTTGCTTGGTTTGGGGCCTATCGGGGCTGGGGAAGTGGGGCTTGGCGGCCGGATGCTCGTATGCTCCTATCTCGCCGCCCATTGTTCGAGATTTTCGACAAGAAATTGGACCCGGACAGGAAAATCCCCGTCATGCGGTGCGAACGGGTCGAGCCGGCGAGTTTTGTGGGCTTTTTGGGGCCATCCTAGGGTGCCATTTTGGCCTGTTTCCAACTTCCGGGCAGCCTAAATCACCGGTTCGGCGTGCTGTTGGGGTCGTTGCGCTTTCGACTCGCCAGGACAGGGCAGCGCCGTTGCCGAGGCGGCTGGCGTGCCGCCGGTGGATGACCCGCGTTGAACTATACAACATAGACAACATTTTTGCTCGGTTTAGGGCCTATCGGGGCTGCGGAAGTGGGGCTCGGCGGGCGGATGCCCATACGAGCCTATCTCGCCGCCCGTTTTTTTTTTTTTGACCACAACCGGACCCGAACAGAAAATCCCCGCCAAGTGGTGTGAACTGGTCGAGCCGGCGAGTTTTCTAGGCGTTTTGGGGCCATCCTGGGGTGGCTTTTTGGCCAGTTGCCGACTTCTGGGCCGCCGAAATCACCGGTCCGGCGTGCTGTTGGGGTTGTTCAACTTTCGACTTGCCAGGATAGGGCAGCGCCGTTCCTAGGATGGCTGGCGTTCCGCCGGTAGATGACTCTCATCGAAATTTACAACATAGACAACATTTTTGCACGGGTTGGGGCCTATCAGGGCTGGGGATGTGGGGCTCGGCGGCCGGATCTCCGTACGGGCCTATCTCGCCGCCCGCTGTTCGAGATTTTTGACCAGAAACTGGACCCGAACAGGAAAATCCCCACGAAGTGGTGCGAACGGGTCAAGTCGGCGAGCTTTCTTGGCATTTAGGGGCCATCCTGGGTGGCTTTTTGGCTTGTTTCCGACTTTCGGGCAGCCGAAATCACCGGTCCGACGTGCTATTGGGGTCGTTCCGCTTTTGACTCGCCAGGACAGGGCAGCGCCTTTCCTGGGACGGCTGGTGTGTTGCCGGTTGATGACCCACATCGAAATTTACAACATAGACAACATTTTTGCACGGGTTGGGGCCTATTGGGGCTGGGGAAGTGGGGCTCGGCGGTCGGATGTCCGTACGGGCCCATCTCGCCACCCGCTGTTCGGGATTTTCGACCAGAAACTAGACTCGAACAGGAAAATCCCCGCCAGGTGGTGAGAACGGGTCAAGCCAGCGAGTTTTCTGAGCGTTTTGGGGCCATCCTGGGGTGGCTTTTTGCCCTATTTCGGACTTTTGGGCAGCCGAAATCACCGGTCCGGCGTGCTGTTGGGGTCGTTCCGTTTAGACTCGATAGGACGGGGCAGTGCCGTTCCCGGGGCGGCTGGCGTACCGCCCGTAGATGACCCGCGTCGAAATTTACAACATAGACAACATTTTAACTCGGTTTGGGGATTATTGGGGCTGGGGAAGTGGGGCTCAGCAGCAGGATGTTCGTACGGGCCTATCTCACCGCCAGTTGTTCGAAATTTTCGACCAGAAACTGGACCCAAACAGAAAATCCCCGCCAAGTGGTGCGAAAGGGTCAACCTAGCGAGTTTTCGGACATTTTGGGGCATCTGCGGTGGCTTTTTGGCTTTGTTTTCGACTTTCGGCCGAAATCACCGGTCCGGAGTGCTTTGTTGGGGTTGTCTCACTTTCGACTCGCCAGGACAGGGCGGTGCCATTCCCGGGGCGGCTGGCGTGCCGCCGATAGATGACCCTTGTCGAGATTTACAACATAGACAACATTTTGGCTCGGTTTGGGGCCTACAGGGGCTGGGGAAGTGGGGCTCGGCAGCCGGATGTCCGTACAGGCCTATCTCGTCGCCCGTTGTTCGAGATTTTCGACCACAAACCGGTCTCAAAAAAGAAATTCCTCGCAAAGTGGTGAGAACGCGTCGAGCCGGCGAGTTTTCTAGGCGTTTTGGGGCCATCCTAGGGTGGCTTTTTGGCCTATTTCCGACTTCCGGGCATCCGAAATCACTGGTCCGGAGTGCTGTTGGGGTCGTTCCGCTTTCGACTCGCTAGGACAGGGCAGCACCGTTCTCGGGGCGGCTAGCGTGCCGCCAGTAGATGACCCGCGTCGAAATTTTCAACATAGACAACATTTTTGCTCGGTTTGGGGCTTATCGGGGCTAGGGAAGTGGGGCTTGGCGGCCGGGTGTCCGTACGGGCTTATCTCGCCACCCGCTGTTCGAGATTTTCGATCAGAAACTGGACCCAAACAGTAAAATCCCCGCCAAGTGGTGTGAACGGGTCGAGCCGGCGAGTTTTTTGTGCGTTTTGGGGCCATCCTGGGGTGGCTTTTTGGCTTGTTTCCGACTTTAGGGTAGCCGAAATGACCGGTCCAGCGTGCTTTTGGGGTCGTTCTACTTTCAACTCGCCAGATAGGGCGTGGCTGTTCCCAAGGTGGCTGGCGAGCCGCCGATAGATGACCCACGACGAAATTTACAACATGGACAACATTATTGCTCGATTTGGGGTCTATCGGGGCTGGGGAAGTGGGGCTCAGCGGCCAGATGTCCGTATGGGCCTATCTAGTCGCCCGGTGTTCGAGATTTTCGACTAGAAACTGGACCTGAACTGGAAATTCCTCGCCAAGTGGTGCGAACGGGTCGAGACGGTGAGTTTTCTGGGCGTTTTGGGCCCATCCTAGGGTGGCTTTTTGGCCTATTTCCGACTTCTGGGCTGCCGGAATCACTGGTCGGACGAGCTGTTGGGGTCGTTCTGCTTTCGACTCGCTAGGACAGGGCAGTGCCGTTCCCGGGGCGGCTGGCGTGTCGCCAGTAGATGACATGCGTCGAAATTAAAACACAGACAACATTTTTGCTCGGTTTGGGGCCTAACGGGGCTGGGGAAGTGGGGCTTGGCGGCCGGATGTCCGTATGGGCCTATCTCGCCGCTCGCTGTTTGAGATTTTCGACCAAACCTAGAACTGAACAGGAAAATCCCTGCCAAGTGGTGCGAACAGGTTGAGCCGGCGAGTTTTCTAGGCATTTCGGGACCGTTCTGGGGTGGTCTTTTGGCCTGTTTCCGACTTCTGGGCAGCCGAAATCACTGGTCCGACGTGCTGTTGGGGTCATTCCGCTTTTGATCCGCCAGAACAGGGCAGCGCTGTTCCAGGGGTGGCTGCCGTGCCGCCGGTAGATGAGCCGCGTCGAAATTTACAACATAGACAACATTTTTGCTCGGTTGAGGGCCTATCAGGGCTAGGGAAATGGGGCTTGGCGACCGGATGTCCGTATGGGCCTATCTCGCTGTTCGAGATTTTCGACGAGAAACTGGACCCATATAGCAAAATCCCTGCCAAATGGTGCGAACGAGTCAAGTCGGCGAATTTTCTAGGTATTTTGGGACCATGCAGGGGTGGTCCTTTGGCCTGTTTCCGACTTCTGGGGAGCCGAAATCACTGGTTCGGCATGCTGTTGGGGTCGTTTTGCTGTCGATCCGCTAGAACAGGGCAGCGTCATTCTCGGGGCGGTTGGCGTGCCATCGGTAGATGACTCGCGTCGAAATTTACAACGTAGACAACATTTTTGCTCGGTTTAGGGCCTATCAAGGCTGGGGAAGTAGGGCTTGGTGGCCGGATGTCCGTACGGGCCTATCCCGCTGCCTGCTATTCCAAATTTTCGACCAGAAACTGGACCCAAAGAGCAAAATCCCTGCCAAAAGATGCAAACGAGTTAAGCCGACGAGTTTTCTTGGCATTTTGGGACCATTCTGGGGTGGTCTTTTGGGCTATTTCCGACTTCTGGGTAGCCGAAATCACTAGTTCGGCGTGCTGTTGGGGTCGTTCCGCTGTCAATCCGCTAGAACAGGGCAGTGTCATTTTCGGGGCGGCTGGCGTGCCACCGGTAGATGACCCGCGTCGAAATTTACAGCATAGACAATATTTTTGCTCGGTTTAGGGCCTATCAGGGCTGGGGAAGTGGGGCTCAGCGGTCGGATGTCCGTATAGGTCTATCTCGCTGTTTGAGATTTTCGACCAGAGAGTGGACCCAAACAGCAAAATGCATGCAAAATGGTGCGAACGGGTCAAGCCGGCGAGTTTTCTAGGCATTTTGGGACCATTCTAGGGTGGTCTTTTGGCCTGTTTCCGATTTCTGGGCAGCCGAAATTACCGGTCCGGCGTGCTATTGGGGCCGTTCCGCTTTTGATTCGCTAGAACAGGGCAGCGCCGTTCCCTCGGCGGCTGGCGTGCCGCCGGTAGATGACTCGCGTCGACATTTACAACATAGACAACATTTTTGCTCGCCTTTAGGGACCTATGGGCCGGGAAGTGGGCTCGGCGGCCGGATGTCCGTACAGGCCTATCTAACAGTTTGAGATTTTCGACCAGAAATCGGACCCAAACAGCAAAATCCACGCAAAATGGTGGGTATGGGTCAAGCCGGCAAGTTTTCTAGGCATGTCGGGACTGTTCTTTGGTGGTCTTTTGGCCTGTTTCCGACTTTTGGGCAGCCGAAATTACCGATTCGGCGTGTTGTTGGGGCCATTCCGCTTTCGATTTGGCAGAACAGGGTAGCCGCCGTTCCCGGGGCAGCTGGCATGCCGCCGGTAGATGACCCGCGTCGAAATTTACAATATAGAATCATTTTCAATCGGTTTAGGGCCTATCAGAGCTGGGGAAGTGGGGCTCGGCGGTCGGATGTTCGTACGGGCCTATTTTGCTGCCCGTTGTTCGAGATTTTAGACCAGAAACTGGACTCAAACAGAAAAATCCCCGCCAAATGGTGCAAACAGATCAAGCTGGCGAGTTTTCTAGGCATTTCGGGACCAATATGGGGTGGTCTTTTGGCCTGTTTCTAACTCCTGGGCAGCTGAAATCACCGGTCCGGCATTCTGTTGAGGCTATTCCGCTTTCGATCCGCTAGAAAAGGGTAGCGCCATTCCCGGGGCGATTGGCATGCCGTCGGTAGATGATCCGTGTCGAAATTTACAACATAAACAACATGTTTACTCGGTTGAGGGCATATCAGGTCTGGGGAAGTGGGGCTCGGCGGTCAGATGTTCGTACGGGCCTATCCCGCTGCCCGCTGTTCGAGATTTTCGACAAGAAATTGGACCCAAATAGCAAAATACTCACCAAATGGTGCGAATGGGTCAAGCCGGCGAGTTTTCTAGGAATTTCGGGACTATTTTGGGGTGATCTTTTGGTCTGTTTCCAACTTCTAGGAAGCCAAAATCACTGACCCGGCGTGCTTTTTGGACCGTTCCACTTTCGATTCGGCAGAACAGGGCAGCGCCGTTCCCGGGGTGACTGGCGTGCCGTCGGTAGATGACACGCGTTGAAATTTACAATATTGACAACGTTTTTGCTCGGTTTAGGGCCTATCAAGGCTGGGGAAGTGGGGCTCGGCGGCCGGATGTCCGTACGGGCCTATCCCGCTGCCCGCTATTTGAGATTTTCGACCAGAAACTAGACGCAAACAGCAAAATCCAGGCCAAATGGTGCGAACGGGTCGAGCCGGAGAGTTTTCTAGGCATTTCGGGACCATTCTCGGGTGGTCTTTTGGCTTGATTCCGACTTCTGGGCAACCGAAATCACCGGTTCGGCATGTTGTTGGGGCCGTTCCACTTTCGATCTACTGGAAACGGGCGCTCGTTTCCGGGGCGGCTGGTGTGCCGTCGGTAGATGACCCGCGTTGAAATTTACAACATAGACAATGTTTTTGCTCAGTTTAGGGCCTGTCAGGGCTGGGGAAGTGGGGCTCGGCGGTCGGATGTCCGTACGTGCCTATCCCCCTGGTCGCTATTCGAGATTTTCGACCAGAAATTGGACTCAAATAGCAAAATCCCCCCCCAAATGGTGCGAACGGGTCAAGCCGGTGAGTTTTCTAGGCATTTTGGGACCATTCTAGGGTGGTCTTTTTTCCTGTTTCCGACTTCTGGGCAATTGAAATCACCGGTCCAGCGTGCTATTGGGGCCGTTCCGCTTTCGATCGGTCATAACAGGGCAGCGCTGTTCCCGGGGCGACTGGCGTGCCGCCGGTAGTTGACCTGCGTCGAAATTTACAATATAGACAACATTTTTGCTTGGTTTTGGGCCTATCAGGGCTGCGGAAGTGGGGCTCGGCGGCCGGATGTCCGTACAGGCCTATCCCGCTACCCGCTGTACGAGATTTTTGACCAGAAACTGGACCCATATAGCAAAATACTCGCCAAATGGTGCGAATGGGTCAAGCCGTCAAGTTTTCTGGGCATTTCGGGACCGTTCTGGGGTGGTCTTTTGGCCTGTTTCCGACTTCTGGGCAGCCGAAATCACTGGTCCGGTGTGCTGCTGGGGCCATTCCACTTTGGATTCGCAAAAACAGGCCAGCGCCGTTCTCGGGATGGTTGGCGTGCCGCCGGTAGATGACCCGCGTCAAAATTTACAACATAGACAACATTTTTGCTCGGTTTCGAGCCTATTAGGGTTGGGGAAGTGGGGCTCGGCGGTCGGATGTCCGTACGGGCCTATCCCGTTGCTCGCTATTCGAGATTTTTGACCATAAACCGGACCCAAATAGAAAAATCACCGCCAAGCCGACGAGTTTTCTAGGCCTTTTGGGACCATTCGGGGTGGTTTTTTGGCTCATTTTTCCGACTTCTAGACAGACAAAATCACCGGTCCGGTGTCTTTGTTAGGGCCGTTCCGCTTTCAATCCGCCGGACAAGGCACACCGTTCCCGGGCGGCTGTCGGGCCGCAGATAGATGACTCATGTCAAAATTTACAAAATAGACAACATTTTTGCTCAGTTTAGGGCCTATCTTTGCTGGGGAACTGGGGATCGGCGGCCGGATGTTCGTACGGGCCTATCTTGCTGCCCGTTGTTCGAGATTTTCGACTGAAAATTGGACCAAACTGGAAAAATCCCCGCCAAATGGTGCGTACGGGTTTAGCCGGCGAGTTTTCTAGGCATTTTGGGGCCACTCTAGGGTGGTCTTCTAGCCTGTTTCCGACTTCCGGCAACCGAACTCACCGGTTCGGCGTGCTGTTGGGGCCATTCCGCTTTTGATCTGCCAGAACAGGGCGGGGCCGTTCCCGGGACGGCTGGCGTGCCGCTGGTAGGTGACCTGCGTCGAAATTTACAACATAAACAACATTTTTGCTCGGTTTAGGGCCTGTCAGGGCTGGGGAGGTGGGGCTCGGCGGTCGGATGTCCGTACGGGCCTATGTTGCTGGCCGCTGTTCAAGATTTTCGACTGGAAACTGGACCCAACCGGCAAAATCCCCGCCTAATGGTGCGGACGGGTCCAGCCATCGAGTTTTCTAGCCATTTTGGGGCCACTCTACGGTGGTCTTTTGGCTTGTTCGAATTCGGGTAGCCGAATCATCGATCCGGTGCTGGTGGTGGGGCCGTTCCGCTTTCGATCCGCCTGAAACGGGGACTGTGCCATTCCCGGGCGGTTGGCGTGCCGCCAGTAGGTAACTCGCGTCGAAATTTACAACATAGATAACATTTTTGCTCGGTTTTGGGCTTATCAGGGCTGGTGAGGTGGGGCTCGGTGGCCGGATGTCCGTACGGGCCTATCTCGCTGCATGCTGTTCGAGATTTTCCACAGGAAACTGGACCCAATTGGAAAAATCCCCGCCAAATGATGTGAACGGGTCCAGCCAGCGAGTTTTCTTCCCTTTTTGGGGCCACTCTAGGGTGGTCTTCTGGCCTGTTTCCGAATTTTGGGCAGCCGAAATCACCGGTCCGGCGTGCTGTTGGGGCCATTCCACTTTCGATCCGCCAGAACATGGCGGTGCCGTTCCTGGGGCGGTTGGTGTGCCGCCGGTAGGTGACCCGCAATGAAATTTACAACATAAATAACATTTTTGCTCAGTTTAGGGCCTATCAAGGATGGGGAGGTGGGGCTCGGCGGCCGGATGTCCGTCCGGGCCTATCTCGCTGCTCGCTGTTCGAGATTTTTCACCGGAAACTGGACCCAATTGGCAAAATCCCCGCCAAAAGGTGCGAACGGGTCCAGCCATCATGTTTTCCAGCCATTTTGGGGCCACTCTAGGGTGGTCTTGGCTGTTTCCGACTTCCAGGCGTCGAAATCACCGGTCCGGCGTGTTGTTGGGGCCGTTCTGCTTTCGATCCGCCGAACGGGGCGACGCCGCCCGTTCCGAGGCGGTTGGCATGCCGCCGATAGGTGACCCACGTCGAAATTTACAACATAGACAACATTTTTGCTTGGTTTAGGGCCTATCAGGGCTGGAGGTGGGGCTCAGCGGTCGGATGTCCGTACGGGCCTATCTCGCTGCTCACTGTTCGAGATTTTCGACAGGAAACTGGACCCAACCGGCAAAATCCCCGCCAAATGGTGCGTATGGGTTCAGCCGGTGAGTTTTCTAGGCATTTTGGGGCCACTCTAGGGTGGTTTTTTGGCATGTTTCCGACTTCCGGGCAGACGAAATCACCTGTCCGGCATGCTGTTGGGGTCGTTTCGCTTTCGATCCGCCAGAACAGAGCGGGGCTGTTCCCGGGATGGCTAGCGTGCCACTGGTAGGTGACCCGCGTCGAAATTTAGAACATAAACAACATTTTTGCTCGATTTAGGGCCTATCAGGGCTGGTGAGGTGGGGCTCGGCGGTCGGATGTCCGTACGGGCCTATCTCGCTGCCTGCTGTTCGAGATTTTCGACCGGAAACTGGACCCAACCGGCAAAATCCCCGCCAAATGGTGCGTACGGGTTCAGCTGGCGAGTTTTCTAGGCATTTTTGGGCCACTCTAGGGTGGTCTTTTGGCATGTTTCCGACTTCCGGGCAGACGAAATCACCGGTCCGGCGTGCTGTTGGGGTCGTTTCGCTTTTGATCCGCCAGAACAGAGCGGCGCCGTTCTCGGGACGGCTGGCGTGCCGCTAGTAGGTGACCCGTGTTGAAATTTAGAACATAAACAACATTTTTGCTCGGTTTAGGGCCTATCAGGGATGGGGAGGTGGGGCTCGGCGGCCGGATGTCCGTACGGGCCTATCTCGCTGCCTGCTGTTCGAGATTTGTACCAGAAACTGGACCCAACCGGCAAAATCCCCACCAAATGGTGCGAACGGGTCCAGCCGTCGAGTTTTCTAGCCATTTTGGGGCCACTCTAGGGTGGTCTTCTAGACTGTTTCCGAATTCTGGGCAGTCGAAATCACCAGTCCGGTGTTCTGTTGGGGCTGTTCCGCTTATGATCCGCCAATACAGGGCGGGGCCGTTCCCAGGGCAGTTAGCGTACCGCCGGTAGGTGACCCGCGTCGAAATTTACAACATGAACAACATTTTTGCTCGGTTTAGTGCCTATCAAGGATGGGGAGGTGGGGCTCGGCGGCCGGATGTCCGTACGGGCCTATCTCGCTGCCTGTTGTTCGAGATTTTCCACCGGAAACTGGACCCAACCATCAAAATCCCCACCAAATGATGCGAACGGGTTCGGCCAGCGAGTTTTCTAGCCATTTTAGGGCCACTCTAGGGTGGTCTTTTGGCCTGTTTCCGAATTTCGGGCAGCTGAAATCACTGGTCCGGCATGTTGTTGGGGCCGTTTCACTTTCGATCTGCCAGAACAGGGCGGCGCCGTTCCCGAGGCGGTTGGCGTGCCGCCGGTAGGTGACCCGCTTCGAAATTTACAACATAGACAACATTTTTGCTCGGTTTAGGGCCTATCAGGGCTGGTGAGGTGGGGCTCGGCGGCCGGATGTCCGTAAGGGCCTATCTCGCTGCCCTCTGTTCGCGATTTTTGACTGGAAACTAGACCCAACCAGCAAAATACCCGCCAAATGGTGCGAACGGGTCCAGCCTGCGAGTCTTTTAGGAATTTTGGGGCCACTCTAAGGTGGTCTTCTGGCCTGTGTCCGACTTCCGGACAGCCGAAATCATCAGTCCGGCTTGCTGTTGGGGCCGTTCCACTTTCCATCCGCCAGAACAGGGCAACGCCGTTGCCGTGGCAGCTGGCGTGCCGCCGGTAGGTGACCCGCGTCGAAATTTACAAATAGACAACATTTTAGCTCGGTTTAGGGCCTACCAAGGCTGGGGAGGTGGGGCTCGTTGGTCGGATGTCCGTACGGGCCTATCTCGCATCCCGCTATTCAAGATTTTCGACCGGAAATTGGACCCAAAAAGAAAAATTCCCGCCAAATGGTGCGAACGGGTCCAGCCGGCGAGTTTTCTAGGCTTTTTGGGGCCACTCTGGGGTGGTCTTCTAGCCTGTTTCCGACTTCCGGGTAGCATAAATCACCGGTCTGGCGTGCTATTGGGGCCGTTCGCTTTCGATCCACCGAATCGAGGCGGCACTGTTCCGGGCGGGGCCGGCGTGCCACCGATAGGGGACACGCATCCAAATTTACAACATACACAACATTTTTTCTCTGTTTAGGGCCCATCAGAGCTGGGGAGTTTGGGCTCGGCAGCCGGATGTCCGTACGGGCATATCTCGCTGCCTGATGTTTGAGATTTTCGACCGCAAACTGGACCCAACGGCAAAATACCCGCTTAATGGTGTGAACGTGTCCAGCCGGCGAGTTTTCTAGGCATTTTGGGGCAACTCTAGGGTGGTCGTCTGGACTGTTTCCGACTTTTGAGCAGCCGAAATCACCGGTCCGGTGTGATGTTTGGGCCGTTCCACTTTTGATCCGCCAGAACAGGGCAGCGCTGTTCCTGTGGCGGCTAGCGTGCCATCGGTAGGTGACCCGCGTCGAAATTTACAACATAGACAACATTTTTCCTCGGTTTGGGGCCTATTAGGGCTGGGGAAGTGGGGCTCGGCGGCCGGATGTCCGTAAGGGCCTATCTCGCTGCATGCTGTTCGAGATTTTCAACTAGAAATTGGACCCAAATAGCAAAATCACCGCCAAATGGTGCGAACGAGTCCAAGGGCGAGTTCTCTAGGCATTTTGGGACCATTCTAGGTGCTCTTTTGGCACATTTCGACTTCGGTTAGGCAACCGAAATCACCCGTCCCGCATGCTGTTGGGGCCGTTCGGCTTTCAATTCACTGCAAACGAGGAAACGCCGTTCTCGGGTCGGGCTGGCGTGCTTTGTTAGTAGGTGACCCGCGTCGAAATTTACAACATAGACAACATTTTTTATCGGTTTGGGGCCTATCGGTGGGGGAAGTGGGGCTCGGCGGTCGGATGTCTGTACGGGCCTATCTCATTGCCCGCTGTTCGAGATTTTTGACCAAAAACTGGACCCAAATAGCAAAATCCCTGCCAAATGGTGTGAACGGGTCCAGCCGGCGAATTCTCTAGGCATTTTGGGACCATTCTGGGGTGCTGTTTTGGCCTGTTTCAGACTTCTGGGCAGCCGAAATCACCGGTCCCACGTGCTGTTGGGGCTGTTCCGCTTTTGATATGCCGGAACGTGGCGTGCGCCGGGATTCCAGGGCGGCTAGCGTGCCATCGGTAGCTGACCCGCGTCGAAATTTACAACATAGACAACATTTTTCCTCGGTTTGGGGCCTATCAAGGCTGGGGAAGTGGGGCTCGGCGGCCGGATGTCCGTAAGGGCCTATCTCGCTGCATGCTGTTCGAGATTTTCGACTAGATATTGGACCCAAATAGCAAAATCACCGCCAAATGGTGCGATTGGGTCCAGCCGGCGAGTTCTCTAGGCATTTTGGGACCATTCTGGGGTGCTCTTTTGGCCTGTTTCAGACTTCTGGGCAGCCGAAATCACCGGTCCCGCGTGCTATTGGGGCCGTTCGGCTTTCAATTTGCCAGAATAGGGCAACGCCGTTCTCGGGACGGCTGGCGTGCCGTCAGTAGGTGACCCGCGTCAAAATTGACAACTAGCCAACATTTTTCATCGGTTTGGAGCCTATCAGGTCTTGGGAAGTGGGGCTCGGCGGCCGGATGTCCGTACGGGCCTATCTCGCTGCCCGATTGTTCGAGATTTTTGACCAGAAACTAGACCCCAACAGCAAAATACCTGCCAAATGGTGCGACCGGGTCCAGCCGGCGAGTCCTCTAGACATTTTGGGACCATTCTAGGGTGCTCTTTTGGCTTTGTTTCCGACTTAAGGCCGCCGCAATCACCAGTCCCGCGTGCTTGTGTGACCGTTCCACTTGCGATCAGCCAGAACAAGGCATTGACGTTCTCGGGGCATCTGGGTGCCTCCGGAGGTGACCCGCGTCGAAATTTACAACATAGGCAACTTTTTTTCTCGGTTTAGGGCCTCTTCGGGCTGGGCAAGTGGGGCTCGACCTTCGGATGTCCGTACGGGCCTATCTGGCTGCCCGCTATTCGAGATTTTCGACCAGATACTGGACCCAAACTGCAAAATCCCCGCCAAATGGTGCGAACGGGTCAAGCCGGCGAGTTCTCTAGGCATTTTGGAACCATTCTAGGGTGGTCTTTTGGCTCATTTTCCGACTTCGGGCAGTCGAAATCACCTAGTCCGACGTCTTTGTTGGGGCCGTTCCGCTTTCGATCCGCTAGAACAAAGGCAGCGCTATTCCCACGGCGGCTAGCGTGCTGTCAGTAGGTGACCCGCGTCGAAATTTACAATATAGACAAATTTTTTGCTCGGTTTGGGGCCTATCAGGGCTGGGGAAGTGGGGCTCGGCGGCCGGATGTCGGTACGGGCCTATCTCGTTGCATGTTGTTCGTGATTTTTGACTAGAAATTGGACCCAAATAGCCAAATCCCCGCCAAATGGTGCGAACGGGTCTAGCCGGCGAGTTCTCTAGGCATTTTGGGACCATTCTAGGGTGCTCTTTTGGCCTGTTTCGCACTTCTGGGCTGCCGAAATTACTGGTCCCGCATGCTGTTGGGGCCGTTCCGCTTTCTATCCGCCAGAACAGGGCAGCGCTGTTCCCGGTGCGGTTGGCGTGCCGTCGGTAGGTGACCCGCGTCGAAATTTACAACATAGACAACATTTTTGCTTGGT